>OY728158.1:1378783309-1380195809 GCA_963277665.1 Viscum album | reverse complement strand
TATGAAACCCATTAAAAGAGACATGAATGAACCTAATAAGGTTATACTAAATACATTACATGTACAGGAGGTTATGGAATTGTTAATTAATTAATATAAATTTGATTACTCAGGTCATTAAAACAAATGAAGAACACACTGGAGAAAAAGGTAAGGGGTTTCTCATCTCACGTTCATTTCTGTGAGATTTTTCATTATTCAACACTTATTTCTTTTATGTGGTATATGTGTGTAACTCCCCAACCCCAATTACATAGAGTCGGTGCATTATTACATAACATAGGTATGATCACAAAAGATCTTGTCATGAAAGACCGATCGGTATAGTGTTATTGGAAATAAGATTCATACATAAGTTCAACTTTACTGCTTGAAAAGAAGTACAACAAAAACATATTTCATTAGAAACATCCAAGCCTCCTAGATTATGTCTTCAGGTCAGTCATAACTATCTTCTTCATATCCTGGGGAAATGAATCATAAGAAATGGGTGAGCTCAAATTCACAGTAAGGGTAAGTAATAAATCAGCAAATGACATAAATATTAAGCATGGTGAATAATTGAAACCACATGCCTTTACCATTAATAAACATGAATACTTTTATGGAAAGAATATGAGCTGAGTAAATAATTCCATAATAAAACATAATCATGGGTATTATAATAGTCGAATGACCACATGAACCATCAATATTATTTCCATAATGAGTGAATGTATAATGCCGTACATTCTGAAGCATTTAGTCAAGGCCTCTACCATGATGTCTAAATATGATTAAGGCCTCGGCCAAAACCATAAATAAAATTGGGAAAGGGCCTCGGCCAATTCCACATCTAGTTGTCTCAAGAGACCTACCGATGCATTGAGGAGCTATAGCGGGCTCCACCCATCACCTACTAAGTCCAATACATTCCTCATATGAAAAGGTTGAAATATAACATAAATATTCATATTAAAACTAGCATAATAAATGTCAATAATTTAACCATAAACCATGAATGGTATACAAGTAGAACATACAGAGTCAAACATATCACAAAACCTTCAATAAAATATGGAAGTTTTGTATCATAATAAATCAACTTCAAATAAACTTAAAATCAATCAAAAGATGTTGACATAGATGAAATCAAAACTATTTTTATAGAAATATCTCCTTCTATTTTAAAATCATTTCAGAGTCACATAATTATAAAATAAAACATTTACTTTGAAAATATTATTATAAGATTGTAAGGGAAGCTTCGACAAGATTATAATGGTCGATAATATCCACACTTTCCGTATAAGTTAAAAAAGACATTCTTACCTTAATTTTGTAAAAAAGGTTATAAAGGACCTTGTTTGGAAAACGACAGAAATATTCCTTTATAAAAATATTATAAAAGTCAAACAAGGGTATAAATGAATTTAACCCATATTTTTTAAAATAGTAAGAATGTTTTGAAATACATTTTTAAGAAACATGGATGTGGATGATAAAGAGGTCCCAGTAGATACTTACATATAAACAACCTCAGATAATGAAGAGATTGTGAAATAAACCCTTACCATGTAATTTTCCTTGGTTGAGGGTATATTAACATCCTTTATAATGGTGAAATAATTCATATTAAATTATAAAGAATCATATACATTAATATGATATCATAAATCATATTTTAACATTGCTTTGTTAATAATATCTTTGTATTATCGTCGTTTTGGGTGTTAACTCACTCGTTTTCTTTTATATGTTTTGTTACATAAGTCCTGTTTGTTTTGGATAGGTTGTATCTTATTCATATATAGGATTATATCAAGTCCTTAAATATTTTTTTTAATCATTAAATGAGAATTATACTTGCATGGATACGATGGGGAATTAATCTCATCGCGTTCGTGGAGACGGTAGTCCGTATGTACGCACGAGCGACAATATCATTCTTTTGATATTAAAATAAGATATAATTGGATTTTATATCATATATACAGAATCATTATCATGTTATATTTATTATTTACATCAATTACACATCATTATCATACACATCCAAATAATAATGTTTTGAATATCAATTACACCACGACGTGGAGACAGTAAGCCGTACGTACGCACGTATGGTGACATGTCATTGAAAGGATGGATAGAATACTGAATATGGTTGTACCATATTTATAATAAAATAACATTATATAGAAGATACATGATTTATTATTTTATAATGTAAATAACAAAGAAAGAATAAGTTGAGGAAGAAAGAAACTTGAAATAGGGTGGTGAAAACATTACCTCTCATTCAGGTTCTTCCTTTTGATTTGATCAAAAGGGATCCTTAAGATGGATATCTGATCAAACTAAGGCCTATATGTCGAAGTTAGGGAATCTTAGAGAATATTTGTGCAGGGTTTGGCTGAGCCAAAAGGCTTTGTTGGTGTGAATTAGATAGAAGGAGGAGTGTCCTTTTATAAGAGGGGTAAGGGGCACCTTTGGAAAAGGTAGAAATATTATTTTATAATAAATTCATATTCGGTTTATAGTGGCTCCAAAGTAGATTATTAAATATCTACGGTGGGGATGGGTTGAAATCCTTTCAACCAATATATTTTAGACTTGTTTGGGTCACTAAAGTAACCTTATCATTTATATTTAACTCTTAGTTAAATAGTTTGACATTTACCATGTCTCTTTGTATTTTTATATTATATGGTTACTAAACATACCATATACATACAGGAGAACCCCAAGGGGTTCATTAATTATACAAATATCATTATATAAGTCTCTTGTCCAAACCATAGATTTTTAGGAATTGAATATCAATTAATAATATAATATTTGTTTTAAAAACACTTTTATGTCAATTTTGACACTATTTGGTATTAGATTTTTTTGAAACTAATAACAGCATGATTACCTCGAAAAAACATAATTAAATCAATACTAACAAGTAATATTAACCTATAAAATTAGTTTAATTCATAAAAAGTCTCAAATTACATTTATTTGGGTATTTATGTTATCAATTATTTTAATATTTCATTAATTAGGTAATTAATGCATCACCATCGTGTCTTAAATAAATTAACTTATTTAATGTCTAAAAATTATAAATAAAATAACATTATGTAGGAAATCGTTTTATCTTTCTAATGAATATTTATTATCGAATTTATCTTATGTATAACCCTATATTAAAAATGTTTTAGTTAATAAATATTGATTTTAACTCTTTTAACTCTTCTTTGAATTAAATAATAATAAATGTCCTAATGTAATTCAAGTGGACCTAAATGATAATATTTTATTCCTAATGTTTTTTTTGTCGATATACATTTTTCAAATAGAATTAGGACATGTGTTAGGGTAATATTAATATCAGTTTTTACCCTTAATTACCCTATTTACTTTTAACCGCGGTAAATAAAAGTAAAAAGTTACAATTCAAAAAAAATATTTTTATCGTATTGAACCACATTTTACTCCTTGATATTAACTGTGTCTCTCGGATTTTCTAAATTCCACTCACAGAAGCGGTAATATTACGTTTTATGTGAATTTCCAAATTCTCCTAGGAGGTGGGTAAAAGATGGTGAAAAGTTCCATAAAATTTTTATATATCTAAAATTATTCTAATCTAACTCCAATGAATGAAAATGAACTTATATATGTATTATGTATCTATTTTTACCTTAATTAAATTTAAATAAAATAAATAATAATTTAAATAAAACTTCTGTTTTAAACTATAACTCAGTGTTTTCACTATTCATCAAAAATTGAATGTTTTCAGAAAAATACCAAAAATTCACCGTAGGCTAATTTCGATATTCCGTATCCAAAAATTAAGTTCATTTTGAAAGATAAAATTAATAGAATTTTATAAATTTTGTATTAATATTCATAACGACTGGTTTGATTGAATGTGGTGCCTGTTAGAACTCGATGTTTCATACCACACACGCTACTGTATTATTCAAAGAGTAGCATGTCGTGTAAGCTTGGGGTGTTACATTATCCCCTCCTTCAAATAATTCTGTCCTCGAAATTTCTAGAATATTATTTCATAAAAATACTCGGGTGTTTCTTCATCATATGTTCCTCGTGTTCTCATGTTTCCTCTTCCGTCTTATGGTTTCTCCAAAGAACTTTTACCAGACGAGTCGTCCGGTTTCTCAGCACTTGTTCTCTTATATCAAGAATCCTGACGGGCTCCTCTCAATAAGATAGATCGAGTTCCAGTTATAATTCCTCGTAAGTGAGTACATGCGTTGGGTCAGGCATGTATTTTCTCAACAGTGATATGTGGAACACATCATGAACTTTTGAGAGACATGGTGGTATTTCCGAACGGTAAGCTACAACCCCAATTCATTCTAGAATTTTGAAAGGTCCTATGTACCTAGGACTCAATTTACCTTTATTACCGAAATGTATAACTCCCTTTCATGGAGATACCTTCAAGAAAACATGATCTCCCACCTAAAATTACAAATCCTTCTTTCAGTTGTCAGCATAGCTCTTCTGCCTACTTTGAGTTGCTTTGATGTGGTTTTGGATTACCTTCACCTTTTCCTTCATTTCCTTTACCAGTTCTGGGCCTACATGTTTTCTTTCACCAACGTCATCCCAACAGGTTGGTGTGCATCATCTCTTTCTATATAACACTCAATATGGTGCCCTTTGAATACTCGAATGAAATCTATTGTTATAGGAAATTTTTACCAGAGGTAAATATTGATCCCAAATACCCTAAAAGTCAAGTGAGCAAGATCTCTACATGTATTCTAAGGTTTGAATAGTCTGTTATGATTGTCCATCAGTTGGATAAAGGTAGGAAGTTCTTAAAGAATGTTCAATATCCAATGCCTTCTAAATACTCTTCCAGAATCTTGAAGTAAAACGAGGATCACGATCAGAAACAATCGATATGGGTACTCCATGAAGTCTCACAACTTCATTAATATATATCCTTACTAGACGTTCAAGTGATAAATCTTCCCCTATAGAAAGAAAATTTGATGACATGGTATGAAAATCAACAATGACCCATATTGCATCATTCTTTCAAAGAGTCTTTGGTAGTCCCATGATAAAGTCCATCATAATTTTATCACATTTCTTCTTAGGTATGGGAAGAGGTTGCATGAATCTTCTAGGTTGTTGCCTTCCAGCTTTCACTTGTTGTCAAACCATACATCTTGACACAAAATAATCAATCTCCCACTTCATGTTGTCCGACCAAAAATGTTCCTTCAAATCTCTATACATTTTGGTGCTCCCAGGGTGTATAGAGAAATTGGAACTATGAGCATCATAAAACAACTCTCTTTTTAGACCAGTTATATTGGGAACACAAAGTCTCTTCCAAAATTTAAAAATTCCATATTCATACACAAAGTCACTCAATATCCCATCATTCATAGCTTTAATCTTCTTTTGAAACTCTTCATCACCGGTTTGAGAACTCTTTATCCTTTCTAGTAAAGATGGTTTGGAAACCATTTGAAAAAGTATTGAGGTTTCACCTTCCATGGTGATTCCCATATCCATCTTTACTAGATCCATGTATATAGGATCCTTTTCAACTCCCATCTTGTTCAAAATTCCATGATCCTTTCTGATCAAATCATTTTCACCTTATATGCCTTCCTTGGGTGGTATTGTATCGTACAATCATAATCCTTGAGTGTTTCAATCCATATCCTTTGCCTCATGTTGAGTTCTTTCTGTGAGAAAATATACTTCAAACTCTTGTGATCAGTATAAATCTCACATTTTTCACCATAGAGATAGTGTCTCCAAATCTTCAATTCAAATATTACAGTAGGTAACTCAATATCATGAGTAGGATATTTTTTCACATGAATTTTCAGCTGTTGTGATGCATAGGCAATAACTCTATAATTATGCATAAGAACACAACCAAGTCCTTTATTCAATGCATCAATATAAATAACAAACCCATAATTCACCGATGGTAGAGTCAAAATAGGAGCATTGACTAATCTTCTCTTCAGTTATTCAAAACATTCTTCACACTCTTTTGTCCAAACAAATTTTACCCCTTTACATGTGAGATTAATTAATGGGTTAGCCAATCGGGCAATGTTCTAGACGAAACATCGATAATAACCTGCTAAACCAATAAAACTTCATACCGTAGTTATACTCATTGGTGCTGTCCATTTTGGGATTACCTTGGTCTTAGAAGGATCAATAGCGATTCCATCTTTTGAAAAAATATGACCAAGAAAAGAAATCTCCTGAAGCCAGAATCCAAACTTGCTAAACTTCCCATATAATTCATATCTTCTCAGAGTCCTCAGGATAATGCGCAAGTGATTTTCATGATCTTCGTAGAATTTGGAATATAACAAGATATAATCAATAAATACCACCAAAAAATCATCGAGATATTCCTTGAAAACTCTATTCATTATATCCATTAATATAGAGGAGCATTAGTCAATCCAAAAGGCATTACTGTAAACTTGTAATGCTCGTACCTGGTTCAAAATGTTGTCTTCGAAATGTCTTCCTTCTTCACACACAACTGATGGTATCCAGACAGAAGGTCAGTCTTTGAAAAGTATTGAGCTCCTTGTAGTTGGTCAAATAAATCATCAATGTGAGGTAGTAGATACTTGTTCTTTATTGTTACAACATTGATTTCCATGTATTTTATACATAACCTCATAGATCCATCGTTATTCTTAACAAAAAGGACAAGGGCTCCCCATGGAGAAACACTGGGGAGAATAAATCCCTTATTACTCAATTCCTATAGTTGTTTCTTTAGTTCAACTAATTCCATAGTGACCATTCTATAAGGGGTCTTCTATATAGGCCTTTAACCAGGAATTAAATCAATGGAAAACTCAATTTCTCATTCTGGATGATGTCCAGGTAAATCTTCTGGAAACACAACAAAATATTCTCTCACAATAGTTAAATCCTATATTTTAATATTCCTTTCCTTACCCATAGTTATTTCATTCTCTTCCTCCCCGGTAATTGAATTTAGTTGAGATACTAGGGGTGGATCTAGGTAAGAATCAGGTGGTGAAGATTTTTCTCTAAAGATAAGGTGTTCTTTAGCATTATCATCAAAAATTGTAACCTCCTTCTTCTTACAATAAATCTTTGCATCATGGTCCTAAATCCAATCCATACCAAGGATTATATCAAATTCAATCATGGGTATGATGATGAGATCAGTAGATAAAGAACATTCATATTCCCTAATGGGGACAGATCCACAAAACTTTTTAGCAATGATACTTCCCTTGGGAGTTTTAACTAAAAACACCCTTGTTAAATCAAATTGGAAATATCTAATTTTCATAGAAAAATGCGAAGATATGAAACAATGCGATGATCCAGAATCAAATAATGCATTTTCTAAACTTGAGGAAACCATTAAATTACCTCCCACCACATCTTTTGGAGCATTTACCTCAGTAGTAGTGATATCATAAGCTTGGCCTTGATCCCTTGGCCTTTTCTGAGGTAAGTTTCCCTGACGCGTAGGAAATTCATTTGCATAATGTCTCATCTATCTGAAATTTTATCATTGAACATTGGTAGCGTCTTTATTTCCTTTACAATCACCAGCTATATGGACTTTCTGTCCACATTTGTAGCATACTCCTTTTCCTTTTAGATAGTAACCAGGGTGCTTCCTTCTGCAATTATCATAGGGTGGAAATTCAATTCTTCCCTTCTTCCCTATTTCTTTATTTCCTTTCCCAGAGTGTTCAGTAGATCTCATCTTCTCTTGCTTTGATTTAAAGTCATAAGACTTAGATAATTCCTTTTCTGTGTTGATAGCACATGAGACAATATCTTCGTCTGATGAGAAGTATTGTGATACTAATGCTCAACGAGGAAATGGTTTTAACCCATCAAAGAAATGATCAATCTTACTTCTTGGGTTATGTATATAATCTACAACGTGGCTCGCTAACCTTGTAATGTTAGCCTCATACTTTGCAACATTCTCATCCTCCTTTTGCCTCAGACTCAGAAATTGTCTTTCCATATTCTCCTGATTGTCAGGAGGAAAGTATTTTTCTAAGAAAGTTTCTTTAAATTCCAACCATTCCATATTTGATACTTCCTCGTCATCCTTTGTGCTTTGAATCAAGGACCACCATTGATCAGCATCTCCAGTGAGGCGGTAAACTTCCATGACAACTTTTTCCCTTTTGCTACTCTCCAAAGCATGGAATATTTTTTCTAAGGAGTTTATCCATTGCTCAGACACTAATGGATTTTTACTCCCATTGAATGTTGGTGGTTTTTTCCTCTTGAAGCGATCTAACATTGATCCTCCATGCTATGTGTAACATCCCAGGTAAATAAAGAATAAATAATTTTCATATTTATTAATATTTACGAATTAAATAGTAATTTTATTTTATAGGGGTTTCTATGTTCGATAGCGTACCCGATACGCAACGACGAGTTTCTTTGAAACTTACGTAGCACACTAGTAATAAAATAATATTATTTTAAATGTTAGTTAACGAGTATCCATTGTACTGGCGGGAATGGATAGAAATAACTAAAATATGATTATATATGTTTTTAAATGTTTTTACATTTACCCAATAAAAGAGAAAGGCTTAAAATATGGAAAGAGTTCAATTTTAGGCATTTATACGCTAATTTTCACGAAAGGTCCACTTATCACCTTTTGACGGAGAACCGTCATTAAATATAGTTTTGATCACTCTTATACTTTATTTTGGACCAAATATAACTCTTCTTTAGAATCAGGACATCAAAATTTACTTTGTGTAAATTTTTGATACCTTTCTGATAAAGTTCATTTTTTTTAATGAATAGTGTAAAATGTTGTATTTTAATTCAAAACCTCTTTTTAATCTAATTTATTTATATGATTAGATTATCTTTTGAATTGGTTTTAAAGTGAAATTAGAAAATATTTTTACCATTAAATCCAATAGTGGTCGTTGGAATTAATTTCACTTTGAAATCGGACTTAAACTAGTGTCAATCTTTTGATACTTATTGTTTCATAAAAACACGCTATTTGCTCTGACAGCGGGAATTAATTATTAAATTAATTAATTTGACTTGTATGTTTTGAATTTTGTAAAATGGAATTAATTTTTGAATTCAGAATATCAAATATCGCACTCAAGGTTTCGGTTAACTTTGAGTTCGGCCGGGTTGGTTCGTTCACGAAACCAACCGGGCCTTCGGAGCGGAAACGCTCATATCTTGAGCTACGAACGTCCGATTGACGCGCCGTCAGTCGCGTTGTGTTCCTCTTAGTGAGACGGATCTTTTGGCATACTCCGCCCGAGGTTTGGACGCAGGTGGAGTACGGTCGGGTTGGTTTAGCCTTAAAAACCAACCGGGCCCCGGAGACGAAAATGCCAATAACTCTCAGACCGGGCGTCCGATCGACGCGCCGTCTGTTGCGTTGAGTTCCTTTTGACGATACGGAACTTTTGGATACATCAACTCTGGTCTTTGTGATAGTTGATGTATCAGCCTCTCGGCTCGTGGAGCGGACCCTCCGAACGAGCTAGCTGTGTGCGGGAACCCTAGTGCTGGCTGCGACTGTTCTTCTGCTACGACTGCTACTGTGACTGCGATGACGACAGTACAGAGTGTTGTACCTCTCGTATCCCCTCGTGGTTTAATTTTCATGATCACAATCACTTTCATGTTTGTCTAACCTTGTTTTTAAGTGTTGTGGATGATAGGCAAAAGATTGCCAAAGGATTGGCCCAAGAAAGTTGGCAAAATGGACTGAAATTCAGTCCACCGGCCAACCGGTGTGATTGCACCGGCCAGCCGGTGGAACTGGCAGAGGCATTGCCCACTGCCAGGTTCCACCGGTCGACCGGTGGCTCTGTCACCAGTCGACCTGTGGCATCCAGCCCAAATAGTGTTTGCTACTGTCTTGCCACCGGCCAGCCGGTGGCTCCTCCACCGGTCGACCGGTAGAGCCTGGATCAAGACTCTTCTTCTCTACCAAGGCACCGGCCAGCCGGTGGAGCTGTACCGGTCAGCCGGTGGCCCCTGGACAAGAATCCTATGCCTTTTTGCACACACCGGCCAGCCGGTGGGACTGTACCGGCCAGCCGGTGGAGCCAGTCAAACTAGTCGTTGCAGTTTGACCAGGCTGGCCCACTTGGCTCCCAACGGCTCTTTAAGCCTCTCCAACGGCTCCGAAGCCTCCCCAAGGGTTCCATGCCTATAAATAAAGGCCAAGGAAGCCCCGGACACCTACCGGAACATATACGAAGCCAACAGACATATTTTGGATCATTTGGCGTACCTCCGGCGGACTTCCTCAAAGGAACCCACCTAGCTCCAACAACTTCCACACCCAAGGAGCTCCTCCAAAGAAGCTTGGAAGCGGCCTTCAACATCTCCAATCAATCAAAGGCGCCCAAGACTTCTCCAATTACGGTTTTTAGTGTTTTATTCATTTTGAGCTTTAAAATTGGGTTTGTGCCTACAAACCCCAAACTCTTTTCTCATCTCCCTTTCTTTGGGTTCTCACACCACCATTAAGGTGTGAAGAGGTTTCTTCAAGCCTTCCCTTTTAAAAGGCTTGTGTCACGGTGAGCTAGCCTTCACCCGTTAAAAAGGCTAGTGGGTTCTTGCTCAACCATCAAAAGCAAGTGGGTTCTTGCTTAACCACAAAAGCAAGCTGTAATAGGTCCTAGTGCTACCTCAAAGCCTAGTGGGTTTCTTGCTAAAACCATTGAAAAGCAAGCGGTAGGAATCTCTCAACGGTTGAGTTGGGAGCGGAGACGTAGGCCGGGTTTTGGCCGAACTCCGTTATCAATTTCTTGTGTGATTGCCTCTTTATTTCCGCTGCACTTTACTTTGATTTTTAATTTGTTAATCAATTTTTTAAAAGGAAATTCACCCCCCTTTTGCCATCTTTTCCTCGGTTTCATCCGAACCAACAAAGTAAAGGATACTCGATTGGACATGTACCGTCAGGATTTTGAGTCTTTTTCTATGCATCCAAATGAATCTATTTCTGAAATGTTTACTAGATTTACTGACGTGTGCAATGGGAGAAAATCCCTTGGTGATGATGTTTCAGCTGAGACGATGGTCAAGAAGATCTTATGGGTCCTTCCGAGCTCATGGGCACCTAAAGTGACGGCGATCCAAGAAGCTAAGGACGTCAAAAATATGCCGGTAGAGGAGCTCATTGGATCTCTAATGACGTACGAGATCACCATGAGGAGGCAAGCACAAAAGGAGGGCACCCCTATCAAAACTCCAAAGAACATCGCCCTCAAGGTACAAAATGAAGTAATCTCCTCCTCATCCTCTTCCTCATCTCCTTCCTCATCTTCTTCATCTTCAAGCGGCGACTCGGAAATGGAGAATCTCGCCCGCCAAATGCACAAATTTATGAAGATGCACAAGAAGAGGAAGAAGAAATCCCGCAAGCATCGAAAGCAAGAACCCACCGCAAGATCTGAGCCCAAGGTGAAATGCTACGGGTGCGGCAAAAAGGGCCATTACAAGCCCGATTGCCCACTCAACAAGAAACGGGCCACGCAAAAGGAGAAAGGAAAGAAAAAAGTCCTAAAGGCGACATGGAGTGACACCTCCTCATCTTCCTCCTCCTCCTCCTCCTCGAGCGACCAAGGTACAAAATGCCTAATGGCATTCCATGAGGTAACATCTTCCGACTCCTCCTCTTGCTCTTCAAACTCCAATTCTTTAAATCATTTATCATATGAAGAACTCCAACATGCAAGAGACCAATTAGAAAATGGTTTTCATGAACTCTCTTCTAAATTTGTCGCTTTAAAAAAGTCTTTCAAAAAACTTTCCTCCGAAAAATACCAACTTCTCAAAGAGAAGGAGGAACTCACCCTTAAAATCCAAAATTTTCCAAATGTTGATTCTATGGAATCAACCATCAAAGACCTAAGGGAGACCCTAGCTAAGTTCACCCAAGGGGAACAAAATCTTTCAAATTTGCTGGGTTCTCAAAGGGTTTCTAGGACCACTCATGGACTTGGCTATACCAATAAAGCCTCCTCCTCCCATGCACCCACTGTTTTTGTAAGGGGGAGCTCTAGTTTTAAATTTTGTAATTATTGCAAAAAACCCGGGCACCTCATTTATGAATGTAATTGTAAAAACGCCCGGTACGGTCAACCCAAAAGTTTTTTCTTTTCCGATGAATTTTATAGGAGAAGACCCACCATGAGACAAGTATGGATTGAAAAATCCCTTCTAGCGAGTCTCTCCGGGCCTAAAATCATCTCTTTTCAAAATCCCTCTCCCCGGTGATTTATTGTTTTTATTTAGGGGGAGTTAGGATTGTTTAAGCTTTTCAATTTCAAATTTTTTCAAACATTCAATTTCAACACTTGGTTTCAAATTTTCATTCAAAATTTTCATTTCAATTTTGATTCAAAACTTTCAATTCAAACTGTTATTCAATTTTTGATTCAAAACTTTCAATTCAAATTTTAAAAATTTCAATTGATTTTCAAATCTCAAATCTTGTTTTTCAAATCTCATTTCCCTCAATCAAGTTTTATGCCCCATTCCATTTTGATAATCACAAAGGGGGAGAAATTTCTTGATTTATTGGGGGAGAAACCTTTTCTATCATGCTTTGATTTATCTTCAAATTATCCTTTAAGAATTCCTTTCAATTTCAGTATTTTACATTAATTGTTTTGGTGATTGTGATCATCAAAATAGGGGGAGATTGTTGTACCTCTCGTATCCCCTCGTGGTTTAATTTTCATGATCACAATCACTTTCATGTTTGTCTAACCTTGTTTTTAAGTGTTGTGGATGATAGGCAAAAGATTGCCAAAGGATTGGCCCAAGAAAGTTGGCAAAATGGACTGAAATTCAGTCCACCGGCCAACCGGTGTGATTGCACCGGCCAGCCGGTGGAACTGGCAGAGGCATTGCCCACTGCCAGGTTCCACCGGTCGACCGGTGGCTCTGTCACCGGTCGACCTGTGGCATCCAGCCCAAATAGTGTTTGCTACTGTCTTGCCACCGGCCAGCCGGTGGCTCCTCCACCGGTCGACCGGTAGAGCCTGGATCAAGACTCTTCTTCTCTACCAAGGCACCGGCCAGCCGGTGGAGCTGTACCGGTCAGCCGGTGGCCCCTGGACAAGAATCCTATGCCTTTTTGCACACACCGGCCAGCCGGTGGGACTGTACCGGCCAGCCGGTGGAGCCAGTCAAACTAGCCGTTGCAGTTTGACCAGGCTGGCCCACTTGGCTCCCAACGGCTCTTTAAGCCTCTCCAACGGCTCCGAAGCCTCCCCAAGGGTTCCATGCCTATAAATAAAGGCCAAGGAAGCCCCGGACACCTACCAGAACATATACGAAGCCAACGGACATATTTTGGATCATTTGGCGTACCTCCGGCGGACTTCCTCAAAGGAACCCACCTAGCTCCAACAACTTCCACACCCAAGGAGCTCCTCCAAAGAAGCTTGGAAGCGGCCTTCAACATCTCCAATCAATCAAAGGCGCCCAAGACTTCTCCAATTACGGTTTTTAGTGTTTTATTCATTTTGAGCTTTAAAATTGGGTTTGTGCCTACAAACCCCAAACTCTTTTCTCATCTCCCTTTCTTTGGGTTCTCACACCACCATTAAGGTGTGAAGAGGTTTCTTCAAGCCTTCCCTTTTAAAAGGCTTGTGTCACGGTGAGCTAGCCTTCACCCGTTAAAAAGGCTAGTGGGTTCTTGCTCAACCATCAAAAGCAAGTGGGTTCTTGCTTAACCACAAAAGCAAGCTGTAATAGGTCCTAGTGCTACCTCAAAGCCTAGTGGGTTTCTTGCTAAAACCATTGAAAAGCAAGCGGTAGGAATCTCTCAACGGTTGAGTTGGGAGCGGAGACGTAGGCCGGGTTTTGGCCGAACTCCGTTATCAATTTCTTGTGTGATTGCCTCTTTATTTCCGCTGCACTTTACTTTGATTTTTAATTTGTTAATCAATTTTTTAAAAGGCAATTCACCCCCCCTTTTTCCATCTTTTCCTCGGTTTCATCCGAACCAACACAGAGATCCTATGTGGATTCGACGACGACGACTACAACACTCAGCGATCCTACGTGGATCAGTGCTACAGGTCCTGTGTGGGCCCGATCCTGTGTGGGTCCTTGCGCTCAGCGGTTCTGTGTGAGCCAGCGCCTACAGGTTCTGTGTGAGCCCGATCCTGTGTGGGTCTTCTGCGGGGGTTAGTTACCTATCGATCCTTCGTGGGTCCGACGACTTAGATGGATCAGTGATCATCTTTATCGTCCTTGAAGAAGTATACCTGTGTGAGCTGAATCCTGTTGCTTTCCTGTGTGGATTGTGTTGTGCAATCCTGTGTGGATTATGTTTTGCTTTCCTATGTGGAATACGTATACTTTCCTGCGTGGACTGAGTTGTACTTGGGCTCGGAGGTTGGAGCGTATTTTTAATTGATGACTTAGGTATATGTATGGGAATATACCTAAGCAGTGTCGGTTGTTACTTCGTGATTGTACTTTTCTTCGTGGTTTATCCTTTGTGGATTTGAGAGACCTTCAGGGGTCTCGGGGTCCCTACTGAGTAGCTTATACTCACCCCTGCACGGGCTTCGCCCGCACTACGTTGTGTTGGTTGCAGACGACGGACAGCGTTGACCTTAGCAGAGGCCTACAGAGCGGGACGGTACCCGGAGGAGGACCACTGGGCGGGACGTGCACGGAGCGGACGGCGGGACCCGTGGAGCAGAGGAGCTATCTGTACCCACCCTTCAGGTGGGATTTCCAGTGGACAGCTCGGTGTAGCAGCTTTTACTTTTCAGTTGCTGTTTTCCCTTTCGAGTTGTACTTTACTTTCAGTTTGGGTTTGTATTCTGGCCCATTTACCATTCCGCACTTTCAGTAGTACTCTGCTTTTGTTTAGTGTTTACTTTCCGCTTGTTTACTCTGTGGTGTGTGTTTACTTTTCAAAGGCAATGCCTTCCCTTTTTACCGGGATTTACGCCTTGGTGCTAGTCGCCAGCCCCTGGCCTATGGAAGGCGGGCTTGGGGTAGTCACGACACGGACCCCGAGGGCGGGTCGTGACAATTACCTATCTCAAAAAATTCTCATGCTGGATTCCATGTATTCATGTAAAAATGTATTTTCCTTAGGACAATATTTCCTTCATAAATAATTACAAGTTTTAGTGAAAAAAAATCTTCCTTCATAAATACCTCCTTTTTTCTTGACTATTTGCGATGGAAAAAGTGCCTATCATTATTAACCAATCATAGATTTATTTTTTATAGTAGTGGTTTTGAGATAATCAATCTTCTATGATTTTTTTAAAAAAATTATCATTCCATGTTAAATCCAATCACATTGATATTGTATTACATTTTATTAGTGATGTTATTAAATCTAGAATCTTATGTGTCACTAAGATAAATTTTGGTTATATATTGCCTTCTTTTTTGACTAATCTAAATTCAAATATTGTTTTTATAAATTGAATTTTAAAAACATTCAAGAAACATAGGTGAATGAACATCACCAATTTCAATTGAAAATGGTAGATATTTGTGAAATTAGTTTTTTATGTAGTTTTCATACTGAAATATCTTGTTGTATTATTATTTCATTAATTTATAATGTGCATGAATGGAAAATTAGTCTTTTTATTAATACTCTAATATCAATATGCTAGGATTATTCATGTTTTCTAGGTTTCTCTAATTTTAACATGGTGCATTGTGATAGGCCACTGACACATGCCACTTTTTTTTTTCTTTTGGCCCGTGTCATCCCATGTCTACATTGTCACTGATCGACATAACTTTATTTCTTGGTCGTCTCTCATTATTACACAATTTTTATATCATCTCTCCATATTTGAATCCTCAGTCAAGTGGGAAACTATATTTTATATTTGGTGTGGCTCAATGGAACTTTCTGGATGGGTGATCTGTTTTGAGGCTCAGAGGCTGTCATGGTAATTGATCATCCCTACCGCCAGTCACTATGCATTATTCACACTACATCTCCATTCTGTTTTTTGCTTTCACTATGGTTCTAGAAACTCATGTTTCTATGTGTTTTATTTTCTCTAATATTGGTGTCCATTCCCGTCATCCATTAGAATCAGTTCAAAAAAATATTTCTTAGTGTGGTTTTTTAGCGCCAGTTCTAAATACCGCCCCAAAATAAACCTTATTTTAAAAAGTAATAGAGTGGAGGTTAAATATAAATTCCATTATTTTCATTATTTTACAATTTAGAGACATTTTTATTTTAACTACCACTAAATATTTAAAATAATACATAATTTTGAACACCCACCCTCTCCCTCAGATCTCCTTTGTCAAGAAGTCACCCCTTCTCACTCCCCTCGGTGACCCCCAACCTCGACTACCCACACTACTCCTGAAAATGACCGCCAGGAAATCAACATACCCTGATCATGATGAAGACCATTGTGGACCTAAACCCCCATGATGGTGAACATTGTGTCCCTTACCCCCCATCCCAGTGTCTAACATGACATAAACCCCCTTGTTGGTGATCTCTAGGAATGGTACCCCCTATCGGTGACCGTTGTGACCACAACCCCCCCCCCCCATCCAGTGAACTCTATGACACTAAAACCTCTTTCAATGACCGTTGTGATCCCCATCCCCTTCCAGTTTCCTCCATGACCCTAACCCCCTTCTATGAACCTGACCCCCATCTAGAAACCATTATGTCCCTCACCCCTACTGATGACTGAAATGATCCATACCCCATAATGGCGATTGTCGCGACCTTGATTTCAACCTTCTAGAAAACGTAATTTTCCCTCCACCCTATTATCCATATGACCCCAACCCCATGCTCCCCAATGAGTACCTCACAACAACCCCTCTCTCCTCGATGAGGACCCCCAAATGCCTCTCTTCCCATTTTTCATATGAGTACATCCTCCAGCATTGTTGAATGTATGATTTATTAAAGTTTTCTATGGGGTTTAATTAAATTATATAAATATTTGTGTAAATGAGTGTTTTTTATATTTTTAATGTAGGATTGAATCATTTTTATTTTCAATTTTTGTTATGTTGAATCAAGACCCTACCCCGATCAATGATGAATTTGGATGATTTTTTATTTTTATTATAATTGTTTTATTAAAAATTATATCTTTATGTCTAAATATACATGTAGAAGAGTGAAAATCCAATACATTTTTTGAAAATTTGGATAAATTTCCCTTAATACACACGTTAGTATGCCATGGTTTTGGAAGTATTTTTTGATTATGCAATTCCTTACTAATTAGTGGATGATAGAATAAAATGTCCATTTTCATATTTTAAATTCAAGAGATGGTTAAATAGGAATGAAGTACATGGGAACTTGATATTGAAATAGTTTCCTTCTCTTTATTTATGTGGGATTTATCAGGGTTAATCAAATGTTATGGAATGTTAAAATAATGAAAATTTTATCACTGAAACATAAAGTGACCCACTAGAGAAAAATTCAATTCGAAATTTGAAAAATGAGGGATTTGGATTTATAAGACACATTTTATAAGATTTTAAAAGATTAATAAAACCTTTATTAAATATTTAGTGGATAATTTTACACATAACTGAAATGAAAAAAAATTATTTTTATGAATTAGTAAAAGATGAAAAAAAGAACTTTATGAAGGGTGTTCCATGTATTTGAAGTTTTCTTTTCTACATAAGTTGTATCAAATCATGTGTCTCAATAAAATTAATAATAAAAAAATTCTATGATTTTATATTTTATTCATGATGCATTTAGTATTTGAAGAATGTGTCTCCTAAATAATTCTATCACGTGTCTACTATATAATTCTATGAGATAAAGAAAGTGACCAAAAAACATGGACTTGATTATAAAAAGATACATGTATGCCAAAATGATTTCATGAAATAATGGTGATAAGATTATGATATATAAGAATGTATAATATGTTATAAAATAAAATGAAATTCCAGGAAAAATAATGGGAGTATAAATAAATTAAACCCTATAAAGTAATATACGAAGGAAACTCATACAAAGGTATTACATTACATACCTCTGATACCCCACTTGGAAAGATTATTCATGTCATCTTAGACTATATATGATAGGATGTGGCATGATCATGATAGTAACAATGGCTTGATGATACAACCAAAATAATTAACATCATGGAAAATATTGGATTTATTATATTTATATTTCTAGTCAGGTCATAGAAATTTATGTTTGGGACTAGCTTAAGATTGTTTTAACCCTTTTGGTAAGTACTAATTATAGCATTTTACTAGTTATGTTGACCCCCTATAGTCTTACTCCCTGGATGTTTACGAATAATACTTCTTTCATCATTTAGATTATTATTCATAGAACAAAAAATCCTAGAAATGACATTGATGTATAACTTCATACTATAATCAATGAATTTTGGGAATTATGGTATGATGGAGTGGAAACATATGATTCTTTAATGAGAAAATTATTTAAAATTAATTCTTATATAATGTGGAAAATTAGTGAGATTCCAGGACTTGGAAATGTTTTGGGTTGGAAGACTAAAACAGGTTTAGATTTTCCAGTTTAGTATTTTGATTTTGAACCTCAATGATAACCTCATAGTATAAAATGTTGTTTTATGCATAATCATAAATTTCTTAATGGTTCTCATAAATTATTATTTATCAAGACACAATTAAATAGATATATTTAAAAGGGAAGTCTACTAATTGTGTTCAATAGTTCAAAAATATTGGGACAATTATTGAATGCCACTAAAAAATTTGGAAAATATAATCAGTTTAAAGAAGGGGAAAAGGGTATGAGGTATATTATCTGATGCATTTGGAAGAAAAGAATGGAACAAAAGGAGTATATTTCTAAAAATTACTTTTTGGGTGTTTAATTTGATATGTCATAATCTTTACATGATGCATATAGAGAAGAATGCATGTGATAACGTATATTTTTTACATTGCTCAATGAGAAGGGTAAATCGAAGGATCCCCTTAATGATCCTAGGGATTTTGTGTCAATGAATATAAACCAAGTTTTGTCGAAAAATGTGAATGGAAATTACACTTTAGATATTTTTACAATGAAAAATGAGGAGAATTATGTATTCTATAAGACTATAAATAATGTAAAAGTTTCCAATGGATATTTATGCTAACAATTCATGACTCACATATTATAATCTAGATGTTTCTGCCATTAACATTAAATAATAAATTACCTAAAAAAGTAACTACGTTTTAAGTGGATCTTTGTAACTTTTTCAGATTGATTTGTGGGAAAAAAATAAATCTGAATTTTCTTAATAAACATAAAGAAAGAATTATATTGACAATTTTTCATTTAGAGATGTTAATTTTCCCTTTACCTTTACCATGGTATTGTTGGAGTTGGTTCCATAGAGCCAAATTATTTTATACTTTATTCTTACTTATATTATTGGTTTTTAATATTAACAAATTCCATATCACATAATGATTGTTCTTATGTGTAAAATTATATAAGATAATGTTTTAAGAGTAACTGTCACAATAAAAGGTCAAAGAGGATCCCTGCTATGATGAGAACCTAGAAGTTCTATGAATCTATTTTTGAATATATGTTCTATATCCATATGATATCATTTTAGGGACACAAATGATACAAGTTATCAAGGGTGGAGACTCATAGGGCTTTGAGGCACCATCACATGGTGTACTCCCTAAAACATTTCTAGGATGATATTATGAGAATAATATCCACTAGTAAGAAATCTACATTTCTTTGTGTCATGGGATGTTACTATCTAATGATGTGTTTATTGGTACTTATAATTTAAGAATATTATCAATGATTATTATGAGTCATTCACTTATATGTATTGAAAAAAAATCATGACGATAGATGTTTATAGCGTGGTTAGATATGTTGCGTGCATAAAGAGTAATATTTCATTAATGAATAATGTGATAAAGGATTTATCCATTCTATTATTTAACAGAAGAGAATATCTCAGGACATTTGATGTAAATGATATAGACTAAATAAGTCCATGGCCATGGTTATTATTGTGAAATTTTTATTTCTGGAATGTTAAAGAAAGAGATATCAAGCAGATACGTTGATAGCACGACATGAAACTTGCTCGATTAGAGACATTTTGGATAAAGGGATTATATTACATGGTAAGAATTTTTATAATGTGACATTTATTTGTGGAATGAAATTATTTCTTTAGGGATGCCTTGACATGTTTCTAGATGATAACATTGGACTTTAGGCTGCTCTGCCTAATTCAACTGAGAAAGAGGCCTAGAGGGTGACATAGTATGTGTGTCCAGAATCTCTGTTAAATAATTTATTATTCAACAAGTTGAGTAAATATTATTATTGTTCATGGTTTAATAATTATTCACATCTATCTGATCACATTTCTTTTGTTGCTAGTTATTAGAGTGAATATGTTGTGACAATAATGATTAATTTATATTTATTTTATATTTTGGAGAATAGAATATTTATTTATTTATAGGCCAATAATGCAGTGATATTTATTTAATAAATAAATATTCATTATTTAGGGCCCAATAAATATCTAGCAGGATTGAAAGACCTAGATTATGGGTCCAATGAGAAATAATAATATTAAATATTATTTGATTAAATGATATTTAATTGTAAATTTTAGGTTAAACACATGTTAGGGAATAATAATATTACTATAATTATTTGAAATGGGGTTTCACTGGGACTAATGAAATAATTAAAGGGACTTATAAAACATATTTTATTATTACTCTAGTGAATTAAATGCCAAGTTATATTATTCTCTCATTTAAAAAAATACTTAGGAAAGAAAATCATTGTGCACAATGAATTAGAGAAAAGATCTCAACCCTAGAGAGTTCTTTCTTCTCCCAGAACGCTTTGATGAATGAGAGAGAACCTCCTCCACCGGATCAAGGAGAATTCTTTAGAGGCATTTCTCAATAAGATTTAAGGTGGATGATTAAATCACTAGGATCTTTCATGCTATCACCAGAAGGCTCCTTTAGGGATGTCTAGAGATTTGTGGAACACATACGGAACACTGCAGGGGAATCCTACACTTGGATTCTACAATGCAATGGCAGCACATTGCATATCTATGGCCAGACACATCAACGAATAAATAATAACCTTGGTGGTAATTTATATTTAAATAAATTAATTGTAAATAACATGTGTTGATATACTATCTCTTGTTTTTGAGTTTTCTATCCCATTCTTTTTCTTTGATTAAATTTTATTGGCCATGATGTTTTTTCATAGAATAGACAATGGATTGATTATCGTTAACGGAATAATTAATAGTTAGGCACCATCCATCTCGTGAATTCACTACACCTAGAACCTTCAAGTGGTATTATAGTTTCCACATAATTGTTTATAATTATTTAATTTCAATGATGATTTACGCATTCATAATTTAATATTTCAATTGAAGTTAATCTTTCTTTAAATTTGAAATGAAAGATCTATTTCATCCTCCATAGTTTTTCTATGATCTAATTGAAATGGTTAATTTCATGATTAAAATAAAATTGAGTTACTCAACCAGTGGTGGAAAGTTTTTTGAGCAGATAACACAAGATTACACACCATGTAATCGACTTTACACACTATGTACTCGTGTATAATGTACCAAGAGTTATTTTGGAAATTAACCAACCGTTGTGAATTAATGACATGTGGTGTAGTTAATTACTACACTTCATGTTGACTAGGATAGAATAGAACATGGTCAATCATACTACATGCCATGTGGCCCATAGGACATGGCGTGTAGTCCCTTCGGGTCAGGGCTGGGCAGTGTATTCCATACACGGCCTACCCGATTGGTGACTGTGTAACATGGAGTCAAAATGGTGGGTTTCCCAATGGAAATCTCATGTACTCTAAGATTTCTGAATTATGACTTAAACACTGATTCCATATGTGTGTACTTTAGATACATGGTGAATGTTTTACAAACCATATAAATCCGATCTACACGTTGTGTACTTTTACCAGTTATGCAGATTTTAAATTTATTATATCATGTATCCTTTGAGACATTTAATTACATGTGGGAATGTAAATACCTAGAATTGAGATGTATTTTTTAATATATGGGAATTTTACGAGTCTTTAAAAACTTACGGTGCGTGATTCTGAGGCCTGGAGTGCCCAGAATAAATTTCTAATATTTTTTCAGGTACAATTAGTAAACGTGCGAGAGGGTTTTTCTAACTTTTAAACCAGTGCTCGAAATTGAAATTTGAGGGTACAGTTGAACTCATAGTTCCGGTATTCGCTTAAAGAGGCTTTCACCACGATGACAGTTGGTCGAGAGTGAAAGTTAGTTTTTGTATTTTTTGATGAAACAATAAAATAAAATAAAGCACACTTTATTTTAGTTTATTTGTTGTAACAACTCCATTTGGAAGTAGAGAAGTGGGACCACCATACCACAACCTCCCATGAAAGGTTATGGTGGTGGGGACCACCCAAGCCTACCCTCTCATGAGAGGTTATGGTGGTGGGGACCACCCAAATCTAAACCCCCTTTTTGAATTCCTTGAACTCCCCTCTTAATGGGAGATAACCTCTTGGACTTCCTCCAACATTAAATTATGCCAACCCTCACCCCTTAAATAATTAAGCCATCTCAATTAATTAAATGTTCCAAATGGAAATTTTCCAAAATATTTTATTATATTGGGTTTTACTTATTATTTGTGTGTTGGGGGAAATTAATTGTTGGAAAAGGAAGGGGCCTTGGGAGAAAAGCTCTCAAACGAAGAATGCTCCGCCAATGAAGAATGCCGACCTCGACTTCAATCTTCTTCTTTAAGACTTCTTCCGACGTGGGACATCTTTATCTATGACAAATTGATGTTCATACTTCCTTCTCATTCCAACGTCAACAAACAACCCGAGGTAGGGGTTTAATTTGTGTATTATTTTATTCCCATGTTCTTTCCTTTTTAAATCAAGAATACAGATGATTTATTTTGAGAGTTAGGAACAATCATTGAGGGGGGATTTGATGTTCAATGTTCATGTTCTTGATGAACCACTTGCTACCACCCTAACATGGAGGGTACGGGCCAAAAAAATATGGCCCGAACCCTCCGCAAATATGGTGATGAATTGTGGTGTGTAACCCGATGAAGGTGGTGACACAACGCCATAGCTCGGCAGTACACACGGACATCGCGCCTCACGCCTCCACCACCCACGGCCCCGCTGTGCTGCCCACGGCTGCCGCTATTTGTTGAGCCGCCGCCGTCCTTCGTGCCACTTCAGGACAAACCGACCTGGCCACGCCACCCACAACCATTGTCATTTGCTGAGCCGCCACCGTCCGCCACACCCCTCCGAGCCGAACTGCACCTCGCTACGCCATCCCAGGGCCGGACTACCAACCCGCAGCCGGACCACCACCCCACAGCCGGACCGCCACCCCACGGCTTGTCTGCCCCACTGCGGCTAGACCGTCAACCCTCAGCCGGACTGTTTCCCCGCGGTAAGACCGCCACCCCGCGGCGGGTCCGCCGTCCTGCAGTCGGTACGTCGACCCGCGGCTTGACCGCCACCCTGGGGCCAGATCGCCGACCCATGGCCGGTCTGCGGCCCTGCAGCTGAACCACCACTCCACAGCCAACCCGCCCCGCACTATCATGGTAACCCTCGGCCGAGCTGCACTTGCGGCACCCTCGTAGCTCTCGCGGGCCGGGTCGGTCCAACTGGGTTGAACAGAACCTAGACCCGCTACGACCCAATTACATACTTCTGGCCATAACATTGGCACCAGATGTCCGTTAGAAGAACTATCAGCAACATTGGGAACCTTGGAGCGTGTTGGTCCCTTTGATTGATAACCCAATGTGTTTTGGATTAATATGGGTAATTGTCAGGTTGGATCGAGAACAAATCTAACCAGACCCCCGGGACTAAAAGGCTAATAACTCATAAACCGGGCGTCCGATTGATGCGCTGTCTATTATGTTAAGACCCCTATGACGTGGCAGACCTTTGAGATGCTTCATTGTGGGACTTCATGGCAGTTTGAGTATCGACTAGTACCTTGTGGAGTGGATCCTCCTGGAGATGAGAGAGCTTAGTGCGGGAACCTAGTGGCTAGCTGAGACTTGATGACTGCTGACCATTTCGACTCGGAGTGACTCGATAGGCCCAGTGGGGAGTGCCTTGGTGACGCGGCAGACCCATGGTGGGGAGCAACTTGGTGACGAGGCAGACCCACGGAAATCGACAGGAGGAGTACCTCAGTAGGCTACGATGGGGAGCGCATCTGTGTGACGCGACATACCCATGGTGGGGAGCACCTCTGTGTGACACGGTAGACCCACAATACTCGATAGGAGAAGTACCTCAGCAGTCCAAGGTTAGTGGGTAGTGCCTCTAGGTGATGCGGTAGGCCCACTATAATCGATAGTGGAGGAGTTATCCAACAGCGGAGGAGTTCGACATTGTGACTGGTAATGTTACTTAACACTACCCCTAGAATAAATCCTCATGTGAGATGAGTTAGAACCTCTATGTTTTCCTCATTATTGAGATGATTTACTTAATAACTTAGGTATACGTATGGTCATATACCTAACTATGGTTATCTGTTGATTTTATACCTTGTGTTTTATCCTGGATGGATTTTCTAAGACCTAGAGTGTCTCGGGGTCCCTACTGAGTATCGTTATACTCACCCCTGCACGACTTATCCCCACACCTTGTTGTGTTGGTTGTAGAGGACAAACAACACTGACCGAGGCCGAGAGTACCAGGACTAGACAATACGAGGAGGTGGACCATACAACGTGTCGGTACGCAGAGGATATTGGTAGATGTGGAGTGATGAGGAGGTGATATATACCTATCCTTCATGTAGGAACATCAGAGGATGACCCATCAGCTGAATTTCCCTTTTCTATAGTTGTATTGTATCACAGTTGTACATGTACTTTCCAGTTGGGCTTGTATTCTGGCCCCTTTTACTTACTGCACTTACTCTGTTTACAGTTTAGTTGACTTGTGTTCCTATCTTTCTATGTGCTTGGCTACATGTGCTTACAAGTTATAAAGGTAATTCCTTCCCAGTTTTAGGGAATATGCCTTCGGTTCTAGTCACTAGTTCTTAGCCTATAGAATGCGGGTTTGGGTTAGTCACGACACGGGCCCCGGGTGAGGGGTTGTAACAAAATCGTATAAGAGGAGTTGGTTCTACGGCAGAACTAGGAATCTGATATTATCTTTGAAGCGATAGTGTTATGGGTAATGAGTGAATTGTTTAGTTCAGGGAGTCTAGTGTTTGTGTGGAGGCCGACGTTTCCATACACCAGGACCCTGACTTTTGATTTCCGACATAGTTCACAAAAACACTGATTGTGTCTATGTTTTCAAAAGTTTGATTTGTGATCTTTTGAGTCAACTCACCAGGTATAACTTTCAGATCACTAGGTATAGCTTTTTGAACATGGTGCACCTGTTTATTTTTAGGATGCCTCCAGGAAAATAGCCAGTTAGTGATCCGAGAGTTATATGAACTAATAGCCCACCGAGCGACGAGGCCTCGGTGTAAGGCCCTTTTCCAGTACAGGCACCGGCAGTACCATTCCCCATTGGTCCACCGATTCCACCAGCCCTACCAATAGATGGTGCGTGCCACTTGAGCAAGTTTCATGAGTTCCAGTGACAGAGGCCACCCATTTTTAGGGGAGAGCTGAACCCGCTAGAAGCTGAGGATTGGATGGAGGCTGTGGTGAGAGTCTTCCGACTCATAGGGACACCATCCGATCTCATGGTGATCCTTACCGCTAGAATTATATAGGAAGCAGTAGGTATATGGTGTAGCTTGATTCTCCAGGTTCATGATGAGTTGATGCTTATCTGGGTAGACTTCGAGAACCTATTTCAGGCAGAGTTTGTCCCAACAACTCTGGGCGCAGTGCACGTACCTGAGCTTCTTCATCTGCAGTAGGGAAACATGTATGTGGCTCAGTACTCAGTGAGTTTCACTGACCTCTCATTCTACTCCATAGATATGGTGTGGGACCTTTTTTTTAGGGCCCGTACCTTCGAGTAGGGGCTCAGACGAGAGATCAGGGCTTTGATGATCTCACTCAGCATCCCGACGCAGGCGGGGGTGTTAGAGAGAGCCCTATTGGTGGAGAGTTTCCTTGCTGAGTAGTCACCAGTGACAAGACCCACTACCAGTGATCATGTAGATTATTCTTCTACAACTGGTAGAAAATAGATGCCACATAGGTCTAAGAGGACCATACATACAGGTGGACGACCACATGACTTATGATCAGTTGTGCGGGGCACGCAAGCCGAAGCCAATTTTACCAGGAGCGGGCAGTGTTACACATACGGCGGGCAGGTTCACATGGCTCGTGACTGTCCGAACCTCCGTACGGATGATCAGTAGAAAGTTGAAGGACCGCCCAGGCAGAGACATAAGTTCGACTGAGGAGGTCTGCAGGGAGTAGGCGGACGTGGAATAGGAGCTGGCCGTGCAACTGGCAGTGGGCGACGATTCGAGATGTTATTTCCAACACCACTAAAAGGTCCACCCGAACCACATGGAGCAGGTGGACAACGGAGAGCTCAACTCTAGGAAGCTAAGGCCTACAATCACAGTGCTCTGGAGATGATATGAGGTATGATCTGTGTATACTCCACAATAGCTATAGTACTGATAGAAATAGGTTGCAGTCAATATTTTATTTCCACTACCCTCATTCGGAGCTAGAAGATTCCAATGGAGTCGTTGGATCAATCCTTAAGGATAGATACTCCCATAAGAGAAGATTTTATGATTACGCACTGGTTCCAGTAGCGCAAGCTTACACTAGGAGGTGAGAGCTTCATCTGGGATCTCCTAGTAGTGGCATCGAGGCCTTACAACGTAATTTTGGGTATGGACTTGTTATCTACAGTCCATGCTCATATTGAATGTATTAGGCGCAATGTACGGTGTTTATGCACATATGGGACCAGGTTTACCTTCCCTGATGAGAAGGGAGGCTTTTCAGTGCAGGACAGACTTAACTGGAGGAGAGTACCACCGAACACTCATAAGTTGGCTAACCTTACCCTCAGAGTTGTTGATGTGGAGAGTCCAAGTTATCCTGTAGTGGTGGACCAGTACGCGGATGTTTTCCCTGATGATGTTCTTGGTCTACCTCCTCACAGAGAGGTGGAATTTTATATTGACTTGTACCCCATGTTGACGTAGATATCTACACCAACATATCAGATGGCTCCCGTGGAGCTTTGGGAGCTGCAAGTATATATAGGGGAGTTACAGGGGAAGGGGTTCATCCAACCCAGTGTTTCACCTTGGGCAGCTCCGATTCTGTTTGCCAAGAAGGAAGATGGGAGATTGAGGCTTTATGTTGACTATCGACGCCTAAACTAGGTGACCCTGAAGAATAAGTACCCACTCTTGAGGATTGGCGACCTCTTTTATCAGCTGAAGGGAACACGGTGGTTCTCGAGGATAGACCTCAGATCAGGCTATCACCCGATCAGAGTGAGAGTCGAAGATGTGCGGAAGACAACCTTCCGATGTTGGTACGACCATTAAGAGTTCTTGGTTATGACATTCAGTGTAACCAATGGTCCAGCAGTGTTCATGGGAATCAGGAATAGGATCTCTCATCCATACCTTGATCGCTTTGTAGTGATCTTCATTGATGATATTATGATCTACTCGAATAATAAGGGGGAACATGCCTATCATTTACAGGTTGTACTGGGCACACTCTGAGAGAACCATCTTTATGGTAAGCTCTCAAAGTTCCCATTCTAGATCTGAGAGGTTCACTTTCTGGGACATGTCATATCGGAGGCTGGAGTTGCAGTGGATCCAGCAATGATTGAGGCGGTGCTTTCTTGGGATCCACCCAAGAGTGCAATGAAGGTAAAAAGTTTCCACCGTTTGACTGGATACTACCAGAGGTTTTTTCCAGAATTCTCCAGAGTTGCATCACCACTTACAGCATTTATGAATAAGGGGAAACCATTCGTGTGGTCATAGAGATGCCAATATATTTTTCAGGAGCTGAGGTAGAGGCTTACTAGTGCCCCTATCTTGAGGTTCCATAGGAGGGCATAAGGTATGTAGTTTACTGCGATGCATCAGGGACTGGTCTTGGATTTGTCTTGATGTGGGAGTGAGTAGTGATCACATATGGTTCTCAATAGCTAAGACAACATGAGTAGAAATATGCTACCCATGACCTCGAGTTAGTAGCAGTGGTCTTCATCTTGAAGATGTGGCGATACTATCTGATGGGCGAGTTCTTTACCGTGTACCTTGATCAAAAGAGTCTCAAGTATATCTTCTCCCAGAAAAACCTGAACCCGAGACAATGAAGTTGGCTTGAGTTCCTCCAGGAATATGACTTCGACATAGTCTATACTCCTAGGAAAGGGAACGTTGTAGGAAATGCACTCAGTATGAGGTATGGTACAAAGTTCCTAGGTGAGGCAACAAAGCAGCTGGCCGCTTTATAGATATCCTTTGGGGATAGAGACATAGAGGCTTTTATATAGTCTCTTACAGTCACTCCCCCACTTATTTAGCGAGTCAGGGAGGTGCAATGTGGGGACATTGACTACAAGGCACGACATGCTCAGATATCCATATGACATGCACGTGATTGATTTTATGAAGATGGGGAGCCCATCATCATCTTCAGAGGACGTACCATAGTACCAGTGTCACTTCAGGAAGAAGTGATGAGGGAGTTCCACACATCCCTTCTAGCGGTACATCCAGGAGTGGCAAAGATGTACTAGGATCCTTGAGGACAACACTGGTGATTGGGAATGAAGAAAGCAGTAGTAGAGTTTGTCTCTCAGTGCCTCACATGTCGGCAAGTGAAGGTGGAGAATCAGGTACCAGTAGGCTTGGTTCAACCATTGGAGGTCCCAGAGTGGAAGTGGGATGGGATATACATGGAATTAATGATAGGACTTCCATGTACATCCAAGGTTCATGACTCTATTTGGGTGATCGTCGACCGACTCACCAAGTCAACCCACTTCCTATCGATCTGAGAGTAGGGTTCAGTAGAGAGCATGGGATGCCACTATGTGCAGGATATTTTATGGATACATGGAGTACCCTCGATGATTGTCTCCGACCGTGATACGCATTTTAATTCACAGCTATGGAAGGGGATGTAAGAGGCTTTCGGGACGCAACTTCGTTTGAGCACCACCTTCCATCCAGAGAAGAATGGCCAGACTGAGCGAACCATTCAGACCCTCGAGGACTTGCTACATTCTTGGGTCCTATAATTTGGTTGCAGTAGGGAGGATCAAATTCCTTTGGTGGAGTTTGTGTACAACAACAGTTATCACTCCACCAATGTGATGACACCTTTCGAGTCATTGTACCGGCGAACATGCAGATCACCATTATACTGGACTGACCCAGGGGAGTCAGCACTAGTGGGACCATAGATGATACGAGATACCACAAAGAATGTGTAGATCATCTATGAGTGGATAAAGATTACACAGAGTAGGTAAAAGTCATATGCCGATAGGAGATGGGGACCACTAGAGTTCAAGGATGGTGACCACATCTTTCTAAGGGTCTTACCTCGTCGAGGTTTGCAGATATTTGGCCAAGGAGGAACGTTATCTACAAGGTTCATCAGACATTTGCAGGTCCTCAGCAGAGTTGGTGAGGTGGCATACCGCTAAGCTCTTCCACCTTAGTTACACCAGGTGCATGATTTCTTCCAAGTATCTCAGTTTAGGAGAAACGTGCATGACCCTTCTCACATCATCGACCGTGGAGAACTGAACGTCGATGATGGGGAGACTTTTATAGAGGTTCTAGTGGAGATTGAGGATAGAAAGGAGTTGGTCCTTCTTGGATGGTCCATACCTCTAGTGCATGTTCACTGGCAGAACGAGAACCTCCAAAAGAGCACATGGGAGTGGGAGTCTCAAATGCGTTCTCAGTACCCCCACTTGTTTACCTAGTTATGATTTGTGACTTACAGGGATGTAAAGACCTGAGGTGGAGAGAAAGTAAATACCCATAATTTCCATGTAATTTTTTTCAATATATAGTAATTTTACGAGTCCGTGAAAATTTATAGCACCTGATTCCGAGGCCCGAAGTGCCCGGAATAAATTTCTGAACTTTTTTTCAGATACGTTCAGTAAACGTGCAAGTGTGTTTTTCTAAATTTTAAACCGGTGATCAAAATTTAAATCTGAGGGCACTGATAAAATCACAGCACCAGTATTCGCCTAAAGATACTTTCACCTAAATGACAGTTGGTCGAGAGTGAAAGTTATTTTTTGTCTTTTTCATGGAAATAATAAAATAAAATAAAGTAGACATCATTTTATTTTATTTTTTATAACCACTCCATGTGGAAGTTGAGAAGTGGGGACCACGAGACCATAACCTCCCATGAGAGGTTATGGTGGTGGGGACCACCCGAGCCTAACTGGCCATGAGAGGTTATGGTGGTGGGGACCACCAGAATCTAAACCCCCCTTTTGAATTCCTTGAATGCCCCTCTAAATGGGAGATATCCTCTTGAACTTCATCCAATATTAAATTATGCCAACCCTCCCCCATTAATTAATTAAGACATCTCAATTAATTAAATTTTCCAATTTGAAATTTACCAACAAATTTTATTATATTGGATTTTACTTCTTTTTCGTGGGTTGGAGGAAATAAATCGTTGGCAAAGGAAGGGGCCTTGGGAGAAAATCTTTCCAACGAAGAACACTCCACCAATGAAGAACACCAACCCTGAATTTAACCTTCTTCCTTGGGACTTCTTCGGACATGAGATGTCTTCATCAATGACAAATCGACATCCGTACTTCCTTCTCATGCCAACATCAACGAACAACCTGAGGTAGGGGTTTAATTTGTGTATGGTTTTATTCCCATGTTATTCCCTTTTTAAAACAAGAATGCGGATGATTTATTTTGTGGATTTGGAACAATCATTACGGGAGGATTTGGCATTCAATGTTCATGTTTTTGATGAGTCACTTGCTACCACCCTAACGTGAAGGGTACGGGCCAAAAAAACATGGCCCGACCCCTCCGAAAATATTGGATTAATTGTGGTGTTGAAAACGACGAAGGCAGCGACACAACGACACAGCTCCGCGACACCCATGAACACCGTACACCGCACCTATGCCACCTGCGGCCCCACTGTTCCGCCCACTGCTGCTGCCGTCTGTCAAGCCACCACCGTCCACCTCACCGCTCCGGGCCGAACCGCCCTTGAGACGAAGCCCATGGCCACCACCGTTCGCCAAGCCACTGCCATCCGCCGCGACGCTCTGGGTTGAACCAACCCTCGTCCCACCGTCCCACAGCCAGACTGCCGCCCTTGGCCGGACCGCCACCCCACGACCGGACCGCCGACCTGCAGTCGGACCGCCGCCCCACAGCCAGTCCGCCGCCCCACGACCGGACCTACAAACTGCTGCCGGACTGCCGCCCCGCAGCTCGTCCACCAACCCACGGCCGGACCACCGCCCCGTGGTCGGACCGCTACCCCACAACCAGTTCTCCGACCTAGGTCCGGTCTTCCGACCCACAACCGGATCGCCGCCTCGCGGCCGGTTTCCCTTCCTACGGCCGGACCGCCAACCCACGGCCGGTCCGTCACCCCGCCGCCAGACCACCACTCCGCGGACGAGCCACCCCGCACCCTCACAGTACCCCTCGTCCAATCCTCCCTTGCGGTAACATCACGAACCTTGCGGTCCGGGCCGGGCGAGACCCAACGGGTCGGACCAGACCCGAGCCCACTACGATCCAATTACATACTTTTGTCTCTTACTTTGGTACTAGATGTCCGTTAAACAAACCGTCAGTAGAATTGGGAACCTTGGAGAGATTCTGTCCCTTTGAGTGATACTCCAATGTGTTTTGGATTAAGATGGGTAATTTTCAGGTTGGATCGAGCATGAATCCAACAGAGCCCCCCGAGACTAAAAGGCTAATAACTCAAAAACCGGGCATGCGATTGATGCACCGTCTATTACATTGATACCCCTATGACGTGGCAGAACTTTGAGACAATTATTCATGGGACTTCATGGTAGATGGAGTATTGACCAGTAGCTTGTGGAGAGGATCCTCTTGGAGACGAGCGAGCGTAGTGCAAGAACCCAGTGGCTTGCTGAGACTTGACGAGATAACCATTTCAACTTGGAGGGACTCGAAAAACCCAGTGGGGAGAACCTTGGTGACGCGGAAGACCTATGGTGGAGAGCGCCTTGGTGACACAGTAGACCCACGATACTCAACAGAAGGAGTACCTCAGGAGGCCACGAGGGGGAGCGCCTATGTGTGACGCGGCATTCCCATGGTGGGGAGCGCCACTGTGTGACGAGATATACCCATGGTACTCGACAGGAGGAGTACCTCATCTGTCCAAGGTTAGTGGGAATCACCTCTAGATGATCATGTGCTAGACTAGACCTTCGCATGTGCTTGGTTTTCTTTTAATTTATTATTAAATAAAATTGTTGGCTTGCGTGCCTTCTCTTCTTATTAATTTGTAGGGCCTAAATGCCCATGGTTTATTTTAATAAACCCCATTTTTTCCCTGATATTCATGTGAGTAAAATCAATTGTAATAGATGGATCTCCCAAGCTAGTAATGGTAGTTTGAGTTAGGATCCAAGGTGAAACCAATATAAGGAGATTAAACGGTGGACAAGTGGAAATATATAAACCTAAACCTTAAATGGTTCAATGTGTTTATCCCCTTGGCCAGTAGTTAGTTTATCAACTACTAGATAATATACCCATTAAAACATGCTCATTATAATAATCTTTATTTTAATTATTTCAATTTCATGGTTATTTAATTTTAGATGTTTTATCCCGATCAAATAATTAATGAATTAAAAAGCATACAAATATTGAACTAAAATAAATTAGATTATGCATAAATATTATCTAAATAAATAGTCAATCGATTAATTTGTGCCACATAATATTAATAAGAATGTGAAAAGATAAAAATTGGAAATTTTTTCATAAAGGATAAAATCCATCAACAAAATATTAAGTTAGTATAGAATTCAATTTATTCCATTAGAATCAAACCATAGTTCAAAGGGATTAACCAATCTATTTTGGGGTTCTTTCAATTATCATGAAATTCTAATTTGAGATTTTTGTTTCACTTAACATGGTTGACATCTAGGGTTAAGATCCAAAGTAGGACATGGTGTAACTGAGAGGAAAAGGTTGAAAAAATCTAAATTAGTGATTTTAGGATTGGGAAGTTCATTCAATGGATTAAGAAACTAAAAGTTAATGTTTTTGGAATTTAGAATTCCCACCTAAAATGATTAGAGTTGATTGACCATACAGTGTTTGGGTAATGACAATGGAATATGGATCCTTACCACTAAAATATCCCAGAAACAAGATATTTTGAAGCAAATGGAGAGGGTATTGGGTTTTGATAAAATAGTAGGAGACTAATAAATATAATATTTATTTATTTGTCTACATTTTATCAAATAAAGTACTAAAATTATTCTCATCTCATTTTTAGAAACAACATCATTAATTACATAAAATATATCATTCTGAACCAAACATGAGAAGGAAATCCTTCTCCCTGTAACTAGTTTCCAAGAGTGTAAAAGGCACCTATAGGTTATCCTTCTCCATGAAAGGAAACTGTATGTGCTAGAAGATCCATTACCAGTTGTACCTGGAAATAAGGCGAGTGATGTAGAGCTCTATCTATACAAGAAACATCAGAATGATTTTTTAGATGTTTAGTACTTCATGCTATCTTCCATTTACAATGAGCTCTTGAAGAAACATGAGGAAATAGATGATCATAGAATGATGTATCATCTTCGGGATCTCTATCAAGAGAAGGCAAGACAATAGAGGTATAAGATCTCCAATTCATTTTTCATGACTAAGCATGGAGATTTTGCGCCACCTGGGCCTCATGTAGTCAAGCTTATTAGATACATTGAGAATATGTACATCTTAGGGATTAAATTCCCATATTATTTCCATATAGATCTCATAATTTCAAAAATTTCCAAGACCTTATCTATTTTTATTGTGAATTATAATATGAGAAATAATTATAAGAGTATATCAAAACATTTGACCTTAATTTTCCACGTGGATACGGATCTGGGGTGTGAAAAATCCTCAATTCTTATGGTGAATAGTAACTGTAAGTATAGGGAAAGGGGGCCTAAGACTTATAATATTATAAGGCCCCAGAGCACTGTCTAACCAATAAAAAGAATATCCAAAGGTAGGGATGGAAAATGAGGTGTTAAGATTTACATGTGGTAAGTTAGGCCACTGAAATAGGAACTGCACCTAGAGTTAAGGAGGAGGCAAAGGTTCATTCATTATCAAGTGAAATATTTCTATATAAAAACATTGTTTATTATTTATAGCTTGTGGTGCTAACATATAAATTCAAATTTATGAACATAATATATTTTATAAAAATTCTTCAAGAGAGGAGGATCTATGAGCTACCAATGGTGTGAGTTCAGATGCTCTTTCCATTGTGGACTACTACCTTTCATTTCTAACAAGAATTATTTTGTTTTTACATGATTTTTGTTATGTACATATCGTTACCAAAAACATAATTTATTTATCAATTTTAGATAGATTTGGGTTTATTTTTTTCTAGAAATAAATTTTGATTCCTTTACAAGGGAAAAATTGTTTATGGTATGATAAATTTAAATGATTGTTTATATGTATTAAATTAAAAAAACGAAGTGTTAGAAATTGATAATGAATCATGTTCACACGACTCGTATAACACCCAGTTGTGGCATCATCACCTTGGTCAAGTAAACTAGAAGTGTTTAAAAAATATTTGTGATGATGGGTATTTATAATCTTCTGAGATAAAACCACTTGATAGATGTCACACTTGTTTACAATGGGAAATGAAAAAACCACCATTTGGTGGACATGGTGAAAGGGACACATAGCTTCTAGGATTGGTACACACTGATGTGTGTGTACCATTTATAGTAGAGCATAGATGTGGATATTCTTACTTCAAAACATTTACCGATGACTTGAGTAGATATGTCTATATTACTTGATGAGGTTTAAGTCTAAGTCCTTTGAGAAATTAAAGGAAATAAATAATGAAGAAGAGAATTATCTTGGTAAGAAGATAAATAAGATTTGATCAGATCAAGGTGGATAATATCATAACCATGAGTTCATTAATTTTTTCAAGAGTTTTGGGTTCTATCTCAACTCACTCCACCTTATACACTACTGTGGAATGGTGTTAGAAAAGGGAGGAACCGCACCTTGTTAGACATGGTATGGTCGATGACGAGTCATTAAGATCTTCAGTTATCCTTGTGGGGATATGCATACAAACATCAGTATATAAATTAAACTAAATACAAACTAAATCATCAAATGGAATTCCCTTAGAGCTATGGAGTGAAAATAAATCCATTTCATTGGATACACGTGTATGAGGATGTTATGAATTTGTAAATAATTTCTCAAGAAACAAACTAACACCCTGGGGAATGAAGTGTATATTTATAGGCTATCCCATGGAAACAAAGGGATAGTACCTATAAAACCCATCAGACAAGAAAGTGATTGTTGCAATATAAGTCATATTTCATGAGAGGTAGAACATCCTCAAAAATTATATTGAGAGCACGATTGACATCGATGAAGTTGATGCTCAAGATACACATGAGTTGTTAGAAAAACAATTTCTATAGGTGCCCATGGAAGAAGTAGTTCTTCAACCACCAGTACTGCGTAGGATATCAAGAGAGGTAAGGGAACAAGAGAGATATGGTTTTATAGTAACTGAGGATGGTGACTCTTATTATTGGAAAATGATGAACATATCTCCTACAAGGAGGTAGTAGAGATCTCAGAAGCTTCAAGATGGCAAGAATCTATGATTTTTTAGATGAATTCCATGTATGAGAACCATGTTTGGGTTCTAGTCGATGCGCCATTTGATGTAAATCATGTTGGGTGTAAATGGTTATTCAAAAGGAAACTAGACAAGGAAGGTAAAGTAAGTACCTATAAAGAAAGGATAGTGGATAAAGGGTTTAAAGAACATAATGGAATTGACCACAATGAAACCTTTTCATTAGATTCCACGTTTATATCCATCAGAATCATATTTTTCACAGCAAATTATCATGACTATGATATTTGGAAGATGGATGTCAAACTAAATTCCTTAATTAGAACCTTCAGGAAGATGTCTATATGACACAACCATAAGTGTTTCTGACACTAGGTGATTCTAAAAGGATTTGAAAGTCATAGAGATACATTTATGGATTAATGAAAGAATATAGGTAATGGAACATTTGACTTAATGAATCTATAAAATAATTTGGTTTCATAAAAAATGATTATGATACATGTGTTTACAAAAGGTTTAATTGGAATGAAGTCATTATCCTAGTAGTATATGTTGATGCATATTACTTATTTGAAATGACATAGTTTTATTACACTCTTTTATGGGCTAGTTGAAAAAGTTCTTCTCCATGAAGGACATAGGGGAAGAAGATTAAATTTTAGAGATCAGGATCATTCATGATAGATTCAAGATGTTACTTGGACTAAGAATGGTACATATATTGACTAGATATTAAAGAGATTTAGTATGGAATAATCTAAGAGTGGATTGGTTCCAGTGTAACTTGGTTTACATATTTCTATGAAAATGTGTCCCTTAAAACAACAATAGAAAGATAAAATGATTAAGATCCCACAAGATTAAGAGATATGGTCAATCATGTATTCCATGTTATATACTAGAATGGATTTTTACTATTCATTGAGCATGGTGGGAATATATTAATAAAATCCAGGAGAAAAAAATTGGACTATAGTTAAGAATATCCATAAGTATCTGAGAAGAACTAAGAATATGTTACTGGTGTATAGAGGAGATTAAGATCTTATCATCAAAGGGTATGCAGATTCTTATTTTAAGATATATCTGAATAATAGGTAGTCACATTCAAGATATGCTTTCTATCTCAATGAAGGATTTGTGAATGGGAAGAGTTCAAAGAATCTAGTTGTATCTAATTATACAGTACAGTCTGAGTATATAGAGGCTTCTAATGTAGCCAAATAAGCTGTCTGGATTAATAACCTTGTCCAATAGATTGATGTGATACCCAGAATCAAAGGTCATATCACATTGTATTGTGATAATACTGCAGTTATGGCTCTTGCAAAAGATCCATGGTCACATCAAAGAACAATGAAAATACTCTGTAAGTATCACCCCTTGGGTTTTTTTATTAAAGGTGTAAATTTGCAGTGAGTGAAGTATCCATGAAAGAGAACATAGTGGAACTTATGACTAAAGGCATATCTCAGTAGAAGTATGAGTATCATTTGAGAGATAGTCTACTGAAGCTCGTTATCAATTGGCTCTAGTGAAAGTATAAGGTTGTTGGAGTTGGTTCCCTAGAACCAACTTCTTTTGTACTTTATGATAACTTATATTCATGTTTTTTAATATTAATAAATTCCTTATCTTTACATGATTGTTCATCTACGTAGCATTATATATGATAATGTCCCAAGGGTAACTGTCATACTAAAAGTTTATATTAGATCCTTTCTATAATGAGAACCCAGAAGTTCTATGACAATATTCTTAGATTTGTGTTCTTAACCGGATGCTATATTATGAGGGATAAAAATTATACATGATATTAGGGGTGGGGACTTATAGGAATCATAGTCACCTTCTCATGGTGTACTTCCTTGGTAATGTTTATGAGGCTATTATGAGAAAATGACCTACTGGTAAGAAATCCACATTTCTATGTGTCTTTGAATGTTCCCATATGTGGATGTGTGTATTGGTCTTTAAACATTAAGATTAATATGAATGAGTATTATGAGTTGTGCACTTAGTTGTATTGATGAAAAATGTGACCCCAGATGTTAATGGTGAGGTAGGATATGTTGGGTGTGACATGAGTAATATTGCATAAATGAATAATGAGAGAAAGGATTTATCCCTTATATTCTTTAACAGAAGATTAAAACTCAATAAATTTGATGGAAATGATATAGCATAAATAAATACATGTCCATGGTGATCAATAGGCATGTTTTATTTTATAAATCTCAAGGAAAGGGATATCAATCATATAGGTTGATGGCACTACCATGAAACCTGCACAATTATTCATTTTGTGATAAAGGTCTTATAATACATGGTAAGAGTTCATATGAGGAAACATGTCATTGAGGAATTAACTTAAATCTCTATTGATGACTTGTAATATTACAAGATTCCAACCCTAGACTTTAGGCTGCTCTTCCTAATGCCACTAACAAAGTGTCCAATAGGGTCATACACTAAGTGTATCTAGCATCTCAATTAAATAATTTATTATTTTACAAGTTGAATTAATATTATTCCCGATTGTAGTTTAATAATTATTCATGCATGCATGATTCAATTTATGTTTAGTTATTCATGATAATATATTATGATCAAAATGATTAATACATATTTATTTTTATTTTGGTTAATATAATATTTATTTATTTATCAGCGAATATTGTAGTGATATTTATTTAATTAATAAGTCATCATTATTCAAAGCCCAATAAATATCGTGGAGGATTGGTACACCATGTTTGAGGATCCATAAATAAATAATAATATTAAATATTCTTTGATTAAATAATATTTAATTGTAACTTGCAGGTTAACAAAGTGTTAAGAAATAATAATATTACTGTTATTATTTGACATTGGGTTTTGCAGGGATGAGAGAAATAATTAAAAGCACTTGTGAATATTATTTTATTATTACCCAAGAGAATTAAAATCCCAATTATATTATTATCTTATTTAGAAAAAAATTAGCCAATCAATTTTTTGTGCACAACGGATTGGAGAAAATATCCCAAGACTTGAGAGTTTTTTCTTCTCCAAGAACTCTATAAAGAATGAGACGCGATCGTCCTACACCAGATCAAGGAGAATGATTTGGATGTGGTTATCAAGGCGATTGAAGGTATATGACACCAGAAAAAGGATTTTCTATGATAGTACCCATAGAATCCTTCAGTGATATCCTATGATTTGTGGAACACATGTGTATCACTATTAAATGAATCCTACACATGGATTCTAAAATGCAATGATGGAGAACTACCGATTTGTTACTAGATGCATTAATGAAGAAAGAATAACCATGTAAGTAATTATTATTTAATTAAATTAATTTTAAACAACATGTGTTTATCTACTCCCTCTTGGTTTCCAATTTTTTATCCCCTGCTTTTTCTACAATTTAATTCTGTTGGTCACAATGTTCATCATCAGAATGGATCTTAAGTAGATTATCAATAACAGAAAAAATCAAGGTTGGGCACCATCCATCCCATATATCCACTACACTCAGATCATATAGATGATTCATTTCAGTATTCATTTGGATAATAAATCTAAATGTGGTGGACATATACACTATTGAGGGATATATCTAATTGAGATATACATTGATATTTTTTTATTTGAATTAGTGAATTAAATATTATCAATTAATTGCATTGTTTTTTAATATGTTTCTTATTTCTTTCTATCAGGTACTCAGGTCTTTTGAAATTATATGTGGGAATAAAGCTGAACCATAAGGATCTATTGTTGAAGGTCACATAAAAGAAGAGTTATTTAAGTTCTATTAATGGTATTTGGATGGTATTGATACAAAATTCAATCATGTTGAACATATTAATAACATCCCCCTAATTATAATTTTCAAAAACAATCATCTATATTTACAACTATAGGATGACCAATTGGAAAGAGACCAAATTTTAAACAGATTGAATTTGAGTTGCTATAAAAATATAAATATTTTTTACTTAATAGTTTTATTAAATATCTATTTATTTAATAATTAATTATAAAAACAAAGAGGTGACTAAGGGGTTGAGTGAGAAATGAGCTATAATCAAAACAATCAATTAATAAGATGATTTTGGAATGGTCCACCGATCATGTATGTATATACTCATATTAATATTGTATATGTGTTGCTATTATATCTATGTTAAAAGTAACATCTTATGGATTCTTTTCTAGATAATGAATTGTGATAATCAATCTGAAATATAAAATTATTTGAGGTTTTTGACTCAAGTTTCTCTAAATAAGGATAATAAATTTGATGCCTACAATATTTTTGGATTCATATTCTGTGTAGTTTATCTTCAAGAATACATGAATACTAAAAATTATGGTATATTTTCATTTATAGATGTGGGATACTATGTAATTATGAATTGTATAATTGAATTAAAATATCATCATAAATTTTCAGTAGTATTATTCAAATTAATGTGGGTCAACACTTTGAAAGATTCAATACATTTTACTTATGTCAACATCTTTCAATTGATCCATATGAGCGAGTATATAGAGAAAGATAAATTTATATTGGATTCACAAGAGACGGTAGGTTTTTCTGTGAATGATAAAATACATGATGGTTAGAGTTTTTTTTATACTTAACGATGAGAGACTTATATTATATTTTCTATGAAGATCATTTGGTACTTTGTGAAAGTGAACCTCATCAACAAAAAAACATTGAAATTTGTTTCTGAAAATTTTGAAATAGTTGAAATTTTATTAGAGGGTGGAAATGATGCACTTTTCATAATGGAGGTTTTTAATAGTGATGAAAATGAATATGAATACAATTGAATGTATGAATTGGTAATGAAAATATATTACAATTTATCAATGATAAGTGTTTCGTACATTTTTATATTGTTAATTTTTTATTTTTTCTATAAAAAAATTAGTTTTTTATTTTTTTATAAATTTGGTATATTTAAACCATTAGAATTGTTGAAAATCTATGAGAAACGTTTTTTGAAGATCCCAACTGTTCAACATCTCAGAGCACACCAACACTGCTGTTAGCTTTAGTGGATCCATGTTATTCCATTCTACCCAAGACTACTTGCGAGCCAAGAATTTCCCTTGATGTTATTGGTGGCCCACTATCTGATTCAACCCCAATGTTGGAGAAGTTGGCCACCCCTCCATTGAGGGGATATTAGAAGGTTACCATTACTGGTACGTATATAATTTTACAAAAAACATATTATTTATTAAAATTTTAATTTATTTTTCAGACAGATAATAATATTAGTTGAAGGGATATAAATATGAACACGATAGATGTACGGGACCTGATGAACATCCATATTATCATACAATTTGATGTGTTAGGGGTGCCTACTGATGATGCTACTAGAATATTCAGGTAGATTCTTTTGCATCTTTCTTGTGATGCGGTGAGAATTCCCATTAATTATAAATATTGGAGGCCTATTCCCCCAAATTGAAAAAATGTTCCCTTTGATAATCAAGTAAAGGTAAAAATAATTTAATATTCATCAATAAATAATTTAAAATACACTAGTTCAATTTTGTAATATACTTATTAAGTGTAATTTTTTTATTTCAATATGTTTTTTCATTTTGAAGTCCCAGACTCTATTTCAATCTCATGGGTTTTGAAAAATTTGGGATAGAAATATAGTTGTTTTAAATGGATATTATGGAAAGATTTTAATGCCAAATCTCTAAGTTCATGATAGATGTACGATAATGTTATTGATGGCGTTTATTGTGATTAACAGAAGTTATTTGTTGATATTAAAAAATATGAATCTCATGTGGTAATTGAATATTTTACAATATCTTCATAATAGAAACAGAATAAAATTATATTTTTTATATTAATGTTTCAATTTTTGTTGGAATTATCTAAAAAATACCTTGAATTGAGAGAAACAAGTCATTATTTGTATTATTGGGCCTCAATGTTTTTTGAGTAAAGAACAATGTTTGATTGTATTTTTTCAATTATAATTTATATCTTATTATTTTAAGTAATTTTATTTCCAAACTTGTTTATATTTTTTATAAAGGTGAATGAATTAGTTCACTCTATTAGCTAAAAAAATATGTGGATTATATTACATAAAAACCCAAGGAAGTTTTGTAAATTACCCAACCAAATAGGCTGGATTATGTACATTTGATTAATATTTCATGTTATTTTATTACATTAAAAATGTAATTATGAGAAATGAATTATAAAAATAGAAAATCCTTAAACCCAATTAAATGCGAAAAGATAGAAGGATTAATCAATGCCAATTCGGCATTGTTTGATACATCTAGATGGCCCCAATTAATTATGTTTAATAATTGTTTGATGTTATAATTTATTTTTCAATATAGTGTTATTATATTAATGAAATAACATTACATATTAATGAAAAAATAATTAATTAAATAACATTATGAAGTTCAAATATTAAAAAAAATTAATTCAAATATTTTATTATTAACAGGTTATATGTTTTGAAATCTCACATGTGACCCATTCTTGATCATCATCAATTTCCCTGAATGATGCAGTTTAAATTGTTTTAGGGAAAGTGTATCCCATACATGTATGAGGGATGTGATTTTGAGCCAAATCCTTTTGATTTATTTGGTAGGGAATCATCATCAATTACTGCTACAACCAATGGGGGTTCAACAAGTGCTATTTATTGATAATCAAATGAGTAATTGAATGGTTGAACTAAAAAATTATAGAAAAAGAATCTTATAGGAATAATCAATATTAATGGCGATAAATAATAGAAAAAAATATTGTTTTTTTTATTTTAGTGGATGACCAACATGATCCCCAAGGAAATATCCATCCTTATAGATCATCCAACTAAGGTAAATTCTTAATTCCATATATCATTCACATATTTTCAAAGAACACATATAACTTCCATAAATGAAACTAAAATGACACTTTTCTATGGAAAACATGCACTTAGAGTCATATAGATCACATCTTGTTCTAGATTGATGTGTTGTTTATTCCAACTTTTCCAAAATGAATTTTAGATCATTATCCATTTTTTTCGAAAAAAAATTTGAGATGATTTTCTAGGCTTTTACTTGGTAAATTTTTTTAAAGGTACGTGACCCTTTAAGAATGTGTTTTGGGTGGTCAAAATAAGAAAATGATATCTAATTTACATAAAATAAGAGTAAAATGACGTTATATTGATTGGTGAAATGTTGGAATTAACAACACATCATCCCAATTTATGGTTTTCATTAGATTCCTGTAAACACATTTTTAGTGTTTTAAAACACTAAAACATGTGCGTAATTGTAAAAAATAGAAAAAAATCTTATATTGATGTGAAATTGTGGTACAAGATCCATTGCATTATTTTTCATGTGTACGCATAGACAATACATCAATATGATGTATGATATGGATGAAAGGACTTGGTAAATAGTTATTGAAGGTATAAAAGATTTTAAAAACATGTATCATGGAGGTCGAAATAGTGAAAAGAGATAAGATCAACATGAAATCCGAGTAAAACCATATTATATTAATTAGTTAAATATAAGTACTGATGACATGTAATTTTGAGTTACGATTTTCTTGGGATGCCTGTAAATGCATTTTTATTGTTTTAAAACACCAAAAGGCATGTGTAATGGTAGAAATCATAGAAAACGACATCAGTTTGACTTGAAAACATTGGAAAAACTTATAAGTTTTTTTTTATGTGTATTCTAAGAGAAAATACAAATTCAATTTGAGGTATGGTCATAAGGACTCAGTAAATATATTTTAAAGCTACCAATGCCTTTAAAAAATGCATCAAGGGTTTAAAACTAGGAAAACGATGTCATATTTCCATGAAATAACAGGACAATTACCATAAATTTATTTTTAAAATGTAGTGACTAATAAAAAATCATTGAAAAATATGGCTTTCTTGAGATGTCCATAAACACAATTTTAGTGTTTTTAAACACTAAAACAGAAGTGTAATGGTCAAAATCATTTAAATCGACCACATATCTATGTGAAATCCTAGAAAAACCACTGTTGAGTTATTTTTAATGTGTATGTGTGGAAAACACATCAATCCGACATGTGGTGTCATCAGAATTACTCAGTAAATAGTTTTTAAAGGCATGAATGCCTTTAAAAGTGTGTGTTTTGGGGTCAAAACCAAGAAAATTACATCGGATTTCCATTGAATCAGTGAAAAATAAGAATAGATTGATTTTTGGAAATTTGGAATAGAAAAAATATCATTCAGAGTTATGGTTTTCTTGGGATTCCTATAAACCTGTTTTTAGTGTTTTAGAACACTAAAACATACATGTAATAGTGAAAATCATATCGAATGACCTCATGTTAATGTGAAATCATTGCAAAACCACAAATTTTTATTTTTCACATGCATAGAAAATGAATTAATACGACATGTGGTGTGGTTAGAATGACTTGATAAAATTTTATTAAAGGCACCAAAGCCTTTTTAAACATATGTGTCATGGGGTAAAAACCAGGAAAACAATATAATATTTCTATGAAATCATATAAAAGTAACCATATATTTATTTCTAAAATATAGGAACCTTTTACATGTCATTCTATGTTACAATTTTCTTGGGATTCCCATAAATGCATTTTTAGTGTTTTATAGCACTAAAACATGTGTGTAATAGACAAAACCATATCTATTGACATCATATTGACATGAAATCATAGAAAACCAACCATTGAGCTATTTTTTAGATTTATATGTAGAAAAAACATCAATCTGATGTGTTTTATAGTAATAATGACTTGGTAAAGAGTTTTCAAAGGTACCAAAGCCTTTAAAAATGCATGTCGTGGGGTTAAAACTATAAAAATGATATCTGATTTCCATGAAATTGGAGAAAAGTGATATTAGATATATTTTTTAAATTTAGGAATTGAAAAAACATTATTCTTTGTTATGATTTTTCCAAGATACTTGAAAATGCATTTTTACTATTATAAAACACTAAAACATGTGTTTTAGCCAAAACAATAGAAAACGAGCTCAAACTAATGTGAAACCATGGTAAAAAAGTATTTAGTTATTTTGACATGTTCTTGTTTAAAAAACATCAATATGACATGCGATGTGGTGATAATGAAACGATAAATAGTTTTTAATGGCACCAATCCATTTAAAAACTAGTGCCATAGGGTCAAAATGAGGCAACCAAAGTCGGATTTCCATGAAATTAGGGGAAAATAAAAGTAGATTTATTTTCAAAATATTGGAAATAAAAACAAATCTTTTTAAGTTATTGTTGTCTTGGTACAACCATGGTTGAATTATTTTTGATGTGTATGCACATACAACATTTCAATCTGATGTGCGATGTGGTCGGAATGACATGGAAAACTATTTTCAAAGGTACAAAATCCATTAAAAATACCTGTCATGGGGTAGAAAATAGAAAAAAACATTTTATTTTAATAAAATTAGATGAAAATTACTATATATTGATTTTTGAAATGTTGGAAATGATGGAATGTCATTTCAAGTTATGGTTTTCACGAGATCTCAATAAACCCATTGTTAGTGTCTCATGATACTAAAATGTTCGTGTAATGGTCAAAAGCATATATGAATAACTCATATTGATTTTAAATCAAGTTAAAACCAATATTTAGTTATTTTGGATTTGTATGTGTAGACAACACATCAATCTAACACGTGTTATGGTTTAAAGGACTCGATAAACAATTTTTAATGGTACGGAATCCTTTAAAAAAATGTGTTGGGGGGGGGGGGGGTCTTAACCCAGAAAATGATGTCGTAATACCATGAAATCATAATAAAATGTCCATATATTAATTTTGAAATATAGGAACCGATGGCACATTATTATGATTTATGATTTTCTTGGGATTCTCATAAACACATTTTTAGTGTTTTAAAACACTAAAACGCGCGTATAATGGTTATAGTATAGAAAATGACCTCATATTAACATGAAACATTCAGAAAACAACTTTTGAGTTATTTTGGAAATTTCTTATATGCTTTCATATCAAATTATTTTGATTTTTTTTCTTAATTAATTTTCAAGCACACCATGTGTCGATTTAATAATTAATTAGAATTTTATATACTTTTCCCTTTTCACTTTCTAGTGTTTAATCATATATCAAATACATATGTTTAGATTTTAAAAGTGTTTCGAATGATATATTATTTTTTTCTGTTAAAATTTCTCCTATTTTATGAACAAAATAAAAAATCTTAAGTCCAACATTCTGAATATATTTTATTTCATTTCTCATTTTCATTTATTCTCTTAAATGTTTTGTTTTTCATTATAGGTGATAGATTTTAGTTGTAGAAATATGGTTGACAATTTTGATCTATAACATTATTCATAAGGAAGTCATGATGGTTCTTAGTACCTACAGTATGTTTAAATTATATCAATGATTCTATTGTAATTTTGATTTATTATGATCAGTTTTAATTTATGTATTATTTTTTGTTATAGTTGATTAGATGATGTGGTCAATTCTAGTTGATGTGATTATCTGGAGGTAGATGGAAGTAGTGGTGGTCTTGGGTTGGGAATATATTGGGTATGGCTTTTTTTTGGAAATATATTATATATATATTTTGATGACTGATGTATGGGTTGACTGAGTTTATCAGTTGACTGTGCTTATGGTGAATGAGATTATCTTGACTCTGGATACATGTATATATGATTATGGATGTATTATTTATTATTTATGTATGATGTCTTTTCTATATATTTATGTTTTAGATTATTACATATCATGTTTTTTATATTTATATTTTATCATAAAATATTTTTATAAAATTTTAAATTTATGAGAAATATTTAGCGACGGTTTTCGTATACAACCTCTAAATAAATAAATAAAAATATTATTTAGAGGATGATACTATTTTTCTCTATAAATATGATCCCCATTACATATATTAGTGATGTTCCGAGTTTGTGTGTACATTTTCATATCCATTATTGAGTGTTAATACATGTTTTCACTAAATAGATGTTCTTTTGTTGATAAAATGATTTATTTCAGTGTTCATGGTACATTTTAGGTATTTTCTAGCCAAATTCAAAAATCTGGAAAGATCATAACAAATATTGTATTATACACAACATTCACATTATAAACACACACCGTAAACTTTCATCCATACATGGTTTGGCTATAATGAGTACATTCCCATGTAGCCAACCACATGTCAAACGTCATATACTACACATTAAAACATCATTTCCTACTATCTAGATGTATTTAGTGGATGAAATTGAAACTACACACCATGTGGGGTGGTTCTATATGCTATGTATCCCCACCAACTGACTGTCGATACATTGAAAGTCATTAGATGGATCGGCGAATCACCTACCGGAATAGAAACCTAATAAATCCAAGTTGAACTAAGTAAAAGGCATGTACTATATGGTACATACCATGTAGTTTGGAATTCTTTAAATAATAGGGCATCCTTAGGATTTTTTAGTTGGAAATTCATAAGAGGTGACATCGTTCTGCCGTTTAACCTCCTCCAGAATCGAAATTTTAATTTTTATCACTGTTTTCAATTTTTATTAGTGTAATTATTCCCTTCCCCATCTTCCTCTTGTATCCATGGTAGGGGATACGATTCAGATCAATCCATACACTGTGACCATGGTCATAAGAGGACAATTTTCCCCATGTTGGGGTTGTGATAATGATTGTGAGTGAATTTTTATTGAAATCCAGATGTGTTGTTTTATTATGATATTAGTTTAAAAATTATTCAATTAACCTATAACCTTATTTACCATTGATATCGTATCAGACCATAAAAAAAAAATAATGAAAAATAAAGGATTTGCAATGAGCGAATCCAAGACTGTTGGGTGAGCTAGTTTCCACTTTCTTTATGGTTAAAAGAACCTAAAAATGTTTTAAGTAATTAATTACCAGGCCAAAAAAAAATTACATTTAAATGGGTAATTGTCTATTTTCAGACCAAGGAAAAAAGATTTTATTGAATCCCTATAGTAAATACCTTTCATTAATAAATTAAATACAAAATATAAATTATTTAAATAAAACATGATCAGAATTACAACCCCGACACACTTTCCTTCTATTTTCTCTATTATTGTTTTGTATCAATTTTGATTCTCACAAATAGTTTCAATTAGTTTATTGTTCTGTTCAACATATTTCTTCCAGGATAACCAATTGAGGTTCTATGACTCATACTGATTTTATTTCTTTTTTGTTCTCCCTGCGGGATCGATCCATACTGCCACTAGATACATAGTTAGTTAGTCTTAGAAGGGAACTACAAATGCCAATTTGGAATTCACCTTGTGATGGGAACTGGTTCCAAATTATGGTGTTTTTATCGAGGACCATGGAAATCAACACCATGATTATAATTCAAAGGTTGGTTTTCCCATAATTTTCCATTTTCTTTCTTCTTTTCTTGATTCTTTTAATTGGGAAACTCAACCCCACTTCCCAAGAATTATTATCCGACTTGGGTATGGTGCAATCCAACTTGAGATGATTTTTTTCCATATGATCCACTATTGATGCAATCATACCCAAAAGAGTATTATCCATTCATAGATGACAAGTTTCAATATGAGGAATTCCCATGTTAATTTTTACCTCACTATTCTATTCTAGTACTCTAGAACCATCTTTAGATAGTACTAAAAGGTTATTATCAGTGATAAAGGCCACTACTACATTCTAGTTGGACAAAAACAAATGGTCAGTCCGACTAGGAAATATGTTTGAGCACCTCTCTGAGATAATTTCCGATTTGTATACACCGGTAGATTATAAGGATGGGTGATCTGAGCCCTTTTCAACTAAGGAAACAAGTTATGATGTAGGACCCACCAGTCATTCACTAGAGATTCCTAAACATACATTTTGGAATTCCAAACATTGAAAATCGGGACACATCACAACATATTAATACATAATTTTACATATTATTCATTCTTAACCCCTCAATTGATTATTTACATGTTCCATAGGAGTCCTCTGATTATTTTCTAGTATGCAGTATTTCAATGTTGTAACCTCATAAGGTGGAGAATATACCATATCAAGACAAGAACCAAGTCAACCTTTAGAATCTAGTAGCCATAGAGAATGGCCTCTGAAATCTTCCACATAGATCAAATGATGGTAAATAATCAGGGAAAACAATTAGGGCACTAGACACTTGTGGTGGTTTGCACTACGAAAGCCATATCCTCAATCATATTATGAGAAAGTACCCATGAATCAGGTCGATCCAAAACCTAAAATAAAGGTTCTTTATATGAGGCAACCCAGTCAATATATCCTTCATTGTTTTCTATTTTAATAACTAAATGGTGTGTATTTCTTATACATACTTTGTGTACCACTTCATTTTTCTAGAAACTATATCAATTAAAGTAAAATAAAGATACACACTGTGTGTATCTTTAGACATGGTGTGTACTTATCTTTACCATGTATATTTTTATTAAATTTTTCTTATAAGTAAATATAAATTAAGTTAATAAATATGGATGAGGCTTATAAAAATGGAATGGTCATTGGAATATATTCAAGTTGTCACTGGTTTGAATCACTACCAACCTGCCTTTGGTATAGGGCTCATTCTTTTTGAATCTGTGTTCTAATTAAATGGCATGTGAGATGTTTTTCAATACTAAATAAATCATTTATAAACAAAACCAAACCCCACAGTGGGGTATGAATTGGTTGGTCGGGTCATACACCACAGATCCAAAAGACCTGGGTTCGAGTACTATCAACCAATCTGGTTGCATCATTTTTCACATTAATAAAACCACATTACATGTATTTCTATAGACTCTATGTGTGCCATGTTTTCATTAATAACTAAAAATATTTTCAAAAATAAGTAATCACTCATAGGTGATGTGGGATGATTGGCAGAGTCATGGACTTGTGTTTAAATGACCCAAGATCTACTTTAGATTATCTTCCTACATCATCCTAATTTTCAAAATTTTAAACCAGACGCTCTGAATTATTAATTTCCACATGTAGTGTTGTACCTATACATTAAATATTAAAAGTTAACAAAAATGTGCATCACTACGACATTCACTCTAGTTTTGAGGGATTTCATTTGGATCATCCAATTTCTGGTTTCAATCATGCCCCATGTATTGGACCAAAGGTTGTACTTATCTTTTTCAAATTTTAGAAAACATAATGTGTTTTTCTTTGATACATTACCTATAAAGGTTTATTTTTTTTTGTAATGAATATATATATATATATTATTTATTTCTAAAGTATAAATAATAATCATTATATAGTTTATTATAATAATTATACTATTAGAAAAAACCTTCTCGCATGGTGTGTGGGACCCACCAAAAACTGTGTGGTTTAATTATAATGGCCAGAAACCCTACCCAGTTAGACCCCATGGTAGACACCCCACCTTCTCCCTATTTTCTTCCCCCTTTTCCTTCCTCTATACGGCATAGGGATACCCATCCTCCAATATAGTATTTTAGTTCAATTCTGGATGATTTATCCCCTCTTTTTCGATTATTGATTTAGGTATTCTCTTATACACCCTCTATTTTTATGTTTTACAAGCATTTAAGGTGACTTTTGATTCATAAAACCATTCATCTACATCCTAAAGTTCATGGATTAAATGGAGAACCCACACCATGTAATATAGGGACATGACCATAGATGCTATACTGCTCAAATTTGAAAATACATTGGGTTGACATTTAGTACACACCATGTATAGTTCCTCAGCCCAGTACTTAAGAGTAACCTATGTACTGTGACCACACAACCCGACTCCCATGTATCCACACACAGTGTGTATGCTTGGTACACAAAATATACCATGTTCAATAGGATTAGTTCATGTAAAGGGTTTAAACGCTTATAAATCCATGTTATTATACACACTATGTAGGGCCTACACACAATATGTACTATATTATATTCCCCTAAAGGTTGAGTCCATGTATTTTCACTTACATAGACAACACCCTGAAGTTCACACAAAATGGATCGTACACATTCCAAAATGTAGTGTACTTTCCATTTCAGAAAAACATGCCCACTCAGTCTATTTATCAAGAGTATGCAGGTTCCTCACTTTTTCACACTACAGGCTATGTGCCCTGGATATACACACCATGTACTTTTGTTTGTATGATTTATCACTTTCCTTCCTTCTTTTTTCATTTCCTTTTCTTTTGTAGTTTTACTTTCTTTATATTTCATTTTTGATAAAGTTAGATCACATGAGTAGGAATTAGCCTGCACCCACTATGGAAGGGGTGAGACCAGCATGTTCCCAGATCCAACATAGGCCTTCCACAAAACCAACACCAGATCTTCTAGTATTTTAGTCACCAGCCGTTGAAACACTACCTCATATTCTACCAGAAACCACACCCCGACCACTGTATATCCCATGAAACTATCTATGACATCTATTGATCCACCGATTATCATTTCTGTATCATATACAAGTGTTGAGGGATCCAATATAGTATCTCCCACATCCATCATGGAACCTTCAGATCCCTCAATGAATTCAACAGACCCCATTCTTTCTATACCAACACCCTTTGCTGGTGCGACTTCAGAGCTAGTTCCGAAATCAACTTCTCTACCCACTGCCACCACCCTCGGCCCCTCCACCTTAGCATCTGTGGTCCCACCTCAACTTATCCCAAAGGCTTCCCATCCTTAGCTGCACACCTGCCTGATCTTTTATGAGGATCATACTGTGGTAGATAGTCACCAGCGTCTCTCATAGAACATGATCCAATTAAGAGGTCATTTCTTAGATATCAATGTTCCCTCGGGTCTGGTGGGATATCAAGGAGATTCTAGAAAATACTCACTTAGTCGACACACTCCTGGTTAGAACTCTGAAAATTAGCGATTTATTTTTGGAGTTCTTATCAACTTTTGAGTTCGATGGTCATGCATATCTCCAGATTCCCATAGATACAACTACCCCAGTCTGATTCAGGTTATGTAGACACCATTTTTCCATGACCATGGCTATGTTTAACCAAGGGAGTAGATTTAATCCCTATCCCACCACCCCAACCCTTGTCTCCACCCTCACCCATTTTGAGTGCTCTGATCTAATTTCTATGTAATGAGATCTTTTTGGGCCATACAATTAGTATAACCCCATTTATCATAATGGAACACTCATAATTAACCCTCATATTCATTCCATGGTTCGTGATCATCATGGACACCCAAAATGTGACTTCTATGACACCAGGTTAGTGCACTACCTAGTGGCGATTGAGCCATATCTCTATTAGAATCACACAGGCTCCCCCAGCGTGTGGACTTTGTCGAGCTTCTCCATGTGAGGATGGTCGACATCAAAGAGACATATTTATGCTCATGTAGGATTCCCTATCTCCTTTTGGGGTGAGAGATGACCCAACTTCTCCCTCTAATGTTGCTAATCTAGTCCCACACCATCCAGCAGTAGATGTTACTTCTTCACCCCTTCTGACTTATTCCTCCCTTCCATCTTCATCCACTATCCCCTATTCTTCTAGACCCTCCACATCCCCACCTCTATCCACACCCTTGGATGATCTAAATATTTCTCTCCTCATGTCTATAATGGACCGCTGTTTGGACCTCCTTGAGTAACATCACACTTCCATTGCCTAGACACAAACATGGATGGAGGGAATGATACTGTTCATCCTCCAGCACTTGGGAATTTCAATTCCACCAGCACCTGCTCCTACTTCAACTCCTCAACCTTCAGCATTACAGACACCATTAAAATCTCTTTCCACAAATTCAGTTCTCTTATATACTACAATACTGGACACTACCACTACCACCCTGACCAATGTACTCACTACGCCTACCACTCAGAATGAGGACCCAACACCTCCATCTTCCACTACCGCTAATCATACTCTTCTAGATATCGCTATTACAAATTTATCCTCTTATGAGGCCACACATAGATTAGGTTTTACACACTTATATATATATATATTGTCCAAATTATTGTGATGTGATGGCGTATGTTCATACATAACTATTTTTATATTTCATCGATAGTCATAGGTACTCTAGAGCTATATCGGAATCTCCTTTAGACTAATTTCCATATTTTTGAGCTCTCTATGAGGGGTCAATCATTTTAGAGTTTCTTTTCATTCTTATTTTGAAATTACTTCTTTTAATTCTACCCTCATCCAAGAATAGCTGTTTTCCCCTATATCCTCTTCTCTTCTTTAGTTTTGCACTTGGAGGACCATGTGCAATATTTTGTGTTGGGGAGAGTCTTAGACTCTCCTAGAATTTTCCCTTAAACTGATCTAAGATACATAATTAATAGATAAATATTTTAAAATGTTTTAATTTTTTGATTAATTATATTTATAATTGATAATGACAAAGAATATAATTTTAAAAGTTATATGCTCATTTTAATTTTTAATTTTTTTAAAAAAATTTATGATACAGTTTGATGCTTGATTTAAATTCTTAGATATTTAAATTTATTAGACTTATCATATTTGTTAATGTAATTACTGGATTGGCACATTTTTATCTCCATTCTTGAGAGTGATTCTATACCTTTTTACATATTTTTCTCACACCCACTATCTTAGGAGATTCTTGGGATATTCATTACTACTAGAACTTGTGAGTTTTCCACTTCAAAACATGAAGTTGATAAATCACATTAAAATGATTGAGTGATTTGATTGATATATTCAACCATATTGACCTTGAGGCAATGCCTACATATTACCTTCATGAATCCCATAGAAACCATGAAATGCCTTTATAGGAATCCACATGCTAATCATATTTTTCCTTCTTACCCCAATTCTTTGATAATATTGAATGATTATTCATTTATGGTTTTATGAGAGTTTTTTGGATATTCATGGAACATTTTGGTGAGAAACCATGAAATTCAGTGTGTGGTGAAAGTGTTATTTGGTTATTTGGGATGAAGGTTTTCAAAACCACTATTCATTGTATTTTTAGTGGTCCCTTATAAATATAAAAAAAATTCAAGAGGGGACAAGTTAATTCATTACATTTATTGATGGTTTATAGACCCATGTTGGAAAGGGAATATCATGGTGATGGTGAAATTTAAGAGATCTTGTTAGGGATTCATTTTCAGTAAGCTTTATTTTCTGAATATCAGGCATTATTATTTATAAATTAAAACTCCTTTTTTCATGTCTCTAATATTTTTTCACATGATTACCTACCTACATGAAGCCTTATAATCATATAAACATTATTAAATTAACTCATTATTTTTTTATTTTATTTATAAATTGGTGAATGATAATACTTGAAAGCCTATAGATAGAGTGTATATACTTGAGATTGACCAAAACTCTGATTAAATGATCTTTACTGATGAGTGTAGTAATTTTTGGTGAGGTAAATCATAAAGTGTAATTTTTATTTATGGAAAGTTGAATAATGTGGATACAAGAGAATGAAAATATTTAATTGAATTATATAGAAGGCATGATTAGAATATCATTGAAATTTAAATATTTATTGTTCCATTTTAAAATACTCTATTATGCATATAGTATTTATAAGTATAATTTGTTGAATGATTCCCTTATTAGAGTATGGATTCTATGGATTTGATGTTGATTTTTTTATTGAGGGAAATAAAATGATTAAGTGTGGGGGATTTTGATGTGCCCGATTATTGTATACATTTTCATAACATTTATAGAGTTTTAAAATATGTTTTCACCGAATACAAGTTGTTTTGTAGGTAAAATGATTTTTCAGGTTTCATGGAATAGTTCAAGAATTTTCTAGCCAAATTCAAAAACTGGGAAAGATTAGAAGAAATATTGGATTATACACGGTGTGTACATTATAAACACATACCTTGTACATTCATCCAGACATGGTTTAGACAGACTGAGTACACACCCCTATAGCCTATGATATTTCACACATTGTGTACTACTCATTCACACACCATTTACTACCATCCATATGTTTTTGGTGGATGAAATTGAAACTAAACACCATGTGGGGTGGCTGTAGACACCGTGTACCCCACCAACTGACCGCAGACTTGTTAAAAGTCATTGGAAGGCTTGTCAGATCACCTACCGATGGAGAAACCCAATCAATGCAAGTTGAAATATGTAAACTAAGATAAAATTATGTTACAAACTATGTAGTTTGGAATTCAATAAATAAGAGAGCATCCATCTAAGTTTTTGGTTGGACATTTAGGGGGAGGTGTTCCCACTCGGCCATTCAACCTCCTCCAGAAACCAAATTTGATAATTTATCTTTGTCTTTAATTATGTTAAGTATAATTCTTCCATTCCCTATCTTCCTCTCATATCCATTATAGGAGTTGTGTTTTGGATCAATCCGTACACCATGACTATGGTCTTAAATGGATTGTTTTTTCTTGTGTTAGGGTTGTGATAATTATTATGACTGATCTGTAATTGAAATCCCAATGTTTTTTATTCTGATTTTTGTTTAAAACTTTTTCAATGAACCTAGAACCATAATTATCATTTATTTTGTATCAAAACAAGAACAATACCAATGGAAACAATAGAATGAGTTACAATGATAGAATCCATGACCATTAGTTGAGACCATTATTGATTTAATTAGGGGTAAAAGAACCAAAACATGTTTTATGTACTTAATTACCAAACCATGGGATTAAACATTAAATGTGTAATTGTTTATTTTGGGACCAAGAATAAATAATTTTATTAAATCCCTATAGTAAATAACTTTCATTAATAAATTTATTACTAATGAATGATGATTGAAATGAAACATGACTTGAATTAAAACCCCAAATTACTTGTCTTCTATTGGTTCTCTTCTTATTTTGTATTAATTTTTATTTTCCCCCATAGTTTTACTTAGTTGATTGTTCCCTTCACTATCTTTCTATATGGATAAACAATTGATATTCGACACCCCACACTGATTGTATTTCTTTAAAATTATCCCCATGGGATCTACAATGACTGTCGCTAGCTAATTAGTTTGTTAGTCTCAGAAGGGAACTATAAATTCAAATTTGGACAGAAACATGTGATAGGAGTGAGTAACAATTTGTAGCATTTATTTTCATTTTATCTATTTTATTTTCAGAATATTTTTAAAGAAACCACTTCAAAATATTTTCAAAATCACCACACATTTCTCAAAAAAATATACATAAATAAATGACGACAAAAATAAAAAAACCACCACTAAATGACTAGAGACTCTTCAATATGAGATTGTTTTAATAAAAAATTATAAAATGTTTTTTGGTTGCTTAAACCATTTCATATTTGTACTTTTGTTTAGTGAGTGTAATAGTGTTGTGCTATATCTAGTTAAGTTTTGGCATCCATCATTGATGAATATGTGAGGCTGAGTTCCCAATTGAATAACACATGTCTTCGAGACCAGGTAATTCCTTCAAAACATTGATCACAAAAAGATCTACATTATCTTCCCGATGATAGCATGGTATGTTTTTTGTTTCCATAGATTTAGTTATTTAAATATAATGATGATGTTTTCATAGCGGTTGAGAAAATATGATTTAAATATTGTTCATTTTACTACTTTATTACCTTTATTCCACTTTGAATGTTTATTTTCGTTTTGATTCGGTTCTTTTGAACAAAATACCAAATCATATCGTTTTTTGTTAATGTGAACTGAACTTACTAGTTCTACTTTCCCAACATATATGAAAAAAGTATTTATTATACTAAATATGTGATAGTTTTTTCAAACTAGAAAGGATGAAATTTGATCAACATGATATTTTTTCCATTCAATATATTTCTTCAACACAGATACATCATCAAAATATTATTTGATGAAATCCATTTATAGATATTGATAGGATTTAGGGGTGATAATAGAGTTAAGATTAAACTTTTATGAAAATGGAACTTTTGTTAAGATTCTAATCATTCAAATCCTCCACCTTGAACTCGACTACATCCTTGGGATAGAATTACACAATCTCTTTTCCCTTGTATTTTTCATTGGGGCTGCCCTCCAGCTTCACCTCTACCGTCACTGACTTTAGTTGATTCACCTTTAGTGTCTCCCTATCCATGAACATGTACATGTGCACCATACCCCCTCGGTGTATTGGATTATGGAGAATACATAAGGGACTATCTGTGTGAGGATAATGTGGATGCCATAGGTAACTATTTGGAAGCGCTTGGAGGTAGGGATGGAAGTCTGGAAATATTCGATCATGGTGTAAGGAACCATTGATATCTGAAAACAAATAATTTCATACAGATGAGGGATTAAAAAGAGATATTGAAGGTTTGGTGTGGCGGGGATGGTGGCTAATAGATGGAATTTATTGATTTTTGTTCGGGGAAGAATTCTATTGGTTTCCCAGAATAAGGGACTTGATTGACTGTGGCAGGTTATATGGTTTCATAGTGATTTATAAAAACTATTTTTTATTAAAAAATGAGAACCTATTGACTATGAGAATTATTTGATTTGAACTGGAAAGAAAAATATGAAACAACACCGAAATATAACATTCCATAGATTGATGTGATCTTACAAGCAGAGTAACAAAACCACATAAGAAAAGTAATTATTAATGAATGAAAACAAAAAATTAAAGACATTATTCCTGAAAGTAATGAACCAAAGAAGCTATCAGTGGGGGTCAACCTTGATAAACCTGGTGGTATTGATGAACTCCATCACACAGAGTTACCACCATCCACTCCTGGAAAGACTCAAGCATTCACCCAACATAAAGGATACAATAGTGATGAACTAAAAATAAAACGTCTTATAGAGTTAGATTTAAATATTAAAAATTGGTTACTATAGAAGATATAAATCCAAAAAACCACAATTTATGCAAGGGTCATACATATTGAATTCCAAGATAAATTATCAAGTGAATATTTATTGTATTAGAGGTCCATTTGCAGAAGTAAAAAAATTCATACACCGGGGATGGGGAAGAAAGAAATGGTACCACATTTTCTGAGTTTCTCATGAGGTTTTCTTAGCCCATAGCACTTAGTGCACTCTTCAGATGAACTAAACGAGCAAAATTTAAATTCACCGAGAAGGAAGATGCAAACCATAGTGAAATAGACCTGGAAGGGTGTATGATGTTGTAATCGAGGAGAAACAATGGAAAGATGTGGATGACTGAGATCAAACCAACTATTTGAGAAATCAAAAGTAGCATGACTGGTAGGGACATATAGAGATATCCCATTGGAATAGAGTTGAAGAAATGTTTCTACAAAGAGGAAAAGAAACTGAACAAGGCACTTTCATGGCTTTTGGATCTAATATGATATGTGGTTCATGTTCAATTCCCTAATAAAGAATCTCATGAAAAAAACTTATATTAATGATAAAAATAGATAACTAAAATTCCCACAAAAACAGTACTATTATTCTCAGAAAACATATGTATTGCATAATAAAAAATTATTTTAATTGAGAAATATCTTTACATAGAAATATAATTAACAAATCTACACCTTACAACAAAAATGATTTAGTATACAGATGGTGTTCTTGCAACCACTATCATTGAACTGGGAGAAGGATCATAATATCGAAATAATGTGAAAAATTAGAAAGAGGTGATATTTTAGTCAAACTATTAGTGGTATTATCCTTAGTGTCTATCTTAGTGACACACATTGTCCCAAATTCAGTAATATACCTACTAAAGTGAAGTATACTGTAAATATTCTTCAATCTATAATGAAAAGAATAGTTTTTAGAAAAATGTAAAGAAAACATACTATCATAGTGTAAAACTATAATAAAACAGATAAAGAAAACTCAATAATAATACCTTTCAAACAAATAGTTTCTTTAATAAATTTTGTTAAAGTGATATACTCAACCTCTATGGTGTACATGGAAACAACCAATTTCATGTTACATTTCCATGAAATTTATCCACCATAAGAATGGAAAACAAACCTAGTAATTAAATATTAAGTCTCTATATTTATATCATATCAGGAATCTATAAAGCCTAAAACATCATCATCATAACTATAATTGTTTCAAAAAATAATGCATAAACTAGGGGACATTGAAACATATATGAGAAAAAAATTTAGAGCATGCCAACGTTCTTTCCTTGGATTCACTATAAACCTACTCAGAGTACAAACTGAAAATGAAATATCGAGTCTAGAACAAACCATTTCATACATAGGGCTCTCAACTAAATTTTCATAAGGGATCATACTCATGAAAAAATCATAATATCACTTATAAGTTACTTTTTTAGGTATAACATAATGTGTTGGCCCAAGGTTATACAAACTAGTTTAATGTGATAAAAAAGTGTTTCTTCAAAAAAAATTAACATAGGAATGCTGGGAAAAAATATCTTTTCTGTGTATAATTATTTCCATTCCTAATATTTCTTATAGATTTCCAAAATCATTCATTTCAATTGTATAATTCAACTAGATTTTCATATGGTAGATAAACTTCATATCCTTACATATAACTATAATGTCATCAATGTACAAAAGTAGGAAAATAATATCTTTCTTAACATGACTGTAATAAACACATGTATCAAATTTTTTTCTACTGAAATTATTTTCAATCATAAAAGAATCAAAATATATATACCTTTTTCATGAATATTTTTTTCAAACCATACAAAGTCTTTTGTAAAATTAATACTTGATTCACTATAAAATTATTTGAGAAACCTTCATGTGGCCTATTGTAAATTGTACCATTAAATTTTTCATGAAAAAAAAATTTTAACACCTAACTATTCTATAGAAAAATTATGCTTATCTTAAAAATAAAGTATAATATTAATGGATGAATGTTTAACAACATGTGAAAAAATATCACCATAGTCGAATCCTCCAAGTTGAAGGTATCCTTTAGTAAAAAATCAGGATTTATATTTAATTATTAATTCCTCAGTGTTATCATCTTTATTATTAAATATCCATATATAAATTATCACATTTTCATTTAAGGGTTTGGCTAATGTAGTTTCGGAATTATTTTTATGAATGGAATTCATCTCATCATTCAAGGAAGCCAACCACTTTCTGCATTCTTCAAAATTTAGTACATTCTTTAATGTTTGTGGTTCATCATTATAGATTCCTTGAGAAACATTAAAGTCATAAAAACCCATATGAACATAGATAAATGATAAAGGTGATCTATTAATCCCCCAAGATTAGTTTTGGGTTAACTGGTATTCCCTAAGGTCAACCTCCTCTACACTAGTTTCAAAATCATAATGATATTTTGATTTACATTTAGGTAGTTTTCGGTGAACCAGGGGAAATCTCGGGTTCCACAGGAACATGAGGGTCAGATTCAACTTTGACCCCCAAGGTATGGGGTGTACAGGAATCTCTAGATTCAATAGTATTACTTTTTGGGAGGCATGACTCATGGAACACAACATAATTATGGATTATGCATATATAGTATCATGGTTTGTCTACACATAGTTTTTACCCCTTAACATCCATTGGATAACCCAAAAAGTCTCACTTAGCAGCCATAGGTTTCAATATATCATACTTTTAATGTTCATAAGATATGTATCAAAACACTCTAAGGTGGTAAAGAATTGATTTTTTTCCTATCCAGTGTTCAATAGGTGTTTTATAGGCATTAAAAAAGCATGGGAATCTATTAATTAGGTATATATTTTTAGTAAAATGTTTATCCCAAAATGACATGGTAAAGGAGGAATTTGGAATCATACAACTAACTATTTCCATGATGGACCTATTTATTATCTCAGCTAACCCATTCTACTGTGGGTTTCCCACAATATTCATACATCTTTTCACACCCATGGAGCTACGAAATTCAAAACAATTTGTAGACAAATAATCAAAACCATTACCAATTTTTAAGGATTTTATTTTCTTACCAGATTTACTTTCTACACAATCTGTACAATCTTCATAAAGGTCTGAAACATATCAGATATGTGGTTTATTATATAAAACCAAAATTTACTAAAGTATTCATCTATAAAAGTCACTAAAGTAATTGCCTCCTCTATGGGAGGAAGTCCTATAAGGACCCCAAGTACCATAATGAACGTATTCTAAAGGGTTTCTAGATTTATTGGATGAATTGCTAAATTATACCTTCTTATAATTAGCATACACATAGTCGTCACAGTAAGTTAAACTACTAGGATTAACCATAGCCAACAGACCTAAATTTCAATGTTCATTAAGACCCTTGGCAATAATGTCCCCTATTATTCTATGAAAAAGGTTGTATTGTCCAATTATAGAACATCTAAAAATTTTAGTTGATTAATGTGAGTCCTATATTCTAAAAAATACAATGCATTATTAATATTTTATTTCATGAGAGTAATAGAGACACATGAAATTCTATGATAACTAGAATAATATTTAAAGGTAAACCATTCTTATCTAGAATCCCAAAGTAAATAGGGTTTCTATTAAGATTGTGTACCCACCAATCCTCTTATAGAGTTTTAAACAGTCTATCACAAAGTTCTAAAGAATCATAACGTATACCCATAATGTGATAAACTATTTTTTATTACCTAGTTAAATAGAACTATATTCTATGTCTCTTACTTCAGTAGTATACTCTCAATCCGGATACATATAGAATGAACATCCTAAATCCATGATCCACTCCTCATAGGTAGGATTATCATTGACAATCAACATATTAATAATGAAAAAATATTTATTCATTAATAATGAGAGATCACTATTATTCTCATTATATTCATTCATTTTATTAAGATAGTTTCTTTTCATATGTCTGGGTTGTTTGGAATGAAAACATTTTGAAACCTTATTCTTCAATTCTTTATTCTTTTACTTAGAACACGATTTTATAGATTAACTCCTCTCTTGATTCTTATCTAAATGTTCAATTATGCCTCTTATGTATAAACCTTCTGTTTCATTGTTAATATTCCCTTTGTTTTGAATTTCATTTGATAATAGAGTGGACTTAACCTATTCAAGAGATAAATAATCTCTATTATGCTTCATAGAGTCCTTAACAGAATAGTAAGGCTCATCCAATTAAATTAAAATTATCATTTATTGAGAATTATCATCTATTTCAACTTCTGTATTGGAAATATGTAATATAATTATATTAAAATCATCAACATGTGTCCTACCATTAGTTCCATGGGGAATTTGAAAAGTATAAAGTCTCATGTTCTCATAAAACCTTGTAAATAATGATTTAGTCGTATATATGGATTATAATTTTGACCAAATACTAATGGAATAGGGCTCAAATTCTACTTAATAACCTTTTCCCCTAAAGACAATGAAATAAGGCTTCAGAGTTTTCAAATAACATCATCTGAAACATCAACATAAGTAATAATGGTCCCACCATCATGGGATATAGTGGTCATCTTTTTTATTGGAACAACCAAGAGCATTAATAAACTCATTAGGGTCCAATAGAGTGGTTTTTTAATTCTTTACAAATTAAAATCATTTTCCCAATCATAATTTTATATTTAAAACTTTATAGAGTCCATTATAAATGCATAAAGAAGGCTCTGATACCAATTACTAGGGGTAGTGTTGAACTGGATGTCCTAAATAATTAACAAGATCCACTAAGGAGTTTTATATTATTATGATATCACTTATAAAAATTGTTTTCATTACAAAAATGAGAAACAGTTAACTATGTGAATTATCTAATTGGAATAAAAAAGAAAAACAAGAAACAACACCAAGATATAATTTGATTTTGATTGATGTGATATTACATTCATAGTGTGAACACCACCAATGAAATATTATTATTAATGAATGAAAATAAGAAATTATTGACTCAATGCAAGAAAGTAATGATCTAGATAAGCTATACAAGGATGCCATCCTTGCTAAAATAGGTGGCAGTGATGTACTCCATAACATGTAGTTATAACTATCAACTCTTAAATGGACTAACACACACATCCAATATGAAGGATATAATGGTGAAGAATGATATAGAAACCTCCTTACATTTCCAGATTTCTATACATATAACGTCTTATGGTTGAAGATGAAAACCCACAACAACCATTATTTGTGCTTGGGTCATCCATATCTGATTCCAAGATGAAGTCTTCACTTAATCTACCCTGGATGAGATGCCCAGTTGTAAACGAATTGAACCTTGTATAGTAGGGAACTCGTGGCATGAACCAGTATCATTTCGTTATAACTTCCTCTTGATATCTCCTAAAAAATAAAAGGTTTTATTTTCCTAGATAACTCACCATACTCTAGAGACAAAAATAAACCAAATTAGAATAAACTAAGAAGGAAGAGGTGCATCACAATGAAAAATCCCTTGAATGATGTCAGATGCAGTAGTTGATGAGTAATGATTGTGACATGTAGATAACCAAGATCACATTATCCCTTAGATTAACCAGAGTAGTGAAAATTTCAAGGACAAGTAGATATCTCCCATTGGAAGTGAGGTGAGGACAGTGGTCTTTCCAAAGGAAAAGATACATAAGTAAGAGTTCACATAGACATTGGATCCAATGTGATAAATGGTACATGTTCAATCCTCTAATAAGGAAACTCATTCTAGATATCAAATATATATAAAGGATGAAAATATAGAATTTAAATGTACACATACACAGTATTGTGCACTCATTCAACATATATATTTCATAATAAGAAGAATATTTTAATGGAAAAAATATACCTATGACAATAAAATTAACGGATTCCAATATTGAGTTGGTTTTTGAAAAAATCTATCATATATCGTTTAATTATCAGGAATTAGCTCAGAGTAGTATCTTCATTTCCAATGGTTTGGTCTTTTGATATTTTCTGAGAATTATGAAACTCAATTTAAGGAAGACAATTTCACTGATTGGTTTGAATTATCAAAAGAATAGAGGAAAGATGAAATATATTTCTCATATCAACCATTTACATCGATTAATGTTTTCTATATAGAAACAAACTTTTAAATAAAATAAAAAAATGAGCTTGGTAACATCGATTTGTAACAAATCAGAGTTTTTAATTTCTGATTTTTTAAATAAAATGGGTTTAATTATTCACTTTTATTATGAAAGAAGTTATCTTTATGAATTTGAATGTGTATTTAGAGAGGAATTTAAAGGGAGGGAATAAAATATACCCTAATTTTTGAGTAGAAGCAGAGTGTTACTATACCCAATGACATGGTACTATGTACTCTGTTAGATGTCCTAAGGACAGTGAAGTTAAATAATATATACAATAATTCCTAATATATATATAATAAATTTTATCCTATATTTTAAGGAATTTTATAGAGATTTTGTATGTGAAATTATATGAAGTCATGTTATTTTTTTATGGTTATCTTTTGTTACAAAATAATGATATCATAATGTACTGTCTTGGAATATTGTATGCCATAAAGGTGAACATCCTAAATCATGTTAGAGTGATAGCATTCCACTTCTTATGACATTAAAATTCTTAATCAAATTGGATTACATTCACATATCATCATTAATTCCTTTGGCTAATCATGTTTAGAATTAATAATATTACTCTTTCTAACTACTAACAAAAAAGTGTAGCAAGTGGTTGATCAAGATCGAACCCAAAAAGTAGAATTTAAGAATAACACATATGATTTGTGAAGGATGGGAGAAAAATAATGTAAGGTTATAACATCAAATGAGAGAGTGTACCAATAATTAGTAAATCCAAGGTCATAAAATTGTTAAATAATAAAAATATATTGATTTAGCTAAGTTGTAATCAGAATTGGGTCTAAGTGAATCCTTGGTCACGGTACTCACTCTCTACCATTAAGTAAATCCTTTATTAATGACCAAATACTTGGATAATTAATAAAAGGGGAGACCTAAAACTATGTTTAAAATAAGAACCTAACCCACCAAATGGTAATGGAGAACACCATGTCCTTGTAATTGCATCAGAAGAGCACAATAACACTTAAAAAAATGAATACAAAAAACCCCACTCTAATTAATCATAAAAAATTAAACTTCAGTAGATAAAATCAAACATCAAAACATATTAATTACTAAAAGACTTAAACCCTCATACTACTCATGAAAAAGACTTAGAATAAAATAAAACCTTCACTTAGAAGGAGAATATAGTCGAACGTCCCAAGTTAAATCTTTATTCCATCAGATCAATTGATCAATGATTGAATTTTCCTTCCATGATTAAATGTTTAGCGCAATGACAACCTACTATATTTATGGGTAGAATTCACCCAATTTTATCTCAATATATCTGTATAATATTTCTCGACATATATCGATATATCATTAAAAGATTATTTTTAACCACAACATGAGAATATTGGCCACCAAACCCGCATGAATCTATTCCACTATCTCACCAAAAATAATATCACAAAACCTTCTTGGATAATAGAGATACATGATTTGAATTCTCTTACAGATATAAAACTTGTGGTTTGACTTAGTCCCTCATGGTGCAAACCAACGTATCATCCCAAAATCTTCTCACCTCAACAATAATCATTATGACACCACATATGAATCATGGCACAAGATACACATTCTTATATACTCACTTTGCATGGCCTATTCATTATTTTGGTGTAGTTGAATACATTCATACCACACTACCATTTTCATTTTTCATTAGAGATATCGACATCTCGTATCATGTATAGAAATAAAAATTTGGGGGGAGGGGTGTTTTAGTTTTTTCATAATTATATTAGGTCAAATTTAGATATTTTAGGGAAATGGGTGTGGGTAGTGATAGATTAAATGGAACATTTTAGAAAAGGGATGTCCTCCAACTGACCAGGAATTCACAACCCCTCCCCCATTTCCACACCCCTACCATTTCCTTTCATATATATAAGTATATATTAACAATTATAAACAAAAATAATATATATATATATATAAAATTATTAATATAAATAAATAAATATATATATATATATTAAATTAAAAATTAGTATGTGTTTAATTTTTTGCATGATTAAGGTAATATTTTTAAAATTCAAGCACCTTCCGAACCTGATTAAAGGGTTTCCAAAAATAGAACATATTTGTAAATATATATTTATCAATATTATTTTAAAATTAAACATCAAATCAATATTTATAAATATATATTTTTAGTTCTTTAATAATATTTATAAATATATAAATAAATATATATTTACAAATATATAAATATTAAATATATTTATAAAATATTTTAAATGTATATATAAATATATTTTAATAATTATATAATTATAAATATATTTATATTTATATAATTATGAATATTTATTAATAAAGATTAGAGTATAATTATATTCATATAAATATATTTATTATATATATATATATATATATATTTATATAAACAAATTTATATTTAGATATATATATTTATAATTATAAATAAATATTTATATTCATAAATATATATTTATATAAATATATTTACATTATATATATTTTTGATCTTTGTAGGAGATGACGACGCATAAGCGGGGGCAAGGGTGGCATATGTGGATAAGACCAGTAGGTGGGATTGTGTGCACATGAATTTATTGGGGATTTTGTGCCAAGAAAGGAGGGTTGTTGAACCCTTAGGTTGAGCCTTCACATCAGTCATGTAATGGGATCCATGAATAGTGGTCCTATGTGCCAAGTATTAACAATAAATAATGCTTGATGGGTGGGATATCCCCTAGGGGTCTATGGCTATATTTTTTCGACACGTGTGTGTGTGTTTAATTGTAATTTTACCCCCAATAAACTAATATATATATATATATATATAGACTCTAAAAAATATATTTAAAAGTTTAGATTATAAATATCTTTACAAATATTTTTATAAATAAAATTCTAAATAATTTTCTATTTTTAATTATATTTTTAGAGTTGTATATAAATAAATAAATATATATATACTCAAAATGGTGTGAACCATGGGTTGTTTCCCACAATCTAGAAAATTATTAAAAATAAACAAGTAGGAATTATAAAGATGATTGGTATGGAAAAAATTAACATTCCTCTACCACAAAAAAGGACAAAAATTTGTCCTCTAAACAAGGGTATATAGTTCATCTTGTGACCAGATAGTGTCCACCACACTACCTCTTGGATGAAGGCCCCTCCTATATGTTTTAGGATTTTTATATGTCTTATCATTATATTAAGGGTCATGTATATCATCAAAAAAGGTAAGATCCTCAAGTGTCTGAACATTTTGTTCACAAGCCAGTCCTGAACCTTCTGGTAATAACTTCATATCGTAGTTTCTCTATGCGATGACAACCTCAGTTCTAGGTTGTTTGCCTCCAACACAGAAAACTCCATGAGAACAACCAAATTCCTCAAAGAAAAAATCCATAATTATGGATCTATTTAAAATTTTAAGTAAAGCGAGTGATTAATCTCATAACTATGATTGGACTCGATTTAAGGGTGCCTCACCCTTTTTTGTAGGAGCTTGCACTCCATTTCCATCGAGAACACCTGTGCCATGTGAACTCTCAGTTCTCTTAGAATTGGGTGCTTTCAACACATTATTAGGAATTGGGATTTGAACCTAAGATGATCTAGTGTGAATCCTATTTTATATAACAACACATACCATCTTAATCATACCTTTTCCTTTTGGTATGGAAAGCCAGTGCTACTACTGCAATTCCTGATCAAACCAATTTTGTAAAGTATATCTGTCATCCTCGCTTTAAATACCCTTGATAAAATCATCTTTATAAGAATTCCTTACAAGATACCCCTCCTACTTAGAAAAAAGGTCCAGTCAGTAACCTTTTTCGAGTGAAGGTGAATGGGTGAAAGCCTTGGGCCTCAAATCAGAGCTCTCAACTGCCTATGCATTAGCCTGCAGGTCCCATTCAGGTATTTATTATTTCCTGTCAATGCCAGCCTCATTTGATTATTCTTTTCCCCCTTCCAAACTATGAATAAGAGAATCCAAAAATGAATCACTAGGAGGAGAATTAATCCTCTCCTCATCCATTATCCCCTTTACCATCATGAAAATCCATGAAGGGGTAGTACATCAGTGGTAATAGGGATTGGTTCTATTTGAAATCCTGGAACACCATCCTGTCTCTACTCAAAAATTGAATTGTAAGCACTAGGGGATTGCACAACCATGCCCCATCCTTCAAATCTTAGTAGAATTATAATATCCTAAGAATTATTTTCCTACATAAAACTATCAACCTTATTCCTACATTGGTTTAACTTATGTCCTCTTTCAATGGAGATAGAAAAAACCATTTTATACCTACAATTGGATTTCACATTCCCAAAAAAATGAAAAGAAGGTCTGAAAGGTGGCATCTATTCATATATATTAATATCTTTTGGAGGAGTGGATAGAACAACTCTATCAATTAGAGTAGTATTAAGGTCAAACGCAACAAAAACCCCACAAATTGGAGAAATCAATCTAATTTAGTTGCATCATCCATTATAATTGGTACTCCAATTAATGAAGAAATGTTAAATAAAATCTCATGATGCAATAACACCCAGCTCAACCAATAAAACTGGTCCCAGACTTGAAAAAATGTTTTCTTATAATCCTTAAAAATTGAAATCATGATTATAATCATGATTTATATGAATTATAGGTTTTATGTTAACTGAACCAAAACTAAAATCCTTCCCCTTCAAAATAGTCAAAGGGATCATAATGTGAAAGAATCCGTGACCAAGGGAAACACATTTCCAGTCACTGAATCCCCTTATCTACACTAATCAATAAATAAGATCAGGAAAATTTGAAGGCTTCATAACATCAATGAGTAAAATAAGAGAAATAAAAGAGTTCATACAGATATCAATATGTTAATAAATAATTCCATTGGAGGCCGAGACATGAGAAGTACTATCATTGACAGTTCATTGAAGAGGGAGATCCTTATGGGAAGAAAAAGAACCTCATGAAATCCTTAAACATTGTAGAAAACCATCGAAAACAGATCTATAACACTGAACATGAGTCTAATTCATATATGTTGCAGCTTTCCCCTTCTTTAGAGGTTTGATGAAAACATTTCATTGGCTAAAATAACAGTTATGAATGATGGACATTGATAGAAAGAATGAATCTCCATTCTACCCCAGAGAAAGATTCTCCCTAGCTGATCCCATATTCTCTTATATATATATATATATAAACACACACACACATAAAAATATTAAATTAAATATTATTAGGTGCTTATTAGTCTGAACGGGTTCAAGTAAGATTATTAAAACTTGAACCCTTTTGAAATCTGATTACGGGGTTTCCAAACACAAAACATATTTAGAAATATTTATTGACGAATACATTTATAAAAATATATTTGTAAATCAATATTTACAAATAAAAATTTACATGTCTTCGAATACATGAATAAATATATAAATAAATATATATTATATATATATAAATATTAAATATATTGATAAATATATTTTAAATTTATATATAAATAAATATCTTTATTTATATAAATATAAATATAAAAATACATATAATTATATAATTATAAATATACTTATATTTATATAATTATAAATATACTTATATTTATATAATTATAAATATTAATTTATAAAGATAAATTTATAATTATATTATTATAAATATATTTATATATATAATTATAAATGTATTTAATATGTTTATATAAATAAATACATATTTTTAAATATAAATTTATAAATATATATTTAATTATATAATTATTCTTATAATTATATATATTTATAATTGTAAATATATATTTTTATAAATAAATTTCTATCTATGTAATTATAATTAAAATTAAAATTATAATTATATGTATAATTATATATTTTTTATTATAATTATAAATACATAATTACATTTTCTTAAATATATTTATTAATATATATTTATTTCCAAGCAGTGAAAACCATGATATCTAGCTCATGGTCCCCATAATTTATTATACAATTTAAAAGTATAAATAAATAATGATGGGGAACAAAAATAACCCCCAAAATCAAATGTGGCCAAAAAGAGACCTAACCCCATTAATGCATGTCCTAAAGGGCCCTAAAACCAACCCGAAGAAAAAGTATCATATGCCCATTTTACATTGAAGGCTGCCTGATTGTAACACCCCAAGCTTCCACGATACGTTTCCCTTCGAATAATGCAGTATCATGCGTTGTATGGAATTTGTAGTTTTAACACACCACGATCAATGAAACTAGACGTTATGAATAGTAATACCCACTTTTGAAAATTTTATATGTTTTAATTTTCAAAATGGTCTACATTTTTGGATTCAGAATATCAAAATTAGCTTAGGGAGAATTTTTGGTATTTTTCTGAGAACTTTCAATTTTTGATGTATGGTGAAAACACTATGTTGTTTCTTTAAACCAACTTTTTATTTAAATAATTAGTTTTTTTATTTTAATTTATTTTAGTTCAGAATAGATATATAATACATATATATGTTCAATATAATTCATTGGAGTCATTTTATATTATGTTTAGTTATATAAAATTTTATTGAACTCTTTACCGTCTTTTACCCGCCTTCTAGGAGCATTTATAAATTTTCATAAAACTTATTTTTACCGTTTCTCTGAGATGAATTTCAAAAATTCCAAAGACATAGATGACATCAGTACGTAAATTTTTTTTTTCAATAAGATGAAAATGATTTTTTTGAATAGTAACTTTTGACTCTTATTTACCACAGTTAAAAGTAAATAGGGTATTTAACGGTAAAAATGATATTATAATTACCATAACACTTGTCCTTATTCTATTGGATAAGTATAATTCTACCAAAAACAACCTCAAGAATAAAATATGATTTGTTTGGTCCACTATGATTAGATTAGGACATTTATTATTATTTTATTTAAAGAAGAGTTAAAAGTGTAAAATACAAAATTTAATAACTAAACCATTTTTAATATAGGGTTTCACAGAATATAAATTAGAAAATAAATATTAATTATAAATATAAAAAAATTTCCTAAATAATGGTAATTTATTTATTATTTTTAGACATTAAATAATTTAATTTATTTATGACACAATAATGATTTAGTAATTACCTTATTAATGAAATATTAAAATAATTGATATTATAAATATCCAAATAAATAAAAATTTAGACTTTTGATACATTACACTAATTTTTTAGGCTAATATGACATGTTAGGGTTGATTAAATAAATTTTTTACGTAATCAGGAAGTTATGATTTTAACAAAAACCAAATACTAAATAGAGTCAAAATTTACTTAATGAAGTTTTGAAAAAAAAATACTATATTTTTAATTGATATAATATTCCCAAAAATATGAGGTTTGGTCAATGGACTTATATAAGGTTATATATATTAATAATTAACCACTTGGGGTTCTCTTGTCTTGTTATAGTAAGTTTATTAAACATATAATATTAAAATACAAAGAGGTATGGTAAATGTCAAACAATTTAACTAAGAGTTAAATCTAAAAGAGAAGGTTAATATTGTGACATAAACCTATGTAAAACTTATTGGATGAATTATTTTCTACCCATACCCACCTTAGACACTAAAAAATCATTTTTGAGCCATTATAAACCGAAACATAATTTATTATAAAATAATATTTCAAGATTTTCCTAAAGTGACAGTCACCTCTCTTATAAAAGGGTACTTCCCTTTCTCTTAAATTAACACCTCCAAATCCATTTGGACCGGCCATCCCCTTCACAAATAACATCTAAACTATCATACCTTTTAACTAGAGGCATTAATTTGATCATAAATCCATCATAAAGAGCCCTTTTGATCAACTCAAAAGAAAACCCCTAAAGAAGAGGTAATAATTTCACAACCATCTTTCAAGTTCTTTTCTTATTTCACTTCATCATTCTTTGTTTCTTCCATACCAAAATAATAAATCAAGTACCTTATACATACTGTTATGTTATTATAAATATGTTAAAACCATATTTGTTATTCTATCTATCTTATAAATGACAATGTCACCATATGTGCGTATGTACGGCTTGCCATCTACACATCGAGGTGTAGTATGTTACTCAAACACATTATTATATGGATGGGTATAATAATGACTATAAATGATGTAAATAATAAATATAAAATTTTATTAATTCTCTAAAAATTATATAATATCCAATTACATATGATTTCACAATCAATATAATGACATTGTCGCTCCTGCGTATGTACGGATTACCGTCTCCACGAACATGATGAGATTAATTCCCCATTGTAATCATTCAAGAATAATTTTTATGATTAAAAATAATGTTTATGAACATAATATAATTCTTTATATGAGTCAAATACATCCTATCCATAACAAACATGGATTATGTAACAAATAATATAAAGGAAAACGAATTAGTTAACACCTGAAACGATGATACTACTAAAATATTATTAACAAATCAATATTATAAGATCATATATGATATCATTTTTATGTATATGATTCTTTTATAATTTTATAATAATTTTTTAACTATTATACATGAGGTTAAAATACCATCGACTAAGGAAATTTACAAGGTAAGGGTTAATTCTACAATCTGTTTACTTATTTGAGGTTGTTAATACATAAGTATATACTAGGACCTCTTTATCACCCACATCCGTGTTTTCTTAAAAATGTAACTCAAAACATTCTTACTATTTACTAGAATTTTGGTCAAAGTCATTTATACCCTTATTTGAACATATATATTTTGGAAGGAATCTTCTGTCATTTTCTGAACAAGGTACTTTATGACCTTTTTGACAAAATTATGGTCAGAATGTCTTTTTTTGACTTATAAGGTTAGTGCGGCTATTTTCTACCATTATAAAATTGTCGAAGATTCCCATAAAAGCTTATAAGAATATTTTCAAAATTATTTTTTTTCTTTTATTATTATATAACTTTTAATTGATTTCAAAATAGAAAGAGATATTTCTCTAAAAAAGTTTTCATTTCATCTATGTCAACATCCTTTGATGAATTTTAAGCTTGTTTGAAGTTGATATATTATTATACAAAACATCCATATTATATTGATGGATTTGAGATATGATTGACTGTGGATGTGTTATTTTTACACCATTCAGGGTTTATGGATAATGTATTAACATTTCATATACTGGTTTTAATATGAATGTTAATGTTATATTTAAACGTTTTCATACGAGGAAAGAATTGGACTTAGTAAGTGACGAGTGGAGCCTTCTATAACTCCTCGATGAATCAGTAGGTCTAATGAGAAAAACTTGGGTATTATAATAAGGCCTTAACAAAATCATATTTTTAGTATTGGAATGAGGCCTTGACTATGTGGTTCTGATGTCAGGCATTATGCATTCCATCCTTATAAAATTGGCTATTGATATTGAATGTGATTATTCGACGAGTAGAATATCCATGTGAATAATTAAATGATCTTATTTGATTTATATTTCCTATATTATGCAGACGTTTATGTTTAAAAGGATTATATTTTAGTCTTATACATTGGCTTAACTGTTTATGCTTATTTATGAAAGTCTCCGCTATATTGTTATCTTTAATGAGCATCTGAGCTCACCCCTTTCTATGTTTTATTTTTCCCAAGATGTGAAGAAAAATTTAATGGATGACCAATAGGGATAGGATAAAGATATAAGTGTTGTCAATGAGGAAAAAATGTTTTTGATGTTTTTATTTCAGGATGTAATGTAGAAATGTATCTAGTACTTCCAAGTCTACTAAATTGATTGGCATTTAGGGATTTGATCCCTTGTGATCATGCCAATGTTATTTAATAATGCACCGAATCTAGGTGAATAGGTTTGAGGCATTACAGTTGGTATTAGTTGAAGTTTAGTAAAAACCTTGGAAGCTATATTTTGTAATAACCTGATTAGAGAACATTACCCTAAGATAGACTTTGAGGATTAGTATAGAATAAATTCCTTGAATTTTGGTAATGTAGATATTTTTTGAGTTTTCCATGCAATACATCAATGTGTGGATATTATATGGGAGAGGCAGCTCTGAAACATATGTACCTAGGGGTAAAACCCAAAAACACCGCTTTAAGCTAGACTCGAATGAGAACTGGTTCATGAAAATGGGCCTCGCTGCACTCTTGGTTATGACACTCCTGGGGGATATGCTTAGGATAATTCACATTTTGTTTGTAGACCATTATGAAAGATTTATCCGTATATTCCTCCTCAAAGATTTTTTTTATGATTATGGATTATATCCATAAACTGTTCAATTTATGTTAAGTGTATTATGATTTTTCAATTATGTATTGTAATTCATAAACTAATCTACGATATGACATTGTTTTTTAATATAGCCTAGTGGAAGGAATGGAAACCTTTATCAACTCATGTAATCCATGCAGGGATTTCCCTCCTACAAAAGATAATTATAGTGGAGCTGGTGATGCAACTAGTTGTGATCAACTTATCACTATATTGGGAAAACTCACTCAGGTTATGAATAATAACCTTACCCATATAGAGTACCCTAATCCACAAAGCGTAGGATCAATGTTATAACGCTTCATGAGGAAACAACCACCAACATTCAATAGGAGTATAAATCCATTAGCATCTGATAAATGGATAAATTCCTTAGAGAAAATATTTCATTCTTTGGGGAGTAGAAAAAGGAAAAACGTTTTCATGGAAGTGTATCACCTCACTGGAGATGTAGATCAGTGGTGGTAATTAATCAAAAGCACAAAGTAAGATGAAAAAGTATCGAACATGTAATGGAGGTAGTTTAAATAGATATTATTAGAAAAATACTTTCCTCGTGACCATCAAGAAGATATGGAAAGATAGTTTCTAAGTCTGAGGAAAAAGGAGGATGAGAATGTCGCAAAGTATGAGGCTATGTTTACATGGTTATAATGGCATGGATCCAATTATATACACAGCCCAAGGAATAAGATATATCAATTCGTTGATGTGTTAAAACCATTTCTTTGTTGAGCATTAGTCTCACAATTGTTTTCATCGTATGAAGATATAATCTCAGGCACTATTAATACAGAAATGGAATTCTCTATGTCTTATGACATTAAAGAAAAGAAAGAGAAAAAGAGATCTACTGAATACTATGGAAATGGGAATAAGGGGAAGAAGGGAAAATTTGAATATCCATCCTGTGATAAATGTGGGAAGAAACTCCCTTGTAATTTTCCGAAGGGAATGGGAGTCTGTTACAAGTGTGGTGAAAAAGACCACCAAGCTCGTGATTGCAAGGGGAAGAAAGAGGCTGTCAGGGTTAAATGCTACAATTGTAGAAAAAAGTGGAATTATGGAAATGAATGTCCTAAGCCCCAAGGGAACTTACCTAAGAAAATTCTGACGGAGAAAGGCCAAGATTACGAGATAACTACTGCCGAGGTTGATGCATCAAAAGATGTGGTGGAAGGTAATTTAGTGTTTTATTCAAGTTTAGCCAATGATTTATTTGATTTTAGATCATAACATTGTTTCTTATCATCCCAGTTTTCTATGAAAATTAGATATTTTCCATTTGAATTAACAAGGGATTTTTCAATCAAGACACTTAAAGGAAGTATCATCACAACATAGTTTTATGATTAAATTCTTATTAGGGAATATAAATTTTCTTTATCTACTGATCTCATAATCATACCCCATTAATGAATTTGATATAATCCTTGGAATGGATTGTCTTTAGAACCATGATGTGAAAATTTATTGTAAGAAGAAGGTGGTTATAATTTTCGATGATGAAAAGGAGTACCTTATCTTTAGAGCTGAAACGTCACCACCTGATTCTTATCTAGATCCACCCCAGAAGCTCTACTAAATTCAATTATTGGGAAAGAAGATAATGAAATAACTATGGGTGAGAAAAATAATGTTCTAATAGAGGATGTACCTATTGTGCAAGGATATGTGGATGTGTTTCCAAAGGATATACCTACACATTCTCCAAAATGAGAAATTGAGTTTTCCATTGATTTAATTCCTAGTTTAAGGCACACATCGAAGACTTATTATTGAAGTTCCACTGTGGAATTATTGGAACAAATGTAACAACTAGAGGAATTGAGTAACAAGGGATTTATTCTCCCTAGTGCTTCTCTATGTGGATCACCTTTAATTTTTGTTAAGAATAAAGATAGATCTATGAGGATGTGCATTGACTATAGGGAGATCAATGCTATAATAATAAAGAACAAGTATCCCCAACCTCACATTGATGATTTATTTAATTAACATCATAGAGCTCAATATTTTTCAAAGATAGACCTTCAATCTAGATACCATAAGTTGTGAATGATGAAGGAATAAATTTTGAAGACAACATTTTGAAATAGGTACGGGCATTGCGAGTTTACAGAAATGCGTTTTGGATTGAAAAATGAACCCTCTATCTTCATAGATCTAATGAATAGAGTTTTCATGGAATATTTTGATAACTTTGTAGTGGTATTTATTGATGATATCTTGGTATACTACAAAAGCTATGAAGATCATGAAAATCACTAGAACATTATTCTGAAGACTCTTAGAAGAAATGAATTATATGGGATGTTTTGAAAGTGTGAATTCTAGCTTCATGATATTTCTTTTCTTGTCCATATTGTCTCTAAGGGTGGAATCTTTATTGTTCCTTAAAAGAACAAGGAAATCCAAGAATGGCCAGTACCGATGATTGTAACTGAGGTACACAGTTTTACTGGATTAATAGGTTATTATCCATGTTTCGTCCAGAATTTTACCTGGTTGCCTAACCCATTAACAAAGGTCACACGTAAAGGTGTTTAATTTGATTGTACAATTGAGTGTGAAGAATGTTTTGAAGAACTGAACAGAAGATTAGTTAATTCTCCTATCTTGACTCAGCCATTAGGGAAAGATGGATTTTTTATTTATAGTGAAGCTTCAAAGAAAGGACTTGGTTGTGTCATTATGCATAATGATTGAGTTATTGCCAATGCATCACGATAACTAAAAATTAACGAGAAAAATAATCCTACTCATGATCTCGAGTTAGCAGCAGTAATCTTTACTCTGATAATATGGAGACACTATCTCTATGGTGAAAAAATATGAGATTTCTAATGATCACAAGAGTTTGATGTATATTTTATCACCGAAAAAACTCAATATGAAGAAATGATGATGGGTTGAACGACTCAAGGATTATGATTACACTATACACTACAAAACAGAGAAGGAAAATAAGGTTGAAGATGTTTTGAGTAGAAAGTATCATGGAGTTTTGAATAAGATGAGAGCTTAAAGGGATCTTATTTTAATGGACATAGTAAACATGGATATTGGAATGACCATGGAAGGTGAAACACCAATACTTATGGTTTGCAAACCATCATTACTTGAAAGGATAAAGAGATCTCAGACTCATGATGAGGAGTTTAAAAAAAGATTAAATCTGTGAATGATGGGAGATTGAGTGACTTCATATATGAAGATGGAATTTTGAAATTTGGGAAGAGAATTTGAGTTCCTAACATACCTGATATAAAAAAGGAATTGTTGGATGATGCTCATAGCTCCAATTTCTCTATGCACCTTGGGAGCACCAAGCTGTATAGAGATTTGACGAAACATTTTTTGTGGGACAACATCAAGAGGGAGATTGAAGATTTTGTGTCAAGATGTACGGTTTTTCATCAATTGAAACCTAGAAGAAAAAAACCTGGAGGATTCATGCGACCTCTTCCCATACCTGAATGGAAATGGGATAATATTATGATGGACTTTGTCATGGGGCTATAAAAGACTCCTAGAAGGAATAATTCAGTATGGGTTATTGTTGACCATCATACCAAGTCAACAAATTTTCTTGCTGTAAGTGAATATTTACCACTTTAATGTATGGAAAAAAATGTATTAATGATGTTTTAATACCTCATGGAGTACCCCTATAAATTGTTTCTGATCGTGATCCCCATTTTACATCAAGATCCTGGAAGAGTCTTCAGAAGGCCATGGATACTGAAATTCATTTGAGCACTACCTACCACCCTCAATATGATGGACAATAAGAACAGACTATTCAAACCTTAGAAGGCATGTTGAGATCTTTCTCACTTGACTTTCAAGGTATGTGGCATCAATATCTACCTCTGGTAGAATTTTTCTATAACAATAGCCTCCATTCAAGTATTCATATGGCACTATATTAAGTGTTATACAGAAAGTGATGTCACTCACCAACTTGTTGGGATGATGTTGGTGAAAGAAAACTCATAGGCCCAGAACTTGTTGAGGAAACAATGGAAAATGTGAAGTTTATCTAAACCCACGTTAAAGAATCCTAAAGTAGGAAAAAGAGATATATTATTAACTGAAGGAAGGATTTGGAATTTCAAGTAGGAGACCTTATTTTCATGAAAGTTTCTCTATGGAAGGGTGTTATAAATTTTTGTATGTATGGTAAATTGAGTCCCAGGTAAATCAGACCATTCAAAATTCTAGAACGAATTGGAGTTGTAGCTTATCGTTTGGAAATGCCTTTAAGTCTCTCCAAAGTTCATGATGTGTTCCATGAATCACTATAGATAAATTAAATGCTTGGACCAACACATGTACTCACCTATGAGGAAATTGAATTGGAACCTGATCTATCTTATTGTGAAGAGCCTCTCAAAATTATTGATACAAGAGAACATGTGCTGAGAAACCCAATGAATCGTCTGGTAAAAGTTCTATGGAGAAAGCATAAGATGCAATAGGCAACATGGGGACCCCATAAACTTGTGATGAAGAACCTACCAAATCCTTTTATGCAGTAATAGTATAGAAATTTTGAGGAAAAATTTATTTTAAGTAGGGTATAATGTAACACCCCAAGCTTCCACAATATGTTTCCCTTTGAATAATGCAATAGCTTGCGTTGTACGCAACTTGGCATTTTAACACACCACGACCAATGAAACTAGACTTTATGAATAGTAATAATTAATTTTTGAAATTTTATAAATTTTAATTTTCAAAATGGATATCATTTTTGGATTCAAAAATATCAAAATTAGCTTAGGGTTATTTTTTGGTATTTTTTTGAGAACATTCAATTTTAGATAAATAGTGAAAAACACTGCCTTATTCTTTAAAATCAACTTTTAATTTAAATAATTAGTTATTTTATTTTAATTTATTTTAGCTAAAAATAGATACATAATACCTTAATATGTTCAATTTAATTAATGGGGTCATTTTAAAATATGTTTAGATATATAAAATTTTATGGAACTTTTTACCATGTTGTACCCACCTTCTAGAAACATTTATAAATTTGCATAAAACTTAATTTTACCATTTCTATGAGTTGAATTTGAAAAATATAAGGGACACGGATGACCTCAGTATGTAAAATATGGTTCAATAAGATTAAAATAATTTTATTGAATAGTAACTTTTGACTTTTATTTCCTACGATTACAATTAAATAGGATAATTAATGGTAAAAATGATATTATAATTACCCTAACACATGTCGTAATTATATTGGATAATTTTAATTCGACAAGAAAGAACCATATGAATAAAATATGATTCTTTTGGTACAGTTGGATTAGACTTGGACATTTATTATTATTTTATTTAAAGAAGAGTTAAAAGTGTAAAATTCAAAATTTAATAACTAATTTTTTTAATGTAGGGTTACACACAATGTAAATTAGACTATAAATATTCATTAGAAAAATAAAAAATATTTCCCACATAAATTAAATTTATTTATAATTTTTAGACATTAAATAATTTAATTTATTTATTGCACAATGATGATGCAATAATTACCTTATTAATGAAATATTAAAAAAATTGATATTATAAATATCCAAATAAATGTAAATTGAGAATTAAAAGAAATTAAACTAATTTTCTATGTTAATATGACATTTTAGGTTTGATTTAATATTTTTTTTGAAGTAATCATGCTGTTACGATTTTCACAAAAACCAAATACAAAATAGTATCAAAATTGACATAATTGAGTTTTTAAAAAATACTATATTATTAATTGATATAATATTCCTAAAAATATCAAGTTCAGCCAAAGGACATAGATAAGGTTATATATATTAATAATGAACCACTTGGGGTTCTCTTGTCTTGTTATAGTAAGTTTAATAACAATATAATATAAAAATCCACATAGACATGGTAAATGTAAAACTATTTAACTAAGAGTTAAATCTAAAAGAGAAGCTTAATAAGGTGACCTAAACCTGTATAAGACCAACTTGTTGTGATTTTTTTGACCCATCCCCACATTATCCTATAAATAAATCATTTAGGATCCATTCGAAACAGAAAATGATTTTATTATAAAATAATTTTTCAATCTTTTCGTAATGTGACCCTCACCTCTCTTATAAAAAGGTACTTCCCTTTATCTTAAATTCACACCAAATATAACATCTTAATGATTAGGTATATATGATATACCATACAATTACATATGATTTCACTATCAATACAATGATATTGTCGCTTGTGCGTACGTACGGATTACTGTCTCCACGAACGCGATGAGATTCATTCCGCCACATAATCATTGTTGACGCAGAAAAAAGACCACAACTCCCGGAGGAAGTTTCGGAATGAAGAAGCGAAGTCATATTCGGAATCAGAGGCCCGATCCGGAGGCCCGGAAAGTGGTGTGTGAAATAATGGAGGATCCGTGCGCAAAAATGTTCTGCGCGCGAAGTGCTCCTGGGATTCGCGGAATTGGACCGGTGAGGCGCGCAATAATTGCGCGCCCCGTGTCTCCGTGGAGAGAATTTGCGCGCAAGTGGTTCCCGGCGCGGAAAACTTCGCGCGCCTCCAAGATTCTGCGCCGGAGGTCGCCTATAAATATTAGGTGACCCCGAAAGGTTTGGGGGTTGAGGAATCCAAAGCGTCTCTCGTGCGCGCAATTAGGCTCCCCCCCGCGCGAAAGATGACATCCAGGTAGTCCCGAATTTCGCGCAACCTTGCCCCAGAGTTCGCCTTTGCGTGCAACTCCACCGGCTTCAGTGAATTTTCCCCTTCCCCCAGTTTCCCCACTTGCGCGCAATCCGTGGTCCGCGCACGCAATACCCTGTCGTGCGCGCAAACCCTTGCGCGTAATTCCCTATTCGCGCGAAATTCCAATACTTCAATTGCGCGCCATCCCGGTGTTTTGCGCGCAAATTGTCCCTTTTGCACGCACAGAGTCGAGGACCCCTCACCTTGACGCCCCTTGGCTGCCCCCTGCACCGGCACCTGATGTCTCCCCTGCCGGGCATGCGCACCATGCATTGTTTTCCCGCACGGCCTTCCAGGATCGTGCGAAGTAACCTCAAGGTCCCTTGGGCCGTGTTTCCTGTTGCATTGCTTTTCCTTATTCTTCTCCACATAGGCACGTTAACGGCTATTTCTTCTTCGCATAGCCATTCTAACGTGGACCCCCCAGTGGTTTTCCCTACGACCCCCTTTCACCATGGCCTTGCCGATTCATTCCCTTCCACAAGGGGTAGAGGGCATTGGGAATGTAAGCCCTAGGGGTGTGGAGCAAACCGACCTCGTCCAAGCTACAGGACGTTAAACTGCTAAACACCTCATCCTTAACACAAGATGTTAAACTGTGGTCCGACCCCGTGCTTCGCACGCAGGGTCACCCCATCTCAGGCATTTTTTACGCCACTCGTCTCCATGGGAATGGACTCTTCTTCACATGGAATGATATCCTCCTTGCCGGAGCGGCGTTTGTCCGCGGGGGAAGGGCTGACTCAGAGCGTAAGTCCCTAACCTTTCGTACAGATGATTGCACCCATGCATCTCCGTACTTCCCCTCTGCCAAGGCCAGTGGAGTCCTTTTCCCACTGTGCTTTGTCGTACCACGGGCCTCCACCCTGGAGTAAGCCCCGACACCAAGGGCTGCTAACCACACGTAAGCCCCTATTTCCTCTTTGGGCCGCTCAATGCGTAAGCCCCATTCCACTTCTCACAGACGCACCCTTCGCGACGTGATCGTCTGGTCCCTGCTGCCTCTTGTTTCCCACACCGAGTATGACTGACGTGGGCTTAGAGTGCGCATCGACCATGACATCCTCCTATGGGCCTCCTTAGAGCATAAGCCCCATCCCAGCGAACTACGTGGACTTTGATCTGTGCTAGTGCACGGTACGTAGGAAGCCTCCACGGGGTTCAAGCCCACCACCCGGTCATCCCGACCTTTCCATGTCGATTCCCTGACCACCTTCGGCCGCCTTAGAGCGTAAGCCCCAAATCTTCCACCCCGCATGACTTCAAACTGTATCTCGTCCCGCATTACATTAAACTTTATCCCGTCCCTCATGACGTTAAATTGTATACCATCTCGCATGACGTTAAACTGTATATCGTCTCGCGTGACGTTAAACTGTTTCCCATCCCGCATGACGTTAAACTGTATCCCATCCCGCATGACATTAAACTGTATCCCCCCTCTTGGGCCATCTTAGAACGTAAGCCCCATTCTTCACCCCACCATCCATCCTGATCCTTACCCGGGCCGCCACATCCCGGTGAGATCATGCCACCCTTTTCCCACTCCATGTCATATGGGAAGCCTCCCACATGCTGGTCCCAAAATCAGTGTTTCCCCTAGGGATCCTTTAACCCGATCCATCTCCGCAAGACGTTAAAATCGCGACATAACCCATGTTAAACATGGGAAGCTAAGGAAAACCTCAGATGGTAAACATTCCCCGCGTTCGATGTGGGATGCCTTGGGCTTCCGCGCCCTCGAGAAGCCCTGTGATGAGGGACCAAAGATAGACATGCCGACGATGCCCCAACGTGACCATTCTCCTCACTGCAGGTTGCTGTCCCGACAAGACCCCTTGGAGCGTCTTGATGGAAGAAACGTAATTAACTGGCATCCATGTAGATATGGCACCGGGAATGAGCTTCACGAACCCGTCTTAAATCTTTGAGGGAGACCCGGACTAGGTGAAGAGCTCCGAGGAGGAATCTACGGAAGGAAGAACCGACATCCCATCATCCCGGTTTCGATCAAGGATCAGACGTCCCTGAACAAGGAACAGATGCCGCCCACCTTTGGAAAGCGGGAATGCGGGGCCACAAGCAGCGCGCCCTCCCCGGCGGACGGACGCGCGCCCCCCGGCGAAAGCATCGGAAACAAAAAATGGTGAACCCGACGTGGACCTCTTCTGCTCAACACGGGGAATGGTAGCCGTTAGAGCATCGGAATAATAGCATGTCACCAAGTCCGGGTAACCCTCACCGGGACGTGAACCCACCAGGGGTCGAGGCCGCCAGGACGTTGACTACTCCGTTCTGTGATGTCGTCAGCGTGGTTCCCTCTCACCGACCACTGAAGACGGAATGATGTCGGGCCTTGGTTATTGATCGCCTTTCTTGTTGATACTAATGGGTTCATCTCCCTGTTTCCAGGAATCATATCAATGCATTCGGAGCTCGATCGCCACCTGCCCACCGACGCAGGGGCAGGGGCAGTGCCGACGCGGCTACCCCGCGCGGTCCCGCCTATCCCACGGTCGCTCCGACTTCGACCGCCGTAGTGGTCAGGTGCTTGCGCCCCCTCTCCCCGTCAGAAATCATCCAACGGAGGGTGATCAATAACCTGGTTCGTAGGTATGACGAGGAAGGGATCATCCCCACTAGGGGCATGGCCCGCTTGGATCTAGAGGCGGCCACACCTCACCACCATCGCCGCCCTCGAGGGCCGCGCAGGGAGCCGCCGCTCCCCACGCCAACGTTCAACCGCTTCAGGAGCCTATCCCCGGAGCGCTGTGACACATCCCTCCCCTATGCCAATGAGGTGGGGGATGTCCAGGTCCACCAGATCGGTGATCCATCACAGGGGTTACCGGCAAGAACCCCCGCCAGGCTGCGTCCACGCCGCCGCCCGACTCCCCGAGCCGAGGAGCATGCAATCTTCATGCCCGCACTGCCGGTTCCGGCCCATCTGACTCGATGCCAGCGTCAGGCACGAGCGGGAGAGAATGCCCGTCCTGGGGCACCTGCATCAGCAACCATTGTGGCCCCAGCCACTACTGACTCCTGTTCCCAGATCCCTACACATGTTGAGAAGGGGCAGCTGTGTGCCCGACTGGGATCGAAACCCCGACCGCCCCACAGGCAGGTTGGGTCGAATCTCCCAGTCACGGACACTGGAAATGGCCACTGCGGACCAATCCGCAATGCTGCCGCTCACCATGAAGGCTCATCCCGTGCCACCGATCTGGGAAGCCGAAGGCTTCTTCACTACGGCTATGCTTCAGGTACGACTCCTTCCAGCACCCACCGCATGGGGTATGAGGTCACTCCCCCTACCTCCGGTCGCGAGCATGGAGCCGTTGTGTATACAATCACTAACTCACATGGAGGTCCTCCCCATGTCCCTTTCGACATCTGTCCCAGTGCTTCTCGCACCTCGGCCTCCGGTCCCCTCTGCCCCAGCACTATTGCGGCTGGGGGACCCGATGACGGAAGTCGTCCTTACCTTGAGGAACTACCCAGGGGCAGGAAGGCCGGGCGTCGTCGCCGTCGGAGGAATGTCAGGGGAGTTCGGATGGGAATTAGACCAGTCCGTTTCTCGGATTCTGAGGTAGAGTACGACTCAACGATAGAACCTCCCCCCAACCTTTCGAGTTGAGGGCAGGGATGGGGACGCGGCGCATCAGTCTCATACTCCCTGAATGCGAGATCCGTATGATTCCCTCCTCCCTCCGAAGGTATATCCAAGAGGACGAGGATTTGGCATACCGCTAGGGATCAAGCCCGCAGTTGCCGCTGATCTCCTCGGAAGCACCTCCCGCCCCTGTTAGGGAGGATGAGGAACCTTTTTGGGGACCTACGGAAGGATCGCGAGGCGACACACCCTCGGCGAGCACCGACGTTGTGACAGGAGGCCCATCCACCGGCCCATCCCATCGCAACGTGGTGGCTAGGGAACTGAAACCTCGGGAGGATGACCCAGGGATCGGCGGCCAATCTGCCTATTCACCGTATTCCCCGCCGGCCAGCCCACCGCCCCGACGGCCTGCCTCGGCACCATTTCCAATTCCCCAACTTTCCTCGGTGGACGAGCAGGGGCGGCAAGTTTCGAACTCTGAGCCGGAGCTGTGGAGCTTCTGGATAGTTCTTGCAGTGGGCCACTTCCCTGATAAGTTTTGGTCGGTCGTAGAATCAGATTTTGATGTGCCAGAGTCACTCACCCTGAGGGAGTTTGAATGCTTCCGCCAGATTCTTCAGGTGACTCACTCCCGCCTCCGTCATCAGCTAGCGCCTTATCCCGGGAGCCAAGAACATCTCGAGGAGATTGGTGAGTAGTGTCGCCGGGTTGACCTAGCAGCACTCCCCGCGGTCCGGCACCCCGAGTCGCTGGGCCTCCCCGAGGCCCTTCAGCAATAATGCATCCAGAGTTTTCAAGTACTCCGCAGGGTTATTGAGGAGGCCACCCCCCACATGCACGTCCATGGGTGGGGGCAGTATGCTTCTCTCCTCTTCTGTGCGATCTGACGGCAGCCCGACCCACTGGGCAGCCCTGAGGGAACGTCGCCAAGGGTAGTAGCATTCAACATGGATGAACCTTAAGATGAGGGAAACATTGTGGAGCCCCTCGACGGGGACTCACCCCCCGAGGACAGGCCGCTACTGGACCCATCTGGGAGGATTACTCACCAACAGAGGAGCCTCATAGGCCTTCCTGTACCCACGGAGGCACTGGCGCTGAGCCGAAACATCGACAAGGGTAAAGAGCCCGTCGGGCCTGTCAAACTCGCCGACCCATCTGCCTCAGTGCAGAAGGCAGAGGAAGATCCCAAGAAGGCCACACTGCGCCAACAGATAGCCAAGCAAAAGAGGCTGGTTGATGAGCTCTTGGCCGAATGCATTACAGAGCGGCGGCCTGTCTACGGCAACCCTAGACCAAGACAGTAGGGGAAGGAGCATCTACCCCTTGCTGAGGTCCCCTCGGGCAATCGTGACCGTGTCGTGTTTTCCGACAGGGGAGACACTAGAGCCCATGGAAAGAGGGCGTGATATGTTTCTCCGAACCCTCCCGAGCAGCGAGGCAACCTGGGAGACCCTAATCGGTTTCCTCCCGCCGCTCCAAAAGTCGCTCCGCCAGCTGCCCCCCGATCCGCTGAGCGCGACTATCGTATCAAAGAGCCTGGCAATGAGATTGTGGTTAGAGATCCCCATCAGGACATGAATCTGCATCCGGATGATCTGATGGAGGTACTCATCGCTCGCTTGGAGGCCCTGGAAACTCGGCAGGTGGCGATCCCACCGGATGGCAAGCCGTACCCCGCATGGGTGGATGACATGTCGGCCTTGCCAGGATTTGGGAATCCCACTTTTCCCCCTTTAACGGGACCAAGGACCCGCCACAGCACTTGGCCCACTTCAACTCGAGGTGCGGGCCTATGTTGGGGACTCCAGCACAGCCGGAGGCTGCCAAGCTCCGGTGCTTCGTTCAGACGCTGGAGGGACCAACGTTCATTTGGTACAACCAGCTCCCTGTTGGATCAGTAACTAGCTGGGAGGACCTTCGTCGACAATTCCTATACCAGTTCAGTTCCACAACCCAGAAGATGAACATTTCAGACATCTTCAAGTGCAAGCAAAGGCCCGATGGGTGAGTCGCGGACTTCGTCGCCCGGTGGAATGGGCTCACGTACTCCCTTGACATGCCACTGACTCAGGAGCAATTACTGACGATGTGTGTGGGGAACATCAAGGCGGAGTTGGTTCCTTCCCTGATCATGAAAAATTACACTGGAGGGTTCCGGGACTTCTCAGACAAGGCTCATCGCCTCGAAGAAGCCCTGCAATAGGTCATCCAGGCACGTCCACTGCCTCCTGTGATCTCCGCAAGGAGATCCGCTAGAGCCGAGCTCGCTGCTGTGGTGTAGATAGAGGCCCCCAAATAGCTAGAGTTGCTGCCGGTGAGGCCATCTCAGCAGGCTCATAGGGGTCCACCCCCACAGCCTCCGGCCCAGCAGCAACCGCCTCAAAATCGGCAGGCGCCTCCGCGTAACGCACCTCCACCACCTAGGCGAGGTAATCTGGCTCTGCCTCCTCGATCTGCTCCTCTGATCACTGGCCATGGTCAGCCCCCAAGGGTCCCCTTTCCAGGAATAAGGAATTGGGCTTACTCGTTTGACGAGGCCCAGGTCCCCAGTTATTTTCGTAGCGCCTTGGAGCAGAGGATTGTGCGGCTGCCAGAGTGTCAGAAGCAAGAATAGGCATGTCTCACGGATCTCCCTGACTACTGCCCTTATCACCGGTTCCTGGGACACACCATCCAATAATGCTATGTGTTCAAGGACTGGATCCAAGACCAGATTGACAACAACATAGTCAGGTTGGGCCCAGCCCCGGCATAGGTGGAAGGTGTCTTCGTGGGATCAGATGGAAGTAGTGATGATGGGGACGGGTGGGAACAGGTTTCCGACTGTGGGTCCCGGAAGTATAACGACTGGATGTCCCGCAGGACCATCGCCCGTGCCCATGGCATCATCTGTGCCCACCTGGACCGGTCAGAGCCTTTATAATTCGCGAGCGCCGCTTCGGCCTCGTCGTCCCAGCCTGCTTCTTCCCAGAAGAGCAGGTGGCGACGCAAGAAGAAAGAACGCGCCCTGCCATTGTCGTCATCTTCTCGCACGCTTGGCGATTTCATGCCCCCGGGATTGGGGATCCCTTCAAGACCCCATCTGTTAATGGATGACTCCTCGACCGAGAGCCCGAGGTACGCTTCGGTTAACACCGTAGAGTTGGTAAATCCCTTTGTGGCTCCTGACGACGAGGAGAACCGGGTGAATCTCCCCGAGAGACCTGGGTACGCTTCGGTTAACACCGTAGAGTTGGTAAATCCCTTTGTGGCTCCCGACGACAAGGAGCGCTAGGTGAATCTCCCCGAGAGCCCGGGGTACGCTTCGGTTAACACCGTAGAGTTGGTAAATCCCTTTGTGGCTCCTGACGACGAGGAGCGCGGAGTGAATCTCCCCGAGAGCCCTGGGTACGCTTCGGTTAACACCGTAGAGTTGGTAAATCCCTTTGTGGATCTCGACGATGAGGAGCGCTGGGTGAATCTCCCTGAGAGCCTGGGGTACGCTTCGGTTAACATCGTAGAGTTGGTAAATCCCTTTGTGGCCCCCGACGACGAGGAGCACCGGGTGAACCTCCCCAATGTCCCCAGCTGTCTTCAACATTGACGGAGCCATGGCTACGTGAATCGCCGGGGCACGGTGGTCGTCACCTCCAGTCAGGCCGTGCACGCCACCGAGACCAGGCAGCAGACCCGGTGTAGAGAGCAGCACTCACAGCTCCCTCATCCGGTGACAACAGTCTCCCTTCCACACCCGTTCGTGTTGCTGGATCGGGCGGAATCTCCTTGCCCGCGTCGCAACCAGCCCAGCCCTGCTGTTGGCCAACTACGACATTTAGGTCCTAGCATGGCAGCCACCTCCCGGGCTTCAGCTAGTGAACAGCGGGACGTGCCTAGTACCAGTCAGTCACCGGTCCTGCCAGCAGGGCCCGTCATGCCCCCAATCACATTGCGACCACCTGTAAGAAGAAGCTCGCGTTTGGCGCGAAAGTATGATATCCTGAAGCATCTGGCCGGCATTTCGGCGAGGCTTTCCATCCTTGAGGCCCTACGCCTACCATCTGAAATGCGTGAGGTGCTCTCCGAGGATATGATGATCCCCCTCCAGTTTGAAATGGAGGTAGCGGCCGCATAAGCCTTCCACACCGAGGTGATTGAGGACGCCGAATGTCAGGAGGTTATCTCATTCTCCAGTGAAGATGAAGACCCTCCCATACAGGGGCACATCCGCCCACTGTACATCACCGGCCAGTTTAATGGCATGGAGGTCCGTCGTTGTCTTGTCGACACGGGTTCTGGGATTAACTTGATCCCAACTCGGACACTGTGAAAACTAGGGTTGTCTGAGGATGATTTAACTCCCTCCGACCTCAGAATCTAGGGGTATGACAGGACCGAGAAAACTCCACTCGGCAAGATTCGTCTGAAGACCTAGTTCGGTGGCTTAATTGCCAATACTGAATTCATGGTTGTCTCTCAGGACACAGCCTATAACTCATTGATGGGCAGGCCGTGGCTCCATCATCATGCAGCGGTTCCCTCATCATACCATCAGTGCCTCAAATACTCCCTTAAGGGTCGAGTGGGTGTGCTCCAAGGAGATGTGTCCCCGTTTTCCTCTTGTGAAGCTTGTTACCTGGACGCAGACTATTAAAAGAGCAAGGACAAGCAGATCCTGGAAGGTGAGGTTGCGACTTCCGCTATCGCGAGTGATCCCTGGCCAGGATTGGATGACACATATGTCTTCTCAATCCAACGGTTGGAGGCCACAACTCCTGATATGGGAGAGTGCTTTGTTGTCTCGGGTACCAGAGGAATGCATATTTCCGGGTCTAAGCGACGGTGGGAAATCACCTCGTACTCTTACACCAACCAGGCCCGGGTGATCCCTGAGCCTGCTACCCCCGTACGATATCAGGACATTGGGCTTATGGAAACGGTGGTGCGTCATACGTGCATGTTTCGTCGAGCCGAGATCAACCGGCTTAGGCCAACGCGACACCACTGCTTCGATGTCGTAAAGCATGGCCCCTTGGGCCATAGGCCAGATGGGATTGGATCAACTGCCTTTGTCTCTACGGTCTCCGCGGTGCATGAGCCTCCCGTTGTGACGACCTCTGCCGCCCAAGCCGGTGCTAGCTCCCCAATAGGGTCGAGCAGCCCCGAAACGGCTCCCCCCGTGGATGATCTTTCCCCAAGCGGAGAAGAAGACATGGAAGATGCTCCTCCTGCCTTTGAGGAGGGAGTCTCCGCCACGGTCGATGAGCTCGTACAGGTGAACCTCGGTAGTGAGGCGGACCCGAGACCCACATTGGTCAGTGCCGCTATGCCTCCCGAGGAACGGCAATGGTACATAGACTTCCTCAAACAGCACCGTTATGTGTTTTCATGGATTTATGACAAGATGCCGGGACTAGATCCTCAGGTAGCTGTCCACCGCCTTGGCCTCCCAGCAAACCATCGTGGGTTCAAGCAGCCTCCCAGAAAAATGCACCCCTTCCACGGTGCCATGGTTGAGGCCGAAGTTGATAATCTCATTAAGGCCAACTTCGTCAGGGAAATCCAGTACCCCAAGTGGCTAGCCAAAATTGTGACCGTCAGGAAGAAGAACGGGCAGATCAGGGTCTTCATCGACTTCCGCGATCTTAATCACCACTGTCCAAAGGATGACTTTCTCCTTCCCGTGACATAGTTGTTAATCAATGCAACGGCCGGGTTCCAAGCCCTCTCTTTCATGGATGGGTACTCTGGGTATAACCAAATTTGGATGGCCCCTAAGGATGAAGAGTACACTGCCTTCAGGGCCTCCCAGGGCACTTTCTGCTATCAGGTTATGCCCTTCGGCCTGAAGAACGCCGGTGCCACCTATCAACGGTCTATGCACCGCATATTCAAGCTGATACTCGGGACGCTGGTGGAGTGCTATGTAGATGACCTGGTGGTTAAATCTCATCAGCGCCAGGGCCATCTCAAAGACCTCGAGAAAGTGTTCGGTTTGCTCCGTTCTCATCACTTGAAGATGAACCCGTTGAAGTGTGCCTTCGGGGTCACCTCCGGAAAGTTTCTTGGATTCATCGTCAGGTATCGAGGTATCGAGATCGACCCCGAGAAGATCAAGGCCATCAGTCAGATGCCTCCCCCGAGTAATATTCGGGAGCTTCGAGGCCCCCAAGGCCACTTAGCCTATATACACCGATTCATTACGAATCTGGCTGGCAAGTGTAATCCCTTCTCTCAGCTCATGAAGAAAGGCACCGCCTATGGGTGGGATAAAGTGTGCTAGACCGCTTTTGAGGAAATCAAGCAGTATCTGCTTCAACCTCCCATCCTGATGCCACCCGTTCCCGGAAGGCCGTTGGTCCTTTACGTGACCGCCCTGGATCGATCCCTCGGCGCCCTTCTCGCCCAAAAAACAACGAGGGAACAGAGAATATCCTCTACTACCTCAGCCGCATGCTCCTCGACGCGGAGATTAGATATTCTCCCATCGAGAAGAGCTGCATGGCGCTCGTATTTTCCATGTAGAAATTGCGGCACTACTTGAAGAACCATGAGGTAGAGTTAGTCTCTCGGGTAGACCCGTTGAAATACATCCTGAGTCGGCCTATGTTGACCGGCTGATTGGCACGCTGGGCGGTGATCCTCCAGAAGTTCGACATTAGGTTTGTACCTCAGAAGGCCGTCAAAGGACAGGCGTTGGCAAACTTCTTAGCTGCTCATCCAACCCCTGCAGACCAGCCTCTAGATGTGGGATTTCCTGATGAGGAAATCCTCTCAGTCAATCACACCACCCCATGCTGGCAGATGCACTTTGATGGCGCCTCCCGAAGCCCTACCGGTAGAAGGATTAACGATCCTAGGCTTAACAGAGTGGGCCTGGGTATCATCTTCATTACCCCGGAGCCAGCCGTGCTGCCATATTTGTTCTTATTGTCAGAGGGTGGCACCAACAATGAGGCAGAATATCATGCCCTCATCACTGGCCTCGAGTTGGCTCTAGAGGTTAACGTGCCCCACCTGTATGTAAAAGGGGACTCTGAGCTAGTCATCAGTCAGGTGAACGGTGACTACGCTGTCAGGAATCTAGAACTCGTGCCGTTGCTGGAGTGCACCCTCCATCTAATGGCTAAGTTCCCCTCCCGGCCAGATGTCATTCACATCCCCCGGTCGCAGAACAGTCGAGTAGATGCTTTGGCCAGCCTGGCCGCATCACTCGCGGAGCCCGAGTAGGATGACCTAATCATCCACGTGGCACACCGAAGAGTAATTGATCTTGTTATCCCAGAGGGAGGTCGTGGCCCATGAGTGAACCATCTCACCGCTGGTGCCCCCACGTCGGGACCCCCCGGGGTTCCAGGCATGGTGATCGAAACAGTTCCTGACTGGAGGACACCTCTGGTTGAATATCTCCGGCACGACAATCTTACGATGGACTGAGCGGAGAGGGAACGAATCTGGCACCGTGCGCCATAGTTCACCCTTCAAAGCGGTCCTAGTCGTGAGCATCTCCTTTACAGGCGCGAGTTTGATGGTGTTATCCTCCGTTGTCTTCAAGGAGTTGAGATCCCACAGGTCATGCAGGAGGTGCACGCTGGCTCCTGTGGCACCCACCAGGCCGGGTCGAAGTTGTCGCACCAGATTCGGAGACTGGGATACTTCTGGCCCTCCATGATCCACGACTGCATCGAGTATGCCAAGAGGTTCCATGCGTGCCAAGTTCATGAAAACTTTGTGCATCGGCCACCAGAGCCTCTCCATACTACTAAGTATTCTTGGCCCTTTGCAGTCTGGGGGTTGGATGTCATAGGGCCCTACCCGCCGGCGACGGCCCGCCAGTGCCGGTTCATCTTAACCGTGATGGATTTCTTCTCAAAGTGGGAAGAGGCAGCCCTTCTTAGGGAAGTCAAGGCTGGTTCTATCACCGAATTCGTGAGTTCCAATATCATTCATCGGTTTGGAATACCTCACGCTATCCTCACGGATAATGGAACCAACTTCCGAGCGGCTGAGCTGAAGAGATTGTACGCCATGTACAACATTCGCTCGAACCACACCTCCCACTATCATGCGTGGGCGAATGGACAGATTGAGGCGTTTAACAAAACCCTATCTAACATTCTGCAAAAAATGGTCGGTCAGAACAGGAAAAGTTGGCCGGACAAGCTCCCCAACGCCCTCTGGGATTATAGGACGACGACTCGCAATTCCACCCAGGTGACCTCGTATTCCCTGGTGTACGGAGCTGAGGCCGTCCTTCCTATCGAGGTCCAACTGCCCTCATTGCGCACGGCGGTATACGACCAGCAAGAACCGGATAGAGTTGCCGATATCCATCTAGCCGAATTGGAAGCGCTGGATGAAAGTAGGCTTCGTGCTTTACATAAACTAGAAAGGCATCAGAGTAGGATGGCTCAAGCTTTCGATAAGAAGGTTCGCCTCCGCTCCTTCCTGCAAGGTGACCTGGTGTTGGCTCTCAGAGCGCCAATGATTCCCGGCAGGAAACCACCCAAGTTGGAGCCCAAGTGGGAGGGACCCTTTATTTTCCACAAGGTCTATCCCAATGGTGCGTATTCCCTGGTGACTATGGATGGGGAGCGTACCACTCCTCCCACCAATTCCAGGTTCCTCAAGAAGTATTTTGCCTAAACTGTGTGGTCCTACATGACCTTAAACTGTTGGTCCTACATGACCTTAAACTGTATGGTCTTACATGACCTTAAACTGCACGGTCCAGCATGACCTTAAACTGTGTGGTCCAGCACGACCTTAAACTGCACTCTGCCCTACATCTGGGCTCCTCATGGTCCAAGCTCTAAGACCTAAAACTAAGATCCTCTCGGTCCGAGTTCTAAGACCTAAAACTAAGATCTATATTTTGTCCAGCATTACGTTAAACTGTATTGCCAGAACTACGTGTGGCTTGATTCCCATCCTAAGGGGATACGTAGGACTGCCTGAACACCTAGATGTCAGGTCCAGCCCCATCTCTTAGGAGATCCCACGATCCCCCGGTGCCCAGGGTGTTTGGTATTACACCCCCTCTTTTTCCCAAGGATCCGCCATCTCTTGGCCGCTCTCAGACTGAGCCCTATGACCCTTTCCAGTGGTCTGCTGATGTGCTCAAAGCACTCTATTCCAGAACTTGGAGTGCCAGATTTGACTTAGGCAGGTTCCATCCACTTTCAAAGATTCGTGTTCCCCTTCATTCGGTCCCCCGTTATCTTTCATACCTAGAGGGACCCCCAAGAACGGTCTGGATACAACGCCCAAGGGCTCTCCTACCGTCATGGGACAACGCCCCCGAGGGTTTCAGACAACAAATTGATACAAATCCCACGTTTCGAATATGATCAGTAGTTGATTCTCATTTGTTTGTCCCCATGGCTAACACGACAGGATGCTGTGTTGCGAACATGGTCAACAGTAGTCCTCAGTCATCATGTCGAGTCCCCAGGACCTGAATTTTGGTGGCATGGTTCATGTCATTTTCCGCCCCACTGTGCCAAGGTGGAATCTCGACACTCCTTGTACTAACCCTCAGTACACCCCCGCACATCAGACAGACCGAGCTGCGTAATGGTGTCTCTCGGGGCTCCCACGGTCTGAGCGCTAGAGTATGTGCTTGGGTCTCTTCCTTGCGGGTCGCGTGTAGCTTGACCTACACCCCCTTAGGGGAGGAGTCACCCAAACATTTTGTTTCGAGCCCAGCATAGATGGGAGCTAGCATCTTCTACCCCTCCCTGATTGTTGAACCCTCGTAGGCTCTTTTTCCCGAGGCTCCTCTATCGGTTGGTCCAAACCATATGACCTTAAACTGTGTTGTTGGTCCAAACCATATGACCTTAAACTGTGCTGTTGGTCCAAACCATATGACCTTAAACTGTGCTGTTGGTCCAAACCTTAAGACCTTAAACTGTGATGTTGGTCCAAACCATATGACCTTAAACTGTGTTGTTGGTCCTGCCACACGACCCTAAACTGTGACATCATCGTCCTGGCCGCACGACGAAAAACGGCACTGCATTGTGGTGACCTCGCTATAAGAGGACATCACGTTGGGTATTGGTTTTATGCCATGCCATTTTTAAATGCCTATCACGGCTTGATGCTTTTGGAGATGCCATGGCCTGCTACTCTGGGTCTGTCGCTTCACAACAACAAAAAACCACTCACCTTAAAGGACTAACAAGATTTATCAAATGCCGCTTATTTTAGTGCAAGGGCCACACCCGCACTCCCCCTTTTCCTTTGGCACTGGTATCTTACCATGTCACTTTCAGAACTACATATGGCTTGATTCTCATTCTTATGAGATATGTAGGAGCGCTAGGGGAACTTCCCCGCGGGTCCAGCCTACCTCCGTGTTCGGTCCCTCGACTCGAGCGTTTCCCGGGAGAGCACATGTTAAGTAGGGCTTAGGTCCTCCTTCACGTCGGGTTTTGTAGCCGCCTGGCCATGTGTTCGTTTCTCCCCTATCCTCATGGTCCGAGCTCTAAGACCTAAAACTAAGATCATCATGGTCCGAGCTCTAAGACCTAAAACTAAGATCCGTATTCCGTCCTGCATGACGTTAAACTGTATTCCGTCCCGCATGGCGTTAAACTATATTTCGTCTAGCATGACGTTAAACTGTATTTTCAGAACTACATGGGCTTGATTCCCATCCTTATGAGATACGTAGGACCGCCCGGACGTTTCATCTTGGGTCCAGCCCGAGGGATAGCTGAACACTGTCCTTCTTTATTGTCGGCCCCTCGGCCCAACTTCATGAGAAATGGTGTCATCAGGATATCTACCCCGAGCATGTTCGGGATGCCCCATGATAATGATGGGAAGCGGCAGTTCTCTCGCCAAAGAGGTCCTGCCTGGAAATTGGGATGACCCATGATCAGGTTGGTACATCCGCCTAATGCGCCCCCGCCCTGGCGGTGCAATATCGAGAGTGTTGGACTCTGTTCGAACAAGCCACCACTCCACCTCCCGCGATTTGCATTCTCCCTTATTTGGACCCTCAATCCCTTTTGCATTTGACGGGACCCCCTAACAGTATGGATGCTTGACCTATGGTCTGCCTACTATCCTGGGCCAACATTCCGGAGAACTGGTCATGTTTGACGGGACCCCCTAACAGTATGGATGCTCGACCTATGGTCCGCCTACTGTCCTGGGCCAACGTTCCGGAAAACTGACCAACGATATTTGAGTTAGGACCCGTGTTGCGAACATGGTCAGCGGTCAGCCCTCATTTATTGTCCTCCCATTCTGGGCCAACGTGGTATGGGTGTTGTGTTCCCACCACGGTTGACAGTTATCCTCCATTGTTGCACCCCATTGGGTTCCGAATTTGGGTAGCGTGATGCACCCTTTCTCTCCATCCCCCTATGTTCGGATGGATTTCAATGCCCCCGACATTGCCCCGATCGTGTGTTAAGACACATTGAGCAGTCGACACATCAATCGGCCTGGGGTCTCTTCAAAATTCCAGGCCCGATTTTGGACGCCTGAAGCTTGGTCAATGCCCCACAGTTGAATGGAATGATGGTACGAACACCTATTGCTTCTTGCATTGGGCATGTCCCACAGGAGCCTAGGGGTGAGTTGTTATTCGTTTCGAAAATATGGTTGAGAGCATTAAACCAAGGGTACAAAAGAGTAGATTTGGCCATACATTGGATTGAGACGATGAGCAATACAGTCAAAAAGTTCATGAGATGGCGAAAACAAAGCCCTCAGGGTTTAGCATGCTGAAGCGATCTTTCCAGCGCTGCTACCCTCTGGCTGGTAGCCTCCAGGACCGCTTTTCGCTCTTCGAAGACTCTCTCCTCATTGACCACCACAGAGCGCAGGTCATCAGCCCTAGCTTGTGCCTAAGCCCGCTCGCTTCGAAGCATGGTCATCTGGTGACTCGCCTCCACCAGTTGTTCCTGGGCATCAGCCAGCTGGGCGGTCAGTTTCTCCACGAGCTCAGAGTACGTTGCGATGAAGACCTCTTTATCTGCCGCCTGCCCTTCGAGGTGATGGACTTATTGCTCCGCCCTCATCAGCGCTTGAGCACTCGTCGATCCTTCCTGGCATTGGGAAATTTCGATGCGCCGGCTGCTCTCACATACCTTTTCGTCCATGTAATCTCGGACCGTCAGATGAAGGCACTGAGCATCAGCCCCTCCGGCGCACAGGAAGCGCAGCCAGGTCTAAAGTGATCAAATCTTCCTCAGCCAATCAGACTGGGGCTGCCTGAGAAAGCGCTGGATACACTTCCACCCCTTGTGCCGTGTCATCTGGCTCTCCTCGGCTGCCTCTGAGTCTGAGTCATCAATCTCCTCAGGGTGAGCAGGTCGGTATATGGGGAAGGCTACCAGCAGATCGACAGCAGGATCCACCCCAGGGATGTCTTCATGAGGAATAGAATCCTCGACGTCCGGGCAACCTTCCCTCGCCCCAGCAGCAATGACGCCTCCACCAGTTTCCGACCGCGTTCTGGGAACAGCGCCGCTGATGTTCGCTTCCCTCTGTTCATCTATTGTTGGGGCCGACTCAGTGCAGAGAGCATGCTCCGAGCAAGGTGGTATGTCCGCCGCTGGTCCACTCGCGGATGGCCCGGGCTCTGCAGCCTGACGTGCCTCCAGTGTTGAGATCACTGCGCGGGGCATACGCTGGTCAGACAGGATCTCTTGACACCAAGAACCAGTAGTGAAGCGTGAGACTTACAGGAATCCAGAGCGTCGGTCCCCAGTGTTCCGGCCGTTGCAGGAGCTGTCATAAGGGGAGACCCCTCTGCGCTGGTTAATTCAATGATGGGTGTCAGATCCCCATCATGTCCCACTGGTTCCTCTCTACCTTCCTCTGGTGGGGACGCCCGTCCACCGCTTAGCTTCCCCTGAGTAAGATTGGGGAGTGAGTTAGAAGTTGGAAAGTAGAATGGATGAATGAGGGAAATGAATGAAGACAGAGACAAACCTCGAGAACCTCGGTTATGTCGAGATCAGAGTCGGAAATCTCGCCGCTCTCTCGGAGACCCCCTTGGTATGTCGCCCCTTTCAAACCCTCACCTTCGGGCTCCTCTTCTTCGTCTTCTCCCTCGCCTTCGTCCTCTCCGGTTTCCTCCTCCCCCTCCGGCTCTTCATCACTGTCGCCTTCTCCCGGCGGCATCGCTTCCGGATCATGCTCTTGGCCGAGCATCACTTTCACCAGGAAAGTTGGCTCCGCATGCCGCCCCCTTTGGCGTGTGTATGCGTCCATGGCCGTCAGATAAGCGTGCCACTGATGGAAGTTCACTCGGTTGGTAATCCGAACGAGACCGACCTCCGGCAGTTGGATCCCGTTCTGCATTATCTTCTGCTAGATGGATTCGACGCTCAGCGATTGCCGTAGGGTCATCCAAGCCGACCATAGTGCCGGGAAAATTGCGTCTTGGGAAGGTTCAAGAAGATATCTTATCTGCTTCCCAGGCAGTTCCCTAGCCGCCTCATGTGACACCCCTACGGGTAACGAGGACGTGGAGGCACCATGTGATGTCCTCGCTGCCGAAGTCCCGGCCTGCGCAAGCCTCGCTGCCTGGCGCGCCCTCGGTTCCCCCCTTTCGACGACACCTTCCCTTCTTTCTTGTCGCCCGGTTTCCGTGCGAGTAACCTCGAGTTGCCGAAAGCGCTTGCATAATAGCCCCTCAAGGTACGCAATGGTCCATTTTTCGGTATATTCGGTTGCTAGGCTGGCATCGACCCCGGTTGGAGGGAGAGTAACGACGTCTCCAGAGCCGAAGGTGGTAAACATCAACCACATCTGGCGCAGGACGCATGGATTCTTCTCCTGCCAGACAGCCGTGAATACCTTCTTCAGCATTCGATGGAGGCACCCGAACTGCCTGGCGAATCGGGATGGCACATATGGCTCACAGATCACCTTCCCATCGATCCGAGCCATGAGCACCCCACCCCGAATGCTCTGGAAGTATTCCTGCTGTTCCAGAGAGCCTCGTCTGTTGTCCACTAGTTGGCCGACCGGGGTGGGGAACGGGCTGAAGTTGAAGTTGGCATGGTTACCAATGCGGATCCTCATGCCCTACTCATTGAGCGTCAATGGCGCCACCCCTGCAATGTATTGCAAGGATGGTCACAATCCATTTTCCGGAGGACGGACGACGTTTGGGAAAGTATACCCGTCGAGATGAGCCGCCACCCAGCCATGGAAGATCTGGAAGGGACCACAGACACTCCGAGGCGACCCCCCTCATGAGATGTTCCCCAGAATGGTATACAGCTTGGCCAGCATGGGGACACCCAAGTTGAACCGTTTGTTGGCATCCATGGAGCCCGCCATCACCAAGGTCGCTGGACGGACGCCCATCCTCGCGTCCCGCACCGACAGGAGCCACCCGCTCAGGAAGGCAGCAAGGAACCCGGCATACCAGACGTTCGGGTCCCGGGCCTCAATGATGCGGTATCCCCATGATTGGTACTGCCTTTCCTCCAGGGTCTTCCAATATGACCCATCTTTGCTCTTCTGAGTCACGGTTGGGCACCGTTTGCCCCGTCCCAGCATCTTGACGACGTGATCCTTCTCGAGGAACAGGCTGAACCAGCCCTTGTAGGCGATGTCCTTCAGGAATTCCATGACCCCCAGCCTCTCCTTGGCCAGCTGCAGCAGGTGCCACGTCAGCATAGGCGTCCGCGACCTATCCCCCCAGGTGTTCTTTGGAGGAACGAACTCGTCGTATTGGTAACCCTCCAGTGGGATACCTCCTATGCAGTGAACGTCCCAGAGACTGACGTCGACTTCCCCATGATGAAGGTGGAACGTGTTGGTGTCAGGAGACCACTGGGTGAATAGCTCCGGTCTGAGTTCAGGCTGACGGTGGAAATAGAACTGCGATGTCCATACCGCCTCGAATAGGCCGATATACCGCAGTTCGTCTCCGAACTGGTTGCAGGTATGGCGAACCCAGAATGCCCAGGCCCATTCGCTGGTGAAGTTACCCCTGGACCGCAGGTCCCAATCCTTCAGCCAGCCCTTCGTGTCATCCGTGATGCTCTGACGGAACGTGCTCGCGTAGAGGGCCGAAGAATCCTCCGCCATAGGCTCGTCCCCGGTAATGGTCCTAGTCCTTGGGTTCAGGACATATACATCCATGTGTCTAGTTTCCTTGGTAGGAAGACCATTGTTGGTGATTTTGTAGCAAGGAAGTTCGTCCTCCCTAGTCACCCAGGACCGCGGTGTGTCCACCTCGAAGCCCGGCAGTGGTACCTCCTCCAGCCTGCCAAAATTCCAGAGTGGGAGGTTGTCTGACAAGGGATATGCCTTTTGGGCCGGAGTCAACAGATTGAACAAGGTTATATTGTTGGAGACGATCACCTTGGCGCCATATACCTCCTCGTTCGCCGCCATTTCTGTCCTACGGGCAGCAGCTTCCCCCTCATCGACTCGGTTTGCAGCCATCTCGAATTTTTCGGGAGTTGGGTGAAATCGGGATGCAGTGCGCGGAATCGGAGTGTTCGGCACGGAATCAGGCTGAGTTGCGTGAAATCCTGGAGTTGAGCGCGCAATCGGCACACTAAGCTCGGAAGATCCCGGTTTGGCGTGAAATCACGACCAACTTTTAGAAGGAATTCCGTGCTGCCAGTGCATTATTACGCGCAGCCACGGAGCGATTTCGCGCATGAGAGCGATAAGCTTATCGCGCGGAAAAAAGTGAAAGTATGGATCTGGGACCCATCGCCCCTTTTTATAGGCTAGGCTGGGGTTCCTCCCCGCGTGGAAAGAACATTTCACGTGCACCTGTGGGTTTTGTGTGCCCCGTCGGATTTTTTTCACGCAACGTGATCAGGAGACTTAGCATTTTGGCATTTCGGAGTTTCCCTTGGAATCCGATTGTTGCGACCTCTCGCCGATCCAATTCCAAGGGGGGGCATTTGTTGACGCCGAAAAAAGCCCTCATCTCCTGGAGGAAGTTTCGGAATGACGAAGCGAAGTCATATTCGGAATCAGAGGCCCGATCCGGAGGCCTGTGAAGTGGTGCGCGAAATAAAGGAGGATTTGCGCGCAAAAATGTTCTGCGCGTGAAGTGCTCCCTGGATTCACGGAATTGGACCGGTGAGGCGCGCAATAATTGCGCGCCCCGTGTCTCCGCGGCGAGAATTTGTGCGCAAGTGGTTCCCGGCGTGGAAAACTTCACGCGCCACCTGGATTCCGTGCTGGAGGTCACCTATAAATATAAGGTGACCTCGAACGGTTTGGGGGTTGAGGAATCTGAAGCGGCTCTCGTGCGCGCAATTCGGCTCCCCCCGCGCGAAAGATGACATCCAGGTAATCCTGAATTTTGCGCAACCTTTCCCCGGAGTTCTCCTTTGCGCTCAACTCCACCGCCTTCAGTGAATTTGTCCCTTCCCCCGGTTTCCCCACTTGCGCGCAATCCGTGGTCCGCGCGGGCAATACCCTGTCGTGCGTGCAAACCCTTGCGCGTAATTCCCTCTTCGCGCGCAATTCCAATACTTCAATTGCGCGCCGTCCTGGTGTTTTGCGCGCAAATCGTCCCTTTTGCGCACATAGAGCCAAGGACCCCTCACCTTGACGCCCCTTGGCTGCCCCCTGCACTGGCACCTGATGTCTCCCCTGCCGGGCACGCGCGCCATCCGTTGTTTTCCCGCACGGCCTTCCAGGCTCGTGCGATGTAACCTCAAGGTCCCTTGGGCCGCGTTTCCTGTTGCGTTGCTTTGCCTTATGCTTCTCTGCATAGGCACGCTAACGGCTATTGCTTCTTCGCATAGCCACGCTAACGTGGACCCCCCGGTGGTTTGCCCTGCAACCCCCTTTCACCATGGCCTTGCCGATTCCTTCCCTTCCACAAGGGGTAGAGGGCATTGGGCATGTAAGCCCTAGGGGTGTAGAGAAAACCCACCTCATCCAAGATGTAGGACGTTAAACTTCTAAGCACCTCGTCCTTAACATAAGACGTTAAACTGTGGTCCGACCCCGTGCTTCACACGCAGGGTCCCCCCAGCTCGGACATTTTTTACGCCACTCGTATCCATGGGAATGGACTCTTCCTCACATGGAATGAGATCCTCCTTATTGGAGCGGTGTTTGTACGCATGGGAAGGGCTGCCTTAGAGCGTAAGACCCTAACCTTTCGTACGGATGATTGCACCCGTGCATCTCCGTACTTCCCCTCTGCCATGGCCAGTGGAGTCATTTTCCCACTGTGCTTTGTCGTACCACGGGCCTCCACCCTGGAGTAAGCCCCGACACCAAGGGCTGCTAACCACGCGTAAGCCCCTATTTCCTCTTTGGGCCGCTCAATGCGTAAGCCCCATTCCACTTATCACAGACGCACCCTTCGCGACGTGATCGTCTGGTCCCTACTGCCTCTTGTTTCCCACACCGAGTATGACTCACGTGGGCTTAGAGTGCGCATCGACCATGATATCCTCCTATTGGCCACCTCATAGCGTAAGCCCCATCCCAGTGAACTATGTGGACTTTGATCCGTGCTAGCGCAGGGTACGTAGGAATCCTCCATGAGGTTCAAGCCCACCACCCGGTCATCCTGACCTTTCCATGTCGGTTCCCTGACCACCTTGGGCCGCCTCAGAGCGTAAGCCCCAAATCTTCTGTCCCACATGACGTTAAACTGTATCCCGTCCCACATGATGTTAAAATGTATCCCGTCCCGCATGACATTAAACTTTATCCCATCCCGCATGACGTTAAACTGTATCCCGTCCCGCATGACGTTAAACCGCATCCTGTCCCGCATGACGTTAAACTGTATTCCGTACCGTATGACGTTAAATTGTATCCCCCCTCTTGGGCCTTCTTAGAACGTAAGCCCCATGCTTCACTCCACCATCCATCCTGATCCTTACCCGGGCCACCACATCCCGGTGAGATCATGCCACCCTTTTCCCACTCCATGTCATACGGGAAGTCACCCACGTGATGGCCCCAACATCGATGTTTCCCCCCAGGGATCCTTTAACCCGATCCATCTCCGCAAGACGTTAAACTCACGACATACCCTGTGTTAAACATAGGAAGCTGAGGAAAACCTCAGATGGTACACATTCCCCACGTTCGATGTGGGATGCATCGGGCTTCCACGCCCACGAGAAGCCCTGTGATGAGGGACCAAAGACAGACATGTCGACGATGCCCCAACGTGACCATTCTCCTCACCGCAGGTTGCTGTCTTGACAAGACCCCTTGGAGAATCTTGACGGAAGCAGCGTAATTAACTGGCATCCATGTAGATATGGCACCGAGAATGAGCTTCACGAACCTGTCTTAAATCTTTGAGGGAGACCCGGACTAGGTGACGAGCTCCGAGGTGGAATCCACGGAAGGAATAACTGACATCCCATCATCCTAGTTTCGATCAAGGAGCAGACGTCCTTGAAAAAGGAACGGATGCCGCCCGCCTTTGGAAAGTGGGAATGCGGGGCCACAAGCACCGCACCCTCCCTGGCGGACAGACGCGCGCACCCCGGCGAAAGCGTCAGAAACAATCATTAAACAATAATTTTTATGATTAAAAATCATTTCTATGAAGATAATATAATTCTATATATGTATCAAATACATCCTATACATATCAAACGTGGCTGACGTTACAAAGCATATAAAGTAAAAATAATCAGTTAACACCCAAAACGATGCTAAAATATTATTAACAAAGAAATATTATAAGATCATATATGATATAATATTTATGTATATGATTTTTTTTAATTTAATAACAATGTTTTAACTATTATATATAAGGTTAACATACCATTGACTTAGGAAAAGTACAAGGTAAGGGTTAATTCTACAATCTCTTTACTTATTCGAGGTTGTTAATACGTAAGTATCTACTGGGACTTCTTTATCATCCACATCCATGTTTTCTTAAAAATTTAATTCAAAACGTTTTTACTATTTAATAGACTATGGTGAAAATTCATTTATACCTTTATTTTACCAGATATATTTTGAAAGTAATATTTCCATCATTTTCCAAACAAGGTACTTTATGACCTTTTTGACTAAATTAAGGTAAGAATGAATTTTTTTAACCTATACGGTGGGTGTGGATATTTTACACCATTATAAAATCATAAAATCTTCCAATAAAATCTTATAAAAATATTTTCAAAATAAATGTTTTCTTTTATAGTTATATAACTTTTAAATGATTTCAAAATGGAAAGATATATTTCTCTAAAAAAGTTTTGATTTCATCTATGTCAGCATCCTTTGATGAATTTTATTCTTGTTTGAAGTTGATTTATTATGATACAAACCATAAATATTTTATTCAATGATTTTTTATATGTTTGACTATGGATGTGTTATTTTAACACCATTCATTGTTTATGGATAATGTATTGACATTTTGAATGCTAGTTTTAATACAAATGATTATGTTATGTTTAAACCATTTCATATGACGAATGCATTGGAATTAGTAAGTGATAGGTGGATCATGTCATAGATCCTCGATGCATCGGTAGATCTCATGAGACAGACTATTATCTTGCCACAAGGCCGTGACAAAATCTTATGTGTAGTCTTGTCACACAGCCTTGACTATGTGGTTATGAAGTCTGGCATTATGCATTCCATCATTATGAAATTGGATATTGATAATGCATGTGATTATACGACTAGTATAATATCCTTGTGAATAAGTAAATGGAATTATTTGATTTATATTGGGCATATTATGCAGAATTTTATGTTAAAAAGGATTATGTTTTAGTCTTATTCATTGACTTAATTGATTATGCTTACTTATGAATGTTTATGGTATATTGTTTCCTTATTGGGAATCTAAGCTAACCACTTTCTAAGTTTCATTTTTACTAGGATGTGAAGAAATATTTTATGGTTAACCTTTACGGATAGGGAAATGATATAAGTGTGTTAAATGGGGACAAAATGTTGTGGATGTTTTTATTTCATGATGTAATGTAAAACATATGAATGTGTATAGTAATTCCAAGGCTACTAAACTGATCAATCTTTTGGGATTTGTTCCCTTGTGATCATGACAATGTTATGTAATAATGCATCGACTATGGGTAACTATGGTCGTGGAGTTACACCGATGTCCAACCCATCCACTCTCCATTGTTTCTCGTCTATCTATATCCCACCTTACATCTCCAAATTCACTAACCGATGCCAAGGAAACTTTCTCTCTGCATCCCAATTGAGGTCATTAGAAACCAAATGATTCTAAGACATCACCATCCAACATCTAAGCTTGATCCCCACTAATACAATGGGAATCCTTCATCACCCCCATCAGGGATCCATCTGTCACAACCCGTCCCCCGGGACCCATGTCGTAACTACCCCAAACCCGCCTTCCATAGGTCTGGGGTTGGCGACTAGAACCAAAGGAGTATAACTCGATAAATTGGAAGGAATTTCCTTTATAAAAGTAAAAAAATGCCAATCAGAGTACAAGAGGAAGTAATACACTAAGTACAAAAGGAAGTGCTGAAAAGTAAATGGGCCAGAATACAAACCCAATCGAAAAGTACAGCTACAACTAAAAAAAAGTACAACAGAAAAAGACAACAGCTAGAAGAATGGTAGCATCTCCTGGGTCGTCCTCCTCGGATCCTACCTTAAGGGTAGGTACAGATAGCACAGCTCCTGGATCGTCCACCACGGATCCTACCTGAAGGGTAGGTACAGATAGCGTAGCTCCTGGATCGTCCACCATGGATCCTAACTGAAAGGTAGGTATAGATAGCCTCCACAACGATCTTTCCCGTCAACCTCCTCCGAGTATTGTCTCACTATGAAGTCCACCTCCGGATACTAACTCGCCACGAGGTCCACCTCTGGATACCATCCATTCTTCAAACACTCGGCCTCCGTCATCACTGCCCGTCATCTGCAACCAACAAAACGAGGTTTGGGCATAGCCCGTGCAGGGGTGAGTATAACGATACTTAGTAGGGAACCCGAGACCCTCATGGTCTCTCTAAATCCAACAAGGATAACTACAAAGCAGAATCATAACAGATAACCCTTCTTAGGTGTAAGCCCATACTTATACCTAAGTTTTCAAGTAACCCATCTCAATCATGATGAAACACAAAGATTATGAAATCAATGGATAACCAATAACCAGGTATATGCCCATACATATACCTAAGATATCAAGTGACCCATCTCAATCATGAGGTAAACACAAGGATCAAAGACTCAGCTCAAACCGAGATTTTCATATCGAAACTGTAACTGCTGAAGAGCCCCATCTCTGGTGTGTATTGTGATCCTTTCACGACTCCAAGGTACTGCTCACTAACCTAAGACTACTGAATTACTCCTCCTGTTGAGTACCGCGGGTCAGCCACCCAAACACAGGAGTGCTTCCCGCCGGGGTATTCCACCCAAACACAGTAGTGAACACCCCCTAATAGCCTGTAGAGGTACTCTCCGGATGAGTACTGCGGGTCTTCACTGTCACACATTAGTTCTCCGTCCGCCATGGGTCTACACCCAAACAAATTAGTGCTCCTTCCACTGGGCTAGTCAACTCACTCCAAGTCGAGTCGGTCAAGCAGTCGTCAGGTCTCAGCTGGCTACACAGTCTCCGTACTCCGTACGCTCTTCTCTGGGAGAGTCCGCTCCACGAGCTACAGGTCGATACTCCAAGTATCTCAAATTTCCACTAAGAAGTATCTCAAAGGACCACCTCGTCATAGGGGTCTCAACTCAACAAACAGCGAGTCAATCGGGCATCCGGTCTGTGAGTTATTAGCCTTTTCATCCTAGGGGCTAGGTTGGTTTCGTGTATGAACCAACCTGAACATATATCAACTGTATCCTGAACTCTCATAGGGTATACTCATAGGGACCGTTTCTCAACATGATCACCAACACCGCTGACGGTTCGTTAAACAGATGTCCAGTCTGAAAGTTATCAGCTTTTCTGTTCCAGGGGCCTGGTTGGATTTTGGGTACAATCCAACCTGGGCATACTCCAAAGGCGTCCAAATCTCAGGAGAAGTAAGCCAAAAGTTGCTTCTCATAAAGCTGAATCCAACAAAGTCTGCGGCACGCCAATCGGACGTCCGGAGCACGAGATATAAGCGTTCCTGCTCCGAGGGCCCGGTTGGTTTCGTGTTCGAACCAACCGAGCTATACATAAAGTTTTCTGAAACCTTGAGTGCAATATAACGAAATGACCGTCTCGATCCAAGGATCTCATCACAACTGACGTTGCGTCAATCAGAGGTCTGTAGACCATGTTATGGGCAAAAGACTGTGATAGTCCGAAATGGGGGGTCTAGGCCCCGCCCGGCCCGGCCCAACCACCCCTGGGTCGGCCGAACCGGGTCGACCCAACCCGGGTCCGTGTCTGGACCGGCCTAGGCAGCCGGCTGGCCTGGCGTTGGTGCGGCGCGGTGCCCGCGTGACCAGCGGGTGCATGTGGTTACAAACACCCGCGGTCGACGATCTGGCACGGCTTAAAGCCGCGCCGCCCCAAATCCGGAACAACCATAGGCCGTTCTGGTTCACATTCCACCGACGCGGCTTAGCCGCGGAAGTTTGCTCCGGTGCCGGTCGCCGGTGCAGCCGCGCCGGTGTGGCGCGCCACCGCCGCCTTCTGCGGACTAACGGATGCGCTTCGGTGGTCCGTTTCACCTGCCGCCTTCGGCAACAGTCCTCCTGGGACCCGATCTTTACTGGGAAGGAATTTAAACGCCATTTCGGCCCGATTCGCCGTCGCCCGTCGATCCGCACATCAATTAAACAACTGCGGAGTCTTTGATTCATCTATGCGGCCCTGACTTCGGTCGCGGTTTCGTTAGGCCTCTACGGCGTGGCGCAATTGCGCTACGCTTCTTCGCCGATGATCCTCCTTGTTTCTGCGGGGTGCCTATGCACCGAACTGCCTCCTTTTGAGCTGTAATATCACAACAACAAATGGGGGAGGAGAGTCGGACGTGCTCGTGCGATCCGACCTCCTTTCGTTAAGTTGATATCAAGCGGCCAAAATACACAGACGAAGAATGGAAAAGGATAACTCATGAACAAAAGCAATTAACCCCTACCTTGAAAAGACCTCGCACGTCGTCGAGTCGCGGAAGTCGATCGTCGTGGTAGAACGGTATCGATTCCGTTGTCATCGGAATGACCCGAGGAAGTGACGTCTTCTCTCTTGTCGTGGAGGAAGAAGAGGATGAAGAACCGTGATCGCCCAGTCATTCCATGTCGAGGGGTCGATGTTCTTCGTCGGAGAAGAACTGTTCTTCATGGAGAGGATGATGTTATTCCACCCAAGAGGAACTTCCTCCTTCCTTTACACAAGAGCTCCTTCCCTTTTCTTCCAAAACAAAGGTGCCAAAATAAAATAATAGGTTCATTCTATTATTTTATTAAGAAAAGTAATTTCAACTTTTCAAAATTCAAACTCTTAGTTAATTAATTGAATAGGTTCAATTAATTAATTAAGGTGTGTGTTGGCGAGAGTTAACGAGGGAGAGAGAGAGAAAGTGAAGGGTCACTCCATTAAAGATGAGTTTTCCAAACTTAAGAGGTATTTAGGGAGTTTAAGATGAATGTGAAGGGGTTGGGGTTCGTGTGGGACCACCTCTCCTTTATTCTCTCATTCATCCTCACATGGGTATTTAGGTGTCACCCCAACTTCCCCATGTAGGATAAAACCACCTCAGACTTAAAAATAATATTGTTTCATAATTTTATTCATTCCTCATTTAATCCACAAATTTAACTTCTCCATCCACACAAACGCAACTCCGGAATAGGTGTTCTTAAGCAATTACCATCATTGCGGTTTCATCAGTTCCCTCAGATTTCAATTCCGAGCACCGGTTCAAAAGTTATAAAACCCCGCTCATTCGTTTACTGAACGTACCTGAGCTAAACTTCAGAAAATGATTCCGGGCTCACCGGGCCTCGGAATCAGGTGCCGTCAGAAACTGCATTCTTGTAAAATCCAAAATAAAATTAAGACAGAAAATTTCCTTGCATTTTACGGGTCTTTACACCATCTCTTTTCACCATCAAGGCTACTTACCATTAGACCATCATCGACTACATATGAATCCCACATGACTTCAACCCGGTGCACTTCCTACTGCTTGTGACTAAATCCAGAAGCACCCAATAGATCCTTATCTATTATCCTATGCACTAGTTTCAGCATTATCATACTCTTCATCTCCACCGTTAGGTAGGGCCCCCACCAAGGACTGATGCGTCTTGAGCCTCGCATCCCCCAATGTTTCCTATAGAAACCCTCATAGGTACATTATTATCCTCCAGACCACTCAAAAGATTTTTTGTCTCTACTATCTACATGGTCACGACCCAACCCATCTATAAATAAATGTGTCACCCTATTCCTCATTATCCCCCAAAAAGCTAAATCTATGTCATAAGATATACACGCCTCAAATTATGCGACATCTTTCTCTAATTCACAACCCTTCTTTCAAACATAAAAAACATTCAAAGTAAATGACCTTTATGGGATTCCAAGGATCCTTACAAAATAACCAACATCCTAAAATATTCTTATGTGATTATCATGGTGTGACATACTCCACTTTTGGGCATGAATAAGACTTACTAAAAAACTCATTTTTAATGTAGCAACACAAACATTAGTAGGTACAACATGACACAACTCTTCATTTTACTGTATCTTCACTTCCATTTAGGGAATTTTCGGACGTCACAGAGGTGTTGTTGATACCTCTCCATTATTTTATGATGATTCTATAGGTTTTGGACCCATTGATAACCCCTATTAGGTCGTGGCCTACATGATATTTTTTATAATCATAAAATTATTAATGTAGAATAAAATTAACTATTTTATGGAAATGTATTATTCATATAAGAGGTTTATTCATAGAGTAACATTTTTTTCACCATTGTTAAAATGTGAGGACAAAGGAATAGAATCCATAGGTGATCCATACATGTTACTTTAAGATCTATGAATCATTAATGATACACTAGGTTCTATCACAGTAGTATCAATGACCATGAATTACTTCTTTTGATTAAAATACAATCCTTAAGTGGTTAAGGATTTTTCTTGTCTCTCAATATTGAGAGTGAATAGGAATGGGTGGTGGAGTTCTCTCAGGATAGAGAGAAAATATCAAGATCATTATTTGATGGAGAGAAATATATGAAGAGAGGACACATTGTGTGAAATATGGTAAACGTTGAAAATGATATTTGAATAAATCATAATTTATAGATCTAGGGATATAAAATATAAAATTACCCATAATAGAGTTTTTTTGAAAAAATAGGAGTGCTTATCTAATATTGAACTAAATTTGAAATTGTTGGATTAAATAGATATTCTATGATGTTTATGACATGAAATCCAGTACTAATGATTTTTTTCAATGAATAATGATAGAAATTTCATGATGAGGAGTATAATTCATATTAATTTATAATTGATTTGAATTGATAGGAATAAATAATAAATTGGTCTTGAAATATTTCTTCAAAAAAGACGTTGATCATTTGAATCCCTTTCATTCTATAATTTTTGTTCTTGTGGGATCCAAGTATAGAATAACTTATGTAGTGATCCACACAAGCTCCTTTAATCCTGAAAAATGTCTATGGATTTTTGGATGCTAGTTAGACAGATTGTTCATCTTTTGTTTTTTTGATCATTGTGATGATTCCTTCGGGCTCAGAGAATCATTCTTACACTGCTATTCCTATAAAGGTGGAGGAGGGAGGAGAATATCTTAGGCTTTAGAGAAGAAACTCTAGAGTATTCTTTAGTCTTGAGAGATAGATATAATTTTCTTTGTGCACAATGTGTCTCTAAAAAACGATCCACTATAGAACAATAGATAGGTTTGTCTATTTATAGAGTTAGGACTAGTGTTAAAATATTATAGAATTTCAAAAAGGACCTCAATAATATATTAAAAATTTCTATAAACCCATGGAGTGTAATAGTAATAATAATATTTTATCATGGTGTGCACTAACTTGTGCAACAATTTATTTTATTTTACCATCTCATAAATTAATATATATTATCACACTTCATATTGCTACTCTTTCTCCCTGGAATTTATCAAATACCCAAATAAAAACTAATAATAAATATTTAGTCATTAACATAATAAATAAATAAATATAGAATATCCAAACTTTAAATAATTACCTAACAAATAAAAATTTATTTAATTTATGCTATCAAAAAATCCTTTCTAAAATTATTCCCCGTACTTGAGAAATATATTTATTCCAATAATTAAATTCAAATTTAATTTAAATGAGACAAATGAAAACACATTATGTGTGGCCTATATGATTTTCTATCATTGGAATTTGGAATGACTTCCTAATATCCAAAATTACTATATAATAGTGGATCAAGTCACCCAGAAAGAAGAAGTTAATATTGAAATGTCAAAAAACACAGATGAGTTCACACTATGTAATATAATCCTTTACTATTTATATCTCATCAAGTCGGATCCATACTTTTGACATCAACATTAAGGATTAAAATATCTTTCTTGATTATCCAGAATGAACTTTTCTACATCACTATGACAATTGATTTTATTTTTATGGTTCGGTTCTATTCAATTGGATGATAAACCAACGTCCATAAAGAGAAATTACACATTCTTCCTCAAATAATTAATTAAAAACATACTAATCATGATGTAACACTCATATCCTACATAGCATGAACACTGTGAATGATGAGTTTTATCAATACATCTAAGAATGAAAGTCATGATATGTATTAATAGTAGTCTTAAAATATAACCACAATTTTACATGATAGTATAAAGAAATTATAATGAAATAAAAACATGAAGAGTTCATATGGGTGGGTAATTACACATAATATACCATCTCAAAGAATACCATGTGTGATCTTCATGATATTAAACTGTCATGACCCATCCCCCGGGGGTCCGTGTCGTGACTACCCCAAGCCCGCCTTCCATAGAACAGGGGCTGGTGACTAGCACCAAAAGACGTATTTTCGAAAACTAGGAAGGAATTGCCTTTTTAACCTATAAACTTACACAACTAAGGAAAAATTAACCTATAAAGTGAACATGGTGTGTACAGAAAGTAAAGGGGCTAGAATACAAGCCCAACTGAAATGTACAAGTTAAACTAAAAAGTATAAGTAAACTAAAATGTACAAGTATAACTGAAAACAACTCTTGTGAACACATTCCCAGGATCCTACCTAAATGCTAGGTATAACTCTCGAATGGTTTTTTCTATGGCACACCTCATCTAATGTCTACATCCGAGATAACTCCAGTCCTGGAACCCTTGTCCTCAGTCTGCGATGTCCATCGTCTGCACGAAACACAACATGGTGCATGCATAGCCTGTGCACGGGTGAGTATAACAATACTCAGAAGGGAACCCGAGACCTTTGATGGTCTCAAAAAATCCAAAAAGGATAAACCAAAAATCATGAAAACAACTATCAACCCTACTTAGGTGTATGACCATACATATACCTATGTTGTCGAGTATAACCATCTCAATCATGAAGAAACACAAGGCTTAACTCAAAACCTAAAGTTCAATTGTTACAAGAAGGAAAGAATACCACAAAGGTAAAGACTCAACTCACACCTGGTATACAAATCTGAGAAACTGAATTATGAAGCTAACCCACACGTGATCTCTATGGAAGCTGATATCCATCCACGAGATTCTCTAGGGATAGAAACAAGTAACATTCCCAGTCACAACATCGAACACCTCAGGTGCTGGATAAATTCTCCAATATTGAGTACAGTGGGCCTAACACATCACATATAGGCACTTCCCAATAACCTTGGACTGCAAAGGTACTCCTCATATGAAGTTCCATGGGTCTACCTCATCACACTGAGGCGCTCCCCACCATGGGTCTGTCGCGTCACACTGGGGAACTCCCCCTCGTGGCCTGCTGAGGTACTCCTCCTATCATGTACCATGGATTAGACACATCAAATAAAGGTTCTCCCCACATCGTTTCTACTGTGTCACACAGAGCCGCTCCCCACTTTACCTATTGAGTCACTCCGAGTTGAAACAATCAACAGTCGTCAAGTCTCATCCAGCCGCATAGTTCCGTATGTATCACACTTGGTTTAACGACTCCCCAATCCATTGTTCATACCTTAAACACCCCTAATTTCCACAAAAATTATCCCAATGGTCTATCATATCAAAAGGTACCCAACACAACAGACGTCGCATCAATCGGATGCCTGGTCTTTATGTTTTTAGCATTTCTCCTCTGAGGGCCCGGTAGGATTCGGGGTCTGATCCAACCTATCCAGACTCCAAACATAGACAAATCTCCAGTGAATTATAAAAAAAGGAACATATATATTCAAGTATTATGGTTCCACTGACGGTTCATCAAATGGATGATCAGATCACAAGTTATGGAAAAAAGTGAAACTCGGTCCAGATGGGCCCGGGTCTGGTCTGACCCCAGTCGGACCGACCTGACCTCAGTCGGACCGACCCGACCTCATTCAGTTCACCCTGACCTGGTCTGGTTCCGGCCCCGATGGCCTGGGCTTTGGCGGGCTCAGCCCAGTGGTGCGACTAGGTGGCACGACCCATTGCGATGCAGCCCGCTGCGGCATGGCCTATTGGGTGCTGCCCTCTACTTTGCGGCCCACTGTGGTGTGGCCTACTAGGTGTGCAGTCTGCCCGAGCTGGCACCGAAGGGGGAGTTCCCCCTTCCAGTTTTCTAGAACGGTCTATCCAACTGTTCGGCTAGGTGGAAAGAGGGCCCCGCCGGTGGGGTCCCGCCTGGCCTAGCGTGGATGACATGAAGGTCGGCCAGTCTTCCTACCAGCGGTGCGGTCATGCGCCGCTGCTCCACCATGGACGATGGGAAGGTCGACAACCCTTCGACCTCTGCCGCGACCCCCTTCTCCCCTGGCAGAATGGATGCGCGCTACTACTCTGTGACTTAGCCGACCTGTTGCCAGCCACCGCACTGCCCCGCCCGTTGCCGACGGGCCCCGACCTTTTCATCAACTGGAAATGCGTACACAGGCCACCCTTTCTTCCTCATAGCCGGCTGGGTGTCAGCCACCACCTTCTTCCGTGAGCCACTACATCTTCATTCCTAGCCCAAAAAACTAAACGATCACATATTCATGATCTTTGCATCGAGGGCTCTATGTCCATATATCGTGCTCAGAAAAACATAGTGTTTCTAGTGTCAATTCATAATATTCATTGAATAATTCACGAAGAACACGCGAAAATAAAAAGAAATAGGAGCTAGGTTTATGTGTGGTACAATGGCCATGTCCGTTTGGCAATCATCGTCATGAATTTAGGATATGAAGAATCAATAAAGTAAATTCAAACATAAATAAAACTCCTACCTCATTCTCCCATAAAATATGTCAGGAGGAAGAAGATAAAGTCAATGAGATGGTGACGTTGGCGTTCGTGACTTCCACAAGACGCTTCTGATCTAGGCTCAGCATCTGTTCCTCGTTCTTTGTTGGAGAATATTCTTTCCAATCCTCCAAAGATCTCCTTTTTTTCCAACGATTCTCCCGTGAGAGGTGTGGTCCCAATTTAGTGAGTTAAGGATTAATATTGGAACATCAAAGTTTGCACATTAAATTGGAACAATAAATTGGCACAATTAATTGGCTGAATAAATTGGCACCATAAACTGGCACAATAAATTGGCAGGATCCCAAGGGGTTTCCCCATATTAAGGAAGGGTTCGGGTGGTCCCCACCACCAGAATTCAAAAAGGTGGTTTCAAAAAAACAACAGAAAAGTTGTTTTATTTTATTTTATTTTTTTATTCTCCCAAAAAAGACGAAAAACCAACTTCTATCCTCGGCCTACTGCGGTCGAGGTGAAGGTCTCTTTAAGTAAATATCAGCGTAGTGATTTCAATGGTTCCCTCAAGTTTTAATTTTGAGCATCGGTTTCAAGGTTACAAAGACCCACATGCACGTTTACTAAATGTACAAAAAAAGTTTAGAAATTCATTACAGGCACTTTGGGCATTAGAATCACGTGTCGTCAATTTTCGAGGACTCATAATATTCCATATAATTTTTTTACAAAAATTAAATGGGAAAAATAAAGTTCTTTAAATAAAATTATTCCTTTTATGAGAACTCACATTTCAAAGTTGATAAACTACATTCCCCATCATATTTTTTCATCATAACTATATGGGAAAAATATTTAAGAGATATCATCATAGAATATCATGGTTCCCATCATGAAAAGAAATTACTATAACCTGTTTTGATATGAAAAAACCCTATGAAATTATCCGATTAAATTCTTGTAGAATAATGAACAATATGTAATAAGATATATTTAATATTAACTTATTTGAATATAAATTATAATCTAAAGTAAAAAACTCGTTATTTTTATGACACCAACTCCAAAAAAACATCCACTTGTACTAGAGTCAATTGAAAATGATTTTTAGTCCACTATACCTCACATGAAGATCATATTTTATCTGAGACATGTGTTTTGTTAAGAGATCCACCACATCATATTCCATAGAAATTTTACTCAGTGAAACTTCACCTATTTTAAAAAAATCACTCTAGTGATGATAATTTTTGAGTATGCGCTTCCTCTATTGTGTGACCTTGGTTCTTTGGAGAGAGATACCATTATTGTATTCTCATAGAACACTATAATAAGGTCTTTACTGATCAGTACCACATCTATATTTTGGATGAAATTTTGTATCCACACTTTTTATTTATCTGCATCAGAAGCTTTAATGTACTTTGACTCATTTGTAGAATTAGAAACCACAACTATGATTGAGCTCTTCCAACTCACAACCCCTCATTTGATGGAATAACATATACTGAATGTGACTTCAGATCATAGTGAACTATTAGGGAAGTATCATATGAACATCCACTAATGAAAAGCTCCTATTATCCTCCATTCATCTAGAATATATACTTAGTTCACCTCAGATACTTAAGGATAGTTTTGACATACATCCAAGGGTGGTCTCTAAGATTTTACACATATATTACAACTTTACTTAAGGCATAGGTGACATCTATCCTAGAAAATACGATTAATAACATGACTAACCCAATTTCTGAAACATATGGAATCCTTTTTATTATTTTTTTTCCATCTCGCTTCGTAGGAAACATTTTCAGGGAATGAAGAATACCATGTCACATAGGAAATAATAACCTCTTAGATTATTATATACTAATCCTCCTTAGTATCTTGTCAATATATATACCATGAATTAGATTGAGTGGCCTCAATGAACTATCATGATTATTGGATTTAGCCTTTATCTATTTCCAAATTTGAGATAATATTGTTTTTGAATTTGTGATAGCTTTTATCCTAACACACATATAAGGATGAATGTGTTTCTCATAAATAGATATATCATTTATATATATTTATATGAGATAAGTGTTTAATTCATATCATATAAGATATGTGGTGTTTAGGAAAGTTAAGATATAATATTTTATATCACATAAGTACTCAAAAAAGGAAATAACGAAGGATTAAAAAGGATATATTGTTGGTGTTGATAAATGGTTAGAGGGATTCATAAGATGTAGTCCATTGAGATCAGTATTAAAGGGTTATCCACATTTTTTAAATCCCATGCAGCTTATTAGTAATTTAAAATGAGTAATTGATGGTCGATCTATGGGGGAGAGAGATGAGATCATTAATCAGGGCCATCTATCAAAATTCATTTTGATTATGATGATCAGGTGGAATTTGCCATTTGATGATCAATGGTACATCATGATGGTGATATAATGAGAGAAAAAAATCATTTTGGTTTCACGAGATTGTGTAAAAATAAAATGGGTTTGGATAAACATCCCCATTGTAGTGTAATTTTATTGATTGAAGGTTGAAATTTTGTTGCATATAGATCTTTGAGAATTGCATTTTGACTGAGACATTTTTCAGAGTGAAAACAAAGGTGTATTAGGGTATGTTTTCCATATAGGTTTTTTCTTTTCTTCAATTGTAATTCTTGTTTCAGTATTACTTGGATTTTGTATTCTATGATTCATCATGGATATTAAAAACATCCATGTGGTTTTTTAGTCTCATTCATTGAATTAGTTTTTCCAAGTTAAAAATATTACATACAGATTTCTTTTATTTTTTATATAGTAATATTTCACTTCCATTTTTTCATCATATTTCTCAAAAATTGTCTCATAATAGATTTTTTTCTGAGAATGGGATTTTCCCCAAGATGTGGTATCAGATTTTATAGTTTAGGCTTTCCATTTTTCATTAGAGATTTGGAATATTTAAATAGGATAAATTGAGTGTGTGTGAGGAAGAATAAAATTTTGAATACAAAGAAGACTATAATATGAGTTTTAGTTTTTACAACTAATTATTTTCTTCATAACATTTGACTGGTGAATAAATTTTTAAATATCGCTGATCGAGGTGGTGTGCTTGCTGATCTGGATTTTGAGAAGGGGATAAATGTTTCGTGGGTGATCTAGAATGGGTGGTGATAATGATAATTGGGAATCCATATATTGCTGGTTTTGGTCATTTTGATAGGAAAATGTAGATTCATATATGTTTATGATTTTGGAATTTAGAATTATTTTTTAGGTGGGGCTATCATATTTCTTTCAATAGTGAAAAATGGTTCATTATACTTCCTATAAAGAATGATAGTTGGTGTGATGCCAATGGTTTTTTGTGCCAACTTAATTTGTTTGATGGCATACCAATTTACAGGATGAAGGGGGATATTGATAGGATTCACCCCATGCATGTTTCCAAATTTTAGATAATATAGTTTTTAAATTTAAGATATATTTTACCCTATCACACAGAAAAGTATGTGTGTGTTTCTCATGGGGAGATACATATTTTATATCTATTAAGATTATATAAGTGTTGGATTTATAACATGGTAGGTACATGGAATTTTATAAATTGATGATATAATATTGTATATCTTATCTATTTTTCGAAAATAAAATAGTGAAAGATTTTAAAAGAGATGATGCTCATAGAGATCGACGATTATAGAGTTTTCAAATATGTATTCCACTATGTTCTAGAGGAAAGGGGTATCCAATTTTTGGTAAGCCTATGTCGCTCATAGTAAATGGGGAATAAGGTTTCAATGTTTGATTTATGATAGAGAGTTATGAGATCAGTGGTCAAGTCCAGGAATAAAAATTATTCTTTATAGAGGTGATCTTGTGGTGTATCCTAGTTAATAATCTGTGATACAAAAAGATGGTGTGATAATGAGAGAGAAAAATTCATAAGTTGTCAAAAGATAGTGTGAGGTAGTGTTTGGATAAATATCATTAATGTAGTGATGTTTCATTGAATAAATGATTAAATTTTGTTGTTGATGGATCTTTGATCATTTCCTTTTAACTAAGATGACCTTTAAAGACCATATGGAGGTGTATTAGGTAGTGGTTTTCCTAGAGGTTTTTCTTTGGTCTCATTATAATTTTTTTTTGAAAATTACTTTATTTTTTTACTCTCTTATTCATCTTGTATATTTTTGAATTTCCCCATGAATTTTTTAATCCTCCGCGTCAAATAGTGTTTACAGCTTAAAAAATAGGTGTGCTTATTTATTTTATTGTTTCATAGTCAGATTTCACTTCTATTGTTTCTTCGGATTTATCATAAAATGTTTTTCAAGAAATTTTTATCCTGAGATTAGGATTCACACCCAAAATTTGATGGATCATGATCCTGAGAACATATTATACATCACCTTAGATACTTAAGGATAGTTTTTATAGAAATATAATGGTGGTATCTAATATTTTTATAATATATTACCACTTGAATTAAGGTTTATGTGACACATAGTATGGTACAAAACATTCCATACATGACTATCCTGATTACCGAATCATATGGAATCTCTTCCATTTTATATATCTTCTATTCTTTTTGAGGAATCATTTTCCTTGAAAGATGAATACTGTGTGACATAGGCCATAATTTCCTCTTGGGTTGTTCTAACCTAAACCACCTTAGTATCCTATTAATATATGTTCCATGAATTAGACTGAGTCTCCTCTTAGATCTATCTTATTAGATCTTGATCCCGATAACATATGCAACTTCACCTAAGTCTTACATAGGAAGCATGAATTTAACCATAACTTAATGATATGTATAACATGTATCTCATGTTCAATAAATCAAATTTCATCTATATATACTATTAAGAAAATGACCACACTCCCACAAAATCAATTATAGAAACGAGGATCACATTTATTTTTATGAAAAAAAATTTCATTATGATTTCATAAAAACTAATTTTCTATGGCATAGATGCTTGTTTTAATCCATAAATTGATATATATAACTTATACAATATTAGAATTTCATGTATTCACAAACCCTTCTTGTTTTGTCAAATAGATATATTCCTGAAGGGTCCTGTTAAGGAATGTAGTTTCAAAAACACAATTCCAAATCTCATTGTCATGATATGTTTCCCTTAAAATGATAATTATTATAGATTAAAGCATGATGATTTGTGAAAAAGTTTTTTTATAGTTAAATCCTTGAAATTTATTGTATCCTATTGCAACAAGCCATGTTTTATAGGTATTTAATTGACCGTCCATGTTATGTTTCTTATTAAATACCTATTTATAACCAATGGGATTTATTAAACTAGAGGTAGCACAAAAATATGGACTTGTGTTTGGTACATGGAATCTATCTTAGAATTCATTTCTTCTTTCCATTTGGCCTCATCCATGCCACATGTAGTTTCCTTATATATTATAGGATAATTATTATCTAATAATAACGAGCCACCATCCTCAGTGGCTAGAAATCATTATCTTTGAAGTTATCTATCCTCTATTGCAATATTGAATAATACTCATGTCTCTAGATTAGTTTCTTCCATGGGGATCTATGAAAATTGTTCTTGTACCACCTCTAATATATCCTGATCTTGGACATCGTCAAAGTCTAACTCCCACAACTATTTATTTTAGAGGCGTGATCCCAATCAAGGAATTTGAAATAGATTTCCACTATTATCATTTTATATGATGGTTAATATATATATAATATCCCCTTCTTTTCATAAGGTATCCTCCTAAGACACACATTGTACCTTATGGTGATAGTTTTTTTTCTTAAGAGGCTTTCAAAATATATTCCCATCCCAACACATGTTATTTTAACAATACATGTTTATATCCAATCAATAATTTGTATGCAATTCCAAATTACACATTAGTTGGTACTTGTATTAGTGTGTACATGGTTTTATTTAATTCATATCCCCAAAATGAAAGATAATGGTTTTTAGGACTCATAAATTAACTCACCATGCCCATTAAGATGAAATACCTCCCTCCACATACATCATTCCATTGGGGTGTATAATGTGGAGTGAGTTGGGATAAAATCTAATACTCCTATAAATTTTAAATTATTTATTGATTAAGATAGTATCTACTACGGTCTGAGATGATTTTCTTAATCTTCTTGAAAAGTAAATTCTCAACCTCATTCTTGATTTTTTTAATTTCTAAAAGGATTCTAGGAATAAATTAATTAATTAGATATATCTATACCTACTAAAATAATCTGTAAAAGTTAATAATTAAATTTACCCACACCTTTCTTCAACTAGGAATAGTCCAAACATAAAATATTCCAATAATAACAATTAAAAAAACAAATATCCAAATAGATGCATATAATACACATTCATTGATCTAAATTTCAAAATCTTGTAAAAATATAGTATACTACATTCAATATGAAACTACATACTCCCACGACTCTTTCGGATCCATAATGTGTGAAATTAAAATATGCATACACTATATAATATATGTGTATAGGTGTATGTAGTATACCTAGAGTATGAATACGTTTTTTAATTTCATACACCTATGTGTATACAGTATGTATACATTTTTTGAAAGTACATACACCATTACACATACAATATTCTATATGTAATATGAAATTACATACTCAGATGCTTATTCTAGAATCATATTGACTCACTAAATATCTTTGTAATCAAATAATTACAATTATATATGAAATATAATTATTCTTCCTAGTTTTTTCAAACAACAAATAAAGATTAATTTTTTTACAATTCATCAAACATCGGGCATTTTTTATAGTTTTCTTACAAGATGATAAATTCATGTTTTATGTTGGGAGGGAACACCTACCATCTCTTATAGACTGACCAACTCCCATTAATAGTTAACCAGAAATGGGATACCCACACTATTTATTATGCATGATGATTGATTATTTATGAATGCATATTTTCTTTATTATCTTATGCATATTGCTCAATCTATTCCTATTAGTATTTCAATTCTACTGATCAAATGAAATTCAAGGCTAGTCTTTAGCAAAACTAGAAAAAATAATTGATAAATGGTGTTAATTTGTTAGTTACAGCAAAAAATAATTATAATGAGACCTTTTATCAGTGATAAAATGCACTGATAGAAGTACACAATTGTCAAAAAAAATTAACATGTAGTAAAGTGACGTTTATTAGTGAATTTTTGTTTTGATAAGGGTATATTTTATTAGAGATAAAAAAATCAATGATAAAATCAACCCTCTGTCAGTGTTTTTTATAGTTGATAATGGGAATATTTGTCAATGTTATTTAGCACTGATAAAGGCAACCTTTATCAGTTCTATTTTAGAAACAGTTAATGTTATATTCCATAAAAATAATTTATATATCGTTAAAAACAATATATTAATATATAAATCTTTTGATATTGATGTAAATATAATATTATTTATAAAATTCAACTTATATTTGATTAAATATTCATTTACATTTAATATATAAAATATTTACGAAAAAATTGATTATATAGTAATTAAAAAGTATCATTAATCAATAATATTCCTATCATTATTGAGTAATAGTTATTTAAAAAGAATTGGATGACATAAAAATTTAATGAATTAGTGAATGGTCTAAGATAAATTGGAAGCATGACTTGACCTTCAAACAACCATAAATTTTGATCCATGAGTCCATATCGGCTAAAAAACATATCAAATTTAAATTTTTGATGCAATCTACACCATATTTACTAGGGAGACACTGATAATAATTTTATCATGGTAGAAAAGGCCTCAACGGCCTCAAAAACCAAGTTTTTAGTGGACATACCCTATTTTTTATTAATAAATGGGATTTAAACATAGTTTAAGAGAGTCTTCATGTTTGTTTTTCAGTAGTGACCAAATTTATTCCAGAGGATTACATTGATCTAGTTATTATAGATATTAAATTTTGTCATTTTTTAAAATTTAGTTTTATTTATATTTAAATAAATACATATTGGATTAAATTTTCATATAATAAATCAATTATAAAAAGTAACATTTAAAAATATTTACATAAAAATGTATTTTAAATTATATTAACCATATGGAAGTAAATATTCATAATTAATTTTATTTAAAATGAAAAATTAATCATTAAATTTACACTATAAAATATCACACACACATATATATATATATATTTAAGTAGTGTTTATATATATATATATATATGTTTGTGCCAATAAAGTATATATATTTATGTGCATATTATAATATATAAATAAATACATATAAGAAATCATTTTTTTTGTGATTGTGAAAAATATTAATGTGTACGTGTGTGTAAGTTTGTATATTCGTGTGTATGTGCTAATATTATTTAAATACATAATATATAAATGTATTTTTGTAAATATATAATTAACATCAAATATAATTCATAAAAATATTTATAATAAATACTTATAAATACATTTTATATAATTAATATGAAAATAAACAATTATATGTTAATATGTATTAATATATATGTAAATATATAGGCATATTAATATATATGTAATATATTAAATTTATATATAAATATAAAATATATTGAAAAATTTTAATTTTTTTTAAAAAATAAATATATAAATATTTAAAAAATAATTATTATCCATTTTATTTAAAACAATATCTTACCATTTTTTGAAATTATAAAAATGTATGAATATATACATACTTATGAAAATTTATATATAATGTTTATATATACATTTGTTTGTGTGTATTAACAAATGGATATATAATTATATTCTAATACATGTAAATGAATATTATTATATAATTTATTTAAATAAATTTAAATATATATACCACACACACACACACAAACATATATTTTATAAATGTATTTGAAACTAATTATATAAATTTTTATAAATATATGAATAAAAAAATATGTAAGTTAATATATAAAAATAACTAGATATATCATTAAATATATAATAAAATAAACTTGGGGTACTGGCGAGGGGGTTCAAATTGCTCAATGGAGGTCACATGATTAATTTCAAGCATTCGCTCTGGTGAACATGTAACTAGGTAGTGGAAAAGCCGTCACAAAGGGGCATTGAGAGAACTAAAAAATGGGGTTCATGAGAGTGAGATAAAGGGATCTTGATGGGTGGGGGGGATTATTCAAAAAAAAAAATCTTCAAAATTTTATAATCCCTAAAAAAGTTCTAACAAAGTTCAACTTTATCAGCTTTTTGACCATTAATTAGAGCTTCCCTATGGAATTATGGAGGTGGGTGTGCGACAATGAAGTTCCCAACATTATCGGATGCTCATAGATGGAAATAGAACCACACCAAGAAATATTGTATGACCTTCATGAAACTCTGGGTGAAAATCTTGGAGATCTGTAGGTGTTAGGGTTAGATGGATGTAATATCTCCTTATCTTTGTTTAGTGAACCACCTACAAGAGGGATCATCAAAACGGGTTACATATCTCTTGTTGAGGAGAATTCAGATGCTGTATAATAATGTTTTTCAATTGGAATAATTTTTTTATTTCAAGTCTTGTGATTCCCATGGGAGATAAATCATTGGGATTTCATGAGTTAGTTCTTAGAGTTTTGATGATTTTGGGGATTTCTAATTTTTTATGAGTTTTAATTGGACGTGGTTTTTTCCATTATTTGTTTCCTTCAATTGATTTGATGTAGTGATAATGGAACTTCAACTAAATTATTTTGAAGACCGGTACCCTCTGTATCCATTATTGGAACCATGAATTCAATTTTCAAATGTGCAAAATGTGTTTTAATAAGTGTGGGTTGGGATCCCTATGCTCAATTGGATCATATGGAATCTAAAGATACTATTTGAAATTGATACTGTGATTATAGTTTTTATTCAGTTGGATGGGGAGACAGATCAGGTATGATTCGGTCACATTGCCTCATTGTTAGAGTATCTTAGCCTCACTGCCACTCTCATTAATATTGGGACACTTTCTAATCATAGTGATTATTTTCATCTATGTGTTAAATATTATAATATTCCTTAATGTTGTCTTGATTTCTTTTCTATTGGTCACTCAATTGAGGAATTCCGCATGAATTTTTTTTCTACTAAATTAAATGAAAATGGGAATATAGAGAATGAATGTAGGAGTGAATAGTAGTCTATGAAGGGTGTTTCTGTGCAAGACCAAATGGGTGAACATTATGGTCTGTAGGTGGTATGAACTTTAAAAGCTCTTAGAAATGTGGTGATAACACCTTTTAGAGGTGGTGGATATCCTAAGGACCAATGGGTAGCGTGGACAGTGCATGTCACTGTCTCCTTTAAAGAAGCCCTATGTAGGAAGGATGATGTTGTTTTATTTTATGAGTCCTCACTTGAACTTTCTAATCATGAGTACACTATTCAAGAGGTCATTTATCATGATATATTGAATGAAAAAATCCCTGCCAAGAGGAAAGGAGAATCTGATGTGGTGTATGAGGAGGGTTTCTAGCTGGCCACTCATGAAAAACCATGGGGTCCTTCACATGGGAGGTAGATGTTTGTGTTTGGAACACATTTGAAGGAGTCTAATATTGAACCCCAAAAATTTATTCATGCAATAACTATTGTTCAAGATATTACTATTCCTTTTTATCCTTGATTTGAGTTTGCAAGATGACCATCCAATTGCACCACATGACCTTGATTCTGGTGGTTCATTAGAAAGGAATGTAGCTGTTGATGAGGGAAATGATTCCCTTATGCACTCTGGTATAAATAATCATTAATTTATTGAAATTTTATACCAATAAATAATTAAGTATGTTTTCCATACAGATTTGGAAAAAGGTTGGTAAATCATGTTGCATTGAAGCACAGTCAATTAAGATGAAGAGCACTCTTTATATATAGGTTGATGTTCCAAATTATTATGAATATTGTGTGAAAATACCATTGGATACACTGAAGAAAATGATGATGATGTTGAATAATCAAGCATGGATGATAGATATTATGCTCCTAAGAAATGTAAGAGAGGTATACACCCAAGAAGTCGGGGTGGCTCCCATGGGAGAGATGGTAGACATAAAAGAAGGTGACTATTGACCTTTATTTTTTGGTTCTATTATTTTAATATGTTTACAATTCCACCCCCAACATTATTTGTTAGTCTACTTTATATTTATTAATAATTTAATTTTACCATTTATTTTAATCCATGTTTCATACCATTTCTAGTTTGAAGTGTGATATCTAGTAGTGTTTTCATATTTTGTCTGATTTTGTGTGTGTAGATTTTGTACGCATTTTCGGTATAATCATAGTGTTTATCAACATTTCTAGTATAATATTAATTTTAAATGTATAATATATATTATTATATATTATACTGTATTTTCATATTAAAATTATATTAATATTATTTTTATATTTCTTACTCATTATTTTCAAATTATAAATTTCATATAACAATACCCCCATATTGGGATGGTCTTGCACCCTGTACAATTTTATGGAACTGAATTAAATTCATGGGAAATTGAATTTAGTTTTTATAATATATATTAAAAATTAATTCATTTTTTATTTCATAATATGTTATATAGACACATTGTGACCACATGGCGTAACTCAGCGATAAATTCCCTTGTGGGTCTCAATGAGGTCTCAAGTTCGAACCGTCATTATTTCTTCCCAACCTATGTTTATTATATGATTTTCTCTATAATATATTCTCTTTCTCCCAAATTTATGTAAATATATTCACACTATTTAATATCATTATTATTTTTTGTATTCCTGAAAAAATAATTCCAAATATGTCAGAGAGTAATTTAAATTCCCAATATACTTCCACGAAAGAGAGAATTCATAGATAATTAAAAAGGATGCACAAGAAAAAGTGGGTCATTCATGTTTTTAATAATAGTTCAATATTATACTTTAAATATATATCACCTTCCTAATGTAATAACAACCATTATAATTATTTTAGGTGTATATGTTGCTTCATATTATATTGGGTACATTATATACAAATATATTCTCTCAACATGATATACTTCAGACCATTAATGTCTTTAAGATTTTATTTTTCTATTCATTTACTATTTCATGTTTTTTATTTTGTGATTCCTAGTTAAATTCTTATTATTTTGGACCTCTTATACTTAAATTAAACATACTATTTCTATCTAATGATTCTTTATCTTCTACTAATCTCTTATTATAAATTATATACCATTTTTTGTTAACATGGTTAGAGAGATGTCTACCCTATGTCTGGAATTCTATGTTACTTATCACTAATAATGCAATAATATATTCATTTTTTGTTTGGTATATGTTTTTTTCATAATAATGATTTTAAATTAGCTATTACATTTACCATATATCTTCCATTTTTTTATTACATCTATCTAAATTGAACTATCCATATAATTTAGATATCATCGATATTTTATGTTTTAATTTAATCTCTCAAGAAATCTTTAAAAAATCCATATCATTATTCTTTTATAAAAATATATTTATTTATTTTCTTATCGTAGGTTCTGAGTCCAATGGGGAAAATATTAATAAAGATAAAAATTACTAGATATAATAAATATTTGTTTTGAAATTATCTGTTTCATGTTGTTTTCACATTTAAATCACATATTTTATTATTATAAAACTAATTTTTAATGTACAGGGATGAATAATTAGTTTTTTATTTTATTATTATTATGATCATATTAATTTTCTTAGTTTATTCCTAGTTGCTGGGTTACTAAAATTTTTCCATGTATCATTTTGCTGGGCCATTGGATTAGGATGATTATTGTTTTGACTTTAGGAAATGTCATCCCATGGTTTATTTTTAACTAATCTTGGTGGATTTATTTCTTTTCCATTGGTTGTACTTCCACCCTTTTGATTTGAACCCTCCATTTTTGCATCCTCACTCAAGTTCACCACCATTTTTTCTATTCAATGGGGATTCGTCGTGATTTCATTATGATTGATTCATTTCATGGTGAATAAGATATGTCACGACCCGACCCTACCCGGGCTCGAGCCGCGACTACCCCAAGACCGCATCCATAGGCCAGGGGCTGGCGACTAGCGCCGAAGGCACAACAACTCGGGGAGGCCTTTTCCTAAGTACATGTGAACACACACACGCAGCACACTCTATGCAAAAGTGCAGAGTAAAAAGGAAAAGCAAAGGGAAACTGCTATAAATAAACCACAGCGTGCATCGACATCTAAACAGTACAAGGTACAAGCTGAAAGGAAAAAGGGGAAAAACACGCGCCCAACCAAAAAGTGCCACAACCTGGAAATAGGTAAACGAAAAGAAATAGCCGACGGGTCTGCCACCTGGAACCCGGCCACGACCACCACACGCGGTCCAAGCTCCCAAGCTCCTACGCTCCACTGAAGTCACGCTCCACCTGTCCGTCGTCTACAAGGGCACACCAAGTGCGGGCAAAGCCCAAGCAGGGGTGAGTATAAAAATACTCAGTAGGATACCCCGAAGGCTCGAGGGAGCAACAAAGGAGGTACCGAAGGGTGAGCGGTAGAGAAAATAGAAAAGTAGAGGAGTGCAACTGAAAGTGCAGTAAGAGTCCAGCTCAACCCAACAAAAGAAAGGAAGTAGACTTGTCCAGGTACAAGGAGCTGGAAACGGTGAGAAGATGAACTTCCCGTCGAGTGTTCGCTACCTATAGCAGGAGAGTAGACTCATCCAACAATGAGAAGCTAGACACAGAAAGCACGTGGCATACCCCGCGCGTCTTCGCCTCTCCTGAAAGGAGAGTAGCCAAAACCCAAGAAGTTGGTAACAGAAACAAGGTATATACATATCTCTATGCTCAGAAAGAAGACCGAACAACGTCGTAAGGGGATCTCTGTCCCGTAGCTCAGCCCAAGAAAGCAAGTATCCAACAATCCCAGTCATAACCCATCATCATCGCCCAGCAACCCGCACGTATGCCCTGAACCGCAAGCCAAGGGGCTCAGTCACCGCACCTTGATACTATCCTCTTTGGGCGACACTAACTCGCCCGCATGGTTTTAGATCGTTCGCATCTCAGTGGGGAAAGCGCCCCTCGAACTTGAGAGTTCTAGGGAAAGTCAAACCACACCTCATCACTGCCCCGCAGTCGAGAGGTCTCCTAAAAGCCAAAGTCGTTCCATCACCGACCCGTACAACCAAGGGTCCCGCTTCGGTAATCACGGAGGAAAGCCACAGACTAGCCTAGTCGAGAGGACTGAGTCTGGAATGCCAACTGGTGTCCCACTGCCCAGCCCTGCTGGAGGGTAATTCATAATATGATATCGGGTGACCCACTGCCCAGCCCTGCTGGAGGGTAAACCATAATATGATATCGCGTGACCCACTGCCCAGCCCTGCTGGAGGGTAAACCCTAATACGTCGTCAGGCGACCCACTGCCCAGCCCCGCTGGAGGGTAAACCATAACACATCATCCGGCGACCCACTGCCCAGCCCCGCTGGAGGGTAAACCAGGAATAAGTCGACAGGCGACCCACTGCCCAGTCTTGCTGGAGGGTAGACCTGGAGCTAGACGATGGGTGACCCACTGCCCAGCCCTGCTGGAAGGTAGACCCTAAGAGGTTGTTGGGTGACCCACTGCCCAGTCTCTGCTGGAGGGTAGACCCTAATAGCGTCGGGTGAACCACTTCCCAGTCTCTGCTGGAGGCTAAACCCTAGAAGTTAGTGAGCAACCCACTGCCCAGCCCTGCTGGAGGGTAAACCCGAAGAGGACGATGAGTAACCCACTGCCCAGCCCCGCTGGAGGGTAGAACTCAGAATTGCCCTGGCCATCTCCACTGGAAGGTACAACACTGGCCAACCGAACACAGAATGGGTATCGCACAACCACCCAACTCCAGAACAACTCTCCCAAAGGCGTTTTAGCGCCTGCTCCACCACGGGGTGCCACTAGCACCGCTACTAGCCGATCCATTGAGAACGAAACTAAGGGAGACCACTCAACCCTACTGGTCAACAAACGAGCACCGAGCCAGGGGAAAAACTCCACCCTGCTGGTCAAACAAACACACAGAGGGACCCTCTACGCCGCGAGAGGTCCAAGTACACAAAGCAGAACACGGCACGCACGTGGGGCCCACACGACCTGTGGCCCCAGTTCAACCCCAACCAAGCGCAGGAACATCTCAGGTACGAACCACACGTACCTCCAAGCGCTCCCGTATACTCCTAGAGTATACCTCGTTCCAGCCCAAGGGCTATCGTGCACACGGCACCCAACGTCAACGTGAAGGCGTGACGTAACAACTCCACCTCAAAGGCTCAGGCACGGCTAACCATGTCACCTCAAGTATTTACATCACTCACACGGGAGTGCATGCGATCACTCGCCAAAGACCTGCTACAAGCAATGTGGGGCGAACCACCACCAGAGCACCTTCCATGCTTTCCACATTTCTCAAGATCGTGCAAGAGGATCTGTACAACCAAGTGGATCACACCATTGTAATCCTCGCAGAAAAACACGCGAGATCGACTACTTACTCGCCTGAAACGGTCAACAGGTGGAAAAGGTACTATTCACCGTGACCAACCCACGTGGGGCCCACACCAGAATCCCGAAAATGAACCAACGGATCACGCCATTGCGATCCCCTCGTAAAAACACACGGGATTGACTACTCAATCACCCAAAACGGCCACCCGGTGAAAAAGGTACTATTCACCGTAGCCCGGTCGGGTGGGGCCCAAACCACATCTCCGAAAGAGGTCGGGCGGACTGCGCCATCGCGATGCTCTCAGAGAAACACATCGAAAGCACTACTCGCTTTGAGTAGAACGGGTATCCAGAGAAAAAGATGCGTTCCGGCACACCGCACACGAGCGGCGCCACGTGGGACCCGCAACCCGGTCCCGAAACTCAACGAACGGATCGCACCGTCGCGATCCTCTCGAAAAAGCACACAGGATGGACTACTCATTCGTCCAAAACGGTCGCCCGGTGATAAAACTAGAAATCACCGTCAACTCCTGAAACGACCCTCGTGGGCCCCGCACCATCGTGCCGAATTAGGGCGGGCGGATTGCACCATTGCAATCCCCTCAGAAAAACACCCAACATCGACTGCTCGCACGCCCCGAACGGACGTCCGAGGAAAAAGTCGCTAAAAGCTGCAGGCAGCTCAAAAGACGGGCCGTGGAGCCCGCGCCTCAACTCCAGCCTCATCGCCCGGAACCACGCTGGAAACCTCTGCCTCGACGCTAGGGTTCCAACGCCACTGACGGCGCTTAAATCAGACGTCAGACGCGTCCGCGCCGTCCAAAACAAGAATCCCGGAAAAACGCTCGTCCACTTAAGGACGCGTCGCGCCTCGGCGGCTCCTCGTTTCGGGAATTAAAAATTCCCGAAACCATTTCAAAAACTCCGCCTCGTCAATACGGATCTACTGCCGCAGACGGTGCATCAAACGGACACGCCGTTTGGAAGTTACGGCCTCCCGAAAACAAGGGGGCCAACCAGGCCGGTCCACCCCGGCCGGCCCGGTCCGAACCGCCGCGGCCGGCTGGCCGCGGCCCACTCCAACTTAACCGGACCCGCCTCGGGTCCGGTTTATTCCCAGAAGACCGGCCAGCGCCGGTCTCCGCGTCGCGCCAACGGGACCCGCAAGACGCGGGTCCTTGCTCCCCTCGCGTCGCCGCCGAAGGCCGACGACCCCGCTCGCCGACCGCGCGCCCCGGCAAGCCGCCGCGGCCCTCCATCGCGCTCGCCCGACCAAGCCACCACGCCACCCAGTGTCGACGCCGCCGCCGCCACCTCAGCCTCGGACCACCGCCGCCTAAGCCGCCGGACCGCCGGAAACTGCCGGAAACCCCCAGAACCTCCCGCATTTCCCGCAAACTTCGGCAGGCGATTGCGGATGCCTCCGACCTCCGATTTCAAATCTGAAATAAGCGTCGGAAAGAGGAAAAAATATACTACCCAAATATGTGGTTCCCTCGAAGATCCAACAACAATTTGACGCTAAAAGTGGGGTTCAAAAGGGGGCTCGGGATCTAGAACTCAAACGACGCCACCTACCTCGATGGGCTTCGCCCGGAGCTTCGCGTCGATCCGCCGGCACCACCGCCCTTTCCGGAGTCTCCTCGCCGGAGCTCACCTCGCCAGTGGTGAAGGAGGGGGAGGAGGGTTTGAGGAAGAAGAAGAGGGAGTGGGGGTGTGTTAAGCGTTTAAATAGAAAACGCTTAACTATCCGCCCATCGGCCCGAACCCGAACCCTCAGCAGGGTCGAGGTTAAGCCTCCCCTGGGGTAAACACGACCTCCCGAGCACAACAGCGGTCTCAAAATTTTAATCCGAGACCCCGTTCAAAAGTTATAAAACTTAGCGCCCGAGGCTGCCAAATTACGAAAACGCCCCTGGGGCCATTTTTTCACAAACGGCCCGCGCCCGCGAAATTTATAACCCTACTAGAGTAAACGGCATGCTCCGAACTCAACGGTGCCCTCAGTTTTCCAATCCGAGCCACCGTTTAAGAGATACTAGCGTTTCTCCATTAAACAAATTAATTAATTAATTAATTAATCCGTTTAACGTTCCAGAAGCGGGCAAGGGGTCCAAACATCCTGCGCTGACAAGTTTTATGTCATTCCTAGGGTAAAAAACCCATTCCGGACCCATCCGTACACTTGGATACCTGATCCGGAACTCTGTTTAGGAGTTATCTCATTTATTTAGCGTTTCCCGTGTGAACACACTAAAAATTTAATTCCGGCCACTCCGGGGCTCGGAATCTCACACTGTCTGAAGGCGCTGCTCTGTAATATCATCAAGAATATTCCAAAGTCTTTCTCAGAAAAAACCGGGTTCTTACATCATTCCCTCCTTCAAGCTTTTAATCCTCGAAAAGCAAAACTAGGGAGCAACACAGGGTACTAATTCCACACCTGGATTTCCCATACCCAGAAGAACCCACGCACAGCTCTGTGCCACCGCACACAGACCAAAGGATTGATCTGTTCATGTGAGGTTGGCCCTTGCCGATGTCGTACACCCACTCCAGACTTTGGGGTTAGGGCAAGGCGGTAGTAAACCTCGCCATCCCTTTTCACGGTCTCAAACGGCCTGAAGGCCCTTGGGGGTAGCTCACCTCCCCGGTCAAACCACTACGTCGCACTCCATGACTGGAATCACCGCCCACACCTGAAACAAGGCCTGGTGATTCCCTTCTTCAGAATATCCATATGGTGGAATACCCAAGGATATCTGGTCATGCAAGATTCCATAGTCGATGCTCTCTTACACGCTCAACAGGCGAAGGAGACAACACCATCGACTAAAGGAAAAGGTCTCACGCCTTTTACCTTACCAACACAGGGTTACACCCGACGCCCTGCGCCTCCCTGGTGACACCTTGAACAAGGAGCAGGGAGAAAGCCTTTCACACGCAGAGCCTAACAATTCTACTAAAAAAGGTAGAAGAGTCGCAAGGGGTATATCTCACCATCCTATGCTCTGCAGTGTCGTAGACATTCAAAGCTCGCGGCTACCCGCGGTCCCAACCGTCAGCTCCCGGAGCCTGACGTGGACCGCCTAGTGGTGATGGGGAGATCTCGTAAAGTCATCCCCCACCACCAGCTCCTCCCGCTCCTCTGCTAGCACCACCTCTCTGGGTACTACTCCGATCACGGCGCTGCCCCTGCCGTGGTGGTGCACCTGCTGCCTGCCCAAAGATCCCAGCAACTCGGGTCGGGCAGTCTCGTGCCAAGTGACCTCGCCCGTCACAAGCATAGCTCTGGCGCTCTCTGGCTGCCCTAGTGCCCTCCGGCGCCACTATGGTGTACGACCACGACCCGAGATCCACTCACGAAAGGGAACCCTTGGCTGAGGCCCTGCGGCTTTTCGCCATAGTGGTATAGAACCACGTCTCTGAAACCGGAAGTGGGGAGGCCACCTGCATCGAGATCCTGGCCTTCGGCGCCTGCTAGCTACGGCAGACGCCCCGACTCCATCGCGCCCACTTCCACTACCAACCGAAAAACATAACAGGAAGCCCTCTATCACCAGTGCCTGCTCTAGCACCCCGACATATGTGGAAATGCCCAAGGGTATTATGACAGCACGAATCTCTCGGAGGAGACCCTGCTCAAAATTCTGCGCTCGGAGGTTGTCGTCATGGACCAAGTCCGGGTAAAAGCGTGCACGATCTGCAAAACTAGCCGCGTACTCGGCCACCGTCATCCCTCCCTGCTGAAACTGCAGGAGCTCCTGAATCTGAATGGAGCGCAAGCAGGAGGGGAAAAACTCCTCCCAGAGCAACAACTGAAAGTAGTCCAACGAAAGCGACGACTCCTCAAGAAACCGAGTCACCAGACTCCACCAACGCCACGCTACTCCATGAAAAAGGGTGGCTGTCAAAGCCACTCTCTAATCTGCCGGCATCTGCACAATCCTGAAAAGGAGAACCACTGCCTTGAGCCAAACCTCTGCTGGCTGAGGGTCTGGCTCACCACTGAACCTCAGCGGTCCCTGCTGCTCGAACTCACGGAGCGCGCTCAACCTGCACTCAAGTTCAACCTGCTTCACTGAAACTGTCTGCTGCTCAACAGGTGGGGGTACTGCTATCGGCCCACCCGAAGAAAGGGCTCGCATGATGGGTCCTGGACTGAGGCCTTGTAGCTCACAGGGTTGTCATCACGTACCCAAAGCTGGTATCCTGGCTGGCTGTCCTCGCGGAGACATCCTGAATATTATCAAGGAGTGCCACGGTCAGATGAGCATACATGTATATACCAATAGCAATGATGGGGAGCTGACTCAAGAAGGACGGTCAAAGACTCGATCCTATGGGATGCACAAACAAATTTTCCCTACAACAAGTGTCTCAGAATGCCGAGTCGACAAGCGGGTTATCAAGGTCCTAGTGAATGGATACGTCGGCCGCCGCACCATCACTGGACTCCCTGGCCTGAGAGCCGCTCTCGAGACACGTTAACACTGTTTCCCTATATCCAAACCAATTCCTCTTTTAGGGACGTCCACACAACGTCCCAAGGAACGAACCAGCTCTGGGACAGTTGGCTACTTGCTTTCCTGGGCTGAGCTACGGGACAGAGATCCCCTTACGACGTTGTTCGAGCTTCTTGCTGAGCATAGAGATATGTATATACCTTGTTTCCGGTACCCACTTCTTGGGTTTTGTCTACTCTCATTTCAGGAGAGGCGAAGACGCGCGGGGTATGCCATGTGCTTTCCGTGTCTATCTTCTCATGGTTGGATGAGTCTACTCTCCTGCTATAGGTAGCGAAGACTCGATGAGAAGTTCATATTCTCACCATTTCCAGCTCCTTGTGCCTGGACGAGTCTACTTCCTTTCTTTTGTTGGGTTGATTTGGACTCTTACTGCACTTTCAGTTGCACTCCTCTACTTTTCTGTTCGCTCTACCGCTCACCCTTCGGTACCTCCTTTGTTTTTCCCCGAGCCTTCGGGGTATCCTACTGAGTATTTTTATACTCACCCCTGCTTGGGCTTTGCCCGCACTTGGTGTGCCCTTGCAGACGACAGACAGGTGGAGCGTGACTTCGATGGAGCGTATGAGCTTGGGAGATTGGACCGCCTGCGGTGGTCGTGGCCGGGTTCCAGGTGGCAGACCCGTCGGCTGTTTCTTTTCGATTACTTGTTGCCGAGTTGTGGCACTTTTTGGTTGGGCGCGTGTTTTGCCCCTTTTTCCTTTCAGCATGTACCTTTTACTGTTTAGATGTCGATGCACACAGTGGTTTATTTATAGTAGTTTCCCTTTGGTTTTCCTTTTTTACTCTGCACTTTTTCATGGAGTGTGCTGCGTGTGTGTGTTCACAGGTACTTAGGCAAAGGCCTCCCCGAGTTGTTGTGCCTTCGGGGCTAGTCGCCAGTCCCTGGCCTATGGAGGTGGGATTGGGGTAGTCGCGGCTTGAGCCCGGGTAGGGTCGGGTCGTGACAAAGACAGAAAAGTAGAGGAGTGCAACTGAAAGTGCAGTAAGAGTCCAGCTCAACCCAACAAAAGAAAGGAAGTAGACTAGTCCAGGCACAAGGAGGTGGAAACGGTGAGAAGATGAACTTCCCGTCGAGTCTTCTCTACCTATAGCAGGAGAGTAGACTCATCCAACCACGAGAATCTAGACACAGAAAGCACGCGGCATACCCCGCGCGTCTTCGCCTCTCCTGAAAGGAGAGTAGCCCAAACCCAAGAAGTGGGTACCGGAAACAAGGTATATACATATCTCTATGCTCAGCAAGAAGCCCGAACAACGTCGTAAGGGGATCTCCATCCCGTAGCTCAGCCCAAGAAAGTAAGTATCCAACTGCCCCAGACATAACCCATCATCGTCGCCCAGCAACCCGCACGTCTGCCCTGAACCGCAAGCCAAGGGGCTCAGTCACCGCACCTTGATACTATCCTCTTTGGGCGGCACTGACTCGCCAGCACGGTTTTAGATCGCGTCGCAAGAACGCGTCTCGGTGGGGAAATCGCCCCTCGAACTTGAGAGTTCTAGGGAAAGTCAAACCACACCTCATCACTGCCCCGCAGTCGAGAGGTCTCCTCAAAGCCAAAGTCGTTCTATCACCGACCCGTACAACCGAGTGTCCCACTCCGGTAATCACGGAGGAAAGCCACAGACTAGCCTAGTCAAGAGGACTGAGTCTGGAATGCCAACCGGTGTCCCACTACCCAGCCCTGATGGAGGGTAATTCATAATATGATATCGGGTGACCCACTGCCCAGCCCTGCTGGAGGGTAAACCATAATATGACATCGAGTGACCCACTGCCTAGCCCTGCTGGAGGGTAAACCCTAATACGTCGTCAGGCAACCCACTGCCCAGCCCCGCTGGAGGGTAAACCATAACACATCATCCGGCGACCCACTGCCCAGCCCCGCTGAAGGGTAAACCAGGAATAAGTCGACATACGACCCACTGCCCAGCCTTGCTGGAGGGTAGACCTGGAGCTAGATGACGGGTGACCCACTACCCAGCCCTACTGGAGGGTAGACCCTAAGAGGTCGTCGGGTGACCCACTGCCCAGTCTCTGCTGGAGGGTAGACCCTAATAGCGTCGGGTGACCCACTTCCCAGTCTCTGCTGGAGGGTAAACCCTAGAAGTCAGTGAGAAACCCACTGCCCATCCCTGCTGGAGGGTAAACCCAAAGAGGTCGATGAGTAACCCACTGCCCAGCCCCGCTGGAGGGTAGATCTCAGAATTGCCCTGGCTATCTCCACTGGAGGGTACAACACTGGCCAACCGAACACAGAATGGGTATCGCGCAACCACCCAACTCTAGAACAACTCTCCCAAAGGAGTTTCAGCGCCTGCTCCACCACGGGGTGCCACTAGCACCGCTACTGGCCGATCCATTGAGAACCAAACTAGGGGAGACCACTCAACCCTGCTGGTCAACAAACGAGCACCGAGCCAGGGGAAAAACTCCACCCTGCTGGTCAAACAAACACACAGAGGGACCCTCTACGCCGCGAGAGGTCCATGTACACAAAGCAGAACACGACACGCACGTGGGGCCCACACGACGTGTGGCCCCAGGTCAACCCCAACCAAGCGCACGAACATATCAGGTACAAACCACACGTACCTCCAAGCGCTCCCGTATACTCCCAGAGTGTACCTCGTTCCAGCCCAAGGGCTATCGTGCACACGACACCCAACGTCAACGCGAAGGCGTGACGTAAAAACTCCACCTCAAAGGCTCAGGCACGACCAACCATGTCACCTCAAGCATTTACATCACTCACACGGGAGTGCACGCGATCACTCGCCAAAGACCTACTACAAGCAAAGTGGGGAGAACCACCACTAGAGCACCTTCCATGCTTTCCACATTTCTCATGATCATGCAAGAGGCTCCGTACAGCCAAACAGATCACAATGTTGTAATCCTCGCAGAAAAACACACGAGATCGACTACTTACTCACCCAAAACGGTCAATAGGTGGAAAAGGTACTATTCACCGTGACCAACCCGCATGGGGCCCACACCAGAATCCCGAAACTGAACCAACGGATCACGCCATTGCGATCCCCTCAGATAAACACACGGGATTGACTACTCAATCACCCAAAACAGCCACCCGGACAAAAAGGTACTATTCACCGTAGCCCATTCGGGTGGGGCCCACACCACATCTCCGAAAGAGGTGGGGCGGACTGCGCCATCACGATGCTCTCGAAAAAACATGTCGAAAGCACTACTCGCTTTGAGTAGAATGGGTATCCGGAGAAAAAGATGCGTTCCGGAACACCGCACATGAGCGGCACCACGTGGGACCCGCAACCCGGTCCCAAAACTCAACGAATGGATCACACCGTCGCGATCCTCTCGAAAAAGCACACAGGATGGACTACTCATTCGTCCAAAACGGTCGCCCGATGATAAAACTGGAAATCACCGTCAACTCCCGAAACGACCCTCGTGGGCCCCGCACCATCGTGCCGAATTAGGGCGGGCGGATTTCACCATTGCAATCCCCTCAGAAAAACACCCAACACCGACTCCTCGCACCCCCCGAACGGACGTCCGAGGAAAAAGTCGCTAAAAGCTGCACGCAGCTCAAAAGACGGGCCGTGGGGCTCGCACCTCAACTCCAGCCTCATCGCCCGGAACCACCCTGGAAACCTCCGCCTCGACGCCAGGGTTCCAACGCCACTGACGGTGCTTAAATCGGACGTCGGACGCGTCCGCGCCGTCCAAAACAAGAATCCCGGAAAAACACTCGTCCAGTTATGGACGCGTTGTGCCTCAGCGGTCGCTCGTTTAGGGAATTAAAAATTCCTGAAACCATCTCAAAAACTCCGTCTCGTCAATACGGATCTACTGCCTCAGACGGCGCGTCAAACGGACGCGCCGTTTGGAAGTTACGACCTCCCGAAAACTAGGGGGCCAACCGGGCCGGTCCACCCTGGTCCGAACCGCCGCGGCCGGCTGGCCGCGGCCCACTCCAGCTTAACCGGACCCGCCTCGGGTCCAGTTTATTCCCAGAAGACCGGCCAGCGCCGGTCTCCGCGTCACGCCAATAGGACCCGTAAGACGCGGGTCCTTGCTCCCCTCGCGTCGCCGCCGAAGGCCGACGACCCCGCTCGCTGACCGCGCGCCCCGGCAAGCCGCCGCGGCCCTCCATCGCGCTCGCCCGACCGAGCCACCACGCCACCCTGCGTCGACACCGCCGCCGCCACCTCAGCCTCGGACCGCCGCCGCCTAAGCCGCCGGACCGCCGGAAACCGCCGGAAACCGCCGGACACCCCCAGAACCTCCCGAATTTCCCGCAAACTTCGGCGAGCGATTGCGGATGCCTCCGACCTCCGATTTCAAATCCGAAACAAGCGTCGGAAAGAGGAAAAACTATACTACGCAAATATGTGGTTCGCTCGAAGATCCAACAACAATTCGACGCTAAAAGTGGGGTTCAAAAGGGGGATTGGGATTTAAACCTCAAACGACGCCACCTACCTCGATGGGCTTCGCCCGGAGCTTCGCGTCGATCTGCCAGCACCACCGCCCTTGCCAGAGTCGCCTCGCCAGAGCTCGCCTCGCCGGAGCTCGCCTCACTGGAGGTGAAGGAGGGGGAGGAGGGTTTGAGGAGGAAGAAGAGGGAGTGGGGGTGTGTTAAGCGTTTAAATAGAAAACGCTTAACTACCCGCCCGTCGGCCCGAACCTAAACCCTCAGCAGGGTCGAGGTTAAGCCTCCCCTGGGGTAAACATGACCTCCCGAGCACAACGGCGGTCTCAAAATTTTAATCTGATACCCCGTTCAAAAGTTATAAAACTTAGCACCTGAGGCTTTCAAATTACGAAAACGCCCCTGGGGCCATTTTTTCACAAACGGCCCGCGCCCACGAAATTTATACCCCTCCTAGGGTAAATGGCATGCTCCGAACTCAACGGTTCTCTCGGTTTTCCAATGCTAGCCACCATTTAAGAGATACTAGCATTTCTCCACTAAACGAATTAATTAATTAATTAATTAATCTGTTTAACGTTCCAGAAGCGGGCGAGGGGTCCAAAAATCCCACGCCGACAAGTTTTATGTCGTTCCTAGAGTAAATACCCCTTTACGGACCCATCCGAACAATCGAATCCCTGATCTGGAACTCCGTTTAGGAGTTATCTTATTTATTTAGCGTTTCCAGTGTGAACGCACTGAAAATTTAATTCTGGCCACTCCGGGGCTCGGAATCGCATGCCGTCTGAAGGCGCTGCTCTGGAATATCATCAAGAATATTCCAAAGTCTTTCTCAGCAAAAACCGGGTTCTTACAAGATATTTTCATATTAAATCATTATTTCCACTCATCTATTTTCCTCACTCTCACTATTTCTACCTTCTAGTTTTTTCAGTCACTCTAGTTCAAGAAAAACTAGTCTTGGTGTATTGGATTTTCTTAGAGGTTAATATTTGTGCCTTCCATTCATCAAAGTACACTATTGGTGTGATTCTTTGGGTGGAGTTATGACAGTATCCTTTATTGATGAAAATGTATGATTGATTTCTCGATTTAGGAACATCAAACATCCAGACTTGTTGAGTCCTTTAGAGAACTATAAGAAAAAAATGACATCTATCGGCTTCCCAATGATAGAATAAATAGAATAGGACTATTATACCTAAGCATCCTAAATTAGAATATTTATGTTAACTTTTATCATTTTCTTATCTTTAGTTATTAAAGTATTTTATTTTTTTCATTGGTTACTAATCATGTATGCTATAAATCAGGTTCTTTTGATCCAAATAAAATGTGTGTGTGGTTGGGAAATGTAATTGCCAGGCACATAAGTCCCAATTAGAACAAATTACATTAAATCCTTTCTATCAATATAAAAATTTCTATCCTTTGAATATTTAATTTCATTTTTGGATCAATTTTATTCCCGTGAAAAAAGTCCCAATCTAGTCCTTTTGAGTTCATGTGAACTGAGATTACTAGTGCACCTTCCCTGAACAAACTGGTATCAGTGCCTCATTAGGCTGTTTTTTTCGAATCTCTTTCATGTTCAATATACTTTCTACTTTAATTTCTTCTAATTAACCTATTATTAATTCCCCCATTACCTCATCTACATACAATTGAATTCACTGTAATGTCAATATATTTTTTAATTATTAAACCTAATTAGGTAATCATACATGCCAATTGAAATTGGATGGTTCTTGGGGGTGTACCCTTATTGTTTTCCACAATAAGTTAGTGTCTAATAATTTGGGAAAACATACCAAAAACTAAATTTGATATCAAAAAAATCAACATTGATTATGACTTCAATCTATATAAGATTAATATCAGAGCCTTGTTGGTTTAGTAAGGATTAATTTATTCTATTTTTAGGACAAAGAAACCTATTGTTGCTGCATGTAAAACATGATATACCTCTATTGTTTATCAAGATGTATCCCCTAATATTATTGTTAATGTACATGGTTGTCAAATCCTTTATTTAGGTGATTAATTGTTTGGAAAAGTTTATTTTTAACCACACTATTGAAATGAGGAATGTGTCCATCCATGCACTCACCCATTAGTGGGTCTTGGACTCATTATTCTCATTGCATATGTGTACCTTTAGGGATTAATTCCTTGATTTGGAAGAAATGGTTTAAAAATACATTCTTTTATAAAATTATAGGAGATTTCATGTCATGGGATGATGTTCTGTTTTGATAGAACTAGATGACCACTCTAACATTACATTATTAAATGTTAGGTGGGTTTTGAAATTTAAATGAATGCTGATATCCAAATAAATTTTAGAACAAAATGGATTTACAATATCTTTTGAATCAAGATTCCAAATAATATCCAAATTCCCTATAACTATTATAATGGGTTACCTTGTTAATAGGATCTATTTATTGAATGAGAGGACCAATTATAGATAGTTTTCTATTCTTTATTGTACTAATACTAATAATAATCTATTATGATATTTGAGATTGTGGAATTTAACCTCCATGGGTCTTTAGGAACTTAATAAAAATAGTTCTATTGGATGATATTACACCTAGTAACATACCCTTTTATGAATATTGTGTAATGGGTAAAGCTAAGAGAGTCAGTTTAAATAGGTGAACTTTCAAAGAATATTGCTACTTAGAATATATATATTCCGATTTTTGGGGATATACAAGGACCACCTCCTATGGTAGAGGGTTCTATTTTTTACCTTTATTTATGAATTCTCAAGAATGGTTTCAATTTACATACAAAAAAAATTTGATGTTTTTAAAACCTATAAAATCCTTGTAGATAATTAGGTTGGTATGAAAATTAAAACAATGGGAGATTATAATGGATTAGAATTCATCTACATTGAATTCATACGATTTTTTCAATCTAAAGGAATTTCAAGACACCATACTTTTGTATAAAACCCCTAATAGAATATAATTTCTGAAAGAGTGAATATAACTATTCTAAAGAGAGTTAAAATCATGAAAGAATGATCAAGTCTCCCTAAATCCGTATAGTAAGAGGCTTCCACTACGAAAGTGTATCAAATAAATATAAACCCATCCTATGATAATCATTCTAAATACCCAATAGAACATTGGAATAACAATCCACCGTTATATAGTCACCTAAGAGTCCCTGTATGCATTGTATATTCACATGCCAAGGCTGATAAACTCAAACCTAGAGCTCTTAAGTGCATTTTTTGGATATCCTGAGGGTTTAAAAAGATATAAACTATGGGTTAATAAATCCAGTTACCAATAATCTATAATTAGTTGATACAAGGTGTTTCATGAGACTTTTTTTTCAAAAATATGAAACTATAATAATTAAAAGTGATGATGCATACCTTCATAGAGATGCTAAACTGAACAATCAACCAAATTTGAAGGTGTTGTATAGCCTCCTCCACCCAATACAAATCCTATGAATTGAGATATACTAAGATCTAGTTCTGATTTGGATTTAGATAATGAACCTTCGTATGATAATATTGATTACTAGTTGACTCTTTATAGAGCTATGAGTGTACTCGTACCTTTTTATTGGTTTATCCAACATCATATGACATTATATTCCTTTCATGCTCCCCAAGATCTTGTTAAAAAATTCCTTAGTCATACAGATTCAAAATAATTGATATTTGTGGTGTTCGAAGAAAAGAACTCCTTAAATAAAAATCACATTTGTTCTATCATAGATAAACCACAAAATGATAAAGTAATTGGTTGTATGTTGATTGAAAAATAAAAATACAATAACATTGGTGAAAAGAAAATTAAATTTAATGATAGAAAAGTCACCAATGTAACGACCCAAGCTTTAATTAATAGAAATTTTTCTTGATCAAATTAAATGTCTCATTATAGTTTTATATATTGTGAACTTCCTTGGTTTTAGGTTTCTGAATTTTAAAATACTATTATGAATTTTGAATGTTGCTAACATAGCTGTTGAACAATGATCACATGATTAGTATAAATACAGGGCTTTAACAAATCCAATTTAATTAGACAAAGGAAGCGATAGATTCATCCAGTAGACTTTCCCTATACGAATCCCATTTTTTGAATGCTTTGAAAGGAGGTGGAGTCATTGTGCATTGCTCTTGACTAATCCCAATCTGAGCTATAACACATTAAGCTTGAGTGGAACTGACTATGGTAGAAGTGGAAGTTAATAGAGATTACCACCTGAGCGATGTTATCCGAGCCACCCCAATATTCTATCACCATCTCACACCATACCCTTAGGTATTTTGTGGGGATTATAAGGGGTTATGTAACAATACCCTTTCACTATTACTATGTACATTATTATTGTATAGAGAATATATATTCTTTTTATTGTTACTTTGTAAATAGTTTTTAATGCAAAAATAGTATTTTTAGTTAATATTCAACTAAGAAATCATTTTTTGATGAATTAATGGGTTTTTGAATTAAATAATATTTTAATAAAGTATTATTATTATTAAATTAATTTTTATTGAATATAAATAATTGTATAATTTTATGAATACAATTGTAATTTTTATTATCGTTTGGAAGCTGTTTTTATCAAAACCCATGAACTTTCGATAAATGGCGGTTTTTATTTTAAATGTAAAAATTCACATATTTAAAAAATTATTTAGATAAAATGAAAAATATTTTTGTAATCAGGATGTCAAAATTAACCAATGACGAATTTTTCATAATTTTCCTTGATAGTCGAATTTTTGGTTAAAAATTAAATACCATTTAAATATATAATGTGTTTTGTGACCACATAATGACCCAATTGTGATATAATGAAATACTATAAACATTATTTTCGCCCAATATAAGTTTTACCATTAAAATAATGTTTTTTGGTTGGTTTTATTTATTTTACAAAGCTTTAGTGGACCCTTCAAGGATTATAAACCTTTTTGTCTTTTTATATTGGTTTTCATTGAGAGTGTGACTCACCTCCACATAAGAAACCCTATTATTTTAAGAAGTTCGGCCATTGGACTTATAAAATATTTTTTCCAATCCCCTTTTCCAAAAACCATGGGCAAAAAACCATAGGATGGTTTGTGTTTTTGATTAGTTTAATGTGAGGTGTCCCAAACCCAAATAATAATGATTTCCCTCTCGTTTCCTAAATAAACCCTATCAAGATCCCACTTCATATTCTATCAAAGCCTATGGAGTTCCCCAAAACCCTACCCTAATGTCTCTAGAATCCTCTAAAGGTTCCCTTAGCTTCCATGAAGCCACTTTCAAGCCTCTACCAAGCTTTTTGGATCACACTTCCAAGTAAGGGATTTCTTCCTTTCTCATTTTCATCCAATTTTATTTAAGTTGTTATGCCCTTTTGTATTCAATTAAAAAAGTTGGGGTAAGATTTCACACCACCCCCATACATCCTTATTTATTTTAGGATTATGGGAGATCCTTTTTTCTCTCATTAATACCTACTATGTACACTTGTTACCATGCCGAAATTCTGTGAGGAATTTCCCCCTCCTCTTTTACATCCAAGTAATTCTTTTGCATTATGAATCTAAATTCAATTAAATTTGTTGGGACATGAATATATGTGAACCCATTACTGTAAATTTCATGTACATATTATGAGACACCCATTTCTCCCTCATCAACCATTTTCATGAATCCTTATGTCAAGCCGTTATGCTGCTGAAAGTAAACATCATTTTTCCAAGACAAGATAATTATGTAGTGAATACCATACACATGTCTCTATCAAGGGTATTCTACTTTATTCACATATACATATTAAATGGGAAATTAATGTATATTCAACATTACTGAATCATATAATAAATTTTTATGTTTATTGATTCCTTTTTAGATGAACCATATGGCACACTTACGCATGAAATGAAATGTATAAGAAGGGTGCAGCCTGATAGTGCTCCAATGCATTGGGTAAATTATAGTATCATGATAAATCATGTGAAATGGGTGTTGAATAATTCTAATTAAAGTGCAATGAGGTTTTACTAGTGCTTCATGTGCAATGAAAGATTACTCATACTCCATGTTCATTGAGCCTTGTCTCATTATAATTCCATGATAAGTGTTGTTGCCACATTTCCATGTTTTGATTATCATGTTTTATCATGCGTTTATGTTCATGTTTCTCTTGTGATCCATTGATATTCCTATTTTCTACCTCGTATTGTATTCCTCATGTTATTCCATGTTTATTCCTTTACTAGGGTTTGTACCTCACCCCTTTCTTATGCATGTCCTTAGGTTATCCCATGCAATGATAAGTATGAGAGAATGTAGTGGTCATGTAAAGTAAGTCTTCAATAAAGATATTGGATTTTAGGTTTTAAGTTTTTTTTAATTATCGTAAGCCCCAAAGACACTATACCTCTCGATCTTCTATGTTGTATGAGGTGATGTTTATGTAATAAATCATGTTTTAGTGTGTAATAAAGAGCAAGGTTTTCATTGTTTGTATCAGAGGATAAATATAGTTATTTTTGGGATGAGGATTAGAAAACCTTATTGAAGCCTTAGAGACAAGACTAAGTATAATAAAAAAATATCTCTATGTTTTGGTGAGTATTTAGTAAGTGTTTTATCATGAAAATATATTCCTTTCTAGATACGAGCAGGTAGAGGCGGATCTAGCACAGTTGTACCTAGGAGTGAGAACTCTGACAAGGAGTTTCAGGCTGGAATTAGGGTATCCTAGTATATGACAAAGGGCCTTGCTGCACTCTTGGTTATGAAACTCCCAGGGGATATTCATTGGTAAATTCACAAGCTTAGTATGAATGATTATTAAGGGAATGAAAAAAATACTCTAGAAATATATGTTGGATATCATAAATTGAAGCATATAGAGATATAAGTTAATGAAATAAAGTCTATTTATAAGTCATCTCTTTTACCCTTGGATTAACCTTTATGTGTTACCCCTAACTTTAATTTCATAAGGGAATAATAAATCGTTATAATTCAAGTAGTTTAATAGCACATTTTTATCATGTGTAGAGGGTAACATAAAATTTGACATGATTCATTAGCAGGATAAAGGGTAGTTTAGAGATGGAAGGGGAAGAACCTCATATAGAACTATTGTCCCTTATATAGGACATACTAACTAAAATTATTCTGAAGTCAAGATCACGTAGTATGGAAACTTTTTATAATTTCCAACTTTCTTGAAAGATGTTATACGACATATCAAACACCTCCTTTATACCGTATAATCATCAAGGATCATGGATCACATATGATCAAATCTTAAGTTCTGAACTCTCTAACCTTTCTCGGCAAGGGAGGTACTTTCTGGGTTTTATTAAAAAACATCACCCTATCTAGAGAGTATGATGCACTATTTGATTTTAGGATAGTTTCCGAAGAGGGAGACCTCTGAGTATCCTATATGTATATAGACTTCGCTTATTGTCTTTTTGGAAACATAGGCTATATATTAGAAGAACTATATTTTGAAAATTTCAAAGCATACTTTTTCAGACTATTTTATAAAAACCCGGTACATGGTGATGTTTTGAAGCTGTATGTTAGAAAGAAATATTTTCAAAAAGTGCATCATATTTTCCATCAATAAAATCCATATTTCATGGACTGTGTCTTGACTAAGGAAGTGGAAGACTTTGTAAGTGCATTGAGGTATTGTTGCACTAGGTGGACCCTCACTCTCCGTGATCAACGTGATAATGAGGGTTGTGGGATTCTTAATGGTGGTGTATAATCCATCCTAAGGTTGTGTTTAAATATCAGAGTTCTTTTTGTATGTAATCAAATAGTGAGGACACATTTTTTTAAAGGGACAAGATTGTAACAACCCAAACATTAATTAATAGAATTTCCTCTTGATCTAATTAAATGTCTTATTTTGGATATAGAAAATGTGAAATTTATTGGTTTTATGTTTTTGTATTTTAAAATACTATTACAAATTGTGACTGTTGCTAACATTGCTTTTTAACAGTGATCACATGATTAATATAAATATAGATATTTAAGAAATCCAATTTACTCAGACAAAGGAAGTGATGGCCTCATCCAGTAGACTTGACCCATATGAATCTCATTAGTTGGAGCTCAAAAGGGAGGTGGAATCATTGGGCTTCACTCTTAACCAATCACAATTCGAGCTTGAACATGATCGGAACCGACTACCGGGGAACTGGAAGTTAATAGAGATTACCTCCCGAGCGATGTTATCCGACCCACCCAAACTGTCTGTCACCATCACACACCAGACCCTTAAGTCTTATATGGGTGTTACAAGGGGTTATGTAATGATAACCTAGCACTATTACTATGTACATTTTTCTTGTATAGAGAATATACATTCTCTTTATTGTTACTTTGTTAATATTTTTTAAGGCACAAATATTATTTTTAGTTAATATTCAATTAAGAAATCTATTTTGAATAATTAATTGATTCTTCAATTAAATAATATTTTAATAAAATATTATTATTATTAAATTAATTTTTATTGAATATAAATTAGCGTATAATTTTATGAATACAATTTTAATTTTTTTTAATGTTTGAAAGCTGTTTTTGTCAAAACCCATGAATTTTCGATAAATATCGGTTATTATTTTAAAAGTATAAATTCAAATATTTAGAAAATTATTTGTATAAAATGAATATTATTTTTGGAATCAATATGTCGAAATTATCGAATAGTGAATTTTTCATAATTTTCTCAGATAGTCGAATTTTTGGGTAAAAATTAAATACCATTTAAATATATAATGTGTTTTATGACAACATAATGACCCAATAGTGATCTAATAAAATACTATAAAAATTATTTTCTTCCAATATATGTTTTTAAATTAAAATAATTTGATTTGGGGTTTTTTTGATTTATTTTACAAAGCTTTAGTGGACCCTTCAATGCTTATAAATATTTTCATCTTTTTAAATTGTTTTCCTTGAGAGTGTGACTCACCTCCACCTAAGAAACCAAATTATTTTCAGAAGTTCAAACATTTGAAATATAAAATAATGTTTTCCACTACCCTTTGGAAAAAACCATGGGCAAAAAACATAGGCTGGTTTGTGGTTTTTATTAGTTTATTGTGAGATGTCCCAAACCAAAATAATAAAGAATTCCATATCCTTTCCTATATATAACCACCCATTATCCCACTTCCTATTCAATAAAAGCCTTTATAGTTCTAACATACACTGATCTTAAATCTCTAGAATCCTCCCAAGGTTCACCAAGCTCCCATGAATACTCTCTCAAGCCTTTGCCAAGCTTTTTGGATCACACTTCCAAGTGAGGGATTTCTTCCTTTCACATTTTTGTCCAATTTTATTTAAGTTATTATGCCATTTTTTTTTCAATTAAAAATGTTGGGGTATGATTTTTCATCACCCCCATAATTCCCTATTTATTTTTGTATGATTGGATTCCCCCTTCCCTCTCATTATTTCCTCCCATGGACAGTTGTACCCATGCCGAAATTCCGTGAGATATTTTTCTCTCCTCTTTAACATTAGAGTAATTATTTTGTATTATGCATCTAAATTACATTAAATTTGTTGGGACATGAATATATATGACTCCCATACTTTCCATTTCATGTACATATGATGAGACACCCATTTATCTCTCATCAACCATTTTCAGGAATCGTTATGTCACGTCATTATGCTGTTGAAATAGCACCACATTTTTCCAAGCCAAGATCATTGTGTAGTGAATACCATACCCCTGTCTCTATCAAGGGTATTCAACATTATGCACATATACATATTTAATGGTACTTTTATTTTTTTATTCCACATTACTTAATCGTGGAATAACTTATGATGTTGATTTATTCCATGTTATATGATCCATTTGGCACACTTATGCATGAAATGAAATGTTTAAGAAGGGTGCACCCTGATAGTTCTCCAATGCATTGGGTAAAGTATAGTATCATGATACGTCATGTGAAATGGGTGTTGAATCATTATAATTCAAGTTCAATGAGGTTTTACTTATGCTTCATTTGCAATGAGTGTTTACTCATGCTCCATGTGCAATGAGGCTTGGTTAATGCTACTTCCATGTTAAGTATTGTTTCCAAATTTCCATGTTATGATTATCATGCTTTATCATGCCTTTATGATCATGTTTCTCTTGAGCTCCAATTATATGACTATTTTCTAACATGTAATTAATTCCTCATGTTATTACATTTTTATTCCTTTACTGGTCTTTATAACTCCCCCACTTCTTATGCATATTCTCAGGTTATCCCATGCAATGCTAAGTACGATGGAATATAGTAGTCAGGTAAAGGATGTTTTAAAAAAGATGTTGTATTTAATGTTTTAAGTTGTTATGAATTATCCCAAGCCCCAAATACACTAGACCACTCAATATTATACGTTGTATCAAGTTATGTTTATGAAATAAATCATGTTTTAGTGTGTAATAAATATTAGGTTTGTCATAACCAACGGATTATTTAAACAATAAATAATAGACTAATTTTGGGAAATTTTCACCAGTTTTTAAGAATTATCCAATAAGATTTATTCCATGTTTTTTCTTATAATGAAATTAAAATTGAGAAAATAAATTTGAAAACTACCTTCTTTCATTGATACCTTAATGAGAAACTATATATGAATGCTCCTAATGGTTGTTCGTATGAATCTAATTCTAACCATGTTTTCCTTTTTACCAAATCACTATAGGGTTTAAAATAAGCCACAATGAAATAGTATAGAAAATTTGATTCTTTTATTATTAATAATTATTTTGTTAGGCCCCAATATTATCCTTGTGTTTATATATTATAAATTAGAAACAAAATTATTTACCTTCCCTTATTAGTTGAAAATATGATTATTATATGAAATAACATGAAGATTATTTCAACTATTAAATTTAAATTAAAATATGTTTTTGAAATGATGGAATTCAGGGTAGATAAGAAAATTATTTGCATAGAAAACATTAGGGATAAACAAAATAAAATATTATTTCTCTCAAATCAATCTTATATTATGAATTTTCTCAAAATATACCTGTTTGAATCTCTTAAACATATTTTTGTACCTTTTATAAAATATTTTAAACTTTATTTACCTCAATCACCCACTGATGTTGTTGATATTGGGTTAATGTATAAAATTCACTATGTTAATGTAGTTGGAAGCATCAAGTTATCAATGATTTTCACTAGACCTAATATAGACTTCACAATCTACACCCTTATTAAATTTATATCCAATCCATGAAATCCACATGGGCATGCTTTGATGTGGTTTCTATTATATTTTTCATGTACTTATAATTTTTTATTGTGTTATGGTAAAAATTATTTATGTTTTTAAATAATTTTTGGATTTTTAGATGCTAACTATGTAGGAAATATTAAAACTATAAAATCATTAACTGAGTATGTTTTCACTACTTGTGGAGGCCATATATCCTAGAAATGAAATATTTGGGCAGTTTTTTCTATTTAATCCACATAATTAGAATATATTTCATTGAATAAGGTTGTCAAGCAAGACTTATGGCCCAAGAGTTTTTCTGCCAAACACAGAAATTATGATTATATTATTACTTTGTAGAGTGATAGTTAGTATGCTGTGAATTTATCCAAAAAATGTTGTATTCCATGTTAAATGAAAACACATAGATACTTGATTACATTTTTTAAGACATGTTAATGAATCTAGAATAATATATGTCTATAAGATACATACTAATAATCACTCAGATGATAGTTAGACTATTGTCGTGATATTATATAAATTTAAATAATTTTTTATATATATTGAATTTCATTCTTATTCAACAACATTTAGTGCAATAACATTACCAATTTCAATTGAAACTATTAAATATTATTGAAAATAGGTGTTTCATGTATTTTTATATTGAAATTTCCTATTGTATTATTATTCCACTAATTATTAATACGAATTCATGAAAAATGAGTTTTAGTTTTATTATTATTATGATCATATAAATATATTGGTTTTAATTCTGTTTTCCATGTTGCTTGCATTTCTCCACATGCCATTGTGTTGGGCCACTGGCTTGGGCCACTTTTAGTTTTTTATTTGACCCATGTCATTTTCAATAATATGTATGGAATTATTTCCCAGCCATCACTCATTCTACTGCCCTTTTTATTTCATCCCACCAAATGTGCATCATCACTCGAGTGCATCTGTGGGTTTTCTATTTTTCATGGCTCTATGGCGATTTATGGTAGAATCAACGATTTTGGGTCATAGAGGATGACAATTGAATTTATCAATGGTGTATCATGTTGCTTCACCTCATACACACGATTTATCCATTATAGATAGTTTATTGTTCTCTAGTTCAAGAAAACCTAGTTTGGGTGTTTTCTATTTTCCCACAGATCAATCATTGTGGCTACTTTCCTCTAGAGTACATTGCTGGTGTGCTATTTATTGTGTAGTTTTGACATAATTCATTGAAAAATATGTTTGGATGTGTTCATTATTAACTAATATCATACTTATATACCATCTATGTCATTTAAACCACTAAGAACACAAAAATATCTCTATTGGATTCCCGACGATAGCTTGAAGAGAACAAGACTGCTGGACCTGAGCATCAAGCATTTTAAGTTTTACATTATTATTTATCATTTTCTTAGATTTAGTTATTTAAATATTCAATTTTTTTCTTCATTTTTTGAGATTGTATTCTTTAAATCTTATTCTATTTCAACAAAATAAAACACATATGTGTGGGTGGTGTTATTTCTATGAACATAGGTCCCAACAGGACAGAAAATTGTTAAATATTTATATTAATTTACAAATTTCTTATCATTATTTCATATTTAATTTTCATTTTTTGATTGATTTAGTACTTGTGAATAAAATTACCAATCTAATCCTTTAGGCTTCATGTGAACGGAACTTACCAACTATCATTCCAAAACATATGTACAAAAAATACTTTTACATACTAAAAATAAGATATTTATTATAAATAAGAAATTTTATTCTTTGTGAAGAATGTCATTTTATACATTCAATATATATCATTAATATGGTTGTATATGAAATAAATTATTTGAAAAAAAATTCTTTTTTAGATAGTGATCGGATTTAGGGGTGATCCTAGAGGTAGGGTTCCACCATCTACAAAATTTCCCATTTCATAAGCTTCACCTACTTCAAATACACCACATTGAACTCCACAGAAGACATTAGATAAAATATCATTATCACTGTTCCCTATCACTTTCTATTATGTGTGGCCTCTAGCTACACCTACACCATCATCGACTCCAGGTTCTTTACCCTCAACATCTCCCTGTCCATGAACATATACCCATGCACTAGCCGCACATTTTCCATTACATCCAACAGAATATTAATGACAGTCCTTTATCCCACACCACCATTTAGTATAACATCATGATGAAATACCTATGAGAGAGAGAGATACAATCAGTAATGTGTAGTGCCGTCAGTGAACTTGGGGATGTAGATAGTGTTAGGGCCATCACACCCTTGATGAATTGGATTATATCAAAGACTTTAGGTACTATATGGGGGATGAGATTATGGACCTCACATGATAATATCAAGAATATATAGTGGAATGGATGGAAGTATAGAAATAAAACTACTAAATTCTATACTATTGCAGTGTGTTGTTTACATCAAAACACACTACACAAAAACATTTAGGCAACAAATACTATAATAATAGAAAATATATTATAGGGAAAATTAATATTTTAATTGAAAAAAATTATATCACATAAAAAAAATTTATATACATTTAAAACATTGTTTCATACAATTACATTTTCAAGTACCACTTATCATAAATATTCAGAAAAATAAATGATTTCTTTATCTTTGGCACCTGACCCACTATTAAAAAGCATGATCAAGGAATTTGTTATTGAAAAAACCATCCAAAATCGAGAAGAATATTCCACCTATATAAAAAAAATTCTCATTTTATTAATTCTATAAAGAAATAAAGTAAACCTAAATATATAGGATTACATTAACAAAATGTCGATTTTATACTGATAATGGACACTTTGTGTCATACTAGGCACACCACATACTGGATTGTGGTGGGATTAATTCCTATATGTCATAAATGGTATATGGATCATTTTTATTAACAAGAAAAACAATAAAAATTTGTATTTTTAGTTTTTAGAATGTCACTTTTCTTTTTTTTAAAAAAATTCCAATTTTAAATGAAAAGATACAATTGGTGTCATACAGGTAAAACTGTGTATTAGATTGACATGATGTTGATTCCTTAACATAAAAAATAAATTATAGACCATTTTACTAATGTTTTAAAACTATAAAAAAATTCTTGGTTTTGAGTATGTAATTTGCGTTTTTAGTCAAATGTTATTTTAAAATAAAAACACACACTTTTTGTCATACCAATCACATTATGTGTTGGTTTGACTTGATACTATTTACAAAAAATAAAAAATGAATTAAGAATAATTTTACTATTTTATAGGGACATTCCAAGCGTGTTTTCATAGTTTTCAATCTGTGACACACATTTTGAAATAAAATGTCAATTTTAAACTGATGATAGACACTTTGATTTATGTCAGGCACCTCGTGTATTAGATTGAGGTGTGGATGATTCCTACACAACACAAAATACATATGGATCATTTTTACAATGTATACAAATAATATGAATGAATTTTATTTATTTTGAGTGTGTAAATATTCTTTTTTACTAAAATTTCAATTTTAAATAAAAACGCACCTGATGTTATACCGATCACAACTTGCATCATCTTCCGGTAATGATGATTCACAAAATTCTAAAATTACATATGGATCCTTTTCATAATGTATCAAAATAATAAAAATGTGTTTTCTTAGTATTGAGAATGTTACATTTCTTTTTTACTAAAATTATATTTTAAACTAAAAACATACAGTTTGATTCATACCAGTCACATTTTGTATCAGTTTGATGAGAGAATTATTCCTACACATAAAAATTTACATATAAATTATTTTACAAAGTATAAGGAAAATTTGAAATAATTTTCACAATTTTCAATGAGTGATACATTTTGAATTAAAATATAAATTTTAATATGATAATAGACACTTTGAGTCATATAGGTCACATCATGTATTGTGTTAAGGTATGGATGAATCCTAAAAATCAAAAACGACTTATGTATTTTTTTCAGAATTATTAAAATAGTCTCAACGTTTTTCCTAGTTTTGAGTATGTAACATTCCTTTTTAGTAAATTTTAAATTATATATAAAAAGACACACATGGAGTCATACCGGTCACACCATGCATTGGATTGTGGGGTATATGATTCATACACACCAAAATAACATATCTATCATTTCACTAAAGTATAAAAACAAATAAAATCATTTGATTAGTTTTGAGTTTTTCACTTGAGTTTTTTTAATAAAATGTCATTTTAAACTAAATACACACACTTTGAGTCATACCAGTCATATAGTGTTTTAGTTTATGTTGAGACTGATTCCTACATGTCATAAATGAAGTAAGAATATATTTCCTAAATTATCCAGATAATATGAGTTTGTTTTCATATTTTTCAATTTGTGACTCATGTTTTGAAAAAAACTATCAATTTTAGACAGATAATGATTACTTTGAGTCATATCAAGAACAACATTTTTTTATTGAGGTGATGATGATTTTTATATGTCATCACTGACATATAGATAATTTTAATAATTTATTAATAAAATAAAAATTTTCTATTGTGAGTATGTCACATTCCTTTTTTACTAAAATATGAATTTTAATTAAAAAGTCATATATGGAGTCATACCAGTCACACTCTGTGTAAAACTTTGGTTCAGCTAATTAATACACATCATAAATGACATATGGATTTTTTTTCTAATGTATAAAAACAATATGAATTCATTTTACACCATGAAATGATTTGAGGTGTGTATGATTTAAAAATATCATAAATGACTTATGGATCATTTTCCTAAAGTATAAAAAATTGTATGTGTTTTCTCGATTTTGAGAATTTCACTTTTCCATTATGGCTAAAATATCATTTTAAATTAAAAACAATAAATTTGAGTTATATCTATCTCATCATGTTACAGTTTAATGTGAAACTGATTTATATGAATAAAATACGATTATTGAATATTTGTCTTAAAGTATCAATACAATTTGATCTCATTTCCTCATATTATAGTGAGTGACATGGTTTTCAACTAAAATATTACTTTAAACTGATAATTGAAACTTAGAGTCATACCGGGAATGTAGTGTATTATTTTGATGTGAATATAATTACTAAACAGCAAAAATGACTCTTGGATCTTTTTCATATATTATTGAAACATAAAAAATTTATTTTCTTGGTTTTGAATATATGGAAAGTGTCTTGAACTAAAATTATATTTTAAAAAAACCATAAACTTTGAGTCATGTTAGTCACACCATACACCACATTAAGGTGACGATGATTACTACATGTTAAAAATTAATTATGAATCATTATTGAAGAGTATAAAAACAATCCAAATTAATTATATACATTTTTATTATATCACATTTGGTTTTACTAAAATTTCATTCTACACTGAAAACACACAGTTGGAATCGTACTGGATACACAATGCATTAGATTGGCATTAGTTTGTTTCCTTATGCCAAAAATGCAATATAGATAATTTTCGTAACATATCAACACATTTTGAAAGCTTTTTATTAGTTTTAATTATTTCATGTGTAATTTTAATAAAAATTTCAATTTAAACTGAAAACACACAATTTGATTTATACTGATCACATAATGTTTTTCATTGATGTGAGACTAATCCATGGATATCAAACATGAATTATGATTAATTTTCCTAATGTATCAAGAAAATTCGAGATTATTTTCTGGGTTTTTAGTGATTGGAACACGTTCTAAACTAAATTGTCAATTTTAAAATCTTAACATACACTTTGAGTCACACCAGGAACACTTTGTGTCAAATTGAGGTATGTGTGATTCTCAAACATCATAAATAACATATGGATCATTGTTCTATACCATTGAAACAATATGAATTGTTTTCCTAGTTTTTGATTATGTGATATCTTTTTTGAAATAAAATTTAATTTTAAACTAAAAACATAAACATTGAGTCATACAGGTCACCCCTTGCATAAGATTAATATGTAGATGATTAATACATGTCAAAAAATTACTTTTGGATCATTCTTCTAATGTATTAAAGAAATATAAATTAATTCATTGGTTTTGAGTATGTGACATGTGTTTTTATCTAAAATGAAAATTTAAAACTGAAAACACAGATGTTGAGTCATTCCAGACACACCATGCATCATATTGACATGTTGTTGATTACTAAATATCAAAAATGACTTCTGGATCATTTTTCCTAAAGTATCAGATAAAAGTTATAATGAAATTAACTAAAAAAAGGTAGAAAAAAATTATAAAATCAAAAAAAATATGTATAATGGAGTAAACTTATCATGACATCTGTATGTATTATAACTCTAGATATACTACCCATTAATTTATAAACAAATATATTTACACTTTTGAATATGAATACTTCCAATAGTTCATGAAATACCCAAAATTTATAAGTAAAAAAGGATTAAATTTTTTTATAAATAAAATTATAATTATCTTTGAAAATACCTCAACAAGGATGCTAGTTTGTTGATGACATAAAATATCATTAATAAATTTGAAAAAATAATTACCAAAATATTTTTCAATGGAATATTTTTGAAAGTATAGAAAAATTGAGAAAAATATTAATTTTGTTTAATATATGTTTTAATTGTGAAATTTTATTTTATATAACCTAAAAATTATCTACTTTTAGAAGTCAATAAGATCCTTATATTCATGAAATTTTCTTTTTCCATGATTTTGATTATATTTAAACACAACTATATAATAAAAATATATTTATTAAAATAGAATATAAAATGAATAAATTGAATTTTAGTTGTAAAATATTGCATGCAATGTATTTAAAATTCATAAATGTCATCATGTTAGGTGAGTTTTTTGGGTATCCCAATATAGAATCAAGAAAATAAATCTTTAGAGTACCCAAAATTACTGCAACAAGTAAATAATGTTTACGAAAAAATTGAGTAAGTTATTAAATTAATGAAAAAATATTTTATATGATTAAATTTTTAACCTTTACCCCTACATCGTGGGTATTAAAAAGTGTATATCATCTGAAAGTTTTCTTTCAAATTGTGTGTCCAGTTTGTACACTATTCGTTCATATGGATTTCGATCAAATTATAATATTCATGTATAGATTATGTGATGACTAATGATTTAAAATTTATATTAACAGGGTTATCCCTTTAAATAGTTTTTATATATATTCCTACAAAAAAAATATGAAAAGTATTTTGTCATAAATTACATAGTAGATCGGTTATTGGAAAAACAAATAACGAAAAGCCACTTATTGAATAAATTTAAAACTGTGACTCATTTCCATTCACAAGGGTTGATTTAATTTACTTAATCAATAACAATATAGTCTATAATGGACTCTTCATACATCTATTTTTCAAAATCCACTACAATCATAGAACAACTTGATAACATTGTGTTCACATGAACCTTTAATGTCAGTAAATGTAGATGTTTAACAGGAAAGGTAAATGTACTTTATGAAGATATTTTTGATTGTTTGGTTGATCCTTTATATCATTTTTATTCGACCTTATATTTCACACCGTACCTTTGTCATTCTGTGATAACATTCAATATATCAGATCTTTTTTCAATAATTTTTAATGGGTTTCAATGCAAAATGAATCAAAAATGAATACCTCATCATCAACATGTTTTTTACAATATATAACATCCATTTTATAGATGTTTTAATTGAATTCCTATAAATTTGAATATCTGTATCATCATGTGAGAGAGGTAGCTCGATGCTAGACTCTAGAGCTATATTAATCCAAACACTCACATAACCTATCAGAAGTTTTTTCCTTGCAGAACATCTACTCAGATATTGAATATGGTACCCCTCACAATAAGGTGATGGGTTGGTGTTGATATATATAAATCACAATCATTTTAACCCTACAAAATATTATATAGAAAAGGTATCAGTATCTTCTTGATTAACATTTCATAGAAAAAATTATAACAATATTGATTACCTCTTCTAAGACAACTAATTGAGGGGAATGGATTACCTCAATGTTGTTGGGGACTGAGGGAGGGGGATATTTAAATAGTGGTTGTTCTTGTGTTGTTTATTCTCTTTGATCCTTACCGTATATTTTTTTAAAACTCTTACTTCCAATTATATTTTTCATCAAGAGCATCTAATCGTGCCTAAAAATCAATCATTTTTTATCATTATCCCCCTTTTCATTTATTTTCTAAAATTATGTTTGGGGTGACACCCCCAAATCTAGACAACTAATGTGGCCATGTTTTTTTGGCTACATCAAGGCAAATAATAGTACCTGCTAATCCGGTACAACTGATGATGATTCTTGTGTCTATGTCAAATTAAAAATATATGAAAAATACAAAATCCTTATTTAATGAAGTATTTTTATTATGTCATTCTTACAAATGATTTACACACTCTTTTGGGTCTTCATATATTAGTATCCCTTATTTATTTACAAATTATTCCATCCATTTTATAGGATATGGGATAATAGTGGCTTTGGTTTTGTATTCATTAATCGGCATCTAAACAAAGGAACATAATTATGTTTTCGTTTCAAGTCACAAACTATTATTAAGTGAGATTTATAATACGTACAATCTTTTTCATGTCAAGTGTACCCCATCCTTTCATTATAGAAGGGGTATGTTGTATTCACTTCCCATTGCTTATTTTTATCGCTATTTTTATTTTTCATGAATTAAAAATTTTAAATAAAAGCGATTAATACACATATTGTCAATAACTCTATTACCCAACAAAATGTACCATAAAAGATGCCTTGCCATGATCACTAATAAATGAATCCCATGATTTTTGGTTTATCAGGTGTGCATATATATATTGTGAGTGAATGATTATTTTCCCTTCCTATTCTTTGTATAGAAACATCATAATAATTTCTTTAAATCCTCTACAATCCTTCCTAATAATAATTAATACAAATTTTATTTGAGTGTCACCAACTATAAATTCACTCTATAAGGGATAATGAAGATAAATTAAATGTTTCTTTAGTTTTCTAATTATAATAAATAAATTATATCCTAATTTCTTCTGAATCTATTCCCAAATCATTGTATTATGTACAAGAACAACATTTTCAAATGAATGTACATCAATCAGCATATGGATGCAATTGGTGATCCCAATGTAACAACTGAACAAGGAATTTGTGGGGGTTAACGTGCTACCTATCTGTATTCCATCCAAAATATAATTTGATACCTTTCTTTATTTAATTCATAGTTTTTTCTATTATTGCCATGAAATAACGCTTTTATTTTTTGGGATACCATTTTTTATCTATCTACCATTTTTTGGGATTCAACATCATCAATTTGTTGTTCTAATAGATTGGTAGAATCAGTATATGCACAAAGTTATTGTTCCTCTACAATGGGAGCACCAACATGTCAATAATCCTATTAATCCTTAGGATTGAGAGCATCAAAATGTGAAAAAGTTGTTACCTATAGAGGTAGTTGAACATTTAATTTAGGTTACATAAAAGATATAGAGAATAAATAACAATATTATGTAGGAAAATGTATATTAAAAAAAATATTAAATGATTATTTATTTTTATTTTAAAATGTTGAATGGATTTTACCACTTTATCAAGTATCTAAATCCCATCATTTCGGTCTCCACTGACATACAAGACCCATCTTTATTAAAACCACAAATAAATTATTGTAACATCTTAATTAAATGTCCATCCTTAGTCTAATTGATATCATAACATTTAGTGGTTTAGGTCGATAATACAATAACTGACTACTTTCATTTTTTGTGATCTTGAGCATAAAATAATTGTACATACTATGACTTCTTTATAAATTGTTCATATTTACACGCTTCCTTATTGAAATCCACTTTCAGAAATCCCAATTTTTCTATTTTAATAGTACTCTTTTTATCAACACACTTTAATTCAGAAATAATATCTTGAAAAATTGCATAGTCCAACTCCTGTGTTTTTTTATGATTCTAAATTACGATATATTCTCATAGACTGGATTTCATTCCATGGTACCATATACATGAATCCATTCATCCACAAGTGTAACTCCACTATTTTTCAATGTACAATGTTCATTATATTTATTTTTATAGAACATATAACCATTAACTACATAATGATTATAAGATAATACATGATTAATTGGTCCTATTGATAGTAATCAAAGTTGTTCTGAAAGAGAATCTAGATTTTCAGTGTACACTACAAAAATATGGTGTAAAAACATCCTATAAATGGTTGATTATGTAAATTTGATATCTATATTTCATCCCGTGATTGACTAAAATCCCAAATATTTTCATTTTTGGTTTCAACATATAGTGAAACCTATAAACTATTATGAAAAATGTAAAGGTGGGATAAATTATAATTTGTAATATTAATTGTGACAATATCTATTCTAGAAATTCCTTCACTGATAAGCCTCTCAATGTGATGAGATTTTGGTAGATAAATTCATTCTTCATTGGATAAGTAGTTGATTATGAACTCAATCGATTCCTTAACAACATATCAATCCTCAATACAATCTTTTTAACTACTTCTGTTATTTATATATCCTTTTAAAATATTCATATACCATTCATTAGTGTATATCCATATAGAATGTACATGAACACATAGTCAAAATCTCTTACCAAGTGAACTATCAAGTGAACCATCATATCAAATATTGTTGATGAGGAGAACATATTAAATTCATATAATATGACAACAATTAAATTTTCTATAGTCGGAAATTTTTTTCTCTATAATTGTTCTATAGATAGCTTTGAAAAATTAATAGATCTCAGTTAATGTATGATGGACATTTTTTGGTAAAATGAAACATAAAGCTACAAGAATTAGATCTTACAAAAAATCATGAAAGACATTTTATTTCATATCTATAAAATTTAAATCAGTCACCAACATGATATTAATGATATTTGACGAATACAGATCTGGAACCGTTACATAATTCAAGAATTTTAAAAACTAATATTTCTCTTTCCTATAATGAGTGTAAGTATCTGGAGTAAGAAAAATATATTTTTTACTCTTTACTAGTCGAAATTCTTCCCATGTTTCCATGTCAATCATGTCCAAACTATCATTAATTCCATCCTTTTTTGTGGGGTTCATTTAGTAACATTTAAATGACACTATCACATACATTTGTTTTACATACATAACATTAATAACATGTCTTTTCTATAAAAAATTTCTAATATTTTAATTAAAAAAATGATCTCTTTTTACAACCGGTTTTTAATGTTTTTTGAAAAAGGTTTAAAAAAAATACCATATATTTTATTTTCCCAAATAAATGATCACTTGTTAGTGGAGATGGTGTTGTAAATTCTTCTTAAATTCACTCTAATGATGTCATCTAAGATCCGTACCTATGTTGATGGGGGATAAATCTATTGTCTCTAAGAAACATGGTCATTAATGAATGTTTCAACATAATTAACAGTGTACATTTTTCAAAAATGGGAAACCATTGAGTTCCTTTAATCTTATATCCTAACAAATTTCCATCTCATAAAATATGGCTCTCAACATGAAATATTTATTTCTATATGTATCTTACAATGTAACTTTAGAATCCCACAATAATTTCCAATCTTCAATCAACAGAGCTAAATAAAAATAAATATCATTACCTTATTGTTTTGGAGTTTATATAATTTGATATTTCATAATGTATTTTGTTTTGATACATAACTATTGTTGACCATTAACATGTACCCAAATAACCAGCCATATACTATGAGTTATTATTTGAAAACCAAAAGCATTCCCTCCAACTATAGATAGTGTAAGTAGAATTTTTCTCAAATCATTTCCAAATTTAAGATAATCTTGATAAATTCTATAAAGCTAAGGAGAGTTTGCTAGGTGATGAAGTTTCCCATATTTATTTCATGAATTTGTGTGCCACGTCAATTAGCTTACATTATTCTCACATACAAAAAGGATTTTAAACCATGTAATGTTTTGAATGAGCTTTAAAAAATTTATAAGAGATGATTCATATTTCCTTTCCCAAGAATCACTAAACATTGGGAAAATTTTTGGTGATTTGCAGTCTTTGAGACATAAAATATAATAATTTGGACCGACATGTAATCTTTCAGAGATCATACCCATTGGACATATCATTCTCTTAACATCATATATTCAGCAAGGAATCTCATTATATTCTAGGAACATATCATTCAAGAGAGTAAGTATTTCATTAAAACTTTCTATCACTCAATCTATTTTCTTCTTTTAAATTTTATAGTTTCAATATGTTTGACAATGTTGTATATTTAGTATAACCAGTACACAATAGACTCTTTCCACACCTTTGTAACTTCTTAAAAAAATATGTACAACCACAAGGTTGATATAAAAATATCATGATCATTTTATCAATAAAATATTCATCATTGTTCACATCTATAATCACATCCATGATACGGTCTTCATCATTTTCCACACTTGAAATCATATCATATGAACCAAAAAATATAGTCTTATCTCAATCAAAAGCAACATTCAGTTTTTCCACACGTATAGTCCAACATTTATAACTTCAATGTACTTTAGGATAGATCAAGTTTTTTCCTAATCCTATGCACTAGTTATCATTGAAAAAAAATCACAAGCATAGGAAAATGATTTGACAAGGTCCAGATAAAAGATATTTTGAAAACATGATGAACTATTCCACCGTATCCTCATACTCGTTTATTTTACCATTTCAATCTATCCATTTTAAATTCATATCCATCACATTTGTTTCGGTAATAATAATATTTAACAAAATAAATAGATTATAAAAACCATTTCATATAAAAATATATTCTTATGATTAAAATATTAATGGAATGTGGGATTATTAATGGTTATGATTTTAAAGTCATAAATTTTTTTATAAATTGTTATGATTTTACTAACATCGGTTATCATTAATATTTTCTATATTATATAAATCTTATATACCATCTATTTCACTAATTTTGGACTCAAGAGAGACCTGTCCTATATTTGAATGAAAAATAGAGGTGATAAACATATGTCATTAATATAAACCTTCAAAAGAAGCAATCTATATCAACGATTGATAAATATTTTTAAAAAAAAAATAGTTTTTGGATAGAATTTAAATTTTCTATCTCTGTGTTCAAAAAAATATACATTCCATGATTTTGTTTCATGAAAAGAAAACAATACTGAAAGATGATATTCTATTGGTCATTAAAAATAATATACACAAGGTAATGAAATGTTTTAAAAAGGCATTGCAGTTTTAATCGCTTGGTGTTTGAGGAATACATTGAAGAAAATGAGTAGAGGTATTCAATTTTAAACCATGGAAGAAGGAGGGATACTTTGAAATTAGAGCCAACTATCAATTGTGCACCATATAAACACTGTATAAATTCCATTTGTAGTCACCACCTTACATGATAAGTGGGTAGTGTTTTTTCATTTCACAGCTAGGAGCTCCATGAAATCATATTGTGAAATAACGATGAATTATTGAAAATGAATGTGAGGATAATGAAGAGGGTGAACCAAGAATGGATCAAGGAAAAATATATTTGGTGGAACATGGGTGGAGATGGGATACATGGACCATGGATCCAATTACCATCTATGTCCTACACAAACTCTTCCTACTAATCATTTTCTTTCACCACCTTATGTGATAAGTGAGTAGGGTTTTTGAAGTGCATAACTAGGAGTTCCATCCATTCAGAGTGAGAAATAATGATGAATGAGTGAAAATGAATGTGAATGTGAGGGAGATGGTGTACCAACAATGGCTCGAGGAAAGAGTGGTTTCATGGAGAATTAGCATGGTAGATCGGGGAAAACTAAGATCACTTACATGCACACTGTTCAAACCATTTGGGGGAATTAAAAACAAAAAATGACATTCTAGGGGAATAACAAATCACAAGTGACCACATATGATGATTTTAATATATCCTTATAATTTAAAAATAATAAAATAAAATAAATGTTAAACTAAGACAAATATGTTAATTTTTTTAAAAATTTTAAAAAATGATTAAATAAGGAAATGTTTGTAATTTTAATTTCTCTTCATTTCATTTCAATATGAAATTTAGTAAAATAAAATAAATGATTATAATTTCTTTTAATCTTATTTGTTTACAATTTATGGAAGTATAGAAAAAAATGTTTTGGAAATGTGAAAAAAAACCTTATTGATTTTTTTTTTCAATAGTCAACTATTCCAAATTAAAAAATTATAATTTTAAATTGTATCTTTTATTTTTAAATAAAAATATATATTTATTAAAAATATATAAATATATTTATTTATATTTTTACAAAATATATATTTAATTAAAAATATATATATTTATAAATATCTTTACATAAATATAAATATATAAATATATTTATTTATATATAAATATATAAATATGTTTTCATAAATATATATATTTATAAAATAAATTTAAAACTATATAAGTATATAAATTTGTAATATATTAAATATATATTTATAATTACATTTATAGTTTTCTGTTATTATTAAATATAAGTTATGTTAAATAGAATATTTATATACACATAATCAAAATTAATTATATAAAAATAGTAATTTATAATAAAAATTATTTGTACACATATTGTCAAAATTATTTATTTTCACATAATCAAAATGATCAATTTAAGGTGATCCAAATTATTTATAAATGATATATATTATTTATTAATGAAAATTTAAAAATTTAGGATAATCCAAAATTTTATTTCCCAATTATAAATTGAAAAAAAAAACATTTATTTCAAAAGGACCAATTCAATAATATTATTAATTCAAAATAAAAAATAATTCAAAAATAATAATTCAAACTAATTATAAATTCAAAACTATTTATAAATTATTTATATAAATTATTAATTCAAAATAATCAAAATTAGATATAATAAAAATTATATGTAATAAAATTTATTTATAAAATAATCATTATTATTTATATACACCTAATTAAAATAATTAATAATTGTTCGTTATTATTAGTTACAAATTATTTTGAATTTAAAAAAATAGTTATTTAAAAATTGCGTTTAACAAAATATTTATATTCACATGAAAATATTGTTCGTTATTGTTAATAATCACAAAGATGATCATTTATATAAATATTAATTTAAGAAAACGCTGAATAAAATAAGAACATGAGGTAATGTCAAAAAACCCATGCGTATCATTTTAAAAACATAAAAACACTTAGAAACTATGTTTGAAAATTATTTGGGGCAAAGAGAACATTTAAAAACATTAAGCATATGCTCTCCACTTCTTTCAAAACCAAAAAAATACTTTATGAGCAGCTATGTAATATTTACAAACATTTTTCTCAAAAATCAATTGTTACAAAAGGTATATTTTGAAATTCATGGTGGAATCAAGTGACACATTAAAAATAACTCATAATATTGTCTAGAAACCACTTAGGCATTTTCAGAAACACATTTTATGGAATCCCATTTCATGAAAAGGGTTTAAAGCCTTTGAAAAACATAATTTTCTCCTCAAGGATAGTTATATAGGAATAAAATTAATAATGAAACTTTTTGTAACCAGATAGAATTCAATGGATAGTAGTATAATGTGACATAATAGAAAAAACTCCTCAGTTCAATGTAAAACCATACATAGTTTAATAGAAAATGATCTAGAAAACAACCCTAGGTTCATCAACTACAATATAAAATGCTCCAACAAACCAGGAGTGTAGGCATCAAGTTCAAGTAAGCGGTGGAAGTATATAATTTTTTGGAGGTTTCTTCTAATAGAGGTTTAATAGGTTTCTTTTCATGTGGAGAGATATGGTGGGATGAGAATCAGATCAGGTGCATTGTTTGGATTGCAATGAAAGAGGAGAATATATAATCACATTCCATAGCTTTTGACAGGGTTGATTCATTGAGAATATTGATGAATACCTGAAAGTGGGATTAAATTCCTTCATAGATTCAATAGTGTGATCATGTACTCTGTTTGGGTTATATTTAAATATCCAGGTAAAGAATTAATCATCTCTTTTAAAAGTGCTAAAAATGAGTAGTTTTATCAGAACTAAATATGTAAGCACTGATAGAAAAGATCGTTTTCAATGATTTTTAGTGATGATAAAAATATCAGTGATAAAAAAGTACAAAAAAGACCTAATTGTAATAATATAATAAATATAACTAAAAAAAATTGTATTTATATAATTATAAAAAAATATTTAAAGAAATTAAAAATATGTTTTTATAAATATATAAATTAATTTATTTATAATTATATTTACAATTATAAACAAACTTATTGTAAAATATTTTTATATAATTATTAATATATGTATATAATATTTATATAATTATATATATTTATTATTAAGTATATGGGGGTCTCAAGAACTTTTTTCTATGTCAAAAATGGCATTTTGGGATTCCTCGATTCATGGATTTTCCTCACAACATCAAACTGGAGAATCTCAATGGAGGTAACCTTTCTGATACCTCTTCACACGTCAACTCCAATATAAAGGGCAGGGAAGTGGATTCTTTGACAATGGTGTCATGATCAGGCACAAATTCTTAAAGTTAATAGTGAAGGATTTTCCCTTGTTCATGTAATGGGGCTCCGAATAGAGTTCTTAAATGATGAAATACTATACAAATTACAATGAATGAGGATTTGATTCTAGAAAGATTCAATATCATTATGTATTTAGTCAATGTCAGAAGGGTTCATTCTTCTGGAGGTATATTGTAACGACCCAAAGTTTCATTAATGGAAAATCCCTCTTGATCCAGTTAAATGTTTCTTTATGAAAAATGTTTTTATAAGATATCAACTTTTTTAGTTTTACTTTAAGATTTGTGACCATTACTTTTTTAGCCGTTGAACAATGATCATCTGAGTAGTATAAATATAAGGATTTAACGAACCCATTTCTACTCAGACAAAGGAAGCGATGGCCTCATCCAGTAGATTTTCCCCTTATGAAGCCCATTTGTCAGAGCTCGGAAAAGAGGTGGCGTCTTGGGGCTTTGCCCTTGACCAAGCCCAAGCTGAGATTCATCAAGTCAAGCTCGAACATGATCGCCTACGGGAAAAGTGGAAGTTGATTGAAATTACCACTCGAGCTATGTTATCCGAGCTTCCCCAAGAGTCTGTCACCATCGCGCACCTTACCCTTAGGTCTTATGCGGCTATTTTAAGGGGTTATGTAACAAATAAGTAGCACCATGTTCATGTACATTATTTTTTTTGTATATAATAATGAATATAATTTCTAGTCATTTTTGATACATTGTAATTAGTTTTTAAAGTACAAATGGTGTTTTTAGTTATTATTTAATTAAGAATTATATTTTATTAAATTAAAGGATTTTTGAATTAAATAATATTTTAATAAAATATTATTATTATTATTAAATTAATTTTTTTATTAAGTATAAATGATCTTATAATTTTATGAATGCAATTAAAATTTTTATTAAGGTTTGAAAGCCATTTCTGTCAAAACCCGTGGATTTTTTTTTTATAAATGTTGGGTTTTATTTTAAAAGTGAAAATCCACTTATTTAGAAAATTATTTAGATAAAATAAATATTATTTTTGGAATCAGGACGTCGAAATTATCCAACGGTGATTTTTTCATAATTTTCTGAGACAGTCAAATTTTTGGTTAAAAATTAAATACCATTTAAATATATAATGTGTTTTATGACATCATAATGACCCAATGGTGATGTAATAAAATACCATAATCCTTATTTTTGGCCAATATGTTTTTTATCATTAAAATAATGAGGTTTTGGGTTTGTTTGACTTACTTTTCAAAGCATTAATGGAACCCTCAAGACTTACTCAACACTTTGCCTTTTTAAATTAATTTCCATGGGAGGGTGACTCACCTCCACATAAGCAACCCTAATTTTTTAAAACGTTCGGACCTTGGCCTTGTAAAATATTTTTTTCCTCTTTCCTTTTCCAGAAACCATGGGAAAATACCATGGGATGGTTTGTGGTTTGGATTATTTTAATATAAGGGGTCCCAAACCTAAATAATAAAGAATTCCCTCACCTTTCCTATATAAACCCACCCAAGCTCCCACTTCCTCCTCACTAAAATCCCTTGGAGTTCGTCCAACCTCTACCCAACTCTCTCTAGAATCCTCCCAAGGTTCCCAAAGCTCCTAAGAAGCCTCTCACAAGCCTCTCTCTGGCCTTTGGAAGCACACTTCCAAGTAAGGGTTTTTTTCTTCCTTTCTCATTTTTTTCAATCTTCTTTAAGTTGTATTACCCTTTTAATTTCAATTATAAATGTTGGGGTATGGTTTCGAACCTCCCCCATACTGCCCTCTTATTGTTTGAATGATGGTAGAACCCTTTCTCTCTCATTAAAATCCTCCCATGTACACCCGTTACTATGCCGAAATTCCGAAAGGAACTTCTCTCTCTTCTTTTACATTCAAGCAATAATTTTGTATCATGAATTTAAATTCCATTTCAATTGTTGGGAAATGTATATATATGACATACTTACTGTCCATTACATGTAAATATGATGAGGAACCCCTTTCCCTCTCATCAAACTTTTTGATGAATTCTTATGTCATGCCGTTACGCTGCCGAAAATCGCACCAATTTTCTAAGCCAATGTCATTGTGTAGTGAATACCATGCCCATTTCTCCATCAAGGGTATTCACCTTTATTCACATTTAATTATTGATTGTAAGGTTTCATGTTTGAATTCCACATTCCTTTATCGTGGAATAAATGATTATGTTTTATGAATCCATGTTTTATGATCCATGTGGAACACTTATGCATGAAATGAAATGTTTAAGAAGGGTGCGCCCTTTATAGCGCTCCAATGCATTGGGTAAAGTATAGTATCATGATACGTCATGTGAAATGAGTGTTGAATCATGCTAATTCAAGTGCAACGAGGGTTTACTCGTGCTTCAAGTGCAATGAGGGTTTACTCATGCTCCATGTGCAATGAGCCTTGGCTCATGCTAATTCAATGTTAAGTGTTGTTGCCACATTTCCATGTTATGATTATCAGGATTTATCATGCCTTTATGTTAATGTTACTCTAATTCTCTATTGATGTTCCTATTGCCTAACATGTATTGTAATCCTCATGTTATTCATTGTGTACTCCCTTACTGGGCTTTATAGCTCACCCTTTTCTTATGCATGTCCTCAGGTTAACCCATGCAATCCTAAGTACGAAGGAATGTAGTGGTCATGTAAAGGATGTTTTCAATAATGATGTTGTATTTCAAGTTTAATGTTTTTATGTAATGATCCTAAGCCCCAAAGACACTAAACCTCTCGATCTTCTTTGTTGTATCAAGTGAAGTTTTATGTAATAAAGCATGCTTAAGTTGTAATAAAAAGCAGGGTTGTCATAGTTGGTATCAGAGGATAGGTTTAGTTATTTTTGGGATTAGGGAAACCTAGTAAAGCCTTATATACAAGACTAAGCATAATAAAAACATCCCTATGTTTTGGTAAATAATAAGTAAGTGGTTTATCAAACAAACACATCCCTGTCTGGATACGAGCAGGTAGAGGCGGCTCTGGCACAGATGTATCCTAGGGGTAAAACCCGAAAACACCGCTTTGAGCTAGACTCGAACGGGAACTGGTGCACGACAACAGGCCTTGCTGCACTCTTGGTTACGACACTCCCAGGGGATATGTTTTGATAAATTCACAATCTTAGTATGAACCCTTATTAAGGGAAAAATGCCCCTAAGAATATATTTTAGAAGGAAGATCATGAAAAGCCTGGATTGAATCCTATAGAATCATGAGTTAAAGAGATTAAAGTTTATTTATAAGTCATCAACTTTTGTCTTTGGATTACCCTTTATGTGTTACCCCTAACTTTCCTTTTATTCCAGCCAATGGCCGGTAATAGGAGAACTCGAGCTAACAACCGTTGTGAAGATCAGTGTGATGATTGTACTTATGAGATGCCCAATCCAATGGGAGCGGGAATCGTGAACTTTGTCACGCTTCTCTCTCAGCTAACTCAAGTTTTGAATAGAAACACTGGTCAAGAGGAATGTTCAACCCCCCCTAGAAAGAACAAGTCGCTATTGAAAGCTTCATGAGACAAAGGACTCCTACTTTTAGTGGATCATCCGATCCCACGATCGCTGAACAATGGATCAACTCCATTGAAAAGATATTCTCCATCCTCCAATGCTCTGAAAAAGAGAAGGTTCTCCTGGCGGCTTATCGTATGGAGGGTGAAGCTGATCAATGGTGGACGTTGATTAAAAATACGAAGCCTGAGGAGGAGATCGAGGCTTTAGAATGGAAGGAATTCCGGAAGATGTTTTTCGATAAATATTTTCCACGCACCCTCCGTCTTAAGATGGAAAGGGACTTCCTTTCCCTCAAGCAGAAAGATGAGGAATATGTGGGAGTGTACGAGGCAAACTTCACAAGTCTTGCACGATATGCTTCCGGATTTGTCGTTACCCTCGAATGCAAGGTTGACCGCTTCTTTGGTGGGCTGAAGCCTAGCTTGCGGAAAGCATTAGCGATCCGTGACTTCGACAACTATGAGGAAATTGTCCGATGTGCCCTCAAGGTTGAAATGGATATCGGAGAATCACAGGGGTTTCATGGGGACAAGAAGCGGAAGGTGGACTTCAATGCTGGTGGTCCGATGGATAAATCCAACGGTGCTAAGAAATTCCAGCACCCCACTTGCCAAAAGTGTGGAAAGAAGAACCCTGGAAATTGCCTTAGGGGGACAAGAAAATGCTTCAAGTGTGGAAGAGGAGGGCACCTAGCTGTTAACTGTCAGCAAGAAGGACCCGCGGCTGCGATAGAGGAGAGGAACGCTCCGTTCGAACCTCAACGTGTTTTTCAATGCTACAAATGCAATGAACCGGGTCATTTTGCAAATCAGTGCCCTAATCCAAGGGTTATCAGAGGCAACCAGTAACCTCCAAGACAGAAAGGAAGAACTTTTTCCATCACTTCTGCCGAAGTGAACCCCGACAACGAAGTGGTGACAGGTACGCTGGTTATATATTCAAGAATAGCGAACGTACTTTTTGATTCAGGTTCTACGCATTCTTTTATATCTCAAAAGTTTAGTAGAACAATACCTGCACCACCACAAATCATGGAAGTAAAGATGTCGGTGAGTACAGAAAATGGGGAAATCATTGCATCCCATGAGTATAAGTCCTCCCCTGTTATAATCTGTGGATTGAATTTCCTGGCGAACCTCGTCATACTCCCTTTGGTGGAATTTGATGCAATTTTTGGCATGGATTGGCTTTCCTTATATAGAGCCAACATAAATTGTCGGGAGAGGGAAATCACACTCCATATGGAGAATCGACCCCCGATTCTTTACAAGTGTCAGGAGGAAGATGAATCTCCTTTAGCTCCATCATCTCAAGCATGGATATTACTGCCTTATGAGCATGCATATCTGGCTCAGATGATTGAGTCCAAGGAAGAAACCACCCTTGAAGAAATGCCTATTGTGAGGGAATTCGCTGAAGTATTTCCCGAGGAACTTCCTGGTCTTCCTCCAAGAAGAGATGTTGAGTTATCAATTGAACTTATACCTGGGTCACTACCAATATCCAAGACTCCATATAGAATGGCTGTTGTTGAGCTTGAAGAGCTGAAGAAACAACTACCGGAGAATCTGGATAAAGGGTTTATACGCCCAAGTGCATCACCATGGGGTGCACCAGTCCTCTTCGTCAAGAAGAAGGATGGGTCAATGCGGCTTTGCATCGATTATCGTGAACTTAACAAAATCACGATAAAGAAAAAGTATCCTCTCCCAAGAATCGATGACTTGTTTGATCAGCTGTGTGGAGCACAATACTTCTCCAAGGTGGACTTGCGGTCGGGATATTATCAAGTAAGGGTGAAGAAGGAAGATATCCCCAAGACTGCTTTTCGTACAAGGTACGGGCACTATGAATTCATAGTAATGCCTTTCGGACTCACCAGTGCTCCAGCAATATTCATGGACTTGATGAATAGAGTCTTTAGAGATTACCTAGACAAATTTCTGGTAGTCTTTATAGATGATATTCTAATATACTCCAAAACCAAGGAGGACCATGAGGAGCATTTAAGAACTGTACTAGAGACTTTGCGCAAGGAGAAGCTCTATGCCAAGTACAACAAGTGTGAGTTCTGGTTGAAGGAGGTCTCATTCTTGGGCCATATCATCACAAGCAATGGGATATCTGTGGACCCCTCCAAAACAGATGCAATTGAGGGATGGCCTAGGCCAACATCGGTAACTGATATCCATAGCTTCTTGGGGTTAGCTGGATATTATCGACGATTTGTGAGAAATTTCTCACGATTGTCCAACCCTCTTACCAAGCTAACTCGAAAGGGAGTAAAGTTTTCTTGGAGTGATGAATGCGAAGAATGCTTCAAGGAGTTGAAAAGGAGGCTTATCACTGCACCCGTGCTCACTTTACCCACAAGTGGGGAGCTTTTTGTGGTATTCAGTGATGCTTCGAAGAAGGGATTAGGATGTGTGCTGATGCAGAATGATAAAGTGATATCCTATTCCTCAAGGTAGTTGAAAATCCATGAGCAAAACTATCCAACGCATGATCTGGAGTTGGCGGCGGTGATCTTTGCCTTGAAAATATGGAGGCATTATCTCTATAGAGAGAAATGTGAGATATATACTGACCACAAGAGTCTTAAATATATATTCACACAGAAAGAGCTTAATATGCGCCAGAGAAGATGGATAGAGCTCATCAAGGATTATGACTGTTCAATACATTACCACCCTGGGAAAGCGAACAAGGTGGCAGATGCCCTAAGTAGAAAGGATCCAGCTATTCTATCAATGATGAGAATTGAGAAGGATCCAATCTTCTTAGACTTGATGAATATGGATGTGGGAATCATAAAGAAGGGAAAATCATCAATCCTTTCACAAATGATTGCTCAACCATCTCTTTTGGAAAGGATAAAGGATGCTCAAAAGGATGATGCAGGAATCCAAGAAAAAGTGGAAGCTATCAAAAAGGGAAAATCCTCAGAGTTTAATGTTAATGAAGAAGGAATTGTGCGGTTTGGGAAAAGACTATGTGTTCCATCAAGTTCGGAGCTGAAGAAGGAACTTTTGGATGATGCACATAGTTTAAATTTCTCTATTCACCCAGGGAGCACAAAGATGTATCAAGATCTCCGAGAAAACTTTTGGTGGGATAATATGAAGAAGGAGATCGCTGAATATACATCAAAGTGCCTGGTGTGTCAGCAAGTGAAGGTAGAGAGGCAGAAGTCTAAAGGGATGATGCAACCATTGCCCATACCAGAATGGAAATGGGGGAACATCACCATGGACTTCGTCACTGGACTTCCAAGGACATCCAAAGGCAACAATGCAATCTGGGTTGTTGTGGATCGTCTTACAAAGACTGCACACTTCATTGCTATTCGAGAGGATTTCTCTTTGGATCAACTGGCACATATATATATCAGGGAAGTGGTACAGTTGCATGGAGTACCACTATCTATTGTGTCTGACCGAGATCAAAGATTTACCTCTAAGTTTTGGAAGAGTCTTCAACATGCTCTGAATACTGAACTGAACTTTAGCATGGCCTATCATCCTCAAACTGATGGCCAATCCGAGCGGACTATCCAAACACTTGAGGATATGTTGAGAGCGTGCTCAATGGACTTTAAAGGAGGATGGGCTCAACATCTTCCTCTAGTTGAGTTCTCTTATAATAATAGTTTCCACTCGAGCATCCAAATGGCACCATATGAAGCCCTGTATGGGAAAAGGTGTAGAACACCGGCATGTTGGGATGAGGTCGGTGAACGTAAGCTGGTTGGACCAGAAATGGTCGAAGAAATGGTGGAGAAGGTGAAAACTATTCATCAGCATATCAAGGCAGCCCAGAGTCGACAGAAGAGTTATGTAGATAATCGTCGACGAGACCATGAGTTTAAAGTCGGAGACATGGTGTTTTTACGCATATCTCCGTGGAAGAAGGTCATGAGGTTTGGAAAGAAATGGAAGTTAAGTCCAAGGTACATCGGCCCCTTCGAGATTCTTGATCGTGTTGGGGCTGTGGCCTATCGACTAGCACTTCCACCTACTATGGCCAAGGTGCATGATGTCTTCCATGTATCCCTCTTAAGGAAGTACATACCAGACCCTTCACATGTACTCTCTTCCGAGGTGGTACAATTAGAAGACGATCTTTCTTATGAGGAGAAACTAGTGAAGATCTTAGATCGTAGAGAAAAAGTTCTACAAAATAAGACAATGCCCCTCGTCAAGGTGTTGTGGAGAAACCACAAGTTTGAAGAAGCAACTTGGGAGTCGGAGGATATGATGAAGCTAAGTTACCCACATTTTTTTTAGTGTGGGAAAAGGAAAATTTCGAGGGCGAAATTTCTTAAGGAGGGAATGTTGTAACGACCCAATGTTTCATTAATGGAAAATCCCTCTTGATCCAGTTAAATGTTTCTTTATGAAAAATGTTGTTATAAGATATCAACTTTTTTAGTTTTACTTTAAGATTTGTGACCGTTACTTTTTTAGCCGTTGAACAGTGATCATCTGAGTAGTATAAATATAAGGCTTTAACGAACCCATTTCTACTCAGACAAAGGAAGCGATGGCCTCATCCAGTAGAATTGCCCCTTACAAAGCCCATTTGTCAAAGCTCGAAAAAGAGGTGGCGTCTTTGGGCTTTTCCCTTGACCAAGCCCAAGCTGAGCTTCATCAAGTCAAGCTCGAACGTGATCGTCTACGGGAAAAGTGGAAGTTGATTGAAATTACCACTCGATCTATGTATCCGAGCCACCCCAAGAGTCTGTCACCATCGCACACCTTACCCTTAGGTCTTATGCGGCTATTTTAAGGGGTTATGTACCAAATAAGTAGCACCATGTTCATGTACATTATTTTTTTTGTATATAATAATGAATATAATTTCTAGTCATTTTTGATACATTGTAATTAGTTTTTAAAGTACAAATGGTGTTTTTAGTTATTATTTAATTAAGAATTATATTTTATTAAATTAAAGGATTTTTGAATTAAATAATATTTTAATAAATTATTATTATTATTATTAAATTAATTTTTTTATTAAGTATAAATGATCTTATAATTTTATGAATGCAATTAAAATTTTTATTAAGGTTTGAAAGCCATTTCTGTCAAAACCCGTGGATTTTTTTTATAAATGTCGGTTTTTATTTTAAAAGTGAAAATTCACTTATTTATAAAATTATTTAAATAAAATAAATATTATTTTTGGAATCAGGACGTCCAAATTATTCAACGGTGATTTTTTCATAATTTTCTGAGACAGTCAAATTTTTGGGTAAAAATTAAATACAATTTAAATATATAATGTGTTTTATGACATCATAATGACCCAATGGTGATGTAATAAAATACCATAATCCTTATGTTCGTCCAATATGTGTTTTATCATTAAAATAATGAGGTTTTGGGTTTGTTTGACTTACTTTTCAAAGCATTAATGGAGCCCTCAAGACTTATTCAACACTTTGCCTTTTTAAATTAATTTCCATGGGAGGGTGACTCACCTCCACATAAGCAACCCTAATTTTTTAATAAGTTCGGACCTTGGCCTTGTAAAATATTGTATTCCTCTTTCCTTTTTCATAAACCATGGGAAAATACCATGGGATGGTTTGTGGTTTGGATTATTTTAATATAAGGGGTCCCAAACCTAAATAATAAAGAATTCCCTCACGTTTCCTATATAAACCCACCCAAGCTCCCACTTCCTCCTCACTAAAATCCCTTGGAGTTCGTCCAACCTCTGCCCTACTCTCTCTAGAATCCTCCCAAGGTGCCCCAAGCTCCCAAGAATCCTCTCACAAGCCTCTCTCTAGCCTTTGGAAGCACACTTCCAAGTAAGGGTTTTTTTCTTCCTTTCTCATTTTTGTCAATTTTCTTTAAGTTATATTGCCCTTTTAATTTCAATTATGAATGTTGGGGTATGGTTTCGCACCTCCCCCATACTTCCCTATTATTGTTTTAATGATGGGAGAACCCTTTCTCTCTCATTAAAAGCCTCCCATGTACACCCGTTACTATGCCGAAATTCGGAAAGGAACTTCTCTCTCTTCTTTTACATTCAAGCAATACTTTTGTATCATGGATTTAAATTCCATTTAAATTGTTGGGACATGTATATATATGACATCCTTACTGTACATTACATGTAAATATGATGAGGAAACCCTTTCTCTCTCATCAAACTTTTTTATGAATTCTTATGTCACGCCGTTACGCTGCCGAAAATCGCACCAATTTTCTAAGCCAATGTCATTGTGTAGTGAATACCATGCCCATTACTCCATCAAGGGTATTGACCTTTATGCACATTTACTTATTGATTTTAAGGTTTCATTTGTGAATTCCACATTCCTTTATCGTGGAATAAATGATTATGTTTTATGAATCCATGTTTTATGATCCATGTGGCACACTTATGCATGAAATGAAATGTTTAAGAAGGGTGCACCCTTTATAGCGCTCCAATGCATTGGGTAAAGTATAGTACCATGATACGTCATGTGCAATGAGTGTTTACTCATGCTAATTCAAGTGCAACGAGGGTTTACTCGTGCTTCAAGTGCAATGAGGGTTTACTCATGCTCCATGTGCAATGAGCCTTGGCTCATGCTAATTCAATGTTAAGTGTTGTTGCCACATTTCCATGTTATGATTATCATGATTTATCATGCCTTTATGTTAATGTTACTCTAATGCTCTATTGATGTTCCTATTGCCTAACATGTATTGTACTCCTCATGTTATTCATTGTGTACTCCCTTACTGGGCTTTATAGCTCACCCTTTTCTTATGCATGTCCTCAGGTTACCCCATGCAATGCTAAGTACGAAGGAATGTAGTGGTCATGTAAAGGGAGTTTTCAATAAAGATGTTGTATTTCAAGTTTAAAGTTTTTATGTAATGATCCTAAGCCCCAAAGAAACTACCCCTATCGATCTTCTTTGTTGTATCAAGTGAAGTTTTATGTAATAAAGCATGCTTAAGTTGTAATAAAAAGCAGGGTTGTCATATATATTCTAGAATACATTGGAATTAAACAGTCGATTTTAAATTTTTTGGGGTTTTAGAGACTTTGAATGTATCCCTATGGGGTGTGGATAATGTTATATACTTTTTCATTCTAATTATTTAAAAAAATTGTCATGAGGACATGGATCTATTAATTTAAATTTGGAAACATTGTACGTGTAGGATTGTGGTGGCAGATTCAATCCTTTTGAGGTGATGAACTCAAGGGATGTGGTTTTGGGTGAAAATATTTGGTCGTAGTTAGATTTTATGGCATCAAAAAATTATCTGTGACAATATTTATACATTTTTTTTCAATTAAAATGGGATAAGAAATATTTGAATCCATTTTTGGATTCAGTGACAGCATCTTGGTCAATTTAGATATAAGCTCCCCTCTAATTGAGAAGGTAACTCTCTCTATGTTGGATGCTCATTTCTATTTGAGAAATGAATATTAGAAGCACCCATTTTTTTCAAGGCCTTCAAAACATTAGGAATTATAAGGATAAATGAAAAAGGATGTATCATTATCCTTTTTTTCTAAGAAGGTATATGATATGAAATAATATTTTAGAAAAAATAATTGCATTGGGTCTCAGACTATAGGTGACCATTATTAGATAATTGATACATTTTCAATGTTAAGGAAATAGGTAACTCATTTAAGGATGCTCAGGACTGACCAAGTCAGGGGAATGATATTTTCTTGATGGGTTATCTTTTGGTATAAATGTGATTCATGATTTTTCCACTGGTTATGATCCGGCTGTTGATGGGTAGTTGGAGACTCTTCTATTTCAGGATGGGGATGTTGGGGGTGAGAAATATGGGCAGTGAAACAATTATTATAAGGATTTTTGGACCCTAATGAATACTGAAAAGAGTGAAAATCATGGGATGATGTAGTGGAGGAGGCATAGTTGGGGTCCTGGCCTAGGGGTTAATACATCCTCTTAATCTTGTTTCAACTAGGTTTAAATCCATAATTGTTTCATATTTTTGGATTAATGGGATTGGTTATGTGGGAAACGATTAGTGTATGGTTTGGATAGATATAGAGGATGAGCTTAGTCATTTGGGAATGGATGATGGTATACTACAACTGATGATAGTAGAGAAAAATGGCATCGTGGTAGGTCTAGCGGCAGGTGTTTTCAGTAGTTGGTGACAGAACATTGGGAGGGGTGGTTGGGCTTGATAACATCGAAGTAAATAAGTTTTGGTGAGCATGTGAACTCTCATTTAGAAATAGGAAGAGGGATGATATGCATGGTGGTTGAATAGATAGGGGATTTAGGGCTCCCATCCCAGGTGGTGGTGATGGCCACAACATGTGGGTGATGATAGGGGAAACCACAAAGGAACAATATGAAAAACTAAAGAAGATTCCCTCTACCAGTGCATGATCATGATGGGGAATAGAGAAGTTTTTTACAGCTTCATTGGGATTCCATATAAAGATGATTGAGAGGGTATTCCATATTCCATCCTGAACAAGAACTGTGCATATCTTCATGACTCAATGCTAGTTGTGTATCCATGAAATGTAAGGAGTTTGAAAAAAAGACATAGGTGGGTCTGCTCTTGTGGGCTCAGATATTTGGGGCCTCAGTGTCCCCTATGATTCCTTATATGAATCTTGGGACTAAATTCCATGTATAGACCCCCCTCAACAAATTAAGAAGGGATTATATAAAATAATAAAAATATGTATGTATGTAAAAAAAGAAGTAGCGGAGGCTTCTAATGACATGTAGTGACTCGATATAGATATCTCTGAGGGTTAAATTCTTTTTCAAGAATCTATATATTTTCAATTGTGGTAGGGAAAATTAATTACATCAAGTCATAAAGCTAATCACAAGTACAATACTTCATCCCTTATGAGTGGTTAAATCAGGAATAGGTATGTTTCTTGTAGTACTGCCAGTGCAATTTAGGGATCAGACTACCACAAAGAAGATTTTGTATCCAGTAATTCTAAAAGAAATTCTATCATGAATGTGACTTTCTCCAACAGAATATATTAATAATTGTTTTATTTTTCAATACATCTTAAATTGATCTCATATTAAGGAGGTTTTCCATGAAGAATTTGGAAATGTTCATGGGGCTATCCGTGTTGGAGGACTTTCTTAGACTTCTGAGGATTCTACACTATCAAACGGTGATACTCATGTAGAAATTAATGGTCAAAAACATCAAAAACATGGTGGGACATCATCCAAGAGGCCAGGGTGGTGGCCGACTCTAGATTTGAATTTTGAACTTGTTGTGAAATTAATTTTCACTTTCTTAACTCCCCATCTCCCTGTTTTTTGTGATACTTTTATTTTTAATAAATTTATAAATCATGGGATATATCCTTTTATTGACACTTTCTTTGTAAATATATTTATTGATATATAAATATATATATATTTAATATATAAATATATTAATTATTAAATTTTAAATATTGAAATATATAATTACATGTATTTTTAAATAAAAATATAAATAAATACATTTAAAAATATTTTTATATGATTATAAAAATATTAATATAATTATATATATATATTATACATATTATATATATATATTTTAATTTATAAATATATATATTGTAATATATAATAAATATATATTTTTTTAATTTTTATAATGATTTTAAAAAATATATATATTTATAATTATAATTATAAATAATATTATTTTAAAAAATATTTATAAATAATTATAAATATAATTATGAAGATTCAGGTACCTATCGTACTGGTCCCTACAAATTATTAATGAAAACAAAAATGATGAAAATGGAAAACAATCGTGTGGAACATAAAGCACCACCATATCAGAAAACTAGAAAAACAATGACACCCCAAGAAAAACATAATGGACTAAAGAACCACTCATCATGTCCCGTAAACCCATTAATTTTTTAGGCATAAGAGCACACAACATAAAGGATCAAAGGCCTAAAAAACCCACACTAGCTAATGCATCAATTATGAAATCTAATAACTACTAACCCCAATGATCGATGCACAAAAATGTAATAATGAGGTTAACTAAAATCAAACCACCTGAAGTCATAATATTGAATGCAACATCTATAGCTAAAGACTATCTAGAAAACATTCTCTCGAAGGAATTGTTTTTACTTTCAACTTCATCTCTCATGTGAATGAGGTCATCCCTGATGCCCATCAACAGAGGTGCCGGTCTATATTTCATTAGTGAGAGATTCTCATTGTTAGTTTACCATACCACCAACAACCTGTGATACTACAGAATATCTTCTGTCAGCATCACATACCACTGTCGGTCATCCTACCACCACTTGTGTAACAATAATTTTATTAGATTAAACTGTATGCCTATGTTTGATTGGACCAAAGGCTGAGATGAAAAGTAGAACCAATGAATTCACCATACATCCATGGAAAAAATGATTCCAACATATCCATCCTATCACAAGACTTTTTCCATCATATGTCTTGAGGTAATCTCTCGTCTTCCCCTGACGTCATCCATGCCAACATCTAAATTTCAATATCAATATTGCCTATGGATTCTATCTCCCATAAACATCAATGGATATTGTAGCCAGAGGCATCCCATACCACCATCGATCACCATAATAGATCCTCTAAAGCACACCCCCTAACCTGACAACTGGTGTTGTCTTCACTACCAGTGCATGGAAATAGCCAAAAATAAAAAGATAGCATTGAATAATGGTAGCCTCAGAAGATGAGCCCCCCAAATTACTGGTGGAAAAATACTGGAGTCGTAGGGTTATGAACCCCAAAATACCATGATATGGTGCCTAGATGATTACAAGTCAACTATTACCCAGGCCACTCATGAGACCAACCTAGCACCACACACCATCATTACCTTACTAAATTTTAGTGTTTAAGGACTGGAACCTGAGCGAGTTCCATTTCCAAGGTGTGGCTGCATTACGTTTTACCACATGAGCAACCCCTGGTCATCATATAATTGTTACTCAAAATAGAAGGACCATGGGTTTTTACCCATGATCCCAATATTTATTTAAAATAAAATAATTAAAAGGTACAATGGTAGACGACTTGTGGAAAATAGTGTAAAACAACTTCGACAACGAAAAGAAGATATTCTCTCAAGAAAAAATAAAATATAGTTCATATTGTTTCCTAGAATCATCTTCCACCCTTTCCTATTGGATTATAATACCTCTTATAGGTTTTTGGATTATTCTAAGTATTTTCATCAACTCAAGGGTCAACATGGTCATCATTTTCATTGAATGTATTAGTTATTTCATACTATCCATTATCTTAGGTAATTACATGAGCATTGTCGAATTCCTCAAGGAACCCCTCCTTTCTCCTAGACCTATTCAAAATGTCATGCAAGCTATGTGAGGGCTCCCTCAACTAATATCCATTAAGTGGGTAATTTAGGTTTCCTCTTTAATCCTTATATCCTTACTCTTCAAACAAACTTAGTGCTTCAGAGGAGTTTGGTGAAACATACTATGAAAGTGGTGCTTGAATTTAAGATAACAAAACATCCACACCCAACATGCTTACACTGCCAGAACCAGGACCCTCTTAAACCATACCATTTTCCCCAATAATTGATGCATCATATATGTTATCATGACCTTCCTTCTTTTCATGACTTTCCTTCATGACTTTCATCACATGAGCTTCAAAAATAGTTTTCAATTTTTCCTTTTGCAACTTTGAAATAATCAACAGCTCGTACCTCAATTTTTGTTCAATAATAACTTTCATCATTTATTAATCACCAAAATTATCCTCTATGGAGTATTTAGAAGATATACCCTCCAACACATATAGATCAGGCATGATATTATTTCAATCCAGAGAATCTCTTAAATAAATACCCTCTTTTAGTTTCGGAGCCACAACCCCACATTATGGCATTCCGGGATGCTAATTACCCATTATCATGGGGCCTTGTATATGGTACCCTTCATTCACACTTGAAGAACCACATGCATCTAGCTTTTTGGTTGTCTGTCTAGAGGGGTGGTCAAGCTGGGGATATCTTTCCATCCCTTTCAAGAGGCCATGCACACCATGACATTTTTCATTATCCTTATTCCTCCCCATCTTGAAAGAACCCAAATCATATCTATTTTTTATGTATAAGGAACATTCCAAGCCTCTTTAGTAAGATTCTATGGAGTGTCCTATTATTTTTCACTTAGGGAAGAATTATAGCAATACTTCATAAACAATTTGCATAATCCTTTCATCAGAATCAAATGAAAAAACCACATTATCAGTTAAAGTCACTCTAAGATCCACTTCAACATACACCTGAGAAAAATACCCATATTGAACCATTTCTATCTCCTTATCCATTTAAATAGGAATACATATTAAGGAACTAATACCATACAATATCTAAGGGTTGTGAAATATATAGTTATGACCATAAATATTAAAACAAACTTTGGTAAAATAATTTCTCACCTCAAATGGAAATAAATTAAAATTATATTAAAAGATTTGTAATGGACTAGGAATGAGAAAAACCACTCTGAAGCCCCACAACCATCACTTTAATTCATTATTCGGAAACAAAATATGAAACCATCCCCGACCTATCTTGATAGAACTCCAATATGAAAAACCAAAGATTAATGAAATCCATTGGATCAATCATGAAGTTTTCTATACATGATCCTCCGGGGAAAGGATGATTTTTGAGATGGTGGAGTTCTTACCAAACTACATATGATTTTCAAACACTTTTTTTCTTACAAAGGCACGTGCATCAGTACCCTTTCGAACACATTTTCTATATTATGAATGCATAAGTGGAGAGATAAACATATGATTTAGAGTTTTACCTTCATTTGGGATCTAATCATGATTCAATATTTCTTGTTCTTTTCCACTAATAACCTTACCAAAAAAATCGTAGCTTCCAGTCAAACTCTTCCATATTTCAGCATAATCATACTTCATAAAACCAATGGCTGAGATCTGAGCTCCTCAGTCACCATCAGATCGCCCACAAGGAGAGCTCCCAAGCATAGACGCCATCTCTAACATATAATTAAATAATTATATATAAATATAATAAATATATTAATTATAATTATATATATATATTCATAATTATAATTTTAAATAATATGTCTAAAAAGTTATTATATATAATTATAAATAAATTTATACAATTATATATATTTAAATAATTATATATATATTAATATATAAATATATATTTATAATTATAATAAATATATATTATTGAAATATATTTATTATGATTTTGTATTTTTATAAATAAATAAGTAAATATATGTAATTAAAATTAGAAAAAAATATATTTAGGAAAATTTGTAAATAATTAAAAATATATTTATATAATTATATATTATTATATAAATAAATATATATTAATATATAAGTATATATATTTATATATATATATAAATAATTATATATATTCATATAATTATATATATATTCACATATATATATATATATTAATATATATATATATATAAATATATATTTAACACACACACACACACACACATATATTTGGTGCTTGGGGGCATAATTACGGCGAAACAGACATGCACCTCAAACCCAAAGGCTGATGGGAAGAAAATAGCCCCCCATGGGATAACCCACCCATCAAACCCTGTTATTATAAATATTTATATATTATAGGGGACCGCAAACCCTTACTAATATCACATTGATGACCCTTACAATGTTTTTCCACTAATGGCCCTTTCTTACAGCCCATAGGGCCCTATCCAACGTGGCCCATAAGTGCCAACCTCATCTTGGATCACTTTCACAAATGCCCTTCATTGTTGTTGCATCCCATTCGCTTAAGATCCCATCGCCAAGAATTTCATTATTCATTGTCACCACTGACTGGGCCACCCCTAAGAACCTCGAATGGTGAGGCCCTAACATTCTTGCATTGTGCAATCCCCATGCTGACATCTCTAAACCACAACCCACCATAAACTCATCAGATGCCATATCTCACTTCCATATATGCCTATTAGACCACCACCCCTACCAACAAGCAGGGCTTCACCAATCCCATCCCCGGTCACAATCATCTTATGCATCCTTCATCACCGGCCGTTAGCATGATCTCCTATTCTAGAGTCCTGCCATCATCATTGAATTTTACCACAATCGCTGATCATAGTGGGATGAAACCATTTTTCTTTGAAGGAGATGACGCTACCCCCTCAAATAGATACCAACCCAGGAACGCTAATGCCTTCACCTATTTCTTGCGTCTACTTCACATCAGCACTATCATTGGATCTCACTGCACATGGACACCTCACCATCTAGAATTAGGCATTACATCTTCTTATTCCTACTATAACCCTTTCCCCATCACCGGTCATATCCACCACATACCCATCATCATCAATGAAGGAACCCCCCCATTTACTACATGCTCACTATAAACACTACAATACATTGATTGTCAAACCTCATCAATAGACCTTCAATTAATGGGACCCCCATTCCATGCTCTACATAATTGAACCATTATTGTGTAATGATGATCAAGTGATAGAATCCCAATTGGAATCCACACATGGTCGTTTGGTATCTAAGCATCACTGATGATACTCTAGTTTCTAGAATGACTGAATAAATCATCTTGCATAACTATTTTTGAGGGAAATAAAATACTTAATTGGTGAAGGATTATTATATTCTCTCAGTCTTGAGAGGAAATAGGCAGGGGTGGTGGAGTTTTCTAGAGATTTATAAAAAATAATTAGAGAATTATTCATTGAAGATAAGTATATTATGAGAGGACTCATTTTATAAAATCTAACAATCCTAGAAAATGATATATCAATAAAATATAATATATAGAGGTAGGGTTATAGAATATATAATTCTAAAAAGTTGAGGTTTTGATCCTAGAGTAAGTTTTTATCTGGGCTTGACCTGACTAAGGAATTTTCAGATTTAATGGACATTATGTGATGTACATGACATGATATCCATGACCAATTAATTTTGTTTCCAATAAAATTTAATAGTCATGTTAGAACCAAGATGATATTTGACATTAAATTTAACATTCAATTAATTATATATGAAGAAATAATATAAAATTATTGAAATTGTTCTTCGAAGAAGATGTTGATTATCTAAAATACTTTAATTCTATTGTTGTTGTGCTTACAATATTCAAGTAAAGAATCCCTCAATCATTGATCCACACATGATCCTTTGATCTATGAATAATGAAAATGAATTTCTGGGTTCTAGTGTGGCATATAAATAATAGTTTTGTGTTCACTTTTATTTCTATGGTGATTCCTTTAATCATGAAGAATCATTCATGAACTCTCATTCTTAATAAGAAGGAAGAGGGAGGAGAATATATTGTGATTAAGAGAAGAAATTCTAGATTATAGTTCGGTCTTGAGAGAGAGATCTAGATTTTATTGTTCATAGATACTGTCTAATAATCATTCAACTCCATTCCAATAGATAGATTCATCTATTTATTGAGTTACGGTTAAGATATTAGTTTATTTCACAAAGTCCCTCAATAATATATTAAACCATTAAATGAATCCATGGAATGTAATAATAATAAAAATAATAGTTTCTTATGTATCATGCTAACTGAGTCAATAATAAATAATATTTTACCATATGGAAAATTAATATTTATCTCCTAACCTCATTTTGGTACTCTTTTCCTCCTTGAAATTTTTCAAAAGGGACTTCGAAGAAAGTGGAGGAAGATATAGGAGAAATCAAATGCTGGGAATACTGATTTAAAGTGTTCAATTTTTCTTACAAAGTTTACCTGATAGAGAAGAAAAAATATGAAGTGTAGGAGGATGAACCATAAGAGAATTGGAAGTAAGTCAAGTCATGGAAATAGGGATGTCACACAAAAATTCAAGGAAGAGGACGAAGTCGTGCCGATTGGGATTCTAATTGGAGGAAACAAACCCAATTGATATTATTTCAAATGGGTTTGACACTATAATCCTACTCCATCATGAGGAAAGTATGATAGAACATTACACGTGGGTTCATTGATGTCAGTGTTCTCAAGGAATTTATTGGAAAATCATTTTCATATATAAATGTAGGATTGTGATAAAAATTAGGAAAAATATTTGAATGTGACTATTTTTTATCAGGGTAGAGATTTATTTTCTAACCCCATCTTCATTTCTAATTGTTATCAAATTTTATTTATTTCATTTATTTCTATGAAATGAAATTTGTCCCTAAAAATTAAAAAATTTATTAATAAATATTTATTATTTCAAAAAACAAATATATCCACATATAAAATAAATACCCTAGTAATAAATATTTATATAATTTATGTGATTAATAAATCTTGAAAAAATATATTACTTGGAATTTATAATAATATGTATTCCAATAATTAAAGTCATATTGAATTTAATTGAGATGAAAACACTTAGTGTGTTACCATCTTGGCGTTTTCCGCAATGGAACTTGATAAGATTTTAAAATTCCAAGAATACCATCTAGAAATGGGTCGAGTCAACCAAAAGAAAGAATTTAATATCATAACATTGACTATCACATACGAGTGTTCACTATTTAATATAATCCCTTTGACTCGATATCTCATCCTGTAGGTCACATACTTGTGTCATCAACCTTAAGGGTTGACATATCTTCCATTTATTAACCAAAATGTACTTGTATACATCACCATGATGATGGATTTTATATTTATTGTTCCATTCTATTCAAAATTCCAATATAGTAATTTCCATAAATGGAAGTGATAATTTTTTCATCGATATATTCATTAACAACATACTAAACGTGATGTTCCCAACATATTCATCATAGTGTGAACATAGTGCATCACATGTTTTTTCAAAAAATATAAGTATGTGTTTTATTATATGTATTAATAATAATAATAAAATCTATGAACAATTATGAAGGCTTGTAGATATGAATTCTAAAAAAACATAAAAATGAATAATTCCTATTGGATGGTTTATTCTCGTAATCTCTTATCTTGGATACTACCAAGTGTGAACTTCATAAGATAAAGCACTATCCTCTTATAGGGTCTCTCATATTATTTTTCAAAAACTATGTTCCCCGTAATAGTTCATCGTTCAGACCATATGAAAAAACCATTAAGTGATATCATCATAACATATCATGGTTTTTATCATAACAAGGAATTACTATAATCTAAAATTAAGTGAAACATACAACATTAAATCTTCATGTTAAAGCCATGAACAATAATGATTAATATGGGATAAAATATAATTAATATTCACTATATTTAATATACGTACTTATATAAAGTAAAAACTAGTTTGTTCTATGTCATTAACTCCAATAAACTCCCTCTTGTCCAAGATCCAACCACTAATGATTTCTTGTTTGCTATATCTCACATGAAAATCATGTTATTTTAAGCTAAGGTGATTTTTAGTGATCAACTATGCTATATTTGGTGGAAATTATACTCACTCTAACTTCACAAATTCTAGAAGAACCCCTCTAGAGATGATACTTTCTGTGAATGTGCTTCATCCACTGGTGTGAACATAGTTATTTTACGAGAGTCACCACTATAGTATTATCATAATTAATTGTAAAAAGGTCTTTATTTCATGACACCATATCTAGATATTGGAAAACATTTGTAACCACACTACAAATTTAACTATATAAGAAGCCACAATCTACCCTAACTCTGTTCTAAAATTTGAAACCATGGATTGTTTTGAGATCTTCCCACTCATTACTCATAATTTGATGGTAAATAAGTATCCTAAGTGCGAATTCACATCATATTAATCTATTTGGAAATTATAATATACATATCCCATGATGTCTAGCTCCTCATGTACTCTGTATACTAGGAACATATTCTTAAGTCAGCTTAGATACTTGAGGAAAATTTTGACAACCATCTAATTGTGGTCTCAATGATTTTATTGATATTTTACTTGTTTACATAGGTAATAATTGAAATCTACTCTGGTATATATCGTGACAGAAATGAATGAACTAATTTCTCTTTCATATGGGATTCTTGAGATTATATGTCATTCCTTATGTGTTAGAGGACCCATTTTCTTAGAATGATGAATACCATGTAACATAAGAATAACCCCTCTTGGATCGTTCCATACTGAACCTACCCATTATCTTGTCAATATATGTACCCTAATATATGTTGAGAAGCCTCCTAGATCCATTATGATATATATTGATCCTATGAACATATTCTGCTTTTCCTGAGTATTTCATAGAAAGAATGAATTTAACCGCCTAATAATGGTCTGTTAGACATGCTTATCATTTCCCACAAATAAAATATCATCTACATATACTATTAAAGAAATTAGCAAACTACCACTAAATCATTTATATAAAAAGGTTTTCATTCATTTCTTATGAAACCAAATTCTGTTATGGTTTCACCAAAATGAATGTTCCATGATGTGGACTCTTGTTTTAATCCATAAATGGATATCATCAACTTGAAAGCATTATTAGCATTAGCTCGAGTCACAAACCCATGTTTTTGTTTCATATAGACATCTTCCCAAAGGATTCTATTAACAAAGTTTTTTTTATATATTTATTTCAAATATCCTTATCAGGGTTCCACGTTAGGTAAGTATTTTGATGGAATTGATCTTGAATACTTGAGAAAAAGTATTTTCATAGAAAATTCATTGATTTTGTTGGTACATTTTGCAACCCATTTTCCATTATAGAATCTAACTTGACAATTAATTTATAGTTTCTTTTTGATTATCCATTTGGAACCCGTGGTATTTACATCAACTAGATGGTTCAATAAAATCTAGAATTGGTTTTATTACATGTAATATTTTTTAGAATTATTTTCTTATTCACATTCGGCAATATGTATTCCTCTTACCAATTCAATTTAGGTAAGATGATCATTATTATCTACTAATAATTATTCCCCATCCATGGTTATTGGAAATCCATAAATTTCATGTTCTCTATTGTAATCCTACATAGTTATTGTGTCTCATTAATAGATTCTTCCATATAGATTTTTGGAAGTTGTTCTTATACTAAATTATATATATCTAGAGCTTGGAATTCATCAAATTCTAACTTTCTCCCACTATCTCTTTTTGAAATTTGATCCATCTCAAGGAACATGAAATGTCTTTCCACAATTACGATTTTATCTGTGGGGCTGTGTATGTAATATACCCTTATTTCCATATGGTATCAAAAAAAGATACACATTTATCCTCAATGTGTAGGTTTGTTTCTTAAGGAGGGATTAATAATTTCTTTGCATCCCATTACATGTAATTTTGATATAAATGTTTCTATTCACTCCATAATTGGTTTGGAATATCATCTGTTACTTTAGTTGGTAATTGGTTTATTATTTACATAGCTCTCTATAACGAATATCCCCAAAATGAAAGTGGAATGTTTTCATGATTCACCATTGACCTCAATTTTTCCATTAAGGTGTTATTCCCCCATTCAAAAACACAATACCAATGGAGTGGTTAAGGAGGACTTGTATGAGATAAAATATCACACTCCCAAAAATAGTCAATGATGCCTTGATTATGAAATTATCTTCTATATTTTATGAAGAGCTGCTTAATCTTTATAAAAAGTTGGTTCTCATCCTCATTTATGATTTTTTTGAATTTATCAAAGGATTATGACATTTACTATATTATTTATATATATCTATAATAAAAAAATGACTAATAAAATTTATGAAGAATGAGTACCCGCCTATTTATTCAATTGGGAATGGTCCACACATACAATGTTCTTACAATTTAAATTCTATAAATAAAAATATGAAAACATATTTAAATGGTATGAATGAATTTTTTTGAAATTACATACACATATAAACATATAGTATACTACACGAAATATGAAATTTCATACCATCATGCCTCTTTCAATTTCATATTATGGGAAATTACAATATGCACACATTTTATACTATATGTATATAGGTGTATGCAGTATATACACAATATGAATACTTTTTTGAATTACATACACCTGTGTGAATATAGTATGCATACATTGTTTGAAAATACATACACCTTTACACAGACAATATAATGTATGCAGTATGCACTTACATACTCCCATGCATCCCATGCATTTTCTAGAATCATACTAACTCACTGAATATCTCATCTGATAAAATAATTTGAAATATATATGAAAAATAATTATTCTTCACATGAGTATCAATTTGTAGAAAATTGGTAAGTTTTTTTCACCCTTTAACCTTTGTGGGTTGTTTTGAATAATTTTATCACAAGGTGATAAATTCTTGTTTTAGGTCGTGAATAAACACAAACCATATCTCATAGATGGACCAAATCTTTTTAACTGATTACTAAAAATGGGATTCAATTTTTTTTATTTTTAATGACGAGTGACTATTTAAAAATGTATTTTTTCTTTATTATATTATTAATATTGAAAAATTTGTGCCACTTAGTATATCACCACTACAAATCACATGAAATTCATTGCGATCCTTTATTAGCACTAGCTATAAGTGCTGATAAAGGGCCCTTTTATCAGTGATAAAAAATGTTGATAAAACAATCTATTTGGTAGAACTATTTTTCTCACTGATAAAAGTGAAAACTTTCAGCGCTTTTTTTAGTTTGGATAAGGGATCATTTTATATGGGCTAAAAAAATCACCGATAAAAGTAATCCTTCACTAGTTTTTTAACAATGATAAAGGGAACATATGTTAGTGTTTATTTTAACTAATAAACTGTGACCATTATTAGTGATAATTTAGTTCTCACAAAAGTTATATTCTATAAAAATAATTTATACATCATTCAAAATTACACATTAATATAAAAATATAAAATGTTTTATTAAATATGATTTAAATCTGGCTAAATATGCATTTACAGATAATATATGACATATTAAGTAATGAATTCCTTATAAAGTAAATAATAAATAAAAAATAATATATAATTTTCTAATTATTATTGTGTAATACATAGTACGCAAAAATTGATGAAATAAAAATTCAATAAATTAAGGAATGTTCAAAATAATTTTAAAACAAGACATAAACTTCAAGAAACAATAACTATTGATTATAATGTTCATTGGGACTCTACGACTTATCAAATAAAATTCTAGGAATATATTTATTCCATATTTATTTGGGAGACCCCAATCATTATTTTTTGTGGTAAAAGGCATGGAAAGCCTCCAAAATAGATTTTTTATTTGAGATGCCTTAATTTTTTATCATTCGATGGGATTTTAAATTATTTTAAGAGACTTATTTTACATTTTTTGTAGAGACTGAATTTATTCCCAAGGCTTAGATTTTTATATATATTATTATTTTGAGATTTTATCATTTTTCAAATTTTAGTTTTATTTATAAATAAATATATACCTAAATGCTTATAATTACATACAATAAATCAATTATAAAAATAAATATTTAAACATATTTACATAAAAGTGTATTTTAAAGTACATAAACCATATATAATTAAATATTTATCATTAATTTTATAAAAAATAATAAATTTTCCATTTTATTTTCTTTATAGAAATTAATTAATTAATATATATCTGTACAAGTAATGTTTATATATAAATATGCTTGGTCCAATAAAAAATATATATTTATGTGAATATTCAAATATATATATAATACATCTTTGTAAATATTTGTGATAATAGATGGAGGAATGAGAGTGTAGTGTGTGAGAGCTTCCAGGAGAACGTGTCGGGAAAGGCCATCCACAAAGCCTAAATTTGTACTCCAATATTCCCAATCACTGGGTCTAGCATCTCGGTCAAATTAATGATCTCAAAAATTTAAGATAGAGGGGAATCTATTTGTATATCATCCTTCTCCAGCTTCTTCGGTGGCTCGTTTCCCCTAATCAATGAGAGTGTTTCACAATGAATAATTTTGAATGGCAATAGCACTCATGTTTCAGCTTAGAAAGTTGCAATTTTAGAGAGAATGGATCTAAGAATGTTCTCCTTAATTTCCCTAGTCTCTCTATATAAAGGTATGAATCCTTGGAAAATAAAGGACCATGTTTCACATTTAGCGTCAGCTTACTGTTTCTCTGATTTCAAGTGTATTTTTCTCAGGTGAGGGTTTTTTCATGTGATTATCCCTTCTGCAGAGTTGAGGGGTAAAACCGAAAGTATGGGTTCCATAAATCTGGAACCGGGAATACTAAGGATTCACAACTTGAGTCTAAATCTCAACCTAAATGTGTTTAAGGACACCTATGCCCTGGTTTGGGTTATGATACATGGTTTGAATTGGGTTCTCCAGCACCTCGAGATTTTTTTTGATATTTCATATACCATTACAGTCCCTATTAGGATGGAACTTTCTAGTGAGAGGGTTATCTTGGGTCATTTTCAGGGAGTTTTGGTAGAAATTGTTCTCAGTTATTCATGCATTAATAGTGTGGTGTTATATAAACCTCAAGTTGAGGTCTTCTGACAAATTTAATATAAAAAGATCCCACCGTTTGTGTTTCTTGTGGTATTATAGGTCACTCAATGGATGTTTATAGAGCTAATCTTGTTTGTTCCAATTTTATCATTAAAGGAAATGATATCTCACACTGTCAAAGGATAATTTTTTGTGAGTCTGTATTGACTTTAGAAAATATTACAATTGTTTATACTACTCCAGCTCTTCCTTTGGCATAACAACTCCCAATTGTTGAAAATCCACCACTATTGGGGATAAGGAATAATTTTAATGAATTTATTCAAAACATCATACCATTTTTAATGCAAATTCTGAGAATACTTCTCCCCCGCTGACTGATGACAACATGAAGGACCCTAAGAACAAAAGTGCTTTGGTATAAATAGTAGAGGAAGATCATTGGACCATAGCCATTTGATATTTTAAAGAGTATTTATATAAAGTCTTAGTCAATGAACAAGATGACGTAGAATCTAAGGATAGTCAGACTTCAATGGAATTATTGGACCAAGATGAAGTTGACATTGACATGTGGAAACTTCCTAAGCTGGTTGATACCAAAGCTTGGAAAGGAAAAGGAATGTCTGTCTCAGCCAACCCTGTGAAATCTACCCTTATAAAGTCTACTTTGGTGCAAGGATCAGATAGAAATGTTATGTATTCTCCCATATTTTTCTCTAAACTGATGAAGATTTCTACTACCTTTAATGTATTAAATGGGTTTAGGGTTCCTGTGCTATATGTTTGTGGATGCGTTGACCATGGGAAGAATCTAAATTCTTATGGTTCTACTTTCGGTAATAATATGGTCTCTTTTTTAAAAGGTGATACTACCTCTTATAGAAATCAAACAATTATTATTGGTGATGTTTCTTCTAATATAAGTAATGTAATGATTTCAATAATGCCTCCATGTAGTGCTTCATTGGTCCCTTATGGACCTTGTTTATGTTTTGAACCGACTATTGGCAGGATAGTTATAGATTTTGGCCAAGTAACAAGTGCTGCTAATCAGACTGTGGAAGATGGAAATCATATGTTTCCTAACTCCTAATAAGATCATCATTATACTTAAGAAACTAATAAGGGAAAGTAATTTTCCCTTCGATACATGTCCTATGAAAATGAGAAAAAATATTTTCTACAATCAAAATGTTTTCTACATATTCTCCTATCAACAGAACATTTGTCCGACTTGGGATCAATGTGAATTCAAAAGAGGGTACATCTAACACTTTTGATTTTATTGCTCATGGGAGCAGTGAGGAGGATGTTCAAAATAGTGAATAAACACCTATTGAAAAATAAATGATTACATTTTGTGATGATGAACCCTTAGATGATGGAGGTGGCCCATGGATGCAGGACAAGACATGGCGATGAGGGTGACATCCTTGTGGTCGAGGTGGGAGAATCCCTCACCATAGCATCAGTACGAGATCTTGGGCTATCTGATCTCTATTTTATTATTTTTTTAGGTTTATTTGTGCAAATTTGTTTTTTTACGTTTCCCATCTACTTGTTTTTCTTTCATTTAATAAAGAGACCTTGTGCCTCAACCATATTAAAAAATGTGAATATTTGTGCATGTATGTGGAAAATATAAATGTGTACACACCTGAAAGTATGTGTAAATATGTGTCTGTGCCAAAATTGTGTAAATACATCATATATAAATGTAGTTTTATAAATATATCATCGTCATTAAACATAATATATAAACATAATTACAAAAAAAATTATAAATATATTACAAAAAAAATATATTTAAATAACAATATATATATAACTAAGTGTAAATATATATGTAAATATATAGATATATATTTATATATATATGAGTGTAATGTATAAAATATATATCAAAATATACAATATATAGACATATTTTAAAAATTTATTTAAATATAAATTTATATATCATATGGAAATAATTATAATCCATTTTATTTATAACAATTTATAACCATTTTTTACATTATAAAAATATATGAATATATATATGTATATATATAATTATAAAAATTTATATATAAGGTTTATATATACATATATTTCTTTGTATTAATAAATAGACATATATTTATATTTTTATTCAAATATATGTAAATGAATATTAATATATAATATATTTAAAATGAATAAGTAAATAAATAAATAATTATATACATATAATTATATAATTATATATATTAGGGCCTTATTGGAATAATTACATTAAACACACACACACCACACACACAATCCAAAAAGGTAGGTCATAGAACCCCCAAGGGATAACCCACCCATCAAGCCATACTTATTCAGTGGCCTGAAGGCCCAGTGGGTATGAAGGCCATTACATAGCCTAAAGGCCTAGTGCAACATCATGCCTACATTATACTACCTACTTCACCAGGTACACATTGTGCCTGCATCACCACCTTCCTGCATCACCACCTGCCTACATCATGGGTCATGTCTGCGTCAAAGCATGCTTGCAGAAATTTTCTCCCACCCAGATTTGAACCTAGGTCAGATGCCAAATTACGAGGAGCCTTTACCACTCGAGTAATCCCCCAACTGCATATATATATATATATCTTACACTCCCACACCCATAAATAAAAGTATATGTTTTATAAATATATCCAAAAATATGTATATAAGAATATGAAGAAAATATATGTATGTAAATATATATAAATAAATATAAATATTATAAAATATAGAATTAAAAAAGTTAGGGGTTATGCTAAAGGGGTTCAAGTAGCACATGGTTGGTCACATGACTGAGTCCAAGTGCATGTGGGTGAATATGTAATTAATATATTTATATTATTTTTTTTTAATTTAAATGGTTAATTATGAAATTATATATATATATATATTTTAAATGTATTTAAAATATTATAAATTTATATGTATATTTAAATATTTTTTTAATTAAAATAAATATATTTCTGTAACAAAAATATTTATTATATTTATATTTATATATAAATCTATATATATAAAATATTATTTAAATATATATAATTCTATAATTGTATATAATTGTATAATTTTATTTATAATTATGTACAAATATTTATAAATATATTTATTTACAGTTATAATTATAAATAAATAAATATCCAAATAAATACTTATTGAATTATAATTAATATATTTAAATAATAAATATATTTATTATATTTATAATTATATATATATATATATTAATAAATAAATATATATATAAGTAGTTGAGGTGTTGACCTAGTGGTAAGGAATCCCCATAATACTGCAACACAGAAAAGTTCAAATCTTATTGGTCTCCAATTATCGTGATAAGAAACCCAAGTGGTATGTAAATGGGGGTAGTTTGCATGGTGGGGGTGGCGTGTCATTGCGGGTGGAATGTGAAATGGTCGGTATGGCGGTGGATTCAGGCTGTGGATGCTGGATTGAGGTCCTCTAATGGTGGTGTAGTAGGCTACATATGGGAAAATGATGAAGGATAGAGGGGTCAATAGTGGTTGACATTGAGGAGGGCAGTGATAAAGGCAGCAGGGTAGGTGGATGATAGTCTGTATGATGGTGGGTTTGGGCCATGGTTTTTGGTTAGATGGCTACTGGCGGTGTGGTAGCGGGATTCAGATGTGGCAGTGATGAAGGAAGGCGAGGTCGTTACTAGCCAGCGATGAGGAGGTTGATGTTGTGGTGGTGGCCTCGAGCTACAGATGCATAAATAACAATGATAGATAGGCTCGCTAGTGGCTGATCATGAGGAGGATGACACTATGAAGGTGGCCACAGGATGTTGGTGTGGCAGTGATGATAGTGGGATGCAGGTTGTAGCATTGAGTTGGGTGTTGTATATTTGGCCTTAGTGCATGGTGGACCTATGGGTCTGGGGGTACCGGTTATAATTTGATTTATTTCTAAATCAACATTTAATGGTCACGTAATGAGATCTCTCTACAAAATATAACTAGATAGGTTTTTTTGTTTAAATAAAATTATGGTGGGGGAGGGGGAATTCCCCTTTATGGTTAATATATATATAATTATACCAATATATATAATTATACATAGTTATTTATATATAATTTTAAATATAGTTAAATAACTATATTTAAAATTATATACAAATAATTTTTCAATATATTCATTTATAATTATAATTACATACATATACATATTTAAAAAATTATAATAAATATATTTATGTAATAATAATAAAAATTATTTTTTTGAAATGGTGAGGCTCAACAACCTCTTTATTAAATAAAAACCATGTTTATAGGAGGAAGATGAAAAATATAAAAAACCTAAAAACTAGTATTCATGTAACTGGAGATCGAGTAATCAGGTTGTAGTTAGAGGAATATCAACCCCTACCATGAGTATTTCATCCTCTTCCCCATGTTTTAACCCGTAACCGTGGGCCAACTCCATCATTTGGAAGTCCAACATCAACAATGTCCAAAATTTATTCTTATACAAATACATGATCATTATTTTTCAATCCTCCTCACTATATTAGAAATCAAGAAATTCAAAGGAATTTTGAGTATTAACCTTCAAATGTGTTTTATCCTTTATAAGATAAACAATATCAACTCCCACAATATTTGTTTTATCCTTATTAGGATTATTCAAATTGGAAGCCTCAGGATCAACCATATCATAACCATATTCAATAACAACATGTTGTATTATAAGAGTGGCCACAATAGTTTTCTGAATACATTTAGAACTATCCAACCCTGATGACAAGGGTAAGAAAACATCAACATTATTCTCCTATCCATTTTCAAGTAGTGAGACCAAACTAATTACCATCAAAATATTTGGATCACTGATGATCTGAACAAAAGGTATCTATATGCCATTAATTGAAGCCACTACTATATTATCCCATTCAGAACCATCCATCCATGAGGTAAATTATTTCACCACAACTGAGTTTTGTTTCACCCTTCTATGAGCAATTTCTAAGATCAAAACAGGTCTTAGAAAAATCAATTATTCATTTTAGATAGGATTCACAGGGGTTTATAAGCCACTGTCCATATGATTTAGACAATATTAAATACATAAAGGTGGTTTTACACCCACTAATATATCCACTATATGACAAGAGGAAGTGGATGACATGAAAATTTAAATGATTCATTCAGCGGAAAATTCTTGTTCAAAGAATCTACATTGGATCCATTTAGTTTAAAAGAACTAGAAATGAGTAACAAAAACCTTCTCATTTTCCATCTTATGGGCATACATACCATGCTATTGAGGAATAACGATGTGGGCCTTTTGGTATTGTATGTGGTAATATCCCCATTGGCCTTCCCATTATGACTTTTATGAAGAATTATTTTTTTCCTACGATAAGTTTTAGTCTACATCAACCTTTGAAAAGACCTCCATGAAAGGATGATTATCATTAGAAAACCAAAGAATGAAAAGAAACCATTCAAAGCTTCCTATTTACAGTCCTTATCATTATTTGAAGTGGATGACCCATCAACCAGTAAGATATTTCGAAACATAGGTGAACAGATTCACACTCCTTGAGTAATTGAAGGCACCACAATCATCAGGGAGCATCCGGAAGAGATTCTCCCATTCATCCATAATAATATAAAGAAAATATATTTATTATATATATATATATAATTTTATAAATATATTTAATTATATAAATATATTTATAATTATATATATATAGTAAATATATTTATTAATAATTTTAATTAGAAAATAAATACATATTCTTTTTAGGACAATTATATCATTCAAGGCCTACCTTTGGATAATCCTACTAATAATGTAACCTTTACCCATGATGATGCAAAAAAAAAATACATGATTGGTGATCCTCAAGAACGTCATGTTTCGGTGTTAGATGATTATTTTGATGGTGGTCAAGCTACTGAATCTCATAAAGAGAACGAAGACACATCAGACATGGATCAAAATGGTGCAACATGGGTACCTCGTAAACAATTGAGGAGAGGTAGATGCTTGACAGATTGGGGAAACTCATGAGGAATGTGTGGTAGGCATAAAAGGGTGATTGTGTAGGTTTAAATTTTGTTTTATGGTGGTTCTAGGTGTTCTAGATCTTTATCTTGAAACTCCATCATCTCTTTGTTTGTCTACATTCTATTAATAAATAATTTTTTACCATGGGTTTTAATCCATGGTCCACGACATTCATGATAAATATATATTTAAATAATTATAAAATCATCATATATATATATATATATTAAAATAATAGATATATTTATGATATTTATAATTTTATATATTTATATATTAATATATATATATATATAATTATATAAAAATATATAATTATATAAAAATATTTATACTTATATACAAATATTTTAAAATAATTTTATTTAAATAATTATAAAATTACAATGAATATATTAAAATAATAAATATATTTTTTATGCATATAATTAAATATATTTATATATTAATAAATAAATATTTATATAATTATAATTATAATTTATGATAAATATTTTAAGTGTTTTTACTCGAATGGTTCATGAGACAGGTGAGCCCGCTCCTAAAAAATTTATTAGAAAAATTGAGATGACAAAGGGGCGAGGATGGACAGGATCAAACAAAGTGGCATGCCCTCATCAATAAAGAAAAACTATAAATCAAGAACATGATCATTCCCATAATATTGGTCATAGTCGTCATCGTCATCTGTAGTTTCCCACATTAACTGTTAGTTCCTTTGATTGATGATCACAAAGTACTTCTACTTGATCTTTTCCTACTTCAAAGTGGTTTAGATCTTCAATTCCATGAAATATGGCCTTGTAGTCGCATTTCTATCAATCCCTTATGCATCAACCTAATCCTCTTTTCCACATCCTCATCCATGGCATTTTGGATACCTTTACCATTTACATGATTTTAGACGAAATGTTTCATCTGGGTTTTCCTTCTCAACATCAATATATACCATCACCAATGGGACATTCCCACCCTCAATAACATCTTTATCCCTATCTGTGTTCATTTGTGCCTCAAACACAACTTCATCCATCTCTTTCGACCCACATGTATCAATCAATAAAGGAGTGTCATTCCCAATAATGCAAATTCTTGTTAAAACTATCTTGGCCAAGAAAATAACCTACATCCACACATTGGATGGAGAGAAATATTGTATAGTGTATCCTGTCTTGGAACTTTAACTTCTAATAAGGTAATCTTTAAAAGAGACTACCATCACAATCTTCATGATTTCTAGCCTTTATTGGACGTTTCCTTGCATCAGCAATAACAAATTCAGTCAAGTGATCATATAATCATAGTAGTAGTACTAGATAGTTCTTACAATGGTTTTTTGGTCGGTGCATGTGTGTCAATAATCTTCCCCTTTGGACTAGCATCACTCGCTACCTCTTTTCCCACAAATCCAGTGGAAAAAGGTTTCTTACTAGTAGGCTATGAGGGAGTACTTGCATGTTTGATTTAAATATTTTGATATTCTAGCAATTGGATACCTCATGCCCCATAATCATATAAATGTTATCAAATGATGGGATGAATTAATATTCAAATTGAACATTAGTTTTAACACCATTTTCCAATAGAGTGGAAGATTTAGGAAGTGGGATGAGCATTTCAGCATTAACTAGGACATTAGAAATGTACCCAAATTTTCCTTCAATAGTGTTCTCATCCATCGAAATGGTCACACCAATATAGGAGACAAGATATTTAATAATTATAGGATTCCATTGCACCCCGATGAGACCATCAATTATGGTTGAGATATGTGTAGTTTTATGTTTTTGTGAATGTGGGTTGAAACTCAAATCACAGGAAAAAATGAGAAAGATCCCTGGATTTAGGGCACAATAACTGGATCCCCAAGCATTATCCCAATCATCTATATTAGATTATATTAAATGAAAATACACTCTACCAATTGGGACAATACACTAGTTCGACATGCCCCAAATATGGGAGAGCCATGATTTGACCTCAAAACTATTCATCTGTTTGTATTCCATAGAAATAATAAGATGACCTAAAAGAGAAAATATATATCCATCTGATCAATCCTTGAGGGAATCATGGTTTGTGATAATTGTGAAGGTCCTATTTCCAAATATAGAGGGGTGGGTAATATGAAAATCATGAATGAGACATTCAATCACTTGAATAAATTTATTCCATTGGAATTTTTCTTATATAAGGGAATATATAAGTCCCATTATTAAACATTACATAATCTTGAGTCAAGTCAAGATTTCATGTTGAGGATATTTTTGAGTTTATAGTTTTAAGGATTTAGGAAATAGATATTACAATAAAACTCAAACTTATACAAAGTGGATACAACTACAACAATATTACATTCTTTCAACATGTAAAATTTTAAAAGTAAACATGATTTATTATTATTGATAATAATCTTCGTGACTTATTTTTTTCTCTTCCCTATCATTATACATTGTGAATACATATTAAGAACTTGGGATGAGAACAAAATGCTCAGTAAGGGATATACAATATGGAAATAAAATGTTATTCCATGAATATTTATAATCCCATGAAATCATAATAATCCTAAAAAACATCATAGAAATCAAAAATAATAAAGGTAACATGTGATATCCATATAATACTTACATTGAAACTTTTATGACTACATAGAGAGTAACCTTCGTGGTTATGTTCGGATTACCCACCACAATATATTCCCTATATATATTTTGAGAAACATTATCAGTTAACACTGTTACGATACTAAATGCATTGGAGAGCTATCATGGAGTCACCCAAATTTAGTTTATCAGGGAAGAACCTATATACATAAGAACTTCCCATGAACTTTAACATTATCATAACAAAATAAAAATCATAGAGGAAAAAAACATTTCCACATTACATTAAAAAAATATCAATTCAAGATATGGAAAAAATCAATATCTTCAAAAAACTATTTTCAATACAAAAATACATTAAAAGGAATATGGTATTTATTTTGCTTCTAAAAACATTAAGGATTATAGATGAATTAATATACCAAATAATGGTCATGACTGTGGAAAAGTAGTTTTCAACACATACGTTAAAAACATTATTTTTTCAATTTTGTGAAATGATCCATAGAAAAGGCTCCTTTATAAATCCATTTAATGGAATTAATAATCAAAGTGGATAATTATACATCGTAAAAAATAAGGCGGTGTATAATATCAAAATATGCCTCAAGGAATGGAGATTGAGATGAAATCTCTTAAAGTGAGTTTGAATCATCACGCATGTTCCTTGTTCTTCTTCAAAAAATAAAAATAGATTAATTTATACTTTCTTGATAAAATTTTTATAGTATATAATTTCTTTTATATCACTTATTACTGTGTTAAAAAATTAATATAATTATTTTAGTTCATATCAGATGTTTTGTTGATATCGAGTAATTGAGTTGAAAATGAACATGGTTTGGATGTCCCTAGTCCATGTGGTCATAATTAAATCATCTCAAGAATAGTATTCAATTCATTATGATCATATTTATTAATAAATTATTCCTTTAAATGAAAACATGATTTGTGGTTATGAAAAATGAAAAATTTAATAATCGTGTATATGATATGTTGTACGTACGCATGGGTAACGTTTTCCATTTTTCATTGATCATTATGGAATGAATTTATGTATTATTATATATATATATAATTATAATCCCATAATTAATATAATATTAATAATTTAAATATACTTATATATATCATAAAAGTGATATAATGAAAAAAATGAGTCACATCGCTTCAGGGAGGCGATAATTCACACATATACACGAACGACGTTATCATTTTTATGAACATGGAAAGTAAGAATGTAATTGAAATATTATTATTATATAATTATTAATATTTCATTAATATAATATATCAATATTAATTCTATTATTATAAAAAGTCTTGAGAGATGGGTATGAAAAATGAATTAGATTTGTCCGTGGTGGTGACAGTTCACACATAAGGATGAACAATTATGGAAGTGGAGATGCATTTAGGTGATTATATTAACATAATATCATCTCAATATATTGAGGAAACTACAGTTATGATATTATAATGGTTTTATCAGACTTGAATTAAGTGTAAGAAGAAATAAAATACAATTACTTAAAGTACATGATACCTCTTCCTTTGTTAATGACCCTTGAAGAACAATTTAACACCTCTAAGAAGGGTGTTATGCCTAAACTAGGACACAAGAACACAGGGAGGTATTTTAGTAAGGGTTTTGGAATGATATTTTTTGAACCAAATGGTTCTTGACGTGTTATTATTAATGAATAGTGGGTACCTTTTATTGGAGAGAGGAGGGGCACCATTGGAAACTCTTAAATAAATTAAATTAATATAAATTACATTTTTAATCCAAATGAATCCAAATTGAGATATTTATAACATAATATACAGATAGTTATAAATAATATCATATGATAATTTTATACATTTATTTATTTTATTTTAAACGTTATCTTCTTAGTTTACCCTTAATTATTCTCTTTTAATTTTAATTGTTGTAACAACATTTTAAATATTATGTGGTTACAAATATTACTTATATTTGGAAATTTACCATAATTGGACACTTAATAAATATTTAGACCTTATAATAGTCACTTTGGGATTATATTTTTTTTGATATTTTTAAATAATTAAATAATTTAAAATTTTAATAAATTAATAATTAGGTCAATTTTTACCCATTTCATTTCATTGAAATTAAATAAATTCAAAACATAGATATAACTTTTAAGAAACAATTTAATAGACCTATAAAATTTCATAATCACCTAGAATTTTTTTTTCTATGGAATAAATAATGTAAAATAATATTTATATTTATATTTATAAAATTATTTATTTGATTCATTCATTAATAATGCATTCAATTCATCATTATTGTGTCATAATTAAATTTAATTATTCAATATCAAACAATTATAAAAAAATACCATGATTTAGGTAATATTATTATATTTATAATGACTACTTATGGTTGAATAGATTACTTATATAGCCCCATATTAATTTTTTTAGTATTAAGAGTCATGTTTATAATAATTTTTTCTTTACATTAAATTAAATGTTATAAATGTCATAATCACGCCCATATGGTTTCCAAAGGCCAAATTTTCATCCCAAGGGTTTTATTGGCTGGAAATATCTCATATGATAATATTAAGACAAGTGTTAGTGTATTTTTATATAATTATAATATTTTTTACCCTTATTTACCTAATTTACCCTTTAACCGTGGTAAATAAAAATAAATACTAATGTTACTATTTATAATGTCAAAAAATAAGAGGGACCTATTTAAATAATTTTGACCATATTTGGCTAAATATGAAATCCATTTTTCCAAATTTAAAACATTGAATTGGCAGAAATTAATTTAAAATTAATCCCATTGAGGGAATAAGAAAACATGTTTTTAATGTAAAACTATCAAAATAATGACTTGTTTTTATATCCAATTAAAATGTCAAATTACTTCCAATTACTAACACTGTATTAAATGATAAAAACGTAATTATATTAATATTTAAAACTAATTAAAAGTATAACCTAACTAAATAAATAAATTAGATGAAAATGTGGTTTTAGACTAAAATTCAGTGTTTTAACTATTCATCAAAATATGAATTTCATCTAAAAAATACCAAAATTTCAACAAAAATAAATTCTATGTCCTGATTCAAAAGAAGAAAATTATGTTTCAAAATATAATATATTAAAGAGACAAAAATATATTTAAAAATGGTTTTCCATCAAAAGGTGGTAAAATTAAATTTTAAAAATATTAGATTATTTTGTGCTTATAATTGGATTTATTCTCATTTTAAGCCTCTAAATTTATTAAAAGTAAAAAAATTAAAAACGGGTGTAGATAGATTACAGTAGTTCTATTTACTCTTGTCAATACATATTCTATGTATTAGATACCATTTAAAATAATAATATTAATAATGTATGTTTTCAGTATATCTCAATCTTATGTGCAACATAAGATTTCAGAGAAACCCATTACTGTGTTTCAGGTACTCTATCAGACATAGCATCCACTTTTAAGTAAAAAAAATTTATTATTCATAAATTTTAATAGATATGAAAATGTCTTATTGTATAAATACTTGGGATGTTACATCCTTCCCCCTTTTTTGAAATTGCATCCTCATAATTTTATTCACTTATCAAATAAGTGGGGTTATTTCTCCCTCATAGAATTTTCAGATTTCCATGTTTCCTGTTAAACCATATGGTTTTTCCATAAAATCTTACCCAGATGAATCACATTTTTCAGAAACATTTTCTCTCTATGGTCAAAAATATAGACTGGATGGTCCTCATATGAAAAATTCTCTTCTAATTTAACTACTTCTAAACTCAAAACATGAGAGTGATCGAGAATATACATTCTCATCATTGATGAATGAAAATAATTGTGTACCTAGGATAAAATTTATAGTAAATCCACTCTATAATAAACTGATCCAACTTTATCCAAGATTTCATAGGGTTCGATGAACCACAAAATCATCATTCCCTTTTTAATAAAACACATCACACTTTTCCATGGTGACACTTTAAGAAATACATTATCACCTATATTGAAAGAAAGATCCTTCCTCCAGTTGTCTGCATAAATTTTTTTCCTACTCTGAGATGTCCTCATGTTTTTCTGAATCAAATGTTTTTTCCATATCTTCTAACAAATTTTAGTCCCATCAACTTCTTTTCACCTACTTCATCCCATAAAGCTGGAGTTCGACACTGATTTCCATATAATGAATCAAATTGTGTCATCCGTATACTAGAATGAAGCTGTTACTATAAGAAAACTCATCCAAATAAATTTTTTGATCCCAAATATTCTGTTAATATATTGAATAAGAACGTAGAATAACCTCTAGGGTTTTAATAGTTCATTCTGACTTCCCATTTTTTTGAGGATGAAATGATGTACTAAAATTTAATTCATTTCCTAATGAATTCTCCAAGACTTTTAAAAATATAGATATAATCCTGGGATCACGATCAAATACAATGGAGAAGGGAACCCCATGTAACCTGAATATATCATTAATATGCAATAGAGAAATTTGATCTACAGACAATTTATCTCGAATAAGAATAAAATGAGAGAATTTAGTCAATCTATCAATAATAATCCAAATCAGATTGTTACCTAGAGATGTATTTGGTAACCCCTATAAGATATCCATTATTATATTTTTCCCATTTCCACTCTGATATTAGAAATGGATAAAGTACCCCTTTCAGTTACTTCTACTCTCCTTTAGTACATTGACAAGTCATGCACTTCAAAGTAAATTCAGTAATGTCTAATTTTATTCCATCCCACCAGTAATACTCCCAAATATCTCTGTACAACATTGTACATCCCGGATAAATTGAAAATGGGGAACTATGTACTTAACATAACAAATCTTTCTTCAATAGTTAATCCCAAGGCATATATAATCTCTTCCCAAATCTCAAAACACAATCTTTATAAATGTTAAATTAATGAAACATACCCTTTTGAACCATTTCTACCTTATTCTAAAATTCACTATCTTCCTTTCATGATTTCTTAATACCATATGATAGATATAATTACACTGAAACCTGAAAAAATAAAGGAATTTCCCACACCAATAACATCCATGCCTGATTTTATCCAATCATTAATCAAAGGATCATGTTTCAAAAGTAAAATAGTTAACGTAGAATTAATTTTATGAAATAAAGGATCAACCACATTTTTTAATTTTTCTGGATGGTAATGAATTGTGCAATCATAATACTTGATTATTTCTAACCATCTTCTCTATCACATGTACAATTATTTCTATGTGGATATATACTTCAAACTTTTTTGGCCAGTATATGTTTCAAATTTTACTCCATACATATGATGCCTCCAAATTTTTAATGAAAAAATTGAATCTAATTCCAAATCATGTGTAGGGTAATATAGGTCATTAGTTTTCAATTGATCTGAATCAAAATAATTTACCTGATTATTCTGCATTAAGACAAAACCATGTAATTTCAAAGAATAATCACTATAGAAAATGAATTCACCATTTGTTGAAGGCAGATCCAAAACTAGAGAATTCACCAATTTACTTTTAAATTCCTATAAACAATGATCCTATTATTTTATCTAGATGAACTTTACACCTTTTCGAGTTAACTTATTCAGTGGGGTAGATAACTGTGAAATTTTTCAACAAACCATCGATAATAACCTTTTAAACCAATAAAAATATGAATATTGGTTATATTTTTGAGAATTAAATATTCTAAAAAACTTCTATTTTAAAAGGATCAACTATTATTCCATCTTTAGTAAAAATTTGACCATGGATTTAAATTTTTTGTTTCCAGAAATCTCACTTTCTAAATTTACTGTACAAATTCTTTTCTTTTATGTTTTTCAAAAAAAACCTTAAATAACTTTCATTATTCAATTAACATTTTGAATGTATCAAAATATCATCAACAATAAAAACATATTTTCTTAAGATCTCAAAGAATATTTTATTTATAAGATCCATGAATACAACAGGTGAAATAGTTAACATAAACAACATAAATTAAAATTCATAATGGTTATATCTAGTATGAAATGCGGTCATCAGAATGTTAGCTTCCTTTTCTTTCAACTGATGGTACCGCAACTTCATGTCAACCTCAAAAAATATGTACACCATAAATTTGATAAAAAAATCATTGATAAGAGGAAAAAGATACTGGTTGTTAACAATGATGTTATTCAATACTCTATAATTAATGAAATTTCTCATTGAACCATCTTTCATTTGAACAAACAAGACAGGGGAACCCTATGGTGATGTGATAGGTCAAATGAAACCTTTATCTAATAAATCTTGCAATTGATTCTTTAACTCTAAAACTTCAATCTGATATATTTGATAAAGGTTGTTTGAAATTGTATTAGAACCAAGAAATATTTTAGTAGTAAATTCAACTTCCTGATTTGATATAGTACAAGGGAACTTATCAGAGAAAACATCAAGAAAATCATTTACCACTGAAAAATCCCAAATATGAACAATTCCCTTGTTTTCAATAATATTCTCAAGGGAAAATTCATTTCCAAATTTTATCATTTTCTCAGCTTCTGGATTAGTTATCAATGGAAAGGGATCAATATAATACATAACCTAAAAGTATTTCTGAAAAAAAACATCATTATCTCAGTAGTAAATCATAGCATGTTAAACCGAAAGCCAATCCATACCCAAAATAAAATCAAACTCTATTAGGGACAAAACATTAAGGTTTTTAGGTATATTATTTCGACAGACAAGGAAAAAATGATTATAATAATTTCTTTTTTCCAAAACATTTCCCATAGGTGTTTTTACATTTAGTTCTGGATACATTTCTTGAGGTGGAATTCCCAATTTACTATAAATTTTCTCATAAATGAAGGAATGTGTAGAACATGAAACATAAAACACATGGCATAATATAAATAAACAATAAATGTACCTGATACCACTTCATTTGGTGGACCAACATATGCTAAAGTAGTTACAAAGTATTTCACCACACATTTCTTCTTATAGTCCAGCTGCTTCCCATCATTCAAATTATACATCAGAAACTCTTTTTCAAAATGACCCATATCATTACATTTAAAACATTTCACTGACTATATATTAGATTTTTTCTTACTGTTATCTTTTTTGGTGAAGTTGTGAGCCTTATAAAACATTTTACCACATGAGAAACACTTACCAGAATTCAACATTCATTCCTCCATGTGATTTTTATAACAAGGTTCTAAAACTGTAAACTTAATTTTCAAACCATTATAATTTTTTGAAGATTTTTTTCTTTTGGTATTCCATATAGAAATCTTATTACGCTTGTTGTCATAGAAGAAATGATCATTAAAAAACACCATTTCCACCTTCTCTACATATAGAACAAGTTTTTCATAACTTATGATTCAATAGAATTTAACTTCCTTCAATGTATTGGATTTAATACTGTGTAAAAACAAATGATTTTACTCTCATGATCTTGAATGAAATTTGGAGCATACCTTTCCAGTCGGGTGATTTTTTCTTCATTAGTATCCGCTGAGTCATCCTTCTACCGCAATTCCAAGGATTTTTTCTATCCTAAGTCGAAACACCTTAGAAAAATATTTCTCAAGAAACATATCTTTGAATTCATCCCATTTTAGAGCATCAAGATCCTCACTGTCTTTGGTATTATTAAACATCGATCACGAATGATCCACTTAAACATCAAAATGGTAAAAAAGACTAACCTTTTTAATGTATGAACGCCCCATCACATAGAATATATTTTCAACTGATTTAATCCACTCTTGAGCTAGCATAGGGTAATATGTTCCTCTGAAAGATGGAGTATGTTTTCTTATGAAATGCTCCACTAATGAAATTTTCTTACGTGGTTGATATGGATACTCTTGTGTATTAATACCACCACATTTTATAGCCCATGTCAACTATGCCAACACCACAACAAACAGTTTAGTTTAGATTCCAACTATCTAAAGTTGATGATTTCTAAGTTTTTTCCTTTGGATTTCATCACAACATAACATCCATGTTTCCTCTATGGAAAACAATTCTGAACAGACATATCGTAGACAGAGAAACATGGTAATCTTCAAATGGTATATCATTTCAATGAGACCGTAAAGTAAAAAATCATTTTTTGGATATTCAAATAATAACATCCCAACCTTTGAAGTTATATAAATTTACACTTGATAAAAAATATAATACTCATCCTTAAAAAATACATAATATTGAGTTATATCATGAATTCACATCGAGGATCTTTTCAGGTTGATATTTTTAGAGAATTATGACATATATATTAAATAACAACTCAAATTTATACCAAGTGGAAACAACTACCAAAATATCAATTTATGCAATAATCTAAATCTTTTAAAAGTAAACATGATTTCCTTTTATTGATAAATATCTTCTATAATTATTCATTTCTATTACCCATCCTTATACCATGTGAAAACATTTCAAATTCTTATGATGAGCACAAAAAAACTCAGTAAGAAATATAAAATTTGGGATGAAAAAATTAGCCAACTAATATTTATAAACCCATGAAATCATAAGAATCCTGAAAAAAATCATATCAATCATAAATTAAAAAGGTAACTTTTGGCATCCAAATAATTATTACATTATATATTTCACATCTACATTGGGAGTAAAATTCATGGTAAGATTTAGAATACCCATCACAATATATTCCCTAAATATCATAGGAAAAACCTTAACATTTAACTTCATCTCATTACCCAATTAAGTAGAGTGATATCACAAACTCACCCACCCCTAGTTTACCATGGAACCAACCACATACATAAGCAATGACCATGAAAAACTAACATGATCATAACACATTAACAAGACTGAAGGAAAAATAACATTTCCACATTGAAATCAGAAGATATCAGTTCATGATACTAACATAATAAATCCATTCTAAAATCCATTTTCAATACCAAAATATATGAATAGAGAATATGGTATTTATTTTACTTTTAAAAACATTAATTATTATGGTGAATCCAAATACCAAATAATGGTTATGGCACCCCAAAAGTCACTGTCACCACGTACGTTACAAAATATCCTTTTTTTCATGCAGTAAAATTAATCATAGAAAAAGATTAATTTATAAAATAGTTGAATGAAATTAAATATCAGAGGGGTTAATTATACACAATATAAAATAAGGTGGTGTATAATATCCAAATACATCTCTATGAAAGGATATTCAGATGAAGTCCATTACCACGAGTTCGAATAATAACGTATGTTCATTGTTCATCTTGAATATTAAACTAAGATTAATTTCTAATTAATTTATAAAATTTTTATGTTTATTATTTATTTTATATCACTTATTACCATGTCACAAAAAATTACAATATTATTTAAGTTCATATCGGATGTTTTGATGATATATATTTCTATAGTTGAAAATGAAAACAGTTTTGATGTAACTAGTCCGCATGGTCATAATTCCCTCATCCATAGAATCTTATTCATGAAATTATTATCAAAAATATTCATAAATTATACCTTTTAATAATTCCATGAATTTTAGTTATGAAAAATGAAAATAATTATATTCATGGAGACATTAATCCGTACGTACACATGTGTAACGTTTTCCATTTTTCACGGATCATTATAGAAAAAATTTCAATATTACTTTATCTTTATAGAATGATAATAAAATCATTAATATCATATTAATAGTTTAAATATATATATATATATATATATATCATATATGAGATATATATAATAAAAACAAGTCACATCGCTTCGTGGAGGTGATAGTTTACACGTATGCATGAAAGATGTAATCATTTTTATAGATGTGGAAAGTAAGAATGTAACTAATATATTATTATCATTGAATTATTAATATTTAATTAATATCAAATATGAAAATTAATTTCCTTACTATAGATAGTCTTGAGAGATAATTATGAAAAACGAATTAGATCGATTCATTGAGGTGATAGTTCACATGTACGCACGAACGATTAATTCCTTTCCAATTTGATGAAAGTGGAGATGGATTTAGGTGATGGTATTAACTTAATAACATCTCAGTATATTAAGGAAACCTGGGTTATTATCTTATAATGGTTGGATGAGATATGAAGGAAGTGGAAGAAGAAATAAAATAGAAATACTTAATGAAAATGATACATCTTCATCGGTTGATCACCCTTAAAGAACCCCTTAACAACTCTAAGAATGGTGTTCTCTCAAAAAATAAGGCATCAAAAACATGTATAGAAATTTTATGAAGGGGTTCAGGTAGATAATTTCTGAACAAAATTGTTCTTAAAGGATGATTATTATAGAAGAGTGAGTACCTTATTAAAGGATAGGGGAGGGGCACCCTTGGAAACTGTTAAAATATTAAATTAATGTAAATACTTTTTTTAATCCAAATGAAGATAACATGAGGTATATATTTATAAGATAAGATTAGGATAGTTCTAAATACTCTAATAAATAATTTTTATACATGTATTTATTTTATTTTAATCTTTATCTTTTCAGTTTACCCATAATTATTATCCTTTAATTTTAATTGTGGTAACCAAATTTGAAACAATAAGAGGCTATAAATTTTACTTATATGGGATCAATATAAAATAATTGGACACTTAATGAACTTTTAGACCTTATTATAGTATCTTTGGGAATTTAAAATAATTTTTATGATTTTTAAATAATTAAATAATTTATATTTTTATAAAATATCAATTATGTCAATTTTTATACTATCCATTTCATTGAATTCAAATAAAATACCAAAAAGAGATATAACATTTAAAAAACAATTTAATAGACATATAACATGTCATAGTCACTAATAAATTTTTTAATGGAATAAATTATATAAAATAATATTTATTTTAATATTTATAATATCATTTATTTGATACATTCATCAATAAAATTATCACCGCATCATCACTGTGTACTAATTATATTAAATTATTTAAGGTGTAAAACCTATAAAAAAATACCAGGTTTTAGGTAATATTTTAAGATTTATAATGCATATTTATAGTTGAATATATTACATATATTACCCCATATTAAAATTGTTTTAGTAATAAGATTCATGTTTACGATAATTTTTCCTTTACTTGAAATTAAAATTTATTAATGTTGTAATCACATGAAAGTGGCTTCAAAAGGCCAAAATTTATTCCCAAGGGTTATATGTTTCATAAATAAATCATTCAATAGTAGTAGGATAGTTTTTAGGATAGTTTTATTTTATTATAATATTTTTTTTACCCTTATTTACATGATTTAACCTTTAACCACGTTAAATAAAAATAATTACTAATGTCACTGTTCATAATGTATAATAATTTAAAGGGACCTATTTACCTAATTTGTACCTTTTGATTAAAAATATGGAATCCATTTTTTCATATTCAAAACGAAGAATTGTTATAAATTAATTAAAAATTTATCTCATTGACAGAATAAAAAAACAAGTTTTTGAAGTAAAACTATCAAAAGATTGAGATGTTTTTATATCAAATTTAAATGTGAAATTACTTCCAATGACCAAAATTTTATTAAATAATAAAAATAATAATTAAATTACACTTTAAAACTAATTAAATGGATAACATTACAATATAAATAAATTTGATTAAAAATTAGTTTTATACTAAAATGTAGTATTTTTAACTATTCAATAAAATATGAATTTTAACAAAAAAATGAAAAAATTGCAACTAAAGTAAATTTTTATGTCCTGATTCCAAATAAGAATTGTATTTTTTAAAATGTAAAATATAAAATTAAAAATAAACTATATTTAAAAATAATTCACCAACAGAAGGTTGTAAAACTATCTTTTAAAAATATTAGAGTATTTTATGCTAAAAATCAGATTTATTCCCATTTAAGCTTGAATCCATTTTTTTCAAATTTCAAATGACACTTTTAAAGTGTATTTATGAACCAAAAACAACTTCAAATAGTTAAAAACATAAAAGGAGAGTCATCCCAAGTAGATATTGGAATATCCCCTCCCTAGTGGCTACATAGTTATGTCAAGTCTCCACCTTCACAAGACCACCTAAGTAGTTGTCTCATGTTGGATTGCACAGGACTTGTACCGATGGAAAAATCCATACCTTCTAGATCTTCTAAATCTAAATGGAAAATTTATAGTGAAAACTTCCTTCTATGAATCCTCATATAGAGATTTTCCTTGTAGAGTATCTATATTCTTTCACATTCTAGAAACAAACAACATTAAAAACAAACATGCAGATGGTAAGCCGTTAAAAACACATTCATACATTAGAATCTATCAAATCCATCACAGAACCTCTAATACAAATTTATCCCCCAGAAACCAATATAGGAGAAACCACCATAAGGATCTAGTGATTGCTCACCCTCACATACCAAAGAACCATGAAACCACCACTCGAATCCACAACTAAGAGAGTGGAAGATTCCTAGAGTAAGATCAGAGAAACAAGCAGCTAGTCTCCTTGACAGGGCTCAACTCGATGAACCCCCAACATCGATGACCACCACTAAATAAAACCAAACCAACCAAATCACATACCACTAGAACCATAACACTAAAAAATGCACAGACAAAAGCCACCAACATGAATAAAATAAAGAGAAAACCAGGAAAACCATCAAACCATATTTTTCCAACGCTGGTCGTGCTAGGACACCGATGACCACCTATCCATACCTCTAAAAACCTAAATGAAACCACTATAGTATATAAAACTGGGAATGCTACCATGAAAACAATCTTTCAGGGAAGGGTTAATTGATCAAAACCACCAGGTAGTGACAACAATAACCCATCTTCAATCGACTCTGAACCAAACCGACTCTCATATATCTCAAATCCTCAGATCAGAATCAAGAGTTACCTTAAGATTTGAAATGAACCCCAAACCTCCAAAAGATCCCACCATTCCTGAACTACTCTGACATCATACAAAAATAAACAAACAAGATGTAATCAAAGGGAAAGGTAAATGAAACAGAAGCCAGAATCAAAAGCTTCCCAACAGATAAAAATAAATTCACTACTCACACGAGCAAACATAAACCACATAGAAGCACCAGAGAAATCATTTCAACTATCTATGAAACCAAACACCAATAAACTCACACCATAGACCTGAAACCCCTTTCAAATGACCCCCCAAGTTGAAAATTAGATCCAAAAAAAACTCCAATTCACATCAATACCAGACCATTGTGACACCGCTCGCAATCCGGAGAATAACTTTGAAGTATCAGAAGTCCACCGGTCGAGAAAGGTAGTGGAGCCCATCCCGAAACTAGGGGGAAGGTATCGTGGAGGATAAGAATCGATAAGGTAAAGAGTGTATGATATTGATCGAAATCGAACAAAAGATTTACTAGATAGAGGTCGTTACCACTTAGAAGAGCAACTGAAGCCACAACTGAAGCCTCAGATGACTCGTGACTCCACAATCCAATTTGAATACAAATGATTCTTGAAAAAGTCACCATACATATTGACCTATTGACCTCGCCCACTAATACCAACTCTATGACACTAATATGGTCATCATCCATGCCAAACTACCCGATGTCCCAAAACCCAAGGGAGCTCCTGAGAGAAGAGATCTCTCATGCGATCCCTTTAATTTATTCCCATTTAAAGCCTCTAAATTTTATTACAATAAATTAAAAAAACTAATCAACATGTGTAAACATAAAATAGTTAGTCCAGTTCATTCCTACCAAAACAATGACTAGGTGATAACTACCATTTAAAATAATAATATTAATAATGTATTATTTTTTGGAATATCTCAATCTTATTTGCAACATAATATTTTGGTGAAACTCATTATTGTGTATCAAATAATCTTTTTGAAATAGAGTCCCATTTTAAGAAAAAATAACATTTAATTCCTACATATTAATAGATATGAAAATTTTTCCTTTAATAATTACCTGGGATCTTACAACATCAGTAAAACATAAACCCTATTGCAGGGTATTTAAGACGTCATAAGGGTCCTAGAATAGACCAAACCCTACCATTCCCTAAGCAAGAAGATCCTTCCTTATTGGCACCCTATTGAAGAATATTAGGTCAGAATCATTGAAATCAGAAAAGATCGATGAAGGAATCTTCGAACCCGACGCCCTCCCATCATTTTCATGATGGTTTCCAGAAGCTCCACCAAGCCCCCCGCTGCATCCATTATTTTAAATTCATTTATTTTAAATTATAATAATAAATACATATTTTTAATTAATCAAATATTTATTTACAATTATGTACATTAAATTTTTTTATTTATATTTATTATATTATTAAAATTAGGAATTTATTAGCACTTTTATAATGGTGATTAAAAATACATTTATCAGTGCTATAATTTTATAACAGATAGAATCCTTCTTGAACTTTAAAATAGAACCCTAATAGGTTTTTCCTAACACATGCCATTCAAGTTCTCATAGATCTGAATATTCATTTTTTCCATTCCTAAATCTTATTGGATGATTCAATCCTCTCAAAAGATAAGGTTTGTGATTATATTTACACTTATTTAATTGGGATCCAAACTATACACCCAATACTATTTCTATCCCTCTATATCTTGTAAAATGTAAAAAAATTGATTGATTCTCCATTAGAGGACCTTCCGAAAATGTTCTGCTTTCACCACTTTCCGAAACTTGATGTCCTTACACATGGATTGTTCGATAAATTTATATTGTATATGTTAACTTATGGTGCGTTCTGTATTGAACTGTGGTGGATGTTTCTATACATTCACATTATATTACAAACCATTGAATTTTATTTAGTTTCAAAGTGTTTATATATTAATTTTATTCTTATATGACTGTCCATGAGGAAAAAACAATGGTTTTCAAATTCATTCAACCATTTTCTAGGAATTTGATTTCATAACATGTGTCCTTAAAAATCCCTAAGTGGGTTTTATAAAATATTATCAATGTTTTTAATTTGTCTCTTGATTCCATCATGAATTTCTAAATATATATTTTGTATCAATTGACTTTCAAGACAAATTTTTGAAATAATTCCATAATGACTCACAAAGTAGGTATTTATTTTTAAAAGGCGTGTGGAGCCTAGGCCTGACCTTTTTAAATGTGTTATTTTAAAAAATGATTTTCAATCCAAATGTTTGAGTGTTTTGATGTGTTTAAATTAATTGACACGTGTTTTTGAAATTACCCCTATGCTGATTTTATTTAATATTTTATTAAATTAAAATTCATATAAATGATCATATTTGTATATATATTAGGTTCATGGGGTACAATTAAATTAAACACATAGACACCATATTCCCAGGCTGAAAAGGTAGCCTATAACACCTAAGGGATATCCCATGCATCAAGCCTCATTTATTAATTACATGGCCTGAAGGCCCAGTGGGAATAAAACCCCTTAAATGGCCCAAAGGCCCCCCAAAATGGCCCAAATTTCCAGTGCAATGGCATGCATACATCACTATCCTCCTGGGGAAATTCGCCCCACCTGGATTTGAACCCGTGTTTCATGTAGGATTAAAGAGGGCCTTTACCACTCAGGCAAGCCCCCAACTACATGATCAACATTGCGATTAATAATAATAAAAATTGTATTTTCATGTGTATATAAACATTTTTTAAATAATTTTTTAAATAAATGTTTCTATAACTTCAAAATAATTTATATGTAAAAATAAAAAAATAATCACTAATAATTTTTATTATCAGTATATAAATAATTATAAATAAATTATAAATAGTTTTTATTCTAGATGACTTTGATTATAAATAAATTGGTCTATCTTGAATTTATAATTTTTTCATAACTTTGAATTTATAATTATTTTGACTTAAAAATTTTGAATTAATAATTATTTTGAATTAATAAATTTAAATTAATAATAATTTTGAACTGTTATTTTTTATTCTCTCAAATAAATTTTTTTGAATTAATAAATTATATAATTAATTTTTCAAAAAAAAATTATTACCTTGAATTGATTATTTTTCTTATGTGTATATAACTTATTTTAATTATATGTGAAAAATTGATTTTTTATAAATACTTTTGTGCATATAAATAATTCTTTTTATGTATATATAAATATATTTTTCAATGTAATTTATAAATTAAAAATACAAATAATTATAAACATATTTTTAAATATATTTTCAATATATTTAAAAAATATATATATTCATATAATTATAAATTTATTTTATAAAAATATATATTTATGAATGCATATTTTTTAATTATATATTAAAAAATTTATTTATAAATATACATATATAACTAATTGCATAAATTTATAAATATATATATTTATAATTATTTAAATATTATTTTATTGTATATATATAATAAATACATATTTATATAAAATTCAATGATACAATTATAAATTGAAATATTTTTTTATTCGGAATAATTGTGTATTGAAAAAGCTATATTGTTGACATGGGTTAGTCAAAACAGTGTGGACCATGGGTTATTTCTCATGATCTTTAATTTTTTTTAAAAATAAAGTCAGAAATTACAAGGAAATGGAGGTGGAATACATTTAAAATACAGCTCCACCAAGTAAGAAAAATAACTTTCCAGAAAAGATGAAAAGAGAATTCATCTTGTATACTAAGAGGTGCCACCACCCCTATAACTCAGATGATGACCTCTCTTCTAGGATTTAGGATTTTCCAGGTTTTTTCATCATTATCTTGAGACTCCAAGTTATCATTTTGTAGGGTGGGATCCTCAAGAGGCTAAGGAACATATTCACTAGCTGGAATGAAACCCTCTTTTAATTTCTTCATATCATAGAATCCCTTTACTGTGATATCCTCCATGCTTGGGGACTGTCTGTAAACTCTGAATGTTCCATGAGCATTACCAAAATTTTCAAGGAAAAAATCCATAATTTTGGATCTATTTAAAATGTAAAGTAGAATGTGTGAGTGCTCCCTTCACTTTGGTTGGACCGAGATCAAGGGAGGCTCACCCTTGTCTTTAATTTTTTCCACTCCATTTCCATCCACAATACCTATGTTTTCATAACATCAAGTACCCCTTTTGGGGGTTTCCACCTCACTAATATTGACAATAGTCCTTTTCCATTGAACCAGGCAAGATCTAGTTGAACTCATATTATTTAAAATGACACAATACATCTTAGTCTTACCTTTCATTTTTTATTTAAAATCCTAGGTCCCTACTTCAATTACAAATCAAGCTCACTCTGCACATTCAATTCTATATCCTCAGTTTCAGTGACCTTAACAAAATCATCATTGGAGGACATACCTAGAATCTGACTCCCCTTCTCATGAATAATATCCATTCAATAATCCTTTCCATGAACCTGAAGTGGAAAATTATTGTGGGGAACAACCATGGCCCTCAAATTAGAGCATGCAGTAGCCTGTGTAGTGGCCAACATGTCACCATAAATTGAGCACTACCTAATAAAATTTCCATCCAAAGATAATTCTTCTTTATCCTCTACCAATACTTGAATAAGAGCATCCCTATAGGATTCCCTATGAGAATAAGTTATCCATTAAACATCCATAAACCCATATTTATGCTCTAAAAAAACCAGTAATTTGTTGGGTATGGAAAATACATTCCTCTAACCACATCCACTAAGAAGATTTCTAGTATTCTGAACATTCTTTTCCTGCTAAATATTTTAAGACTTCTTCCTATTTTTTTGATCCATGTCCTCCTGCAAGATAATAGGACCAAACAATTCAATACCTGCAATTGGATATCTTATGCCTAATATTTTCCAAAGTGGGAAAAATGTGGAATACGTTCATAAAATATTTTGAGGTTAACATAATACTCAAAATTGGTTCTATCTTCATGGATAAATACCCATGGTTTCCAGAAACCATGTGTATTGATAGTCTACCCTATACTATACCCACAATTTGAAAACCCCTTTGGTATAGGTTTAGCTATAATAACAGTTTTTCCAAAACTATGGGTATAGCCCCTTCAATAATCAGCCCTCTCTTGGGATACCCCTCCCATCCACATTTTATTCCTTAGTCATCTCCCCTCATATGAGCCTCTATATCCCACCTCCACACCTTAGGAGACATTACACCAATCAAAATGGCATTCTTCCATTATTTTTGGCATTTTTTGGTTGATATATTTGAGAGGTAAGCTTTCCTTCTATCCTCTTATTTCTTCTCTCCTCACATGAGTGACATCCTATGATATTCTCCATTATTCTCACTTAATCTATAGATTTTTGGAATATAATCTTCTTTGACATCATTTTAGGGACTTCCGAACCCATCTTCTCTTCTTCTGGATATTATTTTCATTTTTATCTATTCATGGGATTCTACTCTATCATGTTGGAATCAATTCTATAATTATGTTTCTAAATTTATAGTCCAATTGAGTTCATATGTAGTCTATTAACTTCATAAATTTACCATTTTAATTATAATTAATTTATTTTTATAACAATCCTAGGGATTCATATTAATTTAACACAAATTTAAGTTTCATTTGGTGTAATATTTTAGGAATTTTAATATTTTAGTGTTGGGTTTTATAATTAAGTTAACTAAATGGGTTAATGTTGTTTTTTAGTATCATATATTTAAGGAATTAAATTATTGAAATTTAATTTTTTATATAATGAACCATGGCTAACCTCTTTATTAGATTATTTTAACCCAAAATGAAAAAAATTTATGATTATGTACATGATTATATAATTATAAGTAAATATACAATATTACTTTATCTATTAAGGTTGCTTCTCAAGGAATTCACTATTTTATTTATAACACATGTCAAGAGTTTTTTGTATAATTAATTATTATGATTTAGACCTGAATGAATGATAAATTATAATTATAAATAATAAAATATTTATAATTCAAATGTTTAAGAATTTTAAAACCATTATTACGTAAAAATAATTTTTCAAATAATTGTTAAATTTAATTAATAATTATATAAGTTCGATAAAAATATTATTGGATTATATTAATTTTTTGAAAACTATTTAAATTGATAATTTTTTATTTTTGAATTTAGTTATTTGAGAAAACTTTAATGGTACATACCATAGTTTTCCATATTTTGATTAACTATTTAGTATAACTCAGTTCTTTGTTAATAATGATTCCTTAGTTTGTTTATCATGTATTGAATAGTTAGAAATTCATTTACACTACACATTAAATGAATAAAATACCATATAAGCACACTTTTCCTCAATTAATAGGTTTCAACCTTGGTGATATAAGGGATGAGTTTCCTAAAATGGGATTGAATAGATCAATTGTATAGTGTTTATTGATATTCCCCAAATTAAATACCTTTTAAATTGAAATATAAAAAAATAAATTATATATTTTCCTTATGTTTTAATACATTAAGTAATGGTAACCTTAAATAAAATCCTTTCTTGACTAAATTTTATCCTCAATTATGTTTTTAAATGGGAATAACACAATGGATTGAAAATAAATATTTTTATGCAATAATTCCATAGTTTTTATTTATTCCAATAAATGAACCTTGTTTGTATTTCTATGAGTACACCTTTTTTTCATATTAATTTCCTTGTTTCTTGTTTGTATGGATAATAGTATTCTATAATGATCACTTGCATCATGCATTGTATTCAATTTAGTATCCTATTAGTGTTATTTAATTTCATATATGCTACAATTTTAATTTGTCTTTGAATTTGGATTTCATTGTAATTATGGTTTACATTTTTGATTAGAACATAATTTTTTTACCTATAAAAGAATGGATATAATCTAGATGTATCATATGGATTTTATTTTAACTATGTTTCAAAATAATTAGTAATTTTTTTGTATTTTCCATTTAACAATAAATCAAAGGGTGGTCGTATATAGTGTGCATGATATAATTGTGTTGGAAGACCATGGTTAAGTAGGGAAAAAGTTTGATATCCTATAACGAAATCTTTATTTCAAATTAAAAATTATGTTTGGAATCATAATGAAGAGACTAAACAATATTCTACTGTTCATGATTGGAATGAATTAAATGGTATGATGAATTTGATATTAGATTAGTTTCCATTTGTGAATCATAACTTGAGAGATAGTATGGAAACGTAAGATGGATATGATATTATTACATATGAGGAAAATAAAGAATATAATGATGGTTAGAGAGTAAAAAATTTTATGGATGATTTTAGAACCTCTATATATCCGGAATGTACAAAAATGTTAAATTTTCAATTTTAAAATCGGTTACATTATGGGAAAACCATGTTTAAAATTTATAATACCCTTATTGATTATATTATTATAATTTTTTATGGAGATGATTTTTGATGGTGTATATATTCCATCAATTTATTATATGTTATAAAATTTAAATAAGTAGCTCAAATTTTCTACTAATAAAATTCTGGCTTGTCCGAAAGATTGAATTTTTTTTTGTTGGAAAAAACTAAACATAATGACTGTAAATAATTTTATATGTCTCTATGTAAGGGTAATGAAAATTTAACAACATCTCATGTGCCATATAATGTTATGTGTAGCATTCCAATGATTCTTATGCTTCAAAATCTATTCATGGCTATAAAAATACCAGCCAACATGCGATGGAATGATACTGATAGAATTAAAGGTAACAATGACTTGGTTAATCATGAATATGGATTGTCATGGTGGTAATTTGATGCAAAAAATCCTGATTTTTCATATGTGGTGCATAATGTCTGGTTGGGTCTATATGGTAATTGTTTCAATCTGTTTGGTCAGATTCCTAGTGCTCACAACACTTCAGAAGTTTTTATTAATGTTTGTAATCTTCCTCTGTGGATATGTTTGAAAAAAAAAATTCAATTTTTAGTGTATACTAGTATCTGGACTTTATGATCCCATAAAATATACATATTTATAATTTAAACCATTAATAATAGGGTTAAAGTAGCTATATAATATGATATTTGACACATTAAATGCTTCTTCAGAAAAAATATTTGAGATGCATGTTGCCCTCAAATGGACTATAAATGATTTCTCTACAACAAAAAATATTTATGGTTAGAAAAATAATGGAAAACTATAATTCCCAATTTTTAGTAAGAATAAATGATAAAAAAGGATTAAATATCATTGTAGTTTATGTTTCATGGGGTCTTGAAAATTCTTTCTAAGGAATCATCAATAAAGGAGGAATCACCGATGGTGTGAGAATACTATTGACACTGAATATCCACCTCAACCTATTTTAGGAACCTATTTTATTAATGAATTAAAGTATTTCATTTTTACATTAGGTAATGGTTTTATGAAATATAAAAAGATGACTAATTTTAACACTAAGACACTCACAATTGGAAAACGAGAACTATCTTTTTAGTGTTTCTATATTATTCTACCAAGTTTTTGTATCATTGTTTAGATGTAGTGAAAATTTAAAATATATGTGAAATATTGCATTAAATTATTCTAAATATCAATGGAAAGAACAAAGATGACATTCGATCTCACCATGACTCATTGGATTGGGGTATTTGACTATAACTGTATCATGCATGTATCAGTGAAAATAAAATGAAAGTTCCATTAGATTCTTATATGATGAAACATTTCGAGAAAATTTAATTTTTGGAAGTATTTTATAATATCATTATTCAGAATGGATATTCTATAAAAATATCTCAATGAGTCAATATAATGGATTTGAAACTAAAATTTCAAAAGACTCATGGAAATCACATCCTTTTTCATGAATTGATTGCAATAGCAGTCCAAAATTTTGTATCTAATATTACAAGGGTTATATTGATTTTTATACCAATTTTTAGAGATATTTTTGAATTTCTTTATCAAATTAGTTCTTCAAAAAAATTAACCAAGAGGCATGATTATTTTTGTGTGAGTTCAAAAAAAATTCCCTCCATCATGTTCACCTTTATTATGAACTTCACAGTTCATATTCCAATTGAAACAATTATTGGGGGACTCATTGATTTTTGTTGGATGTATCATAAAGAAATAAATATGTTCACAATGATATATTATGTCCAAAAAATAAAATTCCTAAAGGTACCAATGCAACCTTCTTTTCATACATTAACATTAGATTACTTCTGTAGAATTACATAGTACATTACACATGAAAACACCCAAATATAATATTCATATAGTGAATTTTGAAACAAGGAAATATAAACACTGGTACTTAATTGAGGTAAATTATCTCCCATAAGGTTCTTCTTAACTATCAAAATTTTTAGACTCATCAATCATAATACACACCTTTATAACCTTTGGGAAATGAAACAAAAAAAGGGGTGAGCTTAGATTCTCAATAAGGGTAACCAAGGGATATATATAAATATAATAATTATCATAATGGTATGATAACATGATCATGAAATTATTATATCATACCATGAACACAAATGTTCATAAACAATATTAATTGAAAAAATAGTTGTAGTTTATAAGACATTATTCATAAGGAAATGTAGAACATGATCCATGAAATCATAACATATGAATAAGACATGGAACTGTGGTAGAAACATAGGAATATAATAATAGTTTCCATGGTAATAAAATAATCTATTATAGGGTCATCATGGAAGTATAGTTTCACATCCAAAACCATCATGGTAGTCATGGTTCACTCTCATGGCAATCTTAGTGGACAAAACCCCTTATGTCTATCTCATGAGATATAAATATTTACCAAATTCATTGGATGGAGATAAATATACCACCCATCACATAAATAAATCATACATAAATATTAAAAAATATCATAAAAAATCATATCATAACCCTTAAAATGAAATGATAATCATAAACAAGTATCAATTTCATAACCTATATAAAATAGACAAGTTTCATAGTCATTTCATCAATGAAAACCCATGAAAAGAAGTGGTTTTCATATGCTTATAACCCATGAAGGAGAAATAAATTTCATAAATATAATGCCATAGAGACATAAAGAATTTAGAGAAATAATATGAATGTAAATTTAGATCATATCATAGAAATACTTGAGTAACACCAATGGATGTCATCTTAGAATAGAAATAATTTTGAAATATCACCTAAATAAATTATGGAGGAAAATATAATTTCTTCTTTGAAAACATTTTATTTTCTTAAAATGATCTGCAATTTTAAAGGATTTTTTAATATGATTTTAATATTATAAGGGAAGATTAATGGAAATAAGGAATCACTAAATCATAAAGTTCTATTCATGTTTTATAAGATAAATGAAAACATTCTCTACATACATTTTCTGAAAAGTATGAAAGTACCATGTTTGGAAAACGATAAAAATATTCCTTTAAAAACATAAAATAAAAGTAAAAAAATGGTTAAAAATGACATTAAGAATGAATTTGATAATATTAATTCATTTTATGAAAACATTTCTAGAATAAATGGACATGGATGATAAATATTACCAAATAGATTATTACGTATAAATAACCATAGATAAAAATGAGATCAGAAAATTAACCCTTACCTTATATCATGAATCCCATCATACTCATTGAAAAATATTATATAATAAATAAATGTTTATTATATATCTATTAGATAACCATATTCATATATTTAGTACCATATATGAATTTATTAATACATTATATTATGTTTGTTGTAAACTTCTTGTTAATTTTATGTTTATGGTGATAACCGCATTGTTAATCATACATTATTTCACCTAGTATTCTTGATTATCATTCATATATCATGATTTAATAATTTTAAGAATATGAAACATGATTTAAAAATTTTATATATTCATTATATAAGTATTTATTATCAATTTTAATGAAATAATAAATACACCGTTCATAGAAATAGTAGACCATACATACACATGAATGCTATTTTCCTTTTATTGTTTGGTTAAAAGAAAATTTATTAAATGATGTGTTATTGTTATAGAATAATTTTTAATGTCATATAAAAGAATATATATTAATAAAATTAATTATTATTACCATCCATGTTAAATATAGGTGAATAATGAGTCACACCAGATCATGGAGATGGCAAGCCATACGCACGCACAAGCGACATTATCATTTTCCCAAAATACTAAATGCTAAAAGAGAATACATGATATTATTATTAAATAGGGATAATTATTTATCAAAAATTATAAATAATTATAAAACTCTTCATAATTAGCAGTCACAAAATAAGTTAATGATAAATAGATTACACCACGGCGTGGAGATAGTTAGCTGTATACATACACACAATGTGATATTTTTTTATAGGATAGATAAAATAAGGGATATGGTAATCCCATTATCATAATAACATCTAATTATATAGATTATACTGGAATTACTACTTTATTATAGTTATAAAATATGAATAGGAAGTAAAATAAGAAAATAAATTTAATTGGATTAGTAAAACAATTACCTATTATTTGGTGGAGTTTCTTTTTATCTCCTATCAAGGACAATAGGGTTTTTATTTGTTTCGAATAACAGAAAATATACAACTCAAATAATATTGTTTAGAGGATAAATAGACAGGTTTGGGACGATCTATAAGACTAAACGTGGTTTAAGTAATTGAGGGAGGAGGTTCTATTTTATAAGGGAGTAGATAGGCACTCAAGGAAACTCTTCATGTATTAAATTAATTTAAATTGATATTAAATTTTAAATAGATAATATTTGTGTTATTTATAATATAATAATATTATGAGTTTAAATCCTCTCATGAAATGCTTTTTAGACTGGTTATGTAACATTATTAACCTTATATTTTTCTTTTATCCTTTAAATGAACCCTTTAACTCTTAACATGACAACATATATTTTTTACCCCTTAGGGTTAAAATAATTTCCATTAAAAGCCAAAAACATTCCAATTGGATAATGTATGAAATATTTAACATTATTATAATTATTATTCCAAATTATATATTTTTATAAATTTTATATCATTTCATAAAATATTATTTATTTTAAAATATCATTTATGTCAATTTTGAAACTACTTAGAATTTTTTTTCCAAAAAAATATAATAACAACATGATAACTTCTAACTAACACATATAATATATCTATAACATGCATAATTTATCTATAAAATTATGTTTTGTCATTAATTATGTGAAATTATATTTATTTTAATATTTTTAATATCATTGACTTGATATTTCTATTAATTAAATAATTACTACAACTTTATTATACATGCCTTTATTAAATTATTTATTCTCTAAAAATTAAAAATTAAAATTTCAAGATTTAGATAAATTTATTATAATTCAAATGAATACTTATAGTAGAATTTATCTCATGTATAACCCCATATTAAAAAATGATTTTTCTTATTAAAATTATGAGTATCACATTTATAACATTTGATTAAATAAAATATAACAAATACCTTATTCTTATTGAAGTGGCATAAAAAGATCATAATTTATGCCTTATGTCGATTTTTTTCAAATAAATATTAACCAATTATATTAGGATAGGCGTTAGGGTAATTTTATAATTTTATAATATTATTTTTATTGTTAATTGTCCGATTTACAATTAAATGTGGTAAATAAAAATAGTAAAGTTACTATTCACCGATATGATAAGATGATCCTACAAGACCAAAAATTTCATACTGAATACCACCATGTATGTCCATTTTTTCAAATTCAATTCACAGAAGTGACTAAATTATGTTTAGCGCGAATCCTGCAGATGTGTCGAGAAGGCGGGTAAAAGAGACATTTAAAATATCAATAAACATTTATATTAAATATACATATAAAAATGAGTCCAAATAACTAAAATATATTAATATATTCATTATTGATATATTTTGACTATAAAAATTTATTTCAATCATAAAAATTATTTTAAGGAGAATGTATTTTTTAAGTACAATGGAGTATTTTTCACTATTCATCAAAAATTTAAACATAACAGAAAAATAAAAAAAATTCACACTAAATTAATTTTGAAATTCCGAATTCAAAAATGATGTTTATTTTACCAAATATAATTTATAAGGGTGTCTAAAATTAATTTTATTACTACTCACTAGGGCATATAGAAAGTAGTTTTTATAAGATTATAGTATTTCTAAACATATAAAGATTTACCAAAAATTCTTATGTTTCTCATTATAGATATATCTTACTTATATAGAACCATTATAAATATGTTAATAAATGTATTTATTAGTTCTCATATTACTATGTTTAATGTATTGGTTATAACTATCTCATTTAAATAATTATAATAGTAAAGTGATGTTTCGCCAAAACATTGTGTTTCATGTTACGTAAGCCAAGTTGACGTTGAGTGTAGTGAAAACATAAAATGGTGTTTCATATAACATAATACAAAATTAGATATTTTATAAAATAATAGAAATATTTATTTATTGTTATGTGATGTAAATAATGTAACAAATGTTAAATTAATTTTGAAAAAATAAATTTACAAAATCACATTGTGTTACATTCATCCCCCCTTAAAACGAAATTTTCCCTCAAAATTCATCTGGGTTATCAAAAGTTTAATACTTTAAAGTTCATTTCAAATAAACCCCATCATAATAATGAATTATAAAAATTATTTTTAAAATGTAAAAGTTATAAAAAAACTGTTACCTAAAGTAAATCATAACTAAGTCTCTATGTAAGAAAACATAGGTGATGATTTGGGCATTGAGGAAATGCATAAATAATAATATAGATTGATAATGATCATGGGTAAAAATTAAGTGTTGGAGAAAAATTTAGTTAACAATAAAAATATTTTAAATTATAAAAATTTTAAAGCTTCATTGATATCATCAAAAAGATGATACCATGATGACCTTTTTACATCATGACCTTTTTCAATATGTTAAACAATTTTCATGAGAAGATAAAATTACTTGATTTCAACATAATCAAAACATTTTTCATGCCTTTATCAGTTTTCACATCACATTTTATTCTAAAAAATGAAGTCGAATTTATCACTTGTAAAGTGTTATTAGATCATGAGATTCATAAATAGAATGATAGGTCATTCTATATATCTTTATCACAACAAAAATGTTAGAACGAGTTTTGAAATATGAATAAATCCATATATGGAGATATAATAATTTAATGTCACAAATTTATCCAAAGTTTAAATTAAACATTCCATAAATATATAATCATATAATCCTTCCATAAACTGAAAAATTAAAAACTACTAAGAGAATTATACAAAATCATCCTTACACTTTCTCTCATATATCATATGGTAGCTCTTTGTTGTCACATTCCAACCATGTGAATACCTTCATCATGTATTCTCTTGAAACATGGTAATGACCTAATTTTCCATAAATCCTTCTTAAACACATCATTATTTCCTCATTTGTATGTCCCTAAAGGTAAAAACTTAATCTATGATATCATAACCCACATGTCAATAAATTCTTAATCAATTCGATGGTAATTAGTATCACCGAATTTACATATTCATATCCAACATATCTTTATCTAAATATATTTACCCCAAAATAATGCTAATATTAATAGTTATCCTTATATTAATAATATTTTTTCCAAAAATATATCTTTATTTCCTCAACCACTTTTCGTGGTTATCAATACCATTTAGCATATTCTTTTAAATTCTTAAGTAAAAAATACAGTGGAAAAATACATATATGTTTCATTATTCCTTAATACCACAAAGAACTTATATAACATTATTCTTGAATTCCAATACATAAACACTCAATTATTCCACAACTTTGTTTTCATACCACGAATTTCAAATAGCGATCACATGATATTTTGCTTTTCCATTATCCTTAAGAGGTTTCTGACATTGATCATTATTGATAACCGGTGGATCAGGGAACTGGTTTTCATAATTCTCATTCCCCTTAATATTGTACCACGGAAGTGGGGAAGGTTCATTATATGTATATTTCTATCCATTTACATTGTTATCTAACATATTACCATCACTTTGGATCTCAAAATACTGATGACCCTCCTTTTTAGACTTCAAAAAAATTATTAGACCCCTTAAGAAAATGTCCTCCATGCTTTGTCGCACATATATAGAATAATGGGAATCTCCACCTTTTCTCTTCATGGTTTTTAGATTTACATTTAAACTCTATCTTCCTCATCTTGTCAAAACCATTAGATTTATTAATGAATCCAACTTAAATTTCAACCATTATTGCACAAAAAAAATATGTTTGTAGATAAAAAATCCTCTTATGGAAAATGCCCTTCTGAGGCTCCCTTTACTCCATTAAAGAACCTATTGACTTTCCTTTCATATTAGATGATAATTCATGAAGCGTACCTCGCATGTCTCATGAAATTAGCCTCACAGGTACCAGTGGATTTATCATCCCTTTGATTTAACTCATGAAAACATTTCTCCATATTAGTGTTAAAACATAATGGACATTAATTATTGAAAAATAAGTTATTGAAATCATCCCAATCCTTGGATTACATTTCTTCATGCTTCCTCATATTCTTAATTAGTGTTCAACACTAGTCAGTTATGACATCAAACTAATAAACATGTAGAATAAAATTATATTGATCTAAACATAAGATAATGGAGAATATCATTTTAGTAGTAATGATCCATTATTCAATAATAAGTGGACTATAAGACCCATTAAAAGAAGGTATTAATTTCCTCATGGAGGACTCAATAGAATTTTGTTCCATCTATTGTTTGTTTGGAGGTATAGCTTGATTCATATCAAGAGAATTCTAGGTAAGAAAAGAAACATGATTTCTTATTCCATATCTAATAGAATTTGGTTTCTTATGAGGAAAATAATTGAATTTTCCATCACACATTTCATTAATATGGTTCCTTAAATTTCCAACCATTGAATAAAATCAGAATTCATAGCATGAGAAATATTTTTCTTAATGAGTAACCACATAATCATGAATAGTCACGTATAATATGTCTAAATTATATCACATTCCTAATTCTGTGAAACCTTAGTTTCATTCTAGGTTATTTATATTCAACATATATTTATATAATTTATGATGGTTTGTGAAAAGTTTGTGAATTTCAAAATCATATCCCTAGGATTTTTAAACTAGTGTGAAGAAAGGCTCATTGTCATGTACCAGGTTACGTTGATTCATGCCCGATGCACCTTGTGAGAGTTATTACCCCTCAGTCGATTTGAGCCAGATCCACCTCCACATTCAGTATATTTAGATGGATGTATTTCAAGGAAACCACCCTCTCTATCCTTTACCAAAATATCAGGAAGTTTTCCAATATTTTCCTTATCGTTAGACTTATCCTTATACAAGTCCTTTAGGGCTTCACTAAGGATTTCTCTTCCTAGTTTTAAAAGGATAACTAAACTTTTTATATGATACCAACTATAATGAACATCTTTTTTCAAAAATTAACATTACATTAATTTTGAAGAATTACATAAAACATTACACAAAACAATGCCCAAAGAACATATTAGTCTACTGCCATGGAAACATGGAAACATAAACACTGCTACATAAGTGAGCTAGAATATCTCCAAATAGGTTTTTAATTATTATCCACATTCATAGACACATAAACTATAATACATATCTTGATAACCTGGGTTTAAAAAATTATAAAAAGGGGTGGGTTAAAAATCATTGTACGGGTAAATAAAGAAATTTTTTAAATATAATCATGATCATAAGGGAATGAGAAAAAGATGATGAAATTATAAGATAAAACCCCCCATCACAAAGATCATCCAGAATCATGGAATAAATATTAGCATTTCATAAGACATAAATAATATTCAAATAATGAACATGATCCATGAAATCATAAAGTAGGAATAAAATATCAAAATATGGTAGACACATAAGAATATAATAATTATTTCCATGGTTTCCAAGGCATCACTTCTCAGGAGATCATGGTGGTATAAGGTCACTTACCAAACCAATATGGTCATCTTGGCTCACTCCCATGGCCATCATAGTGTACAATGTCCCTTATGTCAATATCATGAGACAAAAATAATTACCAAATGCATTAAAGGGAGATATATGTCTCACCCATCTCATAATGAAATCATACATACATGTTCCACAAGATCATAAATAAACATATCATAACCCATGAAATAAAATGGTTATTATATACATTTAATTATATCATAACTTGTGAAAAAGAGACATGCTAAAAAATTATTTCACTAATGAATAACCCATGAAAACAAGAGGGTTTGTTAAGAATATTACCCATGGAAGATAAATTAGTTTCATAAACATCATGCCATAAAAATATGAAATATTCAATGAAATGATATGATAGTAATATTGGATCATTTCTTAGAAAGGAATAAGTAACACCAACAAATATAATCTTAGATGGGAAGTAATTTTAAAAGATCACTTGAAAATTATTCTTGAAGAATATATCATTTCTTATTTTAAAACGTTTTCTTTTATTAAAATATTGGGAAATTTTAAAAGAAAACATTTTCTTTGAAAAAAAGTTTCAAATATTATAAGGAAATATTATTTTAAATAAGGTTCCATGAAATAATAAATATCTATTAATGTAGTATATATTAATATAAAACATTCTCCAAAGACATTTTCCAAAAAAAAATTCAAAAAGCACATTGTTTCAAAAATGATAAAAACATTCCTCTCAAACAATGTAGTAAAAGGTCAAAATAGGGGAAAAAATTAAACATTCATAGGATAATAGTATTTTTTTAAAACATTAACAAGGATGATAAATATTCCCTAATAGATTCATACATATAAACAACCTCTCATAATAATGAGATCATGAAATTAACCCTTACCTTTTATATTGACTATCGTCATACAAGTTCAAAAATCCTATATAATAAATAAAAGTTTATTATACATATATCACACAACCATATTCATATATTTAGTACCATATATGATTTGATTAATACTTTATATTATCTAATAATTATTAACTCCTTATTAAAGTTATGTTTGGGTGATAACTGCCTGGGTTATCATACCAGATCTCACTTGGTATTCATGATTATCATTCTTAGATCCTGATTTAATTATCTCCAGAATATTAAACATGATATAAATATCATATATATTCAGTATATAAATATATATAATAATCTATAAATATAAATGAAATACACCATTCATAGAGACGGTAGGTTTTATGTACGGATGAACACTATTTTAATTTTCTTGTCAGGTTAAAAGAAAAACATATATGATGCATTATTATTAAAGAATAATTTTATTGTCATATATAACATATAAATATTCATAAAATTCATCCCCATTATCATCCATGTGATATATAGGTGAATAAAGTGTCACATCCCATAGCGGAGATGGTAAGCCATACATACGCGTGAGGGATGTTATCTTTTTCCCAAAATGTTAGATGGTAAAAAGGTAGACATGAAATTATTATTATATAGGTATAATTATATTAAAAATTTAATATATGACCATTAAACTCATCATAATTCTCAATCATAAAATACGGTGATGAAAAATAGATTACACAACGGTGTGGAGACGGTAAGTCGTGCGCACACATGCATGGTGATATTTTTTTTGTAGGATGGATAAAAGGATATATATGGTCATAAAAAATCATAATAACATATCATTATATATATGTTACAATATTTATTACATTATTATGAAAACTACATATGAATATAAATTGAAAGAATAAATGAAATTGAATTGGTTTGGTAAAATAATTACCCCTTCTTTGGTGGGCATACTTTTGATATCCTCTTAGGGACACTATGGATGGACTTTTTTGATGAAAAGGACCCCTAGAACATAATTAATACTTTTTAAAGGATAATTGGGAATAGTTTGGTCAAGATATAAGTTTCAAGGTGGTTTGAGGAAGTGAGGGAGGAGGTTCCCTTTTATAAGAGAGTGGAGGGGCACTTTAGGAAATTCTTAAAATATTAAACTAATATAAATTCATTTTCAATTTAAAATATCTCCAAAGTGATTCATTTAGACAATATTATTATTATTTGTATAAATAATCTCAACCAATTATTTTTAAAAAGGTTTAGGTAACATTATTAACCTTATCGTTTGGTTTTAACCCTTATTTAAAACCATTAACTCTTACCATGTTAACATTGTATTTTACTCTTTAGGGTTAATATAATTACTGTAAAATTATAAACAAAAACAAAGTGGATTTTTGATGAAATATTTGACATTATTATAATTATTTTTCCAAATTATTTATTTTTATGAATTTTATATTATTTAATAAAATAATATTTATTTTAATGTATCATTTATGACAATTTTGATAGTATTAATAATTTCTTTTAAAAAAAATCCTAACAACATGATAAATTTGAAATAAAACATCTAATATATAAATAAAATTTATAATTTATATTTAAATGTTTTGGTTTTGATTACTTTTGTAAAATTATATATTTTTTATTAATATAATTAATACCATTTAATTTATATTTCCATTAATTAAAAAATTACTACGTCATTATTATATAAGCCTTTAATTAAATTATTTATTCTATAAAAATAAAAATAAAATATAATGATGAATATAAATTTATTGTATTAAAATTAAAATTTATAATCCAATTTATGTTTAGTATATTGATATAATAAATAATAATTTACTTATTAAAATTATGAGTATGAAAATTTTAACATATCTTTAAATATAATATAATAAATATCTTAATCTTCACCCAATGGCCTACAAAGATCAAAATTTCTACCTTGGGATTGCTTTTATGGAATCACACATATCCAATGAAATTAAGACATGTATTAGGGTAACTTTATAACATTATAATATTTTATTTACTTTTAATTACTAGGTTTACCCTTAACCGTGGTAAATAAAAACACTAAAGTTACTATTCACCATAAAAGTTGATCCTATTAGAAAAAAATTATAATTATTAAACTATTTTTTGTACATTTTTTCAAATTCAATTCATATAAGTGATTAAATTAAGTTTAACACTAATCCCATAGATGTGGCAAGAAGGCGACTTAAGGAGATGTTCAAAAATTCAATAAGTTTTAATATCTAATTTCATTATAAAAATGGTTCCAAAGATCTAAATTGGATTAATATATTAATTATTGATATATTTTACTTTAAATTTTAATTTAAATAATAATAATTATTTAAACTAAAAGGCATTTATTAATTATAGTGAAATATTTTTCACTATTTATCAAAAAAATAAACTTCTTAGAAAAATATTAAAAATCAACCCTAAGTTAATTTTGATATTATGAATTCAAAAATGATGTTTGGTTTACCAATATTAATTTCTTATAGTGTCTAAAATTAATTTTATTATTTTCATTACTGTAAATAAAAATCATTTCTTTACAATTGAAGTACTTCTACACATATCATGTTTTTTATAAAAATTATTATGTTTATCAATATTAATATGTTATATTTGTATAGAACCATTACAAATAATATTTTATAAGTAGTATTAGTATTCATGTTACTAATTTGAACATCTAGGTTATTACTATCTCATATAATTAATTATAACAGTAAATTACTATTTAGAGGAAACTCTGTATTGCCTGTAACGCAAGCCAAGTCAGTGCTGCGTGTAGTGAAAACATAACTAGGTTTATGTATAACAAAATCTAGTATATTTATTCTATACAATAATATAAATCTAAATTAAGTGTTATGTGAAGTGAAAAATATAAAACTAATAAATTATTTAGAAAAACAATTCCCCAAAACATGGGTATTTACAATCTTTCTCTAGAATGTATGAATATTTACTCAAAGTATCTGTCTGAGTTGTGCAAAAGAAATATCCTTCAAATGAAAATTTTAGGTGATTGTTATGGGGAAATTGATCCCTCCTTTCCATCTATTCCCCAAACAGGTGGAATTCTTGGGTCATATACATTAGAAACATTAATTCTTAAAGAGTGGGATATGGAACATTGCACAATGTTGTTTAAATTTGGTTTTCTCAATGAATATATCAAGTAAGTAATTTAGATATTTTTATGAAATCTCATATTATTTCATTTCATGTAAAAATTTAACTTTTATTATAATTTTATATAGGTAATGTAAACAAATTATAAGTAGTGTTGATTGATCTCTTCCTTTGAGAAGAAGAGAGGCTTTGTATTGCCAAGTGTTTCCTGCATGGTTGAAATCTAGGGTATGACCACTACGTTAACAAACATAAAATATAGATATTAATTAGATTGTATTATTAATATATATTTTTGGTATTTATTTCACCTGCTGACATTATTTCTCATGAATTTAGAGTGTTGGATTTTGGTCCTCATTCTTTGGTTTTTGATTGAAAATATTTAATAGATAATGGGTATAAATTTGTTAAATATGATCAAGTGGTGAAAATGAAAACACATCATGATGGTGGTATGTTAACTGCTATAGCAGACTCTTATAATGGTGCATCAAAGAATTGGTCTTGAAATTAAAATGAGACTTATTATAGACTAGTGAGAAAATATTATTATTGGATTAATACTCACATGGTCGAGTCATTGTGATGAAATATAAATGGTTTTGATTCAATGACACAACATGGTACATTTATTGAATATTGTGGACTCATAGTTATTTCCATGAGTAAATTCCTAGCTACCTATGAACCATATATTTTGGAATCAATGGAATGAACAAGTGTTTTATGTCAAAGATCATATGCGACCTAATTACAGTGTCATTAATTAAATAATACCAAGACATATTTTTCATGATGTTGGAGATGAAATTGACACCATTGACCCCCCATTATCATTGACCAAAATATTTCATTTATGTCTCAAATTTTAACCTTGTTAGAGTTGATGTTGAACTATATATAGTGGTTGGTTATATATAGAAGCAGACATTTAAGTTCACAGTTCATTTAGTTTGCCTTGATGTGGGGTTTTCAAGTTGGTATTACTATAATTACATTAATTTTTTTTCAGTTTATAATGATATGTTTGTTTTATTATTTTTTGGTTTCATTTCATTTCATTAGATTTATTTTAATTTAGAAAACTGTGTCCAAAATAGTTTTTCTAAAAACTTATAAAATGGTTTTATATTATTTTTGAAAAAAACATCATGAAAATTATTATGAAATATTTGACTTCTAGGATGTATGAATGATTTTGAAAAACTATTTCTATAAAATTTACATTCCATTCTTTTTGGAGATTATGAAAAATACTGATGATGTTCTAAAGAAGTTATTATTTGATAATGATCGAAAGATACCCAAGCGTGGGTTTCTTCCCCTAACTCCTTTAGTGAGTATAATAATTATAATACTTTTCTGTTTCATGAAATATAATTTCATGTTCATATTATTTATCAAATTTTCCTTGGTAGATTCATTAAAACATGAGTTGAAACCTTCTTATCCTACTAGCATGGCTTCATGTGGGGGTGTTCCTAGAGCTAGAAAGCGAACTTTTCATACACATTCCCACTCTGACCCACTAACAAACACCCCATCTATGACATCTTTGCATCCTCCACTTGATCCTTCAGGGACGTCCTCACCCATGCCTCTATCATCATATAATTTAGCATATTTTTCCCATCCCATGTCAATGTTGGAACTTTGGATTCCACCACCTTTACCATATCCATATCAATTGATGTATCCCCTATCGTAATTTCCATATCATGATATTTCTAAACCACCTCCATTTCGTAATATCCATCTGGGATCTAATGATTCTATTACACTTGCTTTCACTCTAGGTCATACAGATCTCCAAGATCATGCATTGGAACAAACACATCCTTTATATGCTACTAATTCAGGATGTCCCACATATCCATCAGATCCTAAGGAGCATCCTGCATTAGGTTATTATTATTAATAGTGTTCCAAATTATATCACATAATTTTATCTTATTATAGCATAACTTATTACTTATTTTCCCCTTTGATCATATTCAGTGGTATCTTCTTGTTTGCAATGTGGGCACACCATTTTTTGGGAAACATAGAATCACCAAACACAAAAAATGGTGGATTAAATTGAATTAAATATAATAATAGGTTAAAATTTCAGGTGTGTGTAGATGTTTTATAGGTACTTTAGCCAAGTAAAACAATATCATTCTGGGGTAACTATTCTCATAGAGGCATATATATAATGAAACTAAAGATAAATCATGGGTGAAGATGTGGGAAAGATAATTTATTAAATTTATATCTATATTATAATCATATTTGTATTAATTAACATGTCCACTCTAGTGTAATTATAACTTTCTTGATGGTGAAGTTTCTCTGATTTCAAGGTTGATATATCTTGTGGAGTTCTCGTGATCATATAAGCCTCATTTATTTTTTGTATGGATGTGCGGATTTAGTCTTGATTTAGAGGGTGTACAAATATTTCAGGAATGTCCAATAATACAATAACAGAAAATGATCTCACATAAAAATAGTGATGAGATTATTTTATTCCTAATCTGTATTGATTTTCATATAAAACATAATTCTTATTAATTTTATTGAAGTATTTTTAGGATGCATTGGAAAAAATAAAAAATAATAAAAATAAATAATGTATATGTAAACATCGGGGTTCGCAACAATGCATGGTCATGAAAAGAACCAGGAAAATTAATATGAATATAAATAAGGCCTATATATATATTGTTACATAGTTATATTTAAATTCTGAAATTTATGTTTTATTGTCATTAATCTCCTTAATATAAGGTCCTAAATACCCCTTCCAAATGTACAAATGGAAAATTGGGAAAATAGCTTAATATCATAATGGGTAATATGCCTAATAACCTAATTTTCATTTGGACTAATTTTTAAATGGACTAATGGACAATTGGCTCAATGTCATAATGGATAACTTCTCTAAGGGACTAATGAACAAATGGCCTAATGTCCAATTGGCCTAATGGCCTATGGTATAATTGAAAAATTAGGCCAATGGTATAATGGACTAGTGTCCAAATAAAAAATTGAACTAATGTCCTAATAGAAAATTGGAAAACTCATGTAATGGACTTATGGTCTAAAGGACTAATTAGAGAAATGAGATAATGGCCTCTTTCCCTAATGGTTGAATGTCCTAGTTGGTATATTATACTAATGAACAATTGTCATAATGGCCTAATTGCATAATGGACAATGGGTAAATTGGCCTAATGGAATAATGTCCAATTTTTCTAACGGCCAATTGGACAAATGTCCTGATTCCAATTGTCTCATTCATCAAATGGATTAATGTCATAACGACCTATTGGCCTAATGGCCAAGTGAACTAATTGGACAATTGGCCTAATGGCCTAATGTCATAATGCCCAATTGGCCTAATGGCCTAATGTTCAGTCGACCAATTGACCTAATGGACTAATGTCAAATTATAATAATGTCTTAGTAGAATAATATCCTAATTTCCAACCAGGAAATTAGTCTAATGGAATAATTCACAAATGAATAATTTCCCGGAAGGACCAACAAACAATTCCCAAATTGGCCAAATGGTCTAATGTATAATTAAAAAATGGCCTAATGGACTAATGGCCAAATGTTCTATGAACAATTGGCTTAATGGCCTAATTTATCTTTTTCCTAAAGGCCTAGTTTCTAATAGGATAGTTGTACAAATGGAATAATATCCAAATTGGGAAACTGAAATAATGGATTAATGGCCAATGAGCCTAATGGCATAAAAACACATTCTCCAATTGGACTAATTTCATAATGGATGGATGGAAAATTGTCCTAATGGAATAATGGAAAAAAAAGAAAATTGGACCAATGTACTAATGGAAAACTATATTAATAGCCAATTGGACAAATGGTCAATTAACCTTGATGAACTAATAGAGTAATCACCAATTGGAATAATGGAATAATCCCCTAATGGAAAATTGGAATAATAGACTAATAGACAATTGGCCAATTGGCCTCATGGCCTAATTGAATAATTAGCCTAAAGGAATAATGGCCAAATGGAAAATTGACCTAATGGACTAATATTCAATTGGACTAATAGTGTAATGGCCTATTGGAAAATTTGAATAATGGCCTTATATGTTAATTGTACAATTAGGGAAATAGCCTAATGGACTAATGAAAAAATGTACTAAAGGATTAATGATCTAATTACCAATTTTCCTAATGTCCAATTGGCCTAGTGACCTTATGGAAAATTGGACTGAAGACCAAGAGACCTAGTGTCCAATGTTTCTAATGTCCTAATAGAAAATTGGCCAATTATCCTAAAATAATAATGAACCAATTGGCCAATTGGAATAACCACATAATAGAGAAATGGAGTAATTTCCTAATGGAAATTTGGCCTGATGGACAATTTTCCACATTGTCTCATGGGAAATTAGGCTAAATGTAAATTGCCATAGTGGCCTAATGGATTAATGGATAATTGGAAATAGGCATAATGGCCAAATATTCCTATATATTAATGGCCAATTGACTAATTGGACTAAATAAATTAATGACCTAATGAACTCATTGAAAAATTGGACCAATGGCCTAATGAGAAATCAAACTAATGTCTTATTTGCCTCATTGAAATTAGGTATATGGTCCTAATGGCCTAATGGGATAATGAAAAATTCTCATAATGACCAATTGGCCTAATGGACAATTGTTATAATTTCATAATTCCCTAATTACCAAATGTCAAAGTTTATAATTGGATTAATCACCTAATGGACTAATATACAATTGTCCTAATAGCATAATGGCAAATTTGACCAATGGACTAATAGCCTAGTGTCCAAATGGCCTGATTGACCAATTCACCTAATGGAATAATTTTATAATGGATAATTGGCCTAATGAAATAATATAAAATTTTCCAATTATTCGAATGGAATAATATTCAATTGTCCAATTTTCCAATTAGTGTAATGGATGAATGACCTAATAGAATAATGGCGCAATGTACTGATGGCCTAAATGGACTTAATGGCCCAATTGGACTAATTGGACTTATAGGATTAAATTTATTAAATGGAATAATTAGAATAAATGGATTAATTAGAATAATTGGACTAATTAGACTAAATAGAATAATTGGAATAATTAGACAAAATTGGTCAAAAATGTATGTAATGCCCTAATTGGCCTAAATAGTCTAATTGGCTGAATTGGCCTAAATGAAATATTGTTATTAATTGACATAATGGGATAAATGGTCTAAATTGCCTATATAGACTAAATAGACTATTTGGACTATATGTCCTAAATGACCTAATTGGCCTAAATGCCCCAATTTTCATAGATGGGAGATTTTTCAAAATTGGAACAATTGACCTAATTTGCATAAATGACCTAAACAACCTTACTGGCCTAAATGGAATAATTTTATAATCTGAACTAAATGGACCAATTGGTTTGAATGGACTAAATAGCCTAATTGGAAAAATTTTCCTAATTGGACTAGATGGCCAAAATGGATGATTTGGTCACATGGCCAAATAGACAATTGGACAATTAGCGAAATGTTCAAACGACCAATTGGATAAATTATCAAACAACCTAACCTAAAAATTAACATAATTCCAAAATGATCAAAATTAAAATTGACCAAATAAACAAAAATAAAAATAAAAAAATATAATTGGACTAAAATAAACATACAAGAGGAATCCATATCATATCTATGTTCAACAAGATAATTAGTTTGTATTATTTTTGGTATGAAACTAGTATTAAATTTCTAATTAAATGTTTATTTATATTATTCTTCACTTAATTGATTTCATAAAAAACTAAAATTTTAAGTCATTATACTTTTATAACATCCATTTTATTCAATAATGTAATATTATAATAATCAATGTCATTTTTAGTAAGAGACATTTGGAATCGAATGCCACGTTCCTTGAGAGAAATTATTTTACTCGAGTGGGAAGAAAAAGGATGGAAGTGCATTAAATGTTCATACACAATAAAATATTTTATGTTTTTTTATTTATATTTAAAATATTTATGAAAAATTTATAATTAAATATCATGTTTAAATTTTCAAAAGTATTCTATGGAGGCACTCGATGAGAAAGAATATGAAAAATCTAGGCCAAATGATTATTTGAGTTAGTTCTTAGGCGAGGAGAACTAGGGGAGAGTCTAATGTCAACCCAAGGAAAACATCCTCCCAACTAGGTATTGGTCCTCATTAGGCTCCTCACAAACCTCTTAGACCACCGAAGGCTGTTGATACTATTGATTTTTATATAGAATCAATGTTCCCATCAAATTATACCCTGATTTATGTCAATAGGGGTCCTAATGTCAGTCTATAAAATAGTTCTAGCAGTAGTTGTGGTGGTGGTGTTGAATATAATGATAAGGATGATGCTCAAGATGAAGTTATTGGTGATGAGGATGTTGTTGAAGGTGATGTGGATGAGGATGCTGGTGATGGGGGAGATATTGGGCCCCCCACATTTGAATTAGTAGAAAAGAGACATTTGGATGTTGTTTAATGACTTTAATTGATTGGTTGTATAGATTTACACCTATGTTATAGTATAATAAATGGTTTGAAAGTTATTACAAGTAGTTTTTTGAATTCAAAATATACAATATATTTATTTCATTAAATGTTTACTATGTATTCTATTTTATTTACATATATGTGATGGGATGGAAGTGTTGATGGTGGAAAATTGGGATATGTAGTTATATCCATAGTTCAATGAAACATGGGTACATGTTTTCTAGTAAGAAAAGTTACACCCACGGTTCTCCTAACCTGGGGTATGATGAAATATCCTATTATATAACCATAATATCTATAGAAACCCTGAGTCCATCTATTTTTGATGAATCCTTCTTCCATGGTTCATAAAACTAGGGGTATATCCTATACCCATGGTTTTAAGGGCTATACCCATGTTTCTAAACTGTGGGTATAGTCTATGTTTCCATTAATGTTGCTAATATCTGAATGAATGAGAACCCACTATAAGTTGAAAAAACTAGCCATTTTTGTTGCACTATGTATTTTAATTGGAATTCCAATAGAATAAGAAATATTATATAAAATTTTACAAATTCAAAACACCCAACTTAAAACATAAATATGGACCCAGACTTGTATGAATCATTCCTTGTAATTGTAAAAATTGAAACTAAGATTTCTATAATGATTTCTATGTGTTCCAGGATTTAAATTTACAGAACCAAAACATTGAGCCTTCCCCTTAAAATCAGAAAAAGGGAAAATAATGTGAATTAATCCATGACTAAGGGAGACGTATTTCCAGTAACTGAAACCCAATATAGATTCTAGTTGATAGAAAATATAACAAACCTTCAAAGGCTTCATTCCATTAGAGAGTAAAGTGTGACCAATGAAAGAGTTCTCATAGATCTCAATACATTCAAAAATAGTTTCATTGGAGGATGATACATGATCCTTACTACCCTTATTACAGGTTCTATACCAAGGGTGGACTTTGAGGGAAGAAAAAGAACCTCTAAATTCCATATATCTAACTCAATACCCTGTGAAACCTCTATAAATTCTTCAACTCAAACCTCATACACATTATCTGAAGATTTCATTTTCTGTATAGGTATGATGAATAAATCGTAGGGATTGAAATACCCATCATGATCATTGGAAATTGGAAGTAAAGAAAACCACCATTTACCCTAGGGAGGGTTCCCCCTGATCACCTGAGAAAATCCCATATTCCATTATATATCTAATAATGGTTATTTTTTTCATATTTCTGAGACATTACATTTATTTAATTTTAAAAATAGCCACAAAAAATATGAAATGAGATTATAATTACAATCATATCATTGATTAAACTTTTTTATAAAATTTAAATTGTGTATTATTATATATGTCATTATTTAAATAATATCTAATGTGATTATCATAAAATTATAATGAAATATTAAAATCAAGTTTTGTAATCATTTGTGATCCATTTATCCCCCCAAACATCATTTTTTCCCCAAATAATTTAAAAAATGTGTGCATAAGATATCTTATTTTTCATCAATCTAATACACTGATTATTTACCCAATCTTTATTAATTAGATCCACTGATGGTTCAAAATCTTCATCAACTTCACATTAATTTTAACCGATTAATAATTATCTCCAATAATTATTTTATGGAGTTTCTAGTTGAGCGCTATAGAAACCATGACAACTTATCATGTAAGGCGGTGACTGTATATGACAAGTATGGAGAGTTGTTTTAGTGAAAAGTTGGTAATCCTATCCAAGTTCAATTTAAACCTCTTTCTCCCATGTCCCACCAAATATCTTTTTTCTTAAATCCATTTTGGATTCACCCTGTCACTCAGTTTAATGTTCAATTTTACTCATTTATCATTATCTATCACTTTGATTACCTGGATCTCCTAGATGTGCACTGTAAGAACACTACCAACTTATTGTGTTAGGTGGTGACTTCTAATGAAATGTAGGCATTTCTTTTTCAGTGTACAACTGATAATTAGATCCATGATCCATGTGTCCATACATTTCCCATGGAATAAAATCAAATAGATTTTATTTTCTTCCAGGTACCCTCCTTCACCCATGGATTAAAAGAACAATGTCTCTTTAAATCATGTCATTAGCTTGTTCATTTTATTTTTACTAACCCTTATAGTTACATATTTAAATATTTATTTCATTTTAGTAAATCAAAATATGGAAAGTATATTATTCCAAATGATGAGAGATAAAATTATAAATCTAAACACATGTAATTTTTATATAAAAATAGTTATCAATCATTGATATAGATAACTAGTTTTGAATATTTTTTTATTAAAGGCAATATGTTGATCACCTATATGTTAGGTTGAGATAGGGGAGAGGTATATCTTAGGAAATGAATTAGTAAATGATATAGTAAATTAGGATTAGATAATATAGAAAATATTAATGAAAAACCACTTTAGTAAAATCATAACCACTAATAATATGATTTATACCTTTAAATTCTTAAACACAAAAAATCTTACATTACAATAATTTTTTAACCAAACGATGAATTTTTACATGAAATTCTTTTTGTAATTTATTTATTTTGTTAAATATTAATATTAAAAAATCAAATATGATGATATGAATAAAAATTTGATGGATGTAAATCATATAACAAAATATATTGAGGATAAGATGAAAGAGTTTATCATGTTTTCAAAAGATCATGTATATGAAACTTTTGAAACCCTTTGTTTGTGTTTATTATTTTTTTGATTAAGACAATTTATTCTAGAGGATTTGTAGGAACATTTTATCTATCATTGAATAGATTGAATTTATAAATGTTAGAATAAAACTTGGAAAAATGAATATAGATAGTGATTGGGATATGAGTATGTTTTATGGATCATATGATACGAATATAATTGTGGAAAATTATGAGGACCATATCAAGGATGTGATAATAGGTGTGAATGATACTGAAGACCATATTGAAGAAATGAAAATTAATGTTTAAGATGAACATCAAGATTGTCCTAAATTGATTGAAATGTTGAAGAGTTGTGTAAAGATGCAATTGTATGTTGTTTTTAAACAATTTACATTATTGGTGGTCATATGAAAGCATTATAATTTAAAATCCATGATTGTATGTACTGATATATGTTTTATTGAACTAGTTTCTCCTTTGAAGGATATACTCCCAGAAGGCAATTATTTTCGGTTTCGAACATATGATGCCAAAAAAATCCTACGTTCAATGTGTATGATCTCTAAAATAATACATACCTATTAAAATTTCTATATACTATTTCACAAGGACTAAAAATAACATAAAAATTGTAATGTGTGGTTATCCAATATACATGAATGATTAATCACGTTATATGAAAATTTTATGGTACTTTCCAATCATTCAATGGTTTAGGTACCTATGTGGAAGTGGGGTGACTATAAAAAAATGATGTGGCATGCTGATACAAGAAATAAATATAGATTACTCTACCACCTAGAAGACTCTACTCAGTGGAAGATATATGATCTTGACTATCTTGAATTTGGAAATTATTTGATAAACCTTCATCTCATGCTATCTTGAGATGGAGTAAATCCCTTTGTATTTCAATGAAGTACTCACAGTACATGGTTAGTTATATTGTTAAATTAGAACATTCCACCATGATTAGGCATGCAAAAGGCATTATGTTATCTCTACTTATATTAGGCCAAAAAAACTAGGTAAGGATATTGATGTCTATTTTTCTACATTAGTTGATGATTTCAAATTAGTTTTGGATTCCGGTGCTAAAATTGTATGATTATTATTGAAATAAATATTTCATGTTATGATCCATGTTATATAGGATAGAAAATTACTTTACAACTAATTGAATTTTTTTAGGATATACTATTAAAGGAACTCAAGGGTGTCCCATTTGTGAAAATGGTACATAGTAAATTAGGTTGAAACATTCATCGATGGTTGGGTTTGATGGACATCATGGATTTCTACCCCGCTGACATAACTACCGATATTGAATGGAATCATTATATTAGAGTTAAGAAGAATGTACAACATCATTCACACTAATAGGTGATCAAATTTTTAAAAAATAAAATGTTATGGACATTTATTTTTTTATTTTTTTAAATGAATTACAAAAATCGGTTAGAAAAGGAGATAATTTTTTTTGAATTACCATATTAGAATTGTTTGTACTTTAGAAATTTTCTTGATGTTATGAATGTTCAAAAAAATTTGTGACAATGTCATTGTACTATTATTAAATTCACCCTGAAATATAATGGATGAAATTAAGGATTGGTTGGATATGATTGAAATGGGATTATTGGAAGAGTTGGAACCAAATAAAATTGAAAAACATAATTTTATTCCTCCAAATACATACACTATTTACAGTCAAGAGAGATATTAGTTTTGAAACATCTTTAATGATGTAATGGTTCCAGAGGGGTATTCATAAAATATAAATAATATCATTCTAGTTACTAATTTAATGAAAAATGGTTTATAATCATATGAATATCTTGTTTTGATGAATGATCTAATTACAATAAATGTACATTTCCTTTTGACCTACAATGTCCATTATATAATAACAAAGCTATATTTCCTATTAAAATACATACCTAGAAAAGATTTAGACATGGTGAAATTACCTACTATTAAAAATTAAATTTCTATCATATTATGTAAATTGGAGATGTACTTCCCACAAAAATTATTGGATATGATACTTCAAGTGATGGTTCACTTGGTAAGACATATTCTACTATGTGGTCATAATAATTATAGATGGATTCACCCCATTTAATGGTATATACATTTTTGAACAGGTAGTTCAAAAATAAAATTCAGATGAAAGGTTGTATTGAGGAGGAATTTGTTATTGAGGAAACCATTGAATTTTTTACTGACTTCATATCCAATGTGGAAATAATTTTTCTACAAAAATATCATCACACTGATCATATTTTGGGTGAATTAATTTATAAGATAGATGTTGTCAAAATTATTATTATAGATCAGGAGGAGGACCCCCTTTACATTTTTCATTAGAGTTTAGAGTTTTACCCATTTACTAAAACCCACAATGAAATTACTAGTCTTTTTAATCCATCAAGGGATGAAATATGTATATCAAATACAGATAACAAAAAGTTTATAGGATTTTATATAGACTATATTATCAAGGAGACAATTGAAAATACTAATGAATTTTTTTAATAACTTTGATGCCAAACGAGAAGAGAAAGTGTTCATGTACTATCTTATAGAGATTATGTAATTAATGGTTATAAATTCAATACAAATGAACATGATGAACAATGTATGACACAAAATAGTGTATTGACACTTTTGGATGAAGTGATTCATGTATATGGTACCAGGAGAAAACCCAATTTATACAAATATGTCATATTTTGGCAACATCAAACCAATAGGGTGGTTGTATTATACAACATTAAAAGAGTTTATTTTATAATTAAAGGCGGTTGATAAATGAAATTATAATAAAATATATGAATTTTGATTCATGAATTTTGATTTCTGTAAGTAATTGTAAAAGGAATAACCATTTATAATGGAATCACAGGTAGTATAAGTATTTTATGTTCCAGATCCCGTAAACCGAAAGTGTTCAATCATTTTATTATTGACCCAAACCCCTAAAGGGAAAGATTTTAATTCAATTACGTATGAAACATTCAATTGGGTTTTCATAATCATTTCAAAATAGTCCCAATAAATATGTGGTATTTTATGTTAGTGGATAACATAATGAAGGGATTTGGATACTCGATAAAGGGGTAAAATCCCATTATATTTTAAAAAATAGATCAATAATCATGTTATTTGTTTTTAATATACATCTTTTCACCTCATATTATTATTTTTTCACTACTGAATTTACATAATCAAAATTAAATGTTAAACTAATTTTAAATATACTGAATTTAATTCATATAAAAACTAAAAATACTGAGGAATAATTAGTTCTAAATATGCTGGTGATCCAAATGAGAGGATAAAAACCTTATATATGTGTTGATGATAGAAATAAAAAAGACTAACATATTGATAATGTTGATGTTAAGGAAATGGTAGATGGTGAAAAACCAATGTCATAGAATATATAGGTGCATTGTTTCATGATGAAGTTATAAAAATGTGTTTTGGATATAAACAAAGGCAATAAATTCAAGGTTGTATAGAGTGAACACAACCAACATGTTGATATAGATTTATGTAGATTCATGGAAAAATGTTTTGAAAATGTTTAAGAAACTAATTATCAAAGATATTATGGTAACGGTACGGCATAATTTCTTTATTTTACTAAAAAATTGAAATGTTTACTTACTATTCATTATCCATTCCCGAGTGCATTTATAGTATATAGATGTCCAATTAAATTTTTATTAATGCTCATAAAAAAGTATCATAGAGGATATCACACAATTATTATGAAGTTTCATCCTAAATATTATTAAGGGGAAATGATCCATCAACCACAAAAAATGTATGGAAACCTGATAGACCCAAATATGTGGGATGTGTTTATTGGTCATCATGAGGAGACAACTTTTTGGGTGCATTGGGACTTGTAATTCATGTTTTGAAAATGTGTATTAACTAAATTTATTAAGAATTGTTAATTTAAAAAACATAAACTAAGTGATGATAATATATAACTAGTATTAAACCCAATGTACCGCTATACAAAATCTTGTATGGGGTATGCCTCACTTCAAAAAAGGGTATGTATTTAAAATCCAATGTAATACTTTTATTTGACATGAAGAAAAAATAATAATAATTATGTTCCATAATTTATATGAATATTGATGAAGAGAAACCCAAAGATACTTCCATACCATATCATGTTCTATAGAAGGTGGAATGTGTAAATAAATAAGTTATACTAATAGGTGAAATCTCAAAAAAAAGTGTCGGAAGCATGAGTAAGTTTGAAATAATAAGATTTTTTTTCTTTAAATAGATATTACATATTAGTGATTACTTATCATCATACATAAATTTATCCAAAAAATAAAAATGTTTCATGATCAACTGTACCCGATGAAAAACTACAATTAATGCCCTTGAAGAATCCAAAACAGTATGGTCATGTCAGAGGTGACAGTTTTGGGGTATCACCCCGGACATATTTTTAGAAAATAAATTAATAGTTGGTTTAAGATAAGAAAATTAAAGAGTTTCTAGAATAATTATATGATCTATAAAAAACAAATTAGAAAGGATAGATATTAGAAAATGTTATAAGAAGGATTTATTGAGAAGAAACACCATATGAACAACCACTAAATAAATATATCCCACCCCTACCCAATATCGAGTTTATCCATTCCTCTCAAAGATCCATCTTATAAGTGGTAATCAATATTGCCATAATTTTTTCTATTAAATTTTAATCTGGAAGACAATAATAGATATCTTATACTAATATTCATCAGGTTGAACATGATGGTGATTCAAATCAATTAACACCCACCCATAACCTTGTTTCATGGGGTACTGTGGACAATATATAAGGATATATTGTACACAAAAAATAACTTCCCCTAGGTTATATGAGAATAGGGATTAGTGTTTTTCTAGAGTTGAGTGTTGAGATATATGTTAAACATAATGACATAGATATTTATGTAGTAGATCAAACTATATTAACTTTAATAGCTTGGATGTTATATCTTGTGAAAAACATGTCGACAAAGAGGTATTAATTTTCACTTTATTTTTCATGAAAAACCTTTAACAATTAAGGAAGTAGGATTGAATGGATGAATGTTATTACATATAAAAAATTGAAATGGTTCGAAATGGATGTTAAAATAGAAAATATTAGAAGGATCTACCAAAAAATCAAAAATATATTCAAAATTTACCATTATACTACCCGTTTAGCTTAATCATTTACTAAAATTGAAGGATCATGCAGATAAAACATTTTGAAGTTGTGCTACGACAATAGTTTATCATTAAGTACAGATATATGTAGATTCCATTACTAACTTTATTAGTCTTGATAATGTAAATTAATTCCTCATACATGAATGACTAAGATATTCAGTTGTAAATGTATACATCATTTTTTTAGGATTAGTTTTTCCAATATTCGATTGATAATGTTAATTATTTATCAATACTATTTATATTTTTTGCAGTTGTATATATCAATAAAACATGAAGGGATAGCCTGTGAAATTTCTTTTGAACTCATTTTCCTCACATCACTTCTACAATATAATTATTATCATATCTAAATAAATATGATTGAATAGTACAAAAATTGGCCACAATATTTGAATTTAAACATATAAAAGACATACACATCTTAAAACCAATGATACAGTGGAACAACTATACAATTTAATAATATAAAATATATTTTCAATAATTTAATTATTTAATTATCTTTTTATTTAGGTTTCATTTGTTACACATTGTATTCAAAATGGATAATCTAATGGTTTATTTTCTGGATTCAATTCATGGATACCCAAAAAACCCATCAATATGTGATGTTTTTTTTTCGATTTGTCATAAAATATATGCAACATTTTAAACCTAAACATAATTTTTTACATTTTATATTATGTTTTAAAAAATATTATATTATGATAAGTTGGTTTTTAAATATCTTCAAAAAACATGGCATGAGGACAATCTATGAGAAAAATGATCTTATCAACTTCTAAAAGTGGATATTTATTAGGTTCTATATAATATGATTTCACTATAAAAACAAACATAAAAAAATTACTTATTTTTTACAGTGTTTATAGAGTTTCTAAGCTAACCCAATGGAAAATACTGGGGTTATTATGTATGAAAAGTTATGAAATATATCATATAACATCAACAAACAAGAATCCTCAAAGAGGTATTTTCAATGATAATTATTGTTTTATTTAAAATATTTATTAATACATTATTTATATTTTTCTAATAATATTAGTCTTATTGAAATTCATTGTATCTAAAATAGGAAATAGATTTATTTAGAAACAAATGGGTTTCATAATTAGTGTCGGAATGTGAATAGACATCAGGAAGAGGTGACTTCCTCCTACTTATTTACTCTATTTTATCATCATTTTATTCCCAATATGACATGAAGTATACGTTTTTAGTTTAAAATTGACATTTTCATTCAAAAAACACATCACATACCCAAAACAAAGAAAAATAGATTTATATAATTTTTATCCTTTTGAAAAATGATTCACATTTCTTTTTGGATATGTAGAAACCCGCCTCACCTCAATTTGATATGCGGTGTTCCCTATATGACATAAAGAGTATGTTATCAGTTTAAGAATGAAATTTTAGTTCAAAATAGGTTCCATTCACTAAAAACCATGAAAAGATTCTCTTTTTGTATTGATATTTTAGGAAAATGATTCATAAGTCATTTTTGAGATATAGGAATTAGTCCCATGTTAATTGAACATACGGTTCGATGAGTATGAATCAAAGTGTGTGTTTTTAGTTTAGAATATCAATTTAGTAAAAATAAAAGTTATGTATTAAAATACATGAAAATAAATTATTATTGTTCCAACAATTTAGGAGAAAAATCGATACTTTATTTTTATGTTTTAGGAAGTAGTCAAAAATTATTCTAATGAACGGTGTCACTGATATGACTTCAAGCATGCATTTTTGTTTAAACTAAACATTTAGTAAAAAGGAAAAAGGAAATACTCAAAAAAAAATGCATTATGAATATTTCTATAAATTAATTTAACAATTTGTAACTCATTTGTGATGTTTAGGAATTAGTCTCGCCTGAATCTCATACATGGTGTGCATGATATGACTCAACATATCCGTTATCAGTGTAAAATTGAAATTTTTGTTTAAAACATGTGTCACTCACTAAAAACCAAGAAAAAAAGATTTTTTTGTCTTGATACTTTAGTAAAATGAATCATAAGTTATTTTTCTATGTTGAAATTAATTACACAAAAAAACTGACACATGATGTGACCGCTATGACTCAAATTTTTCGATTTCTGGTTTAAAATGAAATTTTATTTAAAAAGAAAATTAATATAGTAAAAAATAGGAAACACATTCCCGTTTTTTTTTGATACTTTTGGAAAATGATCCAAAATTCTTTGGTGACATATAGGAATCATACACACTTCAATTCGATGCATGGTGAGATCAGCGTGAATCCATGTGGGTCCTTTTATTTAAAATTGAATTTTCTTTGTTAAAAGAAATTGTACATACTCAAAACTAAACAATCACATTCAAATTATTTTGATACTATAGAAAAAATTTTTACATATCCTTTTTGACATTTTTGAATCCTATCTACCTCAATCTGATACATGTTTTGACAATTGTATCTCAAAGTGTTCATTATTAGTCTAAAACTGAGTTTTTAGTTCGAAATGTGTGTCAATCTCTAGAAACTAAGAAAATGAACTTGCATTGTATTTATAATTTAGGAAAATAATTAATAAGTAATTTTTGTCATCTAGAAATTAGTATGATATCAAATTGACACATTATATAATTGGTATGACTCAATGTGGATGTTTTCAGTTAAAAATGACATTTTAGTAAAAATGACAAGTGATATACTCAAACCCAATAAAATACATTCATATTTTTCTAGTACTTTAGGGAAAATATCCATAAGTCATTTTTTATTTTTATTAATTGTACACATTGTATTATACCATGATTCCATGGTACGCTTCTCTTTAAATAACACAATAGCATGTGTTGTATGCAACTTTGAGTTCTAACACACCACAACCTATCAAACTAGTCGTTATGAATAGTAATACCCACATTTTAAAATTTTATAAATCTATCTTTCAAAATGGACTTCATTTTTGGATTTTTAATATCAAAATTAGAATAGGGTGAATTTTTGGTATTTTTCTGAAAACGGTTAATTTTTTATGAATATTGAAAAACAATGAGTTATTATTTAAAACTGACTTTTTTTAAATAATTATTTCTTTTATTTAATTTTTTTAGGTTAAAGTAGATACATAATACCTATAAAAGTTTAATTTAATTCATTGGAGTCAGTTTATAATAATTTTAGATACATAAAAAATTTATTGAAGTTTTTACTGTCTTTTACCCACTTACAAGGAGCATTTGAAAATTTAAATAAAAATTAATTTTACTACTTCTGTGAGTTTAATTTCAAAAATCTGAGAGACATGGTTGATATCAGTAAGTAAAATGTGGTTCAATAAGATGAAAATAATTTCTGGTGAATATTAACGTCTTATCTATATTTACCACGGTTATAAGTAAATAGTGTAATTGAGGGTAAAAATGATATTACTATTACACTAATACATGTCCTAATTCTATTTTATAAGTTTAATTCGACCAAAAACAACCTGAGGAATAAATTATGACCGTTTTGGTCTACCTGGATTAGATTGGGACATTTATTATTATTTAATTCAAAGAAGAGTTAAAAGTGTAAAATTCAAAGTTTAGTAACTAAAGAATTTTTAATATAGGGTTACACATAAGATAAATTCGACTATAAATATCCATTAGAAAGAAAATAAAATACTAAATAATGGTATTACATTTATATTTTTTAGAAATTAAATAATTTTTTATTTATGACACAATGATTATGAAATAATTACCTAATTAATGAAATATTAAAATAATTGATATTATGAATATCCAAATAAATTTAATTTGAGACTTATTATAAATTACACTAATTTTATTGGTTAATATGACCTATTAGGGTTGTTTATATGAATTTTTTCCAAAGTAATAATGATGTTATTAATTTAGATAAACAAAATACCAAATAGTGTCAAAATTTACATAAAAGAGTTTTTAAAACAAATATTATATTATTAATTGATATTCTATTCCTATAAATATAAGGTTATTCCTCAAGACGTATATAATTATAGTTTTATCATTGAGGAACCACTTGGGGTTCTCTTGGAAGTATATAGTATGTTTATTAACCATATTATATAAAAATACAAAGAGACTTGGTAAATGTCAAACTATTTAACTAAGAGTAAAATCTAAATGATAAGGTTAATATAGTGACCCAAACCTATCTTAAACATATTGGTTGAGTGGTTTTAGACCCATAAAAGCCTTATAATTTAAATAATCCATTTTAGAGTCATTATAAACATAAAATGAGTTTATTATAAAATAATATTTCTAGATTTTACTAAGGTGCCCCTCACCCCTCTTATAAAAGGGCAGTCCCCCTTTACTATAATTCACACCTTCAATGCCATTTGGCTCTACCAAGCCTGGCCCAAATACCCTCTCAACTGTACTCCCTTCATCATAGAGGCATTCCTTCAGTTAGAATGCCAACTTAAGGAGCCATTTTGATTAAATCAAAAGGAATAACCCGAAGAAGAGGTAAATATTTCATCACCTCTTTCAAGTTCCCTTCTTATTCCACATACTTATTATTTGTTGTTTCCATTAAAAGATAATAACTATAGTACCCTCTATATAATTTGTTGTTATTATAAATATGGTACAACAATATTCATTATTCTATCCATCCTTTTAATGACATGTCACCATACGTGCGTACGTATGGCTTACCGTCTCCACGTCGTGGTGTAATTGTTATTCAATACATTATTATTTGGATGGGTATAATAATGATGTGTAATTGATGTAAAATATAAAAATAACAATATAATTATTCTTTATATATGATATACCATCCAATTATAAATTATCTTAATATCAAAAAAATGATATTGTCACTCGTGCGTACGTACAGATTACCGTCTCCACGAATGAGATGAGTTCATTTCCCATCATATCAATTCTAGAATAATTTTAATTTGATGATTAAAAATAATTTTTAAAGAGTTGATATCATTCTGTATATGAATAAGATACATCCCATCCATAACAAGTAAGACTCACATAACAAAGAATACAAAGGAAATTGAATCCGTTAACACCCGAAGCGACGATTATACTAAAATATTATTGACAAAGTAATGTTAAAAGATCAAATATGATATCATATTAATGTTTATGATTCTTGTATAATTTAATAATAATTATTTCACCATTATACAAGAGGATAAACTACCCTCGACCGAGTAAAGTATATGGTAAGGGTTAATTTCACAATCTCTTCATTATTTGAGGTTGATTATACGTAATTATCTACTGGGACCTCTTTATCATCCACATCCATGATTCTTAAAAATGTATTTAAAAACATATTTAATACTTAATAAAAAATGGGTTAAAGTTATTTATACCCTTATTTGACTTTATATCTTTTTTAAAGGAATATTTTCGTCATTTTCCAAACAAGGTACTTTATGACCTTTTCGATAAAATTAAGGTAAGAATTTTTTTACATACACGGCGGGTGTGACTATTTTCCACTATTATAACATTTTTGAAGCTTCCATTACAAGATTATAAGAATATTTTCAAAAATAAATGTTTTTCTTTATTATTACATGACTTTTAAATGATTTCAAAGTAGAAATAGATATTTCTCTAATTTTTGTTTTCATTTCATCGATGTCAAAATCCTTTGATGGATTTTATGTTTATTTGAAGTTGATTCATTATGATACAAAACTTTCATATTGTATTGAATATTTTGTGATATGTTTGATCGTGGATGTGTTATTTTTATACCATTCATGGTTTATGGATAGTGTATTGACATTTCGTATGCCAGTTTTAATATGAATGTTTATGTTATGTTTAAACCTTTTTATATGAAGAATGCATTGGACTTAGTAAGTGATGGGTGAAGACTACTATATCTCCTCGATGCATCGGTAGGTCTCATGAGAAAAAATAGTGTCTTATCATAAAGACCTAACAAAATATTATTTGTATTCTTCGCACAAGGCCTTGACTATGTGGTTATGAAAGTCTGGTAATATGCATTCCATCATTATGAGAGTGGATATTGATATAGCATGTGATTATTCGACTAGTAGAATATACATGTGAATAAGTAAATGGAATTATTTGATTTTTTATTTTCCATATTTTTCTGAACTTCATGTTTAAAAGGCTTTTGTTTTAGTTTTATACATTTCTTTAAATGTTTATACTTATTTATTAAAGTTTCCACTATATTGTTATCCTTACTGAGCATCTGAGCTGTCCCCTTTCTATGTTTTATTTTACCCAGGATGTGACGAATTATATTATGAGTGACCTGCATGGATAGTCTATGGGATCTCAGTATTGTCTATTGAAAAAATTTGGTTGTAGTTTTCCATTTTACGATGTGATATAAATATTATGAATGTATCTAGTACTTCCAAGGCAACAAAACTAATCAGTATTTCAAGACTTGATCTTTTCAGATCATGCTAATGATACATAATAATGCACCAACTCTAGGATTCTAGGGTCGGGGTGTTACAGTTGGTATCAAAGGAAGTTTAGTACAAACCATGGGATCTAGATTGAGATAAACACTGATTAGATCACATTACCCTAAGATAGAATTTGAGGATTAGTATATAAGAACTTCCTAGAATTTTCGTATTGTAGAGATTTTGTGAGTTTTCTAAGAAATAAATCCCTATTTGGATATGAGGAGGTAGAGGCGGCTCAGGCCCATATGTACCTAGGGGTAAAACCCAAAAATATTGCTTTGAGCTAGACTCGAATGGGAACTGGTGCATGATAATGGGCCTTGATTCTCTCTTAGTTACGAAACTCCCCGAGGATATGCTTATGATAATTATCATTTTTTTTACAAACCATCATGATGTTTTTATGAGTATATACTTCCTCAAAAAAATTATGATTATGGATTATATCCATAAACTGTTCAGTTTATATTAAGTGTTTTACAAGTTTAGAATTATGTATTTCGATTAATAAAATATTTTAGTTTATGTCATTGTTTAGAAATGGCCCCTAGTGGAAGGAATGGAAACCATATCAATGAATGAAATCCATTTAGGGATTGCCCTCCTGCTCAAGATAATTATAGTGGAGCTCGTGATACAACTAGTGCTGATCTGCTAATCACCATATCAGGACAACTCACTCAGGTTATGAATAATAACCTTACCCATATAGAGCACCCTGATCCACAACGTGGAGGTCAATGTTAGATAGATTCATGAGGAAAAAACCACCAACATTCAATGGGAGTAAAAATCCATTAGTTGCTGAGCAATGGATAAATTCCTTAGAGAAAATATTCCATACGTTGAGGAGTAGTGAAAGGGAAAAAGTTGTCATGGTAGTTTACTACCAAACAGGAGATTATAATCAATGGTGGTCATTGATTCAAAACACAAAGGAAGATGATTAAGTATAAAATATGGAATGGAGGGATTTTAAAGAAATTTTCTTAGAAAAATACTTTCCTCGTGACCATCGAGGAAATATGGAATAGCAATTTCTGAGTCTGAGGAAAAAGGAGGATGAGAATGTTGCAATGTATAAAGCTAACTTTACAAGGTTAGAAAGGCATGCTGCATATTATATACATTAACTAGGAATTAAGATTGATCATTTCTTTGATGGATTAAATCCATTTCTCCTTCAAGAATTAGTCTCACAATCTTTCTCATCGTACAAAGATATTATCTCATGTGCTATCATGAAAGAAAAATAATTCTATAAGTCTTATGACTTTAAAGAAAAGAAAGAGAAGAAGAGATCGGTTGAACACCCTGGAAATGGAAATAAGGGGAATAAGGTAAAAGTTGAATATCCATCCTATAGTAAATGTGGGAAGAAAGACCCTAGTACTTTCCTGAAGGGAATGAGAGTCTATTACAAGTGTGGTGAAAAATGTCACAAAGATCGTGATTGCAATGGGAAGAAAGAGGCCATCGATGTTGAATGCTACAATTGTAGAGATATGGGGAATTATGAAATTTAATGTATAAGTGTCATGGGAACTTACCTCAGAAAAGGACAAGGGATCAAGGTGAAGCTTATTCTATCACTACTACTGAGGTTGAAGCTCCAAAAGATGTAGTGACAGGTAATTTAATGGTTTCATCAAGTTCAGCCAATGCTTTATTTGATTTTTGATCATTTCATTGTTTCATATCTTCCTATTTTACTATGAAAATTAGATATTTCAAATTTTATTTAACAAGGGAGTTCTCAGTCAAAATTCTTATGGGAAGTATCATTGTAACCATGTTTAGTGAATGAGTCCCCATTTGGGCATATAAATGTTCTTTATCTGCTGATCTCATCGTCATAACCATGATTGAATTTGATACAATCCCCTGTATGGATTGGATTTTGGACCCTGATGTAAAAATTTATTGTAAGAAGAATGAGGATAATATTTTGTATAAAGATGATAAAGAACAAATTATCTTTAGAGAAGAATAATCACAATCTAATTATTATCTAGAGCCACCCCAGTAGCTCAACTAAATACAATTATTGGGGAGGAAGAGAATGAAATATATTTGGGTGAGGAAAAGAATTTTCAATTAGAGGATGTACCTATTATTAAAGAATATGTTGATATGTTTTTAGCAGATTAACATGAACATCCTCCAAAATGAGAAATTTAGTTTTCCATTGATTTAATTAATGGATCAATGCCCATATCGAAGAGCCCTTATAGAATGGGCACTGTGGAATTAGTGGAACTAAATAAAAAACTATAGTAATTGAGTAATAAAAGGTTTATTCTCCCTAATGTTTCTCCATGGGGAGCCCGTGTCCTTTTTGATAAGAAGAAAGACAAATCTATGAGGTTTTTCATTGACTACATGGAGATCAATGCTAGAACAATAAAGAACAAGTATCCCCTACCTCTCATTGATGATTTATTCGATCAACTTCATGGAGATAAATACGTTTCAAAGATTGAACATTGATCTAGATATCATCAGTTGTGAGTGAAAAAGGAAGACATTCATAAAACAACATTTCGAACCAGGTATCAGCATTAAGAGTTTACAGTAATGCCTTTTGGATTGACTAATGCACCCTATTTCTTCATGGATCTAATGAATATAGTATTCAAGGAATATCTTGATTAAATTTTAGTGGTATTTATTGATGATATCTTGGCATAATCCAAAAGCTACGAAGATCATGAAAATCACATGCTCATTGTCTTGAAGATGCTTAGAAGTCATGAATTATATGGGAAGTCTAGCAAGTGTGAATTATAGCTTTAAAAGATTTATTTTCTTGGACATATTGTCTCAAAGGACGGAATCTCTGTTGATCCTTCTAAGGCCAAGGCAATAAATTAATGGCCAACACTGACGAGTATAATTTAGGTACGTGGTTTTATTGGTTTAATAGGTTATTGTCGGCATTTCGTCCAGAATTTTACCCGATTGGCTAACCCATTATCCAAGCTCACACATAAAGTGGTTAAACCAGTTTTTAAAAAAGAGTGTGAAGAATGTTTTTGAATAGCTGTAGAGAAGATATGTCAATGTTCTTATATTTACTCTACCATTGGGGAATGGTGGGTTTGTTATTTATAGTGATGCTTTCAAGAAAGGACTTGGTTGTTCCATGGTGCAGAATGATAGGGTTATTTACTATGCATCATGACATCTCAAAATTCACAAGAAAAACTATCCTACTCATGATCTTGGGTTAGTAGCTGTAATCATTGATTTTGAGATTTGGTGACACAATCTTTATGGTGAATAATGTGAGATATATACGGATCACAAGAGTTTGAAGTATATTTTCTCACAGAAGGAACTAAACATGAAGAAAATGAGATGGCTTGAACTAATTATGGATTATTATTTCACTATAAACTACCACCCAGGAAAGGAAAATAAAGTGGCACATGATTTGAGTAGAAAGGATCATGGAGTTTCGAACAAGATGAGAGTTGAAAAAGATACTATATAATGGATCTAGTAAAGATGGATATGGGAATAACCATGGAAGGTGAAACATCAATACATTTTCAAATGTTTTCCAAATCATCTTTACTAAAAAGTATAAAGAGTTATTAGACCGATGATGAAGATTTTTAAAAGAAGATTAAAGTTGTGAATGACAATAGATTGAGTGACTTCGTGTATGAAGATGGAATTTTGAAATTTAGGAAGAGAGTTTATATTCCCATTATACCAGATTTAAAAAGGGATTTGTTGGATTATTCTCATAGTTACAGTTTCTATATAACCCATGGTATCACCAAAATGTATAGAGATTTGAAGGAACATTTTTTGTGGGACAACATGAAGAGGTAGATTTCTGCTTTTGTGTCAAAATGTATGGTTTGTCATCAAGTGAAAGCTAGAAGGAAACATCCTGGAGGAGTCTTTCAACCTCTTCCCATACCTAAGTGGAAATGGGATAATATTACGATAGAATTTGTTATGGGACTACTAAGGACTCATAGAAGGAATGATGAAATATGGTTCATTATTGATCTTCTTACCAAGTCTACAAATTTTTGTGCAATAAGAGAAGATTTACCACTTGGAACATTTGGACTCTCACTCACCAGGTTTTCTGCTCTCACCCTCCTCTATGGTTTCGAGAGTCTTCTAGTGATGATGCTTTTCCCCTCTGCATCCTTCCTCTTTGGTCTTTTTATTCTCCAATTTTATTCCCTATATCTTCTTGATGTCGTCTCTTTAGGGGTTTCCCCATATTTTCTTCAGTGGAGAATCAGCTCTCTCGAGGTTTGTGATCACTCCCCTTTATTCTACTTTTTAGGGTTCCTCCTAATGTCGTTTTTTCTATTTACACTTCCTATTGCTTTATCTCTTTGCTTTCGCGGTTGGTCCAGTATGATGAACGAGTAACACCTTTTCCCCAGCTTCCATGCCTCACTCTGACCTCGTGTTCCTGCACTCCCCTCCAAGTCAGTTCTGGAGAGTTGGATTCATAAGGTTTTGGGCTTTTCGGCTAAATGTCCATGGATCTTCAAGGCATCTTTATATCTTCTCCCTTGGGTTCCAGCCCCCGGTATTCCCTTCATCTTTCTTGGTTTTTTCTTTTGGTTGGGTTTCATCCCCCGTTTATTTCAGTTTTCTACCCATTCATCTTCCTCGACCGCTAAAACATGATATGACCTAGCGTTTTACCTCTCCTCTCCAGGTCAGATTTGTTGTGGTGGATACGAAGGGGGTTTTGGGCCATATGGTTCAGTGGCTAGGGATTTTTACATCAGGTTTTCATTCCCATCCTCTTTCAGGTTTTCCCATCCAGGTTCTTTCAGGGATTCTTCCCCATTTCATTCTTTCCCTTTTTATTTTTCTTCTTTGAAAGGTTTCGTGTTTTAAGGTGTTGAGGTTTTTTATTGATGTTCTTTCGTTGCGGATGGCTCTGGTTTGGTGGTGGTTCAGATTTCTGTTTCTGGTCTGTTTCAATTTGGTTTTGGTGGTGGACATCGATGTGTGTTTGGATGGAGATGAAGATGGTTCTGATTGGGTAAGCGATGAAGGTTTCCAGAGTGATTCTCACTAGTGGGCTGGTGAGTCGATGTGTACAATGTGTCTGGGTGCGCGAAGGTGAGAGAGATAATAATTATGATGGTTTTTGAATTTTGATTTTGGATTTTCCACTTTTTACTATTTTGTTATCACATCTGGTGATTTGGAAGTAGATCAACTGATGAGGTGGTGAGGATGATAGGGATGCTTGATGACATTTAGGTAGTTGTTTTTGAATCTGGTCATGGTGGTTTATTTATGTTGATGATTTTTTTAAAGCCTGTTATGTTTTTATTTTCATTATGATGTGCATGGTTCCCACTATCCCACAAAGTGGTTTCAAGAAAATTTAAAAAAGATATTTTTAGTGGGAGAAGATTTACCACTTGAACATCTAGCAAGATTATATATTAATTAAAATCTAAGACTTCATGGAGTACCCGTATCAATTGTTTTTTATTGTGATCCATGTTTTACATCAAGATTCTGGATAAGACATCAAAAATCCCAAGATACTAGACTTCATTTGAGCACTTCCTACCACCCCCAAATTGATGGCAATCAGAATGATATATTCAAACCATAGAATACATGTTGAGTTCTTGCTCACTTGACATTCAAGGTATGTGGGATGAATATTTACCTCTGGTAGAATTTTCGTATAACAATAGCTTCCATTCAAGTATTCATATGGAACCATTTGAAGTGTTATATGGAAAGTGATGTTGCACACCAACTTATTGGGATGATGTTAATGAAAGAAAACTTTTAGGCCCAGAACTTATGGAGTAAATGATGGAAAAGGTGAATGTAATCCAAAACCACATCAAAATAGTTCAAAGTAGGCAGAAGATCTACATCGATAACAGAATAAATTATTTGGAATTTTAGGTAGGAGATCATGTTTTCTTGATGGTATCTCCATGGAAGGGTGTTATACATTTCGGTAAGAAGGGAAAATTATGTTCTAGGTACATTGGACCTTTTGAAATTCTAGAATGAATTGGGGCCGTATCTTACCATTTGGCCATGCTGCTAACTCTATCCAAAGTTCACGATGTATTCCACGTATGATTGTTGAGAAAATACATGCCTGACCCAATGCATGTACTCACCTATGATGAATTAGAACTGGAACCCAATATGTCTTACTGCTAAGAGCCTATCAATGTTCTTGATACAAGATAACAAGTGCTGAGAAACTTGATGACTCGTCTGGTAAATGTTCTATGAAGAAACCATAAGATGGTAGAGGCAACTAGGGAACCCGATGATCTTATGATGAAGAACCACCCAAGTCTTTTTATGTAGTAATATTCTATAAATTTCAAGGATGAAATTATTTGAAGGAGGGGATAATGTAACACCCCATGCTTCCACGGTACGCTTCTCTTTGAATAATACAATAGCGTGTGTTGTACGCAACTTCGAGTTCCAACACACCACAACCAATCAAACTAGATGTTATGAATATTAACAACAACTTTTTGAAATTTTATAAATTTTATCATTCAAAATGGACTTCATTTTTGGATTTGGAATATTTAAATTAGCTTAGGGTGACTTTTTGGTCTTTTTCTGAAAACATTCAATTTTAATGAATAGTTAAAAACACTGAGTTATTGTTTAAAACCGACTTTTTATTTAAATAATTATTAATTTTATTTAAATTTATTTTAGGCCAAAATGGATACAAAATACCTATATAAGTTCAATTTAATTCATTGGATTCATATTATAATAATTTTATATATATAAAAATTTTATCGAACCTTTTACCATCTTTTACCCACCTCCTAGAAGCATTTGAAAATTTACATAGAACATAATTTTTTCGCTTCTTTGAGTTGAATTTCAAAAATATGAGAGACAGGGTTGATATCATTAAGTAAAATCTGGTTCAATAAGATGAAAATTATTTTTGGTGAATATTAACTTTTTACTTTTATTTACCACGATTAAAAGTAAATAGGGTAGTTAAGGGTAAAAATGATACTATTATTACCCTAACACATATCATAATTCAATTATATAACTGTTATTCGAAAAAAAACAACCATAGGAATAAAATAGGATCCTTTAGGTCCACTTGAATTAGATTAGGACATTTATTATTATTTAATTCAATGAAGAGTTAAAAGTGTTAAATTCAATGTATAGTAACTACACCATTTTTAATATAGGGATAAAAATAAGATAAATTTGACTATAAATATTCATTAGAAATATAAAATATTTTCCTACATAATGGTATTTTATTTATATTTTTATAAATTACATAATTTACATTATTTATGACACAATGATGATGTAGTAATTACTGTATTAATGAAATATTAAAATAATTGATATTATGAAAATCCAAATAAATTTAATTTTAGACTTTTTATGAATTAAAATAATTTTTCTAGGTTAGTATGACATATTATGTTTGGTTAAATGGTTATTTTTTAAGTAATAACTCCGTTATGAATTTAGAAAAAACAAAATACTAAATTGTGTCAAAATTGACATAATAGAGTTTTTAAAATAAATATTATATTAAAAATTAATATTATATTCCTAAAAATCTATGGTTCATACAAAATACTAATAAAATGATAGGTGTGTCATTAATAAACCACTTGGGGTTCGATTGGATGTATATAGTATGTTTATTTACCAAATAATATAAAAATACAATGAGTAAGGGTAAATGTCAAAATATTTAACTAAGCGGTAAATCTAATATATATTGTTATTATAGTTTCCCAAACCTATCTAAAACATATTGGTTGAGTGGTTTTTGACCCATACACACCTTAGAATTTAAATAATACATTTTTTAGCCATTAGAAACCGAAAATTATTTTATTATAAAATAATATTTCTAACTTTTCCTAAGGTGTCCCTCACCCCTCTTATAAAAGGGCACTCCCCCTTTTCTATAATTCACTCCTACAAAGCCATTTGTCTCAGCCAACCCCTGCCCAAATAACCTCTCAACTGTCCTAAATTCATCATATAGGCCTTATTTGAGTCATAATTCCAACCTAAGAAACCCTTTTGATCAAATCAAAAGGAAGAACCCGAAGAAGAGGTAAATATTTCAACACCTCTTTCATGTTCCTTTCTTCTTCCACATAATCCTTCTTTGTTGTTTTCATTATAAAATAAAAACTCCAGTATCTTATATATAATGTGATTATATTATAAATATGGTACAAAAATATTCATTATTCTATCCATCGTTTGAATGACATGTCACTCTAGGTGCGTACGTACGGCTTACCGTCTCCACGTCATGGTGTAGTAGTTATTCAATAAATTATTATTTGGATGGATATAATAATGATTTTTAATTGATGTAAATAACAAATATAACATGATAATTATTCTGTATATATGATATAACTTCGAATTATATATTATTTTAATATCAAAAGAATGATATTGTCTCTCGTGCGTACGTACTGATTACCGTCTCCATGAACGCGATGAGATTCATTTCCCTTCATATCCTTTAAAGATTAATTTTCATTTGATGATTAAAAATAATTTTTAAATACTTTATATCATTCTGGATATGAATAATATACATCCCATCCATAACAAATATGACTCACATAACAAATAATATAAAGGAAAACGAATTCGTTAACACCCAAAGCGACGATAATATTAAGATATTATTGAAAAGGAAATGTTAAAAGATCATATATGATATCATATTAATGTATAAAATTATTTTATAATTTAATAACAATTATTTCACCATTATAAAAGTAGTAAACCTAAACTCGACTAAGGAAAAGTAAAACATAAGGGTTAATTTCAAAATCTCTTCATTATCTGAGGTTGTTTGTACGTAATTATCTACAGGGACCTCTTTATCATCCACATCCATGCTTTTTAAAAATTTATTTCAAAACATTTTTACTATTTACTAATAAATGGGTTAATGTCATTTATACCCTTATTTGTCATATATGTTTTTGAAAGGAATCCTTTCGTCATTTTCCAAACAAGGTACTTTATATCCTTTTCGACAAAATTAAGGTAAGAATGTTTTTTTAACATACAAGGAGGGTGCAGATATTTTTTTCCATTATAACATTGTCGAAGCTTCCCTTACAAGATTATATGAATATTTTCAAAAATAAAAGTTTTCTTTTATAATTACATGACTATTAATTGATTTCAAAATAAAAAGAGATATTTCTCTAAAAAATGTATTCATTTCATCTATGTCAACATCCATTGATTGATTTTATGCTTATTTGAAGATGATTTATTATGATACAAAACATCCATATTTTATTAAAGGTTTTCTAATATGATTGATTGTGGATTTGATATTGTCATACCATTAATGGTTTATAGATAGATTATTGACATTTCGTTTTCCATTTTTAATACAAATGTTTATGTTATGTTTGAAACTTTTAATATGAGGAATGCATTGGACATAGTAAGTGACGGGTGGAGCCGCTATAGATCCCCGATGCATTGGTGTGTCTAATGAGACAAACTAGTGTGTTGTCACAATGCCTTGAAAAAATCTTATTTTTAGTCTTGGAACAAGGCCTTGACTATGTGTTTAGGAGAGTCTGGCATTATGCATTCCATCATTATGATAGTGGGTATTGATATTGCATGTGATTATTAGACTAGTAGAGTATATATGTGAATAAGTAAATGGAATTATTAGATTTTCTCTTTGATATATTATGCTGAAGTTCAAGTTTACAAGGCTTTTTGTTTTAGTCTAATACATTGCCTTAAATGTTTATGCTTATTTATGATAGTTTCTGCTATATTATTATCCTTACTGAGCATCTAAGCTCCCCCTTTCAATGTTTTATTTTTCCCAGGATACAAAGAGGTATATTATGACTGACCTACAGGGATAGTATAAGGGATATCAATGTTTTTTAAACAATGTTGTTGTAGTTATCCCCATTTTACAATGTAATGCAAACCTTATGAATGTATCTAGTACTTAAAAGGCTACTAATATAATCGGTCTTTCGAGACTTGATATTTTGAGATAATTCCTATGATACATAATAATGCACCGACTCTAGAATTCTAGGGTCAGGGAATTACACACACCTCAATCTGACCTATGTATTGAAAAGTATGACTCCAAGTTTTTCTTTTTTATTTTAAATTGATTTTTTTGTAAAAAATACAAGTGACATACACAAAACTAAAAAATATAACTCTTCTGGTTTTAATAATTTATTTCCATGATCCATAGGTTATTTTTTATGGTTAAGAATCATTCAATCCTCAATATATTACACTGTGTGTCCATTATGACTCAACGTATCCCTTATTAGTTTAAAATTTACATTTTTGTTCAAAACATTTGATACTCACTAAAAACCGAGAAAATTAACTATAATAGACATCTTAATTCAGGAAAGCGGTTCAGAAGACATTTTTTGTTTTTTAGTAATTAGTCTCACATCAAACTCACACATGATGATACTCGTATGACTCAAAGTATAGGTTTTCAGTTTAAAATAGAATGCTAGCAAAAAAATGTGACATACTCCACACTAAGAAAATACATTTTTATTATATGATACTCTATTACAAAAATCTAAATGATTCTTGTGAAGTGTTAGAACCAGTCACATTTCAATCTGAAGCACAATGTGACTAATGTGCCTCAAAGTGTGTCTTTTAATTTAAAATTGACATTTTAGTAAAAATGATAAGTTATATATTCAAAAATGAGAATTTTTATAGATTTTTTTGTTACTTTAGGAATGTGATCCATAAGTTATTTTTGGTGTATAGGAATTAGATTCAACCCAATATAATACATGGTGTGCCCGATATGAAACTAATTGTCTGTAATTAATATACAATTGACATTTTCTTAACTTATTATTGCATATTTAGTATTTATTTTTTTATTTATAGTATGAAAAACATAATAATTATTTTATTATACATGTTGATTAATTTTCACTATTTGAGGGGTTTGTTTAACAATTGATACCATTGTTGAGATTTTTGATAGGGGTTCAAGTGCCAAAGACATTGAAACCATTGATGTTTTAGAATTCCGGTATTAAATTGTACTTTTAAATTTAATTGTATAAACCAATGATTAATAATTTTATAATATATATAAAAAAAATATATTTATCTCAAGGAAACTGTGATAATAATTTTGTACTATAAATGTAAAATTTGGTTCAGAATGAAATTTGTTCCATTAAATATACATCTTAAACATAACTACATCAACCAAACCTTATTTGTTGAAATTTATTCATATGGATTGATGGTATATTGGGGTGATCCTAGAGTTATGATACCTTATAGAGTATGGACGTTCTCAAAATCTTATTCTCCTTCAAATCCTCTACAATGAACTTGACACAAGCCTTTGGATTGAAGTTCACTATCTCTATCCTCTTTCACTTTTCGTCATCTGTTCCCTCTAACTTTACCTCCTACTTCACCGACTCCAAGTTCTTCACCTTTAGCATGTCCTTTTCCATGAACATTTATATGTGTTCTAACACCACCTTGTATAGTTCATCCAATCAGCTCTTTTCAGTAGTACCTAATATAGCACCACCATTTTGTAGGACATCATGTTATCATACATATGAAATTGAGAGATAATGGGAAATGTGAAGAACCTTCAGTGATGTTGGTGAGGTTGATGGTGTCGGTGCTGCCACCCCGTTATGTGTTTGATTTTGGAAATTACATAATGTAACATCTATGGGAGGAGCTTTTGTCCCTCATAGGTGATAGTATAGAAGAGCGTAGTGGTTGGGATGGATGTCTGGAACTGTTCGACCATGATATGGGGAGCCATTGATATCCCTATACAAAGGAACACCTATGGGTGAGGGTGTAAAAATTTAGATGTAAGGTCTAGTGTTGTGGGGATGGTTAGGAATGGATAATATTTATATACCCCAACTTGAACAATACATCAAACCATCAGTTATTTTGGTGAGGTAAATGGTGTTATGGATACCACACCCAAAACGACATGGATATTAAGGATGACAATAGTGACTATCTTGGGGGGAGCAAGTGGGCCTCAAATGAGACTATCTGAAGAGTTTTTATATGTTTTCTGAAACAATATTTATTTAAATAATCCTTTTTTGAAAATAATTTTTAGAACTAATGTGTAAATGGGAGCATCAATGATGACACCTTTGGGTTATCTTGAAAGGATGCATGGATAAGGCCGCCTTTTGCCTCTCATCTACAGGGATTGATGACATGGAAAATTGAGACATCAATTTTGCCACCATTATCCTAAATCATGGATAAATACAACATCAGAGATACCAACTTTCTACTATATTTAGGTATAAGGTAGCATCAATGATTCCACCTTTTCACCAAACAAAAATTAAATGGAACCCACCCCATTTTTTGGTCGGAATAGGATCAATCCCAGGATAATAACATAGTTATGAAAAAATAATGAGTGAGAATCTCCAGTGAAAGTTGATCACATAATTAAAATATTAAATATTAATGGTGACAGATAAATTTAACATTGAAAACCCCTCTAATTATGAGTATTAAAAAAAGGTGAAACTCCAAGAAAATCCACAAATAATCAGATAGTACAAATAATTCATATAGAATCCTGGACATGAATCACAAATGAGAGTGTAGAAAACCAATATAAAATTCACACCCTGATATGCCTCCATCTCCTCTTTGATATTCTCCCATGAAAATATGTCACCCTTCAGATATCAAAACTGAATACATGGTGTTCGGTAACAACCTCATTACAAAATACAATTTGAAATTTCCCTCTACTATCAATTCCCTTAAACACGACTTTCATCATATATACTACTCAAGACATGAATTATTTCTATAACCTCTTGAATATGTTTGAATTAGTCACTTACTACCCCATTTTAATGGGTTTTTTGTAAATATCCCGAATCATCCCCATTCCATCATTCAAAAAATATATCCCGATATCTTCAAAAATAATGCAAGTAATAAATTAGACAATATGGATAATTTTGAATTTTAAAAAACCCATTTATCTACATATATGATAGAAAAAACCCAATATACATGGGATAAACCCCATAAATCTCCCCTCAATGAACAGGATAAAACCCAAAGAACTTCGTTAGTACATATATTGGTTGGTATCACACCAACCGTCATCCACTAAATAATATATGGTATTCCACTTTTGAATCTGTAATGGAAAATTAAATAATTTCCCTAAAAATGAAATAAAAATTCCCATGTATTTATCAAATTTGTGTCTACACTATCAATAATAGAAATAAAAATATCCAACTCCCCCATTACTATTATATTTTATATAATATAGAGAAGATGTTGGAATTAATTTCTCCCTATGATAAACATTCTCTAAGTAGTTTGAAACTCACAACACATTACCCCAATCATTTATTTTATTTTTTCTTCACTAGGGGAACTCTCTAAAGAAAAATAAATAGGTTTATGACCTAAAGAACCAAAGCTAACAAGATTAGTATTCAAAACCATTTTCATTCTAGTGGATGGTTTTCAACTCATGCATGATGATGAACTATGCAACAAATATGACAAAGCCCTCTTCACAATTTTATTCGCCATTCCACTGCATTCCTTTATATCCATACTATAAAGCATGTCATCCATTATTCATCGTGTATAAACTATTGATACTTTGGAAAATGTTCACCTCCCATTTCCAAAAAATATATGAATCTATCAGTATCAATAGTACAATTAGATAACAAATTTTGGAATATACATGGCACATATTGAACATCCCTCAATGTAAGTGTACAACCTACATTCATAGTGATAAAAATATCACCAATAGTATTGAAATTAGAAGAGTCTCTATTTTTTATCTTCAATCAACCAAAGTCTCATTTTTCTTATAAATAAAATTGTTCCCTCTTTGGTGGAATATGTTATGGTCCTACTAAATCAACAAACCAATTGAAGTATAGACCTGTCATGTGATAATCTTCTCCAATTGAAATTAAATCACCTTTTAACTATATAAAATATATGCCAGTAATATTTGAATTGGTTTCAAATTAATTCTTTTATTCCATAATAATTTTCAATTCATATATGTTTTTATGTCAATTATATTTTTTATATTAAAAGAAGAACCTTACCTTTTTTCCTATCTTTGACTGACCTATCTGATTACCATGTATATATTCCATAGAAAAAATACCACTACAACCTAAATATTAAACATCAATGTTCTTTCACATATTATCATTCAACAACAACGATGAAATCACACCATCCAACATCAAGGTATATTTCTCAAACAACAGTGTTGTGATGATATTTTCTTATGAATTATGAAATGAACCCAAAAGTAGAGAAGATTTTTATTATTCTCCTATTTCAATGTGTACCACATTACCTTTATCATTGATCTTTTCTACCATAGAATAAATATCTCTCACATGATTGGTGAACTGATTTATATGGTTACCTAAATCTTCATCCTCTATCATTCACAAATGAGATGACCATTTTATCAGATATAAACAACTTATGGGCGATTTAAATTTATACCTTCTTTCATGTTTCACCCAAAGCTTCATTTGATATGTCAGATTCATCACTTCCCAAATGATATTATCAGTTAAATACATTTGGATCATGATTTTCAACAATTCTCTCAAATCATTCCAATAATTATCACTCATCCTCTTCGGTATCTTTGATTTTTTATTTAATGCCGTCACTATATTCTAATTGACCAATTTTTTTTTAACATGCACATTCCATAGAAAAAAATTTCCCCATTAAATGTTTCAATGTGGGAAGAAATCCAATTGCATGAATCACCCATATCTAATTATAATGAAAAATATACAACCTCATATACAACATCATTTGAAACAAATTAATTGGTCAGAAGTATATTGGATGCATGATAATAAGTCAATTCAAAAAAAATAATGTGTGAGAATCTTTAATGAATGTAGAGAAAAAAATTAAAAAAATGAAACAAATTAATACATATAAATTTAACATGAAAAAACATCTAATATAGAGGATTAAAAAACCGTCAGGTGACTCTATGAAAATACAATAAAAAGGGAGAGCTCACATAATCCATGTAGATTACAAAAAATTAATAACAAATTAGAGAATAGAAACATTAATTGAAAATAATGCCCTGATAAACCTATGTCACCTCTCAGATAATCACCCATGATAAGACGTCACCCTTTAAAAATAAAAATGTAACACATAGAGTCATTGCAAAACCTCGTTGTATAACCGGATTTTTTCTTCTCACTACTTATGACACCCTCAAACACCACTTCTATCATATCTACTACACGAGATGGGAATTATTTCTCTCCCTTGTTGAACATGTGATAATGAGTCAGTACCTATATCCCTTTTAAAGGGAATCATGTGAAACTCCAAAATCTTCCCCATGTAATACTTTAATAAAGGCATCAAGAAATCTTTTAAAATCTCACAAGAAATAAAGAAGCTGAAATGGCTACTTTTTAATTTGAAAATACATATTATCTTCATATATAATAAAAAATTCACATGAAATATTGGCATAACCCCATCACCCACACCCTTCTCCCCACTTCCTTCACAAATTATCTCAGTAATTCTAATCCCTACCTGTTTCTATACATTTTCCTCCTTTGGGTGTGGTGATTTTTGTGGCAAAAAATAAGTGCCAAATTTCAAAAAGCATCATTTAGTGGTATTTTTTCTATTTTATTTATAATTTATTTATTTATTTAATTGTTTTTGTTTTTATTTACTTTTAAATAATTCATTTACTTAGTTTCTTAGTTAATTATATATATTTTAGAAATAATAATTAATATAGGTAAATAAAATATTATTATTTATTTATGAATATTTTGTTAATAAATTTTAATTAATCTTAGAAATCGATTTATTATTATTATAAGATTAATATTCGAAATAACATCGTATTTTTTAAATATTAGTGACATAATTAGGAATTAATATCAATAATATGATGAAAAATATTAGTGGAATATTTATTAAGGAAAATTATTTAATTAATTAGTAATGCATAACTAATGATTACATGATATTTAACTAATTAATAAAAAATGATTTATGGATGATTAAATAACGATTAAATAATAATTTATTAATAATAAACTATTAATTAACTAATAAATAACTATAAAGTAACTACTTAATGTTTATTTATTATGTAATTATTTACAAGTGATTAATGAATGATTTAGGCATAATAAATATAAGATTAATTAATTATTAACTAATGATTAGGTCACATTTAACCAACGAATAACATAAAATTAACTACTGAGTAATGAAGCATTAACTAATAATTACAAAATTATTAACTATTAATTAACTAATAGTTATCTATAATGTAACTATTTGATATCTATTAATTAAGTATTGATTGACAAATGATTAATGAATCCTTAAGGAATAATTAATATAAGATTAAATAATTCTTAAATAATGATTAGATAATGATTAATTAATTAATAACTTATTATTAACTAATGTGCATATAATTATTAACTAATAATTACTTAATTATTTCCTATTAATAATCTAATAATTATCTAAAAATTAACTATTTGATATATATTAATTAAGTATTGATAAGATAGTTATTAATGAATGATTAAGAGATAATTATTATAGGATTAACTAATGCTTAACTAACGATTAGATAATTAAAAAATTATTACTAAAGTAAGATTAACTATTGATTAAATAATTGTTAACTATTAATTATCTATTTAAAGTTATTACTTGATATATATTAATTATGTATTGATTAACTAGTGATTTATGAATGATTATGGCATAATTAATATAGTATTAACAAAACCTTATCTAATAATTATCTAATTATTAACTAATGAATATGAAATTATTATCTTATTTTTAAATAATGATTAACTAATAATGACATTATGATTCACTATGTATTAACTAATAATTATCAATAAAGTAACAATTTGATATCTATTTATTATGTAATGATTAACTAATGATTAATGAATAAATGAAGAATAATTTATATAGGAATTACTAATTAATAAATAATGATTATATAAATATTAACTAATTAATAAAATATTATTAACTATTGATTAAAGAATGAATAACTATTAACTATCTAATAATTAGTAATAAATTAATTACATGATACCTATTAATTAACATTAAAATACATACTGAAGAACTAATAATTAATTAATGATTAACTACTAACCAAGTAATGGACAATTAAGGATTAAATTATTATCAAATAATGATTATATACTGATTAATTTTGGATTAACATGGAATTAACATAGGATCAATGATGGCTAACTGGATGAATAAGAGGCTTTATTGCTCAAAAATATTTTTTCTTCCACAATTTAGATGATTCTTACCCTATTAAATGCCTAATTTGATACTCTCAATGGATATGATTAAGACTATTCATAGTATCTTTATAAACCATTGATCATTCATTTCGGAAAATTAAAAAAATTACAATAAAATAATAGTGTCATATTTTAGGATATAATACTATGTTCTAAAATTTTGGTATAATAAATATTATGTTATTATATATAAAATAAAATTTGTATTTGGAAAATACAAGTGGACGTGGATCTGGAAAACTTATATTTAGGGAAAAAACTAATGAACACCGCATTAAGCTAGACCCGATTAAGAACAGGTACATGAAAATTGGGCTTACTCTACACCTATTTCGACACTACTTGGACATATGATTTAGATGATTCATATATTCTTTATAAACAACTAAACATATTATTAATAAGATTAAATATTATACTATGAGACATTAGTGTCATCTTTTAGGTTATAAGTAAACATTCTCAAATATTAGTATGATAAGATTATGTGGTTATCTAGGAAATGAAATTTATATCTAGATACTATAAGTGGATATGAATCTGGATTAGATATACCTAGGAGTAAAACCCAAAATAAAAACATTAAGCTAGACTCAATCAAGAATTGGTTCATGAAAAAAGGCCTTTTTGCGCGCCTGGTTTGAAACAACTAGGGGATAGGCTTTAGATGATTCATATTTTCTTTATGAACTACAAAACATACCTTTAGTAAGATTTAAAATTGCACTATGAAACATTAGCTTCTTCTTTTTGGATATAAGAAGACATTATAAAATTTTGGTATAATTATGTTTGTATGGTGAACAGTACATAATTATTCTTCACTGTAACACCCCAAGCTTCCATGGTATACTTCTCTTCGAATAATACAATAGTGTGTGTTGTATGCAACTTCGAGTTCTAACACACCACAACCAATAAAAATAGCCATTGTGAATAGTAATACACACTTTTTTAAACTTTATAAATTTTAACTTTCAATATTGACTTTGATTTTGGATTTGGAATATTAAAATTAGCTTAGGGTGAATTTTTCGTATTTTTTGGAAAACTTTCAATTTTTGATGAATAGTAAAAAACAATGCGTTATAGTTTAAAACTGATTTTTTATTTAAATAATTATTTATTTTAGTTTAATTTATTTTAGGTCAAAATAGATAAAAAAACCTATAAAAGTTCAATTTAATCCATGGAGCCAGTTTATAATAATTTTAGATACATAAAAATTTTATTGAACTTTTTACTGTATTTTACCAACCTCCTAGTGGTATTTTTAAATTTACATAAAGAATAATTTTACTGCTTTTGTGAGTTTAATTTCACAAATCTGAGAGACACAATTGACATTAGTAAGTAAAATGTGGTTCAATAAGATGAAAATAAATTTTGGTGAATAGTAACATTTTACTTTTATTTACCACGGTTAAAAGTAAATATGGTAATTAAGGGTAAAAATGTTATTATTATTACCCTAAAACATGTCCTAATTCTATTGGATAAGTGTAATTCGACCAAAAGAAACCTTAGGAATAAAATATTAACCTATTTGGTCCACATGGATTTGATTTGGACATTTATTATTATTTAATTCAAAGAAGTGTTAAAGAGTTAAAATCAATGTTTAATAATTAAAACATTTAAATATAGGGTTACACATAATATAAATTCGACTATAAATATTAATTAGAAAGATAAAAATATTTCCCACGTAATGGTATTTTTATTATATATTTTAGACAATCAATTTATTTATTTATTTATGACACAATGATGATGCAGTAATTACCTAATTAATGAATTATTAAAATAATTGATATTATAAATATTCAAATAAATGTAAATTGCGACTTTTTATGAATTACACTAATTTTCTAGTTTAATATGACATATTAGGGTTGGTTAGAAGAATTTTTTTCGAAGTAATAATGCTGTTATGAATTTTGAAAAAAGAAAATACCAAATAGTGTCAAAATTAACATAAAATAGTTTTTGAAACAAATATTATATTATTAATTGATATTCTATTCCTAAAAATATAAGGTGTGGCCAAAAGGCTTATATAATGATATTTTTATCATTAATTAACCACTTGGGGTTCTCTTGGAAATATATAGTATGCTTATTTAACAGATAATATAAAAATGCAAAGATACATGATAAATGTTAAACTCTTTAACTAATAGTTAAATATAAAAGATAAGGTTAATATAGTGACCCAAACCTATCTAAAACCACTTGGTTGAGTGGTTTTGGACCCATCTCTACCTTATCAATTAAATATGACATTTTGGAGCCATTAGAAACAGAAAATGATTTTATTATTAAATTTCTATGTTTTCCTAAGATGCCCCTCACCCCTCTTATAAAAGGGCACTCCCCCTTATCTCTAATTCACTCCATCAAAGCCATTTATCTCGACCAAACCCTGCCCAAATACCATGTAAATCATCCTCTATTCATCCTATATGCCTTCCATTAGTCATAAATCCAACCTATGTAGCCCATTTGATCAAATCAAAAGGAAGAAACTGAAGAAGTGGTAAATATTTCATCTCCTCTTTCAAGTTTCTTTCTTCTTCCACTTTCTCTTTCTTTGTTGTTTCCATTCTCAAATAATAACTCTTGAATATTATATATACTGTGATTTTATTACAAATATTATACAACCATATTCATTATTCAATCCATCCTTTGAATGACATGTCACCATACATACGTACGTACGACTTATCGTCTCCATGTTGTGGTGTAATTGTTATTCAATACATTATTATCTTGGATGGGAATAATAATGATTTGTAATTGAAGTAAATAATAAATATGACATGATAATTATTCTGTATATATGATATACCATCCAATTATTTATTATTTTAATATCAAAACAATGATATTGTTGCTCGTGTGTACGTACGGATTACCGTCTGCATGGACGAGATGAGATTCATTTCCCATCGTATCCATTCAAGATTAATTTTAATTTGATGATTAAAAATAATTTTTAAAGACTTTATATCATTCTGGATTTGAATAAGACACATCCCATCCATAAAAAATATGACTCACGTAACAAATAATATAAATGAAAACGAATCTGTTAACACCAAAAGCGACGATAATACAAAGATATTATTGACAAAGCAATGTCAAAAGATCAAACATGATATCATATTAATGAATATGACTCTTGTATAATTTAAAACTAATTATTTCACTATTATATAGGTGTTTAACCTACCCTCAACCAAGGAAAAGTACAAGGTAGGGGTTAATTTCACAATCTATTCATTATCTGAGGTTGTTTATACATAATTATCAACTGGGACCTCTTTATCATCTACATCCATGCTTCTTAAAAATTTATTTCAAAACACTTTTACTATTTAATAAACAATGGGATAAAGTCATTTATAACCATCTTTGACCTTATATGTTTTTGAAATGTATATTTCTATTGTTTTCCAAACAAGGTACATTATGATATTTTCGAAAATATTAAGGTAAGAATGTTTTCTTAACATACATGGCAGGTGCATTTATTCTCCACCATTATAACATTTTCGTAGCTTCCCTTACACGATTATATAAATATTTTCAAAAATAAATGTTTTCATTTATAATTAGATGACTATTAAATGATTTCAAAATAGAAAGAGATATTTACTTAAAAAATGTTTTGATTTCATCTATGTCAACATCCATTGATGAATTTTAAGCTTATTTGAAGTTGATTTATTATGATACAGTACTTCCATATTTTATTGAAGGTTTTGTGATATGTTTGACTGTGGACGTGTTATTTTCATACCATTCATGGTTTATGGATAAAGTATTGACATTTCATATGCCAGTTTTTATACGAATGTTTATGTTATGTTTAGAACTTTTCATATGAGGAATGCATTGGACTTAGTAAGTGACGGGTGGAGCCCGCTATAGCTCCTTGATGCATTGGTAGGTCTCACGAGACAAAATAGTGTCTTAGAACAAGGTCGTGAAAAAATCTTACCTGTATTCTTGGAATAAGGCCTTGACTATGTGGTTATGAAAGTTTGGCATTATGCATTCCATCATTATGAAAGTGGCTATTTATATTGATTGTGATTATTAGATTAGTAGAATATACATGTGAATAAGTAAATGACATTATTTGATTTTATCTTTTCCATATTATGCTGATGTTCAAGTTTAAAAGTCTTTTGTTTTAGTCTTATACATTTCCTTAAATTTTTATGATTATTTATGAAAGTTTCCGCTATATTGCTATCCTTACTGAGCATCTGCACTCACCCATTTCTATGTTTTATTTTTCCTAGGATGCAAAGAAGTATATTATGACTGACCTCTAGGGATATTATATTGGATCTCATTTTTCTCTATTGAAACAATTTTGTTGTTGTTTTCCATTTTACGATGTAATGTAAACCATATGAATGTATCTAGTACTTCCAAGGCTACTAAACTAATCAGTCATTCGAGACTTGATCTTTTGAGATCATTCCAATGATACATAATAATGCACCAACTCTAGGATTATGGGGTCGGGGCATTACAGTTGGTATCAGAGAAAGTTTAGTACAAACTGTGGAAACAAGATTTAGATAAACTCTGATTAGAGCACATTAACCTAAGATAGAATTTGAGGATTAGTATATAGGAAATTCCTAAAATTTTGGTATTATAGAGATTTTGGGAGTTTTCTAAGAAATATATCCCTTTCTGGATACGAGTAGGTAGAGGTGGCTCTAGCACAGATGTACCTTGGGGTAAAACCCGAAAACACCACCTGGAGCTAGAATCGAATGGGAACTGGTGGACGACAACAGACCTTGTTGCTTTCTTAGTTACGACACTCTAGGGGGATATGCTTAGGATAATTCTCATTTTCCATACATACCATTATGAAGGGTTTATGAGTATACACTTCCTTAAAGTAAACATTTTTTTGATTATGGATTATATCCCTAAACTATTCAGTTTTTGTTAAGTGTTTTACATGTTTGGAATTATGTATTTCGGTTAAAAAACTAATATAGTTTATGTCAATGTTTAGAAATGGCACCTAGTGGAAGGAATGGAATATGTATCAATGCATACACTCCATGTAGGTATTTCCCTCCCGCTAAAGAAAATTATAGGGGATATGGTGATACAACTGGTTCTAATCAGCATATCACCATACTAGGATAACTCACTCAGGTTATGAATAATAACCATACTCGTATGGAGCACCCTAATCCACAGCGTGAAGGATCAATGTTAGATCGCTTCATTATAAAGCAACCACCAACATTAAATAGGGGTACAAATCCACTAGTAGCCAAGAAATGGATAAATTTATTAGAGAAAATATTCCATGCCTTGGGGACTTGTGAAAGGGAAAACAATTTCCTGGCTATTTACTGCCTCACTAGAGATGCAGATCAATGGTGGTCATTTATTCAAAACACAAAGGATGATGATGAAGTATAAATTATGCAATTGGGGGATTTTAAAGTGATTTTATAAGAAAAATACTTTCCTCGTGACCCTCGAGCAGATATGGAAAGACAATTTTTGAGTCTGAGGCAATAGGAGGATGAGAATGTCACAAAGTATGAGGCTAACATTACAAGGATAGAGAGGCAAGATGTATATTATATACATAACCCATGAAGTAAGATTGATAATTTCTTTGATGGGTTAAACCCATTTCTGTATCGATCATTAGTCTCATAATCCTTCTTATCTTACGAAGATATTCTCTCACATGCTATCAAGAAAGAAAAATAATTCTCTAAGTATTACAACATTAAATAAAATAAGAGAAGAATAGATTTTTTGAACACTCCAGAAATGGAAATAAGTGGAAGAATGGAATAGTTGAATATCCATCTTGTAGTAAATGTGTGAAGAAACACCCTATTACTTGCTTGGAAGGAATGAGAGTCTGTTACAAGTGTGGTGAAAAAGGCCTCTAAGCTCATGATTGCAAGGGGAAGAAAGAGGCTGTTGATGTTGAATGATACAATTGTAGAGAATGGGGGCATTATGAAAATTAATTTTCTAAGAATAAGGTGAACTTACCACAGAAAAGGCCAAGGGATCAAGGCCAAGCTTATGCTATTACTACTGCTGAGGTTGAAGATTTGAAAGATGTAGTGTTGGGTAATTTAATGGTTTCATCAAGTTTAGCCAATTCATTATTTAATTCGGGATCATTGCATTGTTTCATATCATCCCAGTTTTCTAAGAAAATTAGATATTTCCAATTTTATTTAACAAGGGAGTTGACAGTCAAAACTCTTAAGGGATGTATCATTGCAATAATGTCTTGTGAATCAGTCCCATTTGGGTATATAAATGTTCTTTATCTATAGATCGCATCGTCATACCCATGATTGAATTTTATATAATCCTCAGGATGGATTGTCTTTTGGACCATGATGCCATTTTTTTTGTAAGAATAAGGAGGTTACTATTTTTGATGACGATGATAAAGAACACCTTATCTTTAGAGAAGAATCATCACCACATAATTCTTATCTAGATCCATCCCCAATAGCTCAACTAAATTAATTTGTTGGGGAGGAAGAGAATTAAATAACTGTGGGTGAGGAAAAGAATGTTCAAAAAGTGGATGTACCTATTGTGAAAGAATATGTTGATGTGTTTCCAGAATATTTACCTGGACATCCTCTAGAACAAGAAATTGAGTTTTCCATTGATTTAATTCCTGGATCAAGGTCCATATCAAAGAACCCTTATAGAATGGAAACTATTGAATTAGTGGAACAAAAGAAGCAACTATATGAATTTAGTAATAAGGGATTTATTTTACCTAGTGTTTCTCTTTAGGGAGCCCCTGTCCTTTTCGTTAAGAAGAGAGATGGATCAATGAGGTTGTGCTTTGACTATCAGGAGATCAATGCTATAAAAATAATGAACAAGTATCCCCAACCTCACATTGATGATTTATTCGATTGAATTCATGAAGCTCAATACTTTTCAATGATTTTCCTTCGATATGGATATCATCAGTAGTGCGTGAAGAAGGAAGACATTACGAAAACCGCATTTCGAGCCAGGTACGGGCATTACGAGTTTACAGAAATTCCTTTTGTATTGACTAATGCACCCTATGTCTTCATGGATAAAATGAATAGAGTTTTCAAGGAATATCCTGATGACTTTTTAGTGGTATTTATTGATGATATCTTGGTATACTCCGAAACCTATAAATATCATGGAAATCACTTGTGCATTATCCAAATGACTCTTAGAAGACACGAATTATATGGGAAGCTTAGAACATGTGAATTCTAGCTTTAATATATTTTTTTCTTGTCCATATTGTCTCTAAGGATGTAATCTCTGTTGATCCTTCTAAGAACAAGGCCATACAAGAATGGCTAGAACTGATGAGTATAACTGAGGTACATAGATTTATTGGTTTAGTAGGTAATTATTACTGTTTCATCCAGAATGTTTCCCCATTGGCAAACCCATTAACCAAGCTCACATGTAAAGGGGTTAAATTATTTTGGACAAAATAGTGTGAAAAATGTTTTAAAGAACTAAATATAAGATTATTCAAGGATCCTATATTGACTCTACCATCATGGAATGATTGGTTTTTTATTTAAAGTGACGCTTCAAATAAAGGTATTGGTTGTTTCCTTATATAGAATGATATGGTTATTTCCCATACATCACGACAGCTAAAAATTCATGATAAAAACTATTCTAGTCAAGATCTTGAGTTATTAGCTGTAATATTAGATTTGAAGATTAGGAGAGACTATCTCTATGGTAAAAAATGTGAGATATATACCAATAACAAGAGTTTGAAGTATATTTTCTCACATAAATAACTGGACATGAGGCATAGGAGATGACCTGAACTACTCAAGGATTATGATTTCACTATAAACTACCACTCGGGGAAGGAAAATAAGGTGAAATATTCTTTGAGTAGAAAGGATCAGGGAGTTTAGAACAATACGATAGTTAAAAAGGATCATATATACCTGGATCTAATATATATGGATATGGGAATAGCCACTGAAGGTGAAACATCAATACTATTTTAAATGGTTGCCAAATCATATTTACTAGAAAGGATAAAGAGTTCTCAAAATGACGATGAAGAGTTTAAAAAGATAATTAAAGCTGTGAATTATGGGAGATTGAGTGACTTTGTGTTTGAAGAAGGAATTTTGAAATTTGGGAAGAGACTTTGTGTTCCCGATATACTTGATTTAAAAATGGATTTATTAGATGATTCTCATAGTTCCAATTTTTCTATACACCATGGTAGCACCAAAATGTATAGATATTTTAAGGAACATGTTTTGTGGGACATCATGAAGAGGGAGATTGTTGATTTTTTTCTAGATGTATTTTTTGTCAACAAGTGAAAGATGGAAGGAAATAGCCTGGATGAGTCTTGAAACCTCTTCCCATACCTGGGTGGAAATGGGATAATATTATGATGGACTTTGTTATGGGACTACCAAAGACTCCTAGAAGAAACGATGTAATATGGGTCATTATTGATCTTCTTACCAAGTAAGAACATTTTTGTGCTATAAGAGGAGATTTACCACTTGAATTTCTAGAAAAAATAGATATTAATGATGTTTTGAGACTTCATGGAGTACCCCTATAGATTTTTTTTAATCATGATAAAACTTTTACATCATGATTCTAGAAAATTATTCGGAAAGCCCGAGATACTGAACATTGTTTGAGAACTGCCTACCACCCCCACTCTGATGGATAATCAGAATGGACTATTCAAACCTTAGAAGAAATGTTGAGATCTTTCTCACTTGACATTAAAGGTATGTGGGATCAATATTTACCTTTGGTAAAATTTTCATATAACAATAGATTCCATTCAAGTATTCATATGGAACCATATGAAGTGTTATACGGAAAGAGATGTCGCACACCAAACTGTTGGGATGATGTAAGTGAAAGAAAACTCGTAGGTCCATAACTTGAGGAGGAAACGTTGGAAAAAGGTTAAGGTAATCCAATCTCTCATCAAAGTAGCTCAAAGTAGACAGAAGAGCTATGTCGATAACTGAAGGATGAACTTGGAATTTCAGGTAAGAGATCCTGTTTTCATGAAGGTATCTCCATAGAAGGGTGCTATACATTTTGGTAAGAAGGTAAAATTAAGTCCCTGGTACATCATACATTTTGAAATTATAGAACAAATTGGGTTTGTAGCTTACCATTTTGGAAATGCCGCCAAGTCTTTCCAAAGTTCACGATGTATTCCACATATCACTATTGAGAAAATACATGCCTGACCCAATGCCTCTACTCACCTATGAGGAATTAGAACTGGAACCTGATCTGTATTATTATGAAGAGCCTGTCATGGTTCTTGATAAAAGAGAACAAGTGCTGAGAAATCGGACGACTCGTCTAGAAAATATTCTCTGGACAAATCATAAGATTGAACAGGCAACGTGGGAACCCAAGGAACTTATAATGAAGAACCACATGAGCCTTTTTATGGACTAACACTCTAAAATTTCAAGGATGAAATTATTTTAAGGAGTGGAGAATCTAACACCCAAAACTTCCACAGTACGCTTCTCTTTGAATAATACAGTATTGTGTGTTATACGCAACTTTGTGTTCTAACACACCACAACAAATAAAACTAGCCGTTATGAAAATTAATACCCACTTTTTATAATTTTATAAATTTTAACATTCAAAATGGATTTCGTTTTTGGATTCGTAATATCGAAATTAGCTTAGGGTAATTTTTTGGTATTTTTCTGAAAACTTCCAATTTTTGATGAATAGTGAAAATCACTGAGTTATAATTTAAAAATGAATTTTTATTTAAATAATTATTTATTTCATTTAAATTAATTTTTGGTCAACGTTGATACATAATACCAATATAGGTTCAATGTAATTAATTGTTGTCATTTTATAATAATTTTATGTATATAAAAATTTTATTGAACTTTTTACTATTTTACCCACCTCCTAGGAGCATTTGCAAATTTATATAAATCATAATTTTCCCCTTCTGTGAGTTGAATTTCAAAAATCTGAGAGACAATGTTGATATCAATAAGTAAAATGTGGTTCAATAACATGAAAATATTTTTTTTAATAGTCACTTTTTACTTTTATTTACCACTGTTAACAATAAATAGAGTAATTAAGGGTAAAAATGATATTATTATTACCATAACACTTGTATTAATCATATTGTATAAGTGTAATTAGACCAAAACAAACCTTAGGACTAAAATATGAACCTCTTTGGTCCACTTGGATTAGATAAGAACATTTATTACTATTTAATTCAATGAAGAGTTAATAGAGTTAAAATCAAAGTTTAATAACTAAATTTTTTTTAATATATGTTTACACATTTGATAAATTAGAAAATAAATATTAATTATAAAGATAAAAATATTACCTAAATAATGGTAGTTTATTTATGTTTTTTAGAAATTAAATAACTTAATTTATTTTTGACACAATGATGATGTAGTAATTACCTAATTAATAAAATATTAAAATAATTGATGTTATATATATCCAAATAAATGTAATGTGATACTTGTTAGAAATTAAACTAATTTTATAGGTTAATATGACATATTAGGGTTAGTTATAAGGATTGTTTTTGAATTAATAATGCTGTTATAAATTTTTAAAAAACAAAATACCAAATAGTGTCAAAATTGACATAAAAGAGTTTAAAAATATATATATTATTCTTAATTGATATTAAATTTCTAAAAATATAAGGTTTGGACAAAAGGATTATATAATGTTTTTTGTATCATTAATGAACCACTTGGCATACTCTTGGAAGTATATAGTATGTTTATTAACCATAAAATATAAAAATACAAAGAGATATGGTAAATGTCAAACTATTTAACTAAGAGTTAAATCTAAATGATAAGGTTAATATAGTGACTAAAACCTGTCTAAAACCTCTTGGATGAGTGTTTTTGTACCCATACCCACATTATAATTTAAATAATCCATTTTGGAGCCATTAGAAACCGAAAATGATTTTATTATAATATTTCTATCTTTTCCTAAGGTGCCCCTCACCACTCTTATAAAAGGTCACTCCACCTTATCTCTAATTCACACCTTCAAATCCATTTGTCTCAGCCAAACCCAACCCAAATACCCTCTCAACTATCCAAAATTCATTTTAGAGGCCTTCCTTTGGTCGAAAATCCAATTTTAGGAGCCCTTTTGATCAAATCAAAATGATGAACCCGAAGAAGAGGTAAATATTTCATCACCTCTTTCATGTTCCTTTCTTCTTCAACTTCCTCATTATATGTTATTTCTATTCTAAAATAATAACTATAGTATCATATATATATATATATATTGTGATGTTATTATAAATATGCTACAACCATATTCATTGTTCTATCCATCTTTTGAATGACATGTCACCATACGTGCGTATGTACGACTTACTGTCTGCACGTTATGGTGTAATTGTTATTCAATAAATTATAAATTTTATGGGTATAATAATGATGTTTAATTGATGTAAATAATAAATATAAAATTATAATTATTATGTATGTTTGATATACCATCATATTATATATTATTTTATTATAAAAAATGATATTATCGCTCATGCGTACGTACGGATTACCGTCTCTACGAACGCGATGAGATTCATTTCCCATCGTATCCATTAAAGAATAATTTTCATTTTAATATTAAAAATAATGTTTAATGACTTGATATAATTCTGGATATGAATAATATACATCCCACCTATAACAAATATGACTCACATAACAATTAATATAAAGGAAAATGAATCCGTTAACACCCGAAACGACGATAATACTAAGATATTATTGAAAAAAGAAATGTTAAAAGATCATATAAGATGTCATATTAATGTATATGATTTTTGTATAATTTAAAAACAATTATTTCATCATTATGTAGGAGTTTAACCTACCCTTAACCAAGTAAATGTACACATTAACGGTTAATTTCACAATCTCTTCATTATCCGAGGTTGTTTAAACGTAATTATCTACTAGGACCTCTTTATCATCCACATCCATGATTCTTATCAATGTATTTCAAAACATTTGTACTATTTACTAAACAATGGGTTAAATTCATTTATACCCTTATTCGACCTTATGTGTTTTTGAAATAATTATTTCTGTTGTTTTCCAAACAAGGTACTTTATAACCTTTTCGACAAAATTAAGGTATGATTGTTTCTTTAACATACATGGTGAGTGTGGCTATTTTCTGCCGTTACAACATTGTTGAAGCTTCCTTTACTATCTTATAATAATATTTTCAAAAATAATTTTTTTATTTTATAATTACATGTCTATTAAATGATTTCAAAATAGAAATAGATATTTCAATCACAAAATGTTTTGATTTCATCTATGTCAACATACATTGATAGATTTAAGCTTATTTGAAGTTGATTTATTATGATACAAACCATCCATATTTTATTGAAGGTTTTTTGATATGTTTGACTGTGGATGTGTTATTTTCTTACCATTCATGGTTTATGGATTCAGTATTGACATTTTTTATGCCATTTTTAATATGAATGCTTATGTTATGTTTAATCCTTTTCATATGAGGAATTAATTGGACTTAGTAAGTGACGGGTGGAGCCCACTATAGCTCCTCGATAAATCGGTAGGTCTGATGAGACCAAATTTTGTCTTGGCACAAGGCCTAGACAAAATCTTATTTGTAGTCTTGGCATAAGGCCTTGACTATGTTTTTATTAAAGTCTGGTATTATGCATTCCATCATTATTAAAGTGACTATTGATATTGCAAGTAATTATTCAACTAGTAGAATATCCATGTGAATATGCAAATGGAATTATTTGATTTTTTTTCCATATTTTTCTGAAGTTCAAGTTTAAAAGTATTTTGTTTTAGTCTTATACATTTACTTAAATGTTTATGCTTATTTATGAAGGTTTCCTCTATATTCATATCCTTACTGAGCATCTGAGCTCACCCCTTTCACTGTTTTATTTTTCCCAGGATACGAAGAAGTCTATTATGACTGAACTATAATGATTGTCTATCCGATCTCAGTGTTTTCTATTGAAACAATGTTGTTGTAGTTTCCCATTTTACGATGTAATGTAAACCTTATGAATGCATCTAGTACTTACAAGGATATTAAAATAATTGGTCTTTCGAGACTTGATCTTTTGAGATCATTCCAATGATACATAAATATGCATCAAATCTAGGATTCTAGGGTCGGGGTGTTACATTCATTATCAATATTTGTTAAACTAACACAATCTTGAAAAAAATGAATTTTTTATTTATAGAATCATGTATTATTGTGTCTAATGCTACGAGGAGGTTATTCAAACTGAGAAAGGAGATTCTTATATTAAATAAACAACATCAATGGTTTTTCAATTTTATTATGTAACACTAGGATAGATTTTATGTAAAATTTATGGTTATTTAAATTTGGATCATGATCAAGTGATCCATCCTATTAGATATATACATTTTCAATTCTTAACTACACAATTGATTATATCTTTTCCATTGTCTGATGACGAGCACTGGATCTATGAACCAACAATATTTTACCAATGGTTTGATGGTTCCATGAAAGAGTTGTATGTTAATGTTTATAGTGTATAAAAGAATTGACTAATTGTACAAATATATAGACATACAAGAGTGGTTGAAAAAGGTATGTACCAGAAATATGATGTTTTGACCCATGATATTGAATAATACAAACTATATGATTTCCTAAATATAAATATAAATATATTTTATAATTAAATTCCAAAATTATGGAACAAACATAGAAAATGTTTATAATGAGTTAAAAGCTACAAAATTTTGGGAGGAAGTTTCAAGAAATTTAGTAGTTGTACAACAGACTTGACCCACAATAAATCATCCACTCATAGTCATATATTCTTCATATGAAATGTAACATTTTCAAAAATATTAATTTAATTTTATCAAACCTTAAACTATGATTCAATTAGTTTTAGATGATAGGATTAGTGATCTAGAAAAAACGTTATTTGTTGGAAGAAATTTTCCATGTAAATATGAAATGAAAAATAAACTAACAAGATTTCATATCGAGAGACACTAGATATTTAGTTCAGGAATCAATAAGTAAAGAATACATCATATGGTGTGATAAATATATAAATGATTATAGATTATTCTTAATATATATTCCTGACATTTCATTTAGAGGATGGACAATTTCTAATATTGAGGCAGATCATACTTGTGTTCATCCAAACCTAACCCAATATTATACTTCATTAGAGGTTTAGTTTGTGTTATCTATTACCAATGAGATGATTAGGTAATGTTAGTATGTTATTATAGAGTTTTTAAAATATAGTATAGATCAATATTTTTGGTTATAATATTTCCTATAATAAGGAAGTAATGGGGAAAAAATATTAAATTTTCACAGTCTATCATTATTTGGATGACTAGTATCAGGTTTTTCCATAATTTGTATCCACAATATGACATAATGAATTAGTTTTATTCTATCATGATAAGAAGAAACATGTGTGTCACGATAATCAACCTGATCCATCACTTTTAAAATTTAATTGGTTGTTCTAGTAATCCCTTATATTAATTTCCACATTTATTTTCTAATAACTGTTCCTAATGATTGAAAAGACTTTTCTGTATGGTAAATATATGGGAATATTTTTGATTGCAGTATCCCAAGATATAGATTGTTCACCTCTACCTATTTTATTTCCCACCATAGAGAAGTAAAATTAAAAATCATGGAGTTAGTTTTTTCATGTATCAGAAACCACTTCACTCGTATTCAGGGTTTCTGTTAATATCTGATCATCATTAAGAAATCAATGAGGAAGTCAATGAAGATATTATTACATGGGAAACCTGGAATGAAAATCATTGGTACTACATAAAACAATTTTATATCAATGTTTGAAAAACAATCCATAATGAACCTATAAAAAAGTAAATCACAAGGCTTTGCATGTAATCTCTTTCTTAGTTTTTACTATTTCAATGGAATGATAAAAAAAATTATGTTAAATATACTCACCTAAATGTATCATTTGTGCAAATCAATGAAGGATTGAACAAAGTTTTGAATAAACGTGTATGTCTTATCAGTGAGTGTGTGATTATATGATGGATATTTTCAAATAATAATGTACATTAGAATATGATGGGGGAATACGTGCAAATACATGGCCATAAACATTGCAGAGTGTATGAATGGAATCTTAAAGGGGCTTCAAATGTTACCAATAACTAGAATAGTTCATGAGACATGTTATCATGGTGTAAAGTACTTCATATATTTAGAAAAACTATTAAAAGTGATTCAGTGGGGGGCTCGGTTAGGAAAGAAACCTTCAATGAGAGATTAAAAATAATATTGAAGAAGATTCTGCTTATTCAGTGTGCATTTTCCCCATACAAGACACATGATTTAAATTTATGAGTGTCCATAACCCATCACAAATAGATGCAGTTGTGTCTTTGTGGTATTAATCGAAGAGAGGAGATTTTGATGTTGAATCTTCCTATAATTACAATTTCTATAAGATCACAACATCACAATATGTTCCAATGAGAACATATCATTTGAATCATTTGTAAATTTATTGTACTAGATGAACAACATTGAAAAGTATTATTCTAAATTATGGGACCCTATTACAGAGTTACATAATTTTCCAATGCCTTGAAAACACAAATATTGATATATAACATCAATAGGTTGTGATAATGAAGGTTAACAAGGTCCATTATGATGAAAAATGAGATGGACTAGCCTCAGGAATAATAGAAATATTTGAGATGCATCATATGACACTATAAAGGACATAATAGGAAAAGGCCCCCTAATATTTTTGGATCGAGTTCACACTCTTATGCACAATGATGTGTTGACTACGATGAGAAATTTTCATTTACAATTTACATGGTGTTAATATAATTTTTTTTTATTTTTTTTAAATTTACGAAATTTACAAATACTTTTACTATCAAATAATAAATAGTTGATAAATTATAAAACCATTGATATGTCTCACAGATAAGCTAAACATTCATAAATGACAAATAATTTCAATAAATGAACCATTTATATTTATAAGTCCCTTCCTTTTACAAATATATTTCACATTATAAACCATATTTGTAAATCATACTTTGTTTTTCTTAATAATCCTTTCATATCCACATTACAATGAATATGAAAAGTATATGCGAGATTTTAGGAAAGAAATTAAAACTATCGATGGATATAATATGATGAAATAACTTTTCTAGAATAATATTTCTAAAGTTGGTTTAGATATGCCCTAATCCATTATAGTGTGTAGTATCCGAATGTTTCACATGAAGTGATAGAGGGCCATGGGGTTCGATAGATAATTTTATGTTGAACATACCATTATTTTCACATTAAACATATAACATCCCAGGTAAATAAAGAATAAAACATTTTCATATTTATTAATATTTTCAAATTAAATATTAATTTTACTTTAAAGGGGTTTCTATGTTTGATAGCGTACCCGATACACAACAAGGGGTTTCTTTGAAATCTTACGTTGTAGACTAGTAATAAAATAATATTATTTTAAATGGTAGTTAACAAATAGCCGTTGTATTGGCAGGAATGAATAGAAATAACTAAAATATGATTATATATGTTTGTTAAATGTTTTTACATTTATCCAATAAAGGATAAAGGCTTAAAATACGAAAAGAACTCAATTTTTGGCATATATACTCTAATTTTCACTAAAGGTCCTCTTATCGCCTTTTGATGGCGAATCATCATTAAATATAGTTTTGGTCACTCTTATACATTTTATTGGACCAAATAAAACTCTTCTTTATAATCGGGACATCAAAATTTACATTGTGTAAATTTTTGGTATTTTTCCAATAAAGTTCATGTTTTAATGAATAGTGAAAAATGTTGTATTTTAATTCAAAACCTATTTTTAATCTAATTTATTTATATTATTATATTATCTTTTTAATTGGTTTTAAAGTGAAATTAGAATATATTTTTACCATTTAATCCAATGGTTGTCATTGGAATTAATTTCACATTGAAATCGGACTTAAACTAGTGTCAATCTTTTGATCCATTTTGTTTCATAAAAACACGCTATTTGTTTTGACAGCGGGAATTAATTATTAGATTAATTAATGAAACTTATATGTTTTTAATTTTTTAAAAAAGAAATCATTTTTAAATTTAAAATATAAAATATAGCTTAGGGTGAAGTTTTGGTATTTTTCTGAAAAACCTTAATTTTTGATGAATAGTGAAACCACAAAGTGGTAGTTACAAAAACCGATTTTTCGTTTAAATGGAACATTAACACTTCTGTGATTTGAATTTCAAAAATACAATATAAATTATTTTCATTATTAAGTAAAATTTGGTTCAATGGGATGAAAATAATTTTTGATGAAAAGTAACTCTTATGTTTTATTAATCGCGATTAAAGGTAATTAGTGTGATTTAAGGTAGAAATGATATTATAATAAAATGCAAATATCTTGAAATTTGTCCTAAACCTATTTTATGAGTCATGTCCGACCACGACAACCCATGGGTCGATTTTTGGGACCCCATGGAGCCACTTGGGTAAGATAATGACATTAATGCCTTTTATTTAAAGTAAAAGTAAAAATGACACAAACATATATTGTTTTACTAAAACAATTTTTACATGGGGAAATACAAGTCATATTTTTGACTATAAATAGTAATTGGAATGATAAAAAAATTTCATACATCATAGTATTTTTTTATAATTTTTAGACATTATATAAATTATATTATTTATGACACCATGATGATGCAGCGATTACCTCATTATTTAACGATTTAAATAAAATGGAAAGATATTGTAAACTCTAAGACCTAAAGATGTCAAAAACCTATTGGATGGGTGGATTTTGAACCCTTATCACCTTATCCTCGAAAAAAATCATTGCGGGACCATTAAAATCCGTAACTCATTTGAAAATAATGTAACATTTTATACCTTTCCAAGAGTGCCCTTCCTCTCCTCTTATAAAAGGCCCCCACCTCTACCTCCATACTCACACTTCTCAAGACTTTTACTCGGCCATGCTCTGATAATTTTTTCTCTCCACATCCCTCTCCTCATCCTAGAAGCCTTACCTTAGGAAGGAAGCTCTTCAAGAAACCCTTTTGGTTCAAACCAAAGGGAGTTACCCGATTTTAAGGTAAAGTCTTCTCTAATGTTCTTTTGTATTATTTTGCTTCTCCAACCCCCTAAACTCTTTTTATTCATTTATTTTGTAACAAATACAGTATCTTCAATATACTAGGATGTTTTTATAATAATTATTCGAGCTACACTTACACACACCTACAAGTAATGGTTAAAGAACATACTGTATCTGTTGATGGTGAATTTCTGCCTCATGAAACGATGATTGTTCATTATTCATTTAACACCTTCAAAATTGGACATTAAGATGTAACTATATTTATATATGATATATAATATTTTTATGTTTTCCTTAAGCTTCTGTATTTTTCATTTATGGAATACCTTTATGGTTTCCATTATGGGTAAACGCGATATCTTCATTTTAGGAAGTGCGGACTACCGCCCCCTCAAAGTGATTTGATTAGTTAATGCCATATGTGGGATTTATAAAGGATGTAGTTAATGTTATTATTTATTATTTTGTACTGGAATTATAATATACCCTTATATCATTATGATTTCACTCCATTAAATATGAAATAGAAATGAAAGTAGCGTTCATGCGTACATACGGCTTACCGTCTCCATGAACGGTGCATTTCATTTCTTACCCCTAAATGTTATGTACTATTATAAATATATGTATATATTGGATATATATGATATATATGATATCAAAATCATGAATATCATTCTATATATAATGAAACTTTGACCACATAAACAACATGTAATTTTAAGGAGTCCATTTTTGACTAATGAACCAGATATCGACAAAACGAACATTATTAACTCAAATGATTACATAATTCTTATAAAATGGAAATAATTGATATAAAAGGAATAGTAAGCTTGAAAAAGGTTCTTAAGCAAGTAGAAATTAACAATAGTTTATTATTTAATAGATTAAAGAGCAATCGATTCACGTCGGACATGAGGTAAGGGATTTCGTCTCAATCTCCTTTCATTGAGGCATATTTTGTTTTATACACAACATTATTTTATACAGTGTATAAACCCCATTGAATTTTACGTTTATTCAAAAGGAATATTTTTCTACGAAGCATTTTACTAAATGAAACAAAGGAATTTTTCTTTTAACGTACATGGTGACAACGACCCTTTTCCGCCGCCACGAGTATTATTTGGTTTTTAGCTTCATCAATAAGCCGTAATGTTTTTAAAATGAAATAAATAACATATGCCCTTTTATATATTTTGGTATTTAAAATGGTTTTTATAATGGATCTTTTATGTCAATATATTTAAGTGATATATTGTGATCAAAGTGTAGAAATGTTTTCTTTCCATTATAATTGTTTTATGTCTTATGATTTTATAATTATACTTGGACATTTGATGGGTGGTTACATGATAAACCATATGACGGGTGGTGCCATGAATACCAGGACGGGTGGTTACGTTATAACATCCAATTCATTGGGTATGGAAGTCGGCCGTATGGCTATTCCATTAAGTGATATGTGTGGAAGTCGACCGTATGGTTATTCCATTTAAGTGTGTTTATGTCTCATGTTACATTTATATGTTATGTGTTCTTTATATGGGTTTTATGGAAATCATTTGGTTACAAAAGGGTAAGTAATGATCTTTCATTTAGTGAAGAGTTTTTACTACTTCATAAAGGTGAAAAGTATTACTTTGATAATGTATACATGGTTTACTTGTGGTTTTGGAAAAACTAACAGTTTTCATTCCTTGTGTATCCCTTACTGAGCTTTTTATGCTCACCCCATGTTTTTTTGAAATGTTTTTCACAAGACTTAATGTGGAGTAGGGTCAAGGATGGGATCAAGGGAAAGTCATGCTATATAAAACGTTGTACTAGACATGTTTCTTTTTAATAGTTTTTATTTTTATGGAAACTTAGTATAAGTGTCTACATTGTAATCTTTTGAGATGTAATAGTTATCATCTAATTATCTAAAACTGTAAGCCTGAAAGGATCCTCAATGGGAATTATTCATTTAATTCAATATTAAGTAATGTTTAATGTTGGGGCCTTATAGTTGGTATCAGAGGTCGGTTTAGACAACTTTAGGAGTTAGAAAATTGTTAAATTATAAGTTAATGATATGATTGAAATGATATAGCATTTAAAGATTACCATGTTGCTTCACCTAAGATATTTCTGTGTTCAGAATGGTTTTCCGTAGAAGAAACAAAGCAGCTATGTTGGGACGACATCATGAGGAAGACAACCTTCCAAATCAAAAACCTTAGATGGTCGGAATCAGAACTGAACAGTTTGTTGGAGTAATGGAACAGTTGACTCAGGCTATAAATGGTGGTGGTATCCATGAACGGGATTAGCTAGATCAACCGTAGAGGAACATGTCAGTGGTGGAACATTTCATGAGGCAACATCCCCCATCATTCAGAGGATCATCTGACTATGTGCTAGCTGAAGGGTGGATTAAAGCATTGGAAAAGATTTTTGATGTCATGGGGTGTTTAGAACATCAAAAGGATAGACATCCTGTTTACTGTTTTGAAGGTGAAGCTGATCAGGGGGTGGTCGATGGTGAAAAATATCAGGGATATTGATAAGATTGATGACCTTCACTGGGATGAATTCAAAGGTATGTTTCTTGGGAAATATTTTCCTAAGGTGGTTCGTCTTAGGATGGAAAAACAATTTCTAGAATTGAGGCATGATGACGACTCAGTGGCGGCTTATGAAGAAAAGTCCACTCGATTGGCAAGGTATGCTCTAAACTTCATACAAGATCTTGATAGTAAAATCAACCATTTTTACTCAGGGTTAACGCCAAAGTATCGAAGGGATTTAGCTTCTCGTGAGTTCAAAAGTTATTAAAAACTTGTTCGATGTGCGGAGAAGGTGGAAATGGAGTTTGCCGAGGATCAGGTGTTCTTTGAAAAACAATCGAATAAGTGTTCCAATTGGTAGGAAAAAAGGAAGAATTCATCAAAGAAACAAGAAGGTAAGAAAACCAAATATCCATCCTATGAGAAGTGTGGTAAAATGCATCCTAGAGAATGTTTATCCAAGTTTGGAAAGTGCTTTCGGTGTGGTAAGTCTGGTCATATTGCTCGTAACTGTAAAGAAGATGACAAAGAAGGCAATGAAAAGACAACTGTAAGATGTTTTAAATGTAATGAAATGGGTAATTATGAAAATGAGTGTCTATCAAAGAACTCAACTAGGGGAAAGAAGCCAGACTACAAGCATAAAGGGGTGGTGAAATCCTTTACAACTACTTCAGAAGATGTTGGGCCATCGAATAAAGTAGTATCAGGTACACTATTTATTTTTTTTCGGATTATGCCAATGACTTGTTTGATTCAGGGTCTACACATTCTTTCATTTCTGAGAAGTTTTCTAGTAAATTGTAAATTCCATCTCAAGATATGAATCCTGAACTTCTGGTAAAAACAGCCGGAGGAAACGTTGAGACAAAAATAAATTATAAGAACCTTCCTATCCTTGTGTGCTGAAAGAATCTACTAGAAAACCTTATTGTTTTGCCTCTAGTAGAGTTTGATGTTATTTTGGGCATGGATTGTCTTTCTGTTTATCATGCTATGATTGACTACAGAGCCAAAATGGTTTCTTTTCAGAAATATTTTCAGTTTGTGTACAAGAATGAACCCTTGCTTTTGATAACATATTAGGAAGTTGAGAAACTAGTAAACGATCAAAATGAATGTTATCTTGCACATATCATTGAAAAAAAGGGAACTGCTCAGATTAATGATGTGCCAGTGGTAAATGAGTTTCTTGATGATTTTCTTGATGAGTTTCCTAGTATTATTCATTATTTAGAAGTTGAATTTACTGTTGACATAGTTCCTGATTCTTTGACAATTTAAAAACCCCCTTATCGAATGGCTCTAGTTGAACATTTAGAGTTAAAGAAACAATTGTTGGAGTTATTAGATAAAGGTTTCATTCGACCTAGCACATCACCATGGGGTGCACCTATCTTGTTTGTTAAAAAGAAAGATGGTTCAATGAGAATTTTCATTGATTATAGAGCCTTTAATAATATAACTATTAAGAACATGTATCCTCTTCCTCATATCAATGATTTTTTTGATCAGCTCCTGGGAGCTTAGTATTTTTCGAAGATTGACTTGATGTCGGGGTACCATCAGTTGAAAGTAAAAGAAGTAGACGTTCCGAAGACTGTGTTTCGTACTATATATGACCATTATGAATTTGTAGTTATGCCTTTTGGGTTATCCAATGGACCTCCTATATTCATGGACCTTATGAATAGAATTTTCCATGAGTTCTTGGATAAGTTTGTGGTTTTTATCATCGATGATATTTTAGTGTTTTCTAAAAGTAAATAGGAGCATGAAAGTCATTTAAGGGTTATCTTGAAAAACTTAAAAGAAAAGAAAATGTATGGAAAATTTAGAAAGTGTGAGTTTTGGTTATAAAAAATTTCTTTCCTTGGTCACATTGTTTAAAAAAATGGCATTACTGTTGATCCTGCTAAAACAAAAGTTGTTGAAGAATGGCCAAGACCCAAAAATGTGACTGAGATCCGTAGTTTTCTTGGTTTGGAAGGTTACTACAGAAGGTTTGTTGAAAAGTTTTCATGGTTATCTAGTCTAATGACTAAGCTAACTCGGAAGGGTGTTATGTTTATCTGGACAAAAGAATGTGATAATTGTTTTCAGGAGTTGAAAAGAAGATTGGTGAATGCTCCAGTTTTGGCACATCCTTCTAGGAATGGTGAGTTTTTTATCTACAGTGATGCTTAGTTGAAGGGACTTGGTTGTGTACTTATGCAGAATGATCAGGTAATTGATTATTCTTTACGTCAGTTGAAAACTCATAAGGTAAATTACCCTACACATGATTTGGAAATAACTGCTGTTGTTTTTTCTCTAAAAATTTGGAGGCATCATTTGTATGGAGTAAAGTGAGAAATATATACTGATAAAAAATTTTTAAAGTATATATTCACTCAGAAATAGTTGAACATGTGACAGAGGAGATGTCTAGAATTAATCAAGGTTTATAATTGTACAATTCATTACCATCCGGGAAAATCAAATAAAGTGGCTGATGCTTTGAGTCGAAAAAATAATGCTTCATTAACCATGCTATGTTTGGAATGAGATCCTTTGGTTTTTGATTTGATAAACTCTTTCATAGAAGTTGTTGGTGCAGGAAGTTCTTATGTTTTGTTTTAGGTATCAGTGAGATCATCTCTATCAGATAGAATTAAGAAAGCCCAATAGAAAGATTGTGATTTGCAGAAAAAGGTAGAGCCGGTTCAGAAGGGTAATTTTCCTGAATGCAACATTGATAATGATTGTTTTTTGAGGTTTGGGAAGAGATTATGTGTGCCTGGTGATTCACAGTTGAAGAATGAGTTGTTATGTGAGGCTCATAGTTCCCCGTTTTCAGTTCATCCTGGCAGTACTAAGATGTACAGAGATCTGCGGGAGTATTACTTGTGGGACGAAATGAAAAGAGATATTGATGATTTTACTGTGAAGTGTTTGACATGTCAGCAGGTTAAAGCAGAGCAACAGTTACCGAAAGGGATGCTTCAGCCTTTACCAGTGCGAGAGTGGAAATGGGAAAATATATCCATGGACTTTGTTGTGGGATTACCAAAGACATCTCGAGGTAATAATGCAATCTGGGTTATTGTTGATCCCTTGACTAAATCTGCTCATTTCTTTCCTATTCGAGATACTTTATCTCTAGATCAACATTCTCGATTGTATCTTAAAGATATAGTCAGGTTTCATGGAGTTCCCCTATCCATTGTATCTTATCGTGATCCCAGGTTTACTTCTAACTTTGGTAAAGGCCTTCAGAAGTCGTTGGGTACTAAATTAAATTTTAGTACATCTTTTCATCCTCAATCAGATAGGCAGTCAGAATGAACAATTCATACTTTGGAGGATATGCTACATGCTTGTTCGATGGATTATCAGGGAAGTCGGGACCAACATTTTTCTTTGGTTGAATTTTCATATAATAACAGTTTTCATTCTAGTATACAGATGGGTGCATTTTAGGCATTATATGGGAAGCGGTGTCAAACTCCAGCTTTTTGGGATGAAGTAAGTGAAAGGAAGGTGATGGGACCAGAATTTGTAGAAGAGATGGCAGACAAAGTTCAGCTGACTCAGTAACACATGAAAACAGCTCAAAGTAGACCGAAAAGTTATGCAGATAACCGGAGGAAGGATCTTTCTTTTGAGGTAGGTGATCATGTTTTTCTCAAAGTTTCACCATGGAAAAGTGTGATGTCGTTTGGTAAGAAAGGAAAGATGAGTCCAAGGTTCATTGGACCATATGAAATTCTAGATAAAGTTGGATCAGTTGCTTATCGAGTGGCTTTACCTCGGAGTTTATCTCAGGTAGAAAATGTTTTTAATGTTTCGACGTTGAGAAAGTATATGCGAGATCCATCTCATGTTTTGAGCCCAGAGGTAGTTTAGTTGGAATAGAATTTCTCTTATGAAGAACAACCAGTCCAGATTCTTGACCGTAGAGAAAAAGTGTTTTGGAATAAGGTAATTCACCAGGTAAAGGATTTATGGAAAATTCATATGGTTGAAGAGGCAACGTGGGAATCTAAAAATGATATGAGGGATAAATACCCCCACTTATTTTGATAAGTGAATAAAATTGCGAGGAAGAAATTCCCAAAAGGGGGGAAGGATGTAACATCCTAGGTAAATAAAGAATAAAACATTTTCATATTTATTAATATTTGCGAATTAAATATTAATTTTACTTTAAAGGGGTTGCTATGTTCGATAGCGTACCCGATACGCAACAAAGAGTTTCTTTGAAATCTTACATTGCGCACTAGTAATAAAATAATATTATTTTAAATGTTAGTTAACACGTAGCCATTGTATTGGCGAGAATGAATATAAATAACTAAAATATTATTATATATGTTTGTTAAATGTTTTTACATTTATCCAATAAATGATAAAGGCTTAAAATACGAAAATAATTCAATTTTAGGCATATATACTCTAATTTTTACTAAAGGTCCACTTATCGCCTTTTGATGGAGAACCATCATTAAATATAGTTTCGGTCACTCATATACATTCTATTGGAACAAATAAAACTCTTCTTTATAATCGGGACATCAAAATTTACTTTGTGTAAATTTTTTGTATTTTTCCGATAAAGTTCATTTTTTAATGAATAATAAAAAATGTTGTATTTTAATTCAAAACCTATTTTTACTATAATTTATTTATATGATTAGATTATCTTTTGAATTGGTTTTAAAGTTCCATTAGAATATATTTTTACCATTTAATCCAATGGTGGTCATTGTAATTAATTTTACTTTGAAATCGGACTTAAACAAGTGTCAATCTTTTGATACATTTTGTTTCATAAAAACACGCTATTTGTTTTGATAGCGGGAATTAATTATTAAATTAATTAATGCAAATTATATGTTTTTTATTTTGTAAAATAGACATCATTTTTAAATTTGGAATATCAAAGATAGCTTAGGGTGATGTTTTGGTATTTTTTTGGAAAACCTTAATTTTTGATGAATAGTGAAACTACAAAGTGGTAGTTACGAAAACTGATTTTTCGTTTAAATGGAACTTTACCACTTCTGTGATTTGAATTTAATAAATCCAATATAAATTATTTTCATTATTAAGTAAAATGTGGTTCAATGGGATGAAAATAATTTTTGATGAAAAGTAACTTTTACGTTTTATTATTCGCGATTAAAGGTAATTAATGTGATTTAAGGTAAAAATGATATTATAATAAAATGAAAATATATTGAAACTTGTCATAACCCTATTGGATTAGACATGGCCAACCCAGACAACCCATGGGTCGATTTTTGGGACCCCATGGAGCCACTTGGGTAAGATAATGACATTAATGCCTTTTATTTAATGTAAAAGTAAAAATGACACAAACATGTATTGTTTTACTAAAACAATTTTTACATGGGTCTATACAAGTAATATTTTTTACTATAAAAAGTAATTTGAAATATAAAACTTTTTCCTACATCATAGTATTTTTTTATAATTTTTAGACATTAAATAAATTAAATTATTTATGACACCATGATGATGCAGCGATTACCTCATTATTTAACGATTTAAATAAAATGGAAAGATAATGTAAAATATAAGATCTAAACATGTCAAAAACCTATTGGATGGGTGTATTTCTAACCCTTATCACCTTATCCTCGAAACACATCATTGTGGGACCATTAAAATCCGAAACTCATTTGAAAACAATGTAACATTTTATACCTTTCCAAGAGTGCCCCTCCTCTCCTCTTATAAAAGGCCCCCACCTCTACCTCCTTACCCACACTTCTCAAGCCTTTTTCTCAGCCAAGATCTGATCATTTTGTCTCTCTACATCCCTATCCTCATCCTAGAAGCATTACCTTAGGCATGAAGATCTTCAAGAACCCCTTTTGGTTCAAACCAAAGGGAGTTACCAGATTTTAAGGTAAAGTCTTATCTATTGTTATTTTGTTTTATTTTTCTTCTCCAAACCCATAAACTCTTTTTATTCATTTCATTTGTAACAACTCCAGTATATTCAATATACTAGGATGTTTTTATAAGAAGGATTCGAGCTACAATTACACACACCTACATCTAATGGTTAAATAACATACTGTTTCTCTGGATGGGGAATTTCTGCGTCATGAAACGATGGTTGTTCAATATTCTGTTAACACCTTCAAAGGTGGACATTAAGATGTCACTATATTTATATATAATATATAATATTTAAATTTTTTCCTTAAGATTCTGTATTTTTCATTTATGTCATACCTTTATGGTTTCCATTATGGGTAAACGCGATATCTTCATTTTAGGAAGTGCGGACTACCGCCCCCTCAAAGTGATTTGATTCGTTAATGCCATATGTGGGACGTATAAAGGATGGATTTAATGTTATTATATATGATGTTATACTAGAATTATAATATACCCTTATATAATTATGATTTTACTCCATCAAATACGAAATAGAAATGAAGGCAACGTTCATGTGTATGTACGACTTACCGTCTCCATGAACGGTGCATTTCATTTCCTACCTCTAAATGTTATGTACTATTATAAATAAATGTATATAATGGATATATAGGATATATATGATATCCAAATCATGAATATAATTCTGGATTTAATGAACCTTTGACCATATAAACAACGTGTAATTGTAAGAAGTCCATTTTTGACTTATGAACTAGATATCGACAAAACGAACATTATTAACTTGAATGATTAAATAATTCTTATAACATGGAAATAATTGATATAAAAGGAATATTATGCTTGAAAAAGGTTCTTAAGAAAGCAGAAATTAACACTAGTTTATTATTCAGGAGATTAAAGAGCAATCGAGTCACCTCGAACACGAGGTAAGAGACTTCATCTCAATCTCCTTTCATTGAGTCATATTTTGTTTTATACACAACTTTCTATTATACGGTGTATAAACCCCTTTTAATTTTACGTTTATTAAAAAGGAATCATTTTCTACAAAGCGTTTTACTAAACAAAAAAAGGGAATGTTTCTTTTAACGTATGGGGTGACAACGACCCTTTTCTGCCACCACGATTATTATTTGGTCTTTGGCTTCCTCAATAAGCCGTACTGTTTCTAAAATGAAATAAATACCATATACTCTTTTATTCATTTTGGTATTGAAAATGGTTTTTATAATGGATTTGTTATGTCAATATATTTATGTGATATATTGTGATCAAAGTGTGGAAATGTTTTCTTTCTATTATATTTGTTTTATGTCTTATGATTTTATAATGGTACTTGAACATTTTACGGGAGGTTACATGATAAACCATATGACGGGTGGTGCCGTGAATACCAGGACGGGTGGTTACGTTATAACCTCCAATGCATTGGGTATGGAAGTCGGCCGTATGGCTATTCCATTAAGTGATATGTGTGGAAGTCGACCGTATGGTTATTCCATTTAAGTATGTTTATGTCTCAAGTTACCTTTATATGTTATGTGTTCTTTGTATGGGATTTATGGTAATATTTTGGTTAAAAAAGGGTAAGTAATGATCTTTTTTCAGTGAAGAGTTTTTACTACTTCATAAAGCTGAAAGGTATTACATTGATAAAGTATACATGGTTTACTTGTGGTTTTGAAAAAACTAACAGTTTTCATTCCTTGTGTATCCCTTACTGATATTTTTATGCTCACCCCATTTTTTTTGAAATTTTTTTCACAGGACTTAATGTGGAGTAGGGTCAAGGATGGGATCAAGGGAAAGTCTTGCTATATAAAACATGGAACTAGAGATGTTTCTTTTTAAGAGTTTTTTATGGAAACTTCGTAGAAGTGTCTACTTTATAATCTTTTGAGATGTAATAGTTATGATCTAATTCTCTAAAACTCTAAACCTAGAATGATCCTCAATGGGAATTATTCCTTTAATTCAATATTAAGTAATGTTTTAGGCCGGGGCCTTATAAAACTACCAACTTCCATTAGGCCATACCTACTCCATGCTGGATTCTATATATTATTTTATGTGATTTTTACCACAACCTCCTTACCTCTATTACCATGAGATAGATACTTGACACACACACATTCCACTTTCCCGAGGGAGAGATGATCACCACCCTTGAGGATGTGGTAGTTCATATCATTCATCCTATTCAGGTGATGATGTTATAGGACCCACCCAAGGAGACTGGACTAATCTAATACATTTATCTCGAGACTTCAACATTGTGGGAGATGATGATGCTATAGATGATGGGTCAATATCTATGAGGTGGCTTGAGATACACATTCCATAGTTATGTGCTACTACTGATGATCCGATTGTCTTGCATCATGCTCGTAAATATCTCTGGAAACTCATTGGAGGGACACTATTCCCTGATCACTCTGGTGTATAAGTGAACATGATTTATCTAGGGCTATTGGAGGATCTTTATTAGGTCAATATATATGTGGTGTTCGAAATTATTGGTATGCACTAACAGATGATTATTCATGTCATGCTGATTAGATCACATTAAGCTCGAGGGATGTGAAATTGTAACACCCAAAGATTTTATGAGAAATATTTTTTTATGTATTATTTTATACGCAACACCAAAAGAAACTTTCACTACCCACAACACTGTATTGGCTTGCGTTGTACGCAATACAGAGTTTCGCTAAACAATGATATGTTATTAAAATATTATATAAAATAACCGTTATGATTAGTAATACCCACTTTTTGAAATTTTATAAATTTTATCTTTCAAAGTGGACTTCATTTTTGGATTCGAAATATCGAAATTAGCCTAGGTTGAATTTTTTTTGGTATTTTTCTGAATACTTTCAATTTTTGATTAATAGTGAAAACACTGAGTTATTGGTTAAAACCAAATTTTTATTTAAATAACAATTTATTTTATTCAAATTTATTTTTAGTCAAAATAGATACATAATACCTATAAAAGTTCAATGTAATTAATTGGAATCATTTTATAATAATTTTAGATATATAAAAATATTATTGAACTTTTGACCGTCTTCTACACACCTCCTAGGAGAATTCGCAAATTTACATAAAACATAATTTTACCGCTTCTGTGAGTATAATTTCAAAAATCTGATATACAATGTTGATATTAGTAAGTAATATGTGGTTCAATAAGGTAAAAATAATTTTTGTTGAATAGTAAATTTTTACTTTTATTTACCACGGTTAAAATTAAATAGGGTAATTAAGTGTAAAAATGATATTATTATTACCCCAACACATGTACTAAATCTATTGGATAATTGTAATTCGAACAAACACAACATTAGGTATAAAATATTACCCTTTAGGTATAGTTGGATTAGATTATGACATTTATTATTATTTAATTCAATGAAGAGTTAAAAGGGTTAAAATCAAAGATTAATAAGTAAAACATTTTCAATATAGGGTTGTGCATAAGATAAATTAAACTATAAATATTAATTATAAAGATAAAAATATTTCCTACATAATTATATTTTATTTATTATTTTTAGACATTAAATAATTTAATTTATTTATGACACAATGATGATGCAGTAATTATCTTATCAATGAAATATTAATTGATGTTATAAATACGAAAATAAATGTAATTTGTGAATTTTTATGACTTACTATAATTTAATAGGTTAATATAACATATTAGGGTTAGTTAGATGAATTTTTGTTGTAGTAATAATGTTGTTATGGATTTAACAAAAACAAAATACCATATAGTGTCAAAATTGACATAAAAGAATTTTTAAAACAAATATTATATTATTAATTGTTATTCTATTACAAAAAATATAAAGTTATTCCAAAGGATTTATATAAAAATATTTATGACATTAACGAACCAATTGGGGTTCTAATAGAAGTTTAGAGTACGTTTATTAACCATATTGCATAGAATACAAGAAGACATGGTAAAAGATAAATTATTTAACATAGAGTTAAATCTTAATGATAAGGTTAAAATGGAAACCTAAACATTTCCAAAACCTATTGGTTGATAGTATTTCAACCCACCCCCACCCTATCCTCGAACTAAGTCACATTGGAGCCATTATAAACTAAATATGGATTTATTATAAAATAATATTTTAAGTTTTTCCTTAGGTGCCCCTCTCCTCCCTTATAAAAGGGCGCCTGCTCCATCTCCTCTTCACAACATTTTTAGCGTTAAATATCGGCCAAACCCTATCAATTTCTTTTATAAATATCTCTATTTATATCATATAGGTTCTGGTCTTCTCAAAAGACCAACTCTAGTGACCTAAGAGGAAGTTTAAAAGAGGCACGTCGAGGAAGAGGTAATCTCTTCTACGGATTCATCCAAGTATCTTTCTTCCTCTACTTCCACTTCTTTATTTATTCCATTGTAAAGTAATTACTTCAGTATTACTAAGATACAGATATGTTATTATAAGTATCAAACAACCATATTTCACCTTCTATCAATCCTATAAAAAACGAAATCACCGTGCGTGCATACGTACAGAATACCATCTCCACACCGTGGTGTAATCTGTTTTCCACCACCACCTTACTTGGATGTGTATAATGGTGTAAATAATAACTATGTATGATTTTAATGACATTATACTGATTCTAGGATACTATATCATCAACTCCAATTCCATTCCTATAATCATGGGAACGATACCATCGCTCGTGTGTACGTACGACCTAGTGTCTCCACGATGTGATGTGACTCGTTCTAAATGATCTTCATTGAATAAAGATTATATAAGTTAATTGAATGAATATGTGTTATATATATTACACTAATAACATTCTGTAGATGACGTATCTATAACCTAAAAAGAGGAATAAGAATTTATTCGACAAAACACGCACAAGAACATAAAGCAATGAACACCCGAATAACAAGTAGAAATGAAATATTATTAATAAGAAGATAAGAATATGACCATATATGGTATCATAATAATTACTATGATTCTGGAATAAGTCAATGAAATTATTTAAATAATTATACATGAGGTTCATATATGTACAAAGCTTATTAGACCTAAGGTAAGGGAAAATTTCACAATCTCATTTTTATCTGAGATTGTTTATTCTTAAGAATTTAATGCGGCATATATATCATCCACATTCATGTTTCTTCAATATATAATATTATATCTATCCACCTGCAATTATTTAGATCCAATTTTACCTATTGGTGATTTTTTATTAAAATTTATGAATATAATCTTTTGTCATTTTCAGTATGAGATACTTTTTTGACATTTTCAGCCAAAGTACAATAAGAATGTCTTTTTAACTTATACAACCTGAATAAATTTTATGATTTCATAAAACATTATTTCCATGAAGCTTCCTTTACATGTTTTCATTTTTATTTTCAATTAAATTCTTTTAGTTTAAAATTGTATGACATGTTAAGAAAGGAAAAATGTTTTTTCAAGTAGAAATGATATTTTCCACAAGAATGGAGTTAATGTGTTTTATCAAAATTATTTTCCATATAGGATAATATAGGTTTTTGTTTATATCCCTATTATTACATTTATTTGATTATGTTTTGATGGAATTATTTTAATGAAGTATTTTTTTCTTATATTGATTATGTTATGATGACATTATGTTTAAGAATCTCATCTTTATTACATGGGTTATGCTATGATGTCAGGTTTATGATTTTGTGGAACACATAAGAATGGTATAATTATGAGATGGGTGGGACCTATATATCCCTCCAATGCATTGGGTAAAGATTTATATCTCATGAGATAGACATGGATGGAATGGAAAGTTAATATGGTTCAGTGTTATAGGACTGGAACGAGGAGTGAACTTGGTTCAGAAATGGACTTTGTCTACTATGATAGTCTTGGAAATTAATCTTGACTAATATGAAATGATTTTATTTGATTACGTGTGTATGACACAAAGTTTCATGTTTAATTTTAGGATTATTGGGATTAAATTTCACTACTATGATTTATCCCATGTTATGATATTATGATCTCTTTTGTAGGTTATGATTTTCAAAATGTTATGTTCTTATGAATATTATATGATTGAAATTTCTTTTGCTTATCCTTACTGAGCATTTGAGCTCACCCTTTTGTATGTTATATTTTCCCTAGGTCAGGAAGAAGGGTATTATGTAGGATATGCCAAAAGGGGCTCTAGATATTATGAAATAAAAAGGATACAATGTAGATGATTTATGAACCAATTGTTTATGTTTCCAAATTTATAAATACACTATACCTATACTGTCCTGTCCTAGTTTTGTAATATGTTGTAATTAGTATGCTTGAATACTGAAGTAATAACAATGTATGTAATGTATGGGTCATTATAGTTGGTGTCATAGGAAAGGTACAGTCAACCTTTGGAAAAAAGGATGTGAAATCCTTAGTAAGAACCATAAAGATATGTATAAGCATAGAACACAATATTAGTGTTTTAGAAATGGCCATCAATAAGCTATCATAAGATCTAAAGTGGGAAATTTTATTCTTGATTTTTTGGTTTTCCTATTATGATTAGTGTTTCTCACACTACGGTTATTAGTTTTATTCAATGGCTGTGACCCAAAGGAATCGTGTTAATGATGAATGCGATGGGTAATGCGGTGATTGTCCCCAGATCGAGCAAACATTATGGGAGCTTGGATGCAAAATCTTGTAGCCATGATCACACAACTTTCTCAAGCTGTGAATCCTGAAAGACTTCCAAACAAGAAACAGAAGGATCAAAATTATGTTGAATCCATCATGAGGTAGCGTCCACCCTCATTTAGTGGGACTACTGATCCATTAGTGGCTGAACAATAGATCAGTACCACTGAAAATATATTTTCAGTTCTTCAATGTTCTGAACATGATAAATTTTTCTTACAGTATATTGTTTGGTAGGTAAAGCTGATCAATGGTGGAATCTTACCAAGAATACGAGGAAAAGAGACAAAATTGAGTCCATGGAATTAGACGAGTTCAAGATCATATTTTTCAATAAGTACATCCCTCATATTCTTCGAACAAAGATGGAGAAAGAGTTTCTTGAACTAAATCAAAAGGATGATGAATCTGTTGGTACCTACGAAGCAAATTTTACAAGACATGCAAGGTATGCTTCCAGAATTATTATCCAACCTGAGAGTAAGATCGATCGATTCTTTAGTGGCTTAAAACAAAGTATTCGAAGGGAGTTAGACGTAATGTACTTCAATAGCTATGAGGAAATTGTTCGATGTGCTCTCAAGGTTGAGATGGATATTGGATTAACCCATCAGTCAAATTGGTTTGATAAGAAGAGGAAAATGGAATTCCAAGGTAAATCTAAAGACCAAACTAAAAAGAAGATGAGTTTTACCTTATTCTCAATGTGTGGAAAGATGCATGGATGTAATTGTCTTAAAGGGAAAATTAAATGTTTCAAATATGTAAAAGAAGGTCATCAGGCATTTTAATGCCTCAATGATGGGAAAAAGATGTCTAATTATGTGAACAAAGATAAGGCTACATAGAATGCACCTCCTACACTTCAATGATACAAGTGTAAATAAATGGGGCATTATGATAATCAATTCCCTAATCCAAGGGTTGTTGATGATGATTTACGTCTACAAACTCTTAAGGAAAAAGACAAAGGAAAGTAACATGAAATTTCTATCGAGGATGTGGAGTAAAATAACAAAGTGGTGAAAGGTACACTTACCATCCACTCTAAAGTAGAAAATGTTTTTTTTATTCTGGATCCACCCACTCTTTTATTTCTGAAGAATTATCTAAGGGTATCATCATACTACCTAAACAATTAGTTTTTGAGTAAGCTGTGACAACTCTTAATGGCACAATGGTCACATCAAAAGTTTACAATTCTTCTCCGATTGAAGTTTGTGGGAAAGTCCTTCCTTCAAATCTTGTGATCCTTCCTATAGTATAATTTGATGTGATCCTTAGAATGGATTGGATTTGCATATATAGAGCTCATATTTATTTCCAAATAAGGGAAGTGACATTTCGTATTCCAGATCAATCAACGATCATCTATTGATGCAAGGTTGAATATAAAATTCCAGTGGAAATTTCTTCCATCTTATGGGTCTTGATTACTATAAATGTAGGTTATTTATCTCAAATGGTTAGAGAGAAACTCATGACTATGAATACACCCATTGTACAGGATTTTGATGATGTCTTTCCAAAGGAATTGCTAGGTCTTCCACAAAATTGTGAATTTGAGTTTTCAATAGAACTCATACTAGGTGCTACGCCCATTTCAAAGACACCTTTTAGAATGGCCCCAATTGAGTTGTAGGAATTGAATAATAAACTCCAAGAGAATATTTATAAGGGATTCATACACTCTAGTGCATCACCTTGGGGAGCACCTATTCATTTTTTTAAGAAGAGAGATGGGTCAATGAGACTCTGCATTAAATATTGAGAACCTAACAAGATCACTATCAAGAACAAATATCCTCTCCCACGCATTGATGACTTATTTGACCAACTACATGGAGCTAAATACTTTTCCAAGATTGATCTTAGTTCAAGGTATCATAAATTAAGGGTCAAAAGAGAGGATATACCAAAGATGGCTTTTCGTACAAGGTATGGACACTATGAATTTATAGTGATGCCATTTGGTCTTATTAATGCCTCTTCTATCTTCATGGATCTAATGAATAGAGTCTTTAGAGACTATCTTGATCAGTTTTCATTAATGATTTGGAGGAATTATCTTTATGGTGAATGGTGTGATATTTATAATGATCATAAATGTTTAAAGTATATTTTCATACAAAATGAGCTGAATATGAACCAATGATAATGGTTGGATATGATTAAGTATTTTGACTACTCAATTCATTACAACCCAGGGAATGAAAACAAGGTGGAAGATGCATTAATTCGACAAGACCATGCTAGTTTATCCATGATGAGGATCACAAAAGATCCAATATTTGAGGATTTACAATGGATGGATCTTGGAATTATAATGGAAGAGGAAAAATCTTATCTTTATCAAATGAATGTTCAACCATCTATACATGTAAAGATTAAAGAGGCACAGAAAGAATATGTAGAGTTACAAAAGAAGGTCAGAAATGTTCCTAAATTCGACATTGATTATGATGAAATAATAAGGTTCAAGAATCGGGTTTCTGTTCCTCCCATAACAGAATTAATGAAGGAAATATTGGATGAGGCTCATAGTTCTTCATTCTCAGTTCACCCTGGAAGCATGAAGATGTATAGGGACCTGAAGGAGTACTTCTGGTGGGATGGGATGAAAAGAGATGTTGCTGAATATGTCTCTCCATGCTTGGTTTGTCAATGAGTTAATGTTGAGAGACTGATGTCTAATGTGATGTTACAACCATTACCCATACCAGAATGGAAATGGGAAAACATCAATTTGTAATTTCTCACTGGACTTCCTAAAATATCCAATGGAAAAAATGATTTCTGGGTTATAGTTGATCATCTTACGAAGTCGGAACACTTCATTGCAAATAGAGAAGATTTTTCTATTGATCATATTGTCGGGATATATGTAAAGGAAGTGGTAAGATTGAATGGAGTACCACTTTCCAGTATATCTGATTAAGATCCGAGGTTTACCTCAATGTTCTGGAGAATTCTTCAGTATACTCTAGATACATAGCTGAGTTTCAGTACTTCTTATCATCCTCAGACAGACAGTCAGTCTGAGAGGGCAATTAAAACTCTAGAAGACATGTTGAGAGCTTGCTCTATAGATTTCAATAGTGGTTGGGATCAAAACCTACCTTTGGTAGAATTTTCTTATAATAATATCTTTCACTCCAGTACTCAGATGGCTCCTTATGAAGCTCTCTATGGAAATAAATGTAGAACTCCAACTTACTGGGATGAAGTTGGGGAAAGAAAGCTATTATGACCAGATCTTTTTGATGAGATGGATGAAAAGGTCTGATCTATTTAACAACACATAACAGCTGCTCAGAGTCAACAAAAAAGTTATGCCGATAACTGAAAAAGGACCAATAGTTTCAAGTGGGTGATAATGTTTTCTTACGAATATCTCCCTGGAAGAGAGTAATGAGATTTAGAAAGAAGGGTAAGCTGAGCCCTAGGTAAATTGGTTCTTTTGAAATACCGGATCGTGTTGGGAAGGTAGCATACTGATTGGTGCTTCCACCGAATCTCTCTCATGTTTATGATGTGTTCCATGTATCTCTCCAGAGAAAGTACATACCTGATCCTTCACATGTACTAAGATCAACAGTTGTACCACTAGAGAAAGATCGTTTTTATGAATAACAGTTGATAGATATTCTGGATCGTATTGAAAAATTCCTACGGAACAAGACCACTCACTGGGTGAATGGTTTATGGAGGAACCACCAATTACAAGAAGCTACATGGGAACTTGAGGATATTATGAGGGAGAGGTATCCTCATCTGTTTGTTACAAAGTGACGAATTTTGGGGGAGAAATTCTTTTTAAGGGGGGTAGAATGTAACACCCTGATATTTTAGGAGAAATATTTTGTTTTTATGTATTATGTTATGCACAACACCAAAATAATATTTCATTACCCAAAACATTGACTTGGCTTTCGTTGTACGCAATACTGAGTTTCACTAAACAAAGATATGTTACTAAAATATTATATAAACTAGCCATTATGAATAGTAATAACCACATTATGAAATTATATAAATTTTATCTTTCAAAATGGACTTCATTTTTGGATTCAGAATATAAAAATTATCCTAGGGTGAATTTATGGAATTTTTATGAAAACATTCAATTTTTTATGAATAGTGAAAACACTGAGTTATTACTTAAAAACGAATTTTTATTTAAATAACCATTTATTTTATTTAAATTTATTTTAGGTCAAAATAGATACATAATACCTATATAAGTTCAATGTAATTCATTGGATTCATTTTATAATAATTTTAGATATATAAAACTTTTATTGAACTTTTGACCGTCTTCTATCGACTTCCTAGGAGATTTTGAAAATTTAAATAAAACCTAATTTTACCACTTCTGTGAGTGGAATTTCAAAAATCCGATAGACACAGTTGAAATTAGTAAGTAAATTTTGGTTCAATAAGATAAAAATAATTTTTGGTGAATAGTAACTTTTTTACTTTTATTTACCACGATTAAAAGTAAATAGGGTAATTAAGGGTAAAAATGATATTATTATTCACCTAATAAATTTCCTAATTCTATTGGATATGTTTAATTCGACCAAAAACATCCTTAGGAATAAAATATTACCCTCTTGGTCCACTTGAATTAGATTAGGACATTGATTATTATTTAATTCAAAGAAGAGTTAAAAAAGTTAAAATCAAAGTTTAATAAGTAAAACATTTTCAATATAAAGATATACATAAGATAAATTCGACTATAAATATTCATTAGAAAGCTAAAAATATTTCATACATAATGATATTTTATTTATAATTTTTAGACAATAAATAATTTAAGTAATTTATGACACAATGATGATGTATTAATTACCTTATTATTGAAAAATTAATTGGTGTTATAAATACCCAAATAAATGTAATTTGAGACTTTTTATGAATTAAACTAATTCTATAGGTTAATATAACATATTAGGGTTATTTACATGAATTGTTTTCGAAGTAATAATGCTGTTATGAATTAAAAAAACAAAATACCAAATAGTGTCAAAATTGACATAAAAGAATTTTTTAAACAAATATTATATTATTAATTGTTATTCTATTTCTAAAAATACAAGGTTTGGAAAAAAGACTTATATAATAATATATATGACATTAATTAACCAATTGGGGTTCGATTGAAAGTTTATAGTAAGTTTATTAACCATATAGTGTAAGAATACAAGAATACAAGGTAAAAGTTAAATTATTTAACATAGAGTTAAATATTAATGATAAGGTTAAAATGGTAACATAAACTTGTCTAAAACCTATTGTTTGAGAGGATTTTGACCCATCCCTACCCTAGCCTCAAAATAAGTCACTTTGGAACCCTTATAAACTGAATATGACTTTATTATAAAATAATATTTTAAGTTTTTCCTAAGGTGCCCCTCTCCTCCAATATAAAAGTGAACCTCTTCCCTCTCCTCTTCACAACATTTTGAGCCTTCAAGCTCGGAAAAACCCTACCAATTCATTTTTCTCAAGATCTTTAGTTATATCATAGAGGTTCTGGTCATCTCAATAGACCAACTCTAGTTCCCTATGTGGAAGTTTAAAAGAGGCACGTCGAGGAAGAGGTAATCTCTTCTACCGATTCTTCCAAGTCTCATTCTTCTTCTACTTCCTTTTCTTTATTTGTTTCATTATAAAGTAATAACATCAGTATCAGTCATATACTGATATGTTATTATAAATATTAAACAACCCTATTTCACCTTCTATCCATCCTATGTAAAGTGAAATCACCGCGCGTGCGTACGTACGAAATACCGTCTCCACATCGTGGTGTAATATTTTTTCCACCACCACCTTACATGGATAGGTATAATGGTGTAAAGAATAACTATATATGAATATTATTACATTATATTGATTATGAGATATTATATCATCAACTCCAATTCCATTCATATAATTATGGGTACGATGTCATCGCTTGTGCGTACGTACGACCTTCCATCTCCACAATGTGATGTTACTCATTGTACAAGATCTTCATTGAATAATGATTATATAAATGAAATGAATGAATATATATGATATATATTACACAAATACCATTCTGTAGATGAGTTATATATAACCTAAAAGGAGTAATAAGAATTTATTTGACAAAACACGCTTAAGAACATAAAGGAATGAACACCCAAATAACTAGTAGAAATGAAATATTATTAATAAGAAGAAACGAATATGACCATATATGATATCATAATATTTTATATGTTTCTGGAATAAGTCAATGAAATTATTTAAATCATTATAAAACAGGTTTGGATACGTACAAATCTAATCAGACCTTTGGTGAGGGAAAATCTCACAATCTCATTTTTATCCAAGATTGTTTATACATCAGAATTTACTTGGGCATATTTATAATACACATTCATGTTTCCTCAATATTTTATATTATTTCTATACTCTAACAATTTTTTAAATACAATTTTACAGATTGGTGAATTATTAGCAAACGTTATGAATGGAATCTTTTTTCGTTTTCAGTACAAGATATGTTTTGACTTTTTCAGCCAAAGTACAAGAAGAATGTTTTTTTTAACATATATAGAATGAATAGATTTTATGATTTCATAGAACATTATCTCCATGAAGCATCCATTAGAAGTTTTCAAGTTTATTTTCAATGAACTTCTTTTAGTTTAAAATTTTATGACATGTAAAGAAAGGAAAAAAGTTTTTCAAGTATAAAGGATATTTTCCTCAAGAATGGAGTTCTTGTGTTTTATAAAAATTATTTTCCATATAAGATAATATAGGGTTCAATTTATATCCCTATTATTACATTGATTTTATTATGTTTTGATGGAACTATTTTTATGAAGTCCTTTTATCTTATATGGATTATGTTATGATGAAACGATGTTTAAGAATCCCATCTTTATTACATGGGTTATGCTATGATGTATGATTTTTGATTTTGTGGAACACATAAGAATGGTATCATTATGAGATGGGTGGGACCAATATATCTCTCCAATTAATTGGGTAAATATTCACATCAAGTAATATAGACATGACTGGAACGACATGTTAATCCGGTTCAGTGATACAGGAATGGAACGAGGAGTGAAATCGGTTCAAAAATTGAATTTTTCCGCTATGATAGTCTTTTCAATTAGTATTGAATAATATGAAATTATTTTCTATGATTATGTGTGTATGCCACAAAGTTTAATGTTTTATTATATGATTATTGGGATTACATTTCACTACAATGATTTATCCCATGTTATGATATTATGATCTCTTTTGCAGGTTAAGACTTTCAAAATGTTATGTTCTTTTGAATATGATATGATTAATATTTCCTTTGTTTACCCTTAATGAGATATTGAGCTCACCCTTTTGTATGTTTTCATTTCCCCAGGCCAGGAAGAAGGGTATTAAGTATGATATGCCAAAAGGTACTCTAGATATGACGAAATAAACGGGAGACAATGTAGATTCTTTATGAACCATTTGTTTATGTTTCCCAGTTTCTAAAGACACTATACCTATATGATCATATCATGGTTTTGTTATATGTTTTAATAAGTATGAATCAATTCTGAAGTAATACCAATTTATGTAAAGTATGGGTCATTAAAAAAATCCTCATTCAGATATGGGAATGAGAGTTCATCCCTCTCCTCTCCCCAATTTTTTCTAGTTATGATGTTCATATAGACATTCTAAATGATTCTCTTCATTTACTATAGTATGGTCATTCATATTTTTTGTTTTATGATGGTAATATGAATTATTAAATTTAATTTCATATTATTTATAACATTTTATGTTGTACGAAAATGCTAAATTCATCCACAGCACTATTTCAGGATTCCAATGCACAACCTAGCTACATATCAACTCATGTTGGACAATATATTTCCCACTGATATAAGTATATATATTCCATACATGACTAATAAATTTCATTATATTATGTGTTTTGTTTTTTTGTAATTTTTTAACAAATGTCACTTGTAATTTCAGATTTGATGGCTTCCTTAGTGGGCTCCATTAGAATGATTAACGCATATTTCAATGATGGGATTCATGTTGGAATTGAGGTAGTTCCTCTAATTCTATTTTATATTTTTGAGTGGCACTAGCCTGATAGATTCATGGTCTAGTTTATATTTTTTTTTCAGCATATTTCCTTCCACCCAGATAGTCAATAGTGCTTTATTCCATGAAAATATTAGGGAGGCATGATGATGACTTCTGCTGATGAAATGCAGTATATCTTGAACTCTAGGATAGATGAGTTTCATTTCACATCATGGTAATTCTTACTATATGATTCCCTCTAGCAGAGCATCTTGAGTATGATCCATTGTATAGAATAAAGTCAATACTGTATCTTACTCAACACAGTAGAGGGATCCTGGATCTTGTATGTTAATAAATTTTAATTTAATTGATTTTTCTAAAAATATTTTGATTCATTTTGAACCAATTTATAGTATACATGACTAAAAATTATTATTTTCATGTATGATCCAGAGGAGTGGGTGGTTTTTATTCATCCAACATACCATGTTGCATCATAGGTGATGATATCAGCATATCATGTTTTACATGAAAAAATATTTTATCATCCACCTTAGGAAGATAATGTTCCAACTTAGGGAGATGAGTTTCTTACTCAAGAACCTCCTCTAGCAGCTTCGATGTTGTGTATCCATGATGAAGTTGATGTATACCACGTCGTACTACACGTGAGGCCTCACCTATAATAGAGGAAGAGGTCACACCTCTATCAGTCTATCCTCATCCAACTTAGCATGTTCCCTTAGAGGCATGGGATCAATTTTTATTGTAATTATATCCATAGTTTTCCTAGATATATTTGATCTAAGCTCATATCAGGGGTCATTTCCAATGACTACACCTTTTGTGACTGAGATTTCTCAATCTTTTTGGTTCCCCCAGCGGATGACGGTAGGTCCTTCCACTTATGTAGTGGATAAAGGATCAGGTGCACATGATGACATCCAAATTCCAAATCCTCCCAATGACTCACAAGTAAATAATCAAACATATGAGGTTCCATCACCTAAGAATGGTCCCTCTTCAAATCATCATACACCACGCTGACATATATTTTAGTGATCTGGATACGAGCATATCATTCGTACACCAAATTTTTGGGCTAGACCTCGTCATAGATAGTGATTGTACTCAATTAATTATATGTGTTCTATTTACTTAATGGATTTGAAACAATAATGTACTTTATTCTCTACATGATTTATTATATATTAATATGTTGAAATTATTTTTACTATCAACCATTTTTACATATTTATCCACTCTTTCAATTTTCACCAATTCTTTAATTACAATTTATATTTTATAAGATCTAAAATTTGACTAATTGAAATATAGGAAAACTTGAGAAATTTCAAGGAGGTAACTTTATAATCTTATAAATTAAAAACAATAAAAATAATCCAAAATAAAACTTAATAAATCGCCTAAGCATCAAATTTTTTTTTGACGATAAAAAAAATTTCATAATTGTAATTTGGAAAATCCAATTTACATGACATAAACATTATTGTTTTAAAACAAAATATTTTCACATTAAAAAATAAATTCATATAAAATATAGTAAAATTAAAATCTATGTGAAATTTAATTCATTGAATAGACATGTAATAAATATTTTAAAATGAATGTAATGTAAAAAATAATAATAAATACAAATGTAATGGTTTAAAACAACAATATAATGTGCCACTAAAATTAATTTTCATTAATTTTGTTCCTAAAATGATGTTTATTTTAAATAAATTTTTATATGTTCTGTATGTATTTAAAATTGAATTTAGATTGTATTTCTACTTTATTACTTATAGGCATTCAAAGATAGATACCTGAAATATTATTATGTTTCATGTACATGAATTTTAATTCATATAAATTATAATATTTAAATACAACAAAAATGATATTTGAAAAACTAACTCAACATATAAAAAATAATTGAAATTAAAATATATATAAATATAATAAGTAAATGTAAATTTAAATGTCACAAAATTTCTTTCCTAAAAACATAAAATTTGAACTTTCAAATATTAAGGGACATAATTCTAAATAAGCATAAAATTATTAATTTTATTAATATTTTGTATTAGTAATTATGATATTATAATTAAATTTTATAAATAAAAATTTTAATATATATTAATTATATAATTAAATATTTAGAATAATTAAACTAATAAATCTAAATAATTTTTTAAATAATATAATTAATAATTTTAATTTTAATGTATGTAACAATATGTTTTGAAAATAGATCATAATTATATTAGTACTAAAAAAGTTATTTTGTAATAATAATTGCATTATTGAGAAATTATATACATATATATATATATATATATGTGTGCGTGTGTGTGTGTGTGTTTCTGAACAAAACAATACAAATACAAATATATATATATATATGAAATAATAAAAACATATTTTTTTTAAAATATATTTATTTTAAATATACATACATGTTTATTTAAAATAACAATTTTTTTGTAGAAAGGTTTCATCCATGATGTTGCCTTTCTACATTTGATTTCAAAATAGTTTGAACATAAGCTTATTAATTTTTTTGTCAAAAAATGTATAAAAACTATTGTTTGGAAGATTTTGTTGGAAAGGATGGTAGTCTAGAACTACTCGGTCTTGGTGGGGATGATTAATATATGGTATTAAATATTTTTGTAGTGAAATATCCCACCAGATTTGAATATTAGGAATGTACCCATAAGATTCACATGGCCTCAATTACAAATTATACTATTGTTTTGGAGGTTCTATAATTCATTTGTTCATTTATATTGATTTTTCTATAAAATATATTTTGTATTGAAAGTGAATTAACTTTCCAAGAGTCCATTAGACTTCGAATCCAAATTGGGATATGATTAAATTTATTTTCACGAGTCTTCCCCAAAACATGGGAACTCCAATGTATGTGAAAGGAAGATCCCCTTCTCTCACTTCTCTAATTATTCTAAATTTTATTGGAGTATAAATTTTATTTCCAAAATATATGATGGATTTATTCTATCACCTTCTTTGTTTTTTTTGTTTTCAAAAAAATCTATCAAAAGTGGTTTCAATATTGGGAATAATCTCAAAATAGTTTTATAATTTCATAGTTTTTGATCTTCTGGTATTTTGTGAGAATTTTGAAAATTAATTACAGCACAACAATTTTATTAAACTGTTGAATTTCATAAGTAGATATGGAAGATGAAATATAATTTTCCTATCAAAATTTTCATCGATTGAAGAGAAACCAACTTTTAAATCAAATAATAAATGAGCTCTATAACATCAATGAACTACAACTCAATGTTTTTATCTTAAATTTTGAAAATAAAATTTGGTTAATTATTTCATTTTAATAGGTCATATGTGATATTGATGAAGCTAAATCACCAAAAAAATGGAGTCTAACATACGGGTTATTAGTTTTGGTTCTAGAAACAACAATTAATTATTATAATTTATATATTTTAAATTATAATGGGTTTTTAATAAAATGAATTTTATATACTTTAATAAAAAATATAATTTACCTTGCCCACTTCCCCACCACACATTGACCTAGTAGCTTTAATAACCCCCACCCCAAGAACCCCACCAACTCCTCCTCACTTGATGTCAAATCATCTATTGATAATAAACCCCTCCCTCGACTGCTGCCCTCTAACTTTTACTCCTTCAACACTAACTCCCCCTCCATCTACATCGACCAATGGATACTGATCTACCCTCCCTCAATATGAACCCCTACCCCTTATGCTACTTTCTATAATATTACCATCTACCCATTCCAAACCCAACCCTCCATCCATTGATGCTAAATGACACAACATCTCTCAATGAGTATTACCAAGAGATGACGAACCCTCTTCTTTATTTCTTGACGACCACCACCCTAGTGGTTTACAGGACCAAAACCCATCCACCCTACCCTATAATTCCACCTCTTAATTTTACAAAAATTATATCCTTGTTAGACATTGCTGGAATCATATCCCCAACATACACATTTTATATTTCCCTCTCTTTTTATTAGTTGCCTTATTCCATGATATATAACCCTGTTATTGTGAGGGGTAACATTTATTCAATTATGTTTAAATTTTTTATGTCAAATATAATCATTTTAATGTTAAATATGTGTTTTTTGGAATCAATACCATACCCTGATCGATGATGAAATTTGGTGATGTTAAAAATTTATTATAATTTTTTTGATTAAAAATTTATATCTTTATACCAGAATGTACTAGGAGAAGAGTGAAAATTTAATACCTATGGAAAAAAATGGATTATTTTTCCATGATTCACACATTTTCATTCCAAGGGTTTGGAAGAATTTTTAGATTATGAAATTAAAAATAGATATATTGATTATTGAACAAAATGTCAATGTATGATTGTAAATTTATGAAATGGTTGAAAATAAATAATGTATATGAGAACTTTCCATCTAAATAGTTTTCTACTAGATATGTATATTGTATTTGGAATGTTTAATCAAATGTTATGTAAATTGAAAAGAATGACAATCTAATAGATGAAAAAAGTGACCTTTCAAATGATAATTTAGTTAGTAACATGATAAATGATGCATTTGTATTTTCATGATACAATGTCAACAATTTAATAGATCAAGAGAACCTTCAGTTGATCCAGAACTAGTTATTCATGCTCTAATATTTAGTGACCAAATTTTTTTTATTCACTTGTTGAAGATAGAGAATATGAACTATATAAAGGGTGTGGCATGATTTCAAAGTTATATTTTCTAATTAAGAAATATCATATCCATTGTCTATATGAAATTTCTAACAATGAAATGTATATGAATTTATTATTTTCTTCATGATGAATTTAGTGAAGCTAATATTCTTACATCATTCTTTGGGATGAATAAAATCAAAAAATATATTGGACATGATTATACAAATATTTAGGAATTCCATGATTATTTATTATTGGGGAGAATAATATAATAAACAATAATTCATAAGATTTAATACCAGTTGATGTAATATAGTGTAAAAATCAAAGAAACACTAGGATGAAACAGAAGAAGAAAACTCTAATAAAGGTAACGAATTATATTTATCTTAAACCATGCTTGAAAATATTATTCATGTCAATTTTGATTAAATACTACATAATGTGGAATGGTAAAGATTGTAAAAAATATCTCTTGATGATACATCTAATAATTTTAATATCATGGAAGGTGTTTGATTCATTATATCTGTATTTATCTTCTAATCCTAAGAATGTAATTTTGGGATTGGATTAAGATGTTTTAACCATTTTGTTACATTAAGTATGAAATATTTTATTTGGATAGTCTTTTAGATCCCCTATAATTTACCTCCATGGATTTTAATAATGAACACTTCATTCTTTATTTCAATTATCATAATTTGAAAAAATCCATGGAAAATACATTTGTGTGTACCTTCAACCTCAATTCAATTAATGTTGATAATTATCAGATGATGGAATGGAAAGATTTGATACATCAATAAGAAAACTAGTAAAAATGAATTTTTCTTTAATGTGGATAGTTAGTGACTTTCCTAGACTAGAAAACATATCCTTTGGGAACAATCACTCTATTTTTGATTGTGCAATTTCTAATTTGGATTTTGAACCTCAATGATTAACTCATAGTATAAAATGGTGTTTTATACATCATTTCATGTTTTTTTACGATTCTAATATTTTCATGTCTAACCAGAAAAAATTAAATGGAGATATTGAATTATGAAAGACACTAATGGTTGTATCTAGTTTAGAAATATTGGGAGAAATAATTATTATAACTATAAAATTTGGAAAATGTAATCAGTTTAAAGAAACAGGGGAACGGGTATGAGGTACCGTATCTGAAGTAGCTAGAAATCGACAATGTATGAAAATAAGTATATGTTTCAAACTCAATTACTAATAGTTTAATTTGATATGTCATAATCATGATGTAATTCATAATGAGATGAAATCCATGATAATTTAATTTTTATGTTACTTAATGAGGTGGGTAAATAAAAGGATCACCTTATTGACTATAAGGGTTTGAAATCAAGGAATATAAATTATTATTTGGAAAAAACATAGAATATAAATTATACTTCCACATTTTTTATGATGAATAATCATGAGAAATATGTATTGTTTTGAACATAAAATAATGTAAACATTCTATATGGATATTCAAGTAACATTTTAGGGTGTGCTGACTTAAATTATTAAATGTTACATAGATTGAAAACTCAAGATACCATATTCTTATGGACCAGTTGTTACCATTTTCATTGAATAACTAGTTACCTGAAAAATTAATTGATGTTCTAGTTGATTTTTGTACCATTTATAGAGATATTTTTTAGAAAAAACTCTAAATCCTACTGAGATAGAAAAAATCAAGATAGAATTTTTTTTCCACATTCATTTTATGATTTAATTTCAACTTTCATTATTCGTTGTCATGATCCATTTGAATGTTATTTTGTTTTAAGAATCTAAACATGGAGGACCATTAAAATGTTGATGGATATATCCAATTAATAGGTATATTCGTATTATTTCTATTTTCATTGGTTAATAAAATTTTATCAAATCCTTATATTTTTTTAATATGTTTTGATATTTTTTTCATCCAGTACTTAAGTCATTTTAGATAATATTTGATGAATAAGTATCACCAAAAAATCTCTATTGAGGGTGGTTACATAACCGAAATGTGACTAGACTTCTGTTCTTGGTATTTTTATGGGATTGAGAGTACATTAAATATTGTTGGACGTGATAATGAAATCTCCACTAATTCTGGTTTTGAAAACCAATCACCTATATTTCCAACCATTATACGACCAATTGAAAGGGGGTTAAATTTTATGTTGATTTAATTGGAGTTTCTAAAAGTTCATAGAGATTGTGTAACTAAGTAGCCTTATTAAAGATCCGTGTTTTTTTTGAATAGTGATTACAAACAAAGAGTTGATAAATGGGACATGCTCGAAATGAGTTTGAATTAACAAAAACTTGTAGTACAATGATTTTTTAATAGCTAACCGTCTTGTAGTATATAATCATATTAACATTATTGACATGTAGTTATTTTTTCTAGGTTAAATGTAACACTTTATATCTTCTTATCTAGATAATGAATTTTGATAATTAAGTTTAAATATCAAATTATTTGATGTTTTTGTCTTGAGGTCCTCTATGGTAGGCTATGATATTCAATTCCAATACTATTTATGGTCTCATATTTCATATAATTTATCATGAATAAGGTTTGAAATATCAAAATAGTTATGTATTTTTATGTTTTGTTATCAATGTGAGATCCCGTAGTGGGGGAGAGGGTGAATTGGTGATCCCATTTTCTTCACATAATTTTGTTTCTCTTCAATTAATCCTTTTTGGATGTTTATATAATCAATACACTCTTATATTTTCTCTCATAATTTCCTAAAATAATGATATAAATAATAAGGAATCAAAAAGGATTTACATGGTTTGGTTAAAATACCTACTCCTTTCCATGTTCCTTATTCTCCCCAATATAAATTCTTTACTATAATATTATTATAAATTAATAGGTCTGGTATATAGTCAGATTTTATCTCACATCAATCCACAAAATAGGTTATTTATACTTTATCCTATAGTGTTACCAGAATCCACACATTCCTACTCTAGAATTCAAACTAGAAATTTGTTCTCTTGAATCAAATAATAGACTTCTCCTCTATCAGCTTCAACTGAGAGGCTTCCTTATTTCTTCCACGATTAACCATCTATAGGATGATCATTTTATATTCTTTCATGATTTAATTTAATAAATATTTCTCAAGTACATGTTCAAGTATCTTCAACAACCTTGGACAATTAGTTCAGTCTTGTTCAAATGATTTTGATCACCCTTGACTGATAAGTTGCCTAAGTGAAACAATGATCAGGACGATTCTTCATTCTTATTAAGTCCCAAACACAATTAATTTGTTCAAGATATGAATAAAATTTCTTTAGTGTTATTCAATTAATGAATAACCTCTGAAAAACTTAAAATAAATTGATCCTGACTTTTCAAACTAAGTATACATCATTCATAGATTTCATGGAATCTAATGCTCTAGAACAATAATTTATGATCTTTATTATTATGTGATTCTCAATTATATTTTGGGTAGTTTTAATGGATTGAATATATGAATGTAATCTTGCATGTACCACATTCAGCTTCTAATTTCATGCTTAACACACCTCACATTCAACTCATGCATGCAATTTATAATATGTATATGTATTTCAAGAATCATGAAAATGATTCATAAATCCGTATGTATTTAACACAATATCCACTTATTTATTTCATCACACACACCTTTTATGCACATAATATTTCTGATTTTGATTCTCTGAGCATATTTATACATGCACTAGCTGTATCACTTCCTTCTTGGGTGAAAGAGTGAGTCACATAATAACTTACGCAATAATCATTGTTTAAACTAGAATGTGTGTTATTTCTTTAATATTACAGACAACATTGTATGCCACTATTCTACTGTTTATTCATGCTGTTTAGTATAGGTTACACTATCTTGCAGTTATATGTAGAAAATTAATTAAAAATAGGAGGATAACATGGTCTATTATCACGTTATCATGATTTCTTATGAAAAAATGTTATTCCTGAAGAAAAATGACTGTGATATCCACTAGCCTTAGGCATATGAATTCCTCTTATTCTTATTGTTAGTATATGATATATTGAAAATAATCCTCATGAAACTATGTTTTTAAATGGATCTGTTTTTCCTAAAATAAGATCCCTATCTCAAGAATTAATACTAAACCTATCATCCTTAGTTTCTAATTATTTTTAGACTGTTTCCATAGCCTCTACCTATGAGAATAATAAAAAATTGTATCACCCCTTTTTAGGTCATTTAATAACATATCTCAGTTCACCCAATTCATTTGGGTATACTCAAATATAGTCTGAGTTTCATGGAATATTTTCCTATGTGATTTATTGTGTTCACCTCAAATGTAGGGGATGTGATTTTAGGTTTCATCATGTTTTATAAGCAATAACACATGCCTATATAACATCATTTCTTCCTATGATAAATAATGATTCTTTGATTTACGTAAACATGCAAGAAATTTATTTCACGCAAGATATAAAACCAATCTCAAATTCATCATTCATTATGATTTATCCTGGATGATATCTAGGTTCCAATTAATGGTGGATTGATATGAAATACGATGAAAAGAATCTAAGAGAGTGGCTGAGGGAAAAAAATTATGTCCCATAATGATCAGATTGATGATAGTTATCTGATTTGGTGACCCATGTTACGTCTATCATTCTAAATGAATATGGATTAGTATGCACTCCACTGTTTTCCCACATAAACTGATAGATCAATCAATAAGATATTTTTTTAAAAACAATTTTTCCCTCTAACAGTTCCAGATGGATACAAGGGACCAAAACTTTTCACACCTTAGAACCACACTTCATGGGAAATTCCTCAGCTACAAAGGACCACCCACACACTATGGGCCCAATATGGACAACAAATGCACCTTATACATGGGATATGCTCCAGTATTATACACGACCCAACTTCTACTACCACTATGAACCCTCTTTGTATAGACTCTCCCATGGGGATGACCCATGGGTCCCAAAAGTTTGGTCGATGGCTAGTCTATAGGGGATTTTATGGTTGGTGGAATATTTTTATATATGTGTATAATATAATTCAAAGCCTTTATAGTTATTTCCGACCCACCTCAAACTCCTTAAAAAAATATTATTCATGAAAAATATATAAGTATTTTTATCCTTTTTTCAAGGCCTTTGATATTCCTTATCAAAAGTTATTCTTTAATGGATTAATGGTCTTATAATTATTTTAAAATTCTCATCATTGACAAATGGATAAAACTACAATCATTATAACTGTTTTTGAAAATGTTCATTCCCCAAACACCAATAGCACATGTCCTTGACATTGAAGATCAATTCCATCAACCATCGCATTTTCTAAAGATATTTGTGCAATCTTTACCTCCAATTCCAATAGATGAATCAAAAAATATTCTCTCTTAATCCCAAATTTATCCATGAACACATATTGACTTATTTTCAAAAAAAAGAAAATTTGGGCTTAATGATGTCCCCCTTTATATTTTCTTTTCAATATTTATGCAAATCATTGAAGTCAATATGTGGTTAATTTCTCCCCCTTATTGAAAATTAATATCAAAAGGGTATATGGTGTCTCTTGAACTAATCTTTCTTGTAAAAATCAGGTTAATCATCCATATATAAAAATTTGAAGATCACTTCTAAGAGAAGAATTATCTAACATGGTTCTCTTAGAAAATATTCTTTAGTTAATCCACTTTAAGTCTACATGGGATAAACTGGTGTAGTAATAATGTTAGATATAACCAATGATGTCTATGTCATCCATAAAATACCATGCATGTGTCATCGTGCTCATAATTTCTCAATTCTTATTAATGGTATCAGAAATAATCAAATTTATCCATGAAATGAAAAATCATGCCCACACTCCAACAAACACATGATAAATTTCTAGTACACTATATATATCTCCCCCTTTGTTTCATCATGTCATCAACCAAGCACCCCCACTTAATTGATATGATTAATAAAATTATAAACAGGGTAACGAAAAGTTATTAGTATACCTTATATTCCAATATTATAAATCTATTTAGAAGTTCCACAATCCAAATGTAGTGAAAATTTAATTGATATATCTCAACAATTATCCACCTAAAGGGATGCATAAATCTCCATTAATTCACATTATATTAGTAAAAAATCATTAATATATAAAAGAATAAGAAGGGACCTCTATATTTATCATAAATAATATTATGACCAAGAGATTCTTCCTAATATTGACATCATATTATTAGATTCAATATTAGATGTGTCTCCTATCTTTATTTTTTTTCAAAGTATTTAATTTATTTTTCCTCATCAGTTGACACATATGTTGTGAATATCTCTTCCTTTATGATTCAAGAATAATTTATTTGATCATTCCATATATTTTAAATGTTTTATTGTTAATCTTGTATAATTTTCATATAATATCTTATGACGTGACTAGTTTATTCACACATATCATGCTTAATGATTTTCAATTCATCTCCTATATATGAACAAAAATTAACATTAACATCTTTAAAAGTCACTAGTTTATTTACTTTTTCCTTAGTATCAATGTCTATCTGTTTATAATTTTCTAGATATTCAGGGTAGATAAATAAACATTATTTCTTGATGATATCATATTGTTTCGGATTCTCATATATTTCATTGGTCCTCTTCACATTTTCATTATGTTAAATCTCACTTGGTGATCTAACTTTTCATTTATCCAAATTGTGACCTTCTTAACTACATCTTCCCAAAAGAACCATCAAGCATTCAAGTTTTTTTCCTATTTTTTGTATAGAAGATTTCATAGTCACTTCCTTTTATTTATAATAATTTTATATCATATTTCCATCATTTATTACCCTGTATTCATTCCTCATTCCAAGTAGTGAAATGTTATGCCAACGTGAATAAGCATCATGACCAAACATTCGATAACTTTAGTATGAGCCTCTGAACCATGATCTTATATATTGATAATAATTTGTCATTGAAGATGTTTTTGTTGAATTTTTATAAGTTGTGGGTGCTTCAATATATAAGGGAAACTTATGGATGAATTATTCTACTCATTCTTTCTAGAATATGTTTTCTCATTTTGTTTTTTTAATTCAGCTATGTCCAATATTTTATCTCAAGAATTTATTTTCAGAAATAGAAAATGTACATTGAGATTCATTAGGTATAGAATCAACTTTTTTATATACCCCATTCTTCTCCAAATCTTCAAAATATTAACACTTAATAACAAAAAAATCGATGAAGTATTATTTCATCATCTTTAGCTAACTTTGATCATAAAGGTACAAATATTGTGTCTCAGATAATTCTACATCATTACTTACATTTTTTTCTTCAATATGAGTCACAACATTTTCATGTTCATTTGTCTTCATATTTTTTTGGTTTCCCATAAACACATTAATTTTCTTAAAGTTTATTCATCTTTGGTCCCACTTCTTGATGTTGAAGATTTATCAATTTCCCTAATCATTTAATTTCTTCAATTTTTCATTTATTACTTCATATTTTTCCTCTAATAGTAACCCATTTTTTATTTCTTATACTTTTATCCAGAAATACGATTCTTATTTATTAGAATCATTGAAGTATTTTTTTCCTTCATTGGATAATTATATACAAAATGTAAAAAACACATGAAATTTAAAGAAAAATAGTGGATCCTTTCCTTTCCATTTTATATCTCTATTTTATATACTTATAAAAGAGGACTTTAGTAGATTTTTGTCCTATTATACTTCACCATCTTTCAAATAAATTGATTTTGGTTCCCCTTCTACCCAAGATTTACCTTATCATGGATTTAATGTCGATATAATCTTTAACATTCATAATGAATCATGTATTTTTACATTTCATTTGATATGAGAATATTTTGAAGTTTATTTAATGATAGATGATCTCATTCTTCCAGTGTAGAAAATTTTGATTCAAATATATCCAGAATGTCTCTCATTAATTTCATAACAATGGATGAGTCATCCATCTATTTCCCAAATCCACAGATGCTACTGAATATTTCAATTAATCTTGTGATGTTTTCATCAACACTCTCATCATCACCTATTTTGACATCTTGAAATCCCGTTATCCATATTTTTAGTACAACTTATTTGAATTTATGATTTCTTTCACAACTACATCTTAGTTAATCCTACATTTCCTTAGTTGTTTGGGGAGCCTTCATATTGGTGTATACCTTTTCTAATAAATCTATTAGGATATCGTTTCAAGACATTATATCCATCTATTATTTCATATTGTCTTAAAAATTCATAGGATATTTCCCTATGTAGGTTTAAATCCAATTGTAATTGCATCTCTCACTTCTACCCCTAGTGATAGGGGATACAATATCATCTTATTTTTTCTATCTAAGATGGTTACAATCATTGAAAATGAGAATACCAATTTTTTATGAATTCATATTTTATATCCTCAAAATCCTATTAGTTATTTCAGAGGTAACCTTATCTTTGATACCAGTTGACATTCCCACATCAATGAGGGATCCCTGAGAGGACGACACAATGAATTAGTTATCCCTTTTTCTTTTTATAAATTTTTAATTTTAAATTTAACCAATGTGGATAGTTAAATAATTTATCATCTATTTCTTAATATCTAATCCTTACCTCAAATAATTATTTAATTACAAATGAACATTACACAAGGAATTACTTGGTTTGTTGAAAAGTCACGCTTCTTACTATGTTGGTTATTCTTCCCAAAATGAATTATCCAAAATTATATTATTATCAATTATAATTATCGATATAAAGTCACATTATACCTCTAATAAATCCATATAAGAGTTTATTTATACGGAATTCTACAGTGTTTCCAGAATCCAAATTAGCCTTCTCCAGAGTCCAAATTAGGGACTTCTACTTTTGAATCACACAAAATAATTCTCATTCTCCCAGATTCAACTAAGAGGCTTCGTACTTTCTTAAAGGATTGATCTAATACAATATGATAATTTGATCTTCCTCCATGAGCTTCTAGAATAACACTTTCTTATGTAAATTTTCAAGTATCTTCGATATCCACTGAAAAGTTTTTGAGTCTTTCTCAAATGATTTCGATCACCCTTTACTGATCGATTTCTTGAGTGATATTATGCTTAGGTTGATTCTTCCTTATGATGAATTCTGAGCCTCACTTAATTTGTTTAATAGATCAACAATTTTTTTTCATGTATTATTTAATGAAATAATAATATTTATATAACCTAGAATGACTTATTAATGAATTATCTAATTCTGTGCACTTTATGTATGGATTTCATGGTATCTAAAACACTAAAAAATTAATTTATGCTCATTATTATTATGTTCTTCTCTATTTTATTTCTGGTAGTTCTCAACCATTGTATATGTAGATGTAATATTTTGTGTTCCACCTTCACCTTCTTCTTTTAATATTTACACACCTCACTTTCATCTCCTGCATGCATGTTATCACATACATTTATATTAAATATATCATGAAAATCCTTCATATAGGGGTTTGCATGTAACATAGTGTCTACTTTTTCATTTCATGATGCACACCATGTATACACCCACAGTATTCTAATTTGTTTCTCAATGAATGTGTATTCATAAAATGACTGTATCACTTAATGTTTGAGAACAGTAGGAAGTCACAAAAGAAATTATGAATGGAACTTCATGAAAATATGAATGGGTGTTTTTTCTTCTATCATGCACACAATAGTGTATGTCACAGTTCTTCTACATCTTCACAAGACACAGGGTAGGTGACACTTTCTTGTAAATGTTTCAAGTACATTTTCCCAAACCATGAGGATAACATGTTAGGGTATTTCACAATATCAATTACATTATGAAAGAAGTTATTCATGAATTAAAACTATTATTTTATAAAAAAGTCGTATGCCTGTGATATACTATTCTTCTTCATGAATGTAGAGGTTATGAAAAAACACCTTCTCAAGAATATTTGTTTTGAGGTGGATTAGTTTCTATGAAATAAAGATCTCAATTTTAATAATTTAATCTACAACTACTATCCCTTGTTTCGTATTATTTATAGATATATTCCACTACCTCTACCTATAAGAATAATGTAATTTTGGATCTATTATTGTATCTTGTGTCACATTATATCTCATTTCACCCAAGACTTTGGGGTTTACTCAAATATATTACATGTTCCATGGAATATTTCCTTATGTGAGTTTTCATTTTCTTCTCATGTGCATGGTATGTGACCATGTTTGGTATAATTTTTTATAAGTATGGAATGTTTCCTCTACAACTTCATTTCAACCTTTTCCAAATGCATGTTCTTCTAGGTACTGATGCATCCAAGACACTAATTCCAATCATGATATTGGATCGATATAAAATGTCACATTCTATCTTCATTATCATGGATGATGTCTGATTTCTTGATCAATATTGGATCTTATTGAACTATTTTGAACCGAACATCCTCAGGTGTATGATGTTGAAGAGGATGTCCCATAATTATAGGATGGATTAGATTTATCTTAACAGGTGACCCATATTTTTTCCATTAATTAAAATGATGGTGGAAAAATACATTCTCTGTAATTTTACCACAATTATCATGATATGAATCATGAATAATTTTATTAACAATCCCATGCTCGGTGACCATTTGAGTTTGATTTAGGGGATCAGAACTCATCACACCTTTCACCCACGCTTATCAGGTCATGCTTCACCTGCTGAATCCCATTGGAGACCTACAAGATTAATGTGTCCTACACATGCACATTATTTAGGATAACTACCATGGAATTATACATGACCCACCTTTCATTACCACTATACAACCTCTTTGAGTAGGCTCTCCCCTGGGTTTGACCCGCTAGTCCCCCAAGTGTGTTTTAGAGTTATCGCTTGGGGGATTATGTGGTTTGAACATAATTTTTAATCATGGTGTAGTATATAATTCCAATCACTAATAAGTATTTCCAAACCATCTAAAACTCATTAAAATAAATGTTTCTTCATATAGAGAATAAATATATGTTTCTCTTTTTTCATAGCCTTTCAGATGCATCAAGAAAATTGATATTTTCATGAATTTATGGTATTATAATGATTTATAACTTATCATCATCTGAAAATGGATGGAAATTCATTAATCCTAATTGTTGTTGACAATGTGATTGAAAAATAAATAAATTTCACATGTCCATAACATTGAATATCATTTGAATAAATCATCACATTTTTCTAGGAGAATTTTCAAACCTTGATATCAAATTTTTTTATACGAATCCATAACAATTATCCAAGGTTCACTATTACATCCACCCAAACATAATGACATAATGACAACATATGAAATATGTGTTGAACATATTAACACTTGCAGAACTGGGATACTTTGGAAAGTTGACTAATATAATAAAAGAAAACTATCATTGTCAATTTTTAGTTGTTTTATTCAAATTTATGTGGGTCAACATTGATAAGGGTTCAATGAATGATTGGTTACATTTTACTTTTTTCAAATTTTCTTTCATTTTCCTTACTGGTGAGAATTTAGATCATGATCCATTAATCATGGATTCACAAGAGAAGATGGTTTATTATGTGGATGATAAAATACATGGAGGTTTGATTGTTTATGTATGCTTAGAGTAGATATCATTGTACAATATGGGAGATAAAAATTGACATTTTCATAGTGAAGCTCATTAAGTACAAAAAATTGAATAATTCATTAATAAAAATATTGAAATAGTACAACATAAGAGAGAGGTTGAAAATTAATTAATCATTGTAATTAGTGTTGATAATAATAAAGATAATGAAGATGAAGATAATTTAATGTATAAATTTGCAATAAATTTATATTACAATTATTCATTTATAAGTGTTTCATATGTATATACATTGTTATATTTTTTCCATTTCTATAAAAATATTTTATTTATTCATTTTTATACATTTAATGTTTTCTAAACCATTTGAATTGTAGGAATGTTGAGAACAAAATAGTTTCAAGATCCCAACTGATCAACATCATAGAGAACACACACTACCATCAACTTCACTGGATTAGAGGGATTCTACTATACCAAAGAATTATATAGAGACAATAGTTTACACATATACTATTTAAAGCACACAATCAAATGCACCTCTAGGGATGGATCATTTTTTCACCCCTCCATCCAGGGGATTCTAACATGATATCATTACTACGATTGATTTCACTGTACAGAAAAATTGTACATTTGTTTACATGTTTCATGAATTTGTCAAACATATAATGATATCAAAAGAAGTTATATAAATATGAGTAAAATATATTCATGGTATCTGAATGAATACAAAAAAATATTTGAGTTTAATGAGTTTGGGGTGCCTACCGATGAAGCATCTAGAATCTATGGATAGAATCTGGGACAACTTGATTGCCTTGTGAGGTGTGATATTTCCCATTCATTATATATATTGGATGAATATTACCATATCATGGAAAAATGTGGTCATTGATATTCAAGAAAAGTTAATTTTAATATAATATTCCTTGATAAATAGTTTAAATGAAATGAGAAAAATTATTCATAAACATATAATGTGTTATATTGTTTTTCAATATTTTTTTTCATTTTGATACCCTTGCCCTAATTTATACCTGTAGACCCTCAAAAAAATTGGACAAGAAAAGGATATATTTTAAATAGTTATTATTATATGAATTTAATGACACATATTTGAGCTCATTAAAAATGTATGAGAAAGTGCCTGATAAAATTTCTGTTGAGCAGTGGATGATGTTTTTTGATATTAATAGTGATGTATCTCATGAGTTAATTTCATATTTTTTGGAATCATAATTAAATAAAAAAAATAAAATTATAATATTTATTAATGTTGTTTTTTTGTATGAATTATTTAAAAAAACATTAAATCATGGGAAACATGTAATTCCTTATATCTCTAGGTGTCATATTTTTTTCGATAAAAAGAAAAATCTTGGTAGTATTTTATCCACTATTGTTAAAATTAATTTATTACAACTGAATGTTTTTTTATAAATTGTATAAATATTTTTCATAAATTATAATAAATTGGTTCACATTGTTGGTCAGACTGAGATGTGTCTTAATGTTTAGAGGAAAATAGTTTTAAATGCTTTTGAATTGGGACATAATGTTATTTTAAAATGTTCTAATTAACACTATTGGTGACATTTAATACATAAAGACAACACCATTAAAGTAGATTTAAGGAATTTTTATTATTATAAATTATTTTTCATTAATATATATTTATGATAATGAAATGAAATAAATGAATAATGGAAGAATTATGAATTAGATAATATTTTTAACATAAGATAATTTTAAAAAACATTGTTTATATTATTGCATTAACATGTTAAAATTCAAGAATCCAAGGATGTGAACCATTCGCAGTCATCATAAATATATTTGAATGATATTGTTATAATTGTTTTAGGTTTGGAGAATCCCTAGTGTGTGCAAGGAATTGGTTCTTTTCCTACTCCATCAATTTTATTCAGTTGGGGATTATAATCGTTTACTACTACACCAATGTAGGTTTGGGAAGTTCTATTGATCGGGAATCACAAATAGAAATCATAAGGTTGAATTAAATATTATAAGAACATGGATATCATTTAAAAACACAAGATCAATAGTGGATAAAAATGAAAAATTATTTAGTGTCTATATTTCACAGGATTACGAGCACAGTCCCTATGGAAATTTCTAGACATATAGCACATTATAATGAGGTAAATTAAAAAATCCATGGATTATTCATATGTATACAAAGAACACATAGAAATTCTATGAATAAAACACAAATGAAACATTTATATTGAAAACACACAATTCAAGTCACACTGACCACATAGTGTGTTGAATTAATAGGAAGCCAAATCCCACACATAAAAAATGAATTATATAACATTTTCTTAATGTTTGATAGAAATATGAGCTTGTTTTTAGAGTTTTGTCTATGTTATATGTATTTAAAAGTAAAATGACAATTCTATAGAAAACACAACCGTCAATCCATACCAACCACTTCGTGTGTATGATTGATGTGTGGCCAACTCCTACACATCAAAAGTGAATTATGGATCATTTAACTAAAGTTTTAAAATTATTTGAGCTCGTTTTACCCAATTTTGAAAATTTGATAGATGTTTTAATCACAAACAAAACTTTTATATTGAAAGCTTTCACATGAGTAGTACCAACCACATCATGGGTTATATTGATGTTTGGTCAATTAATACACATAAAAAATGAATTATAGCACATTTTTTCAATGTTTTAAATAATCTGTGATCATTTTATTAGTTTTGGATATGTTACTGGTTATTTATAGTGAAAATGTCACTTTTATATTGAAAACACACACTAAGAGTTTTGCCACCCACATCATGAATCTAATTACCATGAAATCACTGGACAATGACCATAGATTATCTTTTTAAATCTTATAACTAAATCAATATGAGTTATGAAATTCATTGGATGTATCTAAATTTGGTTTTAGTATTTTAAAACACAAAAACAAGAATTAGAGAAAACCCTTGAAAAAATCTCATATTGACATGAAAAAAATTGTACAACAACCATTGAATTATTTTTGAGGTTTGCACATAGATAACACATCCTTACGATGTACGGTGTGCTTGGAATGACTCAATAAATAATTTTTAGAAATACCAAATTCTTTAAAAATGTGTTACAAGGTGTCAAAACTATGAAAATGACATAAAATGGTTTTCATATCATAGGAACAATACCATCGATTTATTTTTGAAATATTGGAACAAACAGAATTTCATTTAGAGTTTAGATTCCTCAAGACACCAATAAACATGTTTTTAGTGTTTTAAAACACTATAACATACGTATAACAGTAAATGCAATAGAAAAAACCTCATATTGACTAGAAATCATGGAAATAACACTAGTAATTTTTTTACATGTATTAATAGATAAATTTCATTATGACTTGCAGTGTTCTATAAATTTCTAAATAAATAGATTCTAAAGATACCAAAGTCATTAAAAACATGGTTCAGGTGGTAACAATAAGAAAAATGATATCATTTTCCTGTGAAATCATAGGAAAGTGACCTTAGATATAATTTTGTATTTTAAGAACTAATTATATTTCATTCCTTGTAATTTGTTTTCTATGATTCTTGTAAACAAGTTTTTAGAGTCTTAAAACTATAAAATGTGTGTACATCAGTCAAAACAATAGATAATAAACTCTAATTGATGTGAAATCATGGGAAACAACCATTTAGTTTTTTTATGTTTATGTGTAGAAACATGTCCATCTGATTTATGGTGTGCTTGGAATGACTTAATAAGAAATTTTTTATGATACCAAAGTCTTTATAAACTGGTGTCAGGGGTTCAAAACTACCCAAACAATCTCTAATAGCTCTAAAATATTTTAATAAGGACCATTTATTTATTTATTATGTTTATAAAATAAAAAATGTCATTTCAAGTTATGGTTTGGCCAGGATTCTCGTTAAGACGTTTTAGTGTTTTAAAACCAAAAAATATTCATGTAATGGTTGAAATTATAGTAAATAACATCAGATTTATATGAAATCATTAGGAAACCCACATTGAAGATTTTTTTGGGTTACTTGTGGACAACATGTCTATTTGAGATGCAATGTTCTCAAAATGACTCAATAAATGGTTTTGAAAGATACTAATGTCTTTAATAATGTTTACAAGGGGGTAAAAACTAAAAAAACAACATTGGATGGCTCTGAAATCATTAGAAAAAATAATTAGATTTATTTTTTAACTGTTCTGACTTAGTACATGTCATTTCAAGTTATAGTATTACCAAGTTTCTTGTAAAAATGTTTTTAGTGTTTTAAAACACTATAACATGCATATAACAATCACAACTGAAGAAATAGACCTAAAATTGATATGAAATCATAGGAAAAATTATTTTGAATTATTTTATATTGTGTTCATAGAAAATTAATCCATATGACTTGCAATGTTCTTGGAATGTACAAATAAATTGTTTTTAAAGATACCGAAATCATTAAAAATGTGTGTCAAGGGGTGAAAACTGGGAAAAAGCATCATATGGCCATGAAATCGTGGGATAATTACTATGGATAGATATTTGTAATTTATGAACCAAAAAAACATTATTTTGAGTTATAGTTTTCTTGGGATTCCCATAAACATTTTCTATTTTTTAAAACACTGAAACATCAATTGGATTTTAGGAACCACAGAAAATGACCTCATATTTACTTGAAATCATGGGATAACTATTGTTAAACTACTTTTGAAATGTATGTGTAAAAAACACAACCATTAAACGTGAGTTTTCTTATTATGACTCAATAAATAGTTTAAAAATATTTTGAAGCCTTAGAAATCATGTTTCATGGGGTTCAAAACTAGTAAAATGACCTCAGATATTTTCCTCAAATCATTTTAAAATTAACATAGATTATTTTTTAATTTTAGATACCCATTATATGTGATTTTTAGTTAAAATATATCTGATATGATGATAAATTCGTTTTATATGTTTTAAAATACTAAAAAGTACATGTGGTGGTCAAAATACTAGAAAAAGACCTAATATTTATGTGACTTCATGATACAACTATTTTTGAATTATTTTGATGTTTTTGTGTAGACAACACATCCATCTGACATGTGGTATGGTAGGAATTACTCAATAATTTTTTTATGATACGAAATCCTTTAAGAACATGGTTTATAGACACAAATCATGGAAAACAAAATTATATGGACATAAGATCACATTAAAATGACCATATAATGATTTTTGAAATATATTAACTAATAAAAAATAATTCCGAGTTACAGTTTTCCTAGGATGCTGGTAAATGAATTTTTAGTATTTTAATACACTTAAACATCTGAGTAATGGTAAAACCCATAGAAAAATACCTCATATTGATGTGAAATAATTGTAAAACCTAATTTAATTATTTTTGAAATATAATAAATTCTTTCATATAAATGTATTTATTTTTATATAAAGTAATTCTCAAGAACTACACATATCGATCTAAAAATTGACTATATATTATTTATTTAATGTTAGAATTTATTCCATTTTATTAAAAGAATAAATAATTTTATGTGTAACATTATGAATATATTTTTTTGTCTATTCAATTTACAATTCCTTTTCCTAAATGTTCCAGATTTTATTGTAGTCAATGGATGTCATTATTAGGAAGGATAACGACCATATTTATTAGCAAAATTTTTCAAAAGGTAGTCGTGATGGTTATTATTTGAGGTGGAATGATTAAATGTTCTCAAGGATTATACATCAATTTTGATTTGTTATATTCTATTCTAATTTATATACGCATTTTTATTCTAGTTTATGACATGATGTGGTCAGTTCCAATTGATGAAATGATGTAGTGGTAGATGGAGGTAATATATTTCTTGGGATATATGAAAAATTTACATGGGTTGTTATTGGTTGTGGAAATAATTTATATGTATATATTGGTGACTATGTTTATGGGTTAAATGAGGTTATGATGACTGTGGTTTTATATATATTACTATGGACGCATGATGGTGTATGTGGGATGAGTTTATTATGCATTTATATTTTAGTTTATTTTATGTCAGAGTTTTTATTTGAATATTGTTTTAAAATATAAAAAAAATATTGAAAATATAATTATTGATGGTTTATGATATCTTCCACTGAGTTCTCCAAAAATGATTCATTAAAATACAACACCTAAAAAAGAAAAGACATCATTAAATTGTTTTTGACCATGAAACATGTGGTGGTTTTCCTATACTCCTCTAAATCATATATTGATGATTAAAACATCCACTAGTATAAAAATGAACCATCTATAATACTGCATGTTTCTTATATTAAATTTTAATTTAGAGAGGGATTTTAATTAATGAAATCGAAACTCACAAAATTCACGATTAGGAGAAGAGTGTCACTATACCCAATTACATGGCACGGGGTGCACAATGAGATAATCTGAGGATGGTGATGTTGATGAAAACATGCATTAAATACTAATATGTATCTAATAAATGTTATCATATATTGTAAGGTATGAGATAATGATATTTTATGTGAAAATATCCAAAGTAAAATTCTTTTCTTGTTATTATATTTTGTTTCAATATAATGATTTTATAATGTATTGTCTTATCATATTATATTTCTTAATGGAATTATTCTAATTCATGTTAGATTGATAACATGACACTGCCTATGCAATTCAAATTCTCTCTCACATTATGTGAAATCCAGAGAGTATCATTAATTCATATACATAATATTATTTATAATTCAGAACATTATACATCCTAACTACTAATGAATAGGTGTAATAAGTGGTAGTCCGAGGGCAAACCCACATAGTTGAATTTAGGAACAAATTACAATTTAGGAATGATGGAAGGAAAATAATGTATGGTTTCAACTTCAATATGAGATATCTTACAATGAATTATTAAATCCATGTTCATTAACTAGTGAAATAAAAAAAGATAATGATTTACCCATGATGGAATTGGAATTGGATATAAGTGAATCCATGGTTATGGTAATCTCTCACAACCTTAAAGATGCTAATTTTATTACGACTGAATTATTTAGTTAATCATGAAAATAGGCTACATGAAACTATATTTAAACATTGAACCTGACCCACAAAATGGGAATTAAGAAGTAAACTTCCATTTAATTGCCTTAAAATAGTACTACCTCACATCAAAATACAATGAGCATTCATAAGAGGTGAGGACGAGGTACGAAAAAATTGAATTCCAAACCCCCACTTGAATTAATCCTGAAAAGTAAAATTCACTAGATACAATCGTCAATTAATAGATACACAACACTAAAAAACTCACCCCTCATGCTATTCAGGACAAATAGTAACAGAAAAATAAAACCAGACCCTAAAAGAAGGCTCTAAGTGAAGGCCCTAGATGAAAAATTCATTGCTCGTGATCCATTGATCCAAGATTAAAATATCCTTACAATATTAAATGATTGGATAATTAATGAACTCCTTTATTTATAGTCATAATTATCCCACTTTTATCTCAATATATATCCATCATATCAATCGACATATCTAGATATAGCTTTAACACATTATATTTACTACAACTTTTGAGGGTAATCTATTAAACCCACATGAATCAACTCCACTATATCCTAAGAAAATATATCCCAAAAATATATTGGAGATAATATATACCTGACCTTAAATCTCCTACATATATAAAACAAGGTACATTAAAATGTTTCTTAAAAATACCAATCACAACATGAACATTGGTACATCCATATTCATCGTGTTGTCTCATCTTTATCTTCTAACTCTTGGTGTAGAAACTTCAAATTGACATGTGAGAAACCAATATAATATCATGAATCTATGATGTATCCATAAGTAGAAAACATCATAACATCATTATCTAGGTTTCGTCCATGATTTCAAAAATCAAAAAAATTAAAATTTAATGACCATTATGGGATTCTAAGGATCCTTACGTAATAACCCACACCCTCAAAGACTATTATGAAATTACCATAGTGTAAAATTCACCACTTTAAAGCACAATAGTGTCTTACTAGAAAACTCATTTTAAATGTCACATCACTAATGCAAGTAGGAACATTGAGACCTATCTCTTCTCTTCCTAGTATTTTCACTTCCATGCATAGAATTTTTAGACATCACAGAGGTGGTATCAAGCCCTCACAGTGAACTTATGACCCTTCTGTAGGTTCTAGATGCGATAAAAACACCAATTGGGTCCGGTCCAACTCTAATTTTGTTGTAATCATCTAATAATATGAGGTTCACATGATGATGAATTATAATGAATATAGAAATAATTCTAGGATTAGTTGACCTATATGAATACACCAATAAGATTGGTTTTATTTAATGTTTAATTTATAATTAATTTAGAATGAGAATTACCTTCGTATTGAGAATTTAATCTTCCTGGAAGAGGTTGACCACTCAAATGCTATTAGGTTTCAGTAATTCTTTATAATTTGGATCAAAAGATAGAATTCCAGTGATGATCACCCATTCTTGTTTGAACTATAAGCTCCATTGATAGTACTCTTGTTTCTTGAATGTGGATATATATTATATTCCACCACCCATTTACATTGAAATAAAATCTTTAACTAGAGAATTATTTTTCTAATATCTCAGTCTTGATAGGAAATATAAAGTTATGGGGTAACACCCCAAACTTCCACGATACACTTCTCTTTGAATAATACAGTAGCATGTGTTGTACGCAACTTCGAGTTCTAACTCACCACAACCAATCAAACTAGCCGTTATGAATAGTAATACCCACTTTTTAAAATTTTTTAACTTTTATCTTTCAAAACGGACTTCATTTTTTGATTCTGAATATCGAAATTATCCTACAGTGAATTTTTTGGTATTTTTCTGAAAACTTTTAATTTTTGATGAATAGTGAAAAAAACATTGAGTTATAGTTTAAAATTGAATTTTTATTTAAATAATTATTTATTTTATTTAAATTTATTTTAGTTCAAAATAGATACATAATACCTATATAAGTTAAATGTAATTCATTGGAGTTAGTTAATTATAATTTTAGATATATAAAAATTTTATTGGGCTTTTTCACCATCTTTTACCCACCTCCTAGGCGAATTTTCAAATTCACATAAAACATAATGTTACTACTTATTTGAGTGGAATTTAGAAAATCTAAGAGACACAGTTAATATCAAGGAGTAAAATGTGGTTCAATAAGATAAAAATAATTTTTTGTGATTAGTAACTTTTGACTTTTATTTACGATGGTTAAAAATTTATAGGGTAATTAAGGGTAAAAATGGTATTATTTTTATCATAAAACAAGTCCTAATTCTATTGGGTAAATATAATTCGACCAAAAACAACATTAGGAATAAAATATGAACCTCTTTGGTCACTTGTATTAGATTAGGACATTTATTATTATTTAATTCAAAGAAGAATAAGAGTAAAAATAAAAGTTTAGTAACTAAAACATTTTTAATATCGGGTTAAAAATAAGATAAATTAAATTATAAATATTCATTAGAAATTTAAAAGTATATCCTACATTATGGTATTTTATTTATAATTTTTAGACATTAAATAATTTAATTTATTTATGACACAATGGTGAAGCAGTAATTACTTAATAAATGAAATATTAAAATAATTCATATTATAAATATCTAAATAAATGTAATTTGAGACTCTTTATTCATTAAAAAAATTTATAGTTTAATTTTACATATTAAGTTTGTTTAGATTAATTTTTTTCTAAGTAATAATTTTGTTAAGACTTTAACAAAAATCAAGTATTAAATAGTGTCAAAATTGGAATAAAGGAGTTTTTAAAACAAATATAATATTACTAATTGATATTATATTCCTAAAAATCTATGGCTAGGAAAAGGTATATATAATGATAAGGGTATCATTAATGGACCACTGGGGGGTTTCTTGGAAGTATATAGTAATTTTGTTAACTATATAATATAAAAATACAAAGAGACATGGTAAATGTCAAACTATTTATCTAAGAGTTAAATCAAAAAGATAAAGTTAATATAGTGACCCAAACCGGTCTAAAACCTATTGGTTGAGATTTTTTCGACCTATACCCAACTTAACCTTTAAATAATCCACTTTGGAGCCATTAGAAACTGAATATGAATTTAATATAAAATAATATTTCTAGCTTTTCCTAAGGTGTCCCTCACCCCTCTTATAAAAGGGCACTCCACCTTCTCTCTAATTCACACCTTAAAAGCCTTTTGGCTCGTCCAACCCCTGCCAAAATATCCTCTAAACTTCCCTAACATAATCCTACAGGCCCTCCTTTTTTCATAAATCCAAATTAAGGATCCATTTTGATCAATTCAAAAGGAAGAACCCGAAGAAGAGGTAATGATTTCAACACCCTCTTTCAAGTTCCTTTCTTCTTCCACTTCTTCTTTCTTTGTTATTTCCATTCTAAAATAATAAATACAGTATATTATATATACTGTGATGTTATTATAAATACGGTTCAACCATATTCAGTATTATATCCATCCTTTTAATGACATGTCTCCATACGTGCGTGCGTACGGCTTACCGTCTCCACGTCGTGGTGTAATTGTTATTCAATATGTTATTATTTTTATGGGTATAATAATAATGTTTAATTCAAGTAAATAAAAAATATAACATGATAATTATTCCATATATATTATATACCATCCAATTATATATTATTTTAATATCAAAATAATGATATTGTCGCTCGTGCGTACGTACGGATTACCGTCCCCACGAACGCGATGAGATTCATTCCCCAACATATCAATTCAAGACTAAATTTCATTTGATGATTAAAAATAATGTTTAGAGACATGATATAATTCTGGATATGAATAAGATACATCCCATCCATAACAAATATTTCTCATATAACAAATCATATAAATGAAAATGAATCTATTAACACCAGAAACAACGATAATACTAAGATATTATCAACAAATCAATGTTTAAAGATCATGTATGATATCATATTAATGTATATGATTCTTGTATAACTCAATAAATATTATTTCACCATTATAAAGGAGTTAAAGCTTCCCTTGTCCAAGGAAAAAGTACAAAGTATGGGGTTTCTTATCTCACTTTTAATTCCATGAGATTTCCATTGTTCACCACTTATTTATTGCATGTGGTGTGTGTACTGCCCATGATTGTATTCATTGTGTAATATAAATTAATTTATGGATATTTACAGAATCATTGTATGATACGTATTTAATGGTTGTATTTTTCATAAGTTACCAAATCAATAAGGGAATTTGAAATTTCAATTTCCACTCATTCAGCTTTATGCATACTTCATTGATTATTTTACTACAAGATTATGTGTGGAATCACGATTAATTTTCTTATTTCATAATTTCCATTCACCTTTATGTGGATATACTTCTGATACACATAATCACTCCATTGATAAATTATCAAGTCATCGATATGAACTTGATAAGAGTAATTTTAACTAAATATCCATTTATTGAGTTAAACATCTAATTCATTGGTGTTGTTTTTACAGGAACTTGTTTGAATGTCATTTGATTGTTTTACCATGAATATCCAATAATATTGAGTTTATTTATATTTGTCACACATAATTATGTAATAAATTTATCTTTAACCTAATGATACTGTCTTTATAAGATATTTCATAACAATTAGAATTCCATTGAGACTTCTTCATTATTATACACCAAATCACTTTTATATGGTGTATATTATGTAAATTGAAATAGTATATCATGAATCACTTTATTTTCATTATATTACAATGTTTTGATTACCTCAATTATTTGTATTCTAGTGTCTCTCTTTTGGTTAGGATCTCTAACTAAAATTTCAGTTTAAATGTTTTAACGATTTATTATTAAGAATCAGTGTCATTAATTTCCATGTTTTAAAAATGGTTTTAAGGTTTTATTTATATAGACATTAATGTTTTAAAATTAAAATTCCTTTTAAAAGTTTCAAAGTGGTATGAGATACTTTGATTCAAAAATCTATTTCAAACAGATTCTTGATAAATAGTGAGACTCTTAAATGTTTTCACAAAAAAGGGGGATATTTCTCAAAAATAGTTTTGATGGTTATCTATGTCAATATAATTCATTATTCTCTATTGAGGTTGATCTATTATAATAAAATCTTTCATATTGTATTTAATGAGTTATGTTTGACTGTGGATGTGCTATTTTTATACCATTCATTGTTTGTGGTTAAAATATTGACATTTCGAATGCTCATTTTTATTCGAATGTTCAGATTATGTTTCAACCTTTTCATATGAGGAATTCATTGGACTTAGTAAGTGACGGGTGGAGCCCAATATAGCACCCTGATGTATCGGTAGGTCTCATGATACAAACTGGTGTCTTGGCACAAGGTCTTGACAAAATATTATTTGTAGTCTTGGCACAATGCCTTACTATGTGGTTATGATAGTCTGGCATTATGCATTCTATTATTATGAATGTGGTTATTGATATTGAATGTGATTATTAGACTAGTAGAATATCCATGTGAAAAAGTAAATAGAATTATTTCATTTTATCTTTTCAATATTATGCTTATTATCAAGTTTAAAAGAATTTTGTTTTAGTTATACATTTCCTTAAATGTTTATGTTTATTTATGAAAGTTCCCGCTATATTGTTATCCTTACTGAGCATCTGAGCTCACCCCTTTCAATGTTTTATTTTTTTCGGGATGTGATGAAGTATATTATGAATGACCTACAGGGATAGTATGAAGAGATATAGAGACAAGATGTTGTTGTAGTTTTTCACTTTATGATGTAATGTAAACTTTATGAATGTATCTAGTGATTCCAAGGCTACTAATCTAATTGGTCGTTCGAGACGTGATCTTTTGTGATAATGCAAATGATATGTAATAATGCACTGACTCTAGGTTATTGGGGTTGGGGCGTTACAGTTGGTATCCGAGGAATTTTAGTACAAATCTTGGAAACTAGATTTAGATAAAATCTGATTAGAGCACATAGCCCTAAGATATAAATTGGGGATTAGTATAGAAGAACTTAATAGAAATTTTGTACTGTATAGATTTTGTGAGTTTTCTAAGAAATACATTCTTGTCTGGATACGATCCAGTAGAGGCTGTTCTGGCGCAGATGTACCTATGGGTAAAACCCAAAAACACTACTTTGAGCTAGACTCAAACGGGAACTGGTGCACGACAATGGGCCTGGCTGCACTCTTTGTTACGACACTCCCGTGGGATATTCTTAAGATAATTTAAATTTTCTTTAAAAACATATTTGAAGTATTTTAATAGAATATGAGAATAAATGACCTTGGTTAATCCTAAGGTGTTTCAAATTACGAATATGGTGTCATGATATTCTCTGAATGATTTTATGACTACTGTTACTCACATAATGCTCTTTGATTTTAGTCAATGGATGGATTCCAAGGAAGTCATAGTAACTTTGATAATGATGTACAAGGTGGGAACGGTGGTGGAAATGAGCAAAAAAATGGAATTTTGATAGGCGCAAAATATATCATGTTCATGGAAAATCAGTTTTCCAAAAATATGATCCACAATATATATAATAAACAACTCCCGGACTCAACAAAGAATAGAAAGGTGATGAATGATAAGAGCTCCAATAGTGGAGATCATGGAGAAAAGAATCCTCAATTTCTATCATGCTAGAAATTTGGAAGGAGACACCCAGGAAAGAGTCTCAATGGAACAAATAAATGCATTACATTTGGGAAATAAGGACTTAAATTAAATAATTTACAAGGAAAATGATTTGTTGATTAAGTGATAAATGTTATTTTGGAAGATTTTCACTTTATTGGGAACACTATATGCCCATGGAAATTTCATTTGAGGAGTAATGGTAGATTTTTATCTATTTTTTTATTGTGGATTTATAGTGATTTGGGTTATTTATGGAAATGATTAACCCATAATAGTGAATATGTGATTAGGATAATTACTTTTAAGTACGTGACTTTATGTGTAGTTGATGTCATTTGGAGAGACCATTTAACGTGGAAGAATACATAACCAAATTCATCTATGTTTTGGGTTTTAATATTATTTTGGATTATATTGAAGGATTTTAAGGACAATTGTTTATTGAATGTTTTTTATTTAACTTTGGGGTATTGTTGGTTTAATTTTAGAAATTATGATTAGTGTTTCTTTCTCTAATGGAATATACTTTTAGGGGATCATTAGATCATATACTAACCATTTTGGTTTTGTTTAATATCTAAATACAAGGTAAATATATAGTTTATCCTTCGTGGATCATGTGATTCTATAAGAATTTTATTCTATCTCTTCTAGTGTGACCAAGTTTTCTTGAATACTCTTCATTTAAAAATGATTTAGTAGTAGATATTTATTAATGAATCATACATTACTTAAGAAGTAAGTATATCTATTTATGTTCTTAGTCAATCTCAGAAATGAATTCCCAATCTTTATGTAATGTAACTTAAAAAAAATGTTGTCCATTTACTTTTCCTATTGGGAAACTAAGGACCGTTTGTCCCATCACAAGTTTGTGGTCTTCTTGTTGATAACTTTCTCCTGATCTTGTTTTCTATCCCTCTACATCAGAACATGACACTTATTTTATCATCCATATACATGTTTTTCTACATTATATCCTGGTATAGATTATCTCGAGTGACCTTTGTACTTATCTTTCTTTTTTTTAAGGTGATATTTTTATTGAATCTTTTTTTGATGTGGGACTTTCAATATATTCCCATGACCAATTTTAAAAATTGTGAGGATTCAATTTGTTGAAGGAGGGGATAATGTAACACCCCAAACTTCCACGGTACGCTTCTTTTTGAATAATACAATTGTGTGTGTTGTATGAAACTTCGAGTTCTAACTCACCGCAACCAATAAAACCAGTCGTTATGAATAGAAATACCCACTTTTTAAAGTTTTATAAATTCTATCTTTCAAAAAGGACTTCATTTTTTGATTCGGAATATCGAAATTATCCTAGGGTGAACTTCTTATTTTTCTGAAAACTTTTAATTTTTGATGAATAGTGAAAAAACATTGAGTTATAGTTTAAAACCGAATTTTTATTTAAATAATTATTTATTTTATTTAAATTTATTTTAGGTCAAAATAGATACATAATACCTATATATGTTCAATGTAATTCATTGGATTCAGTTTATTAAAATTTTTGATATATAAAAAGTTTATTGAACTTTTTCACCGTCTTTTACCCACCTCATAAAACAATTTGAAAATTCACATAAAACTTAATTTAACCACTTCTGTGAGTGGAATTTCAAAAATCCGAGAGACACAGTTAATATCAAGGAGTAAAATTTGGTTCAATAAGATAAAAATAATTTTTGTTGAATAGTAACATTTTACTTTTATTTACCACGATTAAAAATAAATAGGGTAATTACGGGTAAAAATGATATTATTTTTTTCCTAAAACATGTCCTAATTCTATCGGCTAAGTATAAATAGACCAAAACCAACCTTAGGAATAAAATATGAACCACTTTGGTTCACTTGGATTAGATTAGGACATTTATTATTATTTAATTCAACGAAGTGTTAAAAGAGTTAAAATCAATGTTTAATAACTAAAACATTTTTAATATAGGGTTATACATAAGATAAATTAGATTATAAATATTAATTATATAGTTAAAAATATTTCATAAAAAATGGTATTTTATTTATAATTTATAGAAATTAAAAAATTTAATTTATTTATGACACAATGGTGATGCAATAATTACCTAATTAATGAAACATTAAAATAATTGGTATTATAAATATCTAAATAAATGCAATTTGAGACTTTTTATGAATTAAAATAATCTTTTAGTTTAATATGACATATTAGGGTTGGTTAGATGAATTTTCTTCGAAGTAATAATGTTGTTAAGACTTTAACAAAAATCAATTGTTAAATAGTTTCAAAATTGACATAAATGAGTTGTTAAGACAAATAGTATATTACTAATTGCTATTATATTCTTAAAAATCTAAGGTTTGGCCAAATGTATTATATAATTATAGGTGTATCATTAATGGACCACATGGGGGTCTCTTGAAAGTATATACTATGTTTATTAACTATATAACATAAAAATATAAAGAGACATGGTAAATGTCAAACTATTTAACTAAGAGTTAAATCAAAATGATAAAGTTAATATAGTTACCCAAACATGTCTAAAACCTATTGGATGAGTGGTTTTCTACCTATCTCAACCTTAAAATTTAAATAATCAACTTTGGAGCCATTAGAAACCGAATATGAATTTATTATAAAATAATATTTCTAGCTTTTCCTAAGGTGCCCCTCACCCCTCTTATAAAAAGGAACTCCCCCTTCTCAATAATTCACACCATAAAAGACTTTTTACTTGGAAAACCATACCCAAATATCCTCTCAGCTTCCTTCACTTTAACCTAGAGGCCCTACTTTGATCTGAAAGCCATCTTAAGGATCCCTTGAGATTAAATCAAAAGAAGAACTCGAAGAAGATTTAATGATTTCACCAACCGGTTTCAAGTTCCTTTCTTCTTCCACTTCTTCTTTCTTTGTTATTTCCATTATAAAATAATAAATCCAGTATCTTCTATATATTTTGATTTTATTATAAATATAGTACCACCATATTCAGTATTCTATCTATCCTTTGAATGACATGTCACCATACATGCGTACATATGGCCTTCCGTCTCCACGTCGTGGTGTAATTGTAATTCAATAAGCTATTATTTGGATGGGTATAATAATGATGTCTAATTCATGTAAATAATAAATATAACACGATAATTATTCTTTATATATTATATAACATCCAATTATATATTAATTTAATATAAAAATAATGATATTGTTGCCCATGCGTACATATGGATTACCTTCTCCACGAACGTGATGAGATGCATTTCCCAACATATCCATTCAAGAATAAATTTCATTCGATGATTAAAAATAATGTTTAGAGACATGATATAATTATGTATATGAATAATATACATCCCATCCATAAAACATATTGCTCACATAACAAATAATATAAAGGAAAACAAATACGTTAACACCCGAAATGATGATAATACTAAGATATTATCAAAAATTAATGTTAAAAGATCATATATGATATCATATTAATGTATATGATTTTTTATAATTAAAAAAAGATTATTTCACCATTATAAAAGAGGTTAACCGACCCTCTACCAAGGGAAAAATAAAAAGTAATGGGTTTCTTATCTCACTTTTAATTCCTTGAGATTTCCATTCTTCACCAATTATTTATTACATGTGGTGTGTGTACTACCCATGATTATATTAATTGTGAAATATACTTTAATTTATGGATATTTACATCATCATTGTATGATCCTTCATTCATGGGTGTATGTTTAGTAAGTTACCAAGTCAATAAGGAAATTTGAAATTTCAATTTCCACTCATTCGGCATTACACATACTTCATTTATTATTTTAATCTTCGATTCTGTGTGTAATCACTATTTATTTTATTACGTCATAATTTACACTCCCCATTCTGTGTATATACTTTTTATACACATAATAACTCCATTGATAAATTCTCAAGTCATCGATATGAACTTGATAGGAGTAATATTAACTCAATCTCTATTTATTGAGTTAAACATCTAATTCATTGGTGTTGTTTTTACAAGAACATGTGTGAATGTCCATTGATTGTTTTACACTGAATATACAATAATATTGAGTGTATTTATATTTTTCACACATAATTATGTCTTTCATTTATCCTTAACCAAATGATATGGCATTTATAAGATATTTCTTCTCTATACACATTCCATTGAGACTTCTTTGTTGTTGTACACCAAATCACTTTTATATGGTGCATATAATGTACTTTGAACTAGTATATCATGAATCCCTTTATTCTCATGATATTAAAATGTTTTGATTACCTCAATTATTTGTATGAAAGTGTCTCTCTTTTGGTTAGGAACTCTAACTAAAATATCATTTTAAATGTTTTAAAGATTTATTATTCAAAATCATTCTCATTAATGTCCAAGTTTTAAAAATAGTTTTAAGGTTTTATTTATATGGACATTAAAGTTTTAAAATTAAAATTTATTTTAAATGTTTCAGTGTGGTATGGGACACTTTTATTCAAAAATCTATTTTAAACGGATTCTTTATAAATAGTGAGACTTTTAAATGCTTTAAAGAAAAAGGGGTATATTTCTCTCAAATAGTTCTTATGGTTATCTATGTCAATATCATTCATTATTCTCTATTTAGGTTGATATATTATAATACAATCTTCCATATTGTATTGAATGAATTATGTTTTATTTTGGATGTGCTATTTTTATACCATTCATGGTTTGTTGTTAAAATATTTACATTTCATATGCTAGTTTTAATATGAATGTTCAGATTATGTTTCAACCTTTTCATATGAGGAATGAATTGGACATAGTAATTGACCGGTGGAGCCTACTATAGATCCTTAATGCATTGGTAGGTCTCATTAGAAAAATTAGTGTCTTGGAACAGTGCCTTGAAAAAATCATAATTGTAGTCTTGGCACAAGGCCTTGACTATGTGGTTAGGATACTCTGACATTATGCATTCCATTATTATAAAAGTCATTATTGATATTGCATGTGATTATTGGACAAGTATAATAACCATGTGAATAAGTGAATGGAATTATTTCATTTTATATTTTCCATATTATGCTGAAGTTCATGTTTAAAAGGCTTTTGTTTGAGTTATATATTTCCTTAAATGTTTATGTTTATTTATGAAATTTCACGCTATATTGTTATCCTTACTGAGCATCTGAGCTCACCCCTTCCAATGTTTTATTTTTCCTATGATGTGAAGAAGTATATTATAAATGAACTACATGGATTGTATGAGGGGATATGGAGACAAAATGTTGTTGTGGTTTTTCACTTTATGATGTAATGTAAACTTTATGAATATATCTAGTGATTTCAAGGCTACTAAAATAATCAGTCACTCGAGACTTGACCTTTTGTGATCATGCCAATGATACGTAATAATGCACTAACTCAAGGTAACTGGGGTCAGGGCATTATATATGGTTTATTTCTCTCATGATTGAGAGGATATCTATTTATCATTCTACATTAGAGTGAAATATACTAGGACATGAATCATTTTGAACAATATATTAATCCTAGAAAATGATATATGAATTAAATATAATATATTGAGATAGGGTCATAAAATATATAATTTCACATAATGTAGGTTTTGGGTGTAGCAATAGTGATTTTTGGGGCTTAACCGACTCAACAATTCCTAAATTTAATAGATATTCTTTTCTATAAATGACACGAATTCCATGAAAAATCAATTTATTTCCATTCAATAATTAAATAAATGAAAGAACTATTAGGATATTTCATGTTAAATTTATAATAAATTTAAATAGTAGGCAATAACGAATATATTGGTCTTGAAATCATTATTCAAAAAATATATTGATAATAAAAAACAATTTTATTCTATACACATTTTTTTGCAGAATCCCATTGTAGAATCCTTCAATTGGTGATCCACACAAGGTCCATTGATCTCTGAACATTGTTGATGGATTATCATGTGCTATTGGGATGTATTTATCATCTTCTAGTGTTTTCTGTGATCACTAAAAGTATTCATTTGGGAATGGAGAATCGTCCTTTAACAATTGTCCATTATAAGGTGGAGGGGGGAGGATAATATCTTGGAACGTAGAGAAGACACTCTAGAGAATTCTTCAGTATTCAGATAGATATCTAAATAAAATTGTACAAAATGACTCCCTAATAATCAATATACTCTAGATCAATAGATATGGTCATCTATTAATAGATTTTGGGTTAGGGTTGAAAATTTATTTAATTCCACAAAGTCCCTCAACAACATATTAATCCATTAAATGACACAATGGATTGTAATAATAATAATAATAAAATTTTTCCATGGCGTGCAATAACTGATGCAACAATAAATATTATTTTACCATCTTGAAAATTAATATTTTTCATGAGACTTCATATTGGTATTCTAGACCTCCATAATATTTATCGAACACCAAAAAAACCATATTATTAAATATTTACTCATTCAATAAATAAAAAATTAAAAAAATATTATATATCTACGAATTAAATACTTTCCCTGTGAAAAAATATTTATGTATTTTTCAGGGTCAATTAATCCTGACTTAAATTATTCCTTGGACCAGAGAATACCCTGGGTCAAGCCTGAAACTATTTTTCGGGGTTTTCACCCCTAGGTACATCTATGCAAGAGCATCCTCTACCTGCTCATATCCAGATAGGGGTGTATTTGCATGATAAACCACTTACTCAACACCCACCAAAACATAGTGACCTTTTTTATACTTAGTCACATCTCTAAGGCTTCACTAGGGTTTTCTAATCCTAATCTGAAAAATAACTAAACCTATCATCTCATACCAACTATAAAAACCATGCTTTTATTACACAATTAAACAAGATTTATTACATAAAACCTTCACTTGATTCAAGATAGAATATTAAGAGGCCTTGTGTATTTGGGGGTTAGGAACATTACATATAAAATTAAAACATATAACAAAAAATCTTATTGAAAACTTCCTTTACATGACCTCTACATTACCTAATATTTAGTATTGAAGGGGATAACCAGAGGAAATGCATAAGAAAATGGTGAGCTATAAATCCCATGAATGGAATAAACATAGAATAACATTAGGAATTAAATACATGTTATAAAATAGGAATATCAATGGATCACAAGAGAAACATGAACATAAAGTCATGATAAATCATGATAATCATAACATGGTAATGTGGGAACAACATTTAACATGGAATTATCATGAGCCAGACTCATTGAACACAGTGCATGATTAAACCCTAATTGCACATAAAGCACAAGTAAACCCTCATTTCACATGAATTATTATTATTCAACACTCATTACACATGATATACCATGATACTATAGTTTACCCAATGTATTTGAGAGCTATCAAGGTGCACCCTTCATAATCATTTCATTTCATGCATAAGTGTGCAACATAGATCATAAAAATTGAATTTGTCAACATCATAATTCCTTCCAAGGATAAGATATGTGTAATACATACATTTATTTCTTCAATAAACATGTACATGTTCATTACAATGAATACCCTTGATAGAGGGGTGGGGATAGTATTCCGTTTGGCCTGGAAATTTTGGTGTAATTTTGACAGCATAACATTGTCAAATAAATATTCGTAAAATGGGTTGATGAGAGTGAAAGTGGTGTCTTAAAATTTATAAATTAAATGGATAGTAATAAGATCATGTAACATAATATCTCAACATATGGAATGGTATTTAGATTCACCATATAAAAGGATTGCTTGAATTTAAATGTGTGGAGAGGAATTCCTTACTGAATTTTGGTATGGTAATAGGTGTTCATGGGATGTATTAATGAGAGAGAAAAGAGTCTCTAATCATTATAACATAAAGAGGGAAGTATGTGGGAGGTGAGAAATTATACCCCAACATTTATAATTAACAACTAAAAAGGAATAACAATATTAAGAAACTTGGATAAAAAGAGAATGGTAAGACTCCCGTACTTGGAAGTGTGCTTCCAATGTCTTGGGACATGCTTGAGAGAGGATTCTTGGGATTTTGGGGTTCCATGGGAGGATTATAGAGAGAATAGGGAAGAGTTTGGATGAACTAAAATGTATTTGAGTAAAGAGGAAGTGGGTGGTTGGGTGGGTTTATATAGAAAGGGATGGAGAATTATTTATTATTTTGGTTTGGGACACCACACATTAAACTATTCAAAACCAAAAACCATAACAAGGTATTTGACCATGGTTTTTGCCAAACGGGAGTGGAAAATAATATTTTATAATTCCAATGGAAGAAATTCTTAAAATAATAGGGATTTTTATGTGGAGGTGAGTCACACTCTCAAATAAACAAATTTAGAAACACAAAATGTTTTATAAGCTTTGAAGGCTCCACTTAAGCTATGTAAAATAAATCAAACAAATATAAAATGAAATTATTTTAATGATAAAACATATATTGGACGAAAAAATGTTTATAGTATTTTATTACATCACTATTGGGTCATTATAATGTTATAAAACACATTATATTTTTATGCTGTATTTATTTTACCCAAAAATTTGATTATCTCAGAAAATTATGAACAATTCACCATTTGATAATTTTGACATCCTGATTCCAAAAATAATATTAATTTTATCTAAATAATTTTCTAAATATTTGGATTTTTTCTTTTAAAATAAATACCGACATTTATCGAAAATTCAGGGGTTTTGACAAAAACAGCATTCAAAACTTAATAAAAATTATTATTGTATTCATAAAATTTGTACGATCATTTGTATTTAATAAAGATTATTTTATTAATAATATTTTATTACAATATTATTTAATTAAAAAATACATTAATTCATCAAAATATATTTCTTAGTTAAATAATAACAAAAAATACAATTTGTGATTTAAAAAATATTTACAAAGTAACAATAATAAAATTAATACACAATATTTATTCAAAAATAATGTACATAGTCATAGTTATAGGTTCTTGTAACATAATCTCTTATAACACCCGAATAAGACCGAAGGGTAAGGTGTGTGATTTTGAAATACTCTTAGGGTGGCTCGGATAACAACGCCTGGGTGGTAATCTCTTTTGAATTCCAATTCTCCTATAGTCGTTTCCGCTCAAGCTTCACATGTTAAAGTTCAGCTTGGGCTTGGTCAAAAGTGAATACCAATGATGCTACCTCCTTTTCGAGCTCTGAAAAATGGGCTTTGTACAGAGAAAGAATACTAGATGAGGCCATCACTTTCTTTTACTCAGTCAATTGGATTTGTTAATTCCCTATATTTTATACTAATCATGTGACCATTGTTCAATGACTATATTAGCCAGAGTCACAATTCATAACAGAATTTTAAAATCCAAAAACATAAAACCAATTAAGTTCACATTTTATATAAACATAATACTACATTTAATTATATCAATGGTAGTTTTAAGTAATGAATATTTGGGTCATTGCAGTTCCTACCATTAACACTGCCATAATCTATTAGAATATTCATGGGAAACTTTCTTACAAGATAGTGAGATTTACCCTTAATTATAATGATTTGAGGTATATTCCAACATCTTGTAAAAATGGTGTGTTCGGGGATTAAGTAAATGTAATCTAAATGTAATATTCACATATAACTAATTTGATATAAGTGAAAAAAAATATTGTAAGATGCTTAGAAAGTGTAATGTTTTTTATTTGAAGATGTTTTTTTTCATTTTGGTGTCCCTGACACCATTTCACGCCCATGGACTCTGAAAATATTCAGAAATTAATGGATTGATTTTAAGTTTTGATTATGGAATGAGGGTAATTACACATCTCTGAGATCATGACAGTAGTATAAGAAAGTAACTAAATTAATTTCTTGTTAGTAATGGAAGTTTTATGTTGAAATTAATAGAGATGCATCTCATGTGGTAATTAAATATTTTAAAGAATAATTATAAAATTAAAACAATAAATTTATAATTTTTATTTATATTGTGTTTTTTTGTAATTATCTAAAAAAATATTGTAAATTGTGAGAAATAATACATTCATCATATTGCTGGCTCCTAGGGTTTTTAAAAAAAAAGAACACTTTGGGTTTATATTTTATCCATAATTATTTATGTCAATTTATTATATGTCAATTTTTTTTATAAATTTTTTATATTTTTATATATAGTAAAATTAATATGATCACTCTATTGGATACAAAAAGATGTCGTTTAAAGTTACTAGGAAACCCAATAGTGGTTTTGTAAATGACCCTACCAATGACGTTGGAGTATGTATATTTCATTACTATTTCATGTTATTTCATTACTATAAAAACCATATAATTAAAAATATTTTATGAAATCAAAAAATTATAAAAACCAAGTTAAATGGGCCCATCTAGATGTATCAAATGTTGATAAATTGGCACTATTTGATCAATGTAGTTGGCCCCATTTAATTGGGTTTAACAATTGTTTGTTGTTATATTTTATTTTTCAATATTATTTTTTATAATAATGAAATAACATTAAATAGTAATGAAAAATTTATAAATTAAATAATATTGTGAGGTTTTGATATTTTAAAAATTAATTTTAGAAGTTTTTTTATTATCAGTTTAAAAATCGAGAATATTGGGATAAAAACCCTTCGTAATCATCATTGGTTCCCCAGAATGATGAGTTTTCAATCGTTTTAGGGAAAGAGATTCCAGGATTGTTACGGGGGGATTAGTTTCGGGAATACTCCATATGTATTATTTGGTATGGTGTTTTCATCTATTTTTAATATACCTAGTGGGGTTTTGAGTAGTTTTATTGATCAGGAATCACAAATAAAAATTGCAGGATTGAAAGACACTGTACAAGAATATGACTCTTCCAGGAAGACACATGATCCTTGGTGGTCAACAAGGAAAAATGATTTTTTTTAGATGATGAATGGAATGTTCCCTGAGAAAAGTATTATTTTTATAGTTCATTATTCCATGCTAATGTCTAAATTCAATATATCATTAACACATTTTAAAAGAACACAATAAACTTTAATAAATAAATATAAAATAAAACATTTATATTGAAAAAACATACATCGAGTAATTATGAAAATATCATATTCCATTTTATGTGTGATTTATTCATACCCATCATAAATTAATTATAGATCATTATCAATAATTTTGAAAACAACATGTTCTCATTTTCATGGGTTTGACTCGGTAAACAGTTTTTAAAGTTATGGAAGCCTTAACAAATGTGTTTTGAGGGTAAAGAAGGATATATGTTTTATTTCCATGAAATTAAAGTAAACCCACCATTGATTTATTTGCGAAATGAAAGAATAGACTACACATCATCCCAAGTAAGAGTTTTACAAGGATTCCTATAAAGGTTTTTCTATTGTTTTAAAACATTTAATCACGAGTGTACTAGTAAAAAATGTTGAAAAAACCGAAAAATGATTTGAGATTATGGGTCAACCCTCAATGAATTATTTTTTATGTGTTTACACAAAAAACACATCAATTTTATGTATGATGTTGTCAGAATGACTTGGTAAATAGTATTTAATGGTATGAAATACATTAGAAATTTGTGTTGGGGGGGGGGGAACAGGAAACCGATATAGTATTAACATAAAAATAGATTAAAAATATTGTAGATTTATGGTAACATGTTAGAACAAATGGCTCATCATTTAGAGTTATAGTTTTCTTTGGGATGCTTGTAAACATTTGTTTTTAGTTTTAAACCACTAAAACATGCATGTAATGGTAAAAATCAGATAAAATTGACTCATATTAACCTGAAATCATGGAAACCCCATTTTTTTAATTTTTGGTGTTTAATAATTGGAACTATTCAATTTAATGTGTAGTGTGGTCGAATGGACCCAATAACAAGTTTTTTTGTTACCAAATCCATTAAAAACATGCATTAGGGGATCAAAACCATAAAGATGATTTCATAATTCAATAAAATCAGATGAAAATGATCATAGATGTTTTTTTGGAAATATAAGAACTAAAATCACAACATTTTATAGTTTTATTGGGATACTATTAGAGACATTTTAGTGTTTTAAAACACTAAAATGTGTGTGTTGTGGTCAAAAGAAAAGAAAAGGACCTCAGACTGATGTGAAATCATAGGGAAACCACTGTTGTGTTTCTTCTAATAAGTACACATAGACAACACCAAAATATTTTTTTGTGGTGTATCAGAATCACTCGGTAAATAGTTTTTAATGTAATGAAGCTCTATAAAAACATGTATTATTGGGTCAAAACTAGGAAAACGACAACAAATTTCCATGGTATTAGAGAAAAATGGACGTATGATTATTTTTTTATATGTAATAGCTAAAACAATTTCATGACCCATCTTTATGAGTTACAGTATTCCCTAGATTCCTGTAAAAATATTATTGTGTTTTAAAACAGTAAAACATGAAAGTAATGGTCAAATGCATAGAAGAGAACCTTAAATTGATGGAAAATAGTGGGTTAACCACTATTATGTTATTTTATATTTATATATATAGACAAACCTCAATTAGAAATGCAGTGTGGTTGGAATGACTTGGTGAACATTTTTTAATGGTGTTGAATCCTTGAAGAATGTGTGTCATGGGGCCAAAACTAGAAAAATATATCATATTTCTATGAAATAATAGTAAAATGACCATAGAATTATTTTTGATATGTAGGAACCAATGAATCGCTATTTCAAAAATGGATTTCTAAGGATGCTTGCAAATGCATTTTGAGTGTTTTAAAACACTAAAACATACCTATAATGATAAAAACCAAAGTAAAATTCATTATATTGATTTGAAATCATGAGAAAACCATCTTTAATATATTTTTGAGATGTAAACACAGAAAACAAATCAATTTGACATGTGGGGTGGTCAGAATGGCTCGATAAAGAGTTTATAATGTTGATGATGCCTTTAAAAACACATCTCATGTGGTCAAAACTAGGAAAATGAATTCAGATATCCATCAAATCATATGAAAATTATAATATACTTATTTTGGAGATGTTGGATCTAAGATCAAGTCATTCAGAGTTATAGTTTTTTGGGTGGCCCGTAAATGCATTTTTAGTGTTTTAAATCACTAATTTGTGCTTGTAACAATAAAAACCATTGAAAATGAAATCATATTGACATGAAATCATGGAACCACAATTTTTGAGTTATGTTTTATGTTCACATGCAGAAAACATGTCAATGCAACGTATAGTGTAGTTGGAACGACTAGTTAAATAGTTTTTGATGACACCATAGCCTTTATAAAATTGTGTTGGGGGGTCAAATCCAAGAAATGACATGGGATTACCATGAAATAAGAGTAAAAAGAAGTTATATTTATTTATGGAATATAGAAAGTAATGGATCTTCATTCTATGTTTTGGTTTTCCTGGAATTCCACTAAATGAATTTTTATTGTTTTAATACACTAAAACTTGCATATAACCATTAAAAACTTAAAAAAAAGACCTCGTATTGTTGTGAAATCACTGTTAAATCACTTTTTAGTTGTTTTTATGTGTATTTATAGATAAAATTTCTATCTAATGTGCAGTGTAGTTAGAATGGCTCCGTAAAAAGTTTTAATTTAACCAATGCCTTTAAAAATAAGTGTAGTGTGGTAAAAATTAGGGAATAATAGTGGGAGGACCATGAAATTAGAGGAAAACTACCATAAATTTATTTTCGAAATTTAGGTACTGAAAGTATGTCAATAAGTGTTATTGTTTTCTTGGGATGGTGGTAAATTTTTTTAGTGTTTTAAATAACTAAATCCTACGTGAAATAGTAAAAAATGACCTCAAATTGTGGTGAAATCATGGGACAACAACCAATGAGTTTTTTTGGACATGTAAGCGTAGACAACAATAAAATTAAATTAGTTGTGTGGTCAGAATGACTCGATCAAAATTTTTTATGGTACATTACCTTTAAAAATGTGTTTCCTGTTGTCAAAACTAGGAAAAGGTCAATGAATTTCCATGAAATTAGTGTAAAATTAAAATAAGTTGATTTTTAAAATTTTGAAACTAATGAAATTTCATTCCAAGTTATAGTACTACTGAGAATCTCCTAAACCCATTTTTAGTGTTTCAAAACACTAAAATGAGCATGTAACATTGAAAATAAAGTAAAACAAACATAGAATAACATGAAAGCATGAGAAAACCACCATTGAGTTATTTTTATATGCACGTCCAGTAAGAAATCAATATAACATATGGTGTGTTTGAAAGGACATGGTTAATTGTTTTAAAAGGTAACAATGCCTTTAAAAACGTGTGTTGGAGGGTTTAAAACTAGGAAAAAATGTCTATTATTGTTGGACATATTTTTGATTTTTATATTGATTACTAAGGAATGGGTTGATTGAGGATATCATTTTGTTGTTCTTATGGTGACTGGGATATATACTGAATGTGGATGGATGTATATATGACTATGGGTGTATGATGTAAGATGTTTGTATGATGGTTTTACTATGTAATTATTTTTTGGTATATTTCTTATCATAGATTTTATATTTATAATTTCTTATAAAATATTTTAAATAATTTTAAAATTTAATGGAAATATTTAGCAGTGGTTTTTGTAAACAGCTAATAAATAAATTACTAAAAATACAATTTAACATTTGTCACTATTAACCACCACTAAACATAACCACCTATGCATATATTATCGATGACTAGTATCATTTATCCAATTTTATTTTTTTATTATTTTAAAAAATAGCTACTTTGTAAAGTAAAAAATCACAGATAAATCATCCAAAAGTGATATATATATAAACTTCTGCTTAAGGAAACAAATTGCTTCTAAATTACTGGCAATTGTGCCATACATGAATATTTTATTAGCCACTGCTAAATGATTTACTAGTGGTTTAAACTTCTACTAGAAGAAAAAAATGATTGTAATTTATTCTTTTTTATATAGTGATTAAACCTACAGTGTGCTACCTCTGGTGGAGTTCCAACATCCTTCATTGATGAAGATGTGTGGTTGAGTTCCCGATTTGAAGAATATACAATTTTTATACCAGGTGAGCCCTTATAAACTATGATAAAAAATCTATATCTATATCACGAGGACAAAATTTTAAGTTTTATATTTTGTAGACTTAGTTATTTAAACCTTATACTGTCATTTCATTTCGGAATGAGAAAATATATTGAAAATCATTATCCCTTTACCATATTCATTCATTTATTTCATATTGAATTTTCATTTATCATTTGATTTGGTTATTTTGATCAAAATACTCAATCTTACCCATTCAGGACTTTGGTAACAACACTTAATAGTTCTTTTCCCCTAACATATATACAAAAAATATATTTTATATACTAAAAATGTGATAATTATATCATACTTGAAATGTCAGACTCTGTTTAGAATTAAATTTTTTCCATTCAATATATACCAACATCACCACACCACCAATACATTATTTAATGAGATTTATTCATAGTGAGTGATAGGATTTAGGGGTATTCTAGGAGGTAGGATTCCACCTTATATAAAATGTATCTTCTCTTAAAATTCTCCTCATTCAAATCCTTCACCTTGTACTCCACATCTATCTTGGGAAATAAGGTCATCGTCTTTGTGCCCCTGCACTTCTCATCAAGTGTTCAGTCTAATTTCACATCCCCCATCACTAACTATAGGTTCTTCTCTTCTAGTATCTCCTATTCCATGAATCTATACATATGAAGCAGGCCACCCTTGTCTAGTGTATCCACCCGGATCTTCACTCTAGTCCCTTATTTTCCACCACTATTTAGTATAACATCAAGAAAAAATACATATGAGTGAGATAAGTAATCACTATTGTGTAGTAACATCAATGAAAATTGTGAGTTTGGTGGTTTCAGGTCCGCTTGACAATTTTATAAGCCAGGCAAAGTGAATAAGAAAAATGAAATATCACAAACACTTATTACAATATTTCTATTCTATCATTTCATACAGACAACAACCCCTACAATTTATATACATTTCTAAATATCTGAGAAGACACAAAAGAAAACAACATCAACTATAAAGGAAAAATAAAATATAAGGAAACATTAAATGTATATGTACGAAATTGGAATGGAAACATGGACAAGAGAAAAAATGTGTGGGGGAACAAACCTCTACTGGAAACTTCCTCCGGTGTTGAAAAACCAAAAAACATTTATTTGCATTCCGACACTCCCCTTCAAACTAAAACCATATTCACTCTAAGAAACACTCTTAATTTTTTTTAATGAATCTGTCAGTAATCCCCTTGTGAAGACATCTTACACCTCTTACATAGTATGGAAATATTCCAATTTGTTCATTTTCATCGCCACCTGATCTCTCAGAAAATGATATCGAGAATCATTGTGGTGGAATCTTCCATGTAGAACAATATTTTTTTCATGTTTCATTTTGGTTTTTTATCCAAATTTATTATTTCATAACCATCCTACATATGATTCAACTTCTTTAGTAGGTTTCTCAACCAAATTCCATCCCAAATAGTAGAGTACGCTGATATGCACTCTGCATCACATGTGGTTAGGTTGACCACACTCTGCATCCTCGAATCACATGTGAAAGTAGTCATTCCAAGAAATAATAAATATCTATTGTGATTTTTATTTCATCTATGTCACCTCCAATACTACTTTCCTATAATCCATATTGTTTTTATTTATCATGTTATGGATAGAAAATAAAAAAAATAATTTATTTCCTTTGACATACATGAGGAATATTTTTAGGCTAGAAATTGTGATTTGTTTGGAACTTATATGTACCTACTAAAAATCCCATTGATATTGAAAATATCTGGCATTGTGATTTTGAGGTAACTTAGGATTATAATCAGACTCTTAAACAAAGTTGAGTCCATGCTTTTTCCATCTCCTTCTTTTGTCAATTTTAATCTAGTTTCTACATGCATTTTTATGGCATTACAATTTTTTATCATGTAATTTTCAAGATATTCCTTGGAATATTTATTTTGAGATATAAAGATGAAATAATGTTTTTTCTTACTTATATGACCAAGAAAAGGAAATGAGACCTTTTTTGGTCATCTAGAACTCCTCAAACATGGATTTTTTGAATTCATCGAACATCGGTCACTCGTCCATATAAATAGTAAATCATCAACCTAAATGTATTATATAGGCATATCCCAATGAGTTTTCATCTTGATGTAATCTTTGTGCACATATAGACATTGGGAGAAGTCATGCTCTTGAAGATATTTGTTGATTCATGCATTCCATGCTCGTGGATATTGCTTCAACACAAAGAGAAATTTCTTCAATCGATACACATTGTGTTCCTCTCCATGAAAAACAGAGAATTTAGGCAGCTAAACATATACTTCTTCATCTAGAATTCCATTAATGAAGGAATAATTCACATCCAAAAGATAGATCGTCAAAATATGATGGACACCAATGGGAAAAATCATCCTCATAGTGTCAAGGTGTGAAATTAGAGTGAAGACTTATTTATAGACCACCCTATACTTTTGTTTATATCCATTTACTCTAAGACTTTCTTTATAGCATTTTATCTCACCATAAAAAATTTCCTTGATCTTCTAAACCCAATTGAAACTAATTATTTTCTAGATATTGGAATGTTTAGTAAGCTCCCCTGGTTCATTTATATCTTTAGCTAGAATTTCGTCTTTAATAGTGATTATCCATCATTATTATCATACAAATTACTAAAACATAATTTGATTGTGAACTTAAAATAGGATGAAAAAATTTACCTCTTTATCTTTCTCGTAGATTTCACTTATGTTTTTCATTATAGTAGGCTTCATAAGTGAGGATGACTGGACTGAATTCTGACTTGATTGAGTGCTTTCAAAAGTGATCGAATGTAATTATATACCTATATCAATTGATGATAATCTAAAGGATAGTGTTTTAGGTGTTTTTTCTTGATGTTCATACCATTATTTAAGATATTCTATTTTGACTAGAAAATCAATTTTTAATTCTTCATCATTTCATTTCTGAGCTTTTTCCTCACTAGTGGTCCCATATTTTCTGACCACTAATTTATTATTTAGTTGATTGTAGATCTTGTATTCTTTATATGCTTTACTATATCAGATGAAGATTCACTTTTTGACATGATCATCAAGATTTATTTATTTTTCTTAGAGAACATGATTATAGGATACACACTAAAAGATTCATAGGTGCACCATGCTCATTTATTAGCTACTCCACACATCTTATGGTGTCAACTTTCTTATTCTTGTGGTTATACATCTATTGAGTAGGTAGGTATTACATGCAACAACCTCTTCCCATTAGTTCTTTGGAAGGGATTTCTCCTTCTTCATGGTCCTTTTCATGTTGAGGATGGTGCAGTTCACACATTATGAAATGTCATTCTACTATAGCATGTAGGATATATTTTATTGTTTCCTTAATGCCTTGTTTCTTTAAAAAATCATGAAATGCATTTGAGGTGTAATCACAACATCTATAAAATCTCAGAAAATTGTTTTTGGGACCACTTTCTGCTTCACCACAGGGTTTGAAAATTTTAAATATTGTGAAAGAGAATGATTTTTATTTGATTCAATACACCAAACGTTTTTTCTGAAATCATCATTGGGGGTAATGAAGTACTTATTATCTCTATGTGAAGGTGTTTTAAGTATTCCACAAATAGAAGTGTGAACCAACTAATGTGGTTCTTTTTCTCTTATGGACACTCCACTTGGAAGGGAATTCTTTTTTTTTTCTTACATAGTGTACGTGCCTCAAACTCATGATTTTGAATGTCAATTTCTAACAAACCATGAACCATGTTTGATGAGGATATGAGTTTAAGTCCGCTAAAATGGATATTATCATTTCAAATATGGAATCTTCATGCATTATTCTTTATGATTCCATAGGTAAACTTGTCCTCCCTTTTGATAAAACGATGTAGAAACATGAAATTATTTTCTATTTTTACTTGAGCCACAAGTCTCCTATGCGCATATATTATATAGAGAGAATATTTCTCCATGTATATGAATTACAGATTCTCAAGTAGTTAGCTAATACTAGGAATATTATTTTTTATGTTTAGTATATAATACACATTAGATATGTAATTCAGCTCACTATTCTTCTGATATATTTTAATTTTTCCTTTTCCAATCATGGGTACATTTGATGAGTCACCAATTATCACATTTCCATGAACTTATTCTGTGAGTTCCTCAAATAGTTATTTGTTACCAATCATATTTTTTCTTGCACACGTGTTGAGATACAACACATCTTGTCATTAACATGCCTTTTATTATGTGATGAGGAGTGTGTTGACTTCTTGTTTATGGTGAGGTGTGTCTATATTGTTGGATTGTTAGTCATGATCCATTTTTCTAAAATACTCAGAGGCATAATGGATTAATTTCTTCCAATTGACGAATTGAATGTTCTTTGTATTTCCATAACCACATGTGAATCAGCCTCCACTATTTACTCTTCCAAAAAAACATGTAATCCTTTTTTGTTTTATGATTGCTTGGATGATATCCACACAATTTATTGCTTTCCCAATTACTAGTTCCGTGACTATCTCATTTTGTATTATCATTAATTTTTTCTTATTGAGTAAACATAGATTCTAAGGCATGTTCAAGTATTGAACCCGCATTATTTTATATTTTTTTCTCATTAACTATAAAAAATCCCCTCAATTATTCAAAGGAATGTTTTTCAAATTCCTCTGATTCTTCAATTGACACAATAATTTTCTCAAACATTATTATAAGAGATCATGGTGCCTTTCAATGACATGAATGTCTTGCTATTTTTCACCATTTCTTATTAAATTATTAACAATAAAAATTAAATGCTAGAAGTAGTCATAGATACTCTCACCTTCCTTCATGGGTTCCTCTTGGAACTCTTTTCTTAATGTTTGGAGATAAAATTTCTTCAATCGATAAACACCCTTGAAGATAATGGAAAGGGTTTCCCATGAATTCTTTCATGATACTACATTGGAAATATTTTCAAAGGTTGATTCATCCAACACATGATAGATTAGGAAAAATGACTTGCTTTCTTTCTTACATTGATTTTGGAGAGAATTATTTTCTTCACTTGTGAAGCTAGTTTCTTCCGCTATAGTGGGTGATATATACCCATCAGTGATGACCTTCCATAGTTATTTCTACCTAAAGAATGCCTTCATTTGGATGCCCCACATTTTATATTTGTCCTTTGACAACTAAGGAACTTTTTGATGGATTATGGTGGCCATCTCCCTGAATTGGAGGATTCCATGGTTGTAAGCTCTGATACCAGTGTGATGGTTGTACAAGATAGTATACAAGAGAAGAAAAAAAGAAACTTCAAACAAACTACTTAGAAGCATTTTATTCTCACATTTCATATGAACTACAACCCTCAAAATGTATATAATTTTCTAAGAATATATGATTACAACAAAATATAACACCATTAACATTAGATAAAAAATGAAAAATAGATAAACATTAAATGACTACAAATAGAATTGGAATGGCCCCATGGAGAAGATAAAAAATGCATGGGGAAGACTTCCCTGCTACAAACATCCTCATGTGTTTAAAAAATAATATACATTATTAATATATTGTTTGTAATTCCAATACTTCCACACCCCTCCATAGCTTGGATTCAGTTGAAGATGCCATGCACCATCTTAGGGAGGAGCTTGTGGCTACCACAAGTGGTTGTCCAGAAGAGCTTGGTTACAGAAAGGGTTGTCTAGAACAAATCGGTGATGGTGAAGGGAGCCATTGATATCCAAATAAAAAATATGTCATATAGATAAGGGTGTAAAAAAGAAAGACATAAGGTTCTATGTGGTGGGGATGGTGGTGAGGAGAAGGTTTTTATAAACCCCTCAAAGGGAATATTGTAGGAAATATATGAAAATATTAATTTAAAATTTTTCTATCACTACATCCCATCTTATTTGAATTTTAGGAAATACCCCATTAGCTTACAATTTCTTTAATAAAATAAATAGATAATTTCTTTGGAGGATCTATAATTCATCAGTACATTTATTTTAATTATCTATTTAATAAAATTGATTTGTAATTATTTACAGTAAATTATTGTAAGGACTCGACTCTAGTAACCCAGAGCCTATGACTTATTTAATTACATTGGATTATAAACATGTAATATGTATCCCGAATGACCAAGTAGTTTATTAGTAGTGGAAAAAAGTTAAATATATCCATTCAACATTACAAATTGAAATGAAAAAAAGTATAGAAACTTCTTAGACAACATCCATAACTCCTAGGTTATTTCTGCATGTCATTCATAATAAGAATCTTCATGTCCTAATAAAATGAAACACAAGAAAGGGGTGAGATCAAACACTCAGTAAGGGTATGAAATATAGAATAATATTTTATAAAAATAATCAATAAGCATGTTGAATAACTAAAAGAATATTCTTTAAACAGAAAACTTGAACACATTATGGAAGGAATAAGAGATTAATAAAGAATACCATATTAAAACATAATAATGGGTATTCTACTAGTTGGATAACAACATGAAAAATCAATAATATCTTCATAATGTGGGAGTCCATATTGTGGGAAATCATGACTGTGCCGTCAAGGCCTCATGCTCAGACCATAACTAAGCATTTTGTTATGGCTAGATACCAAGACTGTAGTTTGTCTCATGAGACCTACTGATGCACACAGGGGATATAGTAGGCCCCAAACGACACTTAATATGTCCAATTTATACCTTATATGAAAGGGTATAATCATAAAAAACACATACATTAATATTGATTCTAATATATGAAATGTAAATAATGTTCCCAGAACATTAAATATAAACACAAAATATTCAGAGTAAATTATTGAATGGTTTTAAGATATCACGTCAACAGAAAAAGACATAATAAATGATTACATTAAATATATTAGATGATGCTATAAAATATTAATCCCAATAATACATAATAATCTACAATAGTGTTGAAATAGATGAATATACTCCTATGAAATCTTCGAGTAATTCTTGAGATAAATACTATTTTACTTTGAAAAGAATAGTTCTTCTGGGAAAAATTTTGTGTAAAACAATAAGTGATATAAGATATTATTTTAATAATAAAATTATTTATTTAATAAATATAATTGTTTTCGAAAATTTATTATACAGTGCCTTTGAAATAGGTAAGAATTTGACGAATTCCATTGAAAAAGGATTGTTTATCAGGAATGATTTTTGAATGATCCTTTTAAAACATATAAATCAGAGTAAATGATGGTATGATTATAGTTGGAACACATATATATAACATTCACATAGAAATTATGAGTAATACATATGAATTAATGAGAATTTAATTAAGGTAAGTAGATAATAAAAGTAACACAAGTGAAAATGCAGGTTCAGGTAGAAAACCCTTAACTTAAGTTCGAATGTGTTCATCTTTTGAATTTAAGGTCCCAGAAATTGAGATTATAATTATTAATAACATAATTCCGAACATATAAGATATGTAAAGAGTTTATTACAATTTTATTAGGTTTATTATTTTTTATTGTTTTGTTATAGAGTTTAATTTCTCCATTCCAGAGAGTTAGTTTCATTGGTTGTCATGATCGGTATATTTGTATATGAGTATGGATGTTCTTGAGGAAAGGAATTAATTCCCTAGAAATGATATTATATATTATTTTTGAACATACAGAAGCATTAATTCTTATATATATCTTTTGTCTAAATGGGTTGAGGAATAATCATTGGGTGAAATATTAATGAAAATCTGTTAGATTATTTGGCGTTAATTGGATTATTATGAACTAGTTTTGTCATATAAATTAATAATATGTACATATACTAGTTCTATAATATTATGTTTGTTATAATACATATTTTTTTCTATATTTCAACCATTAAAAATGTTTCACGAACTTTAATGAAGGTTAAATTGATTAACAGAACTTCATCATCCACGAAGGATGTAAATTGGAACTTCATAGACATCGGTTTCATTTATAAACGAGAGAGAGAGAAAGAGAGTAAGAAGATTGATAATGGTTATTAAATTAACTAGTATAATTCCAATATATATATGATACTTGAGTTATAAGTATCAATTTTAAAATGATGGTTAGGTTAGAATAATAAAAAAAGATAAATTGAAATGAAATTGAATGAAAAATAAAGATGTTTTACCTCTTGAAATAACATCTTTGAGAACCTCCTTAAAGGAAGGGTTTTCATATTTGGGAAAGAAAAATAGCTCATAGATGTGGGAGTTACTAGGTGAGTATATTTGGGTCTAAATTTTAGGAGGTTCAAGTATTAGTGGAATGAAGAGAAGAGAGAGTGAGGGTGGTTTTTATAAGGGAGGAGAGGAGTGAATTTTGAATATTTTATTCATTATTTTATTAATTGCATCATGAAAACCAATATTGATGATTCATGTGACCCATTATAGAAAAAAGTGAATGTGAGTTTGAACCTATTGAGCTTACATCATACTTAAATCACTTTTGATCCAATAAATCACGTATTTAGAATTTATCATAAGTTATCATATTTTACTATTCACCCAGAATGCATGTATTTTAAAAAAATCCCAAAAATTTACCCCAACCATTTTTGGACATGTAGAATTTAAAAATAAAATCCATTTTTTAAAAATAAATTTTTTAAATATTTTTAATTTAATTTTTATATAAAATCATAATTTATTCCAAAAAAACCATTAAATCTATAACTCGTTTTATAACACCTTGAGAAGTTAACCAACATCCAATAAAAATATCTTATAAGAAAAAGATGATAAATTAATAATATATGGTTACACTTTATGAAAATTACTTTCTACATTACTTTATTAATTTAATCATAAAATTATAATTAAAATATTAATGACATACAAAAATACCCATACTTATACTAGGATTTTTTTTCATTTATAAGATGCCTAAATTGTATTTATACACTCATGGTTGATGTTTCTATTTTATGGTTGATTTACTATTCATTACTATTAATTATTATTTGTAAGGGTATGTTACTATTCATAAGGGTATGTTACTATTCATCAATAATTATGTTTTTCTTATTAGTCTCAAAATATCATAATAAATGCAACCATGTATGTCATTTTTTCAAAATTCAAAACACATAGGTGGAAAAATTATGTTTACTAGATAGGTAATTACAAAGTGGTGTTTTTTAGAGACATAATGTTTTATGCATTCAATATTAAATTTATTTTTAAAATCTAGGGGTGCTACATTATTCCCTCTTTACAAACATCTCTTCATCAAAATTACCAGAATGTTACCTCACAAAATGATTTGGGTAGTTCTTCATCATAATCTCATCCAGCTCCCATGCTGCCTCTTTGATTTTATGATTTTTCCAAAGTATCATTACCAGTTGAGTCATATGATTTCTCAAACCTAGTCCTTAATTTTCCAAAATCTGATTAGGATCTTCATAGAAAGATATGTTTGGTTCCAATTCTATACCAACATAAGTGGATAAATGTATTGGGTCTTGCATGTAATTTTTCAATAATGAGTCATGGAACACATTGTGTGCTTTATATAGGCTAGATGGAATAGCCAAATGTTATTCAATAGCTGATATTCTCTCCAGAATATCAAAAGGGCCTATATTGCTAGGGCTCAGTTTCCCTTTCGTCACAAATCATTTAACACCCTTCCATGGTGATACATTGAAGAAAACACAATCTCCCACTTGAAATTCCATATCCTTCCTTCAACTATCAGCATAGATTTTTTTATACATTAATCTGCTTTGATATGGCCTTGAACAGTCTTTACCTTCTTTATTATTTCCTCCACATGATCTGGACCCACTAGCTTCCTTTCACTGACTTCATCCCAACATGTTGATGTATTTCATCTCTTTCCATACAATGCATCATACAATTCCATTTGAATAATTTAATGGAAAATATTATTATACAAAAACTCCATTACATGTTAATATTGATCCCACATACCTTTAAAGTCGAGTTAATATGATCTCAACATGTCCTCTAAGGTTTGGATGGTCCTTTCTGATTTCCCATTAGTTTGAGGATGATTAGCAGTACTCAAAAAAAGCTCAGTATCCAAGGCATTCTAATGGATTTTCCAGAATTTCAATGTTAATTATGGATCATGATAAAAAAAATTGAGAATGGTTCTCCATTGATGTCTCACAACTTCATTGATATAGATTCTGGCTAGGCGCTCTGGTGGAAGATCCTCCTTTATAGTGACGAAATGTAGAGATTTTGTAAGTCGGTCCACAATTACACATATTGAAGCATTATTTCGTGGGGTTTTGGGTAATATTGTGAAACAATTCATGGCCATGTCATCCCATTTATATGTAGAAATAGTTATAGGTGGCATGAATCCTCTAGGATGTTGTCATTTGACCTTCACTTTTGACAGACTAAACACACTGATACATAATTATCAATTTCCCTCTTCATGTTATTCCACCAAAAAATTTATTTCAAATCTCTATACATTTCAGTGCTCGCATTGTGTATAGAGAAATTGGAGCTATGAGCATCATCCAGTAACTCCATTTTCAACTCAATTAGGGATGGAACACATAGTCTCTTACCAAATTTTAGAACTCCATATTCACACATGAATTCAACGAGCTTCCCCTCTTTCATAACATTAATTTTCATTCGAAAGTTCTCATCATCAAACTGTGAAGCTTTAATTCTTTCTAATAACGATTTTTGGGAAACCATTTGAAAAATTAGAGACGTTTCACCTTATTTCATAATTTTCATATCCTTCCTCAGTAGATTTATAAACAAAGGATCCTTGACAGTCCTCACTTTTTTTCAAACTCCATGATCCTTCCTTCTCAATGCATGAGATACCTTGTTTCCCTTTATTGGATGGTAGTGTATGGAACAATCATAATCATTGAGTAGTTTTATCCATCACCGTTTCCTCATGTTGAGTTCATTCTATGAGAAGATATATTTTAGACTCTTATGATCTATATATATCTCTCATTTTCTCCATAAAGATAATTTCTCCATATATTCAGAGAAATGATTACCCCTCCTAACTCAAGATCTTGTGTATTATATTTTTGTTCATGAATTTTTAACATCCTTAATTCATAGGAAAGAACTCTATAATTCTTCATAAAGACAAAACCATGTCTTTTCTTTGATGCATCCCTATAAATCACAAACCCATCATTCCCTAATGGCAGAGATAGGATAAGAGCATTCACTAATCTCCTATTAAATTCTTCGAAACAATCCTCACATTCTTTTTTTCATACGAACTAAACCCCTTTACATGTAAGCTTGGTCATTGTGTTGGACAATCAAGTGAAGTTCTGAGTGAAATGCTGATAATAACCTGATAAACCAGTAAAACTACATACCTCAGTTATGTTCATTGGGGTAGGACATTATTGAACAAACATTATCTTCATTGTACCAGCAGATATTCTATATTTAGAGACAATGTGGCCAAAAAAGAAACTTATTGAAGCCAAAATTCACATTTGCTAAACATCCCATATAATTCATTTCTTCTAAGAGTATTCTGAATAGCATGCATGTGATTTTCTAGATCTAAATATCTTTTGGAGAATACCAATATATGATCAATAAATACCACCACAAAGTCATCAATATATTCCATGGAAACTCTATTCATTAGATCAATGAAATCATAGGGTGCATTAGTCAGTCCAAAAGGCATTAGTGTAAACTCGTAATGCCCATAACAGGTTTGAAATTATTTTTTGGGAATGTCTTCCTTCCTCCCAAGAATATAATGATATCCAAATCGAAGTTCAATATTAAAAAAATATTGATCTCCATGATGTTGATCAATTAAATCATAAATATAAGGTAAGGGATACTTGTCCTTTATCATCATAAAATTGTTCTCCCTATAGTCAATGTACAACCTCATAGATCCAAATTTTTTCTTAACGAAATGAATTTGTGCTCCGCATAGAGAAACACTAGGCAGAATAAATCCTTTATCACTCAATTTCTCTAGTTGTTTATTAAGTTTACTAATTCCATAGTGGCTATTCTATAATGGGTGTTTGATAAGGTCATTGAATCAGGATCTATGTCAATGGAAAATAAATTTCCATCACTGGATAATGTCTAGGTAAATCCTATGGAATCACATCAACAAATTCTTGAACTATAGGCACATGTACTATTTGAACATTCCTTTCCTTACCCATAGTTATTTCATTCCCTTCCTCCCCAATAATTGAATTCAATATAGCTATTGGGTGTGGATCTAGATGAGAATTAGATGGTGATGTTTCTTCCCTAAACATAAGGGATTCCACATCATCCACATAAAATGTAACCTCCTTATTATAGTAATAAATTTTCGCTACATGGTCTAAAAGACAATCCACACCAAGGATTATATCAATGTCAATCATGGTTATGACACAAGAATCAGCAGATAACGAATGTTTATATGACATAATAGGGACTTCCTGACATAACATTGTTTCAATTATACTTTTATTAGGAGTGTGGATTGACAACTCCCTTATTAAATATAATTGGAAATATCAATTTTTTGTAGGAAAACTTGGAATATTTGAAATAATGCGATGATCTAGAATCAAATAATGAATTTTCTATGTTCGAGGAAACATTTAATGTTCCTTCCACCACATCGTTAGGAACTTAATCCTCTATAATTGTGACCACATAAGATTTTCCTTCCCCATTGGCCTTCATTGGGGAATTTTTCTCATACACTTAGGAAATTCATGTCCATAATGTACCATCTCCTTGAAATTGTAGCATAGAAAATTGGTATCTTCTTTCTTCCCCTTGTAATCCTGATTTTGGTTTCTTTTTTCTCCACACTTGTAACAAATTACCATTCCTGTCAGGAAAGTGCAAGGTTGATTCTTCCCAAAATTATGACATGATGGAAGGTCAACTCTTCCATTATTCCCCATTTTCTTATTTCTTTTTCCAGTGTTTTTAGTAACCCTTTCATCTCATTATTTCCTTTATATTTATAAGTCATATAAAATTCATTTTCTATATTGATAACACTTGAGACTATATTGTTATATGATGAGAAACATTCGGAGAGTAGATCCCTTCGGAGGAATGGTTTTAAACCATCCAAGAATGGATCAATTTGTATCGTTGGATTACATACATATTTTAAAGAATGTCTTTCTAGCCGTATTAAGGTGGCTTCATACTTGGCTACATTTTCAACCTCCTTATTCTTTAGATTCAATAATTTCCTTTCAGTATGATCTTTTTGTTTGTGGGGGATATAATTTTCTTGGAGGATTTCCATAAAATTCCTCCATTCCCTTTTTCTATTTTTTCTCCTCTTATGTGTTTTTGATTAACGACCACCACAGATCCACATGTCCTGATAGTTGATAAACTGCCATGACAACCTTCTCTCTTTCATTACATCAAAAAGAGAGAAATATATTCTATACGGAACATATCCACTACATAGATACAAATGGGTTTATAATCCCATTGAATGATGAAGGCTATTGTTGCATAAAGTGATCTATAATATCCCTCCCCCACATTGTGCGTCCGGATGATCTATACGGGTAAGGATATTACTCATAACCCGAGTCAGTTATCCTAGTATAGTTATAATTTTCTCAGCACTAGTCACAACACCAGAGCCAACATAATTGTCTTTCATCAGAGAGATATCCCTACATGGGACATGCGCATTCATGCGATTTCAATTCCATCAACTAGGCATGATTTCTAAATAATTACATACACCAAATTAGGCTATGAATCATAATGTATAATCATAGTGTAGAAAAATAATTAGCATAAATTAAAATAATATACATAGCTAATCTCTTATTCATAAACACGGGTTCTTTGAGAAAAAAAATGACATTTATGTCCTTCACAATGGATGGTAATGAAAATGTGAATTATTCTAAGCATATCCCCCAGGTGGGTAGTAATGCTCATTGTCGTGTACCAGGATACCACATGTTATGTCCAAAAATCCTTGTCAGAGTTTTCCCACATAGGTACATCTGTTCCAGAACCACATCTAGTTGTATTGTCTAGGTAAGGATGTATTTTCTAGAAATATACACATAATATATTCCTTACCGAAAAATTATCAGATGTTCTTATATGGTTATCCTCAAAGACTATCTCAAGGGTTTTTTTCTTAACATACGTTCTCTAAATCTAGTTTCCATGTTTTCTACTATACATTATTTGATACCAACTCTAAGGACCCGACCACAGTTTCCTAGAACTGATGCATTTTTTAATTTTTTTTAAAGTTTGGGGCCGAAGCCTCATTTTTATTATTAAATCAAAACAAAGACCTCTTTTTAACTGGGTAGAGGGAACCTCATTACATAGCCTGAAGGCCCAGTGGGCTTATAGCCCATTACATAGCCCACATGCCCAAATTATAATGCCAATTCACATTTTGTGAATTGTAACCTGCTGCTACAATACCGCACAGTATCACCGCCTCTAAAGTGCCCGCTGATGAACAGTGCCACCACTGCTACAGTACTGCTACAGTGTTGCTACAGTACCAGCGCCCCATGGGTTTTGAACCCCCCTTGTTTAATTACATTGGAATATAAAAATAGAATATGCATCCAGAATGAATGAGTAGTTTAGTAGCATCGGAAACAAGATATATACATAATTTTAGCATTGCAACTTGAAATTAAAAACAACATATAAATTCCTTTGAAAGCGTCCATAATTCCTAGGTTATTTCTACTCATCATTCATAATAAACATATTCATATCCCTTGAAAATGAAACATATTATATGGGTGAGCTCAAATTCCCAGTAAGGGTAAGAAATACAGAAAAATATATCATAAACATAAACATTAGGCTTGTTGAATAACTAAAAACACATTCCTTTAACTACAAACATGTACACATTATGGTGGGAATAAGAGATGAATAAACAATGCCATAGAAAAACATAGTCATGGGTTTTCTACTAGGAAAATAACCACATGAACCATAAATATTGTTTTCATAATTAGGGAATGCATAACTTAGGACAAAAAAACCATACCGTCATGGCCTCGTGCCAAGACCATAAATAATCATTTATTCACGACCTTATTCCAAAAGTGTAGTTTGTCTCATGAGACTTACCGATACACCAAGGGGATATATAAGGCCCCATATGAAACATACTATATCCAATAAAATCCTTATTTGAATGGGGATAAATATAAACATCATATAAATTTATATTGAAACTAAGATATGAAATGTAAATAACATTCCCCGAACATTAAGCATAAACACTAACCATTCATGTAAATTGGGGAATGGTTTTATGATAGATCATCCGGAAACAAAATAATCACAAACCATTAAATTAAATATGATAGATGATAACATAAAATATTAATATCAATAAAAAATTAGAATAAACAATAGTGTTGAAATAGACGAAGATACTCTTATAGAATATTCGAGTAATTCTTGAGACAAATACACTTTTACTTTAAAAATAATAATACTTTTGGAAAAATAATTGTATAAAACCAGAAGTTATGTAATTTTTTATTTTCATAATAAAATGAGTGATTTTAAAATATAATGTTTTCAAAAAATAGACTATAGAGTGCTCTAGAAAATAGGTATGAATTTGAAGAATTCCCATGAAACATGATTTCTTATCCGGAAGGATTTTTGAATGATCCTTTTAAAACATATAAATCCCCATAAATAAAGGTGTGATTCTGGTTGGAAAAAATATATAGAACATTAAAATATAAATTATGTTGAGTACATATGAATGAATAATATTTTAATTGAGGTAAGTAGAAAATTTAATTAACCCTAATAAAAATGCATGTTCGGGTAAAAAACCCTTACCTTATGTCTGAATGTGTTCCGCTCTTGAACTTATGGTCCTGGAATGTGAAATTAGGATTATTAATAACTTATTTCAGAACCTAGTAGATATTTATTAAGTTAATATTATTATTATTAAGTTCGTTATGTCCTAATTGATAAGATATAATATTGAATTTCATTGTTCTGGAGAGTTCATTTCCTTGGTTTTCATGATAGGTATATTTGTATAAGGGTATGGATGTTAATGAGGAATAGATGTAATTCTCCAGAATTGAAATTATATATCCTTTAGGAACATCCAAAATTGTTAATGGTTATATATAGAATTTTTTTACATAGTGTGAGGATGAATCATTGGATGAAATATTAATGACAACCAATTAGATTATTTGGATGTATTTGGATTATTATGAACTTATTTTGTCATATAAATTATTACAATGTATATATACTATTTGCTTAATATTAATAAGGTTATAATACATATTTTATAGTCTGGTTAAACAATAAAAATGGTTTCATGAATAGTAATGAATGGTAAATTGAAAAACAAAACTTTGTCATCCATAAAGGTTGATAATTGGAATCTCACATATGACGATTTCATTTATAAGAGAGAGAGAGAGAGAGTAAGAAGATTAATAAAGGTATTTACATTAACATGGTATAATTATATTATATATATGATACTGGAGTTATAAGGATCAATTAGACAGATGAGTTTAGGAGAGAATAATAAAAAAAGATAAATTAAAATGAATCTAAATGAAAAATAAATATGTTTTAGCTCTTGAAATAAAATCTTTGAGAACCTCCTTAAGGGAAGGTGTTTTGGTATTTTGGAAAGACAAAGATCTCATGGATGTGGACAGTGACTAAGAAAGGTTATTTAGGCAGAACATTTAGGATCTTCCCGGCTTAAACGAATAAATAGAAGAGGGATTGAGGAGGGGTTTTTTATAGAGGATGAGAGGAGTGAATTTTGAATATTTTATTCATTATTTTATTAGATCCCTCCAGACAACCAATCAGGTTGATTCATGTGACACATAATAATAATAATAAGTTCATGTGAGTTTGAAACTAGTGTGATTACATCATCCTGACATCACTTATGATCCACTAAATCATGTATTTATCATTTATTGTAAATTTTCTTATTTTACTATTCACCAAAAATTCAAGTATCATAGAAAAATAAAAAAAATTCACCCTAATCATTTTTTGACAAGTCGATTTCAAAAATGAAATCCATTTCTCGAATATAATTTTTGAATTTTTTTTTATTTTTTTCAATTAAATCATAATTTATTCCAAAAAAACATTAAAACTGTAACTCATTTTATAATACCTTGAGAAATTAATCTAGGTACCCCAAAATTATCTTATAACTATAAGACAACAAATTAACAGTTTATGGTAACATTTTATATAATTACATTTCCATTTTAAATTATTAAATTAATCTAAAATTTTAATTTAAATATTTATGACTTACAGAAATACCAATACTTATATTATTATAGAATTTTTAACTTATAAGATGCCTTTTTTTAACACTCATGGGTGAAGATTCTATTTTTTGGCCAATTTACTATTCATTAATCTTTTTAATGTTATGTTACTATTTATAAGGGTATGTGACTATTCAACAAAAATTATATTTATCTTATCAGACTCTAAATATCTTACTAAATGCCACTGTGTATGTCAATTTTTCAAAATTTAAAACACCCCAGTGGAAAAATTATGTTTACTGGATAGGTTATAACAAAGGGGTATTTTTTAAAGACTTAGTGTTTCACGCATTCAATACTAAATTTATTTTAAAATTATAGGTGTGTTTCTGCATTTACAAGACATGTAATAATTTAAATGGCTGCATTGGAATTTTTTAATGACTCTGACTAATATTATATTTTTTGACGTCATCATGTGATTTTTTAATAATCCAGTTCAATGATAATTCAAATTTAATATTTATATTCTATATTTTTTTTCTATAAAAAAGTTAATTGTTTCCAGTTTTTATTTAGATTTCTCAAAAATATATCACAAGTTGGTTAATTACCTAGAATCATCTCAAATTGTTTTAATCATTTCAGATGGTTTGGTCTTTTTATATTTTGTGAGAATTATGAAACCCAATTTGAGAAAAACAATTTATTTGATTGGTTTGAATTATCACAACTGGAGGGTTATGATGAAAGATCATTTTCTTATCAAGAATTTTCATTAATTTATTTTTTATAAAGAGAAACCAACTTTAATATAAAATGGAAAATGAGGATTATAACATCAATGTGTAACAACATAGAGTTTTTGATTTTATATTTTGAAAATAAAATTGGGTGAATTATTTATTGGGTCCAAACCAAAGTCTCACATAGTATTCCACCGTGTATGGTGGCTCATATATAATCCTAGATGGGAAATTCCTCCTATAACCAATGGGATTTATGATGAAACCCTACAGGGGCCTATGTGTTGGGTCTGAGAGACCTAGGGATGGAGGAAATCGATCCAAACAAGTGGTATTCGAGATATGGTACAGTCCGGGTGTGATGTAGGGTGGTGTATTTCAAAAAAAAACAAGAATTATAGTATTATATCATTTAAAACATGTGAATCCATGTCTCCTTGTTTTGAAATTCATCCAAATATAAGTAGTTGGGTTGTGAGTCCTCATGATGAGAAACATGGAAATGTAAGATGGTTGGATATGATGCATTATCATTGAAGGGGGAGGGGGGGAATGGTATGGTATTTTGACTATGGGGGGATTTTTGTGTATAATACCAAGCCCCACATCCAATCCCACCAAGGATTATGTCTTACATACAATGTCTAGATAAACAATTCCTCCTATAACCCAAGAGTTTTAAGATGAAACCAAATAAGGGCCTATATGTTGGGTGGGGGAGATATAGGGCCATAGGAAGTCAATCCTATCATTATACCATTTTATTGGGACATAATTGATCTTGATGAAGTCTTATGTGCATTTAGAAAGGTAATTATAGGAGGAATTAAAGCTCATATAATCCATGAGTAACAAAAATGTGTCACTATACACATGGACATCATACTGAGTATTGCATGAGATCACCTATGTATGGTGAAGTTGAGGAATATATACCCTAATTCATAATATTTATATAATAAATATTATCTTATATCATAAGTTATGTGTTGATTTTTTCAATTTCATTCCATGAATTTATATTGCAATGCAAATATTCATTTCATTATGAATCTTATTTCATGCATGATTCTACATGAGTGTTATGTGTGGAATTTTCAATTAATATTCTTTTTCAATTACACCTTATTTATATTTGGTATATTTGTTTTTCTTATTTTATTTCATTTTTCCTTATTATATGATGGATTCTGGAGCGTTGAATGATCTTAATGCAATGGTCTTGATGGTACCCACCACCTAATGCTCTTGACACATAATTAATCCACTTATCATTTTCCTCCATCAGGAATTCGGATTTTTTCCATTTGGATCACCTTATGATATTATATAGATATTTGTAAAGGATAAAACCATTTGGTTTTCTACATATCATGATGAAGGAATAATGATGAGGTGAACACTCTTGTTCCATGTTCCCTAGTTCCCAGAGTTCCAATCTTGTGGAACTGGACATCTCGCCTAGTGGAGAGTCGATAGAAATTTCGATAGTGAACATGACATGGATGATCCAATAATGTGACATGATTTTTGTTGGGTTCACATATACAAAGAAACTAGATTTGGTAATGAATTTATGCGTTAAAAGAAATTCATTTCATTACGTTCGAACCCACTATGGTATAATTTTATGTTAGGTTTGTTCGTTAGTCTATCTAAGGATTGGATGATGCTATCTCCATGTGATAAAGTTTATCACTGCCACCTAGTTTAGCATGCTCGAACTCCTATAATAGCTTCTCTAGTTCATTTCCTTATTTAAAATAGTTTTTATTTTATTTTTCCTATTTTTCTAATATGAAATTACTTCCTTGTGATTTTCTCACCCTGCATGTAGGATCCCAAAGATCCTTAGCACGTTATACATGATTGTTCTTTCTAGTTTTATTTACTATTATAACTTTATCATTCACCTTAATCAATAACAAAAAAATTTTAAACAAAATTGATTTTCTATAATCACATTAAAACCATATAAAATTCCTTAGTAGATATTGGCCATTGAGAAGGGACAACCACATCAATGTTACCCCTAAAAATTGTTATTAGAGCATTTTGAAGCATTTAAAATGGGATCTATGAAGTTCGAATTAGAGATATTTAATAGTGGAAATGGTTTTAATCTATGGATAATTTAGATGAATGCTATGATATATCACAATGATTCAATTGATACTCTTCGTGGTCCAAACAATAAGGTTACCAGCTTGTCCCCTAATTGTAAAATGAAATCTACTTTTGTTGATGTTTCAGATGATGTTCTAAAGAAATCCCATGGCCCCATTTGTTTATCATTACAGTATAAAGTTCTTAGGGAATATTCCTTTGAGTCGTCTGCCAGGGGTATTTGGTCTAGTTGGAATCCATATTCATGAATAAGTCTTTAGATTTAATGTTTTATTAGAAAATGAGACTTAATACTTTCAAAATTATTCTTAGAACAACATTCACGCCAAATCATGATGACTTTAGTTGAATTATATTAGACCAATCAAACATAATGGTTGATATAGGGGATGAGGACTGAAAAATAATTCTTTTAACACCATTGTATTAATCATAGTCTTCTTTAACAAATTCAATTATGTATGGTAGGGACTCCTCAACTATTGAATAATTGTATTCTACTTTGTTATCCAAATACATCAAAAGAAAGGCACTATTATGAAATAATATGAGGGTCTAAATATTAGAGGAAGAGGTGATAAAAGAGATAAATAGTGAGAGATCATTCAATTATAAAAAATAGTTGTCTAAATCCATTAACAAAGAGTCTAAAAATAAATTGATCAAATGTTTTCATTGAAAACATCATGGGAAAATGAAACGTAATTTATTAAAAGAAAGAATGCCTATAGTGAGAATAATAGTGATAATTAATTGTTAATTAAATAGGATTTTCACACGAATGATTTGTTAAATGTTATTAACCATCCTTTTACTAAATAATGGATCCTAGATTAAAGATGATCATTAAAATCTTGTCTGAATAAGGATTATTTCATTGAGATAAGAGAGATTAAATCAGGATTGTAAACTTAGGGAATAAAAAGAGTTTTCTCATTTGGTTTATAGGTTTTGTTTCCCTAAAAATTCATAACGGTGTGGTTAAAAGTAATTATGAGTTTAAGTGAATACCCAAACTAAAAAGAAACCTTTTTTCTTTAGGTGTTCTATACCCAAAGGATTATACATAAAAATCAGGTACTGGTTGTTTTGGAACCACATGTGTTTCTCTTGTTGCTGTGAATAGAAAACAGAGTAATGGGTTATAAGGGTATGAAGTTAGGACACACATGAAGATATTAATTGTTTTATATGTTCAATACATAGATAATACCACATTTTAGAATATATGACTAGGGTATGTTAGTGAAAAAATAAAGATGAATATGAAAAAAAGCTTCTTAATTGAAGTTAACCCTAGTAGACATCCTTTCTATGAGGATTGTGTGTATGGGATGTCCACATGGGTTATTTATAGAAAGTATTATTAAAAATCTCTAAAACCTTTAGAGTGTGTCCACTCTGACCTTTGGAGACCCTCTAGGACTACCTCTCATAGTGAATGCTATTACTTTTTCCAACCATTGTAGATGAATACTCCCAAAATGTTTGGATATACATATTGAAACACAGATCTGATACATTTAAATCCTTTAGGAACATGAATTCTAGTGTAGAAACTAAATCAGGTAATAAGTTAAAAGATCATAAAATAGATAATGGTTTGGAATATCTATCGACTAAATTCATTGAATTCTATAACACTGAGGGTGTTTATTTGTATGTGATTGATGTGAAAAACCCATAGGAGAATGGGTTAGCCAAGAGAATAAACATGACCATCCCAGATAGGGTTAGGTGTATGCTGTCATATTCCTTCCATCCTGTTTCCATATGGGATGAGGCTATTACTATAGCTACGTACCGAATTAATATATTTCTAACCACTGCTAATGATTTTGAAACACTGTAAAAACATTGGATAAGAAAATCCTCAAAGTATTTCTCACCTTAGGTTTTTTGGATCCTCATCTTATTCACATTATAAGAATGTTAATTTTGAACCTAGGGATGTCAAGTGTATCATTTGTAGTTATCTTGTTTGTGTTAAGGGGTTTAGATTGTTGGAAGATAAACTATGATATAAAAGGTGTATTATAAATCTTGATGTTGTGTTCTAAGAGTCATGTCTTCCCAAAGGAATGGTTGTTCAATTTCAAGATACCAGTACACACCATCCATTGGATTTTGAAGTCATTCTTGAATGTCTAGACACTTTAGAACCTAAACCATCCTCTTCCGCTCACCCCTCACCACCTGAGGGTGAATAAAAATAAAATTTTCACTCAGAAACTGAAGAATAATGAGGTAAATATAGAGGATTCAAATTCACTTGAGACCTAAATGGAAAGGTTTTCAGACCCCCTACTCACTTTAGTCATAATAAAATGGTTATTTATTCCTTTTGTGTTGCTCAATAAATGTGTAATGATGAACCTAAAAATGTTAATAATGTTAAAAAAATAAAATTATTGCCGATAATGGTTGGATAATATGAATTATGCGATGCATTCCCTTTTGAATAATAAATCCTAGACTATTGTAACCTATTATCAGAATGAAACTGTTATTGGTTGGAGATGGTTCCTCAATAATAAATAGGTTAACAGTGTGAAATTAAAAATCAAATTTAAATCTGGATTAGTTTCTAAGGCGTATTTAAAGCATGTGGGAGTGGACTATGGTGAGATTTTCCCCTATTCTTAAACATTCATTTATTCATGGTTTACATGCATTTAATGATAAAAATAATTTTTATATGGAATAGTTATATGTTAAAAATACTTTTTGTAATGTTAGATGAAACAATTTATAGATGCAAAATCCTGATTTTTTTAAAATAATATAAAATTGAATCATGTGTTCATGTTAAAAATGACTTTACACGGTTTGAAGTAGTCCTCGAGGAAATTTTTTCACTATAAAAAAATTAGATTCATGTTTTTATTACAAACATTTTAATTAAACAATGATTTAAATGATTTTATTTTAGGATGACATGCTAGTTGTTTTTTATAACATAAAATTTGTTTTCTGCTTGAAAACCAAAATTAATTTTTCTTTTGAAATGATGGACATAGGAAATGAGAAATAGATCCTTTGAATGAAAATAATTAATCAAAGAAAAGAAAGTGTTTTGTTTGTATCTAATTATTATTTTTTGAAAAAGGTTTTGAAATGTTATTTTTTTGATAACATCAAACCAGAAAGAATACCCTTGGGTCATCACTTTATAATTTCTTTGAGACAATATCCTATTAGTGAATGTGTGATTTATTTCTGGAGCAACATCCCTTATGCTAATATTGTTGGGAGTCTTATGTATTCATATGTTTGTTGATGGCCTGATATTTTATTTTTCATGTGTACACTTAGTAGGTTCATGAAAAACCTAGAAAATAACACTAACATGATCTAAAATGGATTCTCATGTATTTCACAATGACTTCTTGTTTATGAATTCAATTTAGAAAAAATTATAGTAATGAAGATGACATTGTTGGATTTCTAGATTATTACTATGCTTCTAATATATATACCATCAAATTAAAAACTGTATTTTATCCATGATTACGGTTTCCCAAAATCATAAAAATGTTACATGAAATTAACAGTTTCTCTATCCACCGTAGTAGCTGAGTATATAGCCCTATCTAAATTCATTAAGGAAGCTATTTGGTTGAATGGAGTTATTCATGAGTTGTTCTTATTTGATTATGTTATCATTGTGAATAGTGACAGTCAATATAAATTAATTTTTTTGGGAAAATAAATTTTATGTGGTAGATAAATGCATATAGACATTAGAATTCACATTTAGGGATATAATTGGATCTTGAACTATTTGTGTCACTAAGATACACACCAAGGATAATCCAACTAATGGTTTGACTATGGTTGTATTCCTTTCTATGTTTAACCACAACTTAACTATTATGCACATTAGCCCATTTCAATAGTTAAAATTGTGAGGAAATTATATTTTAAATGAACCATTGGAACTGTAATTTGGAGATTTTTGGTTTTTTGCCCTACCATGCCATGCATTTATATTGAAATTCAATTATTCATTTTATTTTGAATCTTATTTAATTCATGATTCTGCATGGGAGTTATGTGTACAATTTTAAATTAATATTTATTTTTTGTTAAAACATTTTTATATTTGGTATATTGGTTCTTTTTTATTTATTTCAGTTTTCCTTATAATCAAATGGATTTTGTACAATTGATCATTCTTAATCCAATAGTACTGATGGTTCATAGGTGTGTTTCTTTGTTCAAGATTAATCTGGACTTGGTCCACTCCTCTAATGTGGGATTATTGTGTGCCCTCATCATATTCCCCACATATTTATTCAAACTGCCTCATTTATCATAACTATTACTGCGACCATCATCTGGGGGATTCTTTTCTTACCGCCTGATGCTCGCTAACATAGATTTAATGCGCTGCTCATCTTCTTCCATTGGTCATTCTGAGTTGGTCCATTCAGTTCACCAGAAGAGATTTTAGAGGTCTTTTTGAGGGACAAAACCATTTTATTTTCTATATATATTTAAGAAGAAAGAAATATAAGGTGCCCACTCTTGTCCCATGATCCCTTGTTCTTAGAGTTAATATATTCTAGAACAAGACATCTCATCTAGTGGATAAATGGTGGATATTTTGGTGTGGAACTTGACCTGGATGATCTGAGTATGTGTCATGGTTTCTCTTGGGATCACATCTTAATCGTAACCAAATTTCATTAATGAAATCTAGCACTATATGAAATTTATTTATTTCTTTTCAAACCCACCAATGTATCCATATATGTTGGATGTGTGAATAAGTTTGTTCAGGTGTGGTCAGTGCTAAATACATGTGAAAAATTTCATCAACACAACATAGTTTAGCAAGGGAAACCTCCCCATACATCTTCAATGGTCATTCTCTTTGTTTTAAAGAGTCTGTAATTGTAGTTTTTTTTTTCTAATATGACAGTCTCACCATGTGTTTTTTTTCACCACAGATGTGGGATCCCATGGATCTAAAGCATGTTATATCTAGTTGTTCTTTCTATTTTACGTTTTAATTCTAACTCGAGCATTAAACATAATCATTATCTGAATATTTCCAAAGAAAAATTATTTTCTCTAATATATTCATAACTATATAAAACACATCTGTGGATATTGGTCATGGATTAGGGACATCCACATCAAAGCTACCTTTAACATATGATATATGGTGGTTGTATGTGACTATATCTAGAGGCATATTATTTTTATGAGGTTATATTGTGTTAATATTTTATGATATAACATTGTAATATAATGGAATATATTATGAATTAATGTGGAGCATCCTAATGCATGTTAGAGTGAAAACATTCCACTTATTATCTCATTCAAATCCTCTCTCACATTGGGGGACATCCACATAGCGTTGTTAATTCCTCTGTATAATCATGTGAATAATTTATTGTAACATCCTAGGTCAATAAAGAATCATACATATTTCATATTTATTAATATCAGTGAATTAAATATTAATTTTACTTTAAAGGGTATCTATGTTCGATAGCGTACTCGATACGTAACAATGGGTTTCTTTAAAATCTTACGTTGCCCACTAATAATAAAATATTATTATTTTAAATGGTAGTTAACTCCTAACTGTTGTATTGGTAGGAATGAACAAAACTAACTAAAATATGGTTATACATGTTTTCTAAATGTATTTATATTTATCCAATAAATTTTAGAGGCTTAAAATGTGAATGAATCTGATTTTAAGCATAATTTACATTAAAAGGTCAATTTACCACCTTTTAATAGAGAACCCTCTTTAAATTTAGTTTTAGTCACTATAATACATTCTATTTGACCAAATAAAATCATTCTTTTTAATGGGGACATCAAATTCTACTTTGGGTAATTTTTTGGTATTTTTCTGATAAAGTTCATTTTTTTAATGAATAATGAAAAATATTGTATTTTAATACAAAAGTGCATTTTAATTTAATTTATTTATATGGTTTGATTATCTTTTTAATTGCTTATAAAGTGAAATTAAAATATATTTTCACCATTTAATCCCATGTTGTTCATTAGAATTAATTTCACTTTGAAATTGTACATAAACAAGTATCAATCTTTTATTAGTTATTGTTTATTAAAAACACACTATTTTTTTAACGATGGAAATTAATTTTAAAATTAATTAATTCCACTTCTTTGTTTTGAATTTTGAAAAATAGACACCATTTTTGAATTTGGAATATCAAATATAGCTTAGGCTGCATTTTTTTTATTTTTCCGAAAAACTTCAATTTTTGATGAATAGTGAAACAACATAGTGGTAGTTATAAAACTGACTTTTTAATTTAAATGAAATTTTACGGCTTCTGTGAATTTAATTTCAAAAATCTGACATATATGGTTGTTATCAAGAAGTAAATTTTGGTTCAATTAGATGAAAATATTTTTTGGTGAATAGTAACTTTTGACTTTTAATTGTTGCGGTTAAAGGTAAATAAGTTAATTCAAGGTAAAAATAATATTATAATAATTCAAAATTACCTTAACACTTGTCCAAACCTTATTTTATGAGTCATTAATGACTATGGTAATCTTTGGGTTTATTTGGGGACAACATTGAGCCACTTGGGAATGATAATGACAATTTAGATTAATTAACTTAAGTAAAGGAAAAAATGACAAAAGCAAATATCTTTTAGTAAATTATGTTTTTGAATGGGTTATTTAAATTATCTTTTAGAATATAAATATTAAATGGAAATATAAGAATATTTACTATATCATGGTATTTTTGTTATAATTTTTAGACATCAAATAATTTAAATTATGTATGACACAATAATGATGCAGTGTTTACCTCATTAATAAATCATTTAAATAAATAAGATTATAATGATTAAAATATTATCCAAAACCTATAAAATTCTTATTGGATGATTTTATTTTGACCATGAGTCATCTTATCATCGACTCTAAGGATTTATGGACCATTATAAATAGAATATCATTATATAAAAAAAATAATTTTTTCACACTTTCCTAAAAATCCCCTCCCCCTTATAAAGGGAGACCACTTCTAACCAATTCCTCACACCTCTAAAGCCATTTGGCTCGTCCAAACTCTGCCCAATTAAGCTCCCTACATACCTCTACTACTCATAGAAGCCTTAACATAGGCATAGGGCACTTCAAGAAGTCATTTGGTTCAATCCAAAGGGAGTTGCTCAAATTCAATGTAACAGTTTCTCTTAAATTGATTTCTTTTATTTTACTTCTCCAACCCCTAAAATCTTTTTATTACACAGTCAATCATAACTCATTAGATATAATATGGAATATTATATTGTATCAGTTTGAACTCAATCGAAAATAATGAAGGATATTGACATAGATTAAAATAATCATCAAACTATTGTGAGAAATATCCCCTTTTTCTTGAAAACATTTAAAAGTCACACTATTTGTCAAGAAGCCATTTAAAATATATTTTTGAATCAAAGTGTCCCATACCACTTTGAAACTTAAAAAAAATGATTTGAAAACTTTAATGTCAATATAAATAAATCCTTAAAACCATTTTTAAATCATGGACATTAATGCGAAAGATTTATAATAATAAATCTTTAAAACATTTTCAAATGATTTTTTAGTTAGAGTTCCTAACCAAAAAATAGACACTTGAATACAAATAATTTAGTTAATAAAAACATTTTAATATAATTATAATTAATGAATTCATGATATAATATGTCAAAGTACATTATATACACCATATAAAAGTGATTTGATGTATAACAACAAAGGAGTATCAATGGAATGTAAATTGAGATGAAATCTCTCATAAAGGTTGTATCCTCAGTTTAAGGATAAATCAATGACATAATTATGTGTGAAAAATATAAATACACTCAATATTATTGTATATTCAGTGTAAAAAAATCAAAGGACATTCACACATATTCTTGTAAAAACAACACCAATGAATTAGTTGTTTAACTCAATAAATGGAGATTGAGTTGAAATTACTCTTATCAAGTTCATATTGATGACTTGAGAATTTATCAATGGAGTGATTATGTGTATAAAAAGTATATCTACATAAAGGGGGTGTGTAAATTATGACATAAGAAAATAAATAGTGATTCCACACATAATCTTGGAGTAAAATAATCAATAAAGTATGCGTAAAGCTGAATGAGTGGAAATTGAAATTTCAAATTCCCTTATTGATTTAGTAACATTCGAAACATATACCCATGAACAAAGGATCATAAAATGATGATGTAAATATCCATAAATTAATGTATATTACACAATTAATACAATCATAGGAAGTACACACACCACATGCAATAAATAAGTGGTGAATAATGGAAATCTCATGGAATTAAAAGTGTGAAAAGAAACCCCTTACCTCTTTGTAATCAATCAAGTCTTATGAACAATAGTCAATAAACCCCAAATTAATCACATAATATCATTAATATTGAGAGAATAATGATAATATATATATCAAATGGCAGTACAAAATACACCACATAAATTAAATAAGTGGTGAACAATGGAAATCTCATGGAATTAAAAGTGAGATAAGAAATCTGTTAACTCATTGTAATCAATCAAGTCCTATGAAAAATAGTCAATAACACCCAAATTATTCACATAATATCATTAATATAAAGAGAATAATGAAAATATATATATTTAATTGCTGTAAAAAATACACCACATGAAATAAATAAGTGGTGAACAATGGAAATCCCATGGAATTAAAAGTGAGATAAGAAACCCCTTACCTCGTGTCCGAATTGACCCGTTCATTCTTTAATATCTCTAATAATTAACTAAATTTAATTTATACTTTATTAAGAACATTTTAAATTTTATTATTCCTTTTATATCACTTATTACAATTTTATAATCATTATGTAATCATTTAAGTTAATAACGTTCGTTTTGTCGATATTTGGCACTTGAGTCAAACATGAAAACCTTATGGTTACTAGTTGTTCTCATGGTCAAAAGACTATTATATCCAGAATGATATTCAGGATTTAGATATCCTATTTATAATATATATCCAGTATATACATGTATTTATAATAGTATAAATCATTTTTGGGTAGTAATGAAATGCACCGTTCATAGAGACGGTAAGTCGTACATACACATGAACGCTACATTCATTCCTATTTCTTATTTTAATGGACATAAAAAATAATTATACATAGGTATATTATAATTACAGTATAATATAATATATAATTTCATTAACTCCATCCTTAAGATAGCATTACTTTTCCTTGATCCCATCCTTGACCCTATTCCACATTATGTCCTGTGAAAAACATTTCAAAAACCGGGGATGAGCATAAAAAGCACAGTATGGGATATAAAACAAAGAATGAAAACATTTGTTAATAAATACATACAAAACATGAAATCATTTACTTACCTCATGAAATCATAAAATTTATTAAATACACATAGAAATCATTAATCATAAAGGTAACTTGTGGCATCCATATCATACTTACATTGTGGCTATCACAGCTTCATAGGGAGTTACTTTAGAAAACCCAAAAAAACAATATTCCCTAAATCTCTTAGGATAAACATTCACGTTTACCTCCATCACGTTATCCAATGCATTGGAGAGCTATCTCAGGCTCACCCTCCCTAGGTTTATCATGGAACCACCCATATACATAAATAATGCCGAAGAACCATAACATGATCATAACACATAATATAAGCATAAAGGAAAGATAACATTTCCTCATTGAAATAAAAAAATATCATTTAAAGGTATTGAAATAATAAATCCATTATAAAAATCATTTTCAATACCAAAATACATCAATAGAGTATATGGTATTTATTTTTCCTTTTAAAAAACATTACGGATTGTTATGGAAGACAAAGATCAAAGAATACTCGCGGCGGTGGAAATGTCGTTTTCACCGCTTACATAAAAAACATTTCTTTTGTTGTTTAGTAAAACAATTTGTATAAAAAGATTCCTTTTGAATGATATTAAAATTCAAAGGTGTTTATAAAGCGTATAAAAGAAAATTGTGTATTAAAACAAAATATGCCACAATGAAAGGAGATTGAGATGAAGTCCCTTACCTCGTGTTTGACTTTCCTCGATCCTTCTTTAATCTCTTGAATAATAGAATAAATTTAATTTATACTTACTTAATAACATTTTTAAAGTTTATTATTCTTTTTATATCACTTGTTACCATGTGATAAACATTATTCAATCATTTAAGTTAATAACGTTCGTTTTGTCAATATTTGGTACTTGAGTCGAAAATGGACTACTTATAATTTCATGATGTCCATGTGGTCAAAGGTTCAATATATCCAGAATTATATTCATTATTTTGATATCATATATATCATATATATCCATCATATACATGTTTCTATAATATTACCTAACATTTAGAGGTAAGAAATGAAATGCACCGTTCATGGAGACGGTAAGCCGTACGTACGCAGGAACGCTACTTTCATTTCTATTTCATATTTTAATAGAATTAAAACATAATAATACATAGTTATATTATAATTCCAGTATTTTATCATATATAATATCATTAACTCCATCCTTTATACATCCCACATAAGGCATTAACGAATCACATCACTTTGTGGAGGCGGTAGTCCCCACTTCCTCAAATGAGATTATCGTATTTACCCACTATAGAAACCATAAAGGATTGTAATAAATGAGAAGTACATAAGCATAATGAAATAATAAACATAATATATATCAAATATAAATACATTTCCATCATAATGGCCACCATGAGAGGCGGTTGGAGATATTTGAACATTCATCGTTTCGTGAGGCGTTAGTTTTCCATCCACAGAAACATTATGTTTTTCATCCATTAGATGGAGGTGTGTGAAACTGTAGTTTGAATCCATCTCATAAAAAGATCCTAGTATTTTTAGGATACTGGTTTTGTTACAAAATAAATGAGTAAAAAGAGTTTAGGGGTTGGAGGAGTAAAATAAAATAAAAAAATTAAGAGAAACTGTTACCATTAATTTGGGTAACACCCTTTGGTTTGAACCAAAGGACTTCTTCAAGTGCCCTATGCCTAAGGTAAGCCTTCTAAGAGGAGGATAGGGATGTAGGTTGATTAATTGGGCAGATAATGAACGAGCCAAATGGCTTGATAGTTGTGTGGAATTGGTTAGAAATGGTCTCCTTTTATAAGGGGGAGGATGGGCTCTTTAGGAATGTATGAAAACATTATTTTATTATAAACACATATTCGGTTTCAAAAGGTCCAAAAATCATTATAGTCAAATATAAAATTACTCATGGTCAAAATAAAATCATCCAATCAGAATTGTACATGTTTTGGATAATATTTTAATCATTATAATATTATGTATTTAAATCATTTATTAATGAGGTAAATACTACATCATTATTGTGTCATGAATAATTTAATTTTTTCGATGTCTAAAAATTTAAAAAATATACTATCATGTAGGAAATATTTTTAGATTTCCAATTAATAATTATTGTTGAAAATTGGATTTATATAACACCATATAACAATTAATTACTAAAATATTTTTGTTAATGTCAATTTTGTCTTTACATTAAATTAATTAATCTAAAGTGTCATTATCTTTCATAAGTGGCTCCATGGGGTCCCAAAATCGACACAAAGATGCCTATGGTCTGCCATTACTCATCAAATAAGGTTAGGACAATTGTTAAGGTAATTTTGAATTATTATAATATTCTTTTTACCCTAAGTTACCCTATTTACCTTTAACCGCGGTAAATAAAAGTCAAAAGTTACTATTCATCAAATATTTTTTTCATCTTAATGAACAAAATTTTACTTCTTTATTAAAACCATGTATGTTGTATTTTAGAAATTCAATTCACATAAGTTGTAAAATTTCATTTAAATGAAATATTCAGTTTTTTTAACCAACACTAACTGGTTTCACTATTCATCAAAAATTGATTTTTTTCAGAAAAATACCAAAAATTCAGCCTAAGATATATTTAATATTAAAAATTAAAAAATGATGTCTATTTTTTCGAATTAAAAACACATAAGTTTCATTAATTATTTTTAAAATCAATTCCCGTTGTTAAAACAAATAGCGTGTTTTTATGAAATAATAACTATCAAATGATTGACACTTGTTTATGTCCAATTTCAAAGTGAAATTAATTCCAATGACCAAAATTAGATTAAACGGTAAAACTATATTCTAATTAAACATTAAAACCAATTAAAAAGATAATAAAACCATATAAATTAATTAGATTAAAACATAGTTTTGAATTAAAATACAACATTTTTACTATTCATTAAAAAATGAACCTTATCGGAAAAATTCCAAAAATTTACAAAAATGAAATTTTGATGTCCCCATTCTAAATAAGGATTATATTTGGTCATATAGAATGTACAAAAGTACCCAAAACAATATTTAAAGAGGGTTTTTTACTAAAACATGATAAATCGGCCTTTTAATGCAAATTATGCTTAAAATTAGATTCATTCACATTTTAAGCCTCAATATTTTTATTGGATAATTTAAATACATTTAGAAAACATGTATAATCATATTGTAGTTATTTTTCTGCATTCCCACCAATACATTGGCTAGGAGTTAACTACCATTTAATATAATAATATTATATTTTTAGTGTGCAATGCAAGATTTCAAAGAAACCCATTGTTGCGTATCGGGTAAGCTATTGAACATAGCAACCCTTTATAAAGTAAAATTAATATTTAATTAAAAAATATTAATAAGTATGAAAATATATTATTCTTCATTTACTGGGGATGTTACATCCATCCCCCCTTTTGGAAATTGCATCCTCACAGTTTTTATTCACTTATCAAAATAAGTGGGGGGTATTTACCCCTCATAGAATTTTCATATTCCCACATTTCCTCTTCAACCATATGGGTTTTCCACAAAACATTTACCTAGTAAATTACCATATTACACAACAATTTCTCTCTATAGTCAAGAATCTGATCTGGTTGTTCCTCATAAGGGAGATTCTCTTTAAAATGAACTACCTCTGGGCTCAAAACATGAGATGGATCTGGCATATATTTTTTCAACATCGAAACATGAAAAACATTGTATACCTGGGAAAAACATGGAAGACATGTTGAGATCATGATCACTTGAGTTTAGGGTTTGTGGGATCAGTATTTACCTCTAGTGGAATTTTTCTATAAAAATTGTTTCCATTCGAGTATTCAGATGGCACCATATGAAGCGTTAAACAGAAAGAGATGTTTCACACCAACCTGTTGGGATGATGTTGGTGAAAGAAAACTCATAGGCCTAGAACTAGTGGAGGAAACGATGGAAAAGGTGAAGGTAATCCAAAACCACATCAAATCAGCTCAATGTAGGTAGAAGAGCTATGCAGATAACCGATGGAAGGATTTGGAATTTCAGGTGGAAGATCATGTTTTCTTGATGGTATCTCCATGGAAGGGAGTTATATATTTCGGTAAGAAAGGTAAAATGAATACCAAGTAAATCAAAACATTCATAATTCTAGAAATAATTAGGGTTGTAGCTTACCGTTTAGAAATTCCGCCAAGTCTCTCCAAAGATCACGATGTGTTCCACATATCACAGTTGAGAAAATACATGCCTGACCCAACACATGTACTCACCTATGAGGAATTAGAACTGGAACCCGATCTGTCTTATTGTGAAGAGCCCATCAGGATTCTTGATACAAGAGAACAAGTTATGAGAAACTGGACGACTCGTCTGGTAAATGTTTTATGGAGAAACCATAAAATCGAAGAGGCAATGTGGGAACCCGAGGAACTTATAATGAAAAATCACCCGAGTATTTTCATGCGGTAGTATTCTAGAAATTTCGAGGACAAAATTATTTGAAGTAGGGCAGAATGTAACAGCCCAAGATTCTGTGGTACGCTTCTCTTTGAATAATACAGTATCATGTGTTGTATGCAACTTTGAGTTCTAACACACACCACAACCAATCAAACTTGTCGTTATGAATAGTAATACCCACTTTTTGAAATATTATAAATTTTATCTTACAAAAAGGTCTTCATTTTTTGATTCGGAATATCGAAATTATCCTAGGGTGAAATTTTTGTATTTTTCTGAAAACATTCATATTTTGATGAATATGGAAAATTAGTATATTTTAATTAAAAACAGCTTTTTTAATCGAAATAATTAATAGTGATAAATTATGAATTTGGGTGGTTTTAAAGTATATATAGAATATAGTTTTAAAAATTTAATACAATGTTGGTCATTGGAAAAAATTCAACATTTAAACCAGACATAAACAAGGGTCAATCTTTTTATTTTTATTATTTCTTTAAAACACGCTTTTTATTTTGACAACATGAATTAATTTTAAATTAATTTCTACCACTTATATTTTTTGAATTTAGAAAAATGGATTGAATATTTAGAATCAGGAGATCTATATTATGTAAATAGGTTACTTTTATTTTTAAAAATTTTGAATAATTACTTCAGAAAATATTTTATTTACCTTGATTAATGGGTTGATTCGGAAAATAAGGGTAAAACAATAATATTATAATAATACTAAATTACCCTAAACGTGTCTTAACCCTATTGGTTGATACATGTCTGACCATGGGCATATTTGGGTCGATTGTGGGTCCACATGGAGCCACTTGTAAGTGATAATGACACATTATATTAATTAAGTTAAAGTAACCACAAAAATGACATAAGCATATATCTTTTAGAAAAAAAAAATCTTTACATAGGGTTATATATGTTATAATTTTTACTATAAATAATATTTATAAATATAAAAATATTTTCTACCTAATATTATTTTATTTATAATTTTTAGACATTGAATAATTAAATTCATATTTGACACAATAATGATGAAGTATTTTCCTTATTAATAAAAGAATCAAATAATTGGTGTTATAAATGTTGAAATAAATATAATTTGAAACTTTTTATGGAATACACGAATTTTATAGGTTTATATTAAATTATATGGATGATTAAATGCATCTTATTCTAAGTAATAAAGTTGTGATGACTTTCACAAAATCAAAATACCAAATAGTTTCAAAATTGACATAAATTAATATTTAAAACAAATACTATATTATTGGTTGATATAATATTCCTAAAAATGTAATGTTCGGCAAAAGGGATTAAATAATATTATATATGTCATTAATGAGCAACCTGATGTTCACATGGATGTTTAGAGTATGTTTATTAACTATATATAATAAGAATGCAAGAAGACACAGAAAAAGTTAAACTATTAAACTAAGAGTTAAATATAAACGTTAAGGTTAATATGGTGAACTAAACCTGTCTAAAACCTATTGGTTGGGAGGTTTTAGACCCATCCTCACCTTATCATTTAAATAATTCATTTTTGAGCCATTAGAAACCGAAAATTAATTTATTATAAAATAATATTTTAAGTTTTTCCTAAGGTGCCCCTCACCCCTCTTATAAAAGGGCGCTCCCCCTTCACTCTATTTCACGCCTTCTAAGACATTTGTCTTGTAAAAACTATACCCAATTAAGATCCCTATATCCATATCCTCTTCATACAATCCTTAACATAGGATTAAGTCACCTCACAAGTTCTTTTTGGTTCAATCTAAGGAGAGTTACCGAAATTTAAGGTACTGATTTCTCTTAGCTTCTTTTCTTTTATTTTACTTCTCCAACCACAAACCTCTTCCTATTCTTTTATTTTGCAACAAAACCAGTATAATAAATATACTAGGATATTTGTGTGAGATTTATTTGAACTCAACTTACACACACCTCCATCTAATGGGTGAAGAACATAATGTTTCTGTTGATGGGAACCAAATGCCTCACGAATCAGTGATTGTTGAATTATCTCCTACCACCTCTCATGGTGGCCATTACGATGGAACTATAATTAAATATGACATTAATGATATTTATTTTATATATAAGCTTCAGTAATTCCATTTTATATCATACCATTATTCATTTCATGTTTTATATATATAAGAAAATTTCATTTGAGGAAGTGCGGACTACCACACCCTCAAAGTGATATGACTCGTTCATTCCAGACATGGAATGTATAAAGGATGGTTTTAATGAACACAATTAACATATATAAGATATTATATTATAATGGAATAATAATATACCTGTGTATCATTTGGTTTTGATTCCATTTAAAATGAAAAATGAAATGGATGTAGCGTATGTACGTACGTACAGATTACCGTCTCCACAAAGGCGATGAGATTCATTTCCCCATCATATCCAGTCAATAATAATTCTCATTTTATGATTAAAATTAATGTTTAAGGAATTGATATCATTCTGGTTATGAATATGATACAACCTATCCATAAGAAACACAACTTATGTAACAAATCATATAATGGAAAACGAATCAGTTAACACTCGAAACGACGATAATACTAAAATATTATTAACAAACCAATATTAAAAGATCATATATGATATAATATTTATATATATGATTCTTGTATAATTTAATAAAAATGATTTTACTATTATACAGGAGGTTAACCTACCCTCGAACAAGGAAAATTACAAGGTAAGGGTTTATTTCAAAATCTATTCATTATCCGAGGTTGTTTATACGTAATTATCTACTAGGACCTCTTTATCATCAACATACATGTTTCTTAAAAATGTATTTCAAATCATTCTTACTATTTTATAGACTATGGATTAAATTCATTTATACCCTTGCTGAATTTTTATAACATGTTTATAAGGGAATCTATCTGTCGTTTTCCAAACGAAGTCCTTTTTAACTTTTTCGACAGAATTAAGATATGAATGTCTTTTTTAACATATACAGTGGGTGCAGCTATTTTCTGCCATTATAAAACTATTGAAGCTTACCTTACAAGCTTATAAGAATATTTTCAAAGTAATTGTTTTATTTTATAATTATGTTAATTTTAAATGATTTCAAAATAGTGATATTTCACTCAAATATTTTTTATTTCTTCTATGTCAACATCTTTTAATGGATTTTAACCTTATTTGATGTTGATTTATTATGATACAAAACTTCCATATAGTATTGAATTTTTTGTGATATGTTTGACTATGGATGTGTTATTTTTATACCATTCATGGTTTATGGATAATGTATTGACATTTCGTATGTTATTTTTAATACGAATGTTTATGTTATGTTTAAAACTGTTCATATGAGGAATGAATTGGACATAATAAGTGACGGGTGGAGCCCGCTATAGCTCCTCGTGCATCAGTAGGTCTCATTAGTCACACTAGTGTCTTGGCACAAGGCCTTGACAAAATCTTATTTGTAGTCTTGGCACAAGGCTATGACTTTGTGGTTATGATAGTCTGGAATTATGCATTCCATCATTATTAAAGTGGTTATTGATATTTCATGTGATTATTCGACTAGTAGAATATCCATGTGAATAAGTAAATGACATTAGTTAATTTTATTTCTTCCATATTATGTAGAAGTTCAAGTTTAAAAGTCTTTTGTGTTAGTTATACATTTACTTAAATGTTTATGCTTATTTATGAATGTTTTTGATATATTGTTATCCCCACTGGGAATTTGAGCTCACCCCTTTATATGTTTTATTTTTCCCAGAATGTGAAGAAGTATTTTATGAATGAACTGTAGGGATAGTATGAGGGGATATGAGTGTGGACTATGGAGACTATGTTGTTGTAGTTTTCATTTTATGATGTAATGTAAAATTCATGAATGTATCTAGTTCATCCAAGGATTCTAAACTAATTGGTCTTTAGAGACTTGATCTTTTGTGATCATGCCAATGTTATGTAATAATGCACTGACTCTGGTTAAAAATTAATTACTAAAAGGTTTTTGTTTATGACAATTTTACCTTTACATTACATTAATTAATCTAAAGGGTCATTACCATTCAGAAGTGGCTCCATGGGGTCCCAAAACCGACCCAAAGATGCCCATGGTCGACCATTACTCATCCAATAAGGTTAGGACATGTGTTAAGATAATTTTTAATTTTTACAATATTCTTTTTACCTTTAATTTCCATATTTACCTTTAACCGCGGAAAATAAAAGTAAAAAGTTACTATTCACCAAAAATTATTTTTATATTATTATACCAAATTTTACTCCTTCATATTAACCGTGTCTCTCATATTTTAGAAATTCAACTCACAAAAGTGGTAAAATTATCTTTTATGTGAATTTCGAAATTCTCCTAGGAGGTGGGTAAAGGACTGTGAAAAGTTTAATAAAATTTTTATATATATAAAATTATTATAAACTAAATCCAATGAATTAAAATAAACTTATATAAGTATTATGTATCTATTTTGACATAAATTAATTTAAATAAAATATAATATTTTTTAAATAAAAATTTGGTTTTACTATAACTTTGTGTTTTTCACTATTCATCAAAAATTTAATGTTTTCAGAAAAATGCATAAAATTCACCCTAAGATAATTTTGATATTATGAATTCAAAAATTAATTATATTTTACCAAATTAGAAACATAAAAGTTGCATTTATTAATTTAAAATTAATTCCTCTTGTCAAAACCAAAAGGCGTATTTTTAAGAAATAATAACTATCAAAATATTGACACTTGTTTACGTCCAATTTTAAATTAAAATTACTTACAATGACCAGAATTGGATTAAATGTTAAAAATATAATCTATTTATACTTTCAAACCATTAAAATTTATTATTTAACACTATAAATTATTTCAATTAAAAAATTTGTTTTTAATTAAAATATAGTAATTTTCACTATTCACCAAAATTTGAATGTTATCAGAAAAATACCAAAAATTTATCAAAACTAAATTTTTATCTCCATATTCTAAAGAAGAATTTTATTTAGTCAAATTGAATATATAAAGGTGTCAAATATTGGATTTAAAAAGGTTCACCCTTAAAAGGCAGTAAAATTACCTTTTCTGAAAAATACTTCCTTTATCTAAAAAAATTGAATTTGATCTTACATTATGTCTAAGAAACTCATAATATGGATTCAAAGATTATAAGGATTATATAATGTTTAAAATTCAGTTAATACTATTCATAAATTCTTTTTAACGGCTAGTTTGGTAAGTCATGGTGTGCTTGAACTCGATGTTGCATGTAGTGAAAGTTATTGAATTTAGATAAATGGATTCCAACTATAAGGACTTAGCCTTAAAAATTACATAATCTTGAATTAAATAAATAATTCATATTGAGGATATTTTCACTTTTAAGGTTTTATATAATTAGGCCATAACTATTACATTACAACTTCAATATTACATGTAGACACTATTACCCAGTATCCATTTTTCATAAAATAAAAACTCTTAAAAAAAGAGAGATGCCTAGTACAATGTTTTAGACAAAATGGCATTTCCTTGATCTCATCCTTGACCCTATTCATCTTTATGTCCTGTGAAAAACATTTCAAAACTTGGGATGAGCATAAAAATCTTAGAAATGGTTATAAAATAATGAAAAGAAACATTAGCCCATCAATAAATACAAATCAATGAAACCATATTTTTCAATCACAACATACCTTATGAAATCATAAGATTTATGAATAACACACACAAATAATTAATCATAAAGGTTACTTATTGAATCCATATCAAACCTACACTGTAGCTATCATAGCTACATAGGGAGTTACACTTGGAGTGCCAATCAGAGTATATTCCCTAAATCTCTTAGGAGAAATATCACGTTTACCTCCGTCATGTTACCCAATGCATTAGAGAGCTATCTCAGGCTCACCCGCCCTAGGTTTATCACGGAACCTCCCATATATATATGTAGACAATGACCAATAACCATAAAATAATCATAACACATAACACATGTATAAAGTAAATACAACATTTCCACATTCCAATATATCAAATCATGATATTGAAATAAACAATGATTTATCGAATCATTTTCCAAACCATTTAAAAAGATATTTTTGAATCATAGTTTCCCATTCCACATTGAAGATTTTAAAAGAATTATCATTTTAAAACATTAATGTACTTATAAATAAATCATTAAATCCCATTTTCAAAACATGGACATTAAAGAGAAATATTTATAATAATAAAATCTTTAAAACATTTAAAACTATATTGTAGTTAAAGCGTTTCTAAAAAAATGAGAGACTCTTGAATACATATAATTGAGGAGTAAAATATAATAATAACATTATAATATCATGATAACAAAGGTATTCATGATAAAATATGTCAAAGGACAGTATATACACCATATAAAATTGAATTGGTGCATAACAAGAAATATGTATCAATGGAATGTAAATTGAGACAAAGTCCCTTACAAAGACAATATCATTAAATTAAGGATATATCAACCAGATAAATATTTGTGAAAAATATAAATACACCCAATATAAGTGTATATTAAGTTTAAAATAATCCTAGTTCATTCACACATATTCATAGGATGACATAAAAAAGAAATAGAATATCAACCCAAAAAATGGGAATTGGGTTAAGAAGTTCCCTTACCGATTTGGTAACTTACCAGACATATGCCACATGAAATAAGTATCATCAAATGAAGATGTAAATAATATTAAATGAAAGTATATTACACAAATATTACAATCATTTACAGTACATACAACACACAAAATGAGATAGTGGAAATTATAGCATGAATCTCATGGTAATAAAAACAAGTGAGATAAAGACCCCTTACCGCGTTGTAATTAAATCAAGTCATATGACAAAAAGTTAATAACCACCAAATGAATCTCATAATAACATAAATATAATAAGATTAATGATAATATATATCAAATGGATCTACAAAATACACCACATGCAATGAATAAGTGGCAAACAATGGAAATATCATGAAATTAAAAGTGAGATAAAAAAATCCGTTACCCTGTGTCCAACATGACTCGATCGTTCCTTTAATATCTTGAATATTAAACTAAAGTTAATTTATAATTGATTAATAACATTTTTCAAGTTTATTATTCCTTTTATATCAATTATTACCATGTTATAAAAATTATGTAATCATTTAAGTTAATAACATCCATTTTGTCGATATTTGGTACTTGAGTAAAAAATGAACACCTTATATTTACATGTTGTTCATGTGGTCAATAGTTCATTATATACTGAATGAAATTAATCATTTAGATATCATATATATCATATATATCCAGTATATACATGTATTTATAATAGTACAAAATATTTGGAGGTAAGAAATGAAATGCACGGTTCATGGAGACGGTAAGCCGTACGTACGCATGAACGCTACTTTCATTTCTATTTCTTATTTTAATGGAATTAAAACATAATGATACATAGTTATATTATAATTATAGTATAATATCATATATAATATCATTAAATATATCATTTATTCATCCCATATAAGGCATTAACGAGTCACGTCACTTTGAGGGGGCGGTTGTCCGCACTTCCTCTAATGAGATTAATGTGTTTACCCATAATGGAAACCATAACGGAATGATATTAATGGAAATTAAAAAAGCATAAAGAAAACATAAACATAATATATATCATATATAAATATTGTTCCATCACAATGGCCACCATGAGAGGTGGTTGGAGATATTTGAACACTCATCATTTCGTGTGGCTTTAGTTTTCCATCCATAGAAACATTATGTTCTTAATCCATTAGATGGAGGTGTGTGTAAGTATAGTTTGAATACTTATCATAAAAACATCCTAGTATATTAAAGATACTGTTTTTTTACCAAATAAAGGAATAAAAAGTGTTTAGGGGTTGGATAATTAAAATAAAAGAAAACAATTTAAGAGAAAGTGTTACCTTTAATTTGGGTAACTCCCTTTGGATTGGAACAAAAGGACTTCTTGAAGTGACTTCTGCCTAAGGTAAGGCTTCTAGGAGGAGTTGAGGGATGTAGGGAGATTAATTGGGCTGAGTTTGGACGAGCCAAATGGCTTTATATTTGGGGGGAATTGGTAAGAAGTGGTCTCCTTTTATAAGGGGGGGATTTTTAGGAAAGTGTCAAAACATTATTTAATTATATAATGTTATTCGGTTTATAATGGTCCAAAAATCATTAGAGTCAATTATAATATGACTCGTGGTCTAAATAAAATCATCCAATAAAAATTGGATAGGTTTTTGATAATATTTTGATCATTATAATCTTATTTATTTAAACAATTTATTAATGAGGTAAACACTGCATCATTATTGTGTCATAAATAATTTAAATTACATGAAGTGTAAAAATTATAACAAAAATACCATGATTTAAGACCTAGGTTAATCTTTACAATGAATATTTATAGTCCAAAATATAATTTATATAACCCCTTATAAAAATTAATTTACAAAAAGATATTTTCTTTTGTCATTTTTGCCTTTACTTTAAGATAATTAATCTATATTGTCATTATCACTTCCATGTGGCTCAATGGGGTCCCAAAATAGACCCAAATATGCCCATGGTCATTAATGTCTCAAAAAATAATGTTTGGAGAAGTGTTAAGGTAATTTTAAATTATTATAATATTTTTCTTACCTTGAATTACCTTATTTACATTTAACCGTGGTAAATAAAAGTCAAAAGTTACTATTCACTAGAAATTATTTTTATCTTATTGAACCACATTAAAATACTTGATAACAACCATGTATGTCATATTTTATAAATTTAATTCAAAGAAGCAGTAAAATTTCATTTAAATGAAAAATTCAGTTTTCTTAACTACCACTAAGTGGTTTCACTATTCATCAAAAATTGAAGTTTTTCAGAAAAATATCAAAAATTCATCCTACGATATATTTGATATTCTGAAATCAAAAATGATTTCTAATTTTCCTAATTCAAAAAATAGAAGTGTCATTAATTAATTTTAAAATTAATTCCCATTGTTAAAACAAATAGCGGGTTTTTAAGAAACAATAACTATGAAAAGATTGATACTTGTTTAAGTCCAATTTCAAAGTGAAATTAATTACAATGACCAAAATTGGATTAAATGGTAAAAATATATTTTAATTTCACTTTAAACCCAGCTAAAAAGATAATCTAACCATATAAATAAATTATATTAAAATTCACTTTTGAATTAAATTACAATACTTTTCACTATACATTAACAAAATGAACATTATCAGAAAAATACCAAAAAATTACCCAAAGTAAAGTTTGATATCCCCATTCTAAAGAAGGATTTTATTTGGTCAAATAGAATGTATTAATGTGAACAAAACTACATTTAAAGAGGGTTCACCATTAAAAGGCAGTAAATTGACCTTTTAATGTAAATTATTCATAAAATTAGATTCATTCGCATTTTAAGCCTCTAACATGTATTGGATAAATTTGAATACATTTAAAAACATATATAATCATATTTTATATAGTTTTGTTTATTCCCGCCAATACAATGGTTAGAGTTAACTACCATTTAAAATAATAATATTTTATTATTAGTGTGCAACATAAGATTTTAAAGAAACCAGTTGTTGCGTATCGAGTACGCTATCGAACATAGAAACCCCTTTAAAGTAAAATAAATATTTAATTCACAAATATTAATAAATATGAAATATTTATTATTCTTTATTTATCTTTGATGTTACATCCTTCCCCCCTTTTGGGAATTGCATCCTTGCATTTTTAAAAAACAAATGGGCTCAAAAACATCATTGAAAGTCCCACATCGGAAAAATATTCAGTAAAAATATCACTTTGAAAGAATGAAAGATAAGCACAAAGGTCACCTGAGATAACCCATACTAGGATTACATGTAGGAAAAAAAGGATATGAAAGAGGGAACAAACTGTTATGTTCTGATGAAGAGTGATAGGAAAAATGATTAGGAGAAAGTTAACCACTAGAAAATCACAAACATGTGATGGGTTCAACGGTTCTTGATTACCCAGTAAGAAACGTTAACAGACAAAGTTTTTGTTTTATGTTACATTCCATAAAGTTGAATAATTTAGTTATGATCTTAACTAAAAAAATAAGGAAACATATTTACTTTTCATGTAGACTTTCATCCTTTAATAAATTCCTATCACAAACTCATCTTGTATCAAGATGATGAGTATTCAAACTGACTTGGTCACATTAAAATGATAAAATAAACTTCTAGAGTATCACATAATCCACAAAAAAAGTTATATATTTCCCATGACATTAGATATTAACCAAAACCAAAAATGGTTAGTACGAGATCATATAATCTCCAGAAAAGATAATCCTTCATAAAAATAAATTCTACTCTTAATCTCCAAAATTGAACAAAATGTACCCAAAGTTCAATAAAGACCATTTAATATACCATTGTCCTTAAAATTCTTCAAAATAACCCAAACTAAAATTGTAACCCAAAACTCAGAAGGATTCAATCACATAGTCTTCCACTATAAATCTTAACATTTATCTCCAAATAAAAAATCAACTACTCTAAAAGTATCATACTGAAATGTAATAAACAAATCAGATATTCTCTATGATAGGTTAATCATTTACATAAAAACCAAATCACCATATTTCCATAATAAAAACATAGATTCTCCCAAAATAAAATTAAACCATTACTCATCAAAGGAAAAGATAATTATTCCCTTGAATAACATTTTAAAATATCAATCTCCAGGGTTACACATACTATAAAAAGTCTTCTAATGTGACCCCATCATCAAAAGAGCCCTAATAATTTAATGTATTTCACCATCCTAAAATCAACCATACCACTTGAATCCCTTATATGTAGACTTCTTACTCATTCAATGTTCATCATAATCCATTAACCATTCTTTTCCAACTTATTCTGAAATACTTCTTTCCTATAAACAAAACCATGGATAATATCCAAAGATTCAATAATGTCAAAACATAGGTTAAGAAATAATCCATACCATTCATTGGTCATTGTCAGTTTTTTTATCCTAAACTAGAATGGCATTAGGTATTAATAAAAAAATATTTTTACGGTCCCGGTGATCCCATTACCAAAAATTCTTCATAGGACATGTGTTTGTATAATGACCATGCACACCACATTTAAAACATTCAATTGATCCCTCATAAAGAACTTCATTACCTTTCCTAGAGTCAACTGGATGATTCCTTTTTCCATGGAAGGTTATTAATTTATGACCTTCATTTCCACATTGGTAGCATATTCCCATCCCTTTGAAAAATTTTCCTAGGTGTGTCTTTCCACATCCTTGGCACATAGGTTTTTAAACCTACATACCTTTTTCATTATCACATGAAATTCCGTGGGGATTTGTTTCTCGCATATAAAATGCCCTATAAAAAACACCAAGGTTAAAGTGGTCAATCATGACTCCAGATAATTGCTTGAGAATAACCACAAGAGTTCTCATTGATTCTCCCACTTCATTAAATTTCTCATTCAGAAAACCGTTATAGTTTTCTTCACATCCATTGTTGCTTTGATGTCTGCTAGATCCAACCATTGGATAAAATGATAATTATTTTAAAATCATCAAAGTGGTATGAGACACTTTGATTCAAAATTATCTTTTTAAATGGTTTTGAAAATGATTCTATAAATAATTGTTTATTTCAATATCATGATTTGATATATTGGAATGTGGAAATGTTATATTTCGTTTATACTTGTGTTATGTGTTATGATTGTTTTATGGTTATTGGGAATTGTTTACATATACGGGTGGTTCTGTGATAAACCTAGGGTGGTTGAGCTCGAGATATCACTCCAATGCATTGGGTAACGTGATGGAGGTAAACGTGATGTTTCTCCTAAGTGATTCCAGGAATATACTGTGATGTGTATTCCAAGTTTAACTCCCTATGTAGCTGTGATAGCTACAATATAAGTTTGATATGGACCCCATAAGTAACCTCTATGATTAATGGTGTGTGTGTTATTCATAAATATTATGATTTCATAAGGTATGTTATTATTGAAAAATATGGTTTCATTGATTTGTATTTATTTATGGGTTAATGTTTCTTTTCATTATTTTATAACCCTTACTGATATTTTTATGCTCATACCAAGTTGTGAAATCTTTTTCATAGGACATAAAGAAGAATAGGGTCAAGGATGAGATCAAGGAAAAGTCATTTTGTCTAAAACATGGAACTAGACATGTCTCTTTTTTTAAGATTTTTTATTTTATGAAAAATGGATACTAGGTAATAGTGTCTACATGTAATATTGAAGTTGTAATGTAATAGTTATGGCCTAATTCTCTAAAACTCTAAACTTGAAAAGATCCTCAATGTGAATTATTTATTTAATTCATGTTTATGTAATGTTTAATGTTGGGTCCTTATAGTTGGTATCAAAGGGAGGTTTAGATAACTTTAGAGGTTAGGGTATTCTTTAAGCATAAGTGACATTACCATAATGGTTAGGATTTCAAAAGGAGTCAATTATTTTTTAGATAAAGTGAATGAGTTTAAGATAACATGACTAGTTATATCTTAGTATATACCCCCCTCAGTAGATATTATATGATGATTTTAATGATATAATCACACTTACCTTTCTGGTTTTAGTCAATGGTTGGATCTAACAGACATCAAAGTAACACTGGTTGTGAAGAAAACTATGACGGTTTTCTGAATGAGAAATTGAATGAAATGGGAACTATAATGAGAACTCTTGTGGTTATTCTCAACCAACTATCTGGAGTCATGATTGACCACATGAAAGTTGTTGATTTTTATAAGGAATCATATATGCGAGAAACAAATCCCCACAGAAGTTTAGGTAATAATAAAAAAGGTATGTATGTTCAAAAACCTATGTGTCATGGATGTGGAAAGAAACACCTAGGAAAATGATTCAAATGGACAGGAAGATGCTATAGATGTGGAAATGAAGGTCATAAAGAAAGAACCTACCATGAAAAAAGGAAACATCCAGTTGACTCTAGGAAAGGGAAAGAAGTTCTTTCTGAGAGATCAATTTAATGTTTTAAATGTGGTGTGCATGGTCATTATACAAACACATGTCCTATGAAGAAGTTACAGGAATGGGGTCACTAGGATCGTACAAATATTTGTTTACCAATACCTAATGCCATTCCAATTGAGGATGGTGAAACTAACAATGAAAAATGGAAGGTATGGATTATATCTTAACCTATATTTTGACATTATTGAATCTTAGGATATTATTCATGGTTTTGTTTATAGGAAAGAAGTAATTCAGAATAATATTGAAAAGAATGGTTAATGGATCATGAAGAATGTTAAATGAGTAAGAATTCTACATATAAGGGACTCAAGTGTTATGATAGATTTTTGGATGGTGAAATTCATAAAGGTATTAAGGCTCTTTTAATGATGGGATTACATTAGAAGACTTTTTATAGTATGTGTAACCCAGAAGATTGAAATATTAAAATGTTATTCAAGGGAATAATTATCTTTTCCTTTGATGATTAATGCTGAAATTTTATTTTGGGAGAATCTATGTTTTTATTATAGACATATGATGATTTTGTTTTTATGGAAATGATTAACCTATCATAGAGAAAATGTGATTTGGTTAATTACACTTAAGTATGAGACTTTAAGAGTAGTTGATTTTTTATTTTGAGATAAATTTTAAGATTTATAGTGGATTACTATGTGACTAAATCCTTCTAAGATTTGGGTTGAAATCTTAGTTTGTGTTATATTGAATAATTTTAAGGACAATGGTATATTGAATGTTCTTTATTGAACTTTGGGTACTTTTTTGAATTTTTGAGATTAAGAGTAGAATTTCTTTTTATAAAGGATTATCCTTTCAAGGGATTATATGATCTCATACTAAACATTTTTTGTTTTGGTTAATGTCTAATGATAGGTGAAATATATACCTTTTTTTGGATTATGTTATACTCTAGAAGATGATTTTAGCACTTTTAATGTTACCAATCAAGTTTGAATACTCATCATTTAGAGAAAGGAGGATTTTGTTTGAGGAATTTAGTAAAGGATGAAAGTCAACATGACAAATAAGTATGTTTCCTTATGTTTTTAGTTAAGCTCATAAATAAAATCATCATCTTCATGGAAAGTAACTTAAAACAAAAACATTGTCTGTTAAATTTTCATACTGGGTAATCAAGAACCGTTGAACCCATCATATGTTTGTGATTTTCTGGTGGTTAACTTTCTCCAAATCATGTTTTCTATCACTCTCCATCAGAATGTGACCGTTTGTTCTCTCTTTCATATCCATGTTTTCCTACATGGAATCCCAGTATGGGTTATCTCAGGTGACCTTTGTGATTCTCTTTCATTCTTTTAAAGTGATACTTTTACTTACTCTTTTTCAGATGTGGGACTTTCAATGATGTTTCTGAGCCCATTTTTTTTAAATTGCGAGGACGCAATTCTCAAAAGGGGGGAAGGATGTAACATCCTAGGTAAATCAAGAATAGGAAATATTTAATATTTATTAATATTTGTGAATTAAATATTAATTTTACATTAATGGGGTTTCTATTTTCGATAGTGTACCCGATACGCAACAACAGGTTTCTTTAAATTATTACATTGCACACTAATAATAAAATATTATTATTTTAAATGGTATTTAACTCCTAACCGTTGTATTGGTGGTAATGAACAAAACTAACTAAAATATTATTATACATGTTTTCTAAATGTATTTAAATTTATTAAATAAAATATAGAGGATTAAAATGTGAATGAATCTAATTTTAAAAAAAAAATACATTAAAAGGCCAATTTACCGCATTTTAATGGCGAAATATATTAAATATAGTTTTGGTCACTTTAATAAATTATATTTGACCAAATAAAATCCTTCTTTAGAATGGGGACATCAAATTTTACTTTGGGTAATTTTTTGTTATTTTTTGGAAAAAGTTTATTTTTTAATGAATAGTGAAAAATATTGTATTTCAATTCAAAAGTAAATTTTATTATAATATATTTATATGGTTATATTATCTTTTAAATTGGTTTCAAAGTGAAATTAAAATATATTTTTACCATTTAATCCAATTTTGGTCATTGGAATTAATTTTACTTTGAAATTGGACATAAACAAGTATCAATCTTTTCATAGTTATTGTTTCTTAAAAGCACGCTATTTGTTTTAACGACGAGAATTAATTTCAAAATTAATTAATGACACTTCTATGTTTTGAATTTGGAAAAATAGACATCGTTTTTGAATTTGGAATATCAAATATATCTTATGCTGAATTTTCTATATTTTTCTGAAAAACATCAATTTTTGATGAATAGTGAAACCACTTAGTGGTAGTTTAAAAAACTGACTTTTTCATTTAAATGAAATTTTACCTCTTCTGTGAATTAAATTTAGAAAATCCATCATATATGGTTTTTATAAAGAAGTAAAATGTTGTTCAATAAGATGAAAATAATGTTTTGTGAATAGAAACTTTTGACTTTTATTTACCGCTGTAAAAGTTAAATAAGGTAATTCAAGGTAAAAAGAATATTATAATAATTCAAATTTACCTTAACTGTAACACCCCAGTTAAATAAATAATATTCCATTTTCATATTTATCTTTATTTTTGAATAAAATATTAATAATACTTTAAAGGGAATGCTATGCTCGAGGGCATACCCAATACACAACAATGAGTTTCTTTGAAATCTTACGTTGTACTCTAATAATAAAATAATATTATTTTAAAAGGTAGTTAACACCAAGCCGTTGTAATGGAAGAAATGAACAGAACTAACTACAAAGTGATTATATATGTTTGTCAAATATTTTTACTTTTATCCAATAAATTTCGGACGCTTAAAATGCAAATGAATCCAATTTTAAGCATAAATCTTATAATATTCATTAAAAGGACGATTAACCGCCTTTTGATGGAGAACCCTTTTTAAATATACCTTTGACAATTTTATATGTTGTATTTGACAAAATAAAATCCTTATTTATAATCTAGACATCAAAAATCACTTTGTGTAAAATTTTGTTATTTTTCCGATAAAGATCATTTTTATTGAAAATGATGCATTTTAATTCAAACCCTCCTTTTAATCTAATTTATTTAAATGGATATATTATATTTTGAATTTATATTAGAGTGTATTTAGAATATATTTTTAAAATTTAATCTAATGGTGGTAATTGTAATTAATTTCACTTTAAAATTGGACTTAAACTAGTGTCATTCTTTTAATAGATATTGTTTCTTAAAAACACGCTATTTGTTTTGACAGCGGGAATTAATTATTAAATTAATTAATGCAACATATATGTTTTGAATTTTTAAAATTTACATCATTTTTGAATTCAGAATATCAAATATAGCTTAGGGTGAATTTTTGGTATTTTTCTGGAAAACTTCATTTTTTGATGAATAATGAAACCACTAAGTGGTAGTTTAAAAACAGATTTTTCGTTTAAATGAACCTTACCACTTCTGTGATTTGAATTTAAAAAATCCGACATACATGGTTGTCATTATGATGTAAAATGTGGTTCAATGGGATTAAAATAATTATTTGGTGAATAGTAACTTTTAAGTTTTTAATCGCGATTAGAGGTAATTAGTGTAATTTAAGGTAAAAATAATGTTTTAATAATATTAAATGACATAGAAACATGTCCTACCCTCATTGGGTGTGTAATGGCCGAACAAGACAATCCATGGGTCAACTTGGGGACCCCATGGAGCCACTTCGGTTGGAAAATGACATAAATAACTTTTTATTTTAAGTTAAAATAAAAATGTCACAAGCATGAGTTGTTTTACTAAAACAATTTTTAAATGGGGTTATACAAGTCATATTTTTGAATATAAATATTCATTAGAAATCCAAAAATATTTCCTACATCATTATATATGTTTTATAATTTTTAGAAATTAAATAAATTAAATTATTTATGAAATCATGATGATGCAACAATTACCTCATAAATAAATGATTTAAATAAAATGAAAAGATAATGATAAAACAATAAATTAAACTTGTAAAAGACCTATTTTATAAGTATATTTCTAACCCTTACCAGATTATACTCGAAATAAATTAATGTGAGACCTTTAAAATCCAAAACTCATTTGAAAATAAAGTAACATTTTGTAACTTTCCAAGAGTGCCCCTCCTCTCCTCTTATAAAAGGCCCCCACCTCTACCACCTTACCCACACCTATAAAGCCTTTGGCTTGGTCAAAACCTGCTAATTTTGTCTCTCCACATCCCTATCTTACTCCTAGAAGCCTCACTTTGGGCAGAAGTCTTCCCAAGGAAGCCTTTGAGCTCAAATCAAAGAGAGATACCCGATTTTAAGGTAATGTCTTCACTTGTGTTCTTTTGTTTTATTTTGCTTCTCCAACCCCCTAAAATCTTTTTATTCATTTATTTTGTAACAACTCCAGTATATTCAATATACTAGTATTTTGTTATAAGAAGGATTAGAGCTACACTTACACACACCTACATCTAATGGTTAATGAACATACTGTTTCTGTGGATGGTGAATTTCTGCCTCATGAAACGATGATTGTTCAATATTCTTTTAACACACTATAAGGTGGCCATTAAAATGTCACTATATTTATATATGATATATAATATGCTTATGTTTTACTTAATCTTCTGTATTTTTCATTTATGGCAAACATTTATGGTTTCCATTATGGTTAAACGCGATATCTTCATTTTAGGAAGTGCGGACTACCGCCCCCTCAAAGTGATTTGATTTGTTAATACCATATGTGGTACGTATAAAGGATAGATTTAATGATATTATATATGATACCATACTGTAATTATAATACTATTATGTATCATTGTGTTTTAATTCCATTAAATAAGAAATAGAAATGGAAGTAGCGTTCATGCGTACGTACAGCTTACTGTCTCCATGAACGATGCATTTCATTTCTTACCTCTAAATGTTATGTAATATTATAAATGAATGTATATAATGGATATATATTATATATATAATATCTACATAATTAATATAATTCTGGGTATAATATATATTTTACCCCATGAACAACTTGTAATTACAAAGTGTTTATTTTTTACTCAAGTAGCAATGATCTACAAAACGACCATTATTAACTTAAATAATTACATAGTGTTCATAGCATGGTATTAAGTGATATAAAAGGAATAATGAACTTTAAAAAGGTTCTTAAGCAAGTAGAAATTAACTCAAGTTTATTATTCAGGAGGTTAAAGAACGATCGAGTCAAGTCGGACCTGAGGTAAGGGATCTTACTCCTCTCATTCTTTTTAAGTACACTCTTTTAAGTCATTCTTTATAAGCTCAAATTTCTTATGATTGGGACGTTCTTTTATATTACTCTTACTATACTTTTTTATTTTCATATGATGAGAGAACCTATTTTCTCTCATCAATCCATTTTAAAAGTTTTGAGTGGCGCCGTTAGGCTGCCGAATTTTTGTAAGAGATCCAACCTCTCTCTTTCTTTTAAAGTACTATCCTTTATGTCACTTATTTTAAGCTCCTATTTGTTATGATGGGGGATGTTATTTTATATTCCTCTTCCTGTAAATTTTATTGAAATATTATTAAAGACCCTATTTGATCTCATTAATCCATTTTTGGATGTTTTAAGTGGCGCCGTTAGGCTGCCGAGTTTTCGTAAGGGATTTTTTATCTCACTTTTAGTCCCGTGAGATTTTTGATAAATTTTCCACCATTTACTTTGAGTGGTGTTTGTACTTCCCATTATTACACTCTTTGTGTAATATAAATTTATTTATGGGTATTTACATATTCATTGTATGACCCTTCCTCAATGGGGTGTACGTTTCGAAAGTTACCCAAGTCGGTAAGGGAACCTTTCACCCTCCTCTTTCTAAAAGACTTATTTTGTTATGTATTTTAATTCACATACTATTATGTTGGGATATGTTCTTATATATTATTATTGATTTAAATTTTATTTCCAAGTGATGAGATACCCTTTTTATCTCTCATCAACTTTTTTTCTGAATTTTGAAGTGACGTCGTTGGGCTATCGAATTTTTGCAAGGGAACTACTTAAGCCAATTTTGATTCTTTGGGATAAACTTGAACTCCTTGAATATGTCGTTATATGAATATGTGTGAGTGTCCTCTGATTGTTTTACACTTAATACCCACTTATATTTGGTGTATTAATTTGTCACACATAATTATGTAATTGATTTATCCTTAATCCAAGGATATCGTCTTTGTATAGGACTTCGTCTCAATCTCCTCCCATTGAGGAATATTTTTTTTATACACAACCAACTTTTATACATTGTATAAACCCCTATGAATTTTACATTTATCCAAAAGGAATATTTTTATACAAAGATTTTTAGTAAACGAAAAAAGGGAATGTATTTGTCATACGTATGCGGAAACAACGACTTCTCCTCCGCCCTGACCGTTATTTGAGTTTTGGCTTCCTCTACAAGCCATACCTTTTTTTAAATGAAAAATAAATACCTGGTTTTACATTTATTTTATTTTGGTATTGAAAATGGTTTTCGTAATGTTTTTATATCAATGTGTTGTATTGATATATTTTGATTGAAATGTGGAAATGTTATGTTTCCTTTATGCATGTTTTATGTGATACGTTTATGTTATGGTTCTTGGGAATTGTTATAAAAATGGGTGGTTCTGTGATAAACTAAGGGAGGGTGAGCCCAATATAGCTCTCCAATTCATTGGGTAATGCGAAGGAGTTAAAATTTAAGGTTTATCTGAATAGATTTAGGGAATATACTGTGATGGGTATTCCAAAGGTAACCAAGAGGGTTACTCCCTACGTAAGAATGTTATGAATGCCTCAAGTTACCTTTATGTCTTATGATTTCTATAATTTATTCATGATTTTATGTGGTATGTTAAAGTTCCTATGTTTTATGGGTAAATTATGATTTCATTCTTATGTATATATGTACTCATGTTTCCTTTCCATACTTTTTATAACCCTTACTGAGCTCTTTATGCTCATCCCAAGTTTTTGAAATGTTCTTCATAGATCAAGGGAATGGTACATGATATGATGATAGTGTCAAGGAAGTGTCAAGAAAGAATCCATGTTTTATTTTAAATATTTTTATGTTGATGGGAAAAAATTAATACTATGTTTTATGTAATCACTTTGTTTAAATGTGGAATGTAATGCATGTTTTATGGTCTAATTTTTCTAAAACTCTAAACCTAAAAAGATCCTCAATGTGTAATCTTGTAATAACTCAAGATTAAGTAAGGTTTAAGGTTGGGTCCTTATATTAACACTTACCCACACCTTATTTATTGAGTCATTAATGACTATGGAGATATTTGGGCTTATTTTTGGACCCCATTGAGCCACTTGGGAGTGATATGACAATTTAGATTAATTAACTTAAATAATTTTAGTAAATTAATTTTTAGAAGGGGTAATATAAATTATCATTTTGACTAAAATATTAATTTTAAAGCTAAAACTATTTCCTATATCATGGTAGTTTTGTTATAATTTTTAGACATCAGATAATTTAAATTATTTATGACACAATAATGATGCAGTGTTTACCTAATTAATAAATCATTTAAATAAATAAGATTATAATGATTAAAATATTATCCAAAACCTGTACAATTATTATTGGATGATTTTATTTCGACCATGAGTCATCTTATCGTCAACTATAATGATTTTTGGACCATTATAAACTGAATAACATTATATAATAAAATAATGTTTTCACACTTTCCTAAAAAGCCCCTCCCCCCTTATAAAAGGAGGCCACTTCTAACCAATTCCTGACACACCTAAAGCCATTTGGCTCATCCAAACTCTTCCCAACTAAGCTCCCTACATCCCTATACTCCTTCTAGAATCCTTACCTTACACAGAAGGCATTAAATAAGTCCTTTGTTTCAATCCAATGAGAGTTACCCAAATTAATGGTAACAGTCTCTCTTAAATTGTTTTCTTTTATTTTACTTCTCCAACCCCTAAAATCTTTTTATTCCTTTCTTTTGTAACAACAACAGTATCCTCAATATACTAGTATGTTTCTATGATAAGGATTCAAACAACACTTACACACACCTTCATCTAATGAATGAAGAACATAATGTTTCTGTGGATGGAAAACTAATGCCTCACGAAATGATGATTGTTCAATTATCTCCAAATGCCTCTCATGGTGGCCAATATGATGGAACTGTATATATATATGATATATATATTAATTTTATTTTTTCTTTATTCTTCTGTAATTTCCATTTACAGCATGCCTTTATGGTTTCCATTTTGGGTAAACGCGATAATCTCATTACAGGAAGTGTGGACTACCACCCCCTCAATGTGACGTGACTCGTTAATTCCTTATGTTGGATGAATAAAGGATAGAGTTAATGATATTATATGTGATATTATACTGTAATTATAATATAACTATATATAATTATGTTTTAATTCCATTAAAATAATAAATATAATTTAATGTAGCATTCATGCATACGTACGGCTTACCGTCTCCATGAACGATGCATTTCATTTCATACCTCCAAATGTTATGTACTATTATAAATACATGTATATACTGGATATATATGATATATTGGATATCTAAATGATTAATTTCATTCTTTATATAATGAAATATTGACCACATGGACAACATGTAAATATAAGGTGTTCATTTTTGACTCATGTACCAAATATCGACAAAATGGACGTTATTAAGATAAATGATTACATAATGTTTATAACATGGTAATAATTGATATAAAAGTAATAATAAACTTGAAAAAGGTTATTATGAAATTATAAATTATCTTTAGTTTATTATTCCGGAGATTAAAGGAACGATCGAGTCAAGTTGGACACAATGTAAGGGATTTTCTTATCTTACTTTATATTTCGTGAGATTTCCATTATTTTCCACTTATTCATTGCATGTTGTGTATTTTTTACTTAAATTTGATATATATTATAATTAATATCATTATATTCATGGTATTATGTGATTAATTTCGTGGTTATTAACTTTTGGTCATACGACGGGATTTAATTACAACGTGGTAAGGGGTATTCATCTCACTTGTTTTTATTCCCGTGAGATTCATGCTATATTGGCCACTATCTCTTTTTGTGTGGTGTATGTACTGCCCATTATTTTAAAATTTGTGTAATATAATTTCATTTATGATTATTTACATCTTCATTGGATGATCCTTCTTTCATGTGGAAAATGTTTTGTAAGTTACCAAATCGGTAAGGGAACTTCTTAACCCTATTCCCATTCTTTGGGTTGATCTTCTATTTCTTATTTATGTCGTCCTATGAATATGTGTGAATGAACTCTGATTGTTTAATAATTAACATACACTTATATTGGGTGTATATATATCTATCACACATAATTATCTGATTGATTTATCCTTAATTTAAGGATACCGACTTTCTAAGGGACTTTGTCTCAATTTACATTCCATTGAGACTTATTTATTTTTATGCACCAATTCACTTTTATATGGTGTATATACTATCCTTTGACATATTTTGTCATGAATACCTTTATTATCATGATATTATAATGTTTTGATTATATGATACAGCTCAATTATATGTATTCAAGAGTCTCTCATTTTGTTAGAAACTCTTTAACTAAAATATAGTTTTAAATGTTTTAAACTTTTTATTATTCTAAATATTTCTATTTAATGATCATATTTTGAAAACGGGTTTTAAGTGTTTTTTATATAGACATTAATTTCTTAAAATGATAATTCTTTTCAAATCATCAAAGTGGTATGGGACACTTTGATTAAAAAATCTCTTCTTAAATGGTTTTGAAAATGATTCGATAAAGAATTTTTTATTCCAATATCTTGATTTGATATATTTGAATGTGGAAAGGTTATCTTTCCACTATACTTGTGTTATGTGTTATGATTTTATTAGGGTTATTAGGAATTGTGTTTATATATAGGTGGTTCCATGATAAACCTAGGGCGGGTGAGCCCGAGATAGCTCTCTAATGCATTGGGTAACGTGATAGAGGTAAACGTGATGTTTCTCCTAAGAGATTTAGGGAATATACTGTGATGAGTATTCCATGTTTAACTCCCTATGTATCTTTGATAGATACAATGTATGTTTGATATGGATTCCATAAGTAACCTTTATGATTAATGACTTGTGTGTGTTATTCATAAATCTTATGATTTCGTAAGGTATGTTATGATTGAAAAATATGGTTTCATTGATTTGTATTTATTTATGATCTAATGTTTCTTTTCATTATTTTATAACCGTTACTAATATTTTTATGCTCATCCCATGTTTTGAAATGTTTTTCACATGACATAAAGATGAATAGGGTCAAGTATCAAATCAAGGAAAAGTCATGTTGTCTAAAACATGGGACTAGACATGTCTCTTTTTTAAGAGTTTTTATTTTATGAAAAAATGGAAACTAGGTAATAGTGTCTACATGAAATATTCAAGTTGTAATGCAATAGTTGTGTCCTAATTCACTAAAACTCTAAAACTGAAAAAGATCTTCAATGTGAATTATTTATTTAATTTAATATTATGTAATGTTTAAGGCTGGGTCCTTATATTTGTAATATTAATCTTTATAAATACTAATGAACATGTTTATAAACTGTTAGTTTGAGATCAAACTAACATATTTGAATGTATGTACAATATAGAAGATTTTGGAATGATTTAGAACAATAAAGTAAAGTTGTAACATCAATATGAGAGATTTTACCAATAATTAGTAAATCAAAGTTCATTCACTAGTGATGTAAATAATTGATAATTATTTATATAAGTTTAACTTAGAATTATATCTAAAGTAATCCTTGTCCTTGGTACTCAGTCCCTACCCTAAATATGGTCCTTTTCTTATAGCCAAATACATCAGACAATCAACAAATGAGGTTAACTAAATCATTATTCCAAAGTAGAACCTTAACCACCCAACAATCATGAAGTAGACCACATCATAGTAATTGAATCAAAAGAGAACTATCTCACTAAAAAAGATAATGAGAATGCTTAATAGTTAATTAAGAGATATGATAAACAAAATAAATACAAAAACCCAACTTGATGAAATCCTAAAAAGTAAACTCCAAAAGTTGCAATCACCCTTCAACACAAAATCAACACTATAAACTCACCCCTCATTATACTCATGAAAAGAGTAAGAATAAAATATATCCTGAATGTAGCAGGATAATCCAGTCGAAGTCCACTGATGAAAACATGATTCCTCCAGATTGATTGATCAAAGGATTAATTTACATTCTAGGATTGAATGATTATAATAGAGAAAAACATAAAATATTTATCAGTAGAGTTAACCCACTTGTATCTCAATAAATCTCCATCATATATCTCAACATATATCAATATGTATTTGAACAATTATTTTTAACTAAAAATTATTTACATATGCCATTAAATCCAGATTCCTCAATTCTAGTATCTCTACTGAAAATATAACCCTAGATAGTCTAGGTGAGAAGAGATATAGTACCGCAGTTCTGAACATCAATATCATGCAAAAATGGATTTAACAGTGTGTAAAAAGTGATGTTTTCCACTGCAATATTAAGGGTGGTGGGGGGTATTATAAATGCTAAGAAAGTGCTAGAAATAAAAATTATAAAGGACCACCTAATGTATTGTGTTAAATGAATAGTACCACACTGCATAAAATACACTGGTAACTTATATCCACATTCACCTATATGGAGATAAATAATTCAATAGAAATAAATTGTAACTAAAAAACACAAAAAAAATTACTTTATAAATTTTGGGAAATTTAATTTTTAATTACATTTTCAATTACTATACAAAAATATTTAAAAACATGAATTTTTTGTTGTATTTAGAACTCGTGACGCCACTAAATAAATCTCAACCATGGAATCAGTTGCCGAAAAAACCACCCCAACCCAAAGAAAATAATCCACCTATATATTAAAAAAATCCTATGTTAGTACTAATTTAAATAAATATGTTTAACATAAATATGACAGATTACATTAATAAAACATCAATTATATATAAAAGGACACACTAAGGGTCATACAGGTGACACTGTGTCTCAAATGGTGGTGGGGATGATTTATACATGTCACAAATGACTTATGAACCATTTTACAAATGCATAAAAACAACATGAATACATTTCCTTGGTTATGAGTTTGTAAATTTTATTTTATAGTATAATTTCATTTGAAACTGTAGACATGCATTTTGAGTCATACCGATCACATGTTGTGCTAATTTAACATTAGAGTAATTATTACACATCCCCAATGACTTGTGAATAATTTTCCTAAAGTAACAAGACAATTGGAGGAAATTATATTGGGTTTTAGTGAGTCACACACGTTTTGAACTAAAATGTCAGTTTTAGAAAGATAAAAAACTATTCGATTCATACCAACCAAAAAGTGTATTGGATTGAGGTGAGGAAGATTCTTACATGTCATAAATGATTTATGGATAATTTTTTTCAGTATTGAAATAATTTTCTTAATTTATTTTTATTATGTTACTTTTTTTACTAAAATTTTAATTTTAAATAAAAAAACACTTATAGTAATATCAGTCACAACCAGTGTCATATTTAGTTTTAGGTGATTCCTACACATCAAAAACGACTTATGGATAATTTTCTTAAATAATAAAAAATATCCAAATGTATTTTTAACTTTTAATTATTTCACATGTTCTCTTTAATAAAATACCATTTTAAACTAAAAACCTGCACTTTCGGTTATACCGGTCACAATGTGTGTCGATATGAAATGAGAGTGATTCCTACATATAAAAAATGTCATATGAATCATTTTTATAAATTGTTAAAATACGAGAGCTTGTTATCTTGGATTTTAATTAATGAAACTTGTATTTAACTAAAATATCGATTTAAATTTCATAATGGACACTTTGAGTCATACCGAGAACATGGTGTATCAAATTGAGGTGTGACCAATTAATCCACATAAAAAATGTATTGTGGATCATTTTCATAATATATCAAAATAATCTGAATGTGTTATCATGGTCATGGGTATGTCACTTGTCCTTTTTGTAAAATTAATGTCAATTTTAAATGAAAAGACTCACATGGAGTCATACCGGTCATAACGGTCATACCATGCATCAGTTTGGGGTGGGGTTGATTATTATATGAAAAAAATGACATATGGATCATTCTTATATTGTTTCAAAGAAACCTGAATTCATTTTCATTATTTTTAGTATGTCACTTGTTCTTTTTACTGAAATGAATGCAAATTTATATAAAAGGACACTCTTAGAGTCATACCTGTCACACTGTGTGTAAAATTTATGTGAAATTGATTCATACAACACAAAAAAAAAATATGGATCATTTTCCATATGTATCAAAAGAATATCATTTTTTCGTTTTGAGTATGTAACTTTTTCTTTTAACGAAAATGTTCTTTTAAAATGAAAACACGCACTTAGGGGTATACAAGTCACATTGTGTGTTGGTTTGACATTAAACCAATTCCTACTTGTCAAAAATTACTTTTGAATAATTTTTCTAAATTATAAAGACAGTCAGAGCATATTTTCATTGTTTTCATTAAGTGACACGTGATTTGAATTAAAATAACAATTTTAAGTTCATAAAGGAAACATTGAATCATAATAGGCACATGGGGTATCAAATTGAGGTAATGTATGATGCCTAAACATCAAAAATGATATATGGATATTTTTAAATTGTATTAAATTAATAGGAATTAATTTTCATGGTCTTTAGTAGGTCAATTTTCTTTTAAAATTAATGTCAATTTTATTGGAAAAGATACACCTGCGGTCATACCGGTCATACCCTGTGTTGGATTGAGGTGGGGTTGATTCCCACATGTTAGAAATGACTTATGGATAATTTTACTATAGTTTAAAAATGATCTAAATGTGTTTGACTTATTTTTAGTATGTCACTTGTTCTTTTTAATAAAATTAATTCAAATTTCAAATATAAAGACACACATAGAGTCATACTAGTGACATTGTGCAACTTATTTAGGTGTGGTTTACTCCTATAAGTCAAAAATGACACATGTATCACTATTTTAATGTTTCAAAATAGTTTTAATTGGTTTTCTCATTTTTGATTGTTTCACTTATTCTTTTTACTAAAATGACATTTTAAATGGATAACATGCACACTGTGGTATACCAGTCACATTGTGTGTCTGTTTGACATGAAAATGATTCCAAAATGTAAACAATTACTTATTAATATTTTTATAATGTTATCAATACATTAGAGGTGTGTTATTCGAGATTTTTGTGAGTGACACATTTTGAAAAAAAATCATCAATATTAAATTAATAAAGGACACATGGAGTCATATCGGGCACATAGTGTATCAGATTGAGGTGTGTATGATTAATACAAATATAATAACATATGGATCATTTTCATAAAGAATGAAAATAATAATAATGTGTTTTATCAATATTCAAAATGTTATTAGTCATTTTTACAAAAATTAATGTTTATTTGAAATAAAAAGACACACTTGGAGTCATACCAGTCACACTGTGTGTCTAATTGAGGCTTATTTAATTTATACAGAACGAAAATGACATAGGGATTATTATAAAAAAGTATGATAACAACCCAAATTAGTTTTCTTAGTTACTATTATTTTATGTATTCTACTTACTAAAATTAACACAAATTGTAAATAAAAAGACACAATTGGGGTCATACCAGTCACATCGTGCATCATATTGTGGTTAATTTGATTCTTAAATTTCAAAAGACGAATATGGATCATTTTAGAAAATATATAAAAACAAATTTATTGTGTTTTATTTATTCTTATTAATTCATATGTTCATTTCACTAAAATTTCATTTTAAATTGAAAACACACAGTTTTGGTTATACCTGTCACATCATGTATCAGTTTGATGGGATACTAATTTCTACATTTCACAAGTAACATATGAATCATTTTCTGAAATTATAAAGTCACTAATATCAATTTTTATTAGTTTTCATTGAGTGAAACATGTTTTGAACTGACATATCAATCATTAACTAATAACGGACTATTTGAGTCAAATCGGGCATATGTAGTATAAAATTAATGTTTAGATGATTCGTAAACATCAAAAATGACTTATGGATCATTTTAATAATATATAAAAAATATGAATGAATTTTCTTTACAAGGATTATTTCACTTGTCATTTTTACTAAAATTAATGTCGATTTTAAAGAAACACTTGATGTCATATTGGAAATACCATGCATAATATTGGGATGTGGTTGATATCAACAGGTGGAAAACGAAATATGAATCATTTTCATAATGTAGAAAAATAATAGGAATGTTTTTTATTTTTTTCAGTATGACACTTATTCATTTTACTAAAATTAATGGCTCTTTTAAATAAGAGTCACACTTGGAGTAAATTTGGTGACACTATGTCTCATATTCAAGGGAAGTTGATTAATACACGTAAAAAAAGTACTTATGGATCATTTTATTAATCTATTCATATAATACGAATTCATTTTATCTGTTTTTAGTATGGAATATTTCATTTTTACTAAAATAAATGTCAAATTTAATTAAAAATACACATGGAGTTACACCAGTCATGCCACAGAATAAATTTTGATGATGTTTATTACTACACATAAAAATGTCATTTTAATAATTTTCCAAAAGAATCAAAAATTTTCAAATGTATTTTCTATGTTTTGAGTATGTCACTTGTTCTTTTTTCTAAAATTAATGTCAATTTTAAATAATAATACACACATGGAGTCATATTGGTTACACAATGCTGCAGCTTGAGGTGAGAACATTCTTACACGTCAAAAATGACTTATATATAATTTTCATAAAGTATCAACACAATCTGAATGTGTTTTCATAGTATTGATATTGTCACATGTTATTTTAACTAAAATGACATTTCAAATTGGTAGCATACACTATGAGTCATAGGGATTACATCATGTTTCAGTTTTACATAGGACATAATCTTACATGTAAAAAATGACTTATGAAGAGTTTTTCAGAATTCATAAGATAATATGATCATGTTTTCTTGTATTTCATGGAGTGACACATGTTTTGAAGTAAAATTACAATTTTAAATTGATAAGAGATAATTTGACTCATACCTGGAACACTGTGTATTAGATTTATGTGATGCCAATTTTTACATGTTAAGAAAACTTATAGATAATTTTACTAAAGTATAAAAACAATATTAATGTGTTTGATCAGTTTATAGTGTGTCACTTGTCCATTTTAGTAAAATTAATCTCAATTTTATATAAAATGACACACTTATAGTCCTACCGGTCACACCGTGAATTGAATTTCAGTGTGGTTTATTCTAACGCATAAAAAATATCTCATTGATCATTTATCTAAAGTTTAAAAACAATCCAAATTATTTTTTAGGGTTTTCATCATGTCACTTAATATTTTTATTAAAATTAATTTAAATTTTAAATGAAAATTCACACTTGGAGTTATATCAGTCACACAATGTGTCACATTGAGGTATGATTGATTACAACACATAAAAAATTACTTATCAGGGATTTTACTAAAGTATAAAAAAAATCCAAATGAATTAGATCATTTGAAAATATGTCAATTTTTATTTTTATTAAAATCAATATCAATTTTTTAAAAAAATACACACTAAATGTCACACCGACCACACTGTGAATTCGATGTGGTGAAACTGATACTTACCCTACAAAAATGACTAATGGATTTTTTTTCTAAGGTATTAAAATATTCATAATGTTTTTTCTTAGTTTAGAGTATGTGATGTGTATTTTGAACTAAACTGTAAATTAAAAACTAGAAATACAAAATATATGTCATACCGAGCATACTATGTATTAGATTATGGTGAGAATGATTGAGTGTGTGATATGTGTTTTTCTATAAACTATAAGATAAATTCAAGAAAAAGAGATAAAAAATTCCAATTATATGGAAGAAGAAACCCCATGCTACATTAAACACTTCATGTTTCAGGCAACATGACGTTTCCTATTCCATCATAAGGGACATGTTGTTTTTTTATTGTCTTTTTGAAGACATTTTAATGAAAAATATAAATTCCAAAAATATCTATGAAAAAAATCAAATAAGTATTAGATAACAATGATAAAGAAATTAACAAACAAATCGTATATAAAATGATGAAAAAATTAATTAAATTAGTAAGATAAATTAACCTTCTCATGATGGTTGTATACAATTTGACCAATTTCTGTATAGTCATTTTCTCATCTGACGCCTCAAAGTTCATTATTTCATGATCATAAGAATATTCAAACAAACCACCTCATCCCGACAAAACTAATACACCTATACAAGAATAAAACTATTATGTTAAATTAAATATAAATCTGAAAAAATTCATAAATAAAATATCAATTTTAAATTGAAACTATACAATTTTAGTCATACAGGGTACACCATGCATCATATTATGAGCATGATCTGATGGTTTCGGGTGTCAAAGAAGTGTGTGAAGTTGGGAGAAATATAAAAATTTCTTTTCAAAATCATTGCCTCAATCCAAGAGTGAGAATATGGAAAGTGAAATTTATAATTCATTTGATTAATATTTGGAGAAATAAGTACTCCGGATTGGGAAATTTCTTCATCGGTGAATATTTATCATCTAAAAACCCCTTTCAAATTACTTTTTTTACTATGTGGATACAATGGAAGAATCCCTCTAGAATTGTGGCACACATACTGCTATGATCTCCTAGAAACACCACTTGATCTCCAACTGTTAGCTAGTGAGTTAAATTTATTTGGTTGTCCACTCTAGATAACATATTCTTTCCTATTGAAGAAATATCTCTTTCACTTATTGGTTATGGGAGGGACAGAGAAAGAGGAGTTGAGAAAGAATTAATTGTGTGAAAATTTTTACTATTATTATTTTCGGATTATCTATATATTAGACCTATCAATCTAGTTCAAGAGTTTGGATTTATGTTAAAATATTTTTTAATTGAATACTTTCCATTAAATAACATTTAGCACATTTAGTAAACCCCATGAAATATAATAATAATTACATTATTATTATTGGTTCACACCTACTTTAATAATAACAAATATTATGTAGCAGTCACATGTTAATTAAGAGTTTCCACCAAACATGTTCTTGGATTATTCAAAATCATCTAGAATCTAATAAAAAATTAAATAAATATTTTATCCATAAATAAATATTTTATTCAAAATATAGAGAATAAATATTAGTTAAAATATTCAATAAATAAAATAAATAATTTATTCATAAGCTACTAAATAAATATTTATTTATGTGATCAATATAACATGAATAAAATTATTCCTCAAACTTAAGAATAATATTTATTCCATTAATTAATCTAAAATATAATTTAATCTAGATCAATGGAAACACTTTGTGATTGACCCTCTAGTATTATTTCACATTGAAATTAGGTGGGTTTTCTTAATGTCCCAGATTACTATCTTCTAATGGGTCATGGAACTGAAGAGAAAGAACTTAATATCACAATTTCAACAACCAATATACTCACTGTGTAATTTCATCCCCTTTCCACAATATCTCATCACGAATATTTCAAAATAGTATCCCCAAACTATATTCTTGATATTTATTTCATTGAAATCTAAAATAAACATGTCATTACACCATTGCCTTAGAATTTAATATAATGGTTATATTCCAATCAAGGTTCTAAGATTTAGCATCAATAATGATGGAAGTGTAAAGTCCTTCCCTAACATATTCATCAATGACATGTCACTCCTAATGCAACAATCATATTAATATTCCCCATGATTATTTCTCATAATGGAATATAAAAATATTTCTATATATATGAGTTTTAATTTTCGTTAATTATAATTTTAATGTCTAAAGACTATCACACATGCTCATATATAGGAATATCCGATGACACCAAAATGTGCATTATTCCTACTAACAGGTATCTTATCATAATCTTACATCATATTGATTACTAAGTGAGAACTTAAACAATGCAATCCTCATATTATCCTGAGGATTAACCCATGAAATTTTACGAAGAATGTGTCCCATCATAGTACATTATCCAACTAAAGAACATTATTTGAGAATATCATCATAGCACATCATTTTTTTCATCATAAAAGGGAACTGCTAAGACCATGTTAATACATATTATACTCTAGGACATTATCACATTTGAGTCATACAGAACAATAAAAATATGTAATAAGAAATTTTATTAATATTGAAAAAATCTAATATACTTCTAATAAAATTACAAAATTTTTGTCCTAGGACACCAATCCCAAAAAATTCCCACTTGGGATACAGCCAACTACCTACCACCATCATTATGCTAGACCTCACATGATAGTCATGTTTCATTTTTTGAGCCGTGGATATAGTCAAGGGGTCCACCATGTTGTCTTCCATGGAAATACTACTCATTGTAAATTCACCATTATAAGAAAAATACCTCATTAGATAATACTTCTGAAGTGTGTTCTTCATTCACTGGTTTGAGCTTGGATATTTTGCAAGAGACACTACTACAATATTATAACAATAGAGTGTGCTATGATCATTACTACTAGAAAACAAATTAGGCTCTTGGAAGAAATTGTGCATCCATACTGATTCTTTATCTACCTCATAAGCCACAATATAATCACAATTTGGTGTGAATCATCAATAACCACCAACATTGATTTCCACAAGCTCATTGAACCTCTATTCCAAGTGAAGATGTATCCCATTTGTTAATTCATGTCATTTTGATGAGTTTTGAAACTTGAATCTACACATCCTAGGATGACTAGTTACACAACTCCTCTATAAATCAGGAACATATCCCTTGTATGCCTTAGATAGATAATGATAGTCTACACTACCATTAAATGATGGCCACCTTGATTATATTGATTTCTTCCTACCACACAAATTGCATAGGAAAAATATATCCTAGAACATATTACAACATACATGATCGACAAAATAATTGATTCGTATGGAATCCTTATCATCCAGTTTATTTCCTCTGTGTTTTAGGAAACATTTTCATAGAATGATGAATTCTATGGGACATTAGAAAAAAAATCCCATATTGGACTGTTCCATACCGAATCTCTTCAGTATATTGTCAGCGTACACAATTTAACATAGGGTGAGAAACCACTTGACTCTATCACAATGGATCTACTACAACCAATTTTTTTTTTCATAAAATCAAATTTTTTGTTGTGGGAACCAATTGAATACAACGTTCAACGGGATGTTCAGTATTAAAAAACCACAAGTCACGCAAATCAACACAAAATACTGCAAATCACGTGATCTACCAATGAATCCATGATTCCAAGACATCAACACCATTATCATCATCAAATCATTGTCTTTAGCATTACTTCGTCTTTCATTTCCATCATCAATATAGGAAACCACCACCACTATTGCATCCCATCACCAGAGAAAAATGAAATGCATCCTTCAACCATACTGACCGTCCACCTTCATTTGGAGGACCTTCGAAGACAATCGTCCCACCGTAAAACATCATCACATTTCCATCATCTCCAACTATCAAAAAAACATTTTCACCATAATTGGTATGCATTCATTGTAATGGCCCGTGTTTTGGGGTCCATTACATTGTGAAAATATGATGTTGGGTGTTCTGGGTAGCCTCGGAATCATGGTGAAGTTGACCTCTAAAGGTATGCCTCCCGGTAGCCTTAGCCTACCGGTAGCAGGCCTATCGGTAGCTCGTTCTACCAATGGCCGCAGCCTACCGGTAGCTCTGTCTACCGGTAGATCGGTCTACCGGTGGTCGTAGTCTACCGGTAGCTCTGTCTACTGGTAGCTCGGTCAACCGGTGGCCGCAGCCTACCGGTAGCTCTGTCTACCGGTATCTCGGTCTACCAGTAGCCACAGTATACCAGTAGCTCAGCCTACCGGTAGCTCGGCTACCGGTAGCTATCAACCACTGGTAGCTAAGAGCTACCGGTAGCTCTAGCCTACCCCCACGGGTTTTCCAGTAGCACCACCTTTGTGCGAAAATTGGGGTTTAAACCCTATTTCGACACCTCTGAGCTTGTTTTAAAGCCCAGTAACACCCATAAATGGCATCTAATTAAATTAAATGATTGTGAGGTGTGAGCCGGTTTAAACCGTGGGGACCCATTAATGACGTGTGGGGTGTCTTTGCCGCGTGGTTAACCCACGGCCTCGTGCCTTACGCCTGTTCGAGTTCCTTTTATCCATATCTTAACGTCCAAGGGTGTGCTGTATCTCACCCTTTATAGCCTAAGGGTTCTCCCTAGGTTTCTTTTCTTGATCACCCTATCCTAGGAGTACCCTTCGTTCAGACGAGCCGCTTTTTAAGATAATGAATCGATTCTATAAAGAACTAAGGGGGAGGGGTGTGATCGGTTATGCAACTTTTTTTTTATAACCTTCCATTATTAATGATTTCTGAATTGTGAGGGCTTACGACTACTAAAAATCATGGCCATTGGTGGTCTTTCTCTATGCACTAACGAACCCTTAATGTTGAATTGGTTTGTTTTGTGGTCGTGAACCCTTACCGTGTAAAGGAATTTGGTTAATTACGTAAATCCGGCTAAATAAATTTGAAAGCACCAGGATCAATCCTTTATATGATAACCCCGGTTAAAGAACAACAAAGTTGAAATCATGGAGTGTGTTAAATCCTTTAAATCTGAAATTACCAGCATGGGCCTGTTTTGATTTGGTGATAGTGGTTTGATTGTTTTTCCTTCATGGGCCGATTGCTGGGTGATGTGGGTGGGGATGAGATCCCATGTTGTCATTCTTCTAGTGGTTGTGACATTAAGGCCAGGTGGTTACCTTGATTATACCACGAATTAGGGAGGGATCCTCTGTTATTGAGAAACCAGTGGCTCCTGGATTTTGGGGACATGGGGATGTATCTTGGGGTTTTTTATTTTGGTTCCAGTAGATCGAGGGATCTCACTTAACCCTTGTTGTTGTGATTTTACAAGAGAACCAGTTCTGAATGTTGTAGTTGATTCTTGACTGCTTGTTTTCCATTGACTTGTTCTTATGATTACTAGTTTCCCAAGTAGGTGCAGAAACTTACTTAAACACTATTACCGAACATGTAAACAAGGATGGGACAAATGGGGTTTGGTTTGGTCTGAGTTGTGACTTGGTCACGGTACTGATCATGTTCTTTGGGCAGGATAAAGAAAAACCTAAACTTGGGGGAGTGCTTTTTACCTATATATATATATACTTGTAGTTTTGAGTTCCTTATTCGCGCCCCAACCAAGTTGAGAACTTAGTTCCAAACACCGCCATTTCATAGGGGAGGGTGTTTACCAACACTTCCATTAGTGGCTGGTTATTAGCTCCTTTTTGCTCCCTTTCCCAGATAGCCCAAGTATCTTCGGGTAGGCTATGATGGGATGAAGTCCATTATTATCCCAAGAACCTTTCGTGCGGGGTATTGTGGTGGTTTTCCCAGGTGTGTGCGGGCAGGTGGTTTCCCAAGCGTCTTCGGGATGAGGCCCAGGTGTCTTCGGGTGTGGCGGTAGTTGTTCTGGCCTAGGTGTTTGCAGGCGTGGTTACGTGTGACAGTTGAGGCCCAGGTGTGTGCGGGCGGGGTTTGGCAGTTGGACTGTGCTGAGGTTGTGGCCCAAGTTTGTGCGGGTAGGGTATGGCAGTGGGACTATGGTGAGAATGGATGGATTGGTTCGATGTGTAGGATGTCTTCAATAACCAGTGGGGAAGTGGCGTGGGGTACCCAAACATCGATGTTCTATTACTATACATTACCTTGCTAGTGTTATATGGTGAGTGTGGCTGGTGAGCGGGATGGGTGAACTCCTCAATAGTGTTGGTTTTCTGTTTCTCACAGGACATTAGTATGTCCCCCAAATTGTTCATGAGTGTCTTTGGTTTTCCCTACTGAGTGTACTTGTATTCTCACCCTATGTATATAAATATGCTTTCAGGTTTTCAGGAGGACATCGAGGATCTCACCGGACCATACTAGCTCGAACGTTTGGTGCAGTTTCTGTTACTGTTGTTCATTCTTTGGTACTTTACCCTTGTATTCACTTTGTACTTTGTGGATTTTTACTTTTGTAGCATGCATTGGGAATTGTTCTTGGATTTTCATTTACTTTTCTTTTTTGGTGTTGTTGGGATTTACCATCTTATCTCCTAATCCTATTAAATGAAAAAGGGTAATGCCTTCCATTTAGTGAGTGATTATATACCCTTGGCGTTGTTCGCCACTCTGGGACCTATTGAAGGGGGGTTTCAGGGGTCATTATCTCTCCTTCAATTTGAAGAAGGAAGGGGCAGGCAATGTGCTGACCCTTCCTTCCTTATGGTGAAGGCGGGTCGTGACAGATTGGTATCAAAGGAATGGTTGAGAGATAGGTTAGAGTCTGGAGTTAGGAATAGTGAGGATTGCATGGGATGGTAGGGAAATAGTGTTGGGTGACCTTTTTGTGTGAATTAGGCCAGGGAAGACCGTCTAGGACATGGGATTTTAGCCCCCCCCCCTCCCCCCCCCCCCCCCGTGATCTGATGCATGGACTCTGGATCTACCAAAGGACAAAGTTAGGCAACACTGATTGCAGGGTAGAAACCCCAGGGAAGGTACATGCATCATAATGACTTGTGTTATTGTGTTTCTAGGATGTCTTCGGAATTAAGAATAAATAAAAAGTTTAAGATGTTTTAAGAACAATATTCTGTAGTACATGGGCTTAGGCATCCCTTGTTTACCTTGCAGCTATGGCACCTGGAAGGTGACCACGTTTGGTGTGGGAGATAGAGGCCCCAGAGACTACCTTGGCTGATCGACAGAGAGCTGATTGGGAGGAGGAGGATGGCCAGGGGCAGAAGACACTTTGGTCCTTCCATCGACAGTCTCTTGAAAAGTATGAGGGAAGTAGCTCTGACATGAAGACGGTGGGCTGGCTAGAAGAGCTAGTGATAGCCTTCGACCTGATCTGAGCTCCAACTGAGTACTGGGTTCCTCTGGCCGTCAGCCAAATGAGGGGAGCGGTGTGTTAGTGGTGGATACTCTACCTAAGATAGAGGAGAAAGGATGAGGTGGCATGGGATGATTTTGAGAGGGAGTCCTGCGTGGAATTCCTCTCTTCGATGATGAAGGCAGAAAAGAGATAGGAGCTACTCTCCCTCCAGTAAGGGAGTATGTCAGTGAGGGAGCTGGGAATCAAGTTCAAGGACTTCCTACATTTTTCTCCGGACCCCTTTCCTAATGAGGAGTCTCGGGAAAAATGTTTAGAGGAGGTGCTCCGACCCTCCTTCCAGTATGTTGTTACCCCTTTACCCTGCCGATGTACATGAGGTCCAGAAGAAGGTAGAAGTGGTAGAGAGGATGCACGCTCTAGGAGGTGTGTCATGAGAGGGGATCCAGCTGGGACCATCGAAGGGGAAGGCCTTCAGCACCAGGCCTCCAGCGTTAGGACCCTCCTGGTTCCGACCAGTAGGGAGTAGGCCGCAGTAGTTTCAGTTCTAGTCCCCTGGTCCTCTCCCTTTTCCTTCGGTCCCAGGACCGCGATGCTTTGTCTATGGAAGCCATGAACATCTCCGGAGTTAGTGCCTGGACCAGTTATAGTATGGCGGTGGCAGACAACCCTAGAAACCGCCCCAGCAGCAGCTTCCAGATAGGCCTTTCCAGCAGTAGCAGCAGGGGTAGCGAGCTCCTGCTCCTCCGAGGGCAGACGTTGCAGGAGGAGGCCGACCTCAGGCTGCTCCTCAGGGACCTCGACCAGGGCGTGGTCGGGGAGGTGGCAGACAGCCGAGGGGCAGGGGAGCTGGGCCTGGACACTTACACACCACGGAGGCAGCAGTTCCAGTAGGGTCGTAGGTCGTTCGAGGTACGATCAGTTTGTTTAGCACCCTTTCTTATGCCTTGTTCGATACCGGAGCTTTGCACTCCTTTGTTGCACATAGTCTAGCCCATGCCTTGGGTCTAGATGCTGAGTGACTTACAGTTCCCCTGGTGTTGAGCACCCTAGTCGGAGGTCAAACCGACTTGTTATATGTTTGTTGAAGATGCAGACTAATGATTGGGCCACATCAGTCGATCAGAGATCTACTACTGCTACAGATACAGCCATACGATTTCATCATAGGCATCGACTGGCTGTTCTCTATGTGTTCCTTCCTCGACTACTTCCGAGGGAGGGTTGTGTTCTTAGACTTGGGTGGCCGGTGTGTTAACTTCACAGGAGAGCGGAGTAGTCAGAAGGGCAGCATGCGAGAGGAACCCCTCCTCTCCTTGCTAGCTGAGCTGTCAGTAGAGTTAGTAGATGCTGAAATGGTGGAGGTGTCAGAGATCATCCATGAGTTTATGGACGTATTTTTCTGAGGAGGTGACAACTCTACCCCCTTGATGGGATATTGAGTTTGGAATAGACTTTCAACCTGGTGCTCGGCCGATCTCGATGGATCCTTACCAGATGGAACCTTCGGAGCTACGGGAGTTGAAAATTCATATTGACGATTTGATGAAGAGGGGTTATGTTCGACAGAGTGCGTCACCATGGGGTGATCCAGTCTTGTTTGCAAAGAAGGCAGATGGTGGTCTCAGATTCTGCATAGACTATAGGAGGCTGAATCGGGTAATGATCAAGAATCGCTACCCTCTTCTGAGGATAGATGATATTTTTGACCAGCTGAAAGGGGCAGGGTGGTTCTCGAAGATCGACATGTGGTTTTGGTATCACTGGTTGAGAGTGAAATAGGGTGACATCCCGAAGATGGCATTCAAGTGAAGATATGGACACTTCTAGTTCGTAGTCATGCCTTTCGATGTTACGAACACCTCGAGTGTGTTCATGGGACTTATGAACTCAATCTTCCAGGAGTACCTGGATCGGTTTGTGGTTGTGTTCATCGATGACATCCTGATCTATTTGAGATCAGAGGAGGACCATACGGAGCACCTAAGGATGGTTTTGGTGGTCCTCCGACAGCATCATCTCTATGTTAAGTTATCGAAATGTATGTTCTGGACACGGAAAGTGAACTTCCTTAGGCACGTGGTGTCCGAGAGGGGGGTAGCGGTGGACCCATCAAAGGTTGAGGCAGTTGTTTCATGGACAACACCCAATAATGTGGCAGAGGTCTATAGTTTCCTCTAGCTGGTGGGTTACTATCGGAGGTTTGTACCCAACTTCTCCTGATTTGCATACCCTTTGATAGCCTTGACAACGAAAGACAAGGTTTTCGTGTGGAGTGAGTAGTGCGAGGCAACCTTCAGCTATCTGATGGAGAAGTTGGTTAGTGCCCTAGTGCTGAGATTACCATAACAAGGGGCGGCATATGAGGTGTTCTTTGATGCTTCAGGGAAAGGCCCCAGATGTGTGTTGATGCAGTAACAAGTGGTGATCACTTGTTGGTCTAGGCAGCTACTCCCCCATGAGCGTAATTAGGCCACCCATGACCTGGAGCTTGCAATGGCCGTTTTTGCGCTAAAGTTATGGCAACATTACCTCATCGAAGAATGCTTTTTGGTCTTCACAGACCACAAAAGTTTGAGGTATATCTTGTCCGAGCGGTACCTAAACTTGCGATAGTGAAGGTGGGTGGAGTTCTTCCAAGATTACGACTTCGAGGATTCCTACACTTCAGGGAAGGGAAATTTAGTGGCTGATTCCTTGAGTAGGATATCCAAGAAGGAAGCAGTCCGAGAGTCGGCAGACACCTGGGAGGCAATGGAGTAGTTGGTTGCCTTACACTTGGATGTGAGGATGGATAATGGTAGAGGTTGCCTATATCAGATGGAAGTACAATCGTCTCAGTTTCAGAAAGTGGAGGTGTCTCAGTGGGGAGACCCAGAGTGCGAAGTGATGCGTGACCAAGTTGACCAGAGGAATGCTCCAGAAGGATGGACATGGGATGGTCAGAACCGGATGCTCTTACGGGGAAGATGTTCATTCCAGAGGCAATGCGCGGCCAGGTTCATAGTGAGTTCCACAACTCACCTCTATCGGTACACCCAGGAAGTTTCCAAGATGTACCAGAGTTTGAAGAGACAACTTTGGTGGCCAGGAGTAAAGCGACCAGTAGCAAAGTTTGTGGCCAAGTGCCTAGTGTGTCAATAGGTAAAGGCCGAACACTATGTTCTAGGTGGTCCGATACAGTCTCTAGATGTCCCCAAGTGGATGTCAGAGGAAATCTTGATGGATTTCATCATGGTACTACCCAAGGTTCAAGAGGGATACGACTCCATATGGGTGGTAGTGGACCGCTTGATGATGTTGGCTAACTTTCTGGTGATCAAGGAGTTGAGTGCAGTGGATGCTTTGGCACAGAAGTATGTGGATGAGGTAGTGTGATTTCATGGAGTCCCGAGTTCCATAGTCTTTGATAGGGATGCAAGTTTTACCTCATGAGTCTGGAGGGGTTTGCAGCATGATTTTGGAACCCAGCTACACCTTAGCACTGCCTTCTATCCCCAGACAGATGGGCAGACAGAGTGCACCATCCAGACATTGGAGGATATGCTGCAGGCATGCGTTCTGGAATCAGGAGGATCATGAGTGTGGCACTTTCCTCTAGTAGAGTTCGCCTACAATAATATCTATCACTCTACTATTTGTATGGATCTATTTGAAGCCTTGTACGGGAGGACATGACGCTCACCTGGGTGTTGGACCGAAGTTGGAGAGGCGGGAATCTTTGTCCCGGAGGTGGTGCAGAGTACGACAGAGAAGGTGCAACTTATACGGGAAAGGATGAAGGCGGTACAAGACCGACAGAAGTTGTATGTAGATTGTAGGAGAAGGACCTTGGAGTTTGAGGTTGGAGACCATGTGTTCTTGAAGGTCTCCCCTTGGTGTGTACAACGGAGGTTCAGTAAGGGGAGCACGCTTTCTCCCAGGTTCATCAGACCCTTCGAAGTGTTACGGCGGGTTGGTGAAGTTTCCTATCAGCTAGAGCTACCACCGCCGCTACTAAGGATACACAATTTATTCCATGTGTCCCATATTCATTGATATCTACACGACAACTTTCACGTCATCGATTGGGGAGAGTTAGATATCAAAGACGATGCGAACTTCATTGAATGACCAATCAGTATCGAGTATCGTAAGGAGAAAATTCTTTGTGGATGAACCATTCCCTTGGTTCGTGTGTTGTGGAGGCATGGTGGGCTCAAAGAGAGCACATGGGAGCAGGAGGCCCAGTTACGCATTCAGTAACCAGAGCTGTTTTGACTTTATGTTTTGTTCTCATCCTTGTGGTGTTGTACATTGTGATTTAATATATATGGAATTCTTGTGATTTATTTTTCCCTGTTCTCTCTGTGTGTGTGCACAATTGTGTGTGATGGTAAACCTAACTTCTAATTAGGACGCATTAATGTGGATAAGATTAAACCCGTGCGGGTGAGTCATGGCCGCCAAAAGCGGATAATATCCTGACATGTAGGAGGTGACTCCCTAACTCAGGGGTTGGATAGTGTAAATACTTGTGGCTTTTGGGCGAGTGTTCCTGGATGTAGGGGGGTGGTTCTGTTCCAACATTCGAACGAAGGGGTTTTCCCCAGAAAAGTATCTTTAGAGGGTGGTTGTTCGGACCCTACTCTTCTCCTTTCTAGTGTGCTCTTATATTCTCGAGGGCGAGAATACTTTGAGAAGTATCTGATGTAATGGACTGGGTTTTGGGGTCCATTACTTTGTGGAAATCTGATGTTGGGTGTTCTGGGTAGGTTGGGAATCTCGGTGATGTTGACCTCTAACGGTTTGCCTACCGGTAGCAGGCCTACCGGTAGCTCGGTCTACCGATGGCCACAACCTACCGGTAGCTTTGTCTACCAATATCTCGGTCTACTGTTGGCTGATGTCTACTAGTAGCTCGGTCTACAGGTGGCCGCATCCTACTGGAAGCTCAGCTACCAGTACCTGTCAGCCACCAGTATCTCTCAACTACCGGTCGCTCCAGCCTACCCCCACGGTTTTTCCCATAGCGCCTCATTTGTGCGCAAATTGGGTTTTAAACCCAATTTTGACCCCTCTGAGCTTGTTTTAAAGCCCAGTAATGCCCATAAATGGAATCCAATTAAATTAAATGATTTTGAGGTGTGGGTCTGTTTAAACCGCGGGGACCCATTAATGACGTGTGGGGTGTCTCAAAAGCGTGGTCAACCCACGACCCCGCGCCTTACGCGGTTTCGAGTTCCTTTTCACCATATCTTAACAGCCCAGGGCGTGTTGTATCTCACCCTTTATAACCTAAGGGTTCTTCCTAGGTTTCTTTTCTCAATCACCCTGTGCTAGGAGTACCCTCCATTCAGAAGAGCCGCTTTTCGTTCATATGATCCGCATCGCTATCCGTGGAGTTCCACGCCCAGGCATAGTGTCGATCGTTGATCAACAAGTAAGGAATTTCTCCTTCGTCTCTCCCTTTTTGTGTATCATGCGGGGTGGGAATTCATTTTATTCTATAGAATTGGATGAACTAAACCTAAATGAAGATAATGAATGGATTCTAGAAAAAAAAGGGGGAGGGGTGTGATCGATGATGATGCATTTTTTTTATAACCTTCCATGATTAATGATTTCTGAATTGTGCGGGCTTACGACTACTGAAAATCATGGTCGTTGGTGGTATTTCTCTGTGCACTAATGAACCCTAAATGTTTAATTGGTTTGTTTTGTGGTCATGAACCCTTGCCGTGTCAAGGAATTTGTTTTATTACATAAATCTAGATAAATAAATTTGAAAGCACCATGATCAATCTTTTCTATGATAACCCCAGTTAAAGCACAACAAATTTGAAATCATGGAGTGTGTTAAATCCTTTAAATCTAAAATTACCGGCATGGTCCTGTTTTTCTTTGGTGGTAGTGGTTTGATTGTTCTTCCTTCCTGGGACGATTGCTGGGTGATGTGGGTGGGGATGGGATCCCCTGTTGTTATGCTTCCAGTGGTTCTGACTTTAAGGTCAGGTGGTTACATTGATTATATCACAAATTGGGGAGGGATCCTCTTTTGTTGAGAAACTGCTGTCTCTTGGATTTTGGGGACATGGGGCTGTATCTTGGGGTTTTTATTTTGGTTCCAGTACTTCGAGAGATCTCACTTAAACCTTATTGTTGTGAATTTACAAGAGAAATGGGTGTGAATATTGTAGTTGATGCTTGACTATTTGTTTTCCCTTGACTTGTTCTTATGATTAATAGTTTCTCAAGTAGGTGCAGAAACTAATTTAAACACTATTACCGAACATGTAAACTGGGATGGAAAAAATGGGGTTTGGTTTGGTGTGAGTTGTGACTTGGTCATGGTACTGATCATGTTCTTTGGGTAGGCCAATGAAAAACCTAAACTAGGGGGAGTGCTTGTTACCTATATATATATATACTTGTAGTTCTGTGTTTCTTATTCACGCCCCACCCAAGTTGATCACTTAGTGCAGAACAAACCCATTTCATGGGGGAGGGTGTTTTTTCGAACACTTTCATTAGTGGATGGTTATTAAATCCTTTCTGCTCCCTCTCCCGGATAGCCCAAGTATCTTCGGGCAGGCTGTGATGGCCTGAATTCCATTATTATCCCAAGAACTTTCAGGCGGGGTAGTGTTGTGGTTGACCCAGGTGTGTGCTGGCAGGTGGTTTCCCAAGTGTCTTCGGGATGAGGCCCAGGTGTCTTCATCCATGGCAGTGGATCTTTTGGACCATGTGTCTTCGGGCATGGCGGTGGTTGTTCTGTCCTAGTTGTTTGCAGGCGTGGTTACGTGTGACAGTTGAGGCTCAGGTGTGTGTGGGCGAGGTTTAGCAGTGGGACAGCGGTGAGGTAGTGGCCCAGGTGTGTGCAGGCAAGGTATGGAAGTGGGACAACGGTGAGAATGGCGGGATTGGCTTGATGCATAGGATTTCTTCAATAACCAATGGGAAACTGGCGTGGGGTACCCAAACATCAATGTGCTATTACTATACATTACCTTTCTTGCATTATTTGGTGAGTGTGTCCGGTGAAGGGGATGGGTGAACTCCTCTATAGTGTTGGTTGTCTATTTCTCACAGAACTTTATTATGTCCCCCCACTTGTTCATGAGAGTCATTGTTTTTCCCTACTATGAATACTTTTATTCTCACCTTACATATATAAAACTGCATTCAATATTCCATGAGGACTTCGGTGATCGCGTGGGACCATACTAGCTAGGACCTTTGGGGCCATTGCAGTTGTTGTTTTTCTTTCTTTGGTACTTTACCCTTGTAGTCACTTTGTACTTTGTGGATCATTACTTTTGTAACATGCATTGGGAATGGTTCTTGGCTTTGCTTTTACTTTCCGCTTTTGGTGTTGTTGGGATTTACCATCTTATCTCCCAATGATATTAAAAGAAAAAGGGTAATTCCTTCCATTTAGTGAGTGATTCTATACCCTTGGCGTTGGTCACCACTCTGGGACCTATTGAAGGCATGTTTCGGGGGTCATTATCTCTCCTTCTACTTGAATAAGGAAGGGCCTGGCAATCTGCTGACCCTTCCCTCCTTATGGGGAAGGATGGTCGTGAAATTCATCATCACCACATCAAAAAACAAAAACCAATGAATCCAAATACACAAATTCGTAGGAGAAAATTTATTAAAGTCGCACCAGGAGGACCAAAAGCCACCGAGCCGCACATCTGAAAGCCACAATGTTACCATTGTTCTAGATATGACTAGTAGAGTTATAATGGAAAACAAGGATAGCACATGGATTTGAGTGGTAGTGGACTCGGAACACCAACATCCTCATAGAAGCAGAAAACTAGTAGTAACTAAACAAAAATTGGTTGGATGAGGTAGCACCAGAAGACAAACTCACCTTGGATCCAGATAACCCAATACCATTTTGTTACTATTGAACATGATCTGAATAGAAGAGGCTCAAAGGAACATCAGTCTAGAGAAAGGATTGAGAGGCCTAGGGCACCATATGAATAAATCGTCAACACGAAGACTGAAAGAGTCCCGGAAGAAGATCCAAAACATCGATCATCAAAGAAAAAAAAAGAAGAAATCCCAAATAAGAAGGGAACCACCATGAAGAAGGAGAATAGAGAAATGGGAAGATCTAGAAAATAGTATGTTTGATGTTAATATCCATCACTGCCGAGGGGGATTCAGAAACCCTAAGAGGGGAGATGGGATGTGGATCCGGGTGATTAGGGCATCATCACGGATCGTGGTACCAAGAATATATGCTTCATCGCCAAAGTCTTTCTAGAGAATAATTTATTAATCCACACCATAACATACTGTAAGAATGGTATTTCATTTCTAATGGGTAATATATCATCAAAATATATTATTAAAAATATTATTTCACTCCCACTAAACCATTTATAGACCCATGGCCCATAATCCTTCTTTATGAAACCAAATTGCATTATGGCCTCATCGAAATGAATGATCCTTGACCGGGATTCCGGTATTAATCCATAAATTTATATTTTCAACATGCATACCTAGTTTTAATCCCTTGGAGTCACAAGCTATTTAGGTTGTCTCATAAATACATATTAAAAAAAGTTCTCATTATGTAATGTCACTTTGACATCGATTTTACAAATCTCACAATAATGAAAATCCATAATGGAATGCATATTTCTAATATATTTTATCATCGAAATTGGTGAAAATTATTCATCATAGTATTTATTTGACAATATCTAAACCCTTTATCAACATGTCTCACATAATAGGTACTAAATCATACATCCATGTCCTATTGCTTATTCAATATCCACTTTTAACCAATAGACTTTACATCTACTGGAGGTTTGACCAAAATCTATATGTGGATTTGGTACAAGGAATCCATTTAGAAATTCATGGTTTCTTAACACGTTAAAAAATTTGTGTTACATAATTATTCCTTATAGGTAAGAAGGTCATTATTATAAACTAATCATGAGTGAAAATTATCAGTGACCAGAAAACCATATCATTTTCGTTCTTTAATCTCTAAAGTACACGTTTGTAGTAATTGTGTCTCTAGAATAGTATCTTCTATCACGGGGCTTTGTGGAATTAGATCATCTTCCAAATCATTGGTATAATGATCCTAGGCTTCATAAAAGTCTATATTTCTCCCACTATCTCATTTATAGATATGATCCTTATTAAGAAAAGTGGAATTTCTATCAACCATATCCTTTTTTATGAATAAATTTATAGGTAGTATCAATTTTTTTTCATGGGGATATCCTATAAAGGTACAGTTTATTCCTTATGGTGGAAGAATTATACCTAAAGGGGCCTTAAAAATTGATTCTCAACCCCACACATGTATGTTTGACGACACATGTTTCTTTCCATTCCATAATTGGTATGGTATACCATCTGTTTATTTTTCTGGAACTCAATTTATTACATATGCTGCTATTTATAATGAATATCCCCAAAAGGGTAATAGAAGACTAGCATGAGTCTTCATTTATCTCGTCATGTCCAATAAGGTGCAGCTCCTCCTTTCACTTATACCATTCCACTGAGGTGTGTAATGAGGAGTGATTTGATATAAAATCACAAAAATCCAATAAATAATAAATGAAGTCACGATTCAGATAATTTCCACCATGTTTAGATTGAGTTTTCATATTCTTGTTTCCAAGATGGTTATCAACTTCAATAATTTATTCCTTTAATTTATCAAAATAGTCATACTTATATCGCATTATGTATAGATATCCATATCGAAAAATATCATTATAAAATAATGAATTAGGAGTACCCACCGCTTTCTTCAATAAGAAATGGTCCATACACATCGCTATGAACAAATTCTAGATTCTTTTTATCCCTATCACATTTCCCACTAAATAGGTATTTGATAATTGTTTCCTTATAAAAATGCATCACATACACAATGTGGGTTTACTTAAAAAAATCTTAATATCCATCTTCATGTAATTTTGTAAATTGATTTTTATTTACATGACCTAGCTAGTGATTCCAATGTTGGGTCTTGTATGAGTCATGATTTTTAACCTCATTATCTAATTTCCATTATTTGGTTCATGTAATCCAACACATAAAGACTATTTTTTAAATTTTACTTATCATAAAACTTCGATATTTATAAAAGAAGAAAATTTTATTCCCAACTATTAAATTAAATCCATCTTTATGATACATGAATAAAAAAATATAGTTTTTAGTAACTAATGGAACATAATAAAAACATTTAAAACCAAGATCATTTCGATAATCATCCTAAGGTTGTAGTCCCTAATATCTACAAATGAAATTTTATCTTCATTGGCTGCTCGAAGATCTATCTCTCCTCGGTTAGACATTCTGAATCTACTAGGATCTTATATTTGAATACATAATTGAGAACAACAAGCTGAATCTAATACCAAATTTGTATAAATAGATAAATCTCACTCGATAAAAAACCACATGAATCATCCCATTTCATCTTTTTATGGGTCCAATTTCTCTTATTGTTTCCCTTATTTCAACATGTGAAATAGACAACATCATGTCCTCTTTCTTTCTCCTTGATCTTTCACTTCTTTGAGGGGTTTGAAGATGCTTTGGGATGAAATATCTCATCTCCCCCCTTCCATTTGTTCACCAGAAGGATGGATGGTTTTTATGCTTCATATCCTTATCTATATGGAAAATTAGAGTATGAAGATTTGAAAAATATTTCTCAATGTTTTTCATATTAAAATTCATAAAAAACATGGGAATCTCTGAGGTATTGATTCTCGAATGAGGTCGATGCTATGGTTATTTGGGAGTTTAAACCCTAGAACCTATAAGACCTCAATCTATCCAATAATCATTATTATATGAGGCCCATATATGGACCCTCTCCATGTTTTATATGAAAGGGTGACTTGTAACTCTCAAACCACCCATGTCTAGCTCCCTCATAGTATATACTCTAGAGGTTCTCAAGCATACAATATGCATAAATGTTTTTATGAGACACCATTAGTTCACTAGACATCAATAAAAAAACACAACATTGAATGTCGACCACGTCTCTCAATTTTTTTATGGAGAAGGAACTCTTCATCACTCTCCTATTTAGTAGGTAGATCAGGCTTTGAGGATTCTAGCACTTAATATTTCTAGTTCATGGCATAGCACAACCAAAAATATTTTAAACCGCTAAATGAATTTAATTCTAGGTAAGAAGTTATATTTATTTAATATTGATCATAGATATAGTGTGGTTGATGAACTATTCGTTTAATTATATAATTATATAATTAAAAAGATAAAATTATTATTAATTTGGTTGATTACAATATATGTGAGATAATATAAATGAAATGTTTATTTACTTATTTATGATTTCACCCACTATTTTATCAAGTCTTAATAGCCCACACCTTTGAACATGGAATGTTTAGTTACATTAACATTATTGTGTAATGGATCCCTAGTACTTTTCTTATTGATATAGATTTTTTCCATGAAACCACAATAAATTAATTAGGTTGGAGGTCTTTCTAACATTGGACTTGTAGCTCTTTGATCCCTTGAGTGGAATCCCCTATCCTGAAATCCCGACATTTACTTCCTTAACACTTTCCTCCATAATTGATTTGAAAAATAATTGGTAGTTAAAATCAATAAAAATTTTATTAATTCAACCCCAAAATCTGATGAGAACTATATAATAAAAGTAAGTGTCCAAATTTGGCCATGTACTACACTTAGTTCTATGGTTTCATACCCAATCTAATAATGGAAGGCTTAGTATGGCTTGATATTTAATCGATGGATTTTAATTTATTATGCCTAAATTGTATCTTGTTTTATCGTTCACACACCATGTAATTATAATGGAAAAGGTTACATAATTAATTAACTGTGATGGATAAAAAAGTATGCTTAATTCAAATATTTAATTTCAGTATTTAATTTCACTTATTTAGGTGATCGTGACCTTTCGTCCATAAAATAAATAATTTCATAGGCATAAATAAATTATTAGTTAAATGATCCATTCTGAAGATTTATTTAACTATTGATTAAATGATTGTAAATTAAATCAATATTATACATAGGAGAAATAACTCATATTTCAAATCATAGATGGAATTTTAGAATTCTTCCTATCCACCTATGTATCACCTGGTTTGGAATCATTATGGTTCAATCTTAAACTACCTCCATGCACATTTGGATGCTCTATTAATTAAAAATTTGTATTACTCAAATGAAATTGAGGGGAACCAATGATTGGTTAAAGGGGATTGAATAAATATACATGGAAATACAGGTCTAACATAATAATGGATGGAGAGATGACTCACATTCAATCATTTAATTTAATATTATATAATTTCAAACTCAAGAAATAAATTATATTAAAACACCCAAAACATACACAGTGATTTGTTAAGCTTGTGTATGGTCATTGATGTAATTATTATTAAAAATAAAATGTCTAGAATTAATTCATTATTAGTTCTTTTACTATTTAAGATAAACGAGTTTCCATTAATTAATTAATTATCTTTCATAATAATAATCATTTTATCTTATTTATATATACCAATAATTAATGACATTTATGGAAAATAAATGAAATATCCAGTAATTAAATATTTATACAATTAATTAATTGATAATTTTAAATTATTTTAATCTATTATTAAATTTTACAATACACAATGATGTTACAATCAATAATATAATGTTTTAATGCTTCAATTTTTAAATTTATTGTATTATTCATTTTTACTATTAATGGGAGACTATATGAAGTGTACATCCAGCTACATTTCATGTACGTCGGTTGCCATATATCTCAGCCATAGGCATGGGGCTTCAACATGTTAACTCATTCAGGAAACATGACAAAACAATTATAGCTACCCATAATGAATATTCTTTATATGGGATAGGTTTTCCCGATCAACACATAGTGTGTAATAAAAGTGTCATGTGTAATTAATTAATCGTTACATATAGACAAAATTTCCATGGGTATATGGTGTGTGATCAAGCTACACATTGTGTAACCCAGTTTTATCAGCCAAATATTTGATACATCCCAATGGAATCTCTGGTCGATATTCAATTGTTCTTAAACTAATAATAAAATGAAACACTAAATAGACCTAATTAAGATATAAATACCATGTTAATTGAAACCATATTAAAGAAAAAATAACATGAAATGAAAATATAACCACAACTTCTCAAGGATCTAAAATAAAATAAAAAACTATAAATATAAATATGACCACTATGATACCACATGATGGTTCTGAGCATAGTATAAGCTCGCATAGGTGGGAGAAATATTGAAATTACTTTTAAAAATAATTTCCCAAAATCATGAGAGAGGATCTCGAACATCAAATTTATATTTAATTTATTTAATATTTGAATAAACAAATACCTAGGATTAGGAACATTCTTCATTGTTCAATGTTGATCATATAAAAATAACCTTTGGGATTACCTATATTGTTCTATGAGGATCAAAGTATTGAGTCCCTATACAGATGATCCACATGTTCTCGTATGATCTCTGAGAATCACTACTCTATCTCTAGGTGCTAGATTGGAGATTCAAATATATTTTGTTTTTTGTTCCTGATCATTTGTTCTTCATCCTTGTAGGAATCACTCTTGAACTTTTCATTTTTAAGATGGGGATAGGAGTATCTGAGATAGAATTCATTTTGTGATGCAATTCAATATTCTCAGCTTTTGGATTCTATGCACAATATTTGTAGCTATCTATTTATAGAGTTAGGATTTATGTTAAAATATTACATAATTTCATATTGGCCATTAAATAAGATTTTTTACCTTTAATAAACCACACACCACATAATAATAACTATATTATTATTATTCGGTGTTGTGAACCAAGTGGAACAATAAAAAATATTATATAATACTACTGTTAATTAATAATTTTCACGGAACATAGTCTTGTCCCATTCGATGTCCTATAGAATTTATAGAACAACCATATGAATATTTTATTCATAAATAAATATATTATTCACAATATATTGAATAAACATTTATAAAAATATTCAAAATATTATTATTATTTTATTCACAATCCAGATAATAAATATTTATTTAATTTATGTCATAAATATAACATGAATTAAATTATCCATTTGACAAGAAAATAATATTTATTATATTAATTATAATCATATGGATTATAATCAAGATCAATAAATGAAATTAGTGTATGGAATTATATTATTCATGTAATTGGAATTAGGCGGGCATGTCTGAAGTTCAATATTACCGTCTATCATTGGGTTAAGGAATCCACGATAAAGAAATTAATGTCAAAAATTTTAACAATAATATAAAAAAGATCAATATTTAATATAATCTCTCTGTCACAATATCCCATTAAGAAATTTTCACATCTATGTCACCAACCTATATGATCAATATGTCTTTCTATGACTATATAAAATAAACAAATCATTCCACCATTTACATGGAAGTTAATGTGGTGGTTCTATTTCAATCATTTGAATAAGATATTGATAGTGCGCTGTCGTGGGCGCCCTCAAATGATTAGTGTGATTTTGGGGTACTTAGGTGCAGCAGAGTGGCTGACCAAGGTCGTCTCTCAATGGAGCAAGTGAATTAAAACATCTTTTCAGAGGTATTATAGAAACAAAATAAAAGGGAATAAAAACACTACTTGAAAGTATGAGGGTGGTTTTTTATATTTTATAAATCTAGAAGAAGTTTGTTGGAAGAAGATTGCATTTTTTTTGTTTTTAATTTTGAAATGAAGTTTTGATTAGAATGACACAACAAGAAGATGTTTTTTTAGAAATCTATTTTAAAAGGCATAATCGATCTAAACCTACCTCTTCAATAATTTATTAATCATTTTCATTTAAATTAATATTCACTTAATTATGATCCCTTAATTTGTTAAATCCCGAACCCTACGAGAATTAACTTTACCACGAAGATGAAGTGCATTTAACCTTAGGCTAAAGTCAGAACATAAAATCGCAACACCCTGCTTTGATTGATGTTCTAAGATTATCTTATGGTCAGTGGTAAATTAAGGCACATAACCACTCTGGAAATATGGTTTAATTTAGTTTAGGTATTATATTTGAACTCTACAAATTGATCCCGTGTGGTTTTGAATTACCGATTAAGGTTGCGCTCTCACAGTTCACACAATTCCCGACCTCGTGTGTTTTGTGTTAACTAATCAATTGCTTGAATAGTTTCATTTAAATTAAAAACTCAATTAATGGATCATGTTTAGTGAATTACAGTAGATAATTTATGAAAAATAAATGAATGAAGAAGGTGAGAGGTCGACCGATTACTAAAAAGAACTACTTTTCAATGGGCGGTGTAGTCATCGTGGACACGATTTGCATAAGAAAAGGATTGAAAGGGTATAACCCAATCTTTTCTCCACTCATGATTCCAACCCAATTAAGAAGATTAAGAGAAGAAGAAGAGGGATGAACAAAGAAGATTATTTGAAGAAAAATTAAAGAAACAAACATGAAAGAAAAGAAATACAAAGAAGAGGTGGGAGATGAGAGCCTTTTTGGATGAGAGGTTTGCACAAATACTTACTTATTCCAAGAGTTGTAAGGGTCTCCCAAGAGACACCATTTCGACCACAACTTCCCAAATCCTTGACCAGCCCTCTCAAAGAGTTAAAACCCCCTTTAAATAGAGTTTGTGAGGGCTAGGGATACATAACATTTTAAGTCTGAAATGAAAAACTCGGACAAATATTTTATTCCAAGTTGCACCGCCTATTTGTCCTTCAAATCGCGTGAATTTACCGGCCTTCCAGAAGGATTATTTGTGCCCAATCATGTCCCCGAGACTTCCTCAAAATGTGGGCTCAATCCAAGCTCGGATGAAGATGATATGACCCAAATACAGAACAATGTTCATTCTGCCGAGTCCAGCCCACCATTGGATTAATGTCCCATTTACTCCATCCAAATTCCCTTTTTAGCTCTAGTGTCCTAAATGAAAGTTGTATAACATTAAGTTAGGAACACTGTTACACAATTTAAAATTAAAATAAAAAATATAAAAAATATTTATCTTTGAAATACTACAGTGCACTATAAAGGGTAAAACTGGAATTTTCACCAAATTTTCAAATGAATAATCAAATCCCAAATATTTTATAAATAAACATATTTAGCACAATTTGGGGAAATTATATCATTTATTATCAATAAAATATTCAACAAAATAGTGTTTTATCAACTCCCCCACACTTACCCTTTTGCACTCCTGAGCAAAATCTCATATTAAGTAAACATCTATATCAAATCAAAACCAATTTTAAAACACATATCCTTGAGATCAATAAATTTCACACCAAGAATCAAAAGATATCATGCCTCATAAAAAACCTTGTTTCAAGTTCTCCATTTATATCATTCAATATATTTCCAATTCATTTATCCTCCCCTGCACAAAACACTTACCTCGCTTGAATTTTCTCTCATCACTCAAATATCAATTTTTTTTGCAATGTCTTTCTCATCCAAACTCATACAAGGGTCACCATAGGCTTGATAAATTCTTACATCGCCACCTGATGTGAGTCAAGGACATATGTTTATCATGAGGACTTTTCAGGGTTGTTCTGTGGTTTTTCGTTGGTAGGATTAAGATGTGAAAAACTCTGAGGATGAATGAGGAGGGCTTGACACTTTTTGAAGAAAAATTGCATTAATCTAATTTTCACTTAAATATGGTCTTCTCCTCAATCCACATAGTATAAATTCAGCTCCATCGCCATGAAAAGTCCTGAATGGTTTACACCATTCATCATTTCAGCATCAAAAATTTCAATCTTCTCAAACATGATTTTCTTAAAAGCTCCAGATGGGCACAGCTTTCCACCTCAATTAGAAGCTCCAGAAAAGGCATAGATTCACTTTCCATGAAAGCTCCAGAAAAGGAACAGCTTTCAATATAATGAATTTATTCAGTAGAAAACACATCTCTTCAGAAAATAATTTTCCACGCAAAGTATCACAGAATGTGGTGGCAAAACACAAGATAGATTCCCCCAAGCATATTCTCAACTAGATTATGCAATTTCACTTCAAGAGTTGGTTGGATAGGGAAAATTGGCTTGTAATGTGGCTGACCTAATAGGATGTGCATGGCTTCTAAGGGCTAAAAAGATTAAATATTCAAGGTAGTCCATTATAAAAAAGGATTCTTTGAAATAGGGGCTTTAATACCAAACAAATGCCTCAATCATTTAAACATTAGTACCTCAAACCCTCAAGTTTTGACAGGAATAGATCAAATTCTGGTTAAATCAAGCAAGATTTGGTTCTCTCAAGAAGTGAGGTGAATGCAAAGAATATGAAAATAATGGTTCAAAAGCCTCACAGTAATGTTATTTCAAATATAAAGATAGTAAGATGTGGCATGGGATTCAAAATTCAGTGTACTTTTCATGAAATTACTAAATATTTGAACTTGAAACAAAGTCATTTCAACATTCATTTAATCTTATTTTCATGGGGTAAATTGTTTCACTTATTGATATGGATTTAAAAATGGTGATGAGAATAATTTCAGCTCAAAAGTTTCAAAAACACACAGAAAATTGTAGAATAAACACACAAAATTTGAAAAACACACAAATATTTTTTTTTGGTTTTTTTAATAGGAAAACAATTGAAATTACTAAACTAAAAGGTTCCCTCCCCCACACATAAAATATTGCATTGTCCTCAATGTGAACCCATGAGATGATATATGTACACGAAATGCAAAATAGGACAACTAATATAAAAGTGAAAGGGTTAGGAACAGCCTGATGTGCTCAATTGATGATGGGGTCATGTAGTGTGATAAAATCCACTGCATCAGTAGGAAGTCCCTCAATGTTTCTCTTCGAAAGTTTCCCATTGACTGTAAAGCTCCTTCTAGTGTCCTCTTGTGTGATCTCCACTACACCATAAGGAAAAAAATTAGTCACAATATAAGGACCTAACTATCTGGAATGCAACTTACTAGGCATCAGCATGATTCGTGAACTATAGAGAAGGACTTTCTCTCCAACATGAAACTCCCTTTGTTGGATCATTTTGTCATGAGATGCTTTTGATCTTTCCTTGTAGAGCCTGAGTTCTCATATGATGACAGTCGAATCTCCTCAAGCTCTTGAATTTGCAACTTCATTTGAATTCCATCTTGGGCCAAATCCATGTTGCATTTCCTTATAGCCCAATATGCCCGATTCTCGACTTCCACTGGGAGATGACATGATTTCCCAAAAACAATCCTAAATGGGGACATACCAATGGGTGTCTTGTATACTATCCTATAAGCCCACAATGCATCATCCTAGCGCTTGCTTTAATCATTCCTATTTGGCTGCACGGTTTTCTCTAATATTTGTTTTTTCTCACGATTTGAAACCTCAGCCTGACCATTTGTTTGGGGTGGTATGGTGTTGATGTTTTGTGTGTCACTCCATTCTTCCGAAGGATGGAAGAAATATTCCAATTGCAAAATTGTGTCCCTTGGTCACTGATGATGGCCTTTGGTACTCCAAACCTGTAAAAAACTTGTGCTTTGACAAAGTCCACAACAACATGAGAATCGTCAGTCCCGGTGGCCTTGGCCTCCACCCATTTACTCACATAATCAACAGAAACAAAAATATAGAAGAAACCATATGAACTTGTAAAAGGACCCATAAAATAAATGCCCCACACATAAAAAATCTCACAGAATATTATGGGTTGTTGGGGCATCTCATGTCACCTAGAAATATTCCCAGTGTGTTGGAAATGAGAGCATGACTTACAAAACTCATGGGCATCATGGAATAAACTAGGCCAATATAATCCAGACTCCAAAACATTCCTAGTTGTCCATTGGGGTCCAAAGTGTCCACCACATGCAAGTGTATGACAGAATTGCAAAACAGACTCAAACTCGTGATCAGGAATACACCTCCTAATAACTTGGTCACTACACATGCGCCAAAGGTAAGGATCATCCCACACATAAAACCTATACTCACTTTTTAATTTTTGGACTTGATGCTTCTTCAAATTTTCTGGGATTTCATAGGAAACAATGTAATTAACTAAATCAGCATACCAAGGATGCGTACCTAAGATGGTATAGAGATGCTCATCGGGGAAAGTGTCCCAAAGTGGTACCTGGTCCAAGGTGTCATCCTCTAGTGTGTGAGTAAGCCTACTCATGTGGTCTGCCACCAAATTCTCTGATCTCTTCTTGTCCTTTATCTCAATATCAAATTCCTGAAGAAGGAGCATCAAACGGATAAGTCGTGGCTTTGCATCTGGCTTCTTTAGGAGGTACCTCAAAGCTGCATGGTCAGAAAAAACAACTACTTTAGAGCCCAATAAATATGAACGGAATTTATATAAAGAAAATATGACAGCAAGAAACTCGTTTTCTGTGGTTGTGTAATTTGATTGGGCTGAATCCAGTGTCTTTTATGCATAGGATATCACATGTGAACGTCCCTCCACCCTCTGAGATAAGACAGCTCCAACCACGAAGTTGGAGGCGTCACACAGAAGCTCAAAAGGAATTTCCCACCGTGGGGGCTGTATGATAGGTGGAGTGGTCAGACGTTGTTTTAGCTCATCGAATTAATTCCTGCAAGAAACATCAAACACAAAATCAGAATCCTTTTGAATTAATCTTGACATAGGAAGATCAATCTTACTAAAATCTTTGATGAAGCTCCGATAAAATCATGCATGACCTAGGAAAGATCTAACATCACGCACACATGAAGGATATGGTAAGGATGAAATAATATCTAACTTTGCTCTATCAACCTCTATCACATGTTTTGACACTACATTCCCTAAGACAATGCCATGATCTACCATGAAATGACACTTTTCAATGTTTATGACCAGATTCTTCTCAATACAACGATTCAACACCTTTCCCAAACTAATTAGACATTCATAAAATGAAGACCCATACACTGTAAAATCATCCATAAATACCTCCATGCAGGTCTCAATAAAATCAGAAAAAATACTCACCATGCATCTCTGGAAGGTACCTGGGGCGTTGAAAAGTCCAAATGGAATCCTCCGGTAAGCAAAGGTACCGAATGGGCAGGTGAATTTCGTCTTCTCCTAGTCCTCCGGAGCTATAGGAACCTGAAAATATCCAGAAAATCCATCCACGAAACAATAGTGTGCGTTCCCAACTAGTCTCTCAAGCATCTGATCAATGAATCGGAGGGGGAAATGGTCTTTGTGAGTGGAATGATTTAGTTTCCTATAATCAATACACACACGCCAACTGTTTTTCACCCTCATTGGAACTAACTCATCTTTCTCATTTTTAACAACAGTAACACCACTTTTCTTAGGCACAACCTGAATAGGACTTACCCACTGAGAATCTGAAATGGGATAGATTATACCTTCCTCGAGCAATTTTTCAACATCTTTTTTAATAACCTCTAGAAGGGTTGGATTGAGTCTCCTTTGTGGTTGCCTCACCGGTTCAGCCCCATCCTCCAAGAGAATCCTATGCATGCAAATGGAGGGGCTAATACCTAATATGTCTGCCAATGTCCAACCAATTTCCCTAATGTTATATCTCAAAAGATTCAAAAGTTTTTCTTCATGATCAAAAGAGAGATTGTTATCAATGATAATAGGTAATCTATCACCACTCATCAAGTATGCATATTTAAGATTTGGGGGCAATGGCCTGAGTTCCAATGTAGGGGGGTGATGTATGGATGGAGAAATTGATGAAACAGACATATCTGCACAATGAACATCAGTATCAAAATAAAAATCATCACAATCAGAGAATAAAGCACCAAATACATCAGCATACTCAATAGCCATGTCATAATCAGAGTTCACATTATCAAAATCAGAATATGATTCCATTTCAAAATCAAATCTTAGAGAGTCGTGTTCCTTAAAAACGGGTGTATAAGTACTCTTAGACATAAAATTAGAACCAATACTCATAATCTCCCTAAACATAGGACAATCCAATTCCATGGGGTTTTTACATAGTGTTTCAAAATGGGAGATAACAAAAGAAGAATGGTCCTCTGAGGGGTACTTCATAGAATCCATAACATTAAATATCACAACTTCATCTCCAAATTCCATGGAAAGTGTACCCTCATTGACATTTTTGATAGTTTTTGCAGTTTTGAGGAAGGGCCTACCTATGATAATGGGGGCATGAGAACATACCTGATCATCCTCCATGTTAAGCACATAGAAGTATGCTGGAAAGAACATGTCTCTTACCCGGACAAGTACATCCTCAAGGACTCCCGATGGATATGCCGTAGCTATATTCGCCAATTGCACCACTACTCTTGTTGGATTCAAATCACGAACCTGAAAGGAAGAGAATACAGATTGAGGCATCACATTTATTGATTCTCCTAAATCACAAAGAGCATCAGCGAAGTGCAAGTCCCCTATAGTACATGGGAGGTGAATGTCCCGGTATCCTTGCACTTTGTTGGCATTGCTAGAGTTAGTGTAATGAGTGCCGATACATTCCTTCCAAGGCTGATCCTCTCATTTCCCTTGAGCCCTCTTCGATTGGTGCAAAGTTCTTTTAAGAATTTGGCATACCTTGGGATTTTCTTAATGGCTTCAAGTAGAATAATGTTGATCTTCACACGCTTGAATGTGTACAAAACCTCCTTTTTCATTGCTTCTTCAGCCATCTTCTTGGTTTGAACAACCCTATTTGGAAAAGGAAGGGGTTTAGGAGGAAAATCATCAATATTTTTCTTACCTTTATCTTTCTCCTTGGATTGCTCATCAGTTGGTATGGAATGCGGCTTCTCTGGAGTTGAGGTGAATCCCGGTGGAATGGTGGGTACATATGTATCATTCATTTGCTTCACACTTCTCAATGTGATTGAACTAACATTCCCCTTTGGATTTGGAGTGGGTTGGGAAGGTAGATTTCCAGAATTATTACTTACAAGTTCATGGAGGGCGCTGGCAATCTGGCTCATTTGAGTCTTTAACTCCCTCATCTCCGAACTTTGACTCTTCATCTCATTCTGTTGATTAAGAACAATTTGCTTAAAAATATCATCAGTATTAGAGTATACCTTTGGTGGGGGATTCCGTTGTTGTTGTCTTTTTGATGCTTGGGCTTCAAATCTTCTTTGGGGTTGTTGGAAACCCTGCTGGTATGGCGGAGGCTACTGTAAGTTTTGTTGAAAGGGTGGAATTTGTTGTTGTCCAGAGACATACCTCATGTCTGGTTGATCTTTCCACCATTGGTTGTATGTTGGAGCAAATTAATCAAACTTCTTTTGGGGATATGGTTGTTGTTTCTGCTGAAATGGTCTCCCTGGGAATACTGCTGCGCAATCCTCTGTCTCTTCTAGTTGTGGGCAACAGTCAGTAGGGTGGATTGTCTCAGTGAAAATGCCACAAGGCCTTGAAGGAGGGGGTAGAGATGTCTTTTGTGGAAAAGAAATTTTCCTCACCATAGTTTTCAATTCTTCTAACTTTGTATCAATCAAATGACTCTCAAGAGAAGAAGCACTTACCTGATGTACTCCCCTGATATGTTGTGTACCTCGATTACCAAATTGTTGAGAGTTTTGGGCCATTTTGTCGGTCAATGCACATGTGGCTGTTGGTGTCTTGTCCACCAATGCTCGTCCAGCTGCAGCATCCACCATTCTCCTCTCCATGGGTGTGAGTCCTTCGTAGAAGTATTGGATGATGAGTTTCTCACTGCTTTGGTGATGCGGACAGCTTGCTCACAACTTCTTGAATCTCTCCCAATACTCATAAATTGACTCCCCTTGTGCTTTCTTGATCCCCGAGATCTCCTTACGGATGGAAGTGGTCCTTGATGTTGGAAAAAATCTCTGGAAAAAAAGATGTTTCAAATCATTCCAACAAGTTACATCTTCGGGTTGTAAATAATACATCCAATCTTTCGTAGCTCCATCAAGTGAGAATGGGAATGCTCTTAATTTGATTTGGTCTTCAGATACATTTCTTGGTTTCAAGGTTGAGAAAACCACATTAAATTATTTAAGGTGTTTGTTGGGATCCTAACCATATAAGCCATGAAACTTTGGAAGAAGGTGAATTAATCCAGATTTCAATTCAAAGTCCGATTCGAGATTTGGGTATGCAATACAATTTGGTTGATAGTTAATATCTGGTGTAGCCAATTCTCGAATGGTTCTATTAAGTTCATTGTTATTATTTCCAGCCATTGGTTCTTCTTTTATGTTTGAATTTGAATATCTTCCAATTTCAATGTTTCCAGAAGAGATGATTTCACCAACTGGTTGAATATTGAAACTTCCCGTAGACTGAGAGTGTCTGATTCGAGCACTAAGTATACGTTCAATATCAGGGTCAAGATCTAAGAGATATTTGGGATTAGTTCATTTCATCAATCAATGAAAGATGAAAAGAAGGAAATTGGACCATAGTAAAATAAAAATTAGAAGTTTGATTTGATGGTCCAAAAAGAAGTTGAAGGAAATAAAAGAAGGAAAAAAATCAGATTGGGTAAAGATGGAAGAAAGAAGAGAGGAAGAGAATAAAATGTAAAACAAAATAAATACATATAATTAGTTGAAATAATTACTTGCCTCCCCGGAAATGGTGCCAATCTGATAGAACTCTGTCTTGGGCGCCCTCAAATGATTAGTGTGATTTTTGGGTACTTAGGTGCAGCAGAGTGGCTGACCAAGGTCGTCTCTCAAAGGAGGAAGTGAATTAAAACAACTTTTCAGAGGTATTCTAGAAACAAAATAAAAGGGAATAAAAACACTACTTGAAAGTATGGGGATGGTCGTTTATAGCTTATAAATCTAGAAGAAGTTTGCTGGAATATGATTTCATTTTTTTTGTTTTTAATTTTGAAATGAAGTTTTGATTAGAATGACACAACAAGAAAATGTTTTTTTGGAAATCTATTTTAAAAGGCGTAATCAATATAACTCTACCTCTTCAATCATTTATTAATCATTATTATTTAAATTAATATTAACTTAATTATTATCCCTTAATTTGTTAAATCCCAAACCCTACGAGAAATAACTTTACCATGAAGATGAAGTGAATTTAACCTTAGGCTAACTTCGGAACATGCAATCGCAACACCCTGCTTTGATTGATGTTCTAAGATTAGGTTATGGTCAGTGGTAAATTAAGGCATATAACCACTCTGGAAATGAGGATTAATTTATTTTAGGGATTATATTTGAACTCTACAAATTGATCCCGTGTGATTTTGAATTACCGGTTAAGGTTGTGCTCTCACAGTTCACACAATTCCCGACCTCGCATGTTTTGTGTTAACTATTAAATTGCTTGCATAGTTTCATTTAAATTAAACACTCAATTAATGTATCATGTTTAGTTAATTATAGTAGATCATTGATTCAAAATAAATGAATGAATAAGGTGAGAGGTCGACCGATTACTAAAAGGAACTACTCTTCCATGGGCGGTGTAGTCACCGTGGAGACGATTTGCATAAGCAAAGGATTGAAAGGGTATAACCCAATATTGTCTCCACTCTTGATTCAAACCCAATTAAGAAGATTAAGATAAGAAGAAGAGGGATGAAAACAGAAGATTATTTGAATAAAAATTCAAGAAACAAACATGAAAGAAAATAAATACAAAGAAGAGGTGGGAGAGGAGAGCGTTTTTGGAAGAGAGGTTTGCACAAATGCTTACTTATTCCAAGAGTTTTAAGTGTCTCCCAAGATACACCCTATCTTCCACACCTTCCCAAAGCCTCGACCAGCCCTCTCAAAGAGTTAAACCCCCTTTAAATAGAGTTTGTGAGGGCTAGGGATACATAACATTTTAAGTGTGAAATGAAAAACTCGGCCGAATATTTTATTCCAAGTTTCACCGCCTGGTTGACATCCAAAACGCGTGCATTGACCGGCCTTCCAGAAGGATGATTTGTGAAAAATCTTGTCCCCGATCTTTCTTCAAATTTGGACTCAATCCAAGCCCGGATGAAGACGATATGGCCCAAATACAGAACCCATATCCATTCTACCGAGTCCAGCCCACCATTGGATTAATGTCCCATTTACTCCATTCAAATTCCCTTTTTAGCTCTAGTGTCTGGAATGAAAGTTGTAGAAACTCATGTTAGGAACATTGTTACAAAATTTCAAATTAAAATAATAAATATAAACATATTTATCTTTGAAATACTACAATGAACTATAAACGGTAAAACTGGAATTTTCACCAAACTTTCAAATGAATAATCAAATCCCAAGTATTTTATATTTAAACATATATAACACAATGTGGGGAAATTATATAATTTATTATCATTAAAATATTCAAAAAATAGTGTTTTATCAGATATCAACTTTCAAAAAGTCGGAAGAAACAAATCATTTCTCAAATTTCTCATTAATGACATTTCAATCATGACGTACCCAACATATCCAATTTCACTGTGAACTGTTACACTCATAGTTTCTGAAATACATCTAATTACATGAGTTGTGACATGCATTAATTATAATCGTAAAGTCCAACGACCATCAGACATGCTCATAGATAGGAATATCTGATGACACAAAAACATGATGAATTCCAAATAGTGGGCTTGTTCTCATTATTTCAAATCTTAGATATTATCAATTGTGAACATAATGAGAAGAATCTTCATCAGCTTATGTCTACTCTCACATAACAATCTATCTATTATGTGTCCCATTAGAGTTTTTTATCCATATGAAAACATTATTTGAGAATTTTGTCGCAACACATCCAGATTATCATCATAAAGGGGAACAACTATGAACTTCTCAATGCAAGATATTTTATAGAAAATTATTACTTTAGAGTCATTCATAAAAAAATTGTAAAAAAAGTTTTCTTAATATTAAATACATCTAATCTACATGTAATTAAATTAAAAAATGATGATACTATGACACCAAATACAACGTCTTCATAGTATGGGAGTGAATCATCCTTATTGGTAAAACAATTTCATTATGTTCTCTATTTAAATTAAAAAAAATATGAATCAGATAGAATTGATGCATAAATTATTTAATAAATTAGTTAAAATTATGAGAAAATAACTTAAATAAGAAGTAGGATGTCACATCTTCATTATATATGTGTACATTCAGACAATATGTATGCTTACCAATAGTTTATTATAAAATTTATTTCATCATTTGAATACAAGTACATTTTATAGTGATGGTATTACAAGAAAAATATAAATACACAAATTATTAAAAAATAATTAAAATTAAATGGTAATTATCATTAAAAATACCTCTTTGGGGATACCTTTTTGTGGATGGTAAAAGATATATCCCACAAATTTTCAAAAATAATAACCATAATATTTTCCATTTTTTTATTTTCAACATTGCATAAAAATTTATAAAAATAAGTAATTTGTTTTGATATGTGTTTTTATAGATTAATATTATTATATATAAGAAGACACATTTCCATTTTTAGAAGATAATAGGATCCTTGAGCCCATGTACGACCCTAATTCCATGATTCTTAAGATATTAAAACACTAACCTATCATAAATTACTTTAATTAAAACATAATATAAACTATATAACATAATTTTTAGTTCTAAAATGTTTTATGTAGTGTATAATAATTTGAAAAACATCATAACATGTGGTTGGTTAATTGGGTATCCATGTAGTGAATCTAGAAAATAAATCTTTGGAGTATTAGAACTGACCATAACAAGTACCCAGTGTTTCCTAAAAAACTAAAGGTAATAATTAATGAATGGAACAAAAATATTTTATATAATTAAATTTCTGATTTTTACCCCTACATCATTAGTATTAAGAATATTATTTCATCCATATTTTTAATTTCAAATGACATGGCTAGTTTTTCTATTATAAAATCCTTTTTATTCTATTTTTTAGTCTATAGAAGTTATGTGAGGACCAAGGAGTCCATATTTATTTTAATGGGTGAATCCATTAAATTGGTATTCATATATACACCTATAAAAATATGAATTTTATTTAGTCATAATTAACATAGTAGATCAACTATTGGTAAAACAAATCATTAAAACACAAATCATGTGTACATTTACAATTTAGACTCCTATCCATTCATACTTGAGGATTTCATTTACATTATCAAGAGAAGTGTAGTCATTAATACCCCATCTATACATTTTTCTTCAGAATAACCAATTTTATTACTACAATTTTGTTACCTTATGTCCTCTTGAACATTCAACATTAGAAAATGATGATATTGAACAAGAAGGGTAATGTTTATTTCTGAATATTTTTTCAATTGGCCATCTAATCCTTTAGATATTTTTTATTCTAAATTTAAATTATCCCCATTCCCTTTGTCTGTATATAATATCATTCATCAGTTTAGATATTTTTTCATTAACTGTTAATTCTTTGGCATGAAAATTAAATTGGTAATGAATACATCATTGTCAACATGCTTTTTACCTAATATAATGACCATGTGACTGACCACCAATAGACATAGTTAATTTTTTAGGGCGTGAGTAAAATTAGAAATTTATAAGTGTTAAAAACTTTACAAACTACAAGGGTGTGGTATTATAGGAGTCCTGGGTCAATCCCATAAAGAGGATACTGTTCTTGTAGGGAGAATAAATCAGGTCTTGAATCCTTTGCAAGAGTTCTTACTAGTTGACTAATGTTTGGGAGTTTCTAACTAATTTTGGTCTTGAATTCATGAAATGAAAGAGGGGTCAGGATCATGTATGATTATCAAGATAAATGTGATCCTAGTTCTAATCATGGAAAGTTCCTAAGTGATTTATTTCCCAAGAAAGTGGTAGGCACTAGTAAACCTTGGTCTCGTCTTCTAGTTCTACATAGGATGTAAATCTTCCATGGTAAGAAGGCGAGCAATAGTCCTAAATGCATTAAATTAAACTCATATTTCCAAATGTTCCCAAAGATAATGGTCATAGTCATATTTTACATCAATTAAGATAAGGTCATATTCTTGATAGTCCGATGGTAATGGTACAATCACAAAAATGGGGCTTTACTTTGGTTTATTTCCTAATTACTAATCCATTTAAGATTTCCAAGATTAGAACTGGAGATTTAATTTAGTGTCTAGATACATAAAATCTTGATCCATACCTTGATGTGGTTAGCTACTCATACTTAAAGCAATAAAAGGGATAGAGTAAATCATGATAACAATACTAATGGAATTGAATATGTAATGATACTAAATTAACATGGAAGAATAATTTAAATAAATATTTAATTGAAATTAATAAGATTGAAATGAAACTAGAATTGATGGCATTGAAGAAAGGTGAATCCATGGAAATTTGATTGAAAATGTAAAGAAATTACAAAAATTAAAGAGTTTTAAGAAGGAAAAAGAGAAGAAAATATTGAAAGCAGTCTGAAAGGGATAGGGATATAATCCAAGTAAGCATTTAAAAGTGATTTTGTGTTGCTACTTATTTCAATGGAAATAGTCATGATGGGTACTTTATCATCCCATCATGAACCCTTAATACATGATATTTTGATGAGGATTTCCAGAGTTGCATGAGGACTTTCCATGGATTAATGATATTTGACCGTGTTCATGTCATGTACAGCTGGTTCACGACGTGTACAGCATGGACAACTGGCTTTTCTCATTTATTCCTCATGACTTCATCGATGTTTGGTTTGACTGGTGTGATGACGTGTAAGAGGGATTCACGATGTTAATAGATAACTCCTTTTTTCATCATGGTTGGTCACGACATATGATTCAAAACATCATGTAGGATGTGATCTTCATGTACACAATGTGAACTTGGACATCCCGACGTGTACTTGGACATTCTTTTAGATTTTATACCTTGCTTCCTTGCAATCTTTTGAAGAACTGTTTCCTGAAAAATTTGAAATATACCACGTTTATTTTATAGTATATGAATTAAAAATAAAGTAAAATTGATAGAAATTTATATATAAAATTTAGGCTTATCAAATCCCCCCACACTTGAACCATTTCTTGTCCTCAAGAAAAATATCTCAATAAGGATTTCAAAAAGGATATGAAGTTTGAAAAGAATGAAATATGCATTATGTATATGCAATTAAATTAGGTGTAAGTAAGAAAGTAGTCAAGTTCTAGTTTTAATCCTACCTATTAAATTAGTCATGCCTCATAGTATAGATTTTCAAAACCAATTCTATTATTTTAATCATGTTATTTTAGTTGTTTCTTAAGAAATATCCCCACTGGTAATTTACCTCACCTTGATTTTCTATCATCACTCAAAATAAAATGTAAGTAATTTATAATCATACATTGAGTCCATGTTCCTAGCCATAGGCTTGAACATGTTCTATTATCTCCATTGTGTAAAGACAGATATAAAAATAATATTGAGGGCATCTATCAACAAGGTTTTGATGACTCTAACATCGTGAGTAGGTAGGTAAAATGTGAAAATCAGGCTCAAAGGGATGGTAGCCTCTAATGTACAATGCAGATGCAACAAGATAAGTGTGAAAAAATTCTTCCATCTGGAGAGTTAGGTCCATACTCCATCATCTTAGGTTGGATCCATATGTACCATATGTAATTAGAAAAAGAATATTTTTTTTCCTTTCCTTTATCTTTTGTGTTTTTATTTTTCAAAAGTTATGTATAGGATTGATCGTACATCCATTACCTAACCACATATGATCTTTCGGGGTATTCATCGGTCCAGAAAATGGTGATTTTTACCCTCGTAGTACACAACCCATACCAATTTTTTTTATTTCCTTTAAATTTTACAATCTATCATAATAAAAATGAGATAAAACAAAAATTCATATGGATCAAAACATGGTAGTCAGGTGAGGCACCATACATATTTGGATTTAAAGCATCCCATGATCTCTGAATGCCTCCCCCACACTTGTTCAAAAAGTAATCTCCATGCATTGTACAAAGAGATGGGTAGGAAGGTAAATTGGATTGAAATATCTTTTATTATAATAGTTCCTGCATGGAAACTATGGGCTAAACTAAGGATAGATGTTTGGTGGGTCTCAGGTAAAATGGTTATCAAAGGATGCCTCAATCATTTGAAAATTAAACTTGTTCAATCATCATTTTTATCAGATCTCAGTGCAAGTTCTAGTAGGTTTCCATGCCCCAGGTATCTCTCATGAAATATTATCTAAAAAGAAAAAGAGATTCAAGGATTAGAATCCTCTCAGGTACAAAAAATAAAAAATAGAAATTAAAAAGGGAATAAATCAAAAGTGGTGAGTCAATTAATCATGATTTAAAATATTTTGAATTTTAATTAAACTTATAATCTCAATAATCATTCTAAAATTCAAAGCAGGGGTGAAGTATGGTTCTTAATTTTTTTCTTTTTAAATTTATTTTTAATATACATGGGCATAATGGTTTTCATATTTTCATCCTACTTATCTATTTGAAAAATGTCTCCTATAACAGTGACAACAAAAAAAATCATGTGTATCTCTATGAAAATATTAGACCCCCCCACACACACACACACACTTAAAAGGAGACATTGTCCCCACTTTCTATCAAATAACGGTTGGGTGTGGTGTGGATGTGATTTTTTATTTATTTATCATTGAATTGACATAGAAGTTATTACAGAATTTAAAAAGGGGGAATAAAGAGCTCCCATAGATGAAGTGGTATTCCATGGGGGTGTTTGGGCTATCATAAAATTAATGTTTTTTTTCACCTATAAAATATGTTAGTAGAAAAATCTGGCATGATATAATAAATGTTATCCCATAGGTTTAAACATTTGAATGACTGAAAAGCAAGAAGCTGTAAAAATAATGAATTATGGAAAACATTTTATTTATTGAATGAAATTTTGTACAAAGTATTTTAATGAATCATTGAAAATTCCATTACTCAAAGTAAGCTAAAAAACTATCACTTGCCTTCCATATGGTGCTAACTTTAAAGTTGTCATCCAAATGTCCTTTGATTTTAGTTGAACATGAGGTTGAGGACATAGCCCTCATGGAATGGTTCTTGAAAAATAATCAACTATTGAGTGTTCACTTGGAATGATGACTCTCCATCACATGGAATTAAAATTTTTCCATATGAAAAAACTAAGATAACAACATAAGGACTAGTCCATCATGATTTTAGCTTTACTAGGAAAAGTTTCAATTTTGAGATGAATAGTAGAACTTTAGTCCCAGTGATGAATGTGCATCTTGAAATCTGTCAGTTGTGCCATTCTTTTTTTCCTTATAAATTCGTGTGTTCTCATAAGAATCTTTCCTTAATTATCTGATCATAGTTAATTGCAGTAAACACTTATCTCTAGCCTTGTATAACTCCAAATTTAATTTTTTTATAGCCCAAAATGATTGGTTCTCTAGCTCCACTAGAAGATGACATGGTTTTCTATAAATTAATCAAAATGGGGTGGTGTTGATGGGTGTTTTATAGCCATTTTATACACCCATAATGCATCATCCTGTTTCTGACTCCAATCATTTCTGCTTGTATTGAATATTTTTTGTAGGATCTGCTTTACTTCCTTATTTGATAGTTCAACTTGCCCGCTCATTTGTGGGTGATTGGGGGTTCCATTATTGTAGTGGATCCCATATCGTTGAATAATTTTTCACATTGGTTGATTGGGTAAATGTGTTCCACAATCGCTAATGACTAGTTGTGGAAATCCAAAACGTGCAAACACATTTTTTAGAATGAAATTTATTACCACGTTGGAAGTGTCAGGAGTCATTACTTCAACTTTGACCCATTTATACACAACATCCACTTCATCCAGAATATATTTCTTTTCTTGTGATTTGGTAAATGCACCCATAAATTCAATTCCCCACACATGAAAGAATTCAACTTCCAGCATGGGGCTCTAGTGCATTTCATTTCTTTTACTAATATTCCCTGTCCTTTGGAATATATCATAGTGGCGGAAGAATATCCCGATCCCTTGGTGTAATGAGGGCCGGAAAAATATACATTGTAGGATCTTATCCTATATGCACTAAGGACTATGATGTTCATGAGTTGGAGAAGTGTAGCACATTACGATTACATTATGTGCCTCTTCTTCTAGAATACAATATCTTAAAGGCCCATAATCAATGTGCTTGAAAAGTAGTGGTTCATCCAAAAAGTATTGTTCAGAATACCAAAGAATCTTTTTCAATTTTTGGTATGATAAATCACGAGGGAGGTATCCTGTTTCAAGAAAGTTGGTTATTTCAGATAACCAAGGATCGGTCTAGATATCAAATAAAATCTGATCCAGAAAAAATGCCAGGATATTAACATTGTTGTCTTTGATAATGGTAAGAGGTAGTCTAGAGAGTTGATCTGCAATGAAATTTTATATTCCCATTATATCTTGAATTATTAAGTTGAAATATTATAGTAAGAGAATCTAATGTATCAACCTTGGTTTTGAAAATTTCATTGTCATAAAGTACCGAAGGTCAATATGATCCATATAAACAATAACTTATGATTGAATAAGGTAATAACAGAACTTTTCAAAGGCATACACGATAGCTTAGAGCTATTTATCTGTGTTCATTTAATTAATCTAAGATTAATTTAAGGTGTGTCTATCATAACAGACTCAACTAAAGATATTAATTTTACATTGTCTGAGAATAGATCATACAACAAGGTCACTAGCATCACACATAAGTTCAGAATCTTTTTCCTAATTTAGTGAAATGTTTACTGGAGATGTCATCTGGTTGTTTTTCAACGAATCAAAATCCTATCAGAATTCCTGATTTAATTTGAAAGGAATATCTTTTGAAAATAAGGTTTTCAAGGGTCATGCCACTTTAGAAAAATCTTTTATGAGTCATCTTTTGAATCTAGCATTCCTAAGGAAACATCTGATACCCATAATAGTGGATTTCATGGGTATATATGTGATAACTTTGATTTTGGTTAGATCTAGTTTGATGCCATCTTTGGAGATATTGTGGCTGAGTAAGATTCTTCCTTGCACCATGAAGTTACATTTTTTTCCAATTCATCGCCAATCATTTTTCCTTATAGCATTGAAGAACTAGTTTTAGATTTCTAAGAGAGACATGGAATGATCTTCCATAAAATGAGAAATCTTCCATGAAAAGTTGGAGAAATTATTTACACATATCATGAAAGATGCATTTTATACATCTTTGGAGGGTTGCTGGAGCATTACACATACTGAAGGACATTCATCAATTCACAAAAGTACCAAAAGGTCAGGTGGAGGTGGTTTTTGGCTAGTCAGTTGGGTCAACTGCAATTTGATTATATCCTGAATAACCAACTAGGAAATAGAAAAAATAATGCCCGGCTAATCATTCTAACATTTGGACCATAAAATGTAAGGGAAAATGGTCTTTCCTTGTGACTGAGTTTAAAAATCGGTAATCCACACAAACTCTTTATCCAGTGATGGTGCATGTTGAAATAAGTTCATTTACTTCTATTATTGTTACTGTTCATCCTCTTTCATGGGAATGACTTGGAGGGGGATCATAGATTCATTGTCTGAGCTAGGAAAGATTATTCCTGCATCCATGAGTTTCAATACCTCTTTTTTTGAAAAATTCCATCATCGGTGGTTTAATCCTCATCCGAGGTTGCTATTTTGGTTTTGCATCCTTTTTAGTATGATTTAGTGAGTTTGTTCAGTTTTATTAATCACTTTAATATATTTCAAACCCCATGAGATAGTCTTCTTGTGTCGTTTGAGGACATCAACCAATTTTATTTCTTGATCCTGGGATAGTTCAGAGTTGACTATAATGGGTAAGAAGTAAGATTGCTCTAAATATAAGTACATTAAAGTACTAGGAAGTGGTTGTAGGTCTAATTGAGGAGGTTAGATGATGGATGGGGTAAATGATGGAACCACATATCGGGTGATTACTTCAATAAAGTTTAATTCTTCAAATTCATTGTCTCCTTTGGCTTTTTTCAGTGAGTTTCCACTTTCTTTCATGATGGCCATATATTCCTCTTCCATTCAGGTGATAGAAATGGTGTGATAGTCCATAGTTTCATCAGAGTGTTACATAGCTCGAATCATGTTGAAAAGAACTTGTTCTTCTCCAACTCTAAATATGACACATCCTTGGTTCACATAAATCATTTCCTTTCATGTATTCAAGAATGGTCTTCCATGTATAAAAGGAACATTGCCTTATTCTTCCATGTCCACTACTAGGTAATTAGTTTGTAAAATTAACTTACCGACCATTACAATTACAAAATCTATAATGGCTTGAGGGTACTTGATCAATAGATCAACTAATTTTAAATTGTCCCATTATTCTTTGATCTCTTTGATTCCATGATTTTAAAAAGTTGTCATTGGCATTAGGTTGATGCTTGATCAAAGATTACATAATGCTCTACGAAATTTTCTTGTGCCTATTTTATTATAAAACAACATAGAATTATTCATTTAAATAGATGACTCATATGTCTTCTATTTTTATTTTATTTAATAACTTCTCTATAAGGAATTTGGCATAAATGGGCATCTAGGAAATGGATTCGTGAAAAGATATGTTGATATGTAATTTATTGAACATATTCAGGATGTTTTTGTATTCTGAATTCTTCATAAGTTGTATTTCCCTCTACATATAGGGAAGTGGTGGCTGATATAGATGTCAGAAAATGTAAAAAGGTTCCTTCTATTACTCTGGTATATGTTCTTTCTCAGCTGATAACTTTTCATGTTGTATGGTGGGATTGACTTAATCAGGTACTGGTTATTTTCTCAGCTCTCCTTCTTGACTCCCTATTTCCTTAGGTAGACGGAAGTCCAAAATTATTCCACTCCTCAGCACGATGACCATATCTTCCTCTCATGGGTATGTACCAATGTTACCTGGTAGTGTACCTTGTAATCTTTCAAATATGTTCTTTGAGATTTCACCCATTTTCATTTCTAGGTTCCTTAGCACAGCTATCTGGTTTTGCATATCTTTCTCATGGGTCATCATTCATTGATCATACTTTTGCACAAATTATGCCTGGAGGTTTTCCATATTTCTTTTTATATGTCCATTTTTAGGTCTTGGCTGATGTGGTGAAAGTTTTTGTGATCGCTGAGGGAATAGTTTTTGTTAATCTTGTGGTCTTGGAACAAAGTCCATCGAGGGGTATCCTAGTGTTCCTTGATCTCTGAATTGGTTATTTCCCCCTCTCGATTGAAAATAACCTTTATTTCTCTGAGGTTGTTGCTGAGAAATCCTCTGCAAATAAAACTGTTGTTGTTGGAATGGCTATTTTTGTTTATTGTAATTGATGTAATTACAATCTTGTTTTTCTTATTCATATACATCTTTACAGTCTTGATATGGATGTGGGCCACCACACATCTTGTATGGTTATACTTCTATTATAGGTGTAGGAGGGGTTGAGTAGTTGGTATCTGAAATGATTCTATTTTTTGTGAGCACTTCCACTTGTGATTCTAACATTGTGGTCTCATGATCTAGTAGATTCCACACCACGGTGGTCCATAATCAATCTACCACAGACAGAATTTGTGAGAGACATCATCTGGAATGGCTCTTCTGGATTCAAGAGTCTTGGTGATGAGACCTCCATCAGAGACTGCATTGACAACATTCTGTTTCGCTAGTTGGATTCCATGATAGAATGTTTGGGTCTGTACCTACATATTAATCCCATGATATATACACTTCCTCGTTAATTCTTTAAATTAGTCCCCTGATTCCCAAGTAGATTCTCCCTCAATTTGGTTGAAATTTAGAAAGTCCATTCGCAGCTTCTAGGTTCAGAATCGTGGGAAGTACTTGTCCAAATATTTCTTGTATAGTTCATCCCAAGTAGTAATTTACTCAAGAGCATGAATTTTTAGACAATCCTTGGCTATGTCTCATAATGAGAATGGGAAGAGACGTGGTCTTATTTCATCATATGAAACTCTATGGTTGTGAAAGGTATCGCAAACCTCCAAGAAGTTACAAATATGTCCTTGTGGATATTCGCTCTAAAGCCTGCTAAATTTCCCCATGTTATGGATCATATGAGTGAGTCCAACTTTTATCACAAATTAGTGGGATTCGATAGGGGGATGAGCGATACTAGGAGTTTCGCCATGAATTGGTGGAAGGCTATAGTCAATGATTGATTTCTCTTAGTTCATTATTGGGAACTGTCCCTTAATGATTTTATGGTTGGGGTTATGCGGGTTAGGTCGCACATAGTGGAATTGTTGGGCCATTGCTAACATGAATAGAAAAAGAGATGCATTTTGATCATGGGATCGAAGGAAAAAATGTTATGCTTCAAGAGTCCTTGAACAAGTCAAAGGACCTTAGAACATGAATGGGGTGAACAAAAAGAAAACAAAAATATGCAAGGGCATCTAAAATCAAAGGAAAGGGGGTGAGGGAAAGGTAATCCTAGACCATGAAAAGCTTCCTAATTATTTAAAAACAATATTTGCTCCCCAAAAAGGGTGCCAATGTTTGACTGGCCTCCCACGGTGTCATTAATTTCTCAAGGAACGAGTCAAATTAGAAATTTATAAGTGTCCCAAACATTACTAACTACTAGTGAGTAGTATAGTAGAAGTCTGGGGTCGATCCCAAAAGGAGGATGTTGTTCTTATAAGGAGAATAAATCTGGTCTTGAATCCTTTGTAGGATACCTTACTAGTAGACTAATGTTTGGGAGTTTCTAAATAATTTTTTGTTTGACTTTGAGTCATGAAAGAGGTGTCAAGATCAAGTCTATATATCTACATAAATGTGGTCCTTGTTCTTATCCTGGAAAGGTTCTAACTGCATAGTTTGTGAAGCATGTGGTAGGAACTAGTCAACCTTGGTCCAGTCTTCTAGTTCTAGTTGGGATGTTGCTGTTATATGGTCATGAGGATAGATATAGTCCTATATACATTACGTTCAGCTTCTATTGTAGAACTTTCACTACGATAATGATCATAGTCATTTTTTTATTCAATTAATATTGGGTTGTTTTCTTGAATATCAGATGGTCATGGTACAGTTTCACAAATGGAGTTTGACCATTGGTTAATATCCTAATTAATAATACATTTATTTTTTCCATTCTTAGAACTGGAGATTTAATTAATCATCTAGATACATTGAATCTTTATCCCTACCCCAATGCGTATAGCTACTCATATTTAATGAAATAAAAGTGGTAGAAGAAATCATGAAAATAATTCTAATAGAATTGAACATGTAATGATATTAAATGAACAAGATATAATACTTTAAATAAAACCTTACATGAAAGTAATGATAATGAAATGATGCGAGAATTGAAGGTGTTGAGGAAAAGTGAATCCACGGCTCTTTGATTTAAAATGTATTGAAATTACATAAACTAAATCATTATAAGGAGGAAAAAGAGAAGGAAATCTATAAATTAGTCAAAAAGGGAGAGATATCTAATTCATTCATTCTTTTAAAATTTCTTCTATGATACTCCTTATATAGATGGAAATGTTCATGACATGCACTTGATCGTCACGTCATGAACCTTTAATCCATGTTATTTCGATGAGGATTTCTAGCGTGGCATGCAGATCTTCCGTGGATTTATGATGTTTGACCATGTTCATGTCGTGTACTAGTGGTTCACGATGTGTACTGCATGCTCATCTAGATTTTAACATTCAATCCTCAATGCTTTCTTGGCATTCAGTTTGATTGGTGTCACAACATGTTGGAGGGACTCACGACATGAACTGGAAATTCCTTCTGTCATCATGTTTAGTCACTACTTAAGCTTCACAGATTGATGTAGGATGTGATCATAATGTAAATGATGTGTACTTGGATTCCATAGTGTTTACTTGGACATTTTATAGCTTTTTTTCTTTCTTCCTTGAAATATAGTGAAGCCCTATTTCTTGCAAAATTGGACATCTATCATGTGCATTATCCAGTATGTGAATGAAAAAAAATAGAAAAGTGTCATGAAAATATATATGAAATTTAGTATTATCACAATGCTACAAAATTTTTAATATATTTCTTGACTATATGAATATTTGTATCATCTAGAGGAATATGTGTCTCAATGCTCGGATTATGAGCTATGATAATCCCCACTGTCACATGACCTATTAGAAGTTTTCTATTGTGTACAAAATCTTCTTGGATACTGAACATGATATCTCTTACAACAAGGTGATTAGTGGGTATTGATAGATATACGTCACAATCATTTTCACTCTATAGAATATTGGAATCTAAAAAGTTTTAGTGTCTTCCAAATTCACATTTCACATATAAAATAATCATAATAATGATTACATTATCTGTGATATCTATTTGAGGGGAATGGCTCATCTCAAAGCTGATGGGGGTGTGGGGTATTCATGCATTAGTTATTATTGATCTATTTTTTTCCTTTCCATCACCTCATAACAGTTTCTAGAAACTCATACATCCAATATAGTTTTCTTCAATGTAAGACAATCCAAACTACCACTACTAGAAAATTGGGTTGTTGCCACGTATGTATAGCCATGGTTTTCAAAAAACATGGCTATAGGTATGTATACCAAGGCTATATGCATAATTTTTTATGAAACCATGGATATATGATATATTTACGAAGTCTAAATCCATAGTTCAGTGAAACTATGGATATAACATGTACCTAATGCGATGGTTTGTGTAAAACCATGGCTATAGAGCCTTTTTTAGGTATATAGCCACAGTTTGTGTAAAAATGGGTCTATAGAGTCTTTTTTAGAGGGACATATCCAAGGTGTGTGTAATAATGTGGATATATAGTTTTTTTTAGGGCTATAGCCATTGTTTGTGTAAAACTGTGCATATAGTGTCTTTTTTTGAGGGATATAACCATTGTTTCTATAAAACTATGGCTATATATTATTTTTATTTAGGATATAGAAATAGTTTTTCTAAACCATGGTTATACACTGTTTTTCCAGATGTTATAGCCACTGTTTCTCTAAACCATGGATATTGGTTTCTCACAGAAATGTGAGATTTTTGTATGCAATAATGTGGCAGGAAGACCTATTGCAACATTTTATTGGAAATTTCAAGGGTTTATAAAGCTATATATAATTAAATATACATATTAATTTCATTAGTTCTGAGTAGGGTAGTGGTAATGCGACTGTACAAATATTATAGGGGTATGGAGATCAAATCCCATTGGTCGCTATTTATATAATCCCTATAGCCACAGTTTTTAGAGGTTGTAGGAATAGTGTTCAACCATGAGGTCTATAACCATAATGTCCAAAACTATGGAAGTAAACCACTAAAACCATTGTGATAGATTTTTGATATATCAACACCAATACAAACCACATCCTTCTAGAACTATAGCTATAGCCAAATTTTATAATTTTGTGCATATCATCCATTATATATATATATTATCTTTTTATTTTCATTTATTTTATCAAAATATATTCATAGTGTCTTTCCAAAACCCTCACATCTAATGTGGCCATACTATTAAGGTTGTTTTAAGGCCACTGACTATAGGTTTTCACCAGGTATAGTGGTTGATGATTCATGTGTTTCAGTCCAATATAAAATGTAATAAAATTTCAATTAATATCTATATAATATATATTTATAGAATTTTTGTATGTCATGATTACACATGTTTCTGAAAAAATCTTTTCGATTTCATCTACTAGAATTACATATTTTTTAAAATGTTCATCCTTCCAAAGAACATGATATGGGATAGAAGTATCCATGGATTTGGATTCATAAATATGAATATAAATATAAGAGCATAATTATTATATTTTCATGTCACACCTAATTAATAGGACATATTAAAAATAAAAACCCATTTTTTACAAGTGAAACACGCCCCATCATTGCATTATGGTAGGGGTATGTTGGTTTTGATGCCCATTACTTATTTCAAAAACATATATCTTGTTTAATAAATTCAATTTTTTTATTCAAAGTGATTAATACATGTATTGTACAAAAATGTACTACCTCTTAGAATGTGCCTAAAAATATATCTCTTCACAATGGACCATAAAAAAATCCCACACTACATAGATTATCAGGTGTGCAACATATGCAGTGCATTTTGGATAATTTTCTATTTTGTATTATTGAGATTAAATTTCATTAGATGTGTGTTAAAGCCTCTGTGATCCTTTATGGAAAGAATTAATTCAAATTTCATGTTGGAGTCATTTACTATAATTGAACAAGGTAAAAGATAATGAAGAGTGAGTAAATGTTTCATTGTTTTATTTTATTGTAAAATAAAGAAAGGATGTCTTAATATTTCCTTAATATATTCACAAATTAGAGTCTAAGTCATGATGAAAACATGGTTCTGTGAATCTACATCAATTGTCACACACTTCCGAGTAACTATCCCAATGAAACTACTAAACATGGACTTGTTGGGGGGAACATGTTGGCCTCGTGCATTCCATTCATCCTCGAATTTTTTTCCTTCTCCCTTTGCCTTAATAATTCTTGTTAAAATTATCATGTTGGGTGCTCCAGTTTTTTTGGGACATCGATTATTCTACATCTACAAATTCCTTAGTTTTAACATCACCAATATGTTGGTCATCAGTATTGGTACCTTCTGCTTGTGTAGAAGTTCATTGTTCGTCATCACTGAGAGTAGAAGTAGGATTAGAAACAAATTTTTACTTTGGGCTGGGAGAAACAACATGTGAAAAAGTTATTATCTACCAGAGTGGTTCAACATTTAATTTATATTACATAAATTTATCATTGAACATATAATGATATGACATAACCCAATGTATATTTAAAAATTGCCCAATTATTGAAATATTTTATTTAAAAGGTTGAAGGTATTTGACTCCTCTATTGAGTATCCAAATGCATTCATTATGGTATCCACTGATAGACAACACCCCATATATATTGGGACCGTTATTAAATAATTGTGACATCTTAATGAAAGGGTCATCTGCATTTTATTTTTCATCTGGACCTTTAGTGGTTTTGGTTGATAAATGAAAAGCTTACCACTTTCAATATGCAGGATCTGGAGTTGAAAATACCTGAAATTTCTATGATTCCATTTTAATGGTTCTTATTTTTAACATTTTTTACTAAATTCCACTTACACAGATACCAATCAATCTATTTTAATAGTACTCCTTTTATCAACCAATACACATTGAAAAATTATCTCTTGAAATGTTATAAAAATCAACTCCCATATTTCATTGAGGATACCGAAGAATGGAAAATTAAAATAAATTTTATTTCATTATTTGATACTAGATACATGAATCGGTTCATCCAAAAGTGAAACTCCACTATTTTTCTTGGTATTTACATCATCTTTTTCATTTGTATTGAACATATAACCTTTAATTACATAACCAATTTAAGATAATACATGAAACTTATTTCTCTATATAGCCATACAATTTTTTCTGAATTTCAATCCATATTTTCAACTAATTATTTAATAATATAGTATCAAAATCATTTTATAATTTTCTTAATATGTGTATTCATTATACAAAATTCATACATTGATTGATTCAAATTTAGAATAATTTCATTGTGGGTTTTAATATATGGGGTAAAATTTAAACTATTTTGAAAAACATAAAGGTGGGCCTACTCCTGATATGTAATATGGATTTAGAAGAAAATATGTCTAATAAATTATTTCTCCCACAATACACCCAGAGTGACAATATTTTGGTAGACCAATTATTCCCATACAAGATAGGTAATTAGTATATATGTCAAAAATGTCCTCAACAACATATCACTATGCTATACAACCTTCAATCTAACTTTTATTTTTGACATACCCATTAAAAATATTCATATATCGTTTAATGGGGTACATCTATATATAATTTACAAAACTACATTGTAAAATCTCTCTCAACAACTAAACAATCAATTGAATCATCATACCAAATAATTTTGGTGAGAAAAAAATTTACAATTCACATAATATGATAGAAATTTCATTTTCCATTATTAGAAATTTTGTGGGATCTAAAACTTTTATACATATAACATTGAAATAAATAGAACATGGTCAATGGATGATGGAAATTTATTTGAAAAATGCTTCATAAGCCTAATGGAATAGAATTTTACATAAAAACATGGCAGTCATGTGATTTTAGACCCTTTACCTTTAAATCTGTCATTGACATGACATTCTGGATATTAAATAAATACCAATTTGGAGCCATTATATCATTCAAGATGTTTAAAATTTTAAATATATATCCTTCTTGTAAAGAGTGTAAGACATTTGGGGAAGAAAATTCGGTTTTCAGACATCACAAGTGCTTAATCATCCCATATTTGAATGTCAATAATGTCCAACCTATCCTTGATTCCATCAATTTGTTTTTTTAGGTTCATTAAGTAATGTTAAATTTGATCTATCCCATACATGTTTTCAACATGCATCACATCATGAAAATTAATTACATTCATACAAGTCCAATATAATAATACAATAAATATTGATCTCATTTTTTAACTACATTATGTAAGGTTTCTTAAAAAATGATTATTAAGATTCTGTGCCCATATATTTTACTTTCCCAAATAGTTGATCACCTGTTAGTGGAGATAGTGTTGTTTTTTCTACAAAAATATCATCAAATGACGTCATTCATGATCTGTACTTATGTCACCAAGGTACAAATATGTCACATCCTAGAAACATAGTCTTTGTTGATAGTTGAAAACTAATTGAAATTTTACATTGTTACAAATAGGACACCCATGAGTTCCATTAATGCTATATCCTGAAAAATTTTCATAAGTATAAAATTCATTTATCATCTCATACATCAAAGATATCAAGATAACATCTTCATTTCTATAAGAATCATACAACATAACACATCAATCCTGTAATAACATCTCATCTTCGATAAATAGAGACAAATAAACATCAATATCATTAATACTAGCTATGAGATGAATATAAATTTCAGTAGTTAATCAAACAATGGTTCATGTCTAGAAGATATGGGGGATGATTTTTAGGAATAACATAAAATAATAACTATTTTGGCGTTGAAGATGCTGAGGATGATAGTTATTAATTCATTTTATTACTTAAGACTCATCCTCTTATAAGCTGACACCAAATCAAAGAGATATATATAGTTGGGGATGCATACTTTAATTTAAACCATGTAAGTGATTTTGGATTCCAAGTAGGTTTAAGAGTTGAAATGGTGTTAAACAATAATTCACATTTTTTGGAGTGAGGTCTTGATGAATATCCTATGGGTTAGATATAGTCACTGACATGCCATTTCCATGGGGTTATTATCAATATATATTTTGATGGAGTTGAGATTCTATATATCTTAGAGGTCTCTAATATTTAATATGATTATATTAAGGTACATAACACCCTTTATCCATACACATGTTTTCATTTATAGATATATATACCACTCATCTTGTTGATAAATCATAGTAAGTAATAAAAAAACATATGAATATATTTACAACGATTTCTAAAAAGAAGCTCCATTTTAATGGCAATATGAAATTTAAAATATACTATATCGATATCATCAATGATATCCCAAATATCAATCCAATTCTGAAACATCATTGAAATACAATTTAGTAACATTAAAACTTGTAATTTACACATAAAATTATATTTACAATATAAAAAATTCATGAAAATATGACTATTGATTATAAAAAATGGAATTATAAAAAATAAATCTATATTATTTAGAACCCATATACGAAAGTGAAGATATAGATATTGAATATAATAATGGTCTCAAAATGAAAAAAAATTAAGATATTTTTTAAAATATTATCAACCCTAACATTGAATTTCTATTCATTATGTTCATAATTAGATTTTGAAAGAAAAGAAAACTGATAAAATATCATATCATTCCCATCACTCCTATTAGGTTTATCAATATTTTATATTTTGGAATTTTCTCTCTCTTACTGTTCCATACATTATAGTTGGCTTGAAATCTAACACTAGTAATATAATAACTTACTTCTTTAATAGTAAACCATGGAATAACAATACAATTGTAAAAGGGAATCAAATAAGTTCCCCAATAAAAACATTGTATAACATGAAATCAAAAAAATAAAAGTTAATTTTGAAACACATTCAACATTCAATTAATTGCAAACATCCATCTTTTATCTGTTATGATTTTAAAAAAAATATTACATATAAGAGAATAAATCTTAATTAGAAAAATGATTTTTTTGAAAAAATAATAATCTTACTAAAATGTAATGAAAATATAAAATTATAGTTCATTGAAATAAAATTTTTGAATGTATAATGTATTAAACAAATGATAATTAAAAAATATTATATTTATATAAATGTATGAATAAAAAAAGTATATATATTTATATTCATACATAAAATTATATATTTATATAGAAGAAGAATATACAATATAATTTATAAAATAATACATATTATATAGAAATATACATAATTTATAAATTTATATAAATTTATAAAACTACAAAAAATTAAATATATGCTATAAAAGATTAATTTATATATATAAGTATATATTTTAAAAAATTTAAAAGTATATTATTATAATTTATAAAATTAAAATTCCTGAAAGTATAAAAGTATAATAATATATAATGAATTGAACTATAATTTTATATTATTTTTAAAATGTAGAAAACTATGAAAGCATAAATAAATAGTAAATTTTTTTAAACTATATATGTATAATATGATATACTATTAAATATAAAAAATTATATAAATTTATAAATGAATAAAAATATAAAATTAAAATTATTTAATAAAAAATAATTATTAAATTATGTTTGTATAATATGAAAGAACAAATATTTAATAATAGTATATAAATTTGAAAAACTATAATACTATTAAATTAGAAATGTTTAATAAAATCCTATATATAAGTTCTCTCATTACAATAAGATATACTATATAATTAATGGATTTATATAACCATTCAAAAAGTAAATCTATAAATATAAATATAAAAATTGTACTTATTAAAAATTATAAATTTCTATTGATTATTATTTATAAATTTATAAAATTAATTATTGATGTTAATAAATTTAAATGAAAACCTGAGTTAATATCCAAAAAAAACACCCAAATTATGAAAAATGCATTTGAAAATAATTAAATGTATCGATAATCATATATTGAACATCACTCTCTTAATAACCATAAAAAAATAAAACATCATGTTCATCACTGACACTCATGATCTTCCCATACAAGGCTATGCAACTAGAACTATAGTGAAATGAATATAACCAATGGCTCCCTTAAATCGTAGCGCATAAAAACAAAAGCATAATACAATACACAATATCCATTGAAATCATGAGAACCCCAACCATGAACCCTAGAGAAAAGTGAGATGTGGATAGTGTTTAGTTTAAGGTGGGTATAGGTATTAGTAGTTTTTGTGTGAGTCTTAGTTTGTTCTGAGGAGTTGAATCCATGGAAAAGGATTATGGTGAATGAAATGTTGATCTTGTACAATAGAGATGGTTGTTTTGGGGGCTATTTGTTTGGTTCATTGAGATGAAATGAAGATTCAAAAAATTAGGGTCCAGTGAGATAACACTAAAGAAATGAGTGTGGTAATAGGTGCTAAAAATATAAATAAGAAAATACCTTAGATTTAGAGAGAAGCAATTTTTGAGAAAGTAAACTGGTGGAAGCAGTATTGTCCTGCGACAATGGCCACACTCTTGTTCCATGAAATCATAAAGGTGTGGTCTGTGGTACCACTCAGTTAGGGTATTTCTATAAGAAACCATAAGGATTTTATTATTTCTTTCAAAAAAGTGTTGATAAAGAGTAGTTTTATTAGCACTAAAATAAAAATCACTGATAAAAAAATCATTGTCAATGATTTTTTAGCACAGATATAAAAAAATAAATTTAGTACAAAAATCATGCCAGTAAAAATGACTTTATCAAAGTTAAAATTCTAGTACTGGTAAAGATGAACTATATAATGAATTTTTTCCCGATAATAATGGGGTATCTTTTAAGGGCCAAAAAATATATATTAAAGTACTAATATTAATAATATAAATATATATTATTACATATTTATAAAATTATATATTTAAATATATATTTATATTTATACATAAATATATTTATTAATATTTGAATATATTTATGAATATATTTATATATATTTATAAAAATATTAATATATTAACTATATTTATTATTTAATTATATGTATTAAAAATTTATAAATATATAAATAATTAATTATTTATTTATCTATTAATAATTATATCTATCGCCAATGGGGTGTGGGTTAGTATGTAACGTGCAGCTTCCAGTAGAATTTGAAGGGGCTAGGGATCATATTCTCGACCTCTTCCCATGGAACATTTACACCAAAAATATTAATGGGGTGGGTCTCTTGTAAAACATAAAATGAGGAAATATATGGGGTGGAAGATAGATGCATATTTGGGTAGTGATGATCATCAGGGAAGATTGGGTGACTTATACTAATGAGAATTGATAGATTGCACTGGAAGACATGGTCTTTGACGAGTTCGGGTGACTGGTTGATGTTAGATTAGGTCAACATATGGAGGGGAAATCTTCAATGGTGAACAACTTAGATGATTGGACCTTTAAAATGAAGATGAATAGGCTTCATGATTTAAAGGAATGGAAGATATAAGGCACAGTTGGGTTCCAATGTTGATATCATCTAGATAGGCTGATTGTCCTCTTGGAGGATGATATTGACAATGGAGGTTCCATCGGAGATGATAAAGGAACAACGACGATGGTGATGGGTTCATTGGAGATATAAGGGAGGTGGTCCCCAATGAATGTTATTAGAAGGTTGAATGAGACTAGGGAACCCCAGATCGATGACATGGGTGGTGGTCCGATAGTTTTCTATGTTACTGACACTGTATCTGATGAGATGATGGGGTTATCCATGGATGGTTTATAGGGGAGGCTCATATGGGTGAAGATGTAGAAGCGACATATTTGATACTAGAAAACACAACACAGTTGATAATTATATATTGTTATCATGAGCCTTACAAGGAATAATATGTAAGGGTCTTTGGGCTGTTTATGGGTGGGTCATCCCTTGGGGGGATATAACCTACCCATCGGGGTTGAAAGCCTATGCGTGCTTGTTTCAGTTTAATTGTACCGACAAGTAACTAAAATATTTAATTATAATTATAATTAAATATATTTATAAATATACTCAAATAATTAAAAATATATTTATATATTTATATATAAATATTTATTATTATATAAATATGTATTTATAAAATTTTTTAAAAAAATATTTATTTTAATTTTATAATTTTATAAAAATATATTTTTTTATTTATAATTATAATTATAAATAAATATATCTATAAAATATTTTTACATAATTATAAATATATTTATATATGAGGATGGTGTGAACCATTGGTTATAGCCCATGATTCCCTGATTTATTCCAAATAGAAGACAAAAAGTATATCAAGAGATGGGGAATTAAAACATTTGAAAGAACCACATATAAACAAGTAGGAAAAGATCATGTATTAGATTGACAACCACCCCTTCCCCTCGAATGATGGACCCTCCACTAGGTTCTGGGACGCTTCAACTCACAATCAAATTAATTTGATGGAATTTGATCTTTAGTCAGACCTATGCCCTCCCAAACTGACTTAATAGCCTCAATGATTGAAGATTTACCATCAATAGGGAGATATCTAGGAAAATTTCCAAATTCCTCACCCATGAACTCCTTACTATTATACCATTATAAAATGTTTGTCACACTGATATTGTTTTTAATAGAATTCATTAGATCAAGAATAAGGAAATCAAAATTCTCTTGCAACACATCAACCCAATAAGTAATGCCCTCCCCTTATCCATCCACAACATCCTCATCTAGTTTATTATACCTCTTATCCTCAACTGATTGAGTAATAACAATCCCTTTATTAAAAAAGGAACATTTAGAGAATTTTTCCTACACATATGATTATGAAACTGTTTTTTTCCTTCCCTTCATGATCAAAATATTTAGAATAAAATTTTTACTGATCTAATTGCGTATTATATGTAGCCTGAGTGATGATTTAATTATTAGAATAAACATTCTCATCATCATGTTCATGAGAATAATCATGATGCACCGGGGTAACAGATTGTCCCCACACATGTCCTTTAGTAGAATCTATAAGGGCCCATAAGAAAGACTTGTCACCAATCCCTGCAACAATTTCACTAGGATAGGATCTTCGATGAACTATTTATGATTCTGAATCAGCCGGAAAAAATAGAGAAGCATTGAAAACCAATATCACTCACTATATTCCCCAGCTCATGCTTTCCCTAACAAGAATCATCACTTCCATTCATTTGGCCACAAACTACCACATTCTGAGAAGTGGACATGATTTCCTTTTCCAAACCCATTTGGATGTGAGTGTCAAATGAGGGGCCTTCTTTGTCATCATTATCAATTTCCTTGGATGAGGCCTCTCCTCACTCCCCATCTAGTCTCTAAGTTGTTCTCTTGGGTGGAACAGACTTGATCTTCTGAACCTGTCTACAGTGGGAAATATCATGACCAATAAGATTACAAAAATTTCAAATGTCTGGAAAGAATTCATATTCAACTTCAATTTCAATTTTCTCACCATTAATAATGATAAAAACACTATTTGGCATGGTAATTGAGAAATATTTATCAACCAATACCGTATCCTAAATTCCAAACTTCCATTCAATGGCACTTTTCATTAAGCTTGAGTAATCCACTCATGAAAGAGGCAATTTCCTTCAAAATCTATGGGTGCCATAATACCTAGCAAAGGCTGTGAAATTTGACTAAAATATGAGTATTGTTATGTTTATGAAGAAGTAGATTAAAGATGGAATGTGATTCCAAGATTCTAAAAAACCCTGGATTCTGGTTATAATTTTTGAAATAAATATAAATATATATAATTATAATTAGATATAAATATATTTATAGTGTATTTAGATATAAGTATAAATATATATTTATAAATATGAGAAATATATTTATTATTTAAATATATTTATTATAATCTTATAATTATTTAAATATTTATTTATTAATTTGTAATTATAATTTTAAATATATATATTTAAATATTATTTCTATATAATTATAAATATATTTATTTAAATATATATATTTATTAATATACCATATATATTTATTATTTAAATATATTTAAAATATTTTTATAATTACATATATATATTTATAATTTCATAAATACTTTTAAAAAAATATTTTTATAATTGTATATTTAATTATTTAAATTACATAACTATCAAAAAAATTATTTAAATAGGTTAATTATAAAAATTTAAAATATATTTTAAATGTTAAAACATAATAAATAAAAATGGAAAATAATATTTATATAAATATAAAAACATATTTGAAATATTACATGTATAATAAATAAATATTTTCATAAATAATTATTAGAAAATAATTAAATATATTTTTAACATTATTAATATATGTATAATAATAAATGGATAAATAAAATTAAATAAATTACAAAAAATATTAAAATTTGAGTTAGGAACATTTAAATGAATTACAAACATACATATTTACTCATACACACCTACACACATATATACAAATACACCTCTATATACACATATAAACCTACATAAAGGCAGTTATACAGGTTCAAATATTTTAAATTTTTTAATTTCAGTATAAATATATGTCTAAAATATATATGCAATAATATATTATATAATTTTTTAAATAAAATATTAATATATTAAATTTATTTTAATTGTATAAACATTTAGTATTCAATGTATATATATAATCTATTAAACATTTTGACTAATATAAATTTGATAAATTTTTATATATAAAATTATTGACAAGTAAATAAATATAAATTGGACATTTAAGCTTCTTTTCAATTAGATGGCAGGGGATCTTCTCAGTAAGAAATTAGCGGTGAAGCTATCGGTGATGTTGGGAGCCTAGTTGTGTTATGTATGTCAGTGGGGGTTCATGTTTCTTTGTTGGATTTTTGCACGGTGGTGACCTTAAGATGTGGGGAGAAAGAGGTAGAATGGTTTGGGATCTGGGTGGTTGGAGATCTTTCTGCCTAGTGACAATTTGTGGAAATCGAAGGGTTCTAAAACCTCAAACTGTGGTGACAACGACACTTGAGCACAAGTGGCGGTGCATGGGATTTGGATTTCTTAGTCATTTGGTGATGCTTCATTCGGCATCATGGTGCTTGGAAATGAGTAGATGACTGCTTCACGGTGAAGGATGATAAAGTCGATGATGATCTTGGGCAATGCCTCCTTCGACATCACGGTGTTTGGATCCAAGAGGATGGAAGATTTATAGTGACAGGAGACTAGTCCAGCAACGATCATGGGTTATGCCGCCATTAACTTCATGATGCACGGAGCCGAGAGGATTGCGGCTTCACGACAATGGTAGATTGGGCCGAAGTGCTATGGAAGAAGATTATTGGGTTGTCAGAGAAGACCACGGTTCACTGGCGCATCCTCTGGATGTCCAGCTGCGGACATGCTAGTGATGATGAGTTTGATGGAAATACAAACAAAAACCCAAATGTCAAGAAACTCATGTTTATTTTTCCAGTGTTTTTTTCCATGCAGCATTATTAACTACACACATTTCCCCCTATCATTTTTCTCCATGCATGTCCATTTAATGTGGTTTTATTGTTTCATTAATGAATCCATTTAACTTTAGTGTTTCATTCCTGTGTAAATGCTTATAAATTATTGGAAATTCTAGTCTGAAAGATATGTTAAATAAAAATATTGAAAGTGCCTGTGTGATCTATGATAATTTTATTCCTCTCATATTTATCAGCTTGTATATCCAACAAACAGGCATCAAGGGCGGTTAAAAACATCTTCAAATTTCTTTTAAGATGGCTGCAATTCAGCCACAAGTTCCAAATATGTATAATGGAAACTACGAAAGGATGTGCAACCAAATGAATGCATTATTTGGGTCACAAGAATTATATGAGATCGTCACTAATGGGTATAATGTACCGTCTACAGAGGATGAAGTCTCCTTCAAGAATAAAGAAAATACGGGCCTCAAAAATAAAAGAAAAAAAAGTCAATAAGGAATTGTTCTTTCTCTATCAATTGTTGGATGAATCAACATTCGAAAATATTACTAAAGAAACATAAATCAAGTAAGCATGGGATACACATACCACCATATTTAAATGTGTTGATAGAGTGAAGTAGGTACGTATTCAAACATTAAGAGTTGTGTTTGAAGTGGTGAACATGAGATAAAGTGAGAGTATCTCTGATTATTTCTCAATATTAAATGTTATTATTAAAAATTTGAAAATGAATGGTTAAAAATTATAGGAAATTCGAGTTATTGAAAAATAAATTCGATCTCTCACAACTATGTTTGAGAATGTGGTTGGGGAAATCAAAGAATCAAAGGATTTAGAGATACATTCTATTGATAAACTAAGGGGGTCATTGCAAGTTCATGATAAACGAATGCAAACAAATTCATATTCAATAATAGATAATGCCTTGGACTCCACATTGACTCGATAAGAACAAAATAATGGCCACACCAAATAAGTAGGTCATCATGCATGATGAAGAGCGCATGGATATTATCCATGCTATAATCAAAATAAACATAATCCAACTAGTTTTTATGGAATAGGGAATGGTGAAGGTTGATTCATGTGTGGTCATGGAAACACAAAGAACATTCAATGCCACAATTGTAAGAAAGTTTTCCATCATGCCTTTGATTTTTGGAGAAAAGTGGATCATGAATAACGATCCAATTATGCTGAAACATCTCGTCAGAAAGAATAAGGTACCACACTCCTCCTCTCACAATAAAAGGCATGTGAACACCCTGATGTGTGGTATCTTGATACAGGTTCACGCAACCACATGAGTGGTAACACAAAATTGTTCGAATAACTTGTTGAAGATGTTCTTTGTGACGTGATCTTTGGTGACTCAACAAAGGTTCCCATGATTGGAAAAGGTAAAATAAAAATATATCTAAATATTGGTGAGCCAAATTAAATCTCTAATGTTTATTATTTTCCAAACATGAAAACCAATATCATTAGTCTCGGTAAACTCCTTGAGAAGGGGTATTTAATACACAAGGATAATTCTTCAATGTCTATAAGGTATAATCATATGAGACCTATTGATAAAGTCCAAATAGAGAAGAATCACATGTTTTCATTGTGTATCAACACAAAGGCAGAGGATTGTCTCAAGGGACTCATGAAGAATGTCCCGTGGAGGTGGAATATGTGCCATATATGTATTCATTTTGTGGGATTAAACTTTTATCCTCATCAATCATGGTGTGTGGATTATTGACAATTGATGTTCCAAATCATGTGTGTGAGGCTTCTAAACATGGAAACCAGGAAGGTAAATCCTACCATTGTAGAGTGTCCAGAAGAGAAAATGAACCACATTAGTTGGTTCACAATGATTTCTGCGGACCACATAAGACAACATCACTTGGAGGTAATAGGTATTTTATTACCCTCATTGACGATTTTAGCAGGAAACTATGGGTGTATTGCATCAATGAAAAATATTCTGCATTTTCTATCGTCAAATTGATCAAATCTCATGTTGAATTTGAATGTGGGTTTAGAATCAAAGTTCTCGGATCTGAAAGAGATGTAGAATACACTTAAAATGCATTTAAATATTTCTGTCTGGAACAATGAATCAAGTAACAATTTACTACTTCCTATACACCACAACAGAATGTCACTACAGAAAGGAATAACTACATCATCCTCAACATTACAAGGACCATGCTGAATGAGAATGTTATGCCAAATAACATCTGTGAAGAAGCAATTGCTTGTACTACCTATCGGCTAAATGGGTGTCCAAACAATAGCATCAGAAACATTACACCAAAAGAGGCATGGAGTGGATACAAACCAAGCGTAGCGCACCTAAGAATATTCGGGTCTCTTGCATATTCTAAAGTTCCAGAAGTGAGAAGAAGAAAGATTGATAATCACGTTGAAATGTGAATTCTCATTGGATACAATGAATAGTCTAAAGCCTATAAGATCAATAATACATTAAACAATAAATTAGTGCTGAGTAGATATGTTTTCTTTATTGATTAAGAATCGTGGAAATGGATTTATGATGAATAAAATAAATAGATTCTAGTCGAAACAAAAGATCCAGATGAAAGGCTTGATCACAAAGAGAAAATTTCAGCAATACCTTCTGAGGTGCATCATCATTACATAAGTTTCCAAGAGAAATTTCCATCACTCCTGAAATGAATCCATCAATTCAAAATTTGGAAAGCTCATCATCACCATTGGCACCCATAAAAATGAAATTCTTAAGAGACATTTTTTGAGAAAACCAAAGAGGTAAATATTTTATTCTTGTTTGAAAATCATGAGACTATAACATTTCTAGAATCCAGAAGGTAATAATGTAGGATAATGGCTATGGAAAAAGAAATTAGTTCCATAGAGAAAAAATACACATGAGATAAGAACACACTTCCAAATAGTCAAAGAAACATTGGTTTAAATGGGTGTAAAATATCAAGTGAAATGATGATGTTGAAATTGATCTCCATAAGAAAAGGTATATAGAAAAGTTGGGTGGACTATGAAGAAGTATTCACTTTTGTTACTCACCATAACTCTGTGTGAATGGTTTTATGCATTTATGTTCATCAGAGTTGAATGATATACCATCTAGATGTGATGTCTGCATTCCTGAATGGAATATTGAGGAAGAGGTCTATGTTGACCATCCTGAAGGCTTTGTTATGTAAGGGTATGAAGACAATGTGAATTGACTAATGAAATATCTTTATGGGTTGAATTAGGCTCATTGTTCTTAGAATAAAAACATTAATATCTATCATCAAGTGAACATATTTTCCCAACATCCATATGAGCATGCACTTTACATCAAGAAGAATGGTTGTGGTGACGTACATATGACATGCTTGTATGTTGATGATTTGGTTTTTATAGGGAAAAACTGATTGTTGTTCGATGAATTCAAGGAGGGAATGTTCAAGGAGTTTGAGATGACTGATGGAGGTCTCATGGCCTTCTTTGTGGGTATAGAGGTAAAGAAATAACATTGAATCACCTATATATCTCAGAAGTGGTATTCCAAGGAGTTTTTTGAAAAATTTAAGATGGCCAATTGCAATAATGTAAACACACATATAAAAACAAAATTAAAACTAAAAAAAGATAGATAAGGAAGAAACATTGAATCGTCTCTGATCTAGAGTCTGATTGGAATTATGGGGTATCTCCCAATCACAAGACCAGATATTGTCTATAGTTTTGGGTTTCTATGCAGGTACATGGATGCACCAAATGAGCCACATTGGATAGAGGCAAAACATATCCTCAAATACATTAATGGAACAATGAATTTTCCCCTTATTTCTCTATTCAATGAATAATAAATTCAGAATTGACACCCAGACAGTGGCTAGGGAGGTAGCCATGATGAAATAAAAATCACCACTGGTTATGTATTTTTTCTTGGATCTACTACATTCACATGGTATTCAGGGAAGAAATGTGTGGTAGCCTTGTCCACATGTGAAGCAGATAATGTGGCAACCTCAAGAACTATTTGATAAGGAATATAGTTGAGGAATATGTTAAATAAGATGAATAATATATAGGATAGATCCAGAGTAATATATGTGGATAAAAAGTCAGTAATTTAACATTACAAAAATCAAGTGTAGCATGGAAGAAGAAAACATGTTGACACCCGATTCCATTTTCAGAGAGATCATGTTAAGAATAAAATGATAATATTGGAATCTTATCATACTATAGTATAGGTAACTGATATTTTCAAAAAGTTATTACCGACATCTATATTCAAAAAACTCATAATGATGCTTGGAATGAAGCCAGTTTTGGTTTGAAGGGGAGTGTTGGAAATGAAAAAAACCATGCGTCAAGTAGCCTGCGTTTATTTTCCCGAGATTTTTTTTCATTCAGCAAGTATTACCTACACACATCTTTTCACCTATATTTTTTCTCCTCGTACATCATTTTATTTTTGTTTTTTTATATCATTAATGATTGCATTTAATTTGGGTGTTTCATTCCTTTGTAAATGCCTATAAATTGTTGGTAATTGTAGTTGAAATGATATGTGAAATACAATACTTGAAAGATCCTTTGTATTGTGTAAAAATTTTATTACTCTCATATTTCATGGCTTATACGAACAAAATAGTTTTTATGGCATGAAATTTGATCGTGATTTCATGTGGGGTTTGGCCAATAATGGATTTTGGGATGGGATTACTCCACAGTTTTGGGCCAGTGATTTTTCTTGTTTTTAGGATCCTTTTTTACCATTATTTTGTGTTTCCTTTTTCATTGGTTGATATTCCCCACATGTGGATGAATTGGAAGCTATATGGGGAATTATAATGGTATGGGACACTATTTGGGAGAGGATATCATGCAACATGTGTGGTTGATGGTATGAGACGCCGGTAGTGAGCAAATCCCACTGAGGACATGCTAAAATGACAACACCCACTATGGTGATGGATGATGATCCTGATCTCATGAGTGATGATAGTAATGGTCATGATAATTTCATCAATGAGAATGGTCTAGTTGATGACTTCAACTATGGTGTTGTTTGTGAGCTTTATTAATATAGTCGAGTTATCGAGATTTTCATGCTTGACATCTATCGACCAGTTTACGGATGCCTTTTACAGTGATGGTGTTTTGGGACTATTTGGCCGTTTTGTGTGGGACATCATAGATTTTTAAGGGTTTTATTACAATTCTTTTTTTTTGAGAGTTGGGTTGACCAATTGCATATTTTAGAGATATTTAATGTGTCACATTCTCTGTACTTGTTGTATTTTTTTATTTTACCTTATAATTTTGAGGGTCGAACATGTTCAGTTCCTAAACATTTCTGGTAAATATGTATATATTTTTTCAATATAATTATAAATAAATATAATTATAAATATCTGTATATAAATATAAATACATATATAATTATATAAATTTATATATTTATATATATGTATACACTCCAAACGACTCAATCAGGGATTTGTAGAACAAATCAATATATATGTATATAATTATATAATTATGTGTATGTTTCTTAATATATAAGTATATATAATTATAAATATAAAAAAATATTCATTATTTAAATATATTTATTATAATGTTATAATTATTTAAATCTATATAATTATTTATTTATTTATTATTTTTAAAATAAATTTTTTAAAAAAATTATATATTTAAAATTTTTGGTATTATTAAAAAAAATAAAAAATATATCATATTTAAATATAAAAATGTGTTTTTATAATTAATGTATATAAAAAATCAATTTTTTAAAATATAAATTATATAATTATATATATAAGTAATATTATTTATTAAATGGTTTTATGAGAACTATTAATAGTTATGATAAAAATCATCCTTTATGATCGTTAAAAAAAGCACAGATAAATGGTGCATCATTATTTGTGCTTTCAGTTGGTGCTGATAAAGGTTCCCCTTAAATAAGTGTTTTCTATTTAGTGTTGATTAAAATTGATGTATATGCATTGATTTATGGTAGTGATACTTGATCTAAAATCTCTTATAGATATAAAACATGCATTGTGACTATGTCCCTCCTTGAACAAACCAACATATTATCCTAAAATCATCTCCGTTCGGCTATAATCTTTATGGTGTAACACATCATTCATGGAATAATACACACCATCTCACATACTCCCTTTCAACAACCTCTGCATGATCATGGTGAAATTGAATACATCCATGCCACGTCAACTCTTTCAAATTTCATTTGAGATATTAGTATATATATTCCTCTGTATAAACCCTCACAGTTGCATCATCATCCTCCAGAGTTCAAAAAATCATTGCATCTCCAATATCAGGTTGGTCGTCGCACAACCCAACTAATACACATTACAACATCATATTACACATTATCTACAACTTGATCCAATGCATCCACCAATCCTCATTCACCACTTCTTCTCAACGTGCTACGAAAAAACCCACCCACATTATGAATAATAGTATATCTATAGTAGCAGCGTTGTCTCGTCTCTATATTATTACCCATTGTGTGAACACTATACACCATGGTGAGATCAATAAATATAACCTTATCCTTATCAAATGTATCCTTATGTAGAAAATGTTGTGACATCATACTCCAAGTCACGATAATTATTTCAAACATGTAAAACAATAAATTGAAATGACCCTTGTGAATTTCCAATGACCGTTATGAAATCATCGACATCCTCAAAGACACTTCAAAAAATTCAGGGTATGATATACCCCACTTTGTAGCATGAAAAAAGTTTAAACGGTGAATTTTTTCAAGTTACATCAAAAACCCCAGTAGGGGAAATACGACATAAATCTTCTCTTTTAAGGATTTTCACTTCCATGTATGGATTTTTTGGCCTTCATAGAGGTGGATTGGAGTCATCACCCTTCATTTATAATGATTTTGTAGGTTCTAGACACAATGATAATGCCTATTCGGCCATGTCCAACATGACCTTTTTTTTAATTATCAAATAATCCAAGATGTACATGATGATAAATGTTGGGACAAAAGCCTCACCCTCTCATAATCACACAAAGAAACATAGAAATATAACCCAAATGGGGAAACCCAATATTTAACGTGGTTTGTTCAGATGACCTATGTTCATAGGGATTAAAAAAATTATTATTCATTAAATGTGGATACACGTATTACAAATTCACCTCAATTTTTTTATTTTTCACCCACATAGGAGAACAAAAATTTAAAGAAGTTGTGGAGGAGAACACACAAATGGATGCATCAAAATTTATCCATGCAGTCACAGACTCTTGTAGATTTTTCTTCTATGGCACCAACTAGCCCAATTTACAGGTCATCATCAGGAGGCTATAAATCATTCATAGTTCATCTCTGGTGGTTGGATTTCTATGGTGGTCACCCACTATCCAATGACTTCCAGTGGATGATGATATTTTTTTTAATAATATCCAATAATAAATTGTCATGGTAAATGAATTAATTTGAATATTAATTGGCATAGATGAAGAATCCAAGAATATTGGTTTTATTTCATGGTAAATATATAATTAATTTAAAATAATAATTAACTCATTCTTGGGAATTAAATATTTGTACAAGTGTCTGATCATTTGAATGCCATTTGATTTCTCCATTTTTATATAATGAGGATCACATGATATAATCATAGTGGTTATCCCCTCATGATCATTTGTTCTCTAAAAATCACTGATGATACTCAAGGTGTTATAATAGTTATATCTATCATCTTGAGTTTCTCCTTTTGAATGAACTAAAATCCATAATTGGTGAAGTATTTCTCTTTTCTCTCAATCATTATAGGGAAGAGGAATGGGAGGTGGAGTTCTATAAGGCTAGAAAAAAATTCTCAAGAGCATATTTTTATTATAGAGAACGATTTGAGGAGGGGAATCATTGTAAACAATCTATTAATTATATAGAATTATCAATTAATAAAATTTAATATATATATCTAGGGATGTAAAATCAAAAATTTCACATAATGGTTGTTTCAAGCATAGTAAAAGAGCTTATTGGTGCATGAATCAATGAAGTAATTGTATTATTATATGGATATTTCTTGATGTACGTGACATGAAAACTATGACATATATTTTTTTTCAAGGAATCTATATCGATATTAGTTCTAAAATGTTAGATTTTGGAATATTTACAATATTTTTTTTGAATCTATGTGTTATGTTAGCATGGGATTCAGGGGATAGAGAGCATCGTTGTAGTGATATTAAAAATATATAATATATTTTATCATGCACGCGATTTTCTATGTACAAGTTTATTAACCCTAGATTAGAGTATCAGATTTGAAATTTGAGGTTTCATTTCAGTTAAAAATGTGAATTTTAACATAGGTGTGTCATAAAATTTGATGACGTTAGATGTCTGGTTAGTGGTGACCATTGGTGGGGGGTAAAATAGAGCTTTATTAATTTAATAAAAATAAACTAATAAACCCCTCCATCTTTGGTTCTCACATCTATAAAGGAGATGGAGGACCCCCCCCCCCCCCCACTCACCATTGTGAAATGGATGGCCGGATCCCGAACTGCGGCGAGCAGGTGCTGTCGATCCCCATTTTTATGGTGATCATCACATGATCGATGTGTAGTGGGCTCTGGGAATAATTTTGAACCTGAAGCATGATTGTTTTTCCATGAGGAAGGAGGATTTTTTATCATTACATCCTGATCCCCTTTGATGTGTTGTTTTGGATTTTTAGATCCCTATTATGACTACTATCGATCCCAAGGGGGTAGATCTTTGGGTTTTGGTGTGAATTGAGGAGTTTTGGGTGTCGTTAATTGAATTATCCATCACACAGAATGTAGTTATGGAGTACACGTTATGAGTTCTCCTCATTTAGGGAAGTAGTTCTTTGGGAACTATAATCCATGTACTAGTGGTTCACGTCATGTCGTGATCCTAGGTCGTGTGTCTGAGGAAATGACCAGGGTTTCTATGTCATGTGACATGGATGTGTAGAATTACACAACCATGTACATGGAAGTGAGGTTCCAAACACAATAATAGGGTGTTGAACATTGGAATGGTCGGAGGACGTGGAATGTAGAAGGATATCAATGATTCTCTATGTTCATAGGGTTCACCCGATGTGGGGAAACATGGCCAGTTGGCCGTGTACATGTGAGGACATTCCCTAGTGATCAGACGAGGTCACATTCCATGTGACATGAGGTACACAACACGTATATTCCCAAATATTTATCAAGTAACATAAGGGTATGCGACAATGGGAGGACTTGGAGAGAAATTTCGTGTACTATGTATATGCACTGTGTTCACCCCTTGGAGAATTCTCCCGCATTAATCTCCATCATTGAGAATTGTATGAAAGCCCATGTGTGTCCCCTCTCAATTAATTTTCTAAATGGGACATGACGGTGGCCATTTTTTTAGTGTAAAATATGCGTCATTTGGAGATATTATAGGGTCCCTTGTTAGTGAAGAATAAATCAATATCAATTGATTGAGTTCCATAAGTCTATCCATGTTAGGTTACATTGTGGAATTACATTCTTAGCACAATACTATGATACTATCAACATGATGATCTTCTATAGAGTTCATGTATCACTCTTGGAGGTAGGGGTGGGATCCACTATTACAATGTCTTCCCCTAGAGAGGCTTTTTATTGTCATAACCCACACTACATGTGCGATGATCCCCTATCTATAAGGTGAGTCCAGTAGTGTTTGTGGCATCATCAGGTTTATTATACCCTACCTTTTGGGAAGTACAATAGGGTCAGTGGAATTTTTATGAATATGATTCCACACTCAACAATTGGTTTTAATAGGGATTATGGTTTTATTGGTTATGTGAATCTCTATATAATGGGTTGGTGTATGTGGGGTTCTTGAAATTGTTGTGACCAACACTACATGAGAATGATACCCTATCTAATCTATATGATCTCTAAGATATCAGATTTGTTTCATGGTGTCTGCCAATTTTTCCTAGGTCTAATATAAATTCTATGAGATGTGATCTTCATTATTTCCAATAAGGTAAGTGGATTCCCCCATACAGTATGGGTGGATCCCCTATATGAGTATTGATATATGCTAGATTCTAGAACTAAATTCCATATGGTAAGACATAATGACTATTTTCTCACAATTGTATACCACTAGGGATGGTAGAGATGTTTCATTGAATTAGTGATACATGATGGAGTGAGATATCACAAATGTGTTCCATTAGGGATGTAAGAGGTGTACCCAATGTGTGATATCTCTTACTTGCGTTCCATTAGGGGGGATAGGGTTCATTGAGTCATTTATCTAGGATGAGAATTTTCTTTGAGCCATGTGTTGAATCTTAAGGCCGGATATGAGGTTGGGACCTCATGAGACTTGGAGTGAGAGATGAGTATATCTAGGATATTATGGAATTATTTTCAATGATGTCACATATCTTGATTTACATACATTGTGGATAGAGGTGAGAAGTCAGTATTTCCAAGGAGTGGTTATGATGGAGTTTCTTTTTCTCACTCATTTGGGATTTCTCCTCTCTCTTGGGTTTGAGTGGACTATTTCATTTCATTTTATAACTTTTAATTTGTGTTTTGTGGTTACTAGTAGTTATTTTTATACTGATCCCCATATAATACTCCCCGGACATGTTATGTCTTTTCTAGATGATAGGCCTTTCAATGGATACCTAGGAGATCCCAAATAATGTTGAGTAGAGAGATATAGAAAAGTGGAGGAGTGTACTGATGGTTTCATTTAACCACAGTCCCATCCTTCTTAGTAGATTGGGTTTTTTTACAGTTTTGGTTGATTTTATTTTTCTATTTTACACTTTCTATTAATTTTGGACTTTATTGTGTTATATTGATATATTCATTAATTCTTTTGTTAGAATTTTTTGTTATCTGTATACTATTTCACTGAGATGGATTTAAGTGCATGTGTATTGGTACCATTAAATGAGGCCTACCATGTGTGTAATATACTTACTTCACATTGGTTTCCAATCCATTCCCTATTAGATTTGGTATTGATGTATTCAAATTAGGCTCATCACTAACTAGCCTGACCTCATGGGGTCGAGTCATGATAGAGTGATATCAAAGGAGGTCCTCCCTTGGGGATAGAGTAGTTGTCTTACTGTGAGCATGGGTTGGGTATTATGGTGAATTTTTTAAGGTATTTCATGTTCATATTTCAGGCCATAGACTCTATTATTGGTGTGGGGACTAATGTATACATTCACTAGGATTTTCATAATCTTCTTTTCAAATCTATATTTTTAGGAACTAGTCTTAGGGAAATGTTAGTGCATTCATCATATGGGACTGGGTTGTGGGTTCCTTGTCCTCCATGATTCATCTCCCTATATATTGTTATTTATAATGGTATTTATTTATTCTTATTATAGGATAACACCATGAATACAACCATACAAGGATCCATGGAGAGATTTTGAAGAAGATAAACCCCGTGAAAAGGATTTGGTGTAAGTAAATGGTCTTGAGGTAGTACATCCACATGGTTTTCTAGTTGATCCACCACCCATTTAGAACCCGATTATTCAAGATGATCAAGGTGAGGACTCACAAAGAATTAGTTTTCTAATTGAGTTTCACAGGTATAGATCTCATCAGTATATAGTTGAGATGCACTGCAGGCAGTATATGATTAGCTTGACGTAGTTACACATGTTTTCTGCTATGTGAGTACACCTCCCTATTAGATAGTGGTCATAGCAGAAAGTCTTCTATAATGATAAGTTATTCGATGGTGGTGTCTAGTGATATAGATCCATGATGAGGTAACACTCACTTTGATAGAGTTTTAAAGTCTATTTTTGGACGATATTAGTCCTACCACATTTAGAATGATTCATATCCATGAAATTATGTAGCTTTTGTAGGGTAGCATGACCATGAAATAGTATTCAGGTATGTTTATAAAACTTTCTCGATACTCCCTGGATATGTTTTGATATCCTTATTTTGATCATATACCTTTTCGGAGGGATTTTTCTAGGATATATGGGCATTAGTGATATCTTTTTTTTAATCCCACTTATTATGGGGTACTGGAGCAGTTGACATCCTGCAAGGCATCATTAGTTTCTACGAAGCTATACAAATTTAAGAATTTAGAAAATTTAGAATATCAAACTAAAAATTTAGAATTTAGAAATCTTAGGAGCTGAATCCACAAGGACAAACCATATGTTATATATTAATTAAATAAATTTAAACTTCAATTCATTCATTATTTAAAGAAAGAGAAAAATACAGTAAGGAAAATGTTATTTTAATTCAATGGGTAGGTCCTGCAAATTTTAGTGATTTTTAGGTTCATGCATTAGGTATAAAATTTATTATGATTTAATTCATGCTTGGTGTTAGAATTGGATTAGTAGGGATTCTGGGGTTTTCTACACTACACTAATAATATGATTTTACATTTGGAATGGTCATCTAGTAGCTAAAATAAAAAATCTAGGAAACCAACCACCCAATTTAGAAATTACTAACCGAGATTTAATAACGGTCATGTGAAAAATTCTTCAATTCATTGATTCAATGAGATAAAAATCGACAAATTGTAATCAATGGTCTTGAAATTGAAAAAGAAAATTAGAATTGATAAATGATGTTGAAAATATTCAAAACAAGAATAATAAGTAAAAAATAACCCAAAAAATTACTTCTCCCTAAAATCAAAAAATACAACAATAATAAAACTAATCCCTCATTAAAATCATGATGAGAACAAGAAATATGGAAACTGGAGAAAGAATAGAGATGAAGAAAGACAACATGGTGTTGATCTTGTGGTGCTCCTGCAGTTTGGTAGTGATTCATCACTCTCCCTTGGTCTTTAATTCCTCTTACTATGTGGATAAGGTGTTCTTTTAATGAACTTAACATCGACCATAGAAAATTATATTATTATTTTTCCATTTACTGCTACTTACATGTAATGTAAAATTATAGAGTGTGTAATCCACATTAGAAACAACTTTTCCAAATCTACTTATGTACCATACATTAATGTTGTATTTAGTGTAAATGATGTGTAATATATTTTCACAACGTGTACTGCTTCATGATGTTTCCTAAGTGGTGGAAAAATCTTCGGAATCACACCTCCTGTAATGGAATAAATTATGTGTAAATGTCATTTGTCAAGTTCTTTAGCTCCACTTCATCTCATTTTGTTCTATTTTGAAATAATTGTTGTGTAATACCTAAAATAAAAAACACGTAAAATTTCACAACATTTTTAAAGAATTGTCAATTAAACATAGAAATAAAGGTAATAAAACACTCTAAAAATTATTAATGAAATATAGATATCAAAAAACTCAACACTTGAATTCATACTTTTCCTGAAGGACATAATCTCAAAATAATAAAATGTATAACCACCTTTCCATTCATTAAATTCAATTCCAAATCATTATATAACTAAATAGAAAATAAAATATCCAAGTATCATACAATAGAATTCAACAACACCTAAATTTTCTATGAAACATGTCAATAAATAGTTATTCTTTTCCACTTTGTTAGATCTAATCCTTTTCAATATTCCATTTTCATTTTTTAATTCATTTTTAATAATCATGTCGTTTTTAATTTAAATTTGTTGATTTTTTCCTCTAATAATCTTGGTAAAAAATAAAATCAAAGGTAGCACATACCTCAAAAAACATGTCACTTACCATAGTAATGAAGGAATCACAAAGTACACATAGTGACCATATTGAATTCAGACCTTTCCTCCGTCACGCTCTAAGGTAGCTTCCATGATAACACTACCTCCACCTTGGTTGGGTCCACAACTACTCCATCTGTTGAGATTACATGTCCTAGAAATTGGACTTCCTGTATCCATCACAGGCTCTTCAAAAGCTTCCCATAAAGCTGGAGCTCTCGGAATACCATTATAACCATTTTTTTGTGTCTCACATGCTCCTCCTCTGAAACTAAGTACAAAAGGATGTTGTTGATGAATACCACTACAAAACAGTCTAAATACGGTCAGAAGATCTTGTTCATAAGTCCCATGATTACTGCGGGGGCGTTTGTCACGCCTTAAGGAATCACCAAGTACATATAGTGACCATAGCGGCATCTGAATGTCGTCTTCGGTATATCGATGTCTTTACTCGTAACTAGTGGTAACCTGATCGAAGGTCAACCTTTAAAAACCACTATTCCCCTCTTAGTTGATCAAATAGGACTTCAATCCTTGGTAGTGGATACTTTTTCTTCACTGTCACTTTTTTTAGGCGCTGTTAATCAAATCACAACCTCAAACTCCCATATGCCTTCTTTAAAAAAACATTGGTCCTCACAGGATGAAATGATGGGTATTACAAAACCCTTGGTCTACAAATATTCAAACTGCACCCTCATCTCAGGAAGCTCTACGGGAGCCATCCGGTACGCTTGTGAGGATATCGGTGTAGTCCCAAGGTGCAAGTCAGTACAGATGTCGATCTCCGGATAGGGAAGTAGTCTTGAATCATCTTCGGGAAAGATATCCTTGTACACCGCCACTACTACAGTGAACTGGAAACTCAAAACATCTAATGCATGGAGGGTAAGGCTATCCAACTCATTAGTGATTGGTTTTACCCTCCTATGCATGAGTCCATCTTGTGCTTCCTGGGACACCTTTTCACCGAAAAAGGAAAACCACATCCCATTGCTGCAGACACACCACACTCTTCTACTAAAGCAATCAATCTGGGCATAGACCAAATCTAACCAATCCGTATTGAGAATGACTTCGTAAGGCCTCAACACTACCACAAAGAGGTTCCAACCAAAACCCTTGCCTCCAAGGGTAAGATCACACTATCTTCAAAGTTGAGTGATCATCGAGTCTCCTCCAGTAGGTGTCTTAAAGCATAAGGGTTAGGACAACGACTCTACTGGAATCTCAAGGTATAACAAAATTCATTTGGTGAGGAAGTAATGACTGTCACCTATGACTATTAGTATGTAAGATATGGTAGATAAGACACATATCGTACCTCGGATCATCCCGAGTGTCCCTAGTTGAACACCTCGACCACATGCAGTTGTCCCCGCCCCTTTCCCCCAGCTCCATAAGCCTGGTGAGAAACATTGGGGGGTGGTGGTGGATTTAGATCGAAGCCTCTTCCACCACATTCATCTATTCTTGCTCATCTTCCATATATTCCAACTGGTGGGTCAGTCTACTCCACTCTCTACCTCTACCTTAGTGGTCTATCCACAGCCTCCATGTCAGCATCTCGACAGGTCAAACAATGTCTAATGAGATGTTCCCAACCTTCTTCATGAGTAAAATCACATCTCCCTAGGCTAACTGGAATTATCCTGTGAGCCATGGATGGTCGATTCCCTATCCTGGGTCTTCCTGTGACGTCTCCCACATCCTGATAACTGTGTGTCACATCGACTCCCTACTATTGAGGTATCGTCACCAGTCTTCCTACTACAAATTGTCGTCACCTCTCTCTGCTCCGCCAAGAATCTCTCGATCACTTTGACCCTCTCGAGCACTCAAGAATAATTCGAAATGCATAGAAGTATGACACTAGATTTGATATCCCGTCCTAAACCTCACTCAAAGGTTAGAGCTATGAAGTACTGATCCCTGACCATATCCATGGAGTACCTGGCGAAGTAGGTGAACCTTGATGAATAGTCATCCACCGTCAAACTACTCTACTGGAGTTGAAGAATATTTTGGATGTGCACTGCTCTTAGTATAAACAGAGAGAACTCCTCCATAAAGATTCAATAAAACTACATCCACAAAAGAGTCTCCTTTTCGTGAGTCTGTGTGATCAAATATCACCATTGTTCCACTGAACCCTGAATAAGGCTCTCTCCTAGGATCACCATATGGTCTGCTGGTGTCCTCACAAGTCATAAAAATCTAGTCACCACCTCAAGCCAGTCCTCTTCCACCTAAGTGTCGGGATTTCCTTGGAACATGAGGGGTATCTGTCTCTAGAAATCATGGATCACTCTCATCCTGCACCCCTCATCTTTCAGTACTGTAGGTACCACGGGCTGCTCCACTGGTGGTGGTATAGTAGGCTCACCACTTGGAGTCAACTCCAGGGTAACCAGCCCCTGTATCGAAGCCTCGTACTTGAGGTTGTCATGTCACGAACCGAATCAGGTCTCCATCAACTCGACGCCCGACCCAGCCCGCGGTAAGGCCCGAAGGGCATTCTTGATCCCCACTGGGTGGCACAAGTTCCCAGGTATAAATTTAGAATATTTGGGAACAATTTACCCGTACAACAACCGGAAACAAACCATAAGAGTACTGAAATCAGAAATCAACATTACAACCACAAGTTTTAAAACTGCATGACCGAGTCTCAACAAAAAGAGAAACTACAACTCAACCACAACTAACTCCCAATAGAAGGTGAACCAAAACCAAACCAGCAACAGTCACCTGGTGGAAGAGTATCCCTGTCAGGCCTCCTCCACCAACGCCAAAACAGATGAGTCAACTAAAAACTCGGGCCACCGTGCTCAAAACCTTGGAATTTCCCTACATCAGACATAATCAGATCTACTTACACCCAGGGGTGTAAGTAGGGTGTGACCAACGCTCAATTGGTTGGCACCCGGAAAAAGATTCCACATAAAAAGGGTTAGATGACCAAAGTAGTGTTCAGGTTAAAATTTTAGAGAAAATAAATAAATGCACTAAAATTTTGATGGAAGTAGTTTTAAATAAAGAAAGACGGTTTAAAAAAAAGTAAAAAAATGTTTTGGTACTAAAAGAAAAAGAACATTATTACCTTTTGAAACCATAGAAGTAGCCAAAACAAACCAGTGATGAGTATATAATCGCACAGGTGCAACAAAAATGGGAGAGGCCCTAAAGTACTAAAGCTCTATGGGACCCTTGAACCTCACGTCTCGGTGAACCCAATCATACATTTCCCATGCACGAGCCACCAGCAGGGAAAAACCTCCTACCATAGTGGTCTCCAGTCATCATCCAATGTTTAGTTAGTGTTGTAAACATCAGTCCCGCTAAGTGAAACTGGGTCGAGGCCACTCCCGTATAACTAGCACGCTAGTCTAGTCCTCCCACCTAGTACCCAGGCTTCCCCTTTTGTGCTCAGTATTCAAAGTTCACCCTACTCATCAAGGTCAAGGCACAACATGCAACATAGAACCTCACAACATACAAGAACCACCGAATTTTGAGAACCAAACTAATGTTTAACAAACATTTGGAAAATTGGTTTATATGTTTTAAGAAAATAAAACAACACAATCGACAATGAAAAACCCACTCGGACGCACACTAATAATTTTAGAAAAGATCAAATTCCATCTGCTTCATTTGTTCAAAACCAAGGCGCAACACGGTATAGAACCAGAAATCTAAATAATCCACTAATAAAGGTAAAACACCATTTTCTACCAGTAAACAGGCAACTCATAGCAGCATTTAAATAAAAGATAGATTAAATTAATCAAACAAGCAGACTAAATAATCAAATGCCCTAAGCATGCAAAACCACCTACCTCAAACAGGTGCGTGAAGTGACATGGTGCAAAACTCCCGTTGTGCAACAGTCGCACCGTAAGAAGCCGTCAAAAGGGTCCTAAAACAGTGGACCAAATACACTCAATGCCAACCCAGTGAAACATCACCAGTCCATAAAAAAATAAACATTAGCAATTAAATAATTCAGTTAACTGTTTAACAAGTTCAATAATAATTAAATAAATTGATTAAACCAAAACAATTAAATAAGTTGATTAATATGTATACAACTCCAAAACTAACGAAATAAATTTATTAAAAATTTACCATTTTCCATTAAATAAGAGGATTAAAAATTCAATAATAACTAAATAAATTAATTAACTATTTAAAAATTTCAATTAAATAATATGATTAACAAATTTAATAGTAATCAATTAAATTAATTAACAATTTTCTAAATTAAATAAGTTACATAAAAATATAACCAATTCGAATAAATAAAATAATTAACACATTTAATAATAATAAATTAATTAATTAACTCATAAAACATTTCATTAATAATTAAATAACTCAATATCAATTAAACCAATTAAAATAATTAAATAAAATTAAAAAAACCCTTATTGTGGAATGTTGGGAAAGCGAGGGGCGGCAGGGCGGTCCGGCACTGTGAGTGGTGTGCTGGAGGAAGTCTGACAAGAGGAAATAGGGCGCCGACTAGTCGGTCCAGGAAAGGAGGAGGAGAGGAGGAAGGGAGTTGGGGGGGTTGGACGTGGAGTAGAGGAGGAGGAAGGGGGAGTCGGCTGGTCGGTCCAGCGAAGGGAAGGGAAGGGGGAAGGGCGCCGACCTGGTGAATGGGAGGCAGTAGGCAGAGGGGCAGTTGGATGGGAGAGGGGAAGGGTGAACATGGGCCGAGGGGAGATGAGGGGAAGTGGGAGGCCGTGAGGGAGAGAAAACATGGAAGAGGTGGGGGAGCACGGTGGGTGAGATGTGGCGCAACAGGGAAGAGAGGAGAAGGGATGGAGAAAAGAAAATAAGAAGGAAGAGAAGAAGGATAGGGGAGAAGGAATGGCGCGTGGGAGGAAGTGGGAGAAGGTAGAAGGAGGAGGGAGGGATAGCTGAGTAGGGGAGAGAAGAGGAGAAGGGAAGAAGGGAGGGAAGAAGAGATGAAGGAGGAGAGAGGGGCGGCCAAGTAGGGTAGAGAAGAAAGAGGAGGAAAGAAAAAAAAGAGAGAAAGAAAAGAATGGGTGGTGGCTAGGGTTGCATAGGGTGAAATAAAAAGAAGAAGATAAAAAAAGAATTCAAGTGGTGTAAATAAATAAATAAATCAAAATGGGAAAGTTGAATAACAATATAAAGATAATAAAATAAAATATAATAGAATAAAATAAAAATAAACGGATTTAATAATAATAAAATTAATAATAATAAAATTAATAATAATAATAATAATAAAACTAATAATAATAATATTAAGAAAACTAAAGATAATCATCCGGTATTTGAGACGTCCGTGCAACGGGCACCACACATTAAAATGGCGAAGCCACACGTCTTCGCCCTTGCCATGCCCGTGCGCCGAGCAGTGCAAGGTTCGCTCTTACACGTTGTTGACACAATGGGCGACCCGTATCAGGTTCATCTCATGCTACAACCATGAAATTTAAATAACAGGAATTTAATTCACGAAATAAAAATTTAACATTAAAGTTGTACCTCAACGAAGTCCGGGCGTGACAATTCTCCCCACCATGAAAACATTTTGCCCTCGGAAATCTAGCTCGATGCCTGATCAGAGAATAGAAATGGGTACTCCTGCTCAACCCATGACTTCTGCTCCCAAGTCTCGTGCTCATCATTCCCGTGCTGCCAAAGAATACGGACCAAAGGAATGGACTTTCCACGTAGCACCTTCTCCTGAGAATCCACTATCTGCACTGGTCACTCAAACACAGATAAGTCGGATTATATCTCCAGCTCCTCCCAATTCAACACATGTGTCGGATCGGGGTTGTTCCTCTTTAGTTTGGAGACATGAAATACGTCGTGAATCGATGTCAACCGCGAGGGCAAATATGACATGTATGCCACCATGAAAATTCGTTCATGAATCTCGAAAGGTCTGACGCACCTCGGTGTCAGCTTCCCTTGCTTCCCCAAATGACGGTGACTCAAGTGAGGGGCCACTTTCAGGAACACTCTATCCCCCACTGAAAACTCAAGATCCCGCCGCCTCTGATCTGCATAAGACTTGTGGCAACTATGAGCTGTCTACAACTGCTACCTAATCAGCTTGACCTTATCAGACGTCTCCTGAACAAGGGTTGGTCCCAAGAGTGAGGTCTCACCTTCCTCAGCCCAACACAAAGGAGACCAACAAGGTGAAGTTCCCAGTCAGGATCCAAGTATCACTGAGAGGGGGAGGGGGTGAATCAGTGATATCTTTTTCTTTTTAAGTTTCCCCTTTTTGAAACAACCTTCGCCTCCTGTTAAAGAGTTTCTTCCCTGCTGAACACACACATCCACAGGAACACAAGATTTACAAGGTTCACTACTCAACAAGAGTAGCTACGTCCTTGGTATGGTACGGAAATAATCCAGTACCACACAATCCACTAGAAAACAATCCTTTGATGTGGAATACAACGAGTAGGATATACCCTTACACTCGTGCAGCACTTTGAAAACAATCCAATAGTGCGTGTGCTCCCTCTTAGCACAAATAGGATAACACAATGTTTCAGTGCTTCTTTACAATTAAACAGATGTATTCTCTGAAGTACAAATCTTCACTTTCTTACCCAGAAGCCGGTAAGAACTCTCTCGTGCACAACTGAATACGTGCAAAGACCCCAAATATTTCGCGCAGCCTTTAGGGTGCCTTGCGCGCAATTCAAATGGCTTGCGCGTAAAATTCCCTTTTGGCGCGAAAAACGTTTTCGCGCAACTTTCCTTTTACGCGCAACTTTTCCTCTTTTCGCGCAACTCACTTAGCGTATAATTTACGCGCACCAGAGCTCGGGATTTCTTCTAAGTGTCGAGCATTAACAACTAACAAGGGTTAGCCTCATATTTATAGGCATTTTTGAACCCGCGCGAAAAACACTAATCCGCGCGTAAAACCTCCTCCATGCACGTAAAAACTCTTTTATGCAACTTCATATTTCGCGCCATGCTTCAATATTTCGCGCACCTCATGCCTTTGCCATTTTTCATCCTTCTAAGCATGAAGAACCAATTGCGCGCAAAATTCCGCACCGCGTTCCATATTGCGCGCAAACCCAATCTTTCCTGCAACATCAGATTTCGCGCACTGCTCCAATATTTCGCGCATTTCATTCCTTTGACAATTTTCGATCTTCTGATCTCGAACCATCATTTGCGCGAAAACTTCATTCCTCAATTTCGCACACCATGCCAATATTCCGCGCATCCCGCAGATTTTTCGCGCAACCCGCTACTATTTCGCGCATCCCGCAGATATTGCGCGCACCACTTTATTTTTGCGCGAAACGTGCCTAAATTTCCGCGCAATCCATCCCTTTGTCATTTTTCATAGTTCTGACCTTGATTAACTCTTTTTCACATATAAACCATCTTGAATCGTATGTGCAACATCCATTGCCAAGCACATTTCTTCATCTCCCGATTTTCAGGCCCTAAAATTTGGCAAACACTGGAAAACGGCGCCACCTTAAACTGTGCTTTTCTGCCATCCCCAGATTGTCTATTGCTTTTCCATTTTGTCTCTTTATTGCTTCCCATAACCATTCTTCTGCTCTTATCACGAATCCCACTATCGTGATATTTATCCTTTGATAGATCAGCTTAAGCATCGTCAGAGTTGCAATGGGAACTGAATCTTTCCTATCTTCCAGCAGCATCATTCCTTCCAATCATAACATTATATGACTGGCATCATCGTTTCTCCCCCTTTCCTTCATAAGGCTTGCATCACAAGTTCTCCTAACTCATGATTTGTGTGAAATACATACCAGCAAAGCATCGTCTGATTTATGATCCTTCTACACAGTGAATTGATTTATCGCCTTTGACAACAAAATACAACACTCTGCAAAAGCTAACTCTTCAAACTTTCATCTTCATTCAACCTGGTCCCAACACAAGGTCGGCCATAGAGTGCTTCAAAGGGTTCCATTATGATGGAAGACTGGTAATTTTTGTTATCAGAAAACTCAACCAATCCCAAATGGCTATCCCATGGGCCTCCGAAATCTAACACACAGGCGCAGAGCATGTATTCCAGAATCAGATTTGCTCACTCCGTTTGGCCATCGGTCTGAGGATGGTATGTCGTAATCATCTTGATATGAGACCCTAAAGCCTTATGGAGGCCTCCCCAATACCGATATGTAATGAGTGGGTCCCTATCAGAAACAACTACCGACGCCACACCATGAAGTCTGACCACCTCTTGAACATACAAGCGGCCCATCTCATCTACCTTCATTGTATCCCTGATCGGAATAAAGTGAGCTGACTTGGTCAAGAGGTCAATCACTATCCAGATAGCATTCCTTCCCCGAGGTGTACGAGGCAATCCAATAATGAAGTTCATGTCGACCTCGTCCCACTTCTAGGTAGTAATGGGTAATGGCTGGAGTAGGCCCGATGGTCTCTGATGCTCTTCTTTCACTTGATGACAAGTGTAGCATCTGGATACAAAGTCGGCTATGTCTCGTGTCATACCTGGCCGCCAGAACTGACAACAAACATCATAATACATCTTGGTGGTACCAGGATGGATGGCCCACTGAGATTGGTGGCTATCCTGCATCACCACCTTCCTTAGAGACAACAGCACCATAGCACGGCCCCTGAAGCACAAGACCCTCTGGGAAGAAAAAGACCAATCAGAAGGGGTCTCCCAACCATGAAGAAACTACATAGATCGCTGTCACAACTCATCACCAGGCTGTTCCCACTGAATCAACTCCAGAAGAGCTGGAGTCAACTGAATTCTAGCCAAGAAAGTACCTCCAATGTTCTCCCTGCCTTCCAAGTACATCTGGGTGAAGATCCCCATCAAAGTCCACTCAACACTAGACTTCCTCAATGCCTGCACTAGTATGTTTCTGCTCAATGCGTCAGCTACCACATTACGCTTTCCAGGGATATAGACAATATCAAAATCAAAACCCTGCAGGTACTCGACCCAGCAGCGCAGTCTCAAATTGAGGTCCTTCTGAGAGAAAATGTAGGCCAGGATCTTATGGTCAGAATAGACCACAATCTTATCCCCAAAGAGATAGTGATGCCATGTCTTCAAAGCATGAATCAATGCTTCCAAATCTATGTTGTGAGTTGGATAATTCATCTCATGCGGTCGTAGCTGGCATGAACCATAAGCCACAACATGGTCATCCTGCATGAGCACACATCCAAGGCCCGTACCTGAAGCATCACAGTAAACCACATTGCCCTTTCCCGACTCTGGTAAGGTCATCACAGGGGCGGTGGTGAACCGCCACTTCAACTATTCAAAGGATGTCTGACACTGAGGGATCCACTCAAACTTCACCCCTTTCCGGGTGAGTGAGGTCATGGAGGAGGCAAGCCGTGAGAAGTCCCTGAAAAAGTTCCTGTAATAACTAGCCAAGCCCAGAAAACTCTTGATCTCAAACAAATTTCTCGGCTGCTCCCATGACATAACTGCCCTGATCTTCTCGGGATCCACTGAAACCCCTTGTTCTGAGACGACATGCCCCAGAAACTTCACTTCCCTAATCCAGAATGTGCACTTTGAGAGTTTGGCATACAGGCGGTGATCCTGCAATGTGCCCAAAACAATGCGCAGGTGATGCTCATGCTCCTCCTCAGATTCAGAATAAACCAGGATGTCATCCACAAATACCATGAAAAATGAGCCGAGATATTGGTGGAACACCCTATTCATGAGTTCCATGGAAACTGTAGGGGAATTCATTAATCCAAAAGGTATGACCAAGTACTCAATGTGACCGTACCTACTTCGGAAAGCCGTCTTCGGGATATCTTCTTCTCTCACCCTGATCTGGTGGTATCCCGAATGCAAATCAATCTTGGAGAACCACTTTTCCCCATTCATATGGTCGAACAAATCATCAATCCGGGGGAAAGGGTATCTATTTTTGACACTTACCTTGTTCAATTTCAGGTAATAAATGCACAACCGGAGGGTTTCATCGGCCTTCTTCGCGAAAAGAACAGGGGAAGCCCAAGGAGAGACGCTCAGGGGAATGAATCCTTTGGATTCCAAATCGTCCAGTTGTTTCTTTAATTCCCTCAATTCTGTGGGGGCCATGCAATATGAGGGAAGAGATATAGGCTGTGTTCCCGGCGCCAACTCAATCGAGAACTCCACGTCCCGCTCTGAGGGTAAGCCAGAAAAATCATCTGGGAAGACCTCTGGGAACTCATCCACTACACGAGGTAACCCACCCTATAAAACACCACCATCGTCCTCCAGTGCGAGCGACAAAAACTGATAAGAAAGATTTCCCAACTCAAGGATTGGAGGTCCCGCGCGTCCCGACCAAGGATCCCATTCTCCATGAAATATCTTAGGAGCCCCATCCGGTGTCGTAAAACTGACTCGGCGCCGATAGAAATCAATGTGCGCCTGGAAGCGCACCAGCCAGTCCATACCAAGGATCACATCAAATAGGTCCATGTCAAGGACCAAGAAATCCCATTCCATCATGACTCCCGACACAGAGAGTGCGCATGATGGGAACCTAAGGCCTTGCTCCCTCTTTTTCCCCAACTATGTTTCCAACTCCTTAGCAAATGATAACAGCTCAGTTAGTAGGCTCAGCAGATTCACAAGGCAAGCAGATATGAAAGAAACTGAAGCACCAGTATCAAATAAAATTGCAGCTATAGAAGATGCAACCAGAATGGTGCCTCAAACAGTCAAAGGCCCTGCATTAGATCCTGCTGGTGCCTGATCCACAGCATGCAGTTTCCAGGTCCCTGCCTCAGAACGACGGCTTGCCTGCGGCTCCGCCCTAATCTGGCTCTTCCCAAAAGATGATCCTATCCTACCACCACGACCACCGAACTGAGATCCCGGCATCCTGGTCGGCTCTGACTGCACTGATACACCCATGGATGCTATGGATCCAGTCCCACTCTGGTAAGGGCGTACATTCCCACAAAAATGTTGTAGGTTCCCCATTACTCCACACCCATAGCACAATCTGAGAGGATGTGGACATGCAGGTCAGATGTGCCCTGCCTTTCCGCACTGATGGCACACAATGGGCCTCGCATCAGAATCCTCAGATGATGTCTTCCTAGAGGGATGGCATGAGCCACCACCACTCTTCTTCCACCAATCAACATGCTTCCTCTTCTTCTCTGAGGAACTACCGCTGCCAAAGCCAGATAATGATCCAGAAAGCCCTGACTTTCCACTCTGGTCAATCTCGGTCATGCAAGAATGATCAACCACCTAGTCATAAGTCTTCATCTTGAATAAGAAAACCTGAGAGTGGATCTCTGGTCGAAGGCCCTTCTCAAACTTCCGAGCTTTGAAGAATTCGCTTGAAACTATATCAGGTGCGTACCACACCAGCTCAGCAAAGTGGTTCACATATTCCATCACTATCTGACTCCCATGCGAGAGATCCATGAACTCCCGAGATCTAGCATAGGCTAAAAACTCTGGAAAATACTACTCGTTGAAGATACTCTTGAAATCTTTCCAGCTCATGCGCTCATGTTTCCCATCCTGGACCACTGATTCCCACCATTTGCGACTAGGACCCTCTAGCTGGAATGGGGAACACTTCACCCTGACTTCCTCAGGCATGTCAAGGAAATCAAACATGCGTTCTATCTTTTCAAGCCATTCCTCTGCCTCCTGAGGTTCTGAACTGCCTCGGAAAGAAGGAGGTTTGTTCTTCAGAAACACATGTGCTCTATCCTTCATGGAGCCAGATTCTTCCCCTCTAGCTGGAATAGAAGTGGGGACAGGAGTCGCCCCTTGTCCCAATGCCCGAACGGCTAGGACCACAGTCTCTACCAATCTCTGATCAAGTGGTGCGAGAGAAATCTCTCCACCTTCCTCCCGTGGGTGCATGGGAGCTCTCCGGGGAGGCATCTTTCTGCACAGGGCAACATTCATAAAGTAATACCATCAGTATCACATATCTCAAGAGGAACAAAATTTTTCAACTGGATAAATTATCATCAATAAAACTAACATGCAAAAATGACTTCATGTCAAAACTCTACTTTCCTACCTGGTGTCCACGTACAGTTTGCAGCCTGTAAGTCCCACCTAGGAATGAAGTCAAACAAGCACCCTGACATCCCATGGTGACTCAGTATCTATCATGAGGCGTGTTGGCCAGGCACCCTACTCGCAACATGAATTCCAAGACCCCCGACAGTCCCAACTTCTGTATAACCAAACTCACCCCAAATAACATAGACCAAAAGTTAACCTGCCTCTGATACAATTTTTTCACGAACCGAATAAGGTCGCCATCAACTCGACCCCGACCCAGCTCGCGGCAAGGCCTGAAGGGCATTCCCGATCCCCACGGGCTGGCACAAGTGCATGGGTATAAATTTAGAATTCTTGGGAAAGATTTACCTGTACAACAACCAGAAACAAACCATAAGCAAACTGAAATCCAAAATCAATATTACAACCACATGTTTTAAAACAGCTTGACCGAGTCTCAACAAAAAGAGAAACTACAACTCAACCACCACTAACTCCCAATAGAAGGTGACCAAAAACAAAACCAAAAATAGTCACATGGTGGAAGAATATCCCTGTCAGGCCTCCGCCACCAATGCCAAAATAGATGAGTCAACTAACAACTCGGGCCACCGTGCTCAAAATCTTGGAATTTCCCTGCATCAGATATAATCAGATCAACTTACACCCAAGGGTGTAAGTAGGGAGTGAGAAACACTCAATAGGTTGGCACCAGGAAAAACATTCTGCATAAAAAGGGTTACATGACCAAAGCAGTGTGAAAGTTCATATTTTAGAGAAAATAAATAAATGTACTAACATTTTGATGGAAGCAGTTTTAAAGTAGGGAAGACAGTTTAAAAAAAGTAAAAAAAGGTTTTCGTACTGAAAGAAAAAGAACATTATTACCTTTTGAAACCATAGAAGTTTCCAAAACCAACCAGTGATGAGTATATAATCGCACAGGAGCAACAAAAGTGGGAGAGGCCCTAAAGTACTAAAGCTGTGTGGGACCCTAGAACCTCACATCTCGGTGAACGAAATCTTTCATTTCTCGTGCATGATCCACCAGATGGGAAACAACTCCTACCGTAGTGGTCTCCAGTCATCAACCAATGTTTAGTTAGTGTTGTATGCGTTAATCCCGCTAAGTCAAACTGGGCCGAGGCCACTCCCATATCACTCGCATACTAGTCTACTCCGCCCACCTAGTACCCAGGCTTCCCCTTTTGTGCTCAATATTCAAAGTTCACCCTAATCATCAAGGTCAAGGCACAACACGCAACATAGAACCTCACAACATGCAAAAACCATAGAATTTCGAGAACCAAACTAATGTTTATCAAACATTTGGAAAATTGGTTTATAAGTTTTAAGAAAATAAAACAACACAAAGATAATGAAAAACCAACTCGTACACACACTAAAAATTGTAGCAAGGATCAAATTTCATCTGCTAAATTTGTTCAAAACCAAGGCACAACACAGTATAGAACCAACAATCTAAATAAGATACTAAAAACGGTAAAACACCACGCTCTACCAGTAAACCGACAACTCACATCAGCATTTAAGTAAAAGACATATTAAATTAATCAAACCGGCAGACTAAATGATCAAATTCCCTAAGAATGCGAAACCACCTACCTCAAACCGGTGCGTGAAGCGACAAGGCGCAAAACTCCCATTGTGCAACGGTCACCATAAGAAGCCATCAAAAGGGTCCTAAAACAGTGGACCAAATACACTCAATTCCAACCCAGTGAATCATCAGCAGTCCATAAAAAAATAAACATCAGCAATTAAATAATTCAGTTAACCATTTAACATGTTCAATAATAATTAAATAAATTTATTAAACCAAAACAATTAATTAAGTTGATTAATATGTATACAACTCCAAAACTAACTAAATAAATTAATTAGAAATTTAAAAATTTCCATTAAATAAGAGGATTACAAATTTAATAATAACTAAATTAATTAATTAACTATTTAACAATATCAATTAAATAAGATGATTAAGAAATTTAATAGTAATCAATTAAATTAATTAACAATTTGCTAAATTAAATAAGTAACTTAACAATCTAACCAATTCAAATAAATAAAATAATTAACACATTTAATAACAATAAATTAATTAATTAACTCCTAAACAATTTCATTAATAATTAAATAACTCAATATCAATTAAACCAATTGAAAAAATTAAATAAAATTAAAAACAAACCCTTATTGAAGAATGTTGGGAAATCGAGGGGTGGCACGGCCGTCCGGCTGTCTGAGTGGTGTGCGGGAGGCAGTCCAGAAAGAGGGCGCAGACTGGTTGGTCCGGGAAGGGAGGAGGAGAGGAGGAAGGGAGTTGGGGGGGGGGGTGGCCGTGGAGTAGAGGAGGAGGAAGGGGGAGTCGTCTGGTCGGTCTAGTGATGGAAAGGGAAGGGGGAGGGGTTCCGGCCTGGTGAACGGGAGGTAGCAGGCAGAGGGGCGGTTGGATAGGAGAGATGAGGGGATGCGGGAGGCTGTGAGGGAGAGTAAACAGGGAAGAGGTGGGGGAGCGTGGTCGGTGCGATGGGGTGCAGTAGGGAAGAGAGGAGAAGGGAGGGAGAAAAGAAAAGAAGAAGGAGGAGAAGAAGGAGAGGGGAGAAGGAATGGTGCGCGGGAGGAAGTGGGAGAAGGGAGAAGGAGGAGGGAGGGGTGGCCGAGCAGGGGAGAGAAGAGGAGAAGGGAAGAAGGGAGGGAATAAGAGAAGAAGGAGGAGAGAGGGGCGATCGAGTTGGGTAAAGAAGAAGAGGAGGAATGAAAAAAAGAGAGAAACAAAAGAATGGGTGGCAGCTAGGGTTGCATGGGGTGGAAATAAAAAGAAGAAGATAAAAAAAATTCAAGTGGTGTAAATAAATAAATAAATCAAAATGTGAACGTTGAATAAAAATAGAAAGATAATAAAGTAAAATAAAATAGAATAAAATATAAATAAAAGGCTTTAATAATAATAAAATTAATAATAATAAAATTAATAATAATAAAATTATTAATAATAAAGATAATATTATTAATAATAATAATAAAACTAATAATAATAATAATAAGAAAACTAAAGTGAATCATCCGGTATTTGAGATGCCCACACAACGGGCACCGCACATTAAAATGGCGAAGCCGCACGGCTTCGCCCTTGCCCTACCCATGCTCCGAGCAGTGCAAGGTTCACGCACACACGTCGTTTCCACAACGGCCGACCCACATCAGGTTCAACTCATTCTACAACCAAGAAATTTAAATAATAGGCAATTAATTCACGAAATAAAAATTTAACATTAAAGATTTACCTCAACAAAGTCTGAGCATGATAGGTCATCCTCGTGATCGCACTGATAAATCATAGTAGGTATGTGTCATGAAGGCCTCTAATAAAGAAACATGATATACCATTGCAACTGAGTAAATCTAGATAGCTAACACAAAATTAATGGAAAGAAAATCCCATTCCTATAAGATGCATGTACCATTATTTTACTTCCCCCCAACTTGTGTTTTTGTGTTCAAAGTCAAAAAGTAGTTTATCAGTGTCCTGGTGTATGAATACATTGGCCACCCAGACCAAAAGTAGAGTCATTGGCCTAAAAGCCAAGCTCGAAACACTTAACATTGTTTCCCCAAACCAATATCACAGACTCTTGGTCCTACGGTAGAAGCGACCACCTCTGAAACCACTCAATCTTGAACCATCCTAGTGGGTCCCTTTTCACAACTCCCCAATCCCACAAATATTGAAAATTAAAAATAAAACTAAGGAACCAAATGCATGCATTCAACTAAACCCAACCAACAGAGTACAATAGATGTAATGTGCAGAAACTAAAAGTGGTCCAGAAAGAAGCCCACCAAAAAAGGGTCTGAAAACTACAAAATGCATCCTATAAGAACAAAGAGGTATTGGGACTGATTTTCGTAGCCATAAGAACAACTCATCCATTAGAAAACTGAAAAATATTAATCTGGTCCTGGTCCTCCATGGACTCCATCAAAAGGCCACTCATCTGCAGAAGACAATGCAGGTGCCGGCAAAGCCCATGCAGGGGTGAGTATAATAATACTCAGTTGAGGACCCTAAAAAATAATAATCAATACACAAGATAAATGTACAATTACATCTACACATTATTTGTCTGCTAAACATATAACAAGAGAAACACGTCCAAATATAATCAAAACCTTGACCCACAGTCTAGAGACCAGTCACACAAAAACATACCACCTCTAGGGATTCAATTTGAATGATCCAGGTAGCACTTTTCAGGGAGAGATCACTCCACAAATCTGATATCTCTGATAACGTCTATCCGAGAAGTACTGTTCATTGGTAAAATCCATGAGAGATAGAGAAACTCATTCCAGGAGAACACACTTCTAAAAGGGGAATGATCACAATGCACATATGAGGATCAGTGCCAAGGCCTTTCCGGACACCGCGACTCATCCGGAATCACCTACTAATTAGAGGATCAGTGTCCTTTTGGATTTGTAACGTAGATACCTGACTCTACATAGGGTTATGAAGGGATAAAGATTCTCGCTCTGGGCCTCTCGGAGAGATAACTAACTTTATCTCAGAAAGTCCAACTAAAGGGATCATACTCCGGTGAATGGAAACGATACACGAACATTAGAAGAATGAGGGGGCACTAACCCAAACAGAACCTATCCACAGAATGGTGGGCGTAATGATTAATCCATAAACTGAGATGTACACGTCCTGTAGAAGTGTCACAAGCTGTTTATTCTGACCATGTGTATTGGACTTGTACAGTTTCCTAGGTCATAAATCTTGTCAGGTAAAATAAAACTACACAGTATATAGGAAGAATCATCCATTGTGTCCAATTATCTGGGGTCTGCTTCATGTATGCTAGCTATGTGCCCAGACATGGCCTCAACCCATGTATGTCTACCTGTGTAATCGGTACACGGGGTGACCCACGTTGCTGGCCTCAAATGGCCATGGGGTGGAGGACATGGAATGTAATCCACCCTATGTCTATGTATCGTCTAAGATAAAATATGATCATTGTGTAAGGACCCACACTCTGTGTGACAGTAGTCACAAGCCGTGTCTATGCTTCCTATCACCAGAGTCTCTGGCCACTGCTGGGTGGGGTCTACACATCATGTCTCCTAGAGGCACATATTGTTCTTCATCGTGTGCAGCACACAAACTCTAGCTACCACTTCCGGTCCACAAGATGTGTTCATCAAGATACACGTGGTGTGTTCTATAAATTTCCCGAATCGTGAACCTGCTCCGCCGTGCCTACGGTACTCCTCTAGTCTTTGATTCGGCTGTCTGATCACAATGAAACTCCCGATTCAAGGTTGCTCGAACACCACAAAGATGTTTCTATGGTTTTAAGGATTTTTATTGGCCCCAAAAACAATCTGCAATCCTCCCACATGAAGAACACTCGATGAAAAAATCTCCTTGTTCCGAGCGGATTCATCTCCCCCCATCATCGTCGAACCACCACTAGGTCTTTGGGATGTCTAATCTCTAATTTGGTATTTTTTTCTTTGAAAAATGGATGATTAAAGATCCATTGATCATAACCCCTTGAAGAACACGAAGAACGCGGGGTTATAAGGAAAAAATAAATCAATAACTAAGAGAGGAACTCACATCTGTCGTCGTTCATCACGATGTAAATTCGCTCATGTTATAAGGATTAAATAGAATGAATCCAAAAATAATCCAAAAATTATCACAAATCAATTTCCAAAATCAAACCCCAAAGAAATAGAAAAATCAACACCCACCCCCCAGAACACACATTCTATGAATCATCCTATTTGTGGGATGGTCCACAATCATCGTTAAATCTATGAACATTGAAAATAATAATTGAAATAATAACCCATACCTCAACTCGTTTGAGGAACGATCTCTGCGTCACGTTCATTATCGAGGATCATAGAATCTGAGGTGCATCGATCGATCTTATCATCACCATTCATTATCGAGAGTTCTCTCCAAAGATAAAATAATTCACCAGGGTTCATCTCAATTTTTCATCCAATGACCCACATTCGATTAACCAATTAAAAAATGGGAACGTGTTTCTGCATTCCATCACACTAGAACATTAATGAGCTGGCATTGCTTTTTCTGAGTCATTATGGTGTGGCATTAAATATCAAAACAACAACCCTATCGTTGAATTTTAGATAATGTTTACAAATAAAATAAAATAAACATTTCAAATTATTTTGTTTTATTTTACAAAAAACATCTGAAAGTTAACCTTTTCCTTTAACCCGCGCCAGTCAGGGTTAGGTATGTTCGTAGGTAAAGTCTTCATTCTGGACGCAATGGTGCCCTTATATTTTTAATATGGGAATACGTTTGGAAACTCCCACAACCTCACACACCCTTCGACTCACAAAACATGAAAAAAGCTAAAACCACCATTCCGGGCATAGCGGGCCTTGGAATGACTTGTCATTCCCATTCATGATATATTAATAATTCTATATAATATTTCAAAATAATACATTAAAAAATCCGAGACATTACATTAAAAAAATAAAAAAAATTAAATTGTGAAATTTATTACATGAATAATTAATTAAATACTAAAATAAATGTAAAAAAACACCCTAAAATGTATGAATGAAGTGAAAATATTAGAGGTCATTGGTTGTGGAGAACTTAATGGTTCATAAGACTCTAACTATTTGTGTTTGGATCACAAGAGGTAAGACCTTGATAGTTTTTAGCTTAATGTAGTCTCAAGGATATTGGATTGTGAGATGCTTCATGAGATAATCCCAAGATAGATAGTCTATGGATCAGGGCTCCCAGGATAATTCTAGTCAGCCATGAGAGAGGTGATGTTTCGCTTTTGTAGGAAATTAACACCTCCCATTGGATTTTCTAAACTAGCATGATACTGATATGGAGATGGAAAATATATTTCCATGGAAGAGAAAGCATTTTGAACATGGGTTTTTTCATGATGTAAGATGTTGTAGAGGACCAGGGAGTGCTACAAGAATTTGTATAATATTCGATCTATTCCCACCAACACCCCCAGGTGGTCTGCGCTAAGATCTAGGAGTTAGAGGTTGTGGTCTAGGATAAGTATTGGTCACATAGGCCTATGACCTAATAAATGTTTTCCTAATTATAGGTACGATATTTATCCTTTAAAGTTTTGTATTAGTATTGTTGGATAAATGTGTGAGATACACATTTTTCCTACAACTTAATTCTCTTGTTTTATCTTGGGTGATGTGGGGAATCAATAGATACCTAATATGGGGATGTTTTATGTAGATTTGGACTCATAATGAAATGGTATTCTCCACCTAATGGGAAACAATATTGTAACATGATAAAAAAACATTGTAAAAGAGTTAGTGATTCCCAAATCAGATAATTTCAAGGTGTGGTGGGATAGTTCCTTTGACATGAATGTTCACAGAAGTAGGTGTGTAAGTGTTGGAAAAATCAATGGTTATATAAGACATGTGGACAAAGGATGTTATGAGCATCAGGTTTAAGAGAAATAAAACATGGAGGCTTGAGGGTGGTTTCGGGTATAATATATTGTTGTACCAACCCATTTGTAGTTTGCATATAGTCATGAACCACTTTTCCCTATGTGTAACCCCTGTTCAATGACTAGTGATAATAATGGTTCCTTTTTCTCAACTTGTATTTTTGGAGGATATATAAGAGATAATAAATGGTCATGCAATGTTATCATTGGTGTAACTAGACTCTGTTGGAGGGAGAGCCTCACATAGAATATTCTCATAGTGGAAGAGAGCCTATGATTTTTTCCTTAGTTTGGATTTGTTATCTAATATCCTTGTTCATATGTTAGTTTCCAGTGGTTGTGGTAGTGATTCCAGATTGCGTGAATGATTTTTACACTTTTTTAGAGGAGTGATCCTAGATAAAAAAGATGAGGTCATGTGTGGGAAGATACATCCATATTTTTTTTGTGGTGAGTATGACCCATGGAGTGGTGGTGATATGTGATTTCAGTTTCCTTCAATAGTGGTAGATTTGAGAATGTATAACCTAAGACATGTCAGGTTTACATACCCATTAATCGTTTACTTCTATATAGATTGGAACCCAAGGAATTCCCAGATATTTGTGTCGGTATATCAATTGAATCCTATGGAGATTTGTGAGCTATTTTGAAATTGGAGGTTTGTACATGGAGGCTCTGGTAAGATCTAGTGTGTATACATTGGTATCCAAGTGTGTTTTTGGTACCGTAATGTGTTTAGTGTTAGATATGAACATGAGACTATTTAGGTTTATGAAAAATGTATTATATTTTTGTGTTAAACCCTTTACGTTTTTTAGAAAAATTTACAAGAATAATAAATTGATGATATTCATGATGTTTCATGTGACCAGATTTCCAATGTACATGTTATGGATGGGTTTTCTAAAGGTGAGGAGCACATATACCTTACAAGAATTTATTTTCACACCAATAATTATATGAGGTGTGGTGTTGAGGATGATTCATTCCCTTAGAGGTATACCCTGGAATGGGGTGGTTGTACCAATAATATAAAACTATTTAGGTTATGGATGTCGTTCTTTGTGTTTTAATTTTGGTGAGTTGTAGTTTCCACTGCACCAACAACATATCACTATTTGAGACCATGTTTGGGATGCCTTATAGGTCACCAATGTTCTGATCAGAGTTAATGGGAGATAGAATTTGTGGGACTAGAGTGGGTTCTAGCGATGGTTATTTAGGGTGGAATTCATATAACTATGGATGAGGATTTTAGGTTTATTTCATTATTTGCATCAAGTTAGTGAGGTGGTGTACTACTATTCCTTGAGATATTATATAGACATGGTGCATGGTTTTTTCCACCTATCATAGCCAAGGATTCATATGAATTCTTTGTTTCATGATGTCAAACTATTTCCATCTAGATCATAGTTGAGGGTTACCTTTAGAGGTACATAGTGGTTTTCGGGTTTGGAATAGAGAGAAACCTACTTAGGATTGTGGCTCCCATGAATGCATGTGGGTAGACCCCATAAGAACCCATTGGTTAGATCACTAGAATGGCAGATTTAGTATAGAGCCCAGTTTACCCCATAAGCCTAGGATTTCGCTTTTTAGGATGAAAATACACAAGGAGGGTAGAGTGTAGTGACATTGATTTTTCTGTGGAATAATTTAGAATATTTCTAGGAATATTTTATAACCTAGGTTCTACATAAACATGGGATTATTGGGATTAGAGAGCCTTAGTGTGGTGGTATTAAACATATTTTATCATGTGCACGTAATTTTTTAGTAAAAGAGAAATAAATAATGATTGGAGTCTCGGATCAAAAATTTGAGACTGAGGTTCAGTTTAAAACACAGATTTTACAAAAGGCACGATATAATGTTTTTCGGAGAAGAATGTATGGTTGGAGGGTATTTTTGGATGGGTGTAAAGTGAGTTTTAATTAATTTAATAAAATTAAATCAATATAACTCCCCCTATGGTTATTACGTGTAGAAGGTAGAGAGAGGTGTCCCCTCCTCCTACTTGATGGATGACCTGGGGATGAACTGAGGTGAGGATGTTACCCTAATCCCCATTTTTTCCAGTGATTATCACTAGATAGTGGTTTAGCATGTTCTAGACGTCATTTTGAAAGCAAAACCTTAGTGTTTTAGCACGAAGTTGAATGATATATGAGATTTATGTTTAGATCCCCTTTTATAAATCCTTTAATGGTTTCATATCCCTATTACGAATATTAGATATCCCATAGGGATAAATATATGGGGTTTAGTGGAAATAATGGAGTTTCAAGTGGATAATGTGGAATTTCTAATCACAAAATGTGTAGTGTAGGAGAACATGCTATATTTTATTCCAGATTGGGGAATATGATCTCTTCTAACAACACATTGTGTACTAGGGGTACACACTATGTAGTGATACCAGGCCATGTGGTCGGGGACATGAACATTTATTTTTGTCAAGGGATATGGATGTGAGGATATATATGGCCATGTATAATGGAATAGGGTTCTAAACATGGTCATGGATTGAGGACATTGAAATTAGCCACATACGTAAGATAGGTCTTGTACTTTTTTAACCTGACATGTGGGGAGACAATGGCAACTGATCTTGTATAGTTGAGGACACACCTATGAGATCGAATGAGGTCACACACCATGTGACATTAGGTACACAACATTTATATGACTAAATAAACACTGAGTACTATAAGGTAACATACCCATGGATCTTCATGGAGATACATGTTTTGTACTGTGTATACAGACAGTGTACTCCTCTTGTGGATTCTCCCTCACTCATCACTATCTTTAGGACTTTGTTTATAGTGACCAATGATTCTAATACATGGATATTACATATTTTTATATGAATATTCAATACATTACAAATAAATCTTAAGAAACATAATAGGTAAGTGTCTTTAGATACTAGGTACCAAATATTCTTAATAACTAGAATATATTGAAAATCATCTATAATGATCCTCCCCTTTAGTACTCTTGAAAAGAAAAATAGACTTAAAACATTTAATCATAACATGGTGAGTGTAAAAAAATAAAGTGTGAACTCATATTCTTAGTATGGGTAAACAAGGGATACATATAAGCATAACAAGAACATGAGGGTTTGAGGCATGAGGATAACATTTGAAAAAAAAACCTCCATATCATAAATAATAATTTTGAGTCAGGATATAAATATTGGTAGTTCATAAGATATGAATCATAAGAGAATCAAATAGCATTGTCCATGATAGCATAACATTGGCATAAAACATGGATTTTTGTAGTACCCATTGGATTATGACATTTTGAACATGTCAAAATAGTGATATGTGATCACATTAAGATTAGGACATGAAATCAGGTCCTCATATAAACTTGTGGGCATGCATTCTAGTCCAGACATAACATTATAGACATGAAATATATTTCCACACATAACATTATGGAAATGAAAGACGTGTCCACACATAACATTGTGAACATGTAATATAGTTCATGCATAATATTTTGAACATGTAATTGGGTTCATGCATAACGTTGTGAATATGTAGTCAGGTTCACACATAACATATTTACCCATGAGTTATCAATATTTACCCAATTCAATGGATGGAGGTATAATACTCACCCATAAATTAAAGAAAATAATATATCTGAGTTCCAAAATATCATAAAACAATCATTATATCATAACCCATGAAATGAAATGATTTTCATAAAAATTAATCTCATCATAAACTATGGAAAATAGACTGGTTTATTAATCATTTCATAATTACATTTTTGCGTAACCTATTAAAAATGAAGTGGGATTCATAATAATTTTATCATGGTAAAACACACGGAAGAGAAATGGGTTTCATTAACATCATTCCATCAGAAACATAAAACATTCAGTGAAAGAATAAGAATGGCTTCCTTTGATGATATCCCAAATAAGGAATATGAAATATCAACATATGTCATCCTATATGGAAAATTATTTTTATCAATCAATTAAAATACTCTTAGAGAAAAATATCATTTCCACGTTGAGAAACACCATTTTTATAACATGGGTCAATTTGAAAATATTTTCTTCTTAAAAATAATATTGGAAATTTATAAAGTAAAAAAACTTAATAAATAATGGTCATGATGATTGCATGTTTTTTTCATTCTTTACTCATTAAAACAAGGATTCTTTTCACATTTTTGTTAAATTTTAAACTGATTTTGTTTGTAAATTGAAATGAAGATTTATTAATTTTTTAAAAAAAAGTAGAACTTGGGTAATAATATCTCTTAAAAACACACTATAATAAAAAAAATTGATAATAATTTTAGAAAACATGGATTTGGGTGAAAATGAATTTCTAACTAAAGAGAGAAAATTGTTCAGTTTTTATTAAAAAAATAATCTCAATTATATTAAGTACCAATGAATTTAAAATGGTACTATTACTCATAAATCTCATTATTGAATAATGTATAATAAAATTCCTGATTTTATTGAAATGTGGGTCATAATATTTTATCATTTGAAACATAATCATAAACAATCCTGATAATCAATTAGATTGTAATAGTAATTCATTACAAAATTGGTTACATTGAATCATAATCCCCTAGAGAGAATAAAATAAGATGAAACTTAAAATATCAGGATGATTAATTAATTCAAGATATTATAGGTTAATTGGATTGTATTTACATAGAAAAAATAAATGATTGGTTACTTTTTATTTGTCTCTATGAAATAAAAGGGATACTAGAAATCACTTACCATAAGTCATGACGTCATTTTTTCACATTTGAACCTCTTCTATAATAAATATAATTTTATTATACATCTAATTTATAACAATAACTATATATATCTAACAATATATGATTTACATATGACAATTTATTACCCGTTTATTAACAATCAGTTGTTAAAATCACATTTTGGGTAATAACTGCTTTATTTTTCATATATGTTATGATTTGTTATAATCAATTCACTAATGATGATCATGTGTAGAATATCTCCAGAATTTTAATAATGAAATAATAGTCATATTTATACACCAACCATACCTTATTAAATAAATCATGAATGTTTTTTCGAAAATGAATTACATTATGATCATGGAGACAGTGAGGTATACTTACATATGAGTGACGTTTATATTTTGAAATAATAACTTTGGAAAGAATGTAAGTAATATATTATATTTATTGGATGAAAATATTATCATAAATAATTTATTATTTCTTTACATATATTTATACATATTATCCTTGTGTTGTGTTGATGAAAATACAGAGTTTTTTTTCTCTTTGAAGGTGGTAGTCCACACACACACGAACAACATTATCATAGTTCAGTGATTGAAAACGAATTAAAATGATATATTATCATTCAAAATGATAAATATGACATTAATATCTTAATTATGTCTCTTATATCACACATATATATACATACATTAACATTATCTCTACTATCATCTATGTAATGTTTTAGTGAAAATGAATCACTTCTCTTTAAGAGGTGATAGTCTTCCACACTCATGAAAAACGATATCATATCCCTTATAGTGTCAAAAGTAAAAAAATTATATACTCTATTAAAAATATATGTGTATAATTATATTATAAATATCATATATATACTCTACATATATCATCATACCCATCTTTGAGTGGTGGTAATGGTAAAATGAATGATATTATTTCGCTAGGTGGTAGTCTTCTGTACACGCAAATGATGATTTTGTGACCCATTTGATGGTAGTGGAGATGGTTGTAGGTATTTAATGTAATATAAAAAAATTAATTATATTTAATATATTGAAATAATTATATCATCATTATATTGTAATAATTGAAGGAGGTAATGGTAGAAATGAAAAAAATTCTCGTTGATGAAAGATAAACTTTCTTTGGACATCCTCCTTATTTTTATACCAAAAGACTTCATATGTTTGATTTATATCCAAAATAAGGTTTCTATAATGAGAGTATAGAGGTTGTTCAATCATGTTATGATTTATTTTCTGAAAAAAGGATTTAAATGTGTGACGAAGAGAGGATAGTAGTTGGCCTTTTGTTAGTGGGGTGACTGGAACATTATTAATTTTTTGAAAGAAATAATCAATCCCACATTTTATTGCCAAAAATACACATTAATAGGCCATATTAAAAATAGAAGAGAGAATTTTGGAATATTTCCACCCAATGGAAGTTTTACATGTTTTGGGTTATTTTTTAACCCTTATCTTTTTTTAGTTTAACCCCCGGTAAAACCATTTTTACCTTAATCACAACAAATAATATTTACTATTTTTAATATTAAATTTTTTAAAAAATTATGTTTAAATTATTATATAATTTAATTTATCATGATTCCAAAAATGGAAAAAAATTTCCAAATTCATTTTATATAAGTGTAAAATATAATTTAAAATTAATCATAGGGAAATGATGAGAAAGAGGGTTTTTTAAGAGATATTTCTCAAAAGCTTACAATTTTTTTATGAAGAAATTAAATATTAAGTCGATTGAAATGACCTAAATTATATTAATGTATGTATAATTAAAATAATTATTTTTAAACAATTTAAAATATAAATTAAATTAATAAAAAAATATATGAAAATACATCTTTCAATTAGAATTCAGAATTTTTCAACTATTCATAAAAAATTATACTTTTCACAAAAATGCTAAAATTCCACTGTAATAAAATTTTGGATTTATAATTTAAAAAATGAATTATATTTTAACATAATAAATATTAATTTATGGAATATTAATTTTATTTTTTAGAAAAAATGAATAAAAATCATTTATATGAGGAAAAAATATTTCCAAAACATATAATGATTTTAATGAAAATTATTACCTTTTTATCAATATGTTTTCTCTATATAAAAAAATTATAAAAGATATTTATTTTTTTAATTCAATTCATATTTCTATATTTAATTTCCTGTTTATAATGGTCATGTAAAATAACTATATTAACAATATATTATGGATTTTTTAAAACTCTATGTTTTGTGAAACCCAAGCAATCCCAATGTTGTGTGTAGTAAAAAAATGACACGGTGTTTCATATAACACATATTATAAAAGAAATTTAATTTATTCAGAAATAAATAATCCCCAAAAATCATAGGGTCTTATAGAGATAGAGGCCTTGAAATAACCTATTGTGAGTAGTTTTCCATGTGGGACCAATTGACGGTCATCATTTTGGTGTACGAGATTCGATATGAGGTGTGGTTAGAAGGTCACTTGTTAGATAAACATAGACTAGTTTTGGTTGAGTGAGTTCCCTTAGTCTATCCATTGGAGGGTATATTGTATCATTCCATCCTCAACGTAGGATTGTGATCCCATCGATGGGATGAGCTCAGATAGAGTTGGTGTATGCATCTAGGAGGTTAGGGTGGGATCCTATGTCATATAGAAATTTCAAGGTGGTATTTGTGGTTTCATCATTACAAAAACTACATGGATGGAGATAAAATATCAATATGGTTAGTCTAACATAGTTTGTGGCATCACTAGGTATGTTATACCCTACATAGCGAGTAGTATCATCCCAGTTTGCTGAATCATGCGGTATATGATCTTATACAGAGTAGGAGGTTTTAAAAGGGTTTGAAGTATAATTTTTATATGATCCCATATGTAGTGAGTTATTCTATATGGGGTTCAAGGAATCTTCATGACCAACAATACATGAGTGGAAACCCCTATCCAAGAAATATTATCTCTGGGATATCATATTGTGTTTGTGGTGTCCCTGAGTGGTTTATAGGTTCGATACTCTATCTATATGTTGGGATCTACAATGTTTCTAGTGGGTATATATATTTCTCCTTTATGGATGGGTGGGATCCCATATATGAGTGTCAATATCTGTAAGATTCAAGGATTAATTTCAACATTGTGGTACCTAAAGAGCATGTTCTCTTAGTTTTATACCATTAGGGTTGGTAGAGACATTCCATCAACTTAGTGATACCAAATATAGTATATTCTCTTAGATGAGTTCCATTAGAGATAGAATGGATTTACTCAATGAGTTATATCTTTATGTTTAGATCCACTATAGATGGGATGGTACATGTAGTGAGTTCTCCTGTTTGAGCATTATCTTGGAGTCGTGAGTAGAATCCTATGGAAAGTTGTGGTGTTCGGACATCACGAGACTTTGAATCTAAGACATGTATATAAGGGATGTTCTTGGAGTCCTTATGGTGATGTCACATATATTTATTGACATACCATGTGTATAGAGCTGACTAATCAGGTATAGATGAGGGGTGGTTGAGATTTACTTTCTTGTGCTATCTTGTTTGGGTTTCCTTCTCTAGCTCAGGGTCAAGTGGACTATTTCCTTCCACATATTCCATTTAATTTGAGTTTTTTGGGGAAAATAATGAATATTTTTATACTAAACCCTACATGGGGACTACTCACTCATTTTATGTATTTTTTTGAAGACTGACCTTTTAATGGATGCCTAGTTGTCTTGCAGAATGTAGAGAATAAAGAGATAGGCATACTAATGTGTATATCAGTGCTTTTCATTGATATCACTCCCCTCATTTTTAGTATGTTGGATGGATTTTAAATTTTTGGTTTCCTTTTCCCCCTTTTTCACATTCTAGAACATTCTTACTCTATTGTGGGATATATTTGTATACATCCATTCTTGTATTAGGTTTCTTATTATCACTGAAATGATTCATTAATATGGATGTGTGTGAATATTTACTAGTACTATAGGATAAGTCTTAATATGTGTGTGATATTCCTACTCGGTTCTAGTCACTAGAACCTATTCTATTATAGGTGAGTTGGACGTCATCACACTCGGCTCGTTGCATGATATGTGGGCCAATGTAGGTCGATTCGTGGAATAAAATTTACAGAAATTTCATAACCAAGAGTATATTTCATGTTAAATTTATAATTATTATAAATATGTTGGAATAAATAATACGTATGTATTGGAATGATTCATAGAAGAAGTAGTTGACCATATGAGACCTTTTCATTCAATAGTTGTTGTTCTTGTAGGATTCATGTCTATAATCTCTTAAGCAGTGATGCACACATGCTCCTTTGATCTTTGAACAATGCCAATGGATTGTTGGGTACTGGTTAAGCATATTGATTATCTTCCAATGTTTTCTATGATCTCTAGGACGATTATTTCAAGCATAAAGAATCTTTATTTTACACTTATTCCTATTATAGTGGAAGAGGTAGTGGAATATCTTGGGCTTGATAAAATAAACTCTAGAGAATTATTCAATCTTTAGATAGAGATCTATTTTTCATAAATCTCTAAAAATTGATCTTCTCTAACAAAATAGATAGATTCATCTATTTTTAGTGTTCTGGATAGGGTTAAAATATTAATTAATTTCATAAAGGTTATCAATAATATATTAAATAGTTAAATGATCCCATAGAGTGAAATAATAATAATAATAATATTAATATTAATAATTCTTTCATGTTGCGTGTGTTAATTAACTGAATGATAAATATGATTTTACATCATAAAAATTAATATCTATTGTCAGACCTCATCTTGGTACTCATCCTCCTTGGAATTTATCGAATAGTGAAGTAAATATTATAATTAAATTATTATTAAAAAAATAAATAACTAAATAAATATCATTTATCGCAGTATCAAATAAATACAATATGAATAAATATTTTTTTAATTTTTGTTATAAATGAATCTTGAAAATAATGAATTTCTCATACATAGGAATAGTATTTATTGAAATAATTAAATTCCAATTTAATGTACTTTAGATCAATGAAAACATTTAAGGTGTGACTGCTAGGCTATTTCCTCCTTAGCATTTGTTGGTATATCCTAATTTCTAAAATTAGTATCCAATTGTGGGTCAAGTCATCAAAGGGGAAGAATTTAATGTCACTACATCGACAAGGACTTATGATTTTACCATATATAATATAATCTATTTATCTTTACATCTCATCATGTATGGGGAATACTTGTGACATGAACCTTAAGGCTTGACATATCTTTTGTGTATTATCCAAAATGAACATGTCTACATCTCTATGAATATTGATTTTATTTTTAAGGTCCTATTCAATTCAAAGTGCCGAGATATCAACATCCATAAAGGGAAGGGACAAATACTTCCTTGAATAATTCATTAATGACATACCTATCACGGAGTATCAAATATATTCTACTTAGTGTGAACATATTGCATCACATGTTTCATCAATTCATATATATGTGTGTTTCATGATATGTATTAATAATAATATTAATGTGTATGTAATATATTACATTTTCACAAATAGTAATTATAATGAAACACTAAGATGATGAATTTATATTTGTATGTATGTCCCCATAATCTCCCATATTAAAAATACCGTGTGGGAACTTCATGAGATGAATTCTTATAATCTAATGAGAAGTTGTATATGATAGTCAAATAACTATGTTCCCTGTCATAGTTTTTCATCCCAACTATATGAAAAAAGTATTTCAAAGATATCATCATATAATTTCAAGTATATCCTCATAATATAGAATTACTATAACCTATTTGGATTTAGAAAATACCAATGACATTGTAACATTAAATTCAGGTAGACTAATGATCAATATATGATAATATATAAAAAAGTATTCACATCTTTGACTCTAAATGGAAATCTACAGAACACACTTTTTAGTTCTTGGAATCTATCTCCAAAAAAAATCCAATCCACCTAGAGTCAACTGCTAATTATTTTTAGCACACTATACCTCACATGAAGATCATGTTTTAGGTGAGGAAATGATTTTTAAGTGATCCACCACATTGTATTTTATTAGAAATATCCTTACTGAAACTTGAAATATTTTAGGAAATTTACTTAAGAGTTATTACATAGAATATTTAATTGGACTTTGATATACAGTAGACATATGTTCCCCTGAATGATGACACCATTTTATTCCCTATAAAATGAGATAATTACTCTGAATTAATCTTACTTGGCCTCCCCTATGAAGTACTCCCCATCCGTAACTACCAGATCCTTGAACAAAAGAGATATATTCAAGTCTTCATCAAGGACCTCACACATTTCCTTTGATAAGATTAGTTCCTCAAGGATTCAAATCATCAGAAGTATTCTACTGATGAACTTTATCACATAATAATTTCATTCATAGAGAATATATTTTCCTACTGAGTGATTATCCTTAGCATATGGTGTTGAAAATTCCATTGGATTTACTATTGGGAACTACATAGTAATGGGGATATTCATCTATTGGCTATATGGTTTTATTTTAAAAACTATTTTTTGAGCATCGGTTGGCTGAGGTCAGTCCATAGATGGATTCAGTTGATCATGGTGTGCGTGTGGTTGAGTTGGGCTATCAACCAATAAAATCATATTTTGGGTCAAACCCAATGGGGTGGATCAATAGGTATGTTTTTTTATCCCTATGCATGTATCAATACATTATTTCAATATCCTGAACATTCTAGTTTGAAGTGCTAGCCTAATCATTCCTATGGCACACTTTTCTTTTCCCCCACCATTGTTGATGTTACGTGAAGGTGACTAAGGAGCTTTCATGGAATACATCTCTGTTAGGCATTGTGAAACGGTACACTATCATGATGAAATTAACATACATATATTCTTCCACATTTTAATTTGAATATTATATGACTAGGTGGGCCCTATGTGCATCTAACAACCCATGAGACATGAAGTTTCTAGGGGTGCGAGCAGGATTTGGCATTGTTGGAGGACTATGATATACATTATGTCACCAACATATGTTCTTATAAGACATGGAATGTCATGGAATAGATGTGAGATGAATGGTTATAGGATTAATATTAACCACATGACATCTTGGATTTCACAAATAGGAATGTATCACAACCTGGGTGTGAACGACTATATTACAATCCAACCAGTCATTGTACTTTTATATTCCTTTTCTAGAGGCATGTTTCCACCAACCTTGGCCTTCAATGTCATTGTAGGGGATAAGGGTGATTGATTTAAAATCATGATATAACTATAGAAAACAACCTCATATTGATGTGAGATCATTATACAACCATTATTGAATTATTTTTGAAATATAATACACGCTTCAATATAAATGTCATCTATTTTTTTACTATGTAAATTTAAAACACTCCACATGTCGATATAAAAATTGATTATATTGTTATATACTCAAACATTTTTTTCTTACAAGTGTTTAGTAATATCTTAAATATGTATTTTTATGTTTTAAATGTGTGCTTCATGATATATTATTTAATTTATTTTAAAATGTAATCCATTTTTTTAAATAAATGACAAATGTTATATGTAATATTATGAATATATTCTGTGTCTATTATATTTCACATTTATTTTTTAAATTTTTCTAGATCATATTATTTTTCATAGATGCCAATAGTATGGAGGCTCAAGACCATTCTGATCCCAAAACATATTAATAAGGTAGTCCTAATGGTTCTTAGTTTTTTGGTATTTTGAAATGTTATCAATTATTCTACTATAAATCATATTTTTAATGTTCAATTATAATTTATATCCTCTTTTTTGTTCAAGTTGATGACATGATGTTTTTTGATCTAGTTGATGACATGATGTGGATTTTTATGTATTTGGTGGAGTTTGTGGGTTGAATGTTTATTTTCCAGGGGTATTTGTTGTTGGTTTGCATATTTTATAAGTATATGTTGATGAAGCAAGTTATGGGTTGACTGAGGATATGGTGACGAAGGTTTTATATATAAGACTTTTGATGATTGGGGATGTATGATGAGTTTATTGTGCAATTTTATTTTATTTCAATGGTTTTATATACATATTTATTTAATAATTTGATTCAATAAAATAATTACCAATATATTTAGCGATAGTTTATCATAACCACTGGTAAACATAGTTTCCACTCATGTAAATTATGGTGGTTATGTTCATTTACTCTATTTTAATTTAGAATTATTTATTTTAAAAGAATCCGCCAATAAATGAAATCAAAACCTCCTCTATGTGATCCAAATAACCACACATACCAAACCACCATTAAAAAATAAAACCCATTTTTAAATTATTTATCACCGTGAAATATGCAGCAGTTTTCATAACCACCAGTAAACCATGTTGAGGTACATTAAACTGTCATTAGTAAAAAAACCACCTCTAATATAAATATATTTTGTTTAGTGACTTTTTATTTTGGGAGGGATTTTAAAGGAAGAAATTGATGCTCAAAAAATTCCCAAGTAGTGGAAGAGTTTCACTATACCCAATGACATGGCATTGAGTACCCGATGAGATGACCATATGATGGTGAATTTGATGAAGATGTTCTATAAATACTAATATTTATATAATAAAATTTATCCTGTATCATAATATATAATATTGTGTTGTTGTATGTGTTAATTTCCAAAGGCATATTATTTGAATGTTATTATCATTTGTTATAATATAAAGATATCATAATTTAGTGTCTTGGAATATCATATGACTTAAGGGGCATATCTTAATGCATGTTAGAGTGATTACATGCCACATCCTATTCCCTTCAAACTCAATCTCACTTTTGTTACATCTAGATAACATCAATGTTTCCTATGGATAATCAAGTTTAGGATGTTTATGATTACTCTTTCTAACTACTAATGGACAAGTGTAACAAGTGTTAATCTATGTCTGAACCCACATAGTCAAATTTAAGAACAACTTGTGATATAGAAATGATGGTAGAAGAAGGAATTAAGGTTGTAAATTCAATTTTATGGAGGGTACCCAACAATTTTTAATCAGAGATCCTGCACTAGGGAATTAAAAAAGATATTGATTTTGCCAAGATATAATTGAAATTTGGTATAAGTGAAACCTTGGTCTTGGTAATCAGTCAATACCCAAAGATGATCATTTCATTATGAATATATTATTATTTTTATCAAATAATATGAGACTTAAAATTATATTTAAATGTAGAAACTAACCCACCCAATGTCCATAAAGAAGTCTATTTCCTAACAATTTATTTAAAAGAGAACAACCTCACATCCAAATATGGTGAGCATGCTTAAGTGGTAGGGAAGATATATAAAAAAACAATTTTAAAAAAACCACAAGAATTAATTATAAAAAGTAAAGTTCACTAAATATAAAATCCCATCAATAAAAACTCAACACTAAAAGTCTCACCCCCTAAATCTAGTCATGACAGAGAGTAAGAGTAAAATAAAACAGGACACTATAAGAAGGTTTTATATGATGGCCTTTGATGAAAAAAAGATTCCTCACGATTAATTATTCAATGAATGAAATATCTTTAAAAGACTCAATGATTAGAAAAATAACCATCCTCTTTTATTTATGGGAATAATTCACACACCTAGGACTCAATATACCTCCATTATATCTCTCAACATTTCTCAATACATATTTTACTCATTATTTTTAACTACAAATTTGGTAAATAGGCCGTAAAACCCTAAAGAATCAACTAAGCTATCTACTAGAGAAAAATAACTCAAAGATATATAGAAGATAAGAGATATATGATAAAAAATATGCTATAGAAATAAAACTTCCAATGTGACTAAGTCCCTCATAGATATATCATCATCCTCTAGGCCTCTAAAAATATTTTCATAACAACAATCTACATTTTCATGGAACAATATAAATCATACAAACCATGGAATCACATTCCTCATTACCCACTAAGAAACTATATCTATGTCATATGATATAAACATTGCAACAAAAAAACCTATGTGATGTGAACCACTATATCCACCAATCTCCATCTACTAATTCTTCTAAATGTACTATAAAAGAAACCTTCACAATTTGAATATTAGTGTATCAATAGTCATAGTTCTATTTCATCTCTATATATTTACACATGGTATGAACACGTGACATTGTGGTGTGATAAACCAATATACGGTAAAGTATCTATGACACATACTAATGTTGAAGATATCATGACATCTTGTTTTATGTCATGAACATGCTTCCAAACATCAAAAACCTTAAAATGAATGGACCCATAAGGGTTTCCAATGATCCATATGAAATCAAAAACATCCTCAAAGACTCTTATGAAATTCCCATAGAGGGAAATCCTCAACTTCTTAACACTAAATAATGTGACTAATCAACTATTTTTTTTGAATTTGCAGCACTAACATTAGTAGGATCACAATAACCAAAATCTTCTCTTAATAAGAATTTTCACTTTTATGTAGGGTATTTTTAGAATTTACATTGGTTGTGTCGAGACCCCACCATTTTATTATCATGTTTCTATTGGTTCTAGACAAAATTACAAATCTTATAAGGTCATGGAAAACTGAACTTTATATTTAATCATATAATTATCTGAGATGTACATGATTATGAATTATAATTAATAGTGAATTAGTTAAATTATTAATTGACATAAATAATGTATCCTAGAATATTAGTTTTATTTTATGTTTAATTTATAATTAATTTAGAATGATGATTAACTCAGTTGTTGGAATTTATTCTTCATAGAAGTGGTAGATCGCTTAAACTAATGGTGGATTTTGGTAGTAAGAATCACAATAGCACATAGAATCAGATGTAGATTACTAGAGGTGATCGCAAGAACACAAACATAGTGGAAAAAATGGTATTTTTCCTTCAAATATAATTGATTTTACATCTCCAAAATTATACCATATTAATAGGGATACTAAATTATAGAAAATAATAATAAATAAAGCATAGAAAAATAAAATTTCAGTTTTTGGTTATAGTAGGTTGTTTCAAATCCTTTAGATATACACATGTAAAGCATACTTTATTGATGTTTCCAAGCCTAAATTTTTATTTTATATGGTTGGAACACTCCAAGGAAGAATATCTTTGTTATCTGACATCCCCCCTTAATCATATTTTTGTTGTGACACATGATTTTCCATCCTATCCTCATGGTAGACCAATAGGTGCAATGACATCACCATTGGAATTGTATTCCATTTTCTTGGAGCCTCTCAATACAACAATGTGATATATTTCTTCATCAGTCACATTCCTATATATTTTTTGTTGGTTCGAGTATCCTTGAAAATAACTGGATTGGAAGTCACTAAGAGATAATACAAATTTATATACTCTTACATTGGTTCCATTATCTCATATATATATATATATATCCATAAGACCTATAAGGTTTTGGGGATGTATATGATAAATTTCTAGTTCATTTTTTTAGATTTAGAAGTATTTGGTGATAGTATTAGTGGTTATTCAGTTACTCAGTCCTGTAATGGTACATCTTAAACTATTTCTCCATATTATAGAGTGAGTTTAACCTCTCTTTCATTATCATTTTGATGCCCTTTCCATGATTCCTTTAATGAAAGATGATATTTATACTAAATATAATCATCTTGGTGAAGGGATTATAAAATATATATCATATTTCTTGGTTTCCATATCCCATAAGGACCCACTTCACTCCTTTTTCCTCAAGAATTGTTCGTTTTTCCTCTTTATTCCTAACATAGGCAATGAAACCAAAAACTATAACATGTCATAGAAATTTCATGTGAGTAATACATGCTTCCTGAGATGTCCTTTCTATAATATTTTTATTTGGGAATATATTTAGTAGATACACTACACACAAAGACGTTTCATCCAAGAAAGACATGGGAAATCATTTTTCTTTCAATATAATTCTTCTCATGTTGAGAATGGTGTGATATTTATTTTTGGCTACTCCACTGAGTTGTGGTGTATAATCTGATATCAACTGGTGATGAATTCCATGCTTCTTGAGGTAATCTTGAAAAACATCAGATGTGAACTCCCCACATCAATCATATCATAATTTTATATGTGATTCTTGATTTTATTTTCATTCATCAACTTGAAATCTTAGAAGATCCCTAACACTTTTGATATCGTCTTGAGAAAATATATCCATGGTTTCCTATTATAATCATCAATAAATTGAAGAAAATACACCCTTTTTCATATGATTTATGATTCAATGGACCACACAAATTGGTGTGAACTCACTCCAGTGGTGCTATATATTTCCAGTTGGCCTTCATTGAAAAGAAGATTTAATGAATTTTTTCTTAGAACACGAGTGTCACATATTTTATTCACATGTTGAATGATATGAATCCCATTACCTATATTCTATCATCCTAATAAATGTAAACATTCAAAATATAAATTCCCAAACCTATAATTCTATATAAATTCTTTATCATGACGTACCATAGTCAAACACCATGGTATTTCAGGTTGGATCATAAGAAGACAAATTTGATTCTTCTCTATTAGTACTTTTGTGTTCAGAATTCTTTTATCTTCGAAAAACTCTTTTTATTTATTTTGTAGGGTTATTTAAAACCTTTTCTCCATCAACTACCTCTGACTCCAGATGTTGGAATTTATGTAGGGTATATAGTAGACATCAGAGATGAAATCGTCATTTCCATATCAAAATATATTTTCTTCCATTGAAAAATATTATTCAAATATTTCAAAATGAAATATCTCATCAAAATTTTAGGTTTGTCAATAATTTTCTTATCCATATCATGTGATCTCTTGCTCCAGATTCAATATACAACCTACCATGATTTTTTATTGATGTTTTTTCTATAAACACATCAGACTTAGAAGAAGTATCTCTTTCTTCGATGATATGTGGCTCATCAATTTCATTCTCTATGGGTTTATTAATGGAATATTCCTTTATATAATGTACATTTTTTGAAAAAATTATAACATTGAACATTTATTTGGTCTAAAAAGAAATAATTGAATACTCCTCTTCTTTCATGTCCTCATTCTCATGGAGGATACTATTCACGACCTCCTCAAGTTGGGATTCTTCCATCTCATCCTCTTATTCATGAATAAAATTATTTTCTATATAAGCCTAAAACATAGGATCTTCATGATATCCCACTTTCATGATTTCATAGTTTTTAGATAAAACTTTGATTGTAAGGAAAGATCAACTCAATTGGTATCACACTAGAATTCCACCTTTAGTTTGTAATATTATAGATTCCTCATAAGTTCTTTGACTGAGATAGTCTCTAGGTCTCTAGTTTCTTTTAATTTAATGAATTTTTAACCAAATTTTGGATCAATTGATTGAAAATTTTTATCATATACCTTGATGTTAAAAATATGTTCTCTATTTAATCATAGTTGGTCCCCAAAAACCCATCTCACGAGTGTGATACATGAAAATGGTTTTAGAAGATTTAATAAATTTTAATTCAAACTCACATATTAGAGATTTAAACTGAATACACTTAATTTGGAGGAAACTTTGAATAATTTGTGAATATTTTCCCATATATTATTTAATGATTTTGATGAAGCGGTTTTTTGAGAAGTCACCTCATCAGGCACTTGAAAAATGAAGGATTCCACCTTCCAGTCCCACTTTTATTCTGCTGAAAGAGTGGCCTTTTGAAAATATAATAGATCAACCACTATTTCATTGGATTCTGGCTTGGTATATCTATCCTCCATTATTTCCCTGACATATTGGGTTTCAAGGAGTGTAAAATCCCTGACACAAGAGCCACTAAACAGGTTCCTCGAGCTTGGTCAACACAAGACCTCAAGAACTCCTCCCCATATGCCAGAGGTTTCCAACTAGTAGCGATGGTTTAAATAGTCACATGGGGATACTATACCCTATTGATCAAAGTAATCCACAATAGTAAAAAATAAAAATCGTGAAAAAAATATAAAACAACCAACACTAAAAAAATAACAAACTCCCAAACTGGGTATTTCTATAACCAATAGTAAATATTCCATAACATGCTACAATGACATGTAAAAAAAACCCAAAATTAAAGCAACAACTGAATCCCAAAAATGTTCCTTGCACTAAGTCCCAAACCTCAACCATTCCTATCCTGAGATCATCTCAATTCCAAAACATCAGGACCTTGTCCTTCTCCTAACCTACAACCATGAAATCTTTTCAGGTACCAAACGACGACCCGAATAGGGTGTGAGTATAACTCTGTAGGCCACCACCAATAGTGTCTAAAAAATATATGTTCTACAGATAGTTCATGAAAAAGGATAACAAAATCATGTAAGGAAAATAGTTCAAAAATCCATTCTTTATTATGTTCCTTTATGTTAACTTACCAAATAACCCATTTCCATTTCCAAGATATTTCATTTATCAATTCACCTTTTTCATGTGTTTAATTTTTTGGGAATGATAAATTTACTCAATAATATAGAAATAAAACAAATCCTATCTCACTAGACACCATATCACAAAAATTCCCAATATCCTCACCTCAAAACCTCAATTTGAGTGGAATACAACTCTTAGAGGAATAAAACTCCCTCCCTTACCTAACTCATGCATATAGAGGGTGGAGATTGGAACCTCAATCAAAACATGACCTTTGGGTGTGGAACATCATGTCTATACCTCACTCTACCAATCGATGTGTATATGCTTATTTTTTATCCTCCACAACAAACACATTTCAACCAAAAATAGCCAATATCCTCAGCTACAACACTACAAATAAAAAATGTACAAAATAACATTATCCCACAATACATTAACCCATTCAACACTTATAACCCATAACAATTTAGTCTCAAATCCCATTTTCCATGTATATCATGGAAATAATATTACAGTATAAAGATAATCCCCTGGAATTTTCCCATTAATCAATTTAACCCCTTTTCATGCCAACCAAAAAACCCCTTAGGCGATTAACCAACCTAAGTGTACAACCAATACTCAAATTTGACAACCATAAAGAGTATTAGAATATTTATTATGAGATCTATGTTCTCAAGAAATAGCCTTACACTTACCTGAATTCTATTTCTGATAAATATCATCACACCCCATACGTGAACCTAATCTCATTTGGACATCCTCCATGCATCCCATGGTGATAATGAGGAGTTCAATTAACCATTTATACAACCATTATATCTAATTTACCAAAGGGAACCATGATCACATTAATGGAAACTTATGAAGAAAACCCTATATACACAAAACCACTTGGAACCCAAGGGATACAACTTATTGACCACCTACCTTGAATATGTGGGAAAACACACCGTTAATGAAGAACTTAGCTCCCGATTCAACACACCATTGAATCATCCACTAAAATATAACCGAAAAAGAGGGTATTGAATGCTTTTAATGGATATATAAAAATAAAGAAATCCCTAAATTAAAAATAGAAGAATGTGGGAGATTAGATTTACCCGAATATTTAATCCACAACCAACGACACTCCAAACGCCCCTAAGATGAGGGATATTGATCCTTGGAATCTCTTGGAGCTTTTGGGGGCATCACTTGGGAGAAAGGAGGAAGGAAGGGGGAAACACTTGAGTTGTATACAAAATCTCGTAATGGAAATGTTTTTAATGTTTTTAATTTTTTGGGGACACCCAGTTTACTCGCATAGTGTTCCATGCCGTCTGGAATCTATGCGAAGGCTATTTTCTGAAAAGCATTCTTCCGCACAGTTTACCTGGGCTCTCTCCATGGTTAGGACTAACAATGCACAGACTGTGCAGCTAGCCAGAAACTGTTTTCTCCTTTTTTTGGTGTTCTGAACCTCTGTAACACTCCTAAGCCTTTTTAAGATCTTGGGAAATTACTTAATTGACCATTATAAGGGACTTAAATTATAACATAAACACGAACATACCCATACGGAGTAAACCGAAATCTTACAATGAGTTCCGGAATTTGGATGGAAAAATTATCTTAATTGTTCTTCATTAACTTCTAGAAAAAACATGTGTAATATCATTTTCCAGGGAGAATTTTTTTGGATGGGAAAAGGAAAGATGTCAACCTTTTTTTTATACTACAAATTGAAAATTTTCTAAATTTTAGACTTATTTTTTAAAAATTATATACGGATATATCTTTTTCAATAGAACATGGAAATGTTTTGGATATTGTGAATGAAAAAGAATCATCAAAAAAATAATTTTTCTTCATGGAAATGGAGACTTTTTTTTGATAATAATGGTGAAACTGGGGTTATGATGGGTGAATTTTTTTTTATTTAAAAAAATTGGAGAGAGGGACAGAAGAGGTATCAAAACGAGAGAAGGTTTTTATGCCACCTAGTGATATGGAAAAGATAAAAATCCCATTTTTTCAACAACTATGAATAGAAATAATCAACTTTTTGCGATTTAATAAAAAGGTCTGTGGGGGGGGGGGTGATGGAAATATAACCTTGATGATCAGAACTATTTATATTATTCCTCTTCTCTAGTGCTCCAATTGAAGGGAAGCATATATGAAAGATCTCTCTGACCAATGAAATATATTGAAACAAAATTTCACTGATTTCCAACTTCTTATATTTCATTCAAACACATTGATACCACTTATAGTGGATTTAGACTGTAGTTAACACAACAATAGGTAAAACATGATGCATATCACTATTGCTGATCACAAAACCCAAATTAAGTAGAAATAAACATTTATTATTTCCAAATGTATATTGATTTTACAATTAATAAAGAATACCCTATTTATAGGGATACAAACATATACATAAAACAAAACAAAGGAAGCACAGAAAAATAATTTTGAAGTTATGTTGTTTTAGGTGCCATGCAATCATTCAGATCCAAAAATGTCAAGAATTCTTTATTGAAGTCTCCAAGCATCAATTTATGAATTAGAAGGTTGGGAAAATCCAATAAAAATAGATTTATTATCTAACACCAATGCCATTTGGTTTCACCATTGTGGCCTAATGAGGATCAAAAGATGGAATCCTAGTGGTGATCAAATAATCCCATTTGATCTTTTAGAATCACTGATGGTACTCTAGATTCTATAATAGTGTTATTGATCACAATTAATTTCTCCTTTTGATTATAATAAAATCATTAACTGGTGAAGGAGTGTTCTTATCTCTCAATATAGAGACGTAATATGAATGGGTATTGGAGTTATCTTAGGCTTGAGAGAAAAGCTATAAAGCAATCTTCGTTGGAGAGAAATAATTGAAGATAGGATTAATTTTTAACAACATATTAAACCTATAGAAGGATATATGAATTAAAAATAATATTTATATCTAGGGTTTTAAAATAGATAATTTCACATAATGTATGTTCAGGGTAGAGAATAAGGGCTTTTCCAGGATAAACCCGACTTACAAATTGTTATATTCTATGGATATTATGAGATATACATGACATGAATGGAAAAAGCAATGAATTTTTTCAAATAGAAAATGAAATACATGCCTAAACCATGTGGAAATTTCATGATAAATTTATAATTAATTTAAACAGTTTGGAAGAATTGATTTATTGGTCTTAAAATATGTATTCAAAGAAGATGTTGATAATCCAAAACAATTTCATTATACAATCATTATGTTTGTATAATCTATTTTTAATTCCCTCACATGGTTATCCACACATGATCCTTTGATATACGTACAATTTTGATGGCCTTTCGGGATCTCGTGTGATGGATTGATCATATTCTAGTGTTCTCCTGGATTGTTATAATAATTCATTTAGGCTTAAAAATTTATTATTGCACTCTTCTTCTAGAGAAGGTGTGGGGAATCACTTGGGCCTAAGAGAAGAAACTCGAGAGAACTATTTAGTCTTTTGATAGATCTCTAAATTACATTGTGAAAAAAAATCTCTTAAAATCACCCAACTCTAGCACAATCGATATATTCAACTATTGATAGAGTTTGGGTTAGATTTAAAATATTATTTAATTTTAGAAAATCCCTCCAAAAATATACTAATCCATTAAAAGACCCCATTTAATGTAACAATAATAATAATCTTAATATTTTCTCATGGTATATACTAAATAGAACAACAATAAATATTATTTCAACATCATGGAAATTAATATTTATCATCAAACATCAAATTGGTACACTTTTTCGCCTTGAAATTTATCGAATACCAAAAAAAATTTATTATTAAACTTTTATTACATCAATAGGTAAATAAATAAATATATATTATATATAATAGAATTAAATACATAACTTGAAGATAAATATTTTTTAAAATTATGTGAATAATAAGTCCTGACTGAAATTATTCCTCATGCATTAAAATAATATTTATTCCATTAATTAAATTCATCATGAATTTAATTTAGATAAGTGAAAACCCTTAGTGTGTGACCCTCTTGGATTTTTTTCGTCATTAGCATTTGAAGAAATTTGCTAAAGTTCCTGAATATTGTCTGATAGTTGGTTGAGTCCCCAAAGTTGAATAAGATAATGTCAATACATTGATAACTACATATGAGTGCACACTATGTAATATAATCCCTTTGTCTTGATATATAATTCAGTAGGTAGCATACTTGTGACAACAAACTTCATTATTAACCTATCTTTCTTTGATATCAGGAATGATCTTATCTACATAAACATGGCCATGGATTTTATTTTTATAGTTCCTTTCTATTAAAAAGGTCAAGATATCAACTTCCATAAATGGAATGGAAAAATTCTTCCTCAGATTATTCATTAATAAAATACCAATCATGATGTACCAAACTTATCTTAAATTTCATGAACTTGGTGAATAATGAGTTTCATCAATACATTTACTTACATAAGTCATGATATGTATTAATTATAGTCTTAAATTCTAAGTATAATTACACACACTCACAAATAAGAATTCTAATAAAACAAAAACATAATTAGTTATTATTGGAGGGTATCCCCTAACAATCTTTTAACCCATAGAATACCATGTCTAAAAAACATGAGATGAATTCATATTATTTTATGATCTCTCACATCTAACAGTCCAAAGTCTGTGTTCCCCATCATAGTTCATCATCCTTACTCTAGTAAAAAAATATTTAAGGGTTATCATCATATAATCTCATGGTTCTCATCAAAACATGGAATTACTATAACCTATTTTGATATGAGAAATAACATATGAAATAATCCTATTAAATTTATGAGTATTAATGATTGATATGGGAGAATATATATTTAATCATTAATTATTTGATTCTAAATGTTAATATAAATTAATAAGTAGTTAGTTCTAGGACACCAAGTCCAATAAATTCCAACTTGACCTAGATGCTACCACTAATGATTATTAGTTCACTATATCTCACAAGAATAACATGTTTCTATTAATATAGGGTTTTTTATGTGATACAACATTATGTCTTTCATGAAAAATTTACTCATTGCAACTTCCCCAATTTTAGAAATATCTTACAAGATATGATACATTCTGACTATGATCTTCATCCACTAGTGTGACCATGGTTCTCTTGAGATAGTAACCATTAAATTATTATCAAAATAGACTGTAATAGGCTCATTAATACTTAGTTCCACATATATATATTTGATGAGATTTTGTATCCACACTGCTTATTTAGCTGCATTTGATGCCCCAATGTACTTCAACTCCACTGTAGAATTGGAAAATATTTCATTCCTTCAGATCTTACAACTCATGACCCTCATTGATTGTAAATATGTATCCTAACTATGATTCATATCATATTGATATATTTTGAAAGTATCATTTTCATATCTCTTAATGAATAGTTCTTTATCACCTCCATATACCATGAACATATCCGTAGTTCACCTTAGATATTAAAGGGTGGTTTTGAAAGCCATATAATGGTGGCATCCATGATTTTATTGATATAAGAAAACTAATCTTAAGGTGTATATTAAATATATTCTGGTACAAAACATACCATTAATGACTAACCCAATTTCTTATACATATAGAATCATTTCCATTCGTTGTCTCTCTTCATGTGTGTCAAGACAAATTTTCATGGAATGATGAATAACATGTGTATGTAACATACTCCATAATCCCCTATTGATTTTACCATACTAAACATCCTAGGAATTCTGTTAATATATATACCTTGACTGTGATAGAGCGACCTATTATATCTACAATGTTGGATCTTGATCCCAAGAACATTTGTTGATTCCCCTATTTCTTATATAGAAAGCATGTATTTAACAACATATAAATGATTTTAAAGACATGTATCTAATTTGAAATAAATAAATTTTCATCGACATATACTATTTGAAAAAAAACACACTCCCACTAATCATTTCAGATTCCCAAGGCTCCCATTCATTTATTATGAAACGAAATTCCAGTATGGCTTCATCAAAATGTATTTTCTATGGCACGGATGCTTTTTTTATTCCTTAAATTTATTTCTATATCTTTTATAAATTATTAGAATTACCTGGAGTCGTAGACCCTTATGGTTGTTTCATATAGACATCTCCATAAAGGTTGCCATTAAAGAAGGTTGTTTTCCTTACCATATACAAAATATCATAGTCAGGGTATGTTGCAATGTCATGTGTAATTTTGATGGATTTAACCATGAAGACTTGTGAAGTATTTTATTCTTAAATAATTATTGGTAATTATCTATACCCTTTTATGAATAGTCATTCTTTATAGGTACAAAATTGACCATCCATGTAATGTTTCTTTCTGAACAACAATTTAGAAAAAATGAGATTTAAATTAACTAGAGGGTCCACTAAAATCTGTATCCTATTTTAGTAAATGAAATATATTTCAGAAATCATTTGTTGATTCCATTTAGCTACATCCATTCCACTCACTACTTATTTATATATTACATCATCATTATTATCTACTCATAATGAGTCACTATCCTCAATGACTAGAAAAAACATATCCTTCATGTTTTCTAACCTCTCATGTAATACAATATAGTACTTACGTCTTTAGAATACTTTCTTCCATGAGGCACTATTGAACATTGTCCCAAACTGACTCATTCATATCCTGATATTTTACTTCATCAAAGTCTAATGTCCAACTACATTCTATTTTTAAGATGTTATCCCTCAAATGGAATATAAAATGTCTTTACACTATTTTATTTATCTTAGCGGTCATATACATAATATCCCCTTATTTCCTTGGATAATTCTATAATGATCCACTTTATGCCTTGGGGTATAATTATGTTTCTTGAAGAGGGCATTAAATTTTCTTCACATCCCAACATATTTATGTTTAACAATACCTGTTTCTTCCCACTCTATAATTGGTTGGAATACCATCTTCGATATAATTTTATCGTGGATTAATCTATATTACACTATCCATAATGCATATCCAAAAAATGATAGTGGATGATTTTCATGACACATAATTGACCTCACCATGTCAAATAAGACGTAGTTCCTCCATTCACTTACATCATTCCACTAGGGTGTACAAGGAGGAATGAGTCGGTATAAAATAACATACTCCCATAAATAGTCAACAAATTCTTGATTAGGATATCCTATACTATGGTCTAATATGAGTTTCTTAACCTTCTTACAATGTTGGTTCTAAACCTCAATGTTGAATTATTTTAATTTATCAAAGGATTCCAAAATTTACTTTATTATTTAGATATATCTATAATTACTAAAATAATTAGTAAAAGTTCTAAGTTATGAATACCAACCCATTTCTACTACTGGTAATGTTCCACACATACTGTATTCCTATAATATCGATTTAGAAAACACTAATTTGAAAATATATGCATATGATATGCATGAATTATTTTGAAATTACATAGACTTGTACACATCTAGTATATTGAATTCTGTTTGCAATTTCATACTCCCTTGAAACTTCTGGATTCATAATGTTTCAAATTATAGTATTCATATATTATATACATTACATGTATATGTCCATGAAGTATACATACCGTAATTACGTTTTTCAAAAATACATACATCTATGTGCATATGTTATGAATAAATTGTTGGAAAGCACATAATACATTACACATAAAATATACTATATGTAGTGTAAGGTTACATACTTAAATTCATCCCATGACTCTTCCAAAATCATATCAACTCATTGAATATCTTGTCAAATTGAATTATAAGAAATATATATGCATGATAATTATTCGTCACATGAGTTGGAAGCAGCAGATAAAGTTGTATTCTTTTTTACTACTCTTAAAATTTTGTGGGTTGTTTTGATTAGATTTTTACCAAGATAATAAATTGATGTTTTATGTCAGCATTTAACTCCTCATATATATAATTTATGTAACACCCCACAAATCCAAGGTATGCTTCTCTTTGAATAATATAGTAGCGTGTGTTGTACGCAACTTCGAGTTCTAACACACACCACAACCAATCAAACTAGCCATTATGAATAGTAATACCCACTTTATGAAATTTCATAAATTTTATCTTTCAAAATGGGCTTCATTTTTGGATTCTGAATATCGAAATTAGCTTAGGGTGAATTTTTGGTATTTTTCTGAAAACATTCAATTTTTGATGAATAGTGAAAAAACACTGAGTTATAGTTTACAACCGAATTTTTATTTAAATAATTATTTATTTTATTTAAATTTAATAAAGGTAAAAATATAAAAATAATACCTATATAATTTCAATGTAATTTATTAGAGTGTATTTATAATAATTTTAGATATATAAATATTTTATAGAACTTTTCACCGTCTTTTACCAACATCATAGGAGAATTGGAAAATTCACATAAAACATAATTTTACCCCTTTTTTCATTGGAATTTAAAAACTTCGAGAGACACAGTTAATATCAAGGAGTAAAATGTTGATCAATAAGGTAAAAATAATTTTTGGTGAATAGTAACTTTTTACTTTTATTTACCATAGTTAAAAGTAAATAGGGTAATTAAGGGTCAAATTGATATTATTATTACCCTAACACATGTACTAATTCTATTGGATAAATATAATTAGACCAAAAAAACCTTAGGAATACAATATGAACCTATTTGGTCCATTTTAATTAGATTAGGACATTTATTATTATTTAATTCAAAGAATAGTTAAAAGAGATAAAATCAATGTTAAATAACTAACATTTTAAATATAGGGTTATACAGAAGATAGATTCGACTATAAATATTCATTATAAAGCTATAAATATTTCCTACATAATGGTATTTTATTTATAATTTTTAGAGACTAAATAATTTAATTTATTTATGATACAATGATGATGCAGTAATTACCTTATTAGTGAAATATTAAAATAATTGATATAATAAATACCCAAATAAATATAATTTGAGGATTTTAATTAATTCCAAGAATTTTATAGGTTAATATGACATGTTAGGGTTGATTAAATGAATTTGGTTCGAAGTAATAATGTTGTTATGAATTTAACAAAAACAAAATAACCAATAGTGTCAAAATTGACATAAAAGAGTTTTTAAAAAAAATATTATATTATTAATTGATATTATATTCCTAAAAATATAAGGTCCGGCCAAAGGACTTATATGATGATATTTTTATCATTAATGGACCACTTCTAGGTCTCTTGAATGAATATAGTATGTTTATTAACTATATAATATATAAAAGCAAAGACACATGGTATATGTCCAACTAATTAACAAAGAGTGAAAACTAAAAGATAAAGTTAATAAAGTGACCCAAACTTGTCTAAAACCTATTGATTTTGTTGTTTTAGACCCATACCCACCTTATTATCAAAATAAATTAGTTTGGAGTATTTAGAATCCGAATATAAATTTATTATATAATAATATTTCTAGCTTTTCCAAAGGTGCCCCTCACCACTCTTATAAAAGGGCACTCCCGCTTCTCTCTAATTCATACCTTCAGAGCCATTTGGCTCGGCCAAACCCTACCCAAATATCCTCCCACCTTTCCTAAATTCAACCTAGAAACCTTATTTTGATATTAAATCCAACCTAAGGATCCCTTTTTATCAAATCAAAAGGAAGAACCCGAAGTAGATGTAATGTTTTCACCACCCTCTTTCTAGTTCAATTCTTCATCAACTTCTTATTTATTTTTTTATTTCCATTATAAAATAATAACTTCAGTATATTCTCTATAATGTGATGTTATTATAAATATGGTACAACCATATTCAGTATTCTATCCATCCATTGAATGACATGTCACCATACGTGCATACTTACGGCTTACCGTCTCCACGTCGTGGTCTAATTGTTATTCAAAACATTATTATTTGAATGGGTATGATAATGATGTGTAACTGATGTAAATAATAAATATAACATGATAATTATTCTTTATATTTTATATAGCATCCAATTATATATTATTTTAATATCAAAACAATGATATTGTCGCTCGTGCGTACGTACGGACTACCGTCTCCACGAATGCGATGAGATTAATTCTCCATCGTATCCATTCAAGTATAAATCTCAGTTAATGATTAAAAATTGTGATTAAGGACTTGATATAATTATGGAAATGAATAAGGTACAACCTATCCATAAAAATCATGGCATATTTAACAAAACATATAAAATAAAATGATTAAGTTAACACATGAAACAACGATAATACAAAGATATTATTAACAAAGCAATGTTAAAAGATCATATATGATATCATATTAATTTAAATGATTACTGAATAATTTAATAACAATTATTTCACCATTATACAATATTTTAACCTACCCTCGACCAAGGAAAAGTACAAGGTAAGGGTTTACTTCACAATATCTTCATTATTAGAGGTTGTTTATACATAATTATCTATTGGGACCTCTTTATCATCCACATCCATGTTTCTTAAAAATGTATTTAAAATCATTCTTATTATTTTACAGACTATGGGTTAAATTCATTTATACCTTTTTTTTATTTTATTAAAATGTTTTGAATGGAATCTTTCTATCGTTTTCCAAACAAGGTCCTTTTTAACTTTTTCGACAAAATTAAGTTAATAATGTATTTTTAACTTATACGGTGGGTGCAGCTATTTTCTGCGATTATAAAACCATTGAAACTTATATTACAAGATTATAAGAATATTTTCAAAGTAAATGTTTTCTTATATAATTATTTTACTTTTAAATGATTCCAAAAATAGAGATATTTCTCTCAAATAGTTTTTGATTTCATCTATGTCGACACCCTTGGATGGATTTTAAGCTTATTTGAAGTTGATTTATTATGATACAAAACATCTATATTTTATTGAAGGCTTTTTGATATGATTGAATGTGGATATGTTATTTTTATACCATTCATGGTTTATGGATAAATTATTGACATTTTTTATGCTAGTTTTAATATGAATGTTTATGTTATGTTTAAACCTGTTCATATGAGGAATGAATTGGACTTAATAAGTGATGGGTGGAGCCCGCTATAGCTCCTCGATGCATCAGTAGGTCTAATGAGACAAACTGTTGTCTTGGAACAAGGGCTTGAAAAAATCTTATTTGTAGTCTTAGCACAAGGCCTTGACTATGTGGTTATGATAGTCTGGCATTATGCATTCCATCATTATGAAAGTGGTTATTGATATTGCATGTGATTTTTCGACTAGTAGAATATCCTTTTGAATAAGTAAATGGAATTATTTAATTTTATTTTTTCCATATTATACTGAAGATCATGTTTAAAAGGATTTTGTTCTAGTTATACATTTCTTTAAATGTTTATTTTTATTTATGAAAGTTTCCTCTATATTGTTATCCTTACTGAGCATATGTGCTCACCCCTTTCTATGTTTTTTTCCTAGGATGTGATAAAATATTTTATGTCAGACCTGTAGGGATAGTCTGAAGAGGATATGAGTGTGGACTATGGAGACTATGTTATTTTAGTTGTTCAATTTATGATGTAATGTAACATTTATTAATGTATCTAGTGATTCCAAGGCTACTAAACTAATTAGTCTTTCAAGACGTGAACTTTTGTGATCATGACAATGTTATGTAATAATGCACCGACTCTGGGTAAGTTTGGTCGGGGAATTACAGTTGATATCAGAGGAGGTTTTGTACAAACCTTGTAAGCTAGATTTAGAACAACTCTGATTAGAGCACGTAGACCTAAGATGGACTTTGAGGATTAGTATAGAATAACTTCTTAGAATTTTGGTATTGTAGATATTTTGTGAATTTTATGAGAAATACATCCCTCTCTAGATACTATCAGGTAAAGGCAGATCTGGTACAGATGTACCTATGGGTAAAACCCAAATACACCGCTTTAAGCTAGATTTGAATGGGAACTGGTGCACGACAACGGGCCTTGCTGAACTCTTGGTTACAATACTCCCGGGGGATATTCTTAGGATAATTCTCATTTTAATTACAAACCATTAGGAAGGGTTTATGAGTATATAATTCTTCAAAGAAAACATATTTATGATTATGGATTATATCCATAAACTATTCAATTCATGTTAAGTGTTTTACAAGTTTGGTTTTTTGTATTACTATTCATAAACTAATCTAGTGTATTCCATTATTTAGAAATGGAATCTAGTGGAAGAAATGGAAGCCATATCATTGCACACACTCCATGTTTGGATTTCCCTCCTACTCAAGGTAATTATAGTGGAGCTGGTGAAACAACCGGTGCTGATCAGCATATCACCATACTGGGACAATTCACTTAGGTTATGAATAATAACCTTAATCGTATAGACCACCCAGATACACATCATGGAGGATAAATGTTAGATCACTTCATCATGAAACAACCACCAACATTCAATGGGGGTACAAATCCACTAGTAGCTGAGAAATGGATAAATTCCTTAGAGTAAATATTTCATGCCTTGGGGAGTAGTGAAAGGGAAAATGTTATCATGGAAGTTTACCACCTCACTAGAGATGCTGACCAATGGTGGTCATTGATTCAAAACACGGATGAAGATTATGAAGTATCAAATTTGGAATGGAGGGAGTTCAATGAATATTTCATAGAAAAATACTTTCCTCGTGACCATTGAGATGATAATGAAAGGAAATTTCTGAGTCTGAGACAAAATGAGGATGAGAATGTCACAAAGTATGAGGCTAAATTTATAAGGTTAGAGAGGAATTCAACAGATTATATACGTAACCCAAATATTAATATTGATCCTTTCTTTGATGGGTAAAAACCATTTCTCCATCAAGAATTAGTCTCACAATCCTTCTCGTCATACGAAGATGTTGTCTCATCTGCTATCAAGATAGAAAAGTAATTCTCTATGTCTTATGATTTTAAAGCAAAGCCACAGAAGAAGAGATCTGGCAATCAGTCTAAGAATATAAATAAGGGGAAGAATGGAAAGGTTGAATATCTATCATGTAGTAAATGTGGGAAGAAACACCCTGGTACATGCTTGAAGGGAATGGGAATCTGTTACAAATGAGTTGAAAAGGCCATCAAGCTCGTCATTTCATGGTGAAGAAAGAAGATACTGACGTTCAATATTATAATTACGGGTAGATGGGACATTATGCAAATGAATTTTCTAAGAGTCAGGGGAACTTACCTTAGAAAGTCCAATGGATCAAGGCCAAGCATATCCTATCATTACCACTGAGGATGAAGCACTAAAAGACGTGGTGTCAGGTAATTTAATGGTTTCCTCAAGTTAAGCGAATGCTTTATTTGATTTTTGATCATCACATTGTTTCATATATTCCCAGTTTGTCATGAAAATTAGATATTTCCAATTTGATTTAACAAGAGAGTTTTCAGTTAAAACTCTTAGGGGAAGTATCATTGCAACAAATTTTGGTGAATCAGTCCCCATTAGAGCACATAAATGTTCTTTATCTTCTAATAGCATCGTCATACCCAAGATTTAATTTGATATAATCCTCGGTATGGATTGGATTTCAGACCATGATGCGATGATTTATTGTAAGAAGAAGAAGGTTACTATTTTTTATGATGATAATAAGGAACACCTTATCTTTAGAGCAGAATCGTCACCAACTAATTCTTACCTAGATCCACCCCCAGTAGCTCAACTAATTTAAATTATTGGGGAGGAAGAGAATGAAATAACTATGGGTGAGGAAAGGAATGTTCAAATATGGGATGTACCTATTTTGAAAGAATATGTAGACGTTTTTCTAGAAGATTTACCTGGACATCCTCCAGAACGAGAAATTGATTTTTCCATTGATTTAATTCATGGTTCAAGGCCTATATCAAAGACCCCTTATAGAATGGACATTATGTAATTAGTTGAACTAATGAAACAACTAGAGAAATTGAGTAATAAGGGATTTATTCAACCTAGTGATTCTCCATGGGGAGCCCCTATCCTTTTTGTTAAGAAGAAAGATGGATCTACGAGGTTATGTATTGATTATAGGAGAATCAATGCTATAACAATTTAGAAGAAGTATCCCCTACCTCGCAAAGATGATTTATTTGACCAAATACATGGAGTTCAATACTTTTCAAAGATTGACCTTCGATCTGGATACCATCAGTTTTGTGTGAAGAAGGAAGTCATTTTGAAGACAACATTTTGAACCAGGTACGGGCATTACGAGTTTACAGTAATGCCTTTTGGATTTACTAATGCACCATCTATATTCATGGATTTAATGAATAGAGTTTTCAAGGAATATCTTGATGATTTTTTGGTGGTATTTTTTAATTATATCATGGTAAACTCCAAAAGCTACGAAGATCATGAAAATCACTTGCGCACTATACTGAAGACTCTTAGAAGACATGAATTATTTGGGAAGTTTAGCAAGTGTGAATTATGGATTTAAGAGATCTCTTTTCTTGGACACATCTTCTCTAAGGATTGAATCTCTATTGATCCTTCTAAAAACAAGGAAATCCAAGAATTTCCCACACCGACAAGTATAACTGATGTACACAGTTTTATTGGTTTAGCAGGTTATTATCATCGTTTCTTCCAGAATTTTGCTCGATTTGTTATCCCAATTACAAAGCTTACACATAAAGGGGTTAAATTTGTATGGACAAAAGATTGTGATGAATATTTTAAATAACTGAAGAGAATATTAGTCAATTCTCTTATATTGACTCTACCATCGAGGAATGATGGGTTCATTATTTATAGTGATGTGTCGAAGAAAGGACTTGGTTGTGTCCTTATGCATAATGATACGGTTATTACCTAAGCATCACGATAGCTAAAAATTCATGAGCAAAAATATCCTACTCATGATCTTGAGTTAGAAGTAGTAATCTTTTCTTTGAATATTTGGAGACACTATCTCTATGGTGAAAAATGTGAGATTTATACTGATCACAAGAGTTTGAAGTGTATTTTCTCACAGAAAGAACTCAACATGAGGAAAAAAGAGATGGATTGAACTACTCAAGGATTATGATTGCACGATACACTACCACCCGGGGAAGACAAATAAGGTGGAAGATGCTTTGAGCAGAAAGGATCATGGAATTGTGAACAAAATGAGAGTTAAGAGGGATCCTATTTTCATGGATCTAGTAATGTTGGATATGGGAAAAACCATGGAAAGAAAAACATTGATACTTTTTCAAATGGTTTCGAAACCATCAGTATTAGAAAGGATAAAGAGTTCTCAGACAGATGATGAAGAATTTCAAAAAAAGAATTAATGCTATGAATGATGGGAGATTGAATGAATTTGTGTATGAAGATGGAATTTTGAAATTTGGGAAGAGACGTTGTGTTCCCGATATACCTGATCTAAAAAGGGAATTGTTGGACGATGATCATAGTTCAAATTTCTCAATACATCCTGGGAGCACCAAAATGTATAGAGATTTGAAAGAACATTTTTGGTGGGACAAAATTATGTGAGATATTGCTTATTTTTTGTCAAGATGTATGGTTTGTCAACAAGTGAAAGTTAGAAGGCAACAGCCTGGTGAAGTATTGAAAACTCTTCCCATACCTGAGTTGAAATGGGATAATATCACGATGGACTTTGTCATGGGACTACCAATGACTCCTAGAAGGAACGATGCAATATGGGTCATTTTTGATCATCTTACCAAGTCAGTAGATTTTCTTACTATAAGGAGGGTATTTACAACTTGAACGTCTAGAAAGACTTTATATTAATGAAGTTTCAAGACTTTATGGAGTACCCCTGTTGATTTTTTCTGATTGCGATCCCAATTTTACTTCAAGATTCTAGAAAAGCCTTCAGAAATCCCTAGATACTGAACATCATTTGAGCCCTACCTACCACCCCCAAACTGATGGACAATCATAACATACTATTAAAACCTTAGAAGACATGTTGAGATCATGCTCACATAACTTTCAGGGTATGTGGGATCAATATTTACCTCTGGTAGAATTTTCCTATAACAATCGCTTACATTCAAGTATTCGAATGGCACCGTATAAGAATTATATGAAAGAGATGTCACACACTAACATGTTGGGATGATGTTGGTGAAAGGAAACATATAGGCCCATAACTGGCGGAGGAAACGATGAAAAAAGTGAAGGTAATCCAAAACCACATCAAAGTAGCTCAAAGTAGGCAGAAGAGCTATGCCGATAACCGAATGAAGTATTTGGAATTGCATGTAAGAGATCATGTTTTCTTGAAGGTATCTCCATGTAATGGAGTTATACGTTTCAGTAAAAAGGTAAATTGAGTCCCAGGTACATAGGACCTTTCGAAATTCTAGAACGAATTGGGGCTGTAGCTTACCATTGGGCAATGCCGCCATGTCTCTCCGAAGATCACGATGTGTTCCACATATCACTGTTGAAAAAATACATGCCTGACCCAATGCATGTACTCACCAATGAGGAATTAGAACTAGAACCTGATCTGTCTTATTGCGAAGATCTCGTCAAGATTCTTGATATGAGAGAACAAGTGCTGGGAAACCGAACGACTCATCTGGTAAAAGTTCTATGGAGAAACCATAAAATGGAAGAGGAAACGTGGGAACCTGAGGAACATATGATGAAGAACCACCTGAGTCTTTTTATGCAGTAATATTATAAAAATTTCGAGGATGAAATTATTTGAAGGATTGGAGAATATAACACCCCATGCCTCCACGGTACGCTTCTCTTTGAATAATAGAGTAGCGTGTGTTGTACGCAACTTCGAGTTCTAACACAAATCAAAATGAATCAAACTAGCCGTTATGAATAGTAATACCCACTTTTTGAAATTTTATAAATTTTATCTTTCAGAATGGACTTCATTTTTGGATTCTAAATTTAGAAATTAGCCTAGGGTTAATTTTTTGTATTATTTTGAAGATATTCAATTTTTGATGAATAGTGAAAAAACACTAAGTTATAGTTTAAAACCAAATTTTTATTTAAATTTTTATTTATTTTATTTAAATTTAATTATGGTAAAAATTAACAAATAATACCTATGTAAGTTCAATGTAATTCATTAGAGTCAATTTATAATAATTTTAGATATATAAAAATTTTATAGAACATTTCACCGTCTTTTACCCACATCCTAGGAGAATTTTCAAATTCACATAAATCATAATTTTACTGCTTCTGTGAGTGGAATTTAAAAAATACGAGAGACATAGTTAATATCAAGGAGTAAAATGTTCCTTAATAAGATAAAAATTTTTTTTGTGAATAGTACCTTTTTTCTTTTTTTAACACGGTTAAAAGTAAATAGGGGAATTAAGGGTACAAATGTTATTATTATTACCCTAACACATGTCCTAATTCTATTGGATAAGTATAATTCAACCAAAAACAACCTTAGGAATAAAATATGAACCTCTTTTTTCCACTTGAATTAGATTAGGACATTTATTATTATTTAATTCAAAGAAGATTTAAAAGAGATAAAATCAATGTTAAATATCTAAAACATTTTTAATATAGGGTTATACATAAGATAAATAAGATTATAAATATTAATTATAAATATAAAACGATTTCCTACATTATGGTATTTTATTTTTAATTTTTAGACATTAAATAATTTAATTTATTTACGACACAATGATGATGCTGTAATTACCTTATTAGTAAAATATTAAAATAATTGATATTATAAATACCCAAATAAATATAATTTGAGACATTTCATGAATTATACGAATTTTATAGGTTAATATGACATGTTAGGGTTGATTAAATGAATTAGGTTCGATGTAACAATACTGTTATGAATTTATTGAATACAAAATACCCAATAGTGTCAAAATCGACAGAAAAGAGTTTTTTAAAAAATATTATATTTTTAATTTATATTCTATTTATAAAAAAATAAGGATCATCCAAAGAACTTATATAATGATAGTTGTATCATTAATGGACCACATGGAGGTCTCTTGGAAGTATATAGTATGTTTATTAACTATATAATATAAAAATGCAAAGAGACATGGTAAATGTCAAACTAATAAACTAAGAGTTAAATATAAAAGATAAGGTTAATAAAGTGACCCAAACCTGTCTAAAATCTAATGGATGAGTTTTTTTCGACCCATCCCCACCTTAGAATCTAAATAAATCAGTTTGGAGACATTAGAAACCGAATATTAATTTATTATAAAATAATATTTTTTTAGCTTTTCCAAAGGTTCCCCTCACCCCACTTATAAAAGGGCACTCCCCCTTCTCTCTAATTCATACCTTCAAAGCCATTTAGATTAGAAAAAACCTGCCCAAATATACTGATAAATTCCCTCACTTAAACCTAGAGGCCTTAGTTTGATCAGAAATCCAACCTAAGGATCCCTTTTGATCAAATCGAAATAATGAACCCGAAGAAGAGGTAATGTTTTCACCACCCTCTTTCAAGTTCCATTCTCCTTCAACTTCTTCATTAATTGTTATTTTCATTCTAAAATAATAAATCTAGTATCTTATATATATTGTTATGTTATTATAAATATGGTACAACCATATTCTATATTCTATCCATCCTTTGAATGACATGTCACCATACGTGCGTACGTACGGCTTAGCATCTCCACATCGTGGTGTAATTGTTATTCAAAACATTATTATTTAGATGGGTATGATAATGATGTTTAATTGATGTCAATAATAAATATAACATGATAATGATTCTTTATATATGATATACCATCCAATTATATATTATTTTAATATCAAAACAATGATATTGTCGCTCATGCGTCTGTACGGACTACCATCTCCACGAACGCGATGAGATTCATTCTCCATCGTATCCATTCAAGTATAACTCTCATTTAATGATTAAAAATAAAGTTTAAGGACTTGATATAATTATTTAAATTAATAAGATACAACTTATCCATAACAAACAAGTCTTATGTAACAAAAAATATAAAATAAAACGAGTAAGTTAACACATGAAACAACGACAATACTATGATATTATTAACAAAGCAATGTGAAAAGATCATATATGATATCATATTAATTTAAATTATGAATTTATAATTTAATAACAATTATTTCACCATTATACAGGAGGTTAACCTACTCTCAACCAAGGAAAAGTACAAGGTAAGGGTTTACTTCACAATCTCTTCATTATCAGAGGTTGTTTATACGTAATTATCTACTGGGACCTCTTTATCATCCACATCCATATTTCTTAAAAATGTATTTCAAATCATTCTTACTATTTTACAGACTATGGGTTAAAGTCATTTATACCCTTTTTTACTTTTTATAAAATGGTTTGAAAGGAATCTTTCTATCATTTTCCAAACAAGGTCCTTTTTAACCATTTCGACAAAATTAAGGTAAGAAGGTCCTTTGGAATTACAATCTAGAATAAATTTAATGAATAAGAGTAAAATACATCTAATGGAATTTCTTAGTCTGTTCAGATCATAACTATAAAATGTATCGAAGATTAACTATGGAAAAACATAAGAGTAAAAAGAAATAGCATGTTTATTTCCCCTAAAGAATCATATTATAATTTTCTCCCCTTAGTATAATTTCTCTGCATATTATAATTTTTCTCCCCATTTTTTATTAGAAAAAAGAGAAAAAAAATGGATCAGAGCATAAAAGAAGAAGATAGAAAATATAAATTTTCATTTCACATGAAAAATGCACATGAGATAATACAAAAGAAAAACAAGAAGTACAAAGATTACTATCAAATGTTGTAGACACTAATAAATCAACCTCCTCGATAGGTAATTTGGATTTGTCTTTTGGATCATAAGAGGATTTAGGCTTGGTAGGCATAGGTGAAAGCTTGGAAACACCAGTGATGATCAAAGGTGGTTGAGCTACTAAAACACTGTCATGCCTCTAGTGGGTACTCTTTTGTGTGATCATAGGAGTAATACTTTTGATGGCTTGAGCTTGAGTCAACTGATTTGTGGAAGCAGACTGACCAGAGGCAGGCAGGGCTAGAGGTACAATAATAGGGGTAATGTCCACATGTAGAAAGGGAAATAAGAGATTCCTTAAATCCATGATGATACCTCCCACTCTCTATATATAAGAGATAAGATCATCCTTGTTCTCTATAAATTTGTGAAAATTAGGGGTCAACTTCCTAAACTTACTAACTTGTTCTTTGAAGGCTTGAGTAATAGGGGCAGTTTCAGATTCTCCATCAGCAGCCCGAAATGATTGGTTAGCTGATGCTTGGTTTACACTCTCTGAAAATAGTAATCAATTTTTTCTTTTATTTCCTTCCGGGCTGCAGTATCAGCTCCCATATAATCTTTGATGATTTTTTCTGATATCTCTGGTGGTAGTAATAACCTGGGAAGTAGATGAGCCACTGGTACTAACTTTACCAAGTTCTTCTTTCAGCACAGATATAAACTGTTCAACATCAACTGAAAATATGGAGTTACCAATAGGTTTTATAGTAAAAGCTACTGTTTCATTGAAGGATTGTGTCAAACTACTTATCCATTTTTTCACCGCAAAATCCTGAGTACTATCATGAATTTTTATGGTCTTCTTAAAATCTGCAAACACATCCACAAACTATTTCACTACACCGTGAATGTTGTTGATGTCAGTATCAACTTGAGATTTAGAACTCCGGAAGGTGTCAATTAAATAAACATATTTCTTCAAAGAATCAACACCCTCTATGAAACTCCCAGTGTTATTTTGACACACTTTCACTTCATCAATCACTTCTATCACATAAAATGAAAAAACATTTTTTTAGAGAAGATACAAAATAACTTTCCATCTTAAATAGCTCTTCAAAAAAACTGGTTTTCAATTCAGATTTCAGTGCCTCAAGATCTCCTTTTCTCACAATGTCTTCAGGTATATCCAGAGGAGCTACTAGTTGAGTAGTAAGTTCCTCTGGGAAAATATCATAAGACCCAAGATGTCTTGTAACACCCCAAGCTTCCACAGTATGCTTCTCTTTAAATAATGTAATAGCTTTCATTGTACGCAAGTTTAGGATTCTAACACACCGCGACCCATAAAAGTAGTTGTTATGAATAGTAATACCCACTTTTGGATGTATATAACATTCCTATATCAAAATGGAAATAATTTTTGGATTCAGAATATCAAAATTATCCTAAGTTAACTTTTTGGTATTTTTCTAAGAACATCCAATTTTCGATGAATAGTGAAAAATACTTAAAACCCAAATTTTTAATCAAAATTATTGATACTAAGAAATTATACTATTGAGTGGTCTTAACGTGTAATTATAATATAATTTTACGATTTTATCCAATGTTGGTCATTAGAATTAATTTCACTTTGAAATTGGACATAAACAATTGTGAATCTTTTGATTGATATTGTTTCTTAAAAACAAGCTATTTGTTTTGACAACAGGAATTAATTATAAAATTAATTAATTAAACTTATATGTTTGGAATTTTTTTAAAATATAAATCATTTTTGAATTCAGAATATCAATTATATCTTAGGGTGAATATTTGGTATTTTTCTGAAAAACGTCAATTTTTTATAAATAGTGAAACCACTAAGTTGTAGTTTAAAAAATTGATTCTTCATTTAAATGAAACTTTACTGCTTCTACGAATTAAATTTCAAAAATCTGACATGAATGGTTGTCATTAGTATGTAAAATCTGGTTCAATGGGATGAAAATGTTTTTTGGTGAATAGTAACTTTTGAGTTTTATTAACCGCAATTAGAGTTAATTAGGGTAATTTAAGGTAAAAATGATATTCTAAGAATATTAAAATATATTGACACATGTCCTAATATGATTTTTTGAGTCATGGCTGACCAAGACAAACCATGGGATGAGTTTTGGGTACCCATGGAGCCACTTTTGTAAGATAATGACATTAATACCTTTTATTTAAAGTAAAAAATAAAAAGGTCACAAACATGTATTGTTTTACTAAAACAAATTTTAGAAGGGGTTATACAAGTCATATTTTTGACTATAAATATTAATTGGAAATATAAAAATATTTCCTACATAATTTTTATTTTTTTATAATTTTTAGGCACTAAATAAATAAATTTATTTATGACACCATGATGATGCAGTGATTACCTCATTAATGAACGATTTAAGTAAAATGAAAAGATACGGTATAATATAAGACATAAACTTGTCTAAAGCCTATTGTATGGGTGTATTTCTAACCCTTATGACCTTATCCTCGAATTATATCATTGTGGGACCTTTAAAATCTGAAAAGATTTTCATAATAAATAAACATTTCATGACTTTCAAAGAGTTCCCTTCCTCTCCTCTTATAAAAGGCCCCCACCTCTACCACCTTATTCATACCATCAAAGCAATTTGGCTCGGCCAACCTCTACCCAACTAATCAATCAACTTCCCTCTCTTACTTGTAGAAGCCTCACTTTAGGAAGAAGACTTCCCATGAAAGCCTTTGGCTCAAATCAAAAAAAGTTACCCGATTTTAAGGTAATGTCTTCTCTTATGTTCTTTTGTTTTATTTTGAATATCCAACCCATTAAACCCTTTTTATTCAATTTTTCTGTAACAACACCAGTAAATTAAATATACTAGTATATTTTTATTTACACATACACACACCTATGTCTAATTGTTAAAGAACATATTGTTTCTCTGGGTGGTGAATTACTGCCTCACGAAATGATGATTGTTCAAACTTTTTTTAACACCTTTCATGGTGTCCATTAAGATGTAACTATATTTATATATGATATATATTATGTTTATGTTCTTCTTATGCTTCTGTATTTTTCATTTATGGAATTCCTTTGTGGTTTCCATTATGGGTAAACACGATAATTTAATTTTAGTAAGTGCGGACTACCACTCCCTCAAAGTGGTTTGAATCATTAATGCCATAAGTGGGATTAATAAAAGAAATAGTTAAATGATATTATATATCATATTGGAATTATAATATACCTTTATATCATGATGATTTCATTCCATTAAATATGAAAAACAAATGAAAAAAGCGTTCATGCGTACGTACATCTTACCGTCTCAATGAACAGTGCATTTCATTTCTTACCTATAAATGTTATGTCATATTATAACTGCATGTATATACTAGATATATATCATATATATGATATCTAGATCATGAATATAATTCTGGATATAATGGATATTTTACCACATGATCCAATTTTAATTATACAATGTTTATTGTTGACTCAAGTACCAAAGATCGACAAAACGACCATTATTAACTTAAATGACTACATATTGTTCATAACATGGTAATAAGTGATATAAAAGGAATAATGAACTTGAAAAAGGTTTTTAAGCAAGTAGATATTAACTAAAGTTTATTATTCAGGAGATTAAAGAATGATCGAGTCAAGTCAGACACGAGGTAAGGGTTAATTCTACAACCTATTCATTATTTAAGGTTTTTCATATGTAATTATCAACTAGGACCTCTTTATCATCCACATCAATGTTTCTTAAAAATGTCTTTCAAAACATTTTTTTCTAGTTATTATACAATGGGTTAAAGTCATTTATACCCATATTTGACATTATATGTTTTTGAATTGAATCTTTCCGTCATTTTCCGAACAAGGTAGTTTTTGACATTTTCGACAAAATTAAGGTAAGAATGTTTTTTTTAACTTATACGGCAGGTGTGGTTATTTTCCACTGTTATAAAATCTTTTAAGCTTCCCTAACTAGATTATAAGAATATTTTCAACGTAAATTTTTTCTTTTACAATTATGTGACTTTTAAATGATTTCAAAAAAAGATATTTCTCTTAAATAGTTTTGATTTCATCTTTGTCAACATCCTTTGATGTATTTTAAGCATATTTGAAGTTGATTTATTATGATTCAAAAATTCAATATTGTATTGAAGGTTTTGTGATATGATTGTCTGTGGATGTGTTATTTTTATACAATTCGTTGTTTATGGAGAAAGTATTGACATTTCGTATGCTAGTTTTAAAACGAATGTTTATGTTATGTTTAAACTTGTCCATATGAGAAATGAATGTGACATAATAAGTGACGGGTGGAGCCTGCTATAGATCCTCGATGCATCATTAGGTCTCATGAGACAAACTAGTGTCTTTGAATGATGCTTTGACAAAATCTTATTTGTAGTCTTTCCACGAGGCCTTGGATATGTGGTTATGATAGTCTGGAATTACGCATTCCATCATTATGAAAGTGGTTATTGATATCGCATGTGATTATTCAACTAGTAGAATATCCATGTGAATAAGTAAATGGAATTATTTAATTTTATTTTTTCCATATTATATTTAAGTTCATGTTTAAAATTATTTTGTTTTAGTTATAAATTGCCTTAAATGTTTGTTTTTATTTATGAAAGTTTCTGCTATATTGTTATCCTTACTGAGCATCTGAGCTCACCCCTTTCTATGTTTTATTTTTCCCAGGATGGGAATAAATATTTTATGAATGACCTGCAGGGATAGTCTGAAGGGGATATGAGTGTGGAATGTGGAGACTAAGTTATTTTAGTTTTTCACTTTATGATGTCATGTAACATTTATGAATTTATCTAGTGTTTCCAAGGCTAATAAACTAATCGGTCTTTAGATATTTGATGTTTTGTGATCATGCCAATGTTATGTAATAATGCACCGACTTTGGGTAACTGGGATCAGGGCATTACATGTCTTCTAATGGGTGTCTCATCATTAGAATCATTATAGTCTAGTCCCAATGCAGCAAATACTGGATCCACACACCAATCTTCCACTTCATAGGTCACAGAAACTGAACCTATCCTTACAGGTTGTTCCCCCTCAACATGTAGCCTCATTGGGTACATCCTCTTTAGAAGTGTCATCTACAATCATATTCATATCCAAACTAGGTAGCACAGGCTGGGGTATGTCAACCATAGGTACTGGAAAGTTTACTTCAAGAATCTCATCAACATGCATAATAGAGCTCTCAATCAGAGGAATGAGACTCAAACATGTACTTCCATTTTTAGATACTTGTTCCTCTTCATCATAACTATTATTGGAACCTAGAGCAGTATTCTTATGAACTTATCTAAGGAGGTCTTCCTCATTTACAAATATTTATTCAACATTTCTCCTTGAACTACTTCACTTCTATGTTGGGTCACAGATGGACTTGACTTTCAATAAGATAACTTTTCAGCAGCTGGGCTTGGAGTCGAATCAGGATCCCCTCCATCTTCTATAGAGGTATCCTCCTGAGCATTATCATCACTGCATTGAGGTTCCTCCTCATCAATTCCTAGACCTGGATATCTCTTATCTCTTGGCCGATTTGGATGCTCAATAGGGTTAAATTTATCATAAATTTTGTCATCGTCATTTACCCATCCCTTTTCCACGGGTTCCAGCCAAATCGTCATGTATATAGACACTATTTTGTAAAATAAAAGTTTTCTCTTACAACCATTGTCTTGTCCTGAGACCCATCAACACCATTTACCTTGACCATCAAGGGGATCATCTTTGCAAAGAATAGAGCATTTTTTCTATTTTGGCCTGGTCATATCTTCGATTTGAATCATCATAAGCCTACAAAAATTCACATTGACACTATCCCTTAGCAGATACAACAATAATATATCTTGGAATCCGAGGTTTGAAGAAACCCCCTCTTCTTGGACTTAACACATGCTGGATAAATTTGAACAGCAATAGGTTCTATCCATCCATTTCTCTAGAAACTACTTTTCTTGGTGTTCTATCTCCAGTGAGATCTTAAAAAGATGTTTCATACTAAAAAATGTCACTAGTGTGAGGTACTAACTTTGAGAAATATCCAAATTCACCCTCATGTGGAACTTTAAATCACTCATCCCATTCAATAGAAGAAAAAGATATTTTCTTGTCATTCACTACTGATACCATTCTGTTATCACTTTCAGATTTCTCAAAATGAACAAACTCATAGAATTACTTTACCAAATTCGGATAATAAGGACCATTGTTATTTACAAAACATTCGAGTCACCCTTGTTCATCCAAAATAATTAGAATAAATGATTTTTTGGGTAGGAACCATTCTGCACAGAGTTCTTTCTCAATTACAAATTTTATGTTCAGTAAGTGTGGGTTCACTACACTCCCCCCTTGACTTGTTCCCCTTCCACTACCTTTAGATCCTTCTTTCTGCCTCTTTGAACATGGTGCATCACTTTCATCTCTAACTACCAAAAGTTTTACTCTTGCTATTTCTAAAATAAAGAAATTAAGGTTCGCAAGAAGTGCGGGGGATCAAGAAGTAATGTTTGAAGAGAAGAGAGTTCGCAATGGATTAAAACATAACTTAGACATAATTTTTATCATTTAGGAATCAAGATGTAATAAAAATAAAGAAATTATAAATAATAAATATTTCAATTAAAAACATAAAATTCAGACAGTGTAAAAACATATTGGTGATAACTTCTGGTGAGAATTCTAATGGTGAGGTCACTATAATGGTGAGGTTTCTCTAATGGTGAGGTTTCTACCAATGGTGAGTTTTCAATAGTGGTGCAGGTTTTAATAACGGTGAGGTTTATACTAACGGTGAGGTTTCACTAACGGTCAGGTTTATACTAACGGTGAGGTTTCTACAAATGGTGAACTTTCTACTAACATTGAGGTTTCACTAATAGTGACGTTTTTATTAACGGTGAGGATTTTACTAATGGTGAGGATTTTACTAATGGTGAGGATTTTCTATCGGTGAGGATTTTCTATTGGTGAGGTTTATGGAATTTTTTTCATTCCTAACTCAGGTCTAATGCAACTTAATGTATTTGAACATAAAGGGTTGGTGAATATGTCAGCTAATTGATGTTCAGTGCCTATAAATTCAAGAGTAATATCACCCTTTTGATAATGATCCCTCAAAAGGTGATGTCCTACATCAATGTAATTAGTCCTAGAGTGAGATATAGGATTCTTAGAGATATTGATCGCACTTGAATTATCATAGTTTATAGATACATGCCTAAATTGATATCTATAGTCCAATAATGTTTGTTTCATCCATAGAATTTGTGAACAACAAATACCAGTAGCTATTTACTCTGCTTCAGCACTAGACAATGCCACAGAATTGTAATTTTTACTACACCATGATACTATGGACTTACCTAGAAAATGATATGTTCCAGAAGTGCTCTTCATATCTAACTTGTAACCAGCGTCGTCGGCATGTGAATAACTTGTTAAATAAAATGATTGTCCTTTTGGATAAAATATTCCTAAAATAGTAGTATGTTTAAGATATTTGAAATCCTTTTAACAGCAAGCTATTGTGACTCTTTTGGATTAGATTGAAATCATTAACACATACACACACTAATCATAATATCTGGTTGACTAGTTTTAAGATAAATTAAACTCCCAATCATACCACTATAATTAGATTGATCCACTAGTTTCCCAGTTTCATCTATAACCAATTTACAAGTGTCACTCATAAGTGTATCACTTTCCTTATTACTATCCAAACAAAAACATTTTAAAATATCCTTTGTATATTTAATTTGATTTTAAATAAAACCATTCTCATTTTGAAAAACTTTAAATCCATGAAAATATTTGAGTTCTCCCATTAAACTCATTTCAAATTCACTTTGCATACACTTTGAAAAATCAATACACAGATCATTTTTAGAAGATTCAAAAATAATATCATCAACATATATTTGTACTATCAAAATATCTTTTGAAGTCCTTTTGATAAAAATAGTTGGTTCAACAATCCCTTTAGTAAAACCTTTTGAAATAAGAAAATTACTAAGTCTATAATTCCAAGCTCGTGGAGCATGTTTTAAACCATACAACACTTTAGAAAGTTTAAAAAATAGATTTGTATAATGAGGATTAGTAAATCTAGGTGGTTGTTCAACAAAAACATATTCAATTATAAAACCATTTAGAAAGGCACTTTTAACATCCATTTGATATAACTTGAAATTCAGATGGGCAGTATAAGTAAGTAGAATTATAAAAGCTTTTAACCTAGCTACAGGTGCAAAGGATTCCACATAGTCTATTTCTTCTTCTTGAATATATCCTTGGGCAGCTAAACTATCTTTATTTCTAAAAATATTTCCAGACTCATCAACTTTATTTCTAAAAACCCATTTTGTGCCTACTGTCAAGGTGTCCTTAGGTATATCTACTAATTCCCAGACTTTTTTTCCTTCAAATTGATTTAACTCTTCTGGAATATCCATTACCCAAAATTCACCATTGTTACCATCATTGATAGTTTTAGGTTCTCAATGTGAAAGAAAGGATTGATGTTCAACTTGATTTCTTAGAGAAGTTCTAGTTTGTGTTCGTCTATCTAAATATCTTACAACAACAACTAAAAGATGGTTTTTAAGGGTCATAGTTGGTCTAGAAAAATTAGGGCTAGAAATTTCAGGTTCATTTATAGGTTCAAGAACAATAGAAATAGGTTCTAGAAAATTTCCAGAACTGGTTGTCTTAACAACAGGTTCACTATTTTTTTCATTAAGGTTTAGAATGGACAGGTCTTCTTCAATATTTTCAAGAGGGGTCTTAGGTTCATGTGGATTAGTTTCATCAAATTTTATGTGTACAGATTATTCCACACATTTTGACCTCTTATTAAATACTCTCTATACTATACTAGATACAGAATAACCTAGAAAGATTCCTTCATCGCTTTTGGATGAAAACTTATCAAGATTATCATTAGTATTGAGAATAAAATCTTTGTAAAAAAACTCTAAAGTAACTAATTTTAGGCTTCCTATTATTCCAATGCTCATAAGGGGTCTTTTTAAGAACATGTCTAATAAAGACACTATTTATAATATAACAATCTGAATTTATAGTTGCAGCCCAAAATTAAATAGGTAATTCTTATTCATTGAGAATAGTTCTTGCAATTTCATGAAGTATTTTATTCCATCTTTCTACTACACCATTTTGTTGAGGTGTCCTGGGGGCAGAGAAATTGTGACTACAACCATTGTGTGAGAAATTGGTTTCAAAGTCATGATTTTTAAACTCACGGCCATGATAACTTCTCAAGGTCTTAATCTTAAGTCCACTAAGGCTTTCTACAGACTTGGAGTATTTGATAAAATAAGAACAAGAATCAATTTTTCGAGCAAGAAAGTATACCCATGTGTATCTAGAAAAGTCATCTAATAAAACATAGACATAGTGCATCTCATTTAAACTAGATACTATAGATGGTCCAAATAAATCCATATGAACCAACTCCAGAGGTTGAGAAGCTTAATTTTCATTCTTTTATTTGAAAGAAACATTATGTTGCTTTCCCTTTTGACAGGGATTACAAACATTTTCTATTTGGAATTTTTATTTTGGTAGGTCTTTAACGAAATTTTTCCTAGTCAGTTTCTTAAGTGAATGAACATTGTAGTGTCCTAATATCTTATGCCATAGGCAAGATTATTTATGAAAAGCATTTAAAAAGGTAAATTTTTGTTTGGATATTGAATTTAAATATATATAATATAAATTTTCATTTCTTAATGCAGTAAATACCAAAATATTTTTATAATTAAACACATTTCTAGCATCATTTTCAAATTTAACATTGAAACCATCATCATACAACTGATAAATGTTTAACTGGTTGTATTTTAGTCCATCAAAAAATAATACTTTAGAAATTAAAATTGAATCATTGTTACCAATCTAGACTATGCCGATAATCTTTTCTTTTATGTTATCACCAAAGGTGACATGTCATACATAAAATTTGATTAATCTCTTAAAGCATGAGGAGTCTCTTGTCATATGCCTTGAACATCCACTGTCCATGTACCATATCTTCCTATAGGAACTTTTCAAGAAAGTTTCCTACAAAACAAATTTAGATAGATGATAATTTTGGTACCCATGTTTTCTTTAGTCTAGAAAGGTTAGCAAGTAAAAATTTAGGCGCCCATATTTGTCTAATGGGTTTCCTATAATTAACATATTCAAAAGATTTTGATAAATATACATTGTTTGGTATATAATAATTCTAATAGCTAGATAAAGCATAAGAATTTCCAGAACTTGAACTAGCAGCATACTGTCTAGATTTTGGAATAAATTTCTTCTTTACAATCTGTCTCTATCCAGGTTGGTATCCTAAACCAATAGAATACTTTGGTGTAACTTGTTTTACAAGAATTTTAGTTAGAGTATTATTTCTATTTGTGAACTTTTCTATGTATTTTATAAGATTCTCATTGGAAAAATTATGTTAATTATTTTTCCATTAATATTTGATAATTCTTTTCCTTTTCTATACTAAGATCAGATTTAACAGTACTAGTCAAGGCATAATGTTTCTTTAATGATTTGTACATATCTTTCAAATAATTAAAAGTATCTTCCAACATATTACAGTATTCAAATAATTTAGCTGTAGACAAATTATCATAATTATTTGAATCACTTTCATTCCCAGAATAATAATCATTGTTCATAAGGTAATTAAGTGTTACCTTAGATTTTTATGTCATTAAACACATGTGGGCATGATTATTTTCTCCAAAATCAGAAGAATTAGATCCACATGAACTGTCTTTCAAAGCACTCCATGTTACTTTCATAGCATTATTATATTTTTTGTCCTTATAATCATATTTGTTCTTAAACTTCAATTTTGGATAGTCATCATTAACATTCTCTTTCCATTAGCATTCATAAGAGACTATCTCACCATTTTTATCAGCTTTCTTCCAATCACTCTTCCAATTAGCTTGTTGGTTATACTTACCCTTTTAATTTGATTTTTTGAAAAATTTATTCTTTTTATAGATCTTCTTGAATCTTCTAGCTATATGAACCATCTCTTCATCACTACCTAAATCTGAACCTTCACTTGTTGAGCGTTCGATAGTTATGTGAACTTTCTCCTTGTCCTTGATTTTTGAAGCAGTGGACATAAATTCCACTAGAATATTCTTATGTCCATCATCCTCTTATTTGTTTACCTTCAACTATTCTTCATACATCATCAATTTACCAATAATCTCCTTGATAGGTAGATTTCCAATGTCACATGATTATCGTATAGAGAAAGAGGATCCTCTCCATCTGTCTGACAGTCATCTCAGTATCCTCATGATTTTCTCTTTTGCTAGAATAGATTTTACCAGTGAACTCATTGTATTAACTATCCCAATAAACCTGAGATACATATCAGAAATAGATTCATCAGATTTCATTTTAAAATTATCATACTTAATAGTGTATGTATTTAGTCTCATTTCTTTAACATTGGTTGTTCCTTTCATGGGAAACAACTAGAGTATCCCATATTTCATAATCAGTCTTACAAGAAGATATTCAATTAAATTCTTCATCTTCTAAAGAAAAATACATAACATTCATTTATTTACAATAAATATTGTATGTAGATTTAGTAGGTTCATCCCAAGTAGTTCAAAGAGTTTTTGGAATCTTATACTAAGTCTCTATAGTTGTCCCGATGTCAAATCACATAATTTCTAAATGAATTTTCATTTTGATTTTCCATTGGGAATAATGGACACAATTAAAGAAAGGTTTCATGTTGGTAGCTACTCATTATAATCTGTTATCCAAAAGAACTATGTTTTAAAAAGATATATAAGCATTTAAAAATTTAGAATTAACAGAAATTTTGAGATCTTTAAGATACAACTAAAATCAGAGTTGAAAACTTTTCCCAAATAGTGGGTTTTGAAAAAATTTTATGAAAACCCCTGGTACCAAATTTTTTTCAGAGTGAATTCTCAAGAGGTGGGTAAATTGAGTTCCTATTAATAATTTCTTTTTAAAATATCTATATTGAAATCCAACTATTCATCAAATAAGTTATAATGTAGTGAATTTATAAATATTGTAAGGGTTCAATTAGTTTCTCCAAGATTGATTATTTCTCAGTTAACTTAATATGATGATTAAGTTATCTTTTGAAACTAAATTAAAATCTAGGAATAATTACAAACACTTTCTAGTTAAACTATCAGAGTTACATTAATAAAGATTTTAATTTCAATGTAATTAGTAGCGGAATATTGAAAATTTTTTAAACTAAAATAAGATTCACAATAGTTTTAACCAATAGGTTCAGTCTCAAGTTATGAAATAGTTCTCTCAAATTGTTTATTTAAAAATTTGATCCACACCCTGGATCGGGGTTTACAATAGTACTCATACTATCCAGGTCCTCAGACCTCTACCGCAGTTCTACGTGGGAAACCAACAACAACACACATGATGTCCAGGTCCTCAGACCTCTACCATAGTTCTACGTGGGAAACACAATGGTACAAGAGTTTGGTGTGAAGATTTTAGTATCTGCCAGTTCATCTTAGGAGTCAGTGTATGTCCAAACAGAAAGAAGCATACACTCCTCTCGTAATGTAATCAAAATGATCACAGTAGATCTATAATATGGAGATGAGTTTAGAATGCTCTTGTGTGATGTCAATGAAGCTCTGGACTCCTTTTCATTGAAACAGGTGAATCTTTGAGTCCTTCTCTGTATGTTTTCTGGAAAACAGAGTGTTGTGGTTCTGTTCCACTACATCCAGTATAGGTTTCCAGCTTGAATGTGAGAGTATTACTTGCAACACTTGAACCTCCTCTTTGAACTTCTATTCTTGATGTGTAGGTGTATTCTTTGAGTTCTTCGTGTGCTCTTCTTGTATGTGTCTCTTTTTTCATTCTCTATATCCCACAGCTTGTACACAACATTGAACTTCCTTTTATAGCTCTTTTAGTGGTTTGAAAAAATTCATGATTACTTTTGTAGGTACGAGGTACAATTCCCTCACATCCAACAAACATCATTAATTAATTTCAAACATAAGGCGTGATTACTTCTGTAGGTACGAGGTATGGTTTCCGGACATCCAACAAACATCATTAATTAATATCAGTTTCATTAAAATCACAAAATATTACTATTGCTAGTAAACAAAAAGATAGACATAGTTTAGAGAAACAATGATTTGTTTCCATTGGTATCTCTTTGTACCAGTGAACTTATAGTGGTAGACTTGTAATGGTAATTCTTGCATCAGTAGCTGTTACTCTCTGTAACAGTATCTTTCTTGTATCAGTAGCTATCGGTGTAGCATTAGCTCCTTATATTGGTAGCTCCATGTGTAGCGGTGGCTCCATATATCGGTAGCTCCATGTGTAGTGGTAGCCCCTTGTATCGGTAGCTCTTCATAACGGTGAACTTCTGTCAGTTTCACTTCCTCGCTATCAGTTGTTGTTAACATCGGTAGTGGTAGCTCTCTCTATCAGTAGGTTCCTCTATCAGTAGCTCTATTATATCAGTAGCTTGTATCAGTGACCTTGTCTATCAGTAAACTTAGTCTATCTGCGACCTTTGTTTATAGGTAGCTCTGTATTCCTTAGTGACCTTAAAACTCGAATTCTTATAAAGTATATGTTCTATGAATTTCATTTCCATATTGAGTTAGTATCAATATTAATCATCATTGAACATTTATAATCATAAATAAACGTTTAATATCATATTCCAATGATATTATATGATCATTTTGGAATTTATATCAACTAATTAGCATGATGTCATAATTATAAAGTATAATTAATATATAGATAGACATTATTTGGGATTATCAAAGCTTATTTAAAAATAATTAATATTATCCAAACATGTGAGTCCAACAAATACTGATCTCTGTACCTTTCTGGGAACCACAAAATGTCTCCTATATACATTCCCACTATAGATACCCGACTCACTAGTGGAATCTACATCACTCTCGGATTGAATATCTCATGAAAGCGAAGTCATAGGCTCAAATAATTCATTAAAATATAATTATAAAATATAACAATAATAAAATAATATTATTGATATTTAATAATAAATTACTAACAAAAATATAGCACTGTAAGTCTCCTACAGGTTATCCTACATGGGAATTAGTGTACAACTAATTATAAACATAAAACTCTCTAATAGAGGGGTTGGAAGTGCTCTATATAATATTGAAAAACATTTTACATTTTACTTCTATATATATTAATAAATAATATTACTTATATTATGTAATCTGTGTATCCCAAATGCACAAATTTAGGCTTGATGTGTGATCTCCTACCTCCCATGACTCTGCCGTCCATATGATAACCTCTTCATAAATGACTATTCGATCTACTGGGAGAAAAATATATCCCATAATTGATTTAAGATATAGTCCGGTCTATGGGAGACACAACATTGGTTGAAATTAGTAGTGAAAGCTCTATCCATAGGGTTTTTCCTATGGTTGTGTAAAAACTAATCAAAATATTCACTTAAAATAATCACGCATGCATCCTAGATATGATATCTCTTGATTTCAGTAATCAGGGACCATAAATATTCTATGTATATTTAAAAATATATGTTAGTAATTAAATACATTTTAAAAAATATATAATATTTAATAACATATAATCCAGTAGTCAGGAATATGCTGCTGAATGAAAATGGGAACCTAATCCCATGACAACCATGGAAAAGTAAAATAATTTCATAAAATCACACTATCTAGACAAACTACTAAATGTGAATGTAAATAAAAATAAATAATAAAAATATTATTACAAAAATTATTATAAAAAATTAATATAAAATACATATCATAAATAATTATACATATGTTCATAAATGAGGGTCAAAATAATTTGATGACATTTTATTCAGAATAGGGTCTAGAATTATAAATCGAGTAAGAATACTCCCCTTCATAGTATACGCATCATCCTACGGGGAAGATGAATCAAGCTGATTAGTAGGAAGCCCAACAATAATGAGAGAACAAAATAGATTGTCAAGAGAATATCTTGCCATTTTAAACAAATAGGCATTCCTATAATAAATTTTTAATACAAATATCAAATATAAAAAACCAATAAATACCATAATATAATAATAATACCTATAAAAAATTGTGAATACAAATATCAAATATATAAATATAATAAATACAACAATATAATAATCTATTATTAATAAATAATATAACATAATAATATAACATGTAAATAGATTTTTAATATAGATATAAAATATAATAAATTAATTAATACCAAGTAGATTATAATATTTTTTCTGGTAAATAATTGTTAGCACCGATTTAAAATATAAAAAACTAATAATTACAGACATAAAGGAAGGAACATAGTAGATCATCGAGACCAACCATATGACACAAAAATATTATTTACAAATAATTTTTAATAAAAATATATTAAATAAAAAAAATATAATATAATACTTCATTCATCATATAATTCCCTATCTTCATCGAGGAAAATGTCTTCATATTCATTTTCAGTATCTTCAATTTCTATCTGACTTTTAGTTTCATCATTCGTTATTACATCATCAACATTATCAGTATCGTCAACCCTTAACTATGGGGTTTCACCATCAATATATAGATCTCTTGAAGTAATCGATATATTTTTGGATTTATTAATAATTTTTTTTATATGATGCATTTTACCAAAACCAATTTTCATTTTTAGAAAATGATTTTCATGGGAACTCATTTTTATTAAACACCACCAGTGATTAAAATATCTCAAAATAACATATGAAAATTATTAATAAACATTATGTGTTTGAGGTTCCAACATAATTGGAACATTTGATTGAATATGACCATTATATTTAATTTCTATGATTCCATGTCATGGATGAACTCACAACCCTCGATCAGTATCAAACCAGTGGAATTTAAACAGTGTAACCTAGTTTTTTTGCAAAAAACATAAACAATTGTTTCATCCATCGTGCCATAGAAGTCAAAATTACATTATTTTTTGATGATTCCTTTAAAAAAATAACATAAATTAATTTATTTCATTGATTAAATATATATATTTTTATATAATTCAAATGAATTAACCTCATACCCATTATAATATTTTACGAATTTCGATGGAGGAATTTTTATCACACATAATCAAATATCAGTTTTCCTTCCAGGTTGTGTTTCAAAAAATTAATTATAACTATTAGTAATATATATCATTACAAAAAATGGTTTAGTCTTCCAGTGAATACATATTTACTTACCAATCGTTGAGACTAATATAGAAAATTCTATTGATGATTTTCTTTAAAATTAGTATTTGTAATTTGTATAATTTATTTTTTGATATGGTCGTCTTGATGTATAAACAAATTATGTAAATAAATTTATGTATTATAAAAATTAAAAATAATAATAATAAGTAGTAATTAAGGATCAAATAATGTCATTTCTTCAAAATAAAGTCGAACATAAGTATGAGCTCTGTGAAATTATTCATATAAAATCCATCATTCATGGTTTTTGGACCCTCCATGATATTGTATTTTTCCATAATCACAAATAGTGTCAATATACAGATTCTAATCATTCATGCCAGTTTAATATCTCTTAGTAAATCAATTGTGTCATACAAGAACATATATTTTAATGAGTAAATTTCTTATAGTCATACATAAATATGTTTATAAGTGTATTTTTATATGTACTTTGATTAACACTTCGTCTTGTAATGTAATATGCAAGACCGACTCTTCATAATCCTTTTTCGATTCCCCGAGACCGAATTTTGACTCACCGAAGTTTGAAAAACTGAAGTCAACACATAGAAACCGAAGTCCACACACCAAAACTGAAGCCAACACACTAAGATCTAATTCCGACATACCGATGTTATCAGACCAAAGTATGACACATCAAAGTTGACACACCAAATTTGGCAGACCGAAGTCGACCCACTGAAGTCAACATACTGAAGTATGACACAAGGAATCATGACACACCGAAGTTGACGCAACAAATTCTGACCGACTAAAGTATGACACACCGAAGTCCGACACACCAAAGATGAAAGACCGATGTTATCAAACTGAAGACAATAGACCAAATATGACTCAACGATTGATATAAATAACTGTTTCCATATTATTAATTAAAATTTATTTCTAACGGTCATATTTAGACAAATTATTATTTTTGACAATATTTAATGTTGTCTCTAGAAGTATCCGTAGACAAATACGAGGTACATGCACGTGAGAAGATATTTATGCCTAGAGGATTATGGAGTATAGAGGGACCTCATCTTTGATGTTAAAGAAACATAATCATACAGTGTTGTTCATGATGTAGTACATGCTCAGACACAAACTGTGTGAATACCAAAAGAAAAGAACTAAGAACTTGAGATTACAAGAAGACTATAACAAGCTACCTTCTCCAAAATGGATTAGTATACATCGAAACATTATATAGCTGAACCTTTTCTCTCCTCAAAGCTGGATTACAGAAACTGTGATACTATGTTCTGAAGACAACATCCAGAAGAAGACTCAAAACCCATTTTCTCAACATTCATTGCATCTAGAGCATTAATTCACAACACATAGATATTTCATATCTCTATTCTCCTTCTTAACTCTTTTGTGTTTTATATTCACTATTTGAGAAGTGTGTATATTTGTTTTACACGCACTGTCTTCTGAGCATAATTGGAGGATATCAAAATATCCTCACACTCAATCACTTCTTACATTTGTTACCCATGAATATCTGTGGTAGAGGTCAAGTGTGACCTAGAAAGTCAGGTGTGATATTGTAAACCCCGATCCACAGTGTGGATAAACATTTTATTTATATAAATAGCTTGGTTGTAGGTGATCACCAAGTCGAGAGGATTAAGTCTCCGCTTGATATTGAACCTCTTGTTTACATTATTATGCCAATCGTCAATTACTCTATTTTGTTTTATCCAATGCTTATATTTTTCAAATAAATAAAACTATTTTTTTAACATTGATAGTTAGTTTTGGTTAGTGTGCATATATGTTTAATTCAGTAAACATGTTTCAAAAGTTGAATTAGTTATTAAATTGATTCAACTGAGGACAAATAAACCTTAAAGAAACTTATTGATCAATTAAATATATATATCCCTACTGCCTTAATTGATAGGGATGTTTTGAATTGGGGAATTTTTATTATAAATTCTTTCATTGAAATTTTAATTGGAACTCAATTCACCCCCCCCCCCTCTTGAGTATCCACTCCGACCATAATTTGGTATCAGAGTGCTATTTATTTTCTTGATTGTCAAATTATTTTCAACTTTGATTTTAGTTGTATCTTAATGTTCTTAAAATTTCTATCATATCTAAATTTTCAGTTCTTTAAATTCTATATAACTAAGAAAACTAGAGTTGAGGGTGCTGCTACTAACAGGCCACCTTTAATTAATGGTAAAAACTATGATTAGTGGAAATTAATCATGAAAATGTATCTAGAGAGTATGGTACCTGAAATCTGGGATATAATTTAAGAGAAACAAGTATTGCCTGCTGTTTCCCTCGGAATTTGGGGATGACCTCCTTGACTCAAGGTTCAAACATTCCAATCGGTTTCTAATGTGTTTGTTCCTAGAACCGGAAACATCCAATGATTCCACATCCATTTGGACCTACATTCCAAAGGTAGGTGCTCATTAGTTTTTGGACTGATGAGGCTGAGGAATTTGCATTGGTTGAGAGGATGGGAGGTCGGACTCATCACACCTTTTTGAGGGGAATTATTGTCTACTCTGGGACTCTCTTTATAGATTTAAGTTATGTTCGTGAATCATTATTACATTACCAAGTATAAAATGATCTTTCCTTATAATCTGACAATCAATGATCAAATATGTAGAAAATTTAGAGAATCTTTTATATGTAGTTGAGGTTCTTCATCGATAGAGCATCATCTGTATTTATTAGAGATTCTTGGTCAATGGTATCCTTCGACACATTTATATAGAAGTCTCTTGGTCATTATGATGACCATGCTGGTTTTAAAGCCACTCAGTGGGGCACTTGAAGTTTATTGTCATTCAGAAGGACATGGATTATTTCAGAGTTGGGATCAAACTCGCAGATGAGCTACCTACGTATCCTTTGTTTAGAAAAGGAATCAAAACCCACATAGTTCGAGTAAGGGAGTATGATGTTTATGATTGATCGCTCAAAGAAGGATTTCATAATTACTTTTACACTCTAAGATCACGTGAGTCATGCTCGGTCTGAAAAACAAGAGGTATTGGTAAAAATTAGAAAATTGTGCCATTAAATATGCAATCATAAGAAATAATGTGGGACTTATGTATGTATGACTGCCCAAATGAATGAAGATTAGGATTTACTTTAGGGAAGAAATCCAAGAACATGGTCCATAAAGGTATATGTGTTTCATGGAGATTTGAAGACTCTAACTTGGGGCTTACTCCTGAAAAGGAGGCCCAAATTAGGAGAGGAATTATGATTGGGTTTTACTCCTGAGAATGAATCCCACATCAACGGTAAATTAGGACTGGTTAAGAGAAATTATGACTGGGGCTTACTCTTGAAAAGGAGGCCCAGGTTAAGAGACTTGAAAAATTAAGGGACTTGGGGCTTACTCCTGAAGAGGATGCCCATATTTGAGACTGAGGCTTACTCCTGAAAAGGAGGCCTAGGTTAATGATTATGACTGGGGCTTATTCTTGAAAAAGGGGCACAGGTTAAAAATTATGACTCGGGCTTATTCCTGAAAAGGAGGCTCAGGTTAGTGAGTTCTCTCATCTTAAAGGATGGGGCTGAATGAATTAAATCTCAATCTTTAGTGACATAAAGATGTGTAAATCACAAGGTTTTGAGAGATATTCCACAGAATTCCTTTCAGATAATGAAGTCAAATCAATAAATCATGCCATAAATGGATTTGAAGAGTGTCTTGAAGACTTAATCTTGAATAGGAGAGGTGAAATAGCCTAAGAGGAGTGAAATGGGCAAGAAGGGCACCCAAAAAGGCAGGGGTGTGCAAGTCCTGGCAGGCGCGCAAGTATTGCATGGGCACGCAAGTCCTGGTCGTGCAGGTATACCTGCATGACACATGGGTACTTGCGCGATGGTTAACCAGCAGGGTAATACTTGAGCAACTCGTGGATAAAGCCTTTAGAATCATCTTGAGGTTCTTCCAGAAGAGTGTCGTGCAAGTTCTATTGAAGGAGTTAGGCGGCATGCAAGTGTGGCCATTTCCCTTAAGAGATGTCCACTCAGGCGCACAAGTGTAGATTAGTTTCAAAACATAGGCCTTCCTTCCCCTCTTTAGATCTTTTGTTCTTGGTACGAAATTACCTTAGAAGTGCTTTAGAAGCTTTGGGAAGAGACTAGGGCATCGGGAGCTCAAATCTAAGTTTCTGGAAAAAATCCTCCCCAAATTGGGGGCCCACAGGGTCTATTTATTGGCTGGAGAAGACCCCGGGCGATTATCCTTTAGGGAGTGCAAGTCACTTGCGCGACCATTAGGCGTCACACAAGTGGGCTTGCATGACAGTGATGGAACTTGCACGACACATGTGCTTTTGAAGCCCTGTTCATGACTTTGTCGATTTTTGATGTTTTCTTCAAGGGATGAATCAATTTGTGCTAAGTCATTTCCCTTTACATTCTTTTAGACAATGTGATGAAAAAGGAGCATCAACAAAAGTCCGCCCTTAGAGTTGGATCCGAAAGAAATGATGATATGACTCTGAGGAAAAGAAGAAAACCAAAGGAAAAGCGGCTCGCAAGTGTTTAGTGCGCAACACTGGGCATGCAGGTTCGAGTCACGTAGGGATGGAGTGCACTGGATGGAACGCACTGGGAGTAGGCACACAGGTGGGCCGCCTGGCCTATAAATATGCGGTCATTTTCCACGCATAGCATCTGATTCCGGATTCTCGAGCTCTCACCCCGCAGGTCCCCTTCACCGTGCAAGTTGCTCAGTTTCCGTTGTTTCTCTGTTTTCGCGCTGTTGTCAAGGTAATAGGACTTGTGCGATGATACTTGCGCGCCAAAAAATTGTGCGACACATTAACACTTGTGTGACACATCCATACTTGCGCGCATTAATGCCTTAGCCATTTTTCTGAAATTCCTTTACAATGTTTATGAAAAACTAAACTTACTTAAAAGATATTTTATTCAACTTTTGTACAGAATCAATGGCTCTTATCACTAAAATAGTTGATGAACTGGCTAGCAAGAGGATTGATGATATGATGAACATCATTGGCCACGATTATTATACCATCAAAGATAGAACTCTTCCGGATTTGGCTAAGTATCTGAAGAAATATCATCATGACTTCCCCGAAAACACTTATCTACCTTTGTATTTCTATAGTCATCTGCGAGAAGTCACTATTACAGAAGCAATGAAATATTTACAATTTTCGTGGTTTCAGAATTATACCAACTTTGCTTCAGAAAATATCTCATGTGGAGGAGTATTTCTAAGTGCGGGAACAGTGGAGAAGGCCCACATGATGCATCATAGTCCTTGTATGCCAGATCTGAAACCTCATACGCCTGAGTTACGACCACATTGTTATCCTTTAACCATCCAAAATGCTCAGATGGATCAATCCAAAGGCTGGAAGAAAAGTTGGGACTTCAGTCCTGGCGGGGTGTGAACCCAACTTGGATGTGGGAATACTGGGTGCGACAAACCTGTGCAGAGTTTGTCGAGGATCTTAAAGGAGTGGCGATATAAGAAGCTTTTTGGGTTGGGCAAACATATGTTTACAGACATGATAACATTGTGCTGGAGATACTCAGCCACTAGAGCCCAAAAACTAATTCTTTCCATCTAACTCATGGAGAAGTAGGTATCAGTCTGTGGGATGTCCACAAGATCTTAGGGGCTCCAATTTTGGGCGATATGTTTGATGAATTCATTCCTCCCAAGGAGACTTTGAATGATTCAGAGAAGACTCCTGCTTTAGCCCAGGAATTATTTAAGATCTTCGACAGGCTCAAGAGATCAGAGACCTCGTTAACTCATTCTAGAAAAGATATTCATCCGAAGGAATGGATGAATATATTTCTTATTGATAAGAAAGAAAAGGAGCCAAGGGAGAAGGAGATGAAGAAGAAAGGATCAAAGAAAATAAAATCCAAGGATAAGTGGCCCAAACATCCTACCACCTTCCCAAAACCTGAGAAGAGGGGTACTCCTGGCACAATCTGGCCAACTATAGAAGCATGAGATTTAGAGAAATGAGAATATGAGGTGAATCAAAAGATCCTGAAGAAGACTCTTCTGGCGGGCTTCTTGGATTTGTGGCTCAGCATTTATCTCTGTCCAGTCAGGGATTCGAAGGGAGGCGTCAGGCCAGGGACCTTCTTCATTGCAGAAAAGTTAGTTGAGGGAAAAATGGTTGGGTTGGCTACCCCCATTTTATCAAAGATTCACAAGAGTTTACTTCATGTTTTCATGGGTAAATCTCCTTTAAGAATAGTGGGACCATTCCAAGTTTTATGGGGATGGATTGTCGCTCACTTCAGAACTTACAATGTATAGAATGGATTAAAAATTCATGGAAGTTCTTTCAGGCCGTCAGTGCAAGCATTCTCTAGAGTTTCTCCATTAGATGTTAATGCCTATGACATGAAAGTGTGGCTGAGCATGTTTAAGGAATTCAACTTCTTTCCCTATGGAAATATACCAACCAAGCGGTTTGTTGATGATGGAATATCCCATTTGGATTTGAGGGCATACATGCTAGCTTTCAGGGATGGTGTGCTAGTTTCTAGGATTGACGGAGAAATTATATGTGACGCCTGTGCTCCATATTGATTTTCACGTCAATTCAAATGTATGAAACATATTGTTATATCTCCTCAAGTACATTTCTGGTTAGAGAAATATCTGATGGTTTCTTGGAAACTATGGTTGCTGACGTCAAGGGAGAAGACTGGGGCGGTATTTGATATACCAGTTGAAAAAGCATCACATAATTTGACTACATATTATGCCGAACACTGGATAGTATCATACCCCAAAGGGGTGCTGAATCACCAATTTTATCAGGTGGGGAAAAAGAAGAGGACTGTATAGAAAGAAACCCTTCCTCATGAAGGTGATGCATCACCACTTGAAGCTGATTCGCCAGACTATTCCTCTAGGACTGATTCAATGGATTACCATGATGGGGATGATGAGGAACAACAAGTGGAAAAGTGTCCTCGTGCCCGATACAATCCTCTAGTCAGAATCAAGAGACCTTCTCCATCAACTCACGGTGAGTTACTTCATTGTGGTAATTTAATCACTTATACTTTATAAAGTAATAATTCTTATATTCTTATTCTCTATCTACAGTTGCAGGATCTGGGAAGAAATTGAAGTCAAAGATTTTAGGACCATCCTCGCATCCTTCATATCTATGACCATAGGCTATCCAATTATGGTAGAGTTTGTACTGTGGTATTGAGACCACCTGGCTGGATTTATGTGAGGGCCTACAACTTCCTGGAATAGGGAATCTTCTGCATTTTATAGATATTAAATATGAGGATAACCCCAATAAAGTGTGGGCTTACATCAGAGAGATGGAAATGCTCATATATGCCACTGATGAGTCTGTTCTTGTCACCAGGCGGGTGAAGGAAAAGATTGATCATGGCGCCACTGAGGGGGATGGTGGTTCTGGAGATGAGGAGTGGCATTATAATGTGGCTCCTGAAGATGTAAGTTATATTTCCTTATTTGCTTTGCAACTTGATTCCAGTCGAATCTTTGTTACTTAAGGACGCTATTTTCTTCATATTGCAGCTTGCAAAGAATGTAACTGAGGTTCCTTCGCCACAGTATAGCCCTGGTGGTACTGCCATCGGGGATACTGCTGATTCTCCTCGCGAATCGGGCGAGATATCTCCAGGACAGCAGGCCATGAATCAGGCGTTGTACATATCCTTCCATTCTCCAATCCAAGTGCCAAGAAGGGAGACTGCCGATACTCCCAAAAAACCGAATAAGAAAAGGCAAATAAGGAGGAATTCCATAGTTAAATGCTTCATTAGTAGCGTTAAGTCCTTCAGGTAATCATGAGTTTATACCCATGACCACATGGTTACTTATATTTCTGGGGATTGTAGGGGTTTCTTGAATTTCCCCTTGAGGGAAAGGACTGATCCTCCTTCAAGAACCACAGAGGGTGTTGTGGAACAATCATAGATCCAAGCTGACTTGGCTTCTCCTAGAGAAGAGCTAGCATCTATTCCCAGTATCCCTCCTACTGCTATTGCAAGAAGAGAAGATCCTATTTCTGGTAAGTCAACATTGCTTCATAAAAATGTTGAACGAAATAGTGACTGACTTCCATTATGTGATACTTCAGGTTCAACTCCTGAATTAGAGCTTTTGGCGGCTATTGCAATTGATGCTGTGATTTTATCCAAAGATGATGTCCAGGGTCTGGGGCTGTAGGATGTAAGTCGTCAAGAAGATACATCAAATGCTCCCACTGGTGAGACTAACCAGGATTCTGAAATATCATTGGATGAAATGATGAATCATGGCATGTCTTTCGAAGAATTTTATGATCATGCTAAGTTGTCATGTGATTTATAAGACCTTGGGCATGAGTGTTATCCTTCTCCCAGTAAATTTTCTTATAATTTACACCTCTAATCATGACTGAAAATAATATATAGTTCCATCCATAGAAGTTGCTGAACTGCCAATGCCTGAAGAGGGTGTGGACACTGATGTCAACCCTACCATTGTAGAAACATTAGCTCAAGTAGAGATAAACCTAGTAAACCCTCCAGAGACCCATCTTGAATATCCTATTAAGACTGGGAAATATGGGGAGGTGTCTTCTCAGGTTGCTGATCCACCGTCGGGTAAGGGATAACAATATTTGTGATTGTACTTAATTTGAAAGACAATCGATTCTTTTGTTATCCTTTGAAGCTAACCAAATCTTTCAATTAATCGTGCAGGGCCATCAACTGTAGTGGCTAGATCTGGAGGTGAGGCCTCAGCCTATCCACCAACGGGAATTGAAATCGAAGAAGCACAAGTCAGGGGGGAAAGAGCATAATAGGGCACTTCCTTAAGTGCATTAATCCCAGATTACATGCCCCCATGTGATGATGATGTTGAATTAGACCCAGAGGTGCTTAAATCGTTCAGCTTTTCATGATGCAAGGCATGGAATAACATATGGAAAATCATATCTATGGTGCCTTTAAAAGATCTATCATCTAAGATCCCTCGATTGTCATCCCAGTTTTTCATGCTAGGACTTGGAGGTTTTGGATATGAAAAGATCCATGCCGTAGTGAAACATGTAATCTTCAGGAGAGAGTAGGAGCAAAAGTGTCGCGAAGATCTGACCAAGGTGAAATTGTTAGTTAACATCGGCGAATTTGAGGATGCGGTATCCCTAGATGAGGCTGATTATGCTGTCAAGATGAAGGAGATGAAGCATAAAATCATAGAAAAATTCATCCAGCAGGTTCATCTCTAGCAACAGTTAGATGTTGTTACTGGGGAACTTGATCAGCTCAATAATTCATTGAGGGAGCTCAAATGAATGTTATGAAATCCATTGCAGATGCCTAGAAGGAACTCCATCAAGCTGAGAAGAGTGAAGATGGTCGAGTGCATGAGCTTCAAGTAGCTGCTGATGAATCTTGGGATGCTGTACATCAAGTGAAGACTTATGTTGACAGTCTTTTGTAATCTCCTAAAAAAGGGAAGAGGCTCCAATTTGTGGATGTCCCTCAAATTCTTGTCCATCAATGAAGAGTACTTTTATCTTCAATCATTTATGATTGTATTCTTTCGCTACCTTCTTTAAATTTTACCTAAGCCAATGGGCCTAGTAAGCATAGTTTGATTTTTACTAGGATTAATATAAATAACCCTACAAACTTTGAAACTCTTAATTGCTCAATATTACCTAAATCATACAAGATGTATGTTTAGTGAGCTAGAACATGATTTTTATTCAGATTTCCCTTGTCTTTTGTGGGAAGTATAAAGTCATGCACATCAGACATAAGGAGGCTAATGTTTAATTTCGAAATAGCTTTGACCGAATGAATTATAATTGACTCAATTTTTTGACAATTTATCTGAAAACATATTACCATACTCAAGTATGAGGCAAAAAATATGTACACTATGACATAAGAATATTTGAATCTGAGGAAGGATTTGAAAAAGAGCTAAAAGGCATTAGAAGAATTAGTTCCCAAGAATGAAGTTACCATTATTTAACAAACCCGTTATGAGGTTGAATTATGCAGGGCCACCTAATGGCATTGGCTGCATAGTCAAATAATAGTATCTTTCTGCTGACAAGTCTATTATGTGGACTATTTATGCAAGGTCGCCTAAGGGCACGTGCTGCATAGTCAGGCAAAAGAACTCTCAGAAATTTACCTTTCTACTCCTAAAAGCCCGTGAAAGTTTATGGAGATTCAAATTTTCCAAAGTATAGAGTTTGTTGTATGGAAAGTGGTACTTGAATATGGAGAAGATATTTCCGAACAAGATTATCGAAGAATTGGATTGATATCACCTCTATGAAGGTCTGAGCTAAACATAGGGAAGGAGAAGATAAACCATAGTCTTGAATACTTTTAGATCATGAAAACGGAAATGGGACAATTATGTTAAGGATGGCTATTTTTACGGATCCCTACATGCTGTCATTTAAGACCAATAAGTACAAAAGAGGCTTTCTTCCCAAGAATTAAGTTACCATTATTTAACAAAACCATTAGGGGGTTGAATTATGCAGGGCCACCTAAGGGCATTGGCTGCATAGTCAAATAATAGTATATTTTTCCTGACAAGTCGGTTATGAAGACATTTTATGCAAGGCTGCCTAAGGGCACGTACTGCATAGTCAGGTAAAAGAACTCTCAGAAATTTGACATTTTTGTGACTAAAAGACAAGAAAAGGGCTATGAAGATCTGAAAATATTTAATGTTAGGATTATGACACATAAAGATGGTTATTGTCCAATGTATACAAAGATACACATATCAATTCTAACCATAATCATGTTGTGGCTGGGTCCTAAATTAAAATGTTGGACTTCATTAGGTATCCCATAAAAATGGGAATCAGGCCATACGTAGATCTTAAATTACAGATTAACGTCGTGTGGGACAAAAGGATTAGAGATCTTATTTTAGGGTCATAAAGCATAGACCATTGTAAGAAATACACAGTGTGTGTTTTTATGGGGACTTTTCAACCAAGGGACTGGAAGTGGAATTTTGGGTTAGGCCCAAAAGACTTGGGGCTGGATTAGAGGGACACTTGAATGTTCCTACATGTCCCATAAGGATGGGAATCAAGCCCACGTAGTTCTTGAAACACCCTCTGTACAAATTTGTTTCCTACATGTGAAGGGTGAAAGGGGAATTTAGTGAAATGATGGTTTAACCCAAGATCAAAGGTTTGGGGATTTCCATGTATGCACGTAGTCTTTGAAATGAAACATGATTGAAAAATCAATGTAAATAATGGTTTCCTCTCAGGTGAGGGTATCAAAGAATATTGTAGTTTATTTTCATACTGGGAAAAAGTGTTGTATATTTTAACGTCATATAATAAGGATGAAAGTGAATCAATGTAAAGATATTGATTCTAGGGGCGATTTCATGAATGAACATCGTATGAGATGGAGGTGAACCGATGGGATGAGATTGGTTTTGGGCTTAAACCTTGGAACGTTGCCTATGTACCTAGCCTGGAAGGCAAGGATCAAAGTCAGCATAGTTTAATTAAATAATGAATTAACAATCAAGTTGTTCTTGGGGAAAATGACTTAAAAATGATGTTGTTGGGACTTACACATGGTTACTAGCCGAGAGAGAGTGTTATAGTTGAGGTTTTCTCTAAGCTCATGTGAGTCATACTCGGTGTGAGAAACAAGAGGTAACAACAACCTTAACGATTAATAGTTTAATGTCATGTTGGAATAAAAAGGGACGATACTGTTTAGAATCATGTTGGACAAAAAAGGGATGATACAGTTTAGCGTCATGTTGCACGAAAGTGCGAATAGTTTAAGGTCATATGCATGGACCGTGGATGGTGTAGTTTAATCTCATGCTGGACGTAAGGGACTCTTGTACTGTTTAGCATCATGCAGTTAGGACGTCACTGTTTAACATCATGTGAGACGAAAGGAATACAAATAGTTTAATGTAATATGTATGGATCGTTGCTGTATAGTATAACATCATATAGCAAGGACGATAAATGGGACATAGTTTAACGTCATGTTGGACTTATGTGAAAATAGTTTAGGGTCATATGCATGGACCATTGATGATTCAGTTTAACATATTTCTAGACAGTGGGTGTAGTTTAAGGTCATACCAGACCACAGATGATAAATTTTGTGTTTATACAAAATACTTCTTAAAAAATATGGCATTGGTTGGAGTAGTGATGAGTTCTCCATCCATCGAGATTAATGTATAAGCTCCATTGGAGTAGACCCTATGTATTGATTAAGGTCATTCCTATTTGGGATCAAGATTGGGAGGTTTCGTTCCTAGTATTATTGGAGTTCTGAGAACTAATACCAATTCTCCATGAGGGTATGAATGAAGATGAACTTTTTTGTTAAAAGCTCGTGCTATTCGATTCTGATAGACTTCCAAGTGGTGCAAAGTGCACAATCTTTTCTCATCTAATCATTCCAATTCATTCAATCACTTTTGAAATTTTTCATCTGTAGATGATTGATCACAAATGGAATCTCTGAGAGAGGGTAGTTGAACTTCAATTGGAAAGATTCCTTCCGTTCTATATACCAATGAATATGGAGTTGACCGAGTTGCAGTGCAGGTGGTAGTCTGATAAGACCATTAAGCATGAAAGAGTTTATCAGGCCATGATTTCTTATCTTTATCCACCATTTTTGCAGTATATTTGACAGAGTCTTGTTGAAATATTCTATCTGGCCATTGGCTGCTGCATGATACCGAGATGAATGGATGGATTTGATGTTGTATTCTTGATACAATTTCTTCACCTCAGATGAACAAAAGTTGGGGACATTGTCCGTCAATATGGTATGAGGGACACCAAATCTGGTAATGATGTTAGACATGATGAAGCTAACAAAGAATTTAGAAATGACTTCCTTGAGAGGTATTTCCTCTGCGCATTTGGAAAAGAAGTCAGTAGCAGTAATAATGTACTTAAACTGCTTGGTCATAGCTGAAGGGTAAGGTCCCACCACATCCATTCCGCATGTGGATAATAGCCATGAGTATTTAGCTGTATGAAGCAAATCTGGAGGTTGATGAATGAAGTTGGCATGTACATGGCATGATTGACACCTCTTTGTGAAATCAACACAATCTTGTATCATTGAAGGCCAAAAGTATCCAAGCCTTCGAATCTGATCAGAATTTCTATGTCCAGACTGGTAGGCACCACAAACTATTTCACGCACTTCTTTCATTACAACCATTTTCTCTTCACCATCAATGCATCTGAAGAGAACTCAATCAAAACCAAGTTTGTAGAGAATTTTCTCTAAGTGATATGGTCTATCATAAAGATTAAAATTGACCACACATTGCTGGATTTGTTCTTTCTCGGCTCTATTAGGTGAAGGTGTTCTATTTTGAAGGTATTCCCTGATAGGTGACATCCATCTTGTAGTATGACTATATGGTTCAGGAATGGGACTAATTTCACTAATTTCCTCTGTTCTGATTCGATCATAAGGTGAAATTGCATGACGGTGGGCAATACTGATGGTTGTCTCGTCCCGATTTGGATCTTCCAGAGCTGTGGCTATATTGGCCAATGCATCAGCTTGAGCATTTAGTGATCTTAGGACATAAGAAAATGTCGGTTCTGAAGTGAATTCCGACATTAACTCTCTGACGTAATCATACAAGGGGATTATATCTTTTTTTTCTAATGTCATAATCCCCATTGACTTGTTTGATTACCAGGTCGAAATCACCTTTCACCTTTAAGTGATTCACTTGTGCTTGAAGCGCTAATTCGAAGCCTGTGATGAGAGCTTGGTATTCTTCTTCATTATTGGTACCACCTTCCCACAATAAGAAGGAATAAGGTAACACTGCCTTTTCTAAAAAAATGAGCACAATTCCTAAGCCAACTTTGTTGACTTTAGGATTTTCCATTTTCCTCCCTGTTGGACTTCTGGAAGCACCATCAAAATACATTTCCCATCCCTGAGGATTTTTTTGAATAGAGATGATTTCCTCATTAGGGAGTTCAATATCTGAAGATGTGTCTTCCACTAAATGGTGTTCATTCAGGAAATCAGCCAGAGCGTGGCCCTTTATCGCCTTTTGAGACACATATTGAATGTCTAATTGCTGTAAAATAACTGCCCACCTTTCCAGACGTCTTGTAAGCATTGGACGACTAAGGATGAATTTGAACGGGTTATTGCGAGACACCAATTAGACCTCATGATGTTGTAGGTAGTGTCTCAACTTCTGAACTACAAGGATTAATGTCAGGCAGCACTTCTCAATACTTGAATACCGGGTTTCTGCTTCAAGCATATTTTGACTGAGATTGTAGAGGTTGTTTTCATTTCTAGCATCATTCTATTGAGCAAGAAAATAACCCAATGATCACTCTAGAGCTGTCACGTAGAGGATAAGTGGTCTTCCTTCACCAGGTGGAATGTGTACCGGTAGACTCAAGAGTTATTTCTTGAGAATATCGAATGCTTCTTGACATTCTTCAGTCCACTGGTAAGTGACTCCCTTATTCATCAAATTGGTGAAGGGTAAACTCTTTCCTTCCAAATTGGCGATGAAACGCAGAATATAGGATAAGTTTCCTTGGTGTCCTATTAATTCTTTCAAATTTTGAGGTGGTGACATACTAAGAATTGACTTGCACTTCTCAGTATCAACTTCAATACCTTGATGGCGTACAACAAATATGAGAAATTCTCCTGAGGTTACCCCAAAAGCACATTTTAAGGGGTTTATCTTCAAATTATGTTGTCGAAGCTTACGGAATATGACTTCCAAATCAACCAAGTGATTATAACATTGTTTGGATTTAACCACCAAATCTTCTACATATCATTGAACAAACTTCCCTAAGAAGGGTTTGAAGATACGATGCATGGAATGCTGATATGGTGCACCTGCATTCCTTAAGCCAAAGGGCATTACCTAGTAGCAAAACACACCCTGAGGGGCTCTGAAGGCTGTGGATTCCTTGTCTTCCGGGGCCATTTGGATATGATTATATCCGTAATATCCATCCATGAAGAAAAGTGCTTCATATCTAGCTGTTGCATCAATTAAAGGTTCTGTAATCAGAATTGGGAAATAATCCTTAGGACAATGCCGATTAAGATCTCTGAAATCGATGCAAACTCTAATTTTTCCATTATTATTATTTACAAGGACAATATTATCCAACCACTTGGGTTATTGAACTTCTCAGACTAAGTTAGCTTTGATAAGCTTATCCACTTTAGCCTCAATTTTGGAAGCATAAGTTGGGTGTGTTTTCTCGCAGCTTGCCTAAATCCTCGATGTTCTTATAGTAAACCTAAATGATGAGTAGCAACATCAGGATAAAGCCCAGGAATTTCTGTATAGTTCCAAGAAAATATATCTCTATTTTTCTTTAGAAAATAAATATACATCTCTTGATCTTCAGGAGTCATGGCCTCACTGATTAAAGTGGGGCATGGATCTCCTTTTGTACCCAGATTTATTTCTCTGGGTTAATCCATAGTGGTAGAGATACCCTCTTCAAATGTTGGAGGAGGATCTCTGATATTTTCCTCTTCTTCTTCATCATGTGTTATTTATTCCATTTCTACATTCATAGTAGATGATAAAGAAGACTTTTAATGATCAGAAGAGATGTCAAAATTTGCATATCTTGAAGAAGAAGTTTCCATTTCTGACTCAATTGATGATGAAGGATCTTCTTTGGGTAATAAAGAGGAGATGATGGATTGAGAATCGACATCATTGTTCACCTCTGATGTTTCTATTACTTCTTATGGCCTAATTGGCGAAGTATAGACTTGTTGGATTTCAACAGATCAAATGAAGATGTCACCATTGGTGCTTTCATCACTGCTTGGTGGGTTACCAATTTCTCCCATGTTGTCTGGCTCGATTGCTGTAATTGACATTATGGATCTTTCCATAAGAGTATTTGATTTGGGTATATCATTTCAATTTGACTAATAAGCAACACATAATCTGTACTCACATGTGTTAATGTATTTACTGGAATCTTCTCCAAACCATATGGAGCATTAACTTTGGTAATATCCTTTGTTGTGGATTTCTCCCTTCCCTTCATGTGATAGAATTCCACCTCAATGTATTGAGACTCACATGTCTTGAACGAGGCCTTATCACCATAAAATGTCCCAACTTGACCATAGAAACAATATTTGAGACATTAATGGTTTGATGATGGGATAGTCGTATGTTGATGTAGCCAGGGTCTTCCAAGTAAGATGTTGAAAGCTGAGTCTTGATCAACAACCATGAAATCCGAATTGGATACAAGATCTCCAAATTCTGTTCTGAGTGTAACTTCGCCTAGTGTTTCTTGTTCATTTTTATCATATCCTTGTAACATCATGGTAGAAGGGGATAAATCAAATTCTATGAGGCTCAATCGATGATGTGTACGAATGGGCATGAGGTTGACTCCGGAACCATTGTCAATGAAAGCTCTTCGGATGTCTATGCCATTGACCTTTCCAGATAAGTACAAAGGTCTAATATGCCCATGCACAACATAATATTCATCTTCATCAGTAAAAGATTTTATTGCATGGAATTCTGCAGGATTATTCTCTATGTGATAGACTTCAGTTGCAGCAATTTCAGTTTCAAACTCCTGAGGACTTGACAAAGCCTCGATGAGTTCTTCCCGAAGATCTTTTGACAGATTCAGAGCATCCAGAATTGATAATATGGCTGGTAATTGGGCCAAGTGTTTAAATACATCATTCTTTTGATCTAGAGGTCTGTTTTTCCCAATAGTAATATGTGGTTTAGTAGGTACCTTGGAATAAGATTCTTTGGAAGTTGATGCATCTTGTATTGGGATAGGAGTTGGCAATATTCCTGGTTTTAGAAGATTAGACCGATTAGATCCATTTACTTGCTGAGAGGAAGAAGATGGAACCATCAACCGATCTTCCAAAATAACTATACCAGGACAGAATTTGTTATTGGTAGAATAACATTCTTGTTCTTGCTGAGCTCGCTGAAGGGCTCTACCACGAGTTTCTACTACGTACACAGTTCTATCAGGGGTAGAATTGGAATAGTGTATTTTGAAAGATCCACGTCTTCCCCTATATCCTGAGCCTATGGAACTTCCTCTGATTCCCCTGTTTGATACAGGGAATTCAGGCTCATTGAAATCAAAATTGCGACTGGAATATGGACCCGTTAATTGAATCATATTAACAGAATCGAATATTAACTCTTCGTCTGATGAAGAATCCACCTGATTAGCCAGTTCAGGCTGTGTCGTTTGGTGGGGCGGCGCCCGTGGCTTTGAAGTAGATGTAATGAATTCTTCCAGAGTAAAAGACAACTTAGGCTTTGACACATACTCATCTTCTTCTAATTATTTTTCTTTCTTTGAATCATGTCGTTTCATTGAGTACTTTCCCTCTAATGAAGAGGGTTTTTCTGCCAAATTAATGGATGAATACACAATCAGTTTCTTTAATTGTGTTCGTAAAATAGAATGAGTTCGGTTGATTGCATTTCTGACCATCCAATTAGCATACTTTTGTGCATTTTCGCATTTGACTTCTTTCCATTCTCCTTCCTCCTCTAGAACTGTAGCAGTAACACATGCTACCTGAGCTGAAGAACCTTTCAGTTTGACTTGTCACGAGTTGACCATCTTTTGCTGGAGTTCTTTGAAGACAAAACACTCCTAGATGGGATGCCCCAACATTTGATGAAAAGGGAAATAATTGGGACAGTCTTCATCTCCTTTCTTGTATGACCTATTAGGCCTTGGCAATTGAACCAGATTATTTTCTAGATCCGAAATTAATAAACTAGGAACTAGTTCATTTCAGAAAGGGTATGCTTTGCTCTTTAGATCCTCAAATTGTTTTCGTCTTTGATCTATTTGATCATCTGGACGAAACTGCCTTTTTTGATGGCACTCAGGAGGTGGATCCCTTCGAGAAGATGAAGGTTTTGAAGTAGAAACAGGTACAGGTGATTGTTTAAGCATAACTGTAGCATTTTCTGCTTTACCCATTCTTCGTCCTAGAGCTGATCGAATTACACGAGATTTAGCCTTAGCCTGTATAAGGGAATCTTCAATCTACTAAGAAATTTAAGTAAGGTCTCAAAACCCTCCTATGTATTTCACATGGATTAACGGCGTGCGAAATTCGTCATGCAGATTTGCCACATAGATTGGAAACCATTCCCCTTGAGGGAGTGCTAATGTTAGGGAATATGTTAATCCCTTCCAGTGAGCAATGAAATCTGAGACCCTTTCATTCTCCCTTTGCTTACAGTTTGTAAGATAAAAAACTGTTCTCTTTGGAAAATATGAGATGAACTAAAGAAGGAATTTTTTGTGGAGATCTTCTTATCCCGTAATTGACCAGGATTGCAAGCTTGTATACCAGACAAAGGCTGGTCCTTGCAAGGTCCGTACGAAGCATCTGAGTTTTACTTATTCTTGTTGCTCCAGATTTCCCATCATAGGATCACAATAAGACACGTAATGCGTCAAATGCTGTTCAGGGTCGCCTAATCCATTGAAAATAGGGAATACCGGGTTTCCAATACTTGATGGAGGAGAGATTGAATCTACCCATTCAGGGTAAAATTTCTTTTCTGGTTGAACCTGTGCATGTTTCCCTTTCATAGTTTCTAACCGAGCTATTAATGACTCAATGGTAGTTGTTAACGTTTGAGAAAAATCCTGTTGAACATGGAATTGGGTAGGTGCAATGACTAGAGCTTGGACAGATGTGGTGGTTGGTGCAGCAACTGATGGGAGCAATGCCAACTGTTGTTGCACTTGACCTATAGGATTAGAACTGTGAGGGTGTACTAATAGAGGAGGATATTCTTAATCCATCTCAGTAGCTGCAACAAATTCCTTTGACTGACTGACTCCAGCACGCTTAAGAAAAAGACTACCCTGAAGTAGATCTGCATTCAACCTCCTTAATTCCTTCATTTCTTCCTCCTATTGTGAAAACCTTTTCTCTAGTGAGAGAAATTGGCCATCTCTAGAGGAAGGATATGTAACCAGATTCTTTCCCCTCCCTTTTTTGGATCCTTTTCAGAGAGGGGGAAGTGGGTTACTTGAAGGATTACCTAGGTTATGAGGAATCCTTTGATTTTGTGTACACACAACTTCTTCATTTGTGTCAGTGAGTAAATCTTCTTCAGTAGGAACCTCTTCATCTGAGTCCCCTGAGTGAGCCTCATCTAGTGGAACAACAACAATGGAATTGATGACATTTATTGATACATAACACATCACATCCCTTATATCAGCATTTCTGTGATATTGTCTTCTTCCATGTCTTTGATGAGACATTGCCTTTTGTTGATTCGATCCCTCAGGAACTTCTTGATGAACCGTAATTTGGAGGTAATCATTTGATAATTTGGCTCTTCGTTCCTCTATAGGCTTCTTCCCCAATCGAGAAAAGAACGACATTCTCTAAGGAGGGGATTGATGATTTGTAAAAGTCCCCAGTCCGGTGGACTAGGGGTGTTCCTATTGTTCCCGCTCAACTCCTTGAATCCTATTTGTTGATTCTGAGGGTTGGTTTAAAAGAGTTCCCAGTCTGGCAAGCTGGGGTGGCTCTTGACGTGCTATGTCTGAGACTTTCGTAAAAGATCTTCTGATCTTGCAAACCTTAGTCTAAAAATTAGCTGGATGCATTAACCTGTATCCACTTTTATCACCTGGTTCAAAAGACCGTTGGATGATTTCTAACACTTCTGTCACTAGATGATGTGCTTTCTCCATATGAGAGGCCTATTTGATATTCTTGTTTGCCTGATGTAAGAGTAATTCAACAACTTGTTCTCTGTATGCCTAATTTTGAGAGGAACTAGTTGAAGCTTGTTCTTGGCCAAGCTTTTGATTACAAACAAATCCCATTGACTTTGGCCGGCCATGGGCAATAGCATTGCATGATACCATTTTCGGTGGGCTTTGCTGGCTGGAGAGCACAGTGAAATGTAGTGCTACATTAACACCCCATCCTCTGACATGAATACCAGATGGGGAATTGGCAGTTAACTGACGTAATCTTCTTAGTGGTCCAAGGCATGAACGTTGAAGGGCTCTCTGCTTCTTTTCAGCCTTCAGATATCAAGAGACTGATAGAGGTTCCAAATCAATCTGACATTGTAACCCGTCTATTATCTTAAGATTATTTTCATATTCATCATAAGATAATACATTCTTCTTCCACTGAAAAAGAATTTTCCATATGTTGAGATGAATATCACGAATTCCATCTTTCATCAACATCTTTGGAATGTCATACTGAGAGTCAGCCAGAGGCCAAAACATGACTGGTACTTCACCTTTTGCCAGTTGTTTTATCATGATCATCATTTCTCCTTAATCATTCAATGAAGATTCTTCTACATGATTTGACCAGAGTTGGTGTTTCTGTGTTGCTTCATCGGATTCAACAAGATTGGTAGAGAAATCATTAATCAAACTAGAAGATTCATGACTTAGGGGTGGTTCGGAGAATGACCTACACCATGGGATATCTTCTGATTGAGAAAGTATTTCACCTGCAAGCGATGAAGCATCATACATGACTGGTTTTTTATTTGCAAGTGCCTCAAGATAAGAGGGCTTTCTCGGCACTACATTATCCACTAGAGAATTTTCCGGGCAATGTGAATCACTACTGCAGAGAGGACTTTCGCAGCGAAATTCATCATCTTGGGGAGGACCACCATGATGGGTTATAGCAAAAGATGAGATCTCTTGCTCCTTGGTCTTCTGACCACATAGAGGGTTCCTATGGCTATCATCTGAAGATGAAACTTCGAGGTCGACCGAATTGTCATGAAGCAAGCCTTCATGAGGAAGTGTCTATTGAAGACCTTCAGAATTAATGTTCCCAATATTGGTAAATGAGGGAGTAGAATCTTGGATTCCAAGAGATAATTGTCTGAGGGCTTCAAGAACTCCAGCATCGAGAAAGGCCTTATTACAGATTGGCTCTTGATCTTTTGACTGTGCTGGGCGGTTATTCTTCTTAGACGCCTTCTTACTCACCTTGGAAACCACTTTTTGTCGAAAGTGGCTGCTCTAAGCAGGTGTATGTGCCTGATTAGGAATGATGGTCAGGTTAGGCTGATGATCTCCACTCAAATCAGGTGTATGTGCCTGACTTGGTTGTCTGTATGATATGGGGGAGTATGCCCCACAACCCTCTTGGACTGGAAAAAATGTGTGTGTCTGTTCTAGAGAGAACTGTTGATGTGTCACTCCACTGGTAGAGATAGATTTATGTGCATTTCCCAGAGATGCTGCTGAAGCTGTTACAATATCCTCGCAAGAATCCAATATATGAGCAGGGATTTTCTTCTACTCTTTCACCATTGATAGAATATTCTTGGTGAATTCAGCTATCGGAATGGGGATATATGTCCATTCCGTGATTGGAGTAGGTGTATGTGCCTTCTCTTGTCCTCCTTTTCCTGTCAGTGAATCCTGACAGTACTCATGTGTGGGGGTAGAGAGTCGAGTCTGCCTCCTGTTTGTCGCTGGAGCTTTCCGACTGACTTCTCTGTGTGCTACCAAGTGAAACTGTTGGTAGGCTTGATTAGTATGAGCAGGTGTATGTGCCTACTGATTTCACTTCACTGAACTTGGTTGACGAGCTCTATCATGTGTAGTTAGATGATCCTGCTGACTAGCTGATGATGTATAAACAGGTGTATGTTCCTGCCTATAGTACTCCACCGGAATTGCCTGGCAGGATTGGCGTGATGCTGCCAGACGAGTCTGCTGGACAACGGAATTAAAATGGGCAGGTGTGTGTTCCCGCTCGTTTCTTGCCACCAAGTTAGGTTGGTGGACTTCTCCAGAGATGGCAGAGATGAGAACTTTCTCACTGTTAACCGAATTTTGCCTCTGGCGATTCTTCTTGCCTACTCAGGTTCGAGGAACCTGAGCCGAATGCATGGAGTCGACACCCTCATCATGTTGAGGGCGCACTCCCACACGAGTCTGGTGGCGATTGTTGTTGGGAGCCCTCGGGAAGGACTCCTGCTTCCTTGAATTAAGGCCTTGAGGGATCTTCTCATTCACCTCCCAAGAATATGGGAGTGATGGTGATTGCCTTCTAGGGATAACGACCCGAAACGGTTTGAGACGGTGGTTAGCACTGCCTGCTTCTTGATCACTGATCGTCGTTGTTCAGATGACCGGTGTGAATTGTTCACTTGGAGGGCTTGTCGGGCAGCCTCCAGAGTTAGGATGGTACCATGTTGATGGTACTCCTTAACCAGCACATTTGACACCGAACGTTGAAGATGCTGAGTAGGTGATGTCATCCTCAGAGCGGAAGACGATCCAGTAGGAGTAGCAGCATTGGCATTCGCAGCAGCGGTATTCACAGGTGTGAACTTGAGAGCAGCCATTCTGGAAATGCAGAAGATCTTGGAAATGGTTGCATGTTTGATATAACAGATGTAATCAAGATAAATTCATCCACTACATATTTTGGATGATCAGATATGTCAATGCTTTTTTTTGTCCCTCTCATTGAGTTTTAAATAGGGGCCTAACAAATAGGGAAAACAACATTTTAACTTGGTTATGGATTCACGTCGGGTTCACCATTTTTTGTTTCCCTCGGAATTTGGGGATGCCCTCCTTGACTGAAGGTTCAAACATTACAATCAGTTTCTAACGGGTTTGTTCGTAGAATCGGAAACATCCAACGATTCCACATCCATTTGGACATACTTTCCAAAGGTAGGTTCTCATTAGTTTGTGGACTGATGAGGCTTAGGAATTTTCATTGGTCGAGAGGATGGGAGGTCGGACTCATCACACCTTTTTGAGTGGAATTATTGTCTACTCTGGTACTCTCTTTATTGATTTAAGTTATGTTCGTGAATCCTTATTACATTACCAAGTATAAAATGAGATTTCATTAAGATCTGACAATCAATGATTAAATATGTAGGAAATTTAGAGAATATTTTATATGTATTCAATGTTCTTCATCGATAGAGAATCATCTGTATTTATTAGAGATTATTGTTCAATGGTATTATTCGACACATTTATATAAGAGTCTCTTGGTCATTATGATGACCATGCTGGTTTTAAAGCCACTCAGTGGGGCACTTGAAGTTTATTTTCATTCAGAAGGACATGGATTATTTCAGAGTTGGGATCGAACCCGCAGATGGGCTACCTACGTATCCTTTGTTTAGAAAAGGAATTAGAAACCATGTAGTTCAAGTAAGGGAGTATGATTTTTATGATTGATTGCTCAAAGAAGAATGTCATAATTACTTTTATACTCTAAGCTCACGTGAGTCATGCTCGGTGTGGTAAACAGGAGGTATTGGTAAAAATCAGACAATTGTGCCATGAAAGATTCAATCATAAGAAATAATGTGGTATTTATGTATGTATGACTACCCAGATAAATGAAGATTAGGATTTAATTCAGGGAAGAAATCCAAGAACAGGGTCCATAAAGGTATATGTGTTTCATGGATATTTGAATACTATAACTTGGGGCTTACTCCTGAAAAGGATGCCCAAATTAAGAGATGACTTATTATTGGGTTTTACTCCTGAGAAGGAATCCCAGATCAAAGGTAAATTAGGCCTGGTTAAGAGAAATTAAGACTGGGGCTTACTCCTGAAAAGGAGGCCCAGGTTAAGAGACTTGAAAAATTAAGGGACATGGGGCTTACTCCTGAAGAGGATTCCTATATTTTAGACTAGGGATTACTCCTAAAAAGGAGGCCCATGTTAATGATTTTGACTGGGGATTGTTCCTGAAAAGGAGGCCCAGGTTAAGAATTATGACTGGGGCTTATTCCTGAAAAGGAGGCACGGGTTAATGATTTCTCTCATTTTAAAGGATGAGGTTGAATGAATGAAATCTCAATCATTCGTGACATATAGATGTGTAATTCACTAGTTCTTGAGAGATATTACATAGAATTCCTTTCAGATAAGGAAGTAAAATCAAGAAATCATTCCATAAATGGATTTGAAGAATGTCTTGAAGACTGAATCTTGAATAGGAGAGGTGGAATGGCTTAAGAGGTGTGAAATGGGAAAGAAGGGAACCCAAAAAAGGCAGGGGCGCGCAAGTCTTGGCAGGTGCGTAGGTAATGCGTGGGAGCGCAAGTCCTGGTCGCATAGGTATACCTGCGCGACTCATGGGTACCTGCGCAACGGTTAACCAGGAGGTTAATACTTGAGCGACTCTTGGTTAAAGCCTTTAGAATCATCTTGAGAATTTTTTTTCCAGAAACTCAGATTTGAGATCAAGGCACCCTAGTCTCTTCTCAAAGCTTCCAAAACACTTATAAGGTAATTTCTTACATAAAACTGAAGATCTAAAGAGATGAAGGAAGGCCTAATTGTTGGAACTCACCAACACTTGCGCGCCTGAGTGGCCAGCCCTAAAGGGAAATGGCCACACTTGCGCACTGCCTAACTCTTTCAATAGAACTTGCGCACCTCTCTTATGGAAGAACCTAAAGATGATTCTAAAGGCTTTAACCAAGAGTCGCCCAAGTATTACCCTGCTGGTTAACTGTCATGGAAGTACCCATGTGTCGCACAGGTATACCTGCGCGATCAGGACTTGCGCACCCACACAGTACCTGCGCGCCTTCCAGGACATGCGTGCCCCTACCTTTTTGGGTGCCCTTCTTGCCCATTTCACCCCTCATAAGCCATTACACCTCTCTTATTCAAGATTCAGTCTTCAAGACACTCTTCAAATCCATTAATGGCGTGATTTCTTGATTTTAATTCCTTATCTGAAAGGAATTATGTGGAATATCTCTCAAAACCTAGTGATTTACACATCTTTATGTCACTAAAGATTGAGATTTCATTCATTCAACCTCATCCTTTAAGATGAGAGAACTCATTAACCTGGGCCTCCATTTCAGGAATAATCCCCAGTCATAATTCTTAACCTGGGCCTCCTTTTCAGGAATAAGCCCCAGTCATAATCATTAACCTGGGCCACCTTTTCAGGAGTAACCCCAGTCTCAAATATGGGCATCCTCTTCAGGAGTAAGCCCCAAGTCCCTTAATATTTCAAGTCTCTTAACCTGGGCCTCCTTTTCAGGAGTAAGCCCCTGTCTTAATTTCTCTTAACCAGTCCTAATTTACCTTTGATCTTGGATTCCTTCTCAGGAGTAAAACCCAATCATAAGTCCTCCTAATTTGGGCCACCTTTTCAGGAGTAAGCCCCAAGTTAGAGTATTCAAATCTACATGAAACACATATACCTTTATAGACCTTGTTCCTAGATTTCTTCCCTGAAGTAAATCCTAACCTTAATTTATCTGGGCAGTCATACATACATATGTCCCACATTATTTCTTATGATTTCATCTTTCATGGCAAAATTATCTTATTTTTACCAATACCTCTTGTTTCTCACACCAAGCATGACTCACGTGAGCTTAGAGTGTAAAAGTAATTATGACATGCTTCTTTGAGACATAAATCATAAACATCATAATCCCTTACTCGAACTACGTGAGTTCTGAATCCTTTTCTAAAAAAAGGATACATAGGTAGCCCATCTGCGGGTTCGATCCCAACTCTGAAATAATCCATGTCCTTTTTAATGACAATAAACTTAAAGTGCCCCACTGAGTGGCTTTAAAACCATCATGGTCATCATAATGACCAAGATACTTCTATATAAATGTGTCGAAGGATACCATTGACCAAGAATCTCTAATAAATACAAATGATTCTCTATCGACGAAGAACCTCGATTACATATAAAAGATTCTCTAAATTTCATAAATATTTAATCATTGATTATCAGATCTGATGGAAATCTCATTTTATACTTGGTAATGTAATAAGGAGTCACGAATATAACTTAAATCTATAAAGAGAGTCCCGGAGTAGACAATAATTCCCCTCAAAAAGTTGTGATGAGTCCAACCTCCCATCCTCTCGACCAATGCAAATTTATAAGCCTCATCAGTCCTCAAACTAATGAGAGCCTACCTTTGGAATGTAGGTCCAAATGGATGTAGAATCATTGGATGTTTCCTGTCCTATGAACAAACCCGTTAGAAACCGATTGAAATGTTTGAACCTTCACGTCGGGTTCACCATTTTTTGTTTCCCTCAGAATTCGGAGATGGCCTCCTTGATTGATGTTTCAAACATTACAATCCGTTTCTAACGGGTTTGTTCGTAGAATCAGAAACATCCAATGATTCCACATCCATTTGGACCTACTTTCCAATGGTAGGCACTCATTAGTTTGTGGACTGATGAGGATCCGAAATTTGTATTGGTCGAGAGGATGGGAGGTCGGACTCATCACACCTTTTTTAGGGGAATTATTGTCTACTCTGAGACTCTCTTTATAGATTTAAGTTTTTTTTGTGAATCCATTTTACATTACCAAGTATAAAATGATCTTTCCTTCAGATCTGACAATAAATGATTAAATATGTAGGAAATTTAGAGAATCTTTTATATGTATTTGAGGTTCTTCATCGATAGAGAATCATCTTTTTTTATTAGATATTCTTGGTCAATGGTATCCTTCGACACATTTATATAGAAGTCTCTTGGTCATTATGATGACCATGCTGGTTTTAAAGACACTTAGTGGGGCACTTGATGTTTATTTTCATTCATAAGGAAATGGATTATTTTAGAGTTGGGATTGAACCTGTAGATGGGCTACCTATGTATCGTTTGTTTAGAAAAGGAATCAGAACCCACGTAGTTCGAGTATGGGAGTATGATGTTTATGATTGATGGCTCAAAGAAGGATGTCATAATTACTTTTACACTCTAAGCTCACGTGAGTCATGATCAGTGTGAGAAACAAGAGGTATTGGTACAAATCAGACAATTGTTCCATGAAAAATGCAATCATAAGAAATAATGTTGGACTTATGTATGTATGACTGCCCAGATAAATGGAGATTATGATTTAATTTAGGGAAGAAATCCAGGAACAGGGTCCATAAAGGTATATGTGTTTCATGGAGATTTGAATACTCTAACATGGGGATTACTCCTGAAAAGGAGGCCCAAATTTGGAGTGGAATTATGATTGGGTTTTACTCCTGAGAAGGAATCCCAGATCAAAGGTAAATTAGGACTAGTAAAGAGAAATTAAGACTGGGGATTACTCCTAAAAAGGAGGCCCAGGTTAAGAGACTTGAAAAATTAAGGGACTTAGGGATTACACTTGAAGAGGATTCCCATATTTGATACTGGGGATTACTCCTGAAAAGGAGGCCCAGGTTAATGATTATGACTGGGGATTATTCCTGAAAAGGAGTCCAAGGTTAAGAATTATGATTGGGGCTTATTCTTGAAAAGGATTCCTAGGTTAATGAGTTCTCTCATCTTAAAGGATGAGGTTGAATGAATGAAATATCAATCTTTAGTGACATAAAGATGTGTAAATCACTAGGTTTTGAGAGATATTCCATAGAATTCCTTTCAGATAAGGAATTCAAATCCTGAAATCATTCCATAAATGGCTTTGTAGAGTGTCTTGAAGACTTAATCTTGAATATGAGAGGTGGAATGGCATAAGAGGGGTGAAATGAGCAATAAGGGCACCCAAAAAGGCAAGGGCGCGCATGTCCTGGCAGGCGCGCAGGTACTACGTGGGCACGCAAGTCCTGGTCGCGCAGGTATACCTACGTGAAACATGGGTACTTGCACGATGGTTAACCAACAGGGTAATACTTGAACGACTCTTGGTAAAAGCCGTTAGAATCATCTTTTGGTTCTTACAGAAGAGTGGTGCACAAGTTCTATTGAAGGAGTTAGGTGGCGCACAAGTGTGGCCATTTCCCTTAAGAGTTGGCCACTCAGGCACACAAGTGTTAATTAGTTTCAACAATTAGGACTTCCTTCCCCTATTTAGATCTTCCGTTCTAAGTAATAAATTACCTTAGAAGTGTTTTGGAAGCTTTGAGAAGAGACTAGGGCGACGGGAGCTCAAATTTGAGTTTCTGGAAAAAATCCTCCCCAAATGGGGGGCCCACATGGTCTATATATAGGCTGGAGAAGACCCCTAGAGGTTATCCTTTAGGGCGCGCATGTCACTTGCACGACCATTAGGCATCGTATAAGTGTACTTGTGTGACAGTGATGGAACTTGCATGGCACTTGTGCTTTTCAGGCCTTGTTCATGCCTTTGTCGATTTTTGATGTTTTCTTCAAAGGATGAATCAATTTGTGCTAAGTAATTTCCCTTTACATTCTTTTTGACAATGTGATGAAAAAGGAGAGTCAACACCTGCTACTACTAGGGACACATGATCTCAATTTAATAAAGCTACATATAAAAATAACTAAAATGAAAAGAATGCCTTTTACTATTCTCTAGGTGATGATGAATTCAATAGAATATCTACTTGTAAAACTTCATATGAAATTTGGGATACTTTAGATGTTTCCAATGAGGGAACAACTAATGTTAAATAAATGAGACTAAATACATACACTATTAAATATGATAATTTTAAAATGAAGCCTCATAAACCTATCTTTGAAATGTATCTCAACTTACACAAAATAATTAACACTATGAGTCAGCTTGGAAAACCAGTGGAAAGAAAGGAAAAAATCATGATAATGCTTCGATACCTACCTGACAGGTGGTTGGGAACTTCTGTTTCCATCTGAGAATCTTGTGACATAAGAAAGATACCAGTAAAGGAACTAATAGGAAAGGATATGATGTATGAGAAAAACCTTACGGTGAACCAAGAAGTATATGAGGAACCAAGGAAGAAGTAGGTAGCATTTAGGCCTACAACCACACTGAGCAAAAACAAAGAAAATTCTCAAGTTCTTGTAGACAGTTCCACTAGTGAAGAGTCAGATTCAGACAGTGATGAGGAGATGGATCATCTATAAAAGAGATTAAAAAAGTTCCACTGAAATAATTAATTATTTAAAAAGTCAAAATACAAGGGAAAGTATGATAGTAGAGGAAAATGGAAGAAAAAAAATTGAATGACAACTGAAATGAAATACTCTAATATGAGTGCAAATGAAAATTTCATTTGAAGGCAGTTTGTCCCAAGCTTAAATTTAAGAGGAAATATGAAGAAAAGGTAAAAGGATATAAATAGTCTATGAAAGATACCTGGAGTGCTTCGGAAGAAAGCTCCACTAGATCTGATTCTTCTAATAGTGAATAGAACAATCAGGCCAACTTATGTTTCATGACAGAAACATATTAGGAAACACTTAACTCTCTTATACATTAGTCTTATTACTCTAGTAATAAGAGTGAGTCACATAATGATAAAGATATGACTAAGGATGAACTATTTGAATATTGTGAAATTCTTGAGGAACCCTTTAATGAGCTCAATGACAAATATAAATCATTAAAGAGACATCATGATTTAAATGAAAATTGTAAGTCAAGTCTGGGAATTGAAAAAAGAAAAAGTCTCCCAACTGTTAAAGGAAAACACTAAACATAATTTATCCAATGAGCAACTAAGAAGATATATTGAGAAGTTTACTGGAGGTAGAGATACCTTGACTCAGTTTCTAGGAAAATAGATTTCCCCAACATATAAAAATGTTTTAGGATATCAACCAGGACAGAGAAGGATAATTAAAACTAAATTTATTCCAAAATCAGGACAATTCATAGCTAGTTCATGTTTTGGACCATTCCATTAAAAACAATTATCTAAAAGACCGAACAAATTGTTTATGTCTCAAAATATATCTATTTATTATAGGAAATCTGTGAGTCATGTATGGGTTCCCAAAGTTTTCTTTGCTAACCTCTTAGGACCCAAGCAAATCTGGGTACCAATGTTAACCCATGTATAATCTATTTTGTAGGGATCTTTCATAAATAGTTCCTATAAAACACTATGGTACTTGGATAGTGGATGTTCAAGACATATGACAGGAGATTACTCATGCTTTAGGAGCCTAATCAAAGTTAACGGTGGTCGCATAACTTTTGGTGATAATGCTAAAGGGGAAATAGTCATCTTAGGCCAGATTGGTAACCCTTATACAGAATTAATTTCTAAAGTACATATTTTTGATGAATTAAAGTACAATTTACTTAGAATCTCTCATTTGTGTGATGATGGTTTTAATATCAAATTTGAAAATGATGCATGTAATGTTTTTAATTCCAAAAATGATTTAATATTTAGGACTATCATAAATGAGAATGTGTATGTTGTTGACTTCAATTATTTAGCTAAGAAAAATGTTTCATGCTTAAATGCTTTTCATAAGGAATCATGGATGTGGCACAGAAGATTAGGAAACTGCAGTGTCCACTCACTTAGGAAACTGAGTAGGAAATGTTTTGGTAGAGACATACCTAAACTAGAATTCCCACATAACAAAGTGTGCAATCTCTGTCAAAAGAGAAAGAAACACAAATATTCATTCAAACCAAGGAATGAAGTTTCTACTTCTCAACCACTTGAGTTGGTTCACATGGATTTGTTTGGGCCATCAAGAGTTTCAAGTCTAAATGGGAAGAACCATGTTTATGTTTTTGTAGATGATTTTTCTTGGTACACTTGGGTATACTTTATATCTAAAAAAATGACGGCTATTATTATTTTATTAAATATTCCAAGTTTGTAGAAAACCTTAGTGGACATAGAATTAAGAGCTTGAGAAGTTGTCATGGCCATGAGTATGAATATCAAAAGTTTGAATCCTATTGCTCACACAATGGCTATAGTCACAATTTTTCTTCTCCTAGAACACCTCAACAAAATGGATTCATGGAAAGAAGAAATAGGACCCTTTATAAAATTGTTAGGACTATGCTTAGTGAGTATAATCTACCAATTTATTTTTGGGCTGAAGCTGTAAATACAACTTGTTATACCATTAATAGAGTCTTGATTAGATCTGTTCTTAAGAAGATCCATTATTTTCTTTGGAACAATATGAAGCCTAATGTTAACTACATCAGACTTTTTGGTTGTAAAGTATTTATCTGTAACATAAAGGACTATCTTGGAAAGTTTACCTCCAAGAGTGATGAAGGAATTTTCCTAGGTTACTCAATCCCAAGTAAAGCCTATAGAGTATTCAATAAGAAACCCAAATGTGTGGAAGAGTCGGTTCATGTAAAATTTTATGAGACTAATCCACATGAATCCAAAACCTATCTCGAACATCTTGAGGAAGATATGTCAATTCTGAACCTTAATGATAATCATAGTGAATCCTCTATAAAAGTAACTTGTTCTGGGAATCTTCCAGAATCTGTACCTATTGTTTCTGAACGAATAGACAATCATTAGGAGACTATTTCAACTCTTTCTAGAGGTATTTGAACTCTCAAGAATCATCTTTTAGATTTTGTAGTAGGTGATTAACATCAAGGGACACAAACTTGATCTTCTTTGAAAAAATCTGGTTGAATATCAAGCTTTTCTTTCAAAGATTGAACCCAAAAATATTAATGATGCTATCAATGTTGAATTTTGGGTAATGTCTATGCAAGAATAATTAAATCAATTTGAAAGAAACAAAGTCTGTGAACTAGTTGAAATACCTAAGGACACTTTGACAATATACACTAAATGGTTTTTTAAAAACAAAGTTGATAAGTCAGGAAATATAGTTAGAAACAAAGATTGGTTTGTTGCACAAGGTTACATTCAAGAATAATGAATAGACTACAAAGAAACCTTTGCTTCTATAGCAAGACTAAACCCATTAGGATACTAATTTCTTATGCAGCTCATATAAATTTCAATCTTTATCAAATGGATGTCAAAAGTGCTTTTTTAAATGGGTATATAGTTGAGGATGTGTTTGTTGAACAACCCCCTGGCTTTAAAAATATGGATTTTTCAACCCATGTTTTTAAACTTTCTAAAGATTTATATCATTTAAAGCATGATCCAATAGCTTGGTATGATAGACTTCGATCCTTTCTTATTTCAAAAGGTATTAATAAAGGAATAGTGTATGCTACATTGTTTATTAAAATGATTTCCAAAGATATTTTAATAGTACAAATTTATGTAGATGATATAATTTTTGGATCTTTTAAAAATTATTTATATAGTGATTTTTCAAAAATAAAGAAAAATGAATTTGAAATGAGTTTAACAGGAGAACATAAAATTTTCTTTGGATATCAGATTTTTCAAAATAAAGATGGTATTATATAAAATAAAATTATATATTCTAACGATATTTTAAAACGTCTTGGTTTTGATGGTAGTAAAGGTAGTGATACACCTATGAGTACTACATTTATGTTGTATGGTGATGAAGCTGGAGAACCAATGCATCAAACCAACTACTGAGGTATGATAGGGAGTCTTCTCTACATTAGTGCTAGAAGTCCTGATATTATGTTTAGTGTACACATTTGTTCTCTCTTTCAAGATAATCCAAAATAATCTCAAATTAAATGTTGGTAAAAGTATTTTAGAATATCTCAAATATACTCCCAACTTAGGACTATTATATCCAAGAGGAAAACGGTTTGGTTTAATATGTTATTTAGATGCTGACTTTGCTGGTTGTAAGTTAGATAGAAAAAGCACATTTGGGACATGTCACATTTTAGGCAAGTCACTAGATTCATGGTGTAGTAAAAAATAGAATTCTGTTGCATTATCTACTACCGAGGCAGAATACATTGATGTTGGTAGTTGTTGTGCACAATTTTTGTGGATGAAACACACTTTACTATACTTTGGATAGCAATTCAAACATGTCTCCATTAACTGTGACAACACAAGTTCTATTAACATTTAGAGAAATCCAATATCTCATTCTTGATGAAAGGATATTGACGTAATACATAACTTTTTGAGAGATCATTATCAAAAAGATGATATAACTCTTGAGTTTATTGGGACTAAACATCATCTTACTGATATATTCACTAAACCCTTAAATTATTTGAGAATGAATTACATCAAACATGAATTAGGAATGACAAATCAGTAACTGATATTTATAAAACCAATCTTTATAAAACCAATCTTTATAAAACCAATATTTATAAACCCGTGCTTTCTAAAACCGATCTTTGTGAAACCGATCTTTGTGAAGCCAATCTCTGTGAAACCGATCTTTTTGAAACCCGTCTTTGTAAAACTAATTTTTTTGAAACCGATATTCTTGAAATTGATCTTTGTAAAGCAATTTTTGTGAATCCAATTTTCTTGAAACTGATCTTTCGGAAACAGATATTTTTGAAACTGATTCTTTGACACCGATATATTTAAGGGCTATTTTGTAAATTTCGTCTACATTAAGTGAAACGACGCTATTTATCTCTTTTAAACTTGTCGCATTTAAATTTTTATTTTGTATGGTTTACAATCTCTAAATGATTTATTAATTCCAATCCATCTAGACCTTTGACCTTATCCATAGACATAAAGCCTTCTACATTTAGTCACTCTCTCTCTCTCTCTTGACTCTCGACCTCCCAACAGAATTGGAATCTGAAGCTTTGTCATGGCTAGGACTAAGCGCTCAATGGAAGAAACTTGAATATCACCTCCTACTAAGTGTCAGAATGGTGAGTCTAGTGGGACTATGAAACCGTGATTAGAAATTCGTGTAGTTACAGGTGAAAAGGAAGTGTCTTCATAGTGGCTTCTGTCAAGAAAATCATTTCTTCTAAAGGTGATGGAATCTCAAGGGTGTCTCAGCTAGTTTAACAACAATGAAAGACCATGTTATCCCCACCTGGTGAATGAGTTCATACACCATTTTGGTATATCACTAGATGAATTCGAGACAGTAAAGATGAAATCTGTGTTAAAAGGAATGGAAGTATCTTTTTCATCTAAGGAATTGGATAAACACTTAGAGGTACCTCATGAAGGTGTCTATGTTGACTATCCTGGTAATATTCCATATTCATCATATTTTTTCATATGAAGATGATATTAAGGAGACGACTAGAAATGAATAATCTAGGAGGACTATTGCAAATGAATTTGAAGGAGAAGTGAGATTTCTTTTTATGTTCATAAAACATCAAATCTTCCCAAGGAAGGGAGATTTCTTTACCGTGAAATATCATGATGTCTTCTTGATTTTTTTTAAAACATGGAATAATGGTGAATTTGTGCATATATCTCAGAGTACATATTTATGATTTGATTAAGCCATCTAAGAAGGAAACCTTCTTATACTATCCGAGTATGATTCCTTCCATGTTGAAAAAATTATACTGTGTAGAGGATGGAGATGAAATGATAACTGCATGTAGTTGTTTTTGTCTTCAAAGAGACATTTGTAAAAGGATGAAAATTATCTAGAACCCATGGATGAGATGATGGGTAGGAGATGAAGAATGGTTGAATGAGGAGTTCAATCTGGTTGACCATCCTTCTAGACCAAAGGACCATGTTGATCCAAGTCTCAAATCAGGAGAAGTTCCAACTTATTCTAATGAGGAAGCTAAGGATGATGTTCCTAGGGAAGAAGCATCTCCTTTTGATGATTGGAGTGATCCTGATATTGCTGAAAGTCCCAAGGATATGAATTGTGGACCTTTTAGTCCACCTATGGAATTTATTTCAAGATAAACTATTTTAGGTGATAAAGAAGTGGAAGAAACTAAAGTTATTGGAGTTAAAGGTTATGTTAGCAAATCAGATGAGGAATCTGATGATGATGAATATTTTGATGGTGATTGTGATAATGGTGATGATGGTGGAAGTGTTGAGCATGTGAGTGACTCTCTAAAAGTGGGACAAAAAGTTGTTGAAAGATCCAGTGAGGAATCTGTTCGTGGAGCTGGTGATGGTGTTGAGAATATTGATCAACAGAACGATGTTGTACATGAGAACAGACCACTCCATCCCAATGCTGAAAACCAAGATATCATTCAAGAATCGAATGAACTTATGGATGCTATCTAGGAGGAAGAAGATATATTTCCCCTACCTCAAATTGAGGAAGTACCTCATGAAGCTGAAGAAGACACAGCTCAGGCAGAACCTGATGTTCGGTTGGTTCCTGTCCCCTGACAAGGGGTTATGGCTAGAGACCAGGATGAGGAAATTGATGATATATATGTTATTCCAGAGCCTCAGAAAAGAAGGATAAGAATTGATACCGTTGAGCTAAGAGATTGGACATGTACTAGAGAGTAGAATAGTAATCCAGGATATAATATTTTTGGTTTAGAATATAACTCAGATGAGGAGATGGTACCTCCCAATCATGTTCCACATGTCTATGCTGACCTAGAGCATGTTGCACCTTTTCCACCAGTTTCATCTTCATTAGTAGACCCAGTTGCTCAGTCAGTTCCCAGTGACTATGTAACTAAGGCTGGATTGGGAAATATTAAGAATGAGATATGTGAGTCTGTGTGATCTTTAGTGGGATCCAGAAATGAACCCTCTACCTCAATAAGTATATCATATGATGATGCAGAAAAAATTACATGAATATAGATTCAGTATACTCAACTGAATCTTATTACTATAGTAGAAACCATTATTAGTCACAACACCTTTCTAAGAGAGTAAGTAAGAAAGATGAGAAATTAGCTTAATTCCTTAACCTCTAACATCAATACCATCTTTATTGGTGTCTGGAAGTTCTTAGGATCTTGTTAACTCATCTACTCAGTGTAGATTTGAAAAAGTTGAAAGAAGAGGTTGGAAAAATGTTGGTTGGCCCATCCAGCTCTAGGAGTGGGAGAAGTGTTGTTGCTGATTTGGAGTCTCTCAAGGCTGTGATTAGAGAGGAAAATAAAAATCTCCAGAGTGTTTCAGATAAAGAAAACCTTGAAAAAGTTCATAGGAATATAGATCTTGTGTACAATATAGTCAGACAATTCACAAATGAAGCCTCTGCAGCTCAGAAAGAAATTCGAGAAAAGGTGGATAAGTATTTCACTAATATATATACCAAGCATTACCTCATCAATAGTTTCATGTTTCTGGTAGAAAATCATCGAATTCATCCCATTACAAAAGCATAAAAAAAATATAGTTCTCCAATTTAAAGAGTTTACACCACTGCTGAGTAAATTTATGGAGAATAAGGATGAATTTGAGAAGGAAATTAAATATAGAGGAGAAATCATTAATGAATTCATCAACCAGCTAAAAACTTATCTGCATGTTCATGCCATGGCTATTGTGGTCCATCCAGCTGCTACAATTGGTACTACCTCTCAGCCTCCTGCTCCAATGACTGTCTCTCAAGCTCTTACTCAAATTCGACGAATCATTACTGAGTAGTTTCCAAGTCGTGTGTTGTCAGAGAGAAGGCCTACACTTGCAGCTACTGTTCCTACAGGTGTTTCTCTACCTGGTTTTGTAATCAGATCTCCTACATCATCTACCACTCCCAAACCATCTCCTTCTCCATTGGATATTTCCTACAAAGTCAAATCTTTTTTTCATCCTAACCCTTACTGATGGATTGTTTCTTTTTGATATGGATTTGGTATTTTTTGTTTTCCTTGTACTCTTATGACTTTTAATAAAAATTCCTATGGTGTCCTTCTTTTATCTTATTTCTAATTATGGCTTTTCTCTTTTTGTTAGTCCAATAAAGGGGAGTAAATAAGGATGGCATATACTCTCCTTATTCCATTTAGTGAGGAGGGGGATTTGTTTTACAAAAATTCTATCAATAACAAACTTTAGATATATTAACAATTACATTCAGCTATGTCAAGGCTATCTTTATTCTATAATATGTATGTATACCATAATTTGTGGTTATCAAAAATAGGGGGATTGTTGGACCCCTGATGATATTATATTTTTTCATAATGACAAATAATTCCAATATACAGATTCTAATCATTCAAGCCAGTTCAATAACTCTTTTTAAATCAATTATGTCCTAGAGAAACATATACTTTAATACGTAAATTGATTATAGTCCTGAATAAATATGTTTAAAAGTGTATTTTTATATTTACTATGATTAACACTTCGTCTTGTAATGGTATATGCAATAAAGACTCTTCATAATATTTTTTCGATTCCTTGAGACTGATGTTTGACTCACCGATGTTCGAAAAATTGAAGTTGACACACCAAAATTGTAGTCCACACACTGAAACCAAATCCAACACACCGAGACCGAAGTCTGACAGACCGATGTTATTTGACTAAAGTATGACACACCTATGTTGACACAACTAAGTTCGACAGACCGAAGTAGACACACCGAAGTCGACACACCAAAGTACAACACATAGAAGTATGACACACAGAAGTTGGCACACCAAAGTTTGACAGACCAATGTATGAGACACTAAAGTTATACACACTGAAGATGACAGACCGATGTTATCAAACCAAAGACAACAGACTAAAGATGACTCATCGATTGATATAAATAACTGTTTCCATTTTCTTAATTCATATTTATTTCTAACAGTCATATTTAGACAAATTAATGTTTTTGACATTATTTAATGTTGTCTGTAGGTGTATCTATAGACTTGTATGAGGTACATGGACTTGAGAAAATTTTTATTCCTAGAGGATCATGGAATATAAAAGGACCTCATAATTCACATTAAAGAAAGAGAAGCACACAGTGCGGTTCAAGAAGAAGAACTTGCTGAGACACAGACTGTGTGAATGCCAAAAGAGAAGAACTAAGCGCTTGAGATAAGAAAAAGACTGTAACAAGCTACCTTCTCCAAAAAGGCTCAGTATACACCGAAACATTAAGGAGCTGAACCTTTTCACTCCTCGAAGCTAGATTATAGAAACTGTGATACTCTGTTCTGAAGACAACTTCTAGAAGAATACTCAAATACCATTTTCTCAACATTCATTGTGTCTAGAGCATTACTTCACAACACATAGATAATTCTTAACTCAATTCACTTTCCTAAGTCTGTTGTGTTTTATATTCACTATTTGAGAAGTGTGTATATTTTTTTACACACACTGTCTCTTAAGTATAAGAGGAGGACATCAAACTACCCTTACACTCAATCACTTCTTACATTTTTTCCCTTTAATAACCATGGTAGAGGTCAAGTGTGACCTAGACAGCCGGGTGTGCTGCTGTAAAACTCGATCTAGGGTGTGGATCAAAAGTTTATTTATATAAACAGCATGGTGGAAGGTGATCACCAAGTGGAGAGGATTAAGTCTCTGATTGAGACTGAACCTCTTGTTTATATTGTTGTGCCAATCTTAAATTACTCTGTTTTCGTTTATCAGTGGCTTATATTTTTCCAATACAAGAAACTGTTTTTAATTTAACTCTGATAGTCAGTTTTGGTTAGTGTGTATATATGATTAACTCAGTAAACCGGTTTAAAAATATGAATTAGTGATTAAATTTATTCAACTGAGGACTAATAAACCTTATAGAAACATGTTTGCCAATTAAATGTTTATATCTCTACTGCCTTAATTGACTGGGCTATTTTGAATTGGTGGAATTTTATTATAAAGATTTTAACATAAATTTTAATTGGAACTCAATTCACCCCACCCCCTCTTGAGTATCCACTCTGACCAAAAATGGTAAATTCCAACCCCAATATAACGCTGATTAAAAGATGACAACAGATGGTCTGTGGCATCATAAAAATTTTCCTCAACATGACCCTTCTAATTGTGTTTTGAAGGATATTCTGATTGAAAATAACATGAGTTTTTTTTATTTCCTCTTGCAAGTATGATTATGAAATAAACCATCAAATGTTTTTTTAACATAATTTCATATTTAATTATTTCTTAAATCTCTAAAATAGATATATCGATAAAAAATTTGTCATCTATCCACATGTAGCTTCATGTGAAAATTTCAATATTAAAAGTTCTATTGTATCAAAGAAGTTCGGAGGGAATATTTTAATCAATATACAAAAAATTAAAACAAATTTATATGGAATAATCAATTGATCATAATTTGATATTTCCACAAAAATTTCTGGGAAAAAATAAGATATTTTGGTGAACGGGTCAATCATTGAAGAATTCAATATCCTTCTAAGAACAGAATGTAGTAATCATCTAATTTTTCATGGATGTCATGACTTATTAATACTATAATATGCCCATTTCAAACCAAATTATACAATTTTGTAGAATAACCATATAGTAACATCAATTGTATAGAACTTTTATTGAATAATAAATGTATTTCCTTATAAAGTGAGTATGATTCCTTTAGATTCATTAAATTGTGTGGACATTCATCTTAAAATAATTCATGTTCATGACATCTGTACATCTGAGAAAGATCAAATCATTTTTTATATTTTGTTAAGTCTTACAAGGTACGTCCAACACGGTATAAAATATGTTATCAAAAAACCATTCTTCTCAATATACATTGCAACTAACATGTGATGAACCAAAACATTAGACAAATACAGAAGGTCCCAACAAATACTATACTTTATCCAATTATGATATCTCACAAAACCATTTACTTTTTATTCATTTATAGTTGAACCAAAAGCAATAGAAGCTAATGTAGATATGATATATTTTACATGAATACATGAAAGAATTTCTACATGTTCAAATCAATTAATTCTGAATTTTTTAAAATTATTTTTGTTCCTTAAAAAAGGTTGATCATCAGGAAGAAATATATTATAGTCAAAATAAATAGAATTTCTCACATATCTAAGCATAATTTATTTATTCCCAATTATGCCTCACATACATGATTTTAGTTCCAGTGTACTTCATCCAGATAACATAACACACACTAGAAAGCCACAGATCGTCCACGTTAATGCGGACATCAATGTAAAATTCAGATATTTAACAACAAAAATGTTGTCACATAGTTGTTCCATAATGAAACTAATTCATCCATTAGTGGATTTAAATAAATATTTTTATTATTATTAGGATGTCATAAAATTAATGGAATTAAATATATATATTCCTCCTTCATCAATGTCTAAGGAGGTATGTTTTATGGAGTAAAAAATGGACCTGTATGACTATTGACTACCATAAGAACCAAATGGACAAAAACCATTAGTAGAAAGACCAAAATGTATGTTATGAGGATCAGATGAAAAAGAGGGATGAATCTAATAAATGTATTTACATTAATAATCATCACATGGATAATTTAAACTTTTAATAATAGAAATATTATATTTATTCAATGTCATCAATGCAGCTATGTTGACAGGTATAAATAAATTTTGTAAACAAGCTGTAGTCGGAAAATACCTCAACAGTTTTATAGGAAATATAGACATTACTTGTTGTGTATCTGTATACCTTGTTTCTCCACGTGTTGGAAAATTAACTAATTATTCATAATCATAATAGTATGACATGTACCCATTTGAACACACGTGACTCTTCTGATAACTAAGAGATAAATTATGGACCAACCACTTACTATCATAGAAACTTCTAGCTAATGTATTTCCATTAAGAAACAAAAAAATTCCCAATGATAAAATCTTACCCTATTATCTATTTAACAATAAAAAATATGATTTAATTTCCATAAATTTTATATCAAATACATTTTTTCACATATACAATTATAGATATAAATAATCCTTAGATGACTTAGAAAAATTATAATATTGATAAGGTTCTGATTTAGGATTAGGAATAACATTTTGAGGTGTAGTTTCTTGAATATGTGAGCCAGCTACCACATGTATTAAATTCTGAAATCATGGATCCAGAACCCAAAAAAAATTATTATGTTAAATTATTTTCACCATGTTGACACCAAAAAATTTAATATATATAAAAAAAATATGAACTATATGATGTCTAACATTGTCAAATGTTTTTAATCACTTAATATTACATTACTTAAATGGGGATTAAACTGTTCCCTTATAATCAAATTATAAATTTTATAATTCAAATGATATAAATATTTCAACAATCTCAATGTATACATGATTTATAGATGATCCATTTATATATTTTTTTGATTATTTATCCAATCATGATTAATAAATAGAAAATATTGTTGACTTCTAAATACCATAGTTATCTTAACTAACAATATAAAAAAGAATAACTATTACTCATTGTAAATAATTAAAAATTATTATTATCTTTCAAAACCTTTGAATATTATATGGAATTTGATCAGAGTGAGGAAATAAGTTAGAACTGTATTATAGTGTTCCTAGAGGCTCAGTGCAGATTGAATAAAAATATTGAATATATTATATGGCACAAATTTTATTTTATTGAAAATAATTGAATATATTCAGAATTCTACCTCATATAAAAAATATGAGACCTCGGCTAGGTTCGAGATATAGGGTTTACCCTAGGCATGATATTACTTTTGTGAGTGTTAGGAGTTTGGTAACATCCCATATGATGGTAATTAATTTAATATTTTTATTATAACTTTTTAGATAAAAATATAATTATCTCTAATGGTGTATCATATTATAAATATGTGATCACTATTAGGTCTAAGATGCGGGGTTTTCAATATATGTGACATTGCATTCTTGAACATTATTTGTTTTGTAACATCACATGGGATGATAATTCATTTAATATTTTAATTATATTTATTAAAAAAGTTTTTTGTATCTCTATAATGGTGTACCAAATCAAAATTATGACACACTATTATGTCGGGGTTGCCGAGTTTACCCTAGGAATGAAATGAAATTTTTGCACATAATGTGTTTGGTAAAATCGCACGTGAGAGTAACCTTTTTAATATTTTTATAATTAAATATAATTTACAAAATTTATACGAATTATTAATACAAAATCTAAGTGAATTGTGATGAAATTATAATATTTTTTATTATTTTTTATATTTTTTAATAAATTTATTATAATATTTTATAATTAACTCTAATAGTTTAAATTTATTAATATTATGGTATGACTAATAATTAAATTATTTATATTATTTAATTTTTTTTACTAATTTTAAAAATTATTAAAACATTGATAATAATTTCTTATTTTTTTGTGAATTTTTAAGATTTTTTTCAATTTTTTTACAAGGTATTAAAAAAATTTCTTACTAATTATTATGAGCTAATTTTTTAATAAATATTACTTATTTTTAATTATTATTGTTTTTAAATCCAAAAAATCGTTATAATGTTTTCTTACTAAAATAATTCATATAAATTTCATTTTGATAAGACGTTTTCTTTAAAATAATTTTGATATCATTTTTATAAAACACACATTTCATATTTATTTCATATGTTATATATATATTACATAATTTATTAATCATAAATATTTACATCAAATTAATTTCTACATATTTTTTAAACAAATATACATATCAAATATACATACATATATAAATAAGTACATACATACATACATACAATCATGCATACATATATACATACGTACATACATATATATATATACATACATACATACATATATACATACATACATACATACATACATACATACATACATACATACATACATACATATGTATTAATATATATATCAAAACCATAGATGTTTTTTAACATTTGTTGATTCTAGTTTTGAAAATTAAAATGTTTTAATTTTCCATGTAAAATTATATCGATATTATTATTATTATTATGTGTTTTTTGTTTGGGATTTCCTTATATTGTGCCTCTATTTGGGCGTTTGGTGATATCAAGCTGTTTGTTGGGATATTCGCTTAGCATTCTTATCTTTTAGTGCACCCTATCATACAATTCCACCTTGGAGATCCTATTAAGAGGAGTTCTGATGGATTATGATTAAATATTCATCTGACATCTCTAATTTGAGTTTTTTTTGCTTCTTATTGATCCTTATCTACTATCGTGTAACTGCTCCTCGCCTACCATGTGTCCACTGCTTTCTTCTTTTTATTGCACCAATAAGTATTTTAAATCCTTCCCAACTCACTCATCCATCTATGAGTCCCCTCAAAATTCATACATGTCATCCCTTCACCTCTGCTTGCTTGTACTACTGTTATCTCTTCAGATCTTCTTTTTATGGTTTGGTTCTTCATCTTCAGTATCTGTTTTCCAGAGAGCTGAGAGTGGAGGAGCTTCATCAGTTCTCTACATTGATGCCTTCACATTCCCCTATTCTGGTGTCCCATCTGATAGAGACCAGAACCCTCACAATTCTTATTCAGTAGACATTTTTTCAATATGAACCAGGAACGGTAGCCAGGATCTCCAGCTAACTCTTCTAAGGTTCATAGTGTAGTCCTGACTTTTGAATGGTTTTATTTATTTTTATTTATGTTTTGTGTTTAATCTTCTTTCTTCTTCTCGATCAAGGTTCGGGTTGTGTGTGTCATTATTTCTAGTTCAAGGGTGTACATTACCATCTATATGTCAATATTCCTCATTGGCTCATAGAGTAATGAGGTCCCTATTCTCTTATAGTTTCTATGGTTTTCATGCATTTTACTTTACTTTACTTTCTCTATTGTATGTTTCTTATTTTTCATAATAATAATTTTTTGTAAAGAGTTTATTATTTTGCAGTAGGACTAAAATAGTCCAAACCACATAAATTCTTGTGTTATTTATATTTCTAGCTTCTCTATTGTTGTATGATCTTCCATACAACTTGTTTTTCATTTATTTTTACCTCTTCTTTTCAATTTTTTTGAGACTCGAATCTTATTTGTTGTTTTTGTTTTTTTAGGGATTGTCTATTCTGACGTAACACCCTCATCCTAATTCAATATTTGTATCAGAGCCATTATATTTAAAATTCTCATGAAATATCATAAACAAGAGGTTGAAAATTTTTAGGTTGAAAAAATATTAACTTATGGAGAATGAAAATGAGGGCGCTTCTTGTCCATAATGGAATAAAATATTCTCTTTTTTGTCCAAATAATTATATTGTAACATTCTCTACTAAAGGAAAATCAGCTACCAGCTATGTTGATATTGAACCTAGTATACATTAGATGGTGAATTGTATGAAATTGTTAAACTTAGGTGATAATTTTCTATTAGAAGTCTGGTGTGAAACTACTATTAAGGGAATATGGATTAAGCATGGATGTTTATATATGTATAAGTATCATCTTTATTGTCTATATTAGACAATGTGATTTTATACATTTAAAATGGAATGTGGCTCTTCTTATACTATTCATCATGATAATTTTAATTATATATTTCTACACAAATCTAATATAGATGTTAAAATAATCGATGAAGACTTGGAAATAATCTTATTTACTAACATTATTGATTATTTTAACTCATTAAAAGACAATGTGGTGTACGATAGAGGATCAATCACATTATAAGAGGTTATGTTTATTGTGTTATCTCAATAAATTAAAAAAATTGTTTTAAGGGTGATTTTAATGTAGCAAAATCTAATCCTCAAGAAATGAAAAGTTGGGTTCAATTGAAAGATATGAAAGGAAATAAAATAACTGGTTTACAAATTTATGGTGATTTGAGTCTCGTAAGACCGACCATATAAAAAAGTATTATCCATAATATAAAAATGAAGATAGTATGGCCCAATCTCATGTGGTATTCTCTTACTCCACCACTGCATATGTTCATTAATTTCTATTTTTAGTCCCTTTGTTATAATGAAGTCATAAATTCATTTTAGTCTCTATTCTATGATCCTTGGATGGGGGCTATAGTGACCCTGATTTTTTTACATTACTTTTACATCATTTTAGAGATAAAAAACATATAATAATTACCCAATGAGCATAAAAAGGTTTAGTGTCTTGAAAAAACTATGACTGTACATAAATTTTACAACATAAATATAAAAAATAATTAAATTCCTTCTTCTCTGGCTTCTTAATGGTCCTTGAATTCTCCATAGTACAAGGAGTCATGTGAGGATATACATCAAAATAGGGTGAGCTAAAAGCCCAGTTAGAGGATAGATAAGAACATGAAACTATATTACATGGGGTGAGTTTAATCATTTTCTTCATAATATAGGCATAGGATCACAAGCATTAGACGAAGCATTATAAAAAGTTATTGAATATGGAAATGCGTAAAAATGATACATCATGTACTAGTGTTCAACTAACACACATAGTTTTGAACTAAGATAGCATCATATTCATGAATATTTCACAATAGTCAAGAGTTTCTTGACATTACCCAATGAATTGAAGTGATATATAATTCTTGGAACACCTGTCACATCATAACATTTAAATTGTGTTATATAATTCAGGGTTCACCTTTCACATCATAACATTTACAAAAGCAAGCATGAAACATAGAAAATATAACAACAATTAATATAAATTACCTAGGAAAAGGAATTAGGTTTTTCTCAAAAGCATACATTCATAAATATTGGGTTCCCAAATGAAAGGTCGAATGCCAGAATTGAAATAACAATCAGCAACCTTGAGTTAGAATTAAAAGGTGTGTGTTGAAAGAATATTACTTTTGGAAGACATTATGTTTTTCATAAAATATAGTAGAAAACATGTATATCCTATAAAAGATAATATAATTATGAAGAAATTATTTTTATGGTATAACCATACTGAAAATGGTGGTAAAGAGGGAAAACCCAAAGAAAGAGAGTTGGGTTCAAGAAACCCCCTCACCTTTTGTCTAAAAGCATTCATCTCATTAATATCAAGTATAATAATGTTAGATTAATTAAATTACAATTTAAATACATTTTATAAATTAATATTATTCATTCTGTTGTTATTATGTTATTTTATAGGCCTTTAAATGAGTTATAGATTCTAAATTAATTTTTCCGGCGTGTTCATTTTCTTAGTTTTCATGATCGGTTCATTTGTATACACGAATGGAAGTTTGTGTAAGATATGGGAAAACATAAATAATTTTTATTATATGTTGTTAATGATATTCCATAAATATATATTATATTATTGCAGATGTGGTTATATAACATGAGTATGATTCATGAGAAGAAAAATTAATGATGATTATTTAGGTTAATTAGGGTTGTTTTTAATCAGAATGAACTTGTTTTGTTTTTAGATTTAGTATAATGTGTATAAGTTTGTTTTATATCATAAATGGGGTTAAACATTTATGATTAAAATATGTTATAAACCATTTAATTATTTTATTAATATCCTTGAATGCATTTATGTAAAATGAAAGTTCATCACCCACGATGTCGGTAAATTGAAACCTTACGGTCAACGATTTCATATTTAAGATAAGAGAGAGGTAGGGAGGGGTTAAAAGTTGTGTATTCCATAAACTTGATATAATTTGAATTATATGTAAGGTACTGGATTTATCATTACATTTAGTTTAATTTAGGTTAGGGGATAATAATAAATGAAATTGAAAATGAATGGAAATTAATAGAAAAGGGAGAAGATTTGCCTCTTGAATTATCCTCTTGAGATCATTCTCAATGCACCTAGTCATGGTCATTGTATGAGACCAAGATCTTTTAGAAATAGGTTAGGTACTATGGAATAGGATTGGTTATAATATAGGAAATTATCAAATCATTAGAGGTCTAAGGAGAAGAGGTTTTGATGGGTGGTATTTACAGTGGAGGAGAGGAGTGTTTTCTTATTATGTTAATCATTAGTTCATTGTTTTTCTCAAGAAAATAAATAGAGAGGATTCATGTAAATAAATACAAAAATTATTTCATTTGAGTTCAAACTAATGGGAATTTACATCATCCTTGAATCAATCATGATGCATAAATTCATTTATTTAGCATATTTCTTAAATTATCGAATTTCACTATTCATCAAAAATTATATTTTTTCAAAAAACCCCAAAAAATAAACATAACCATTTTTTAATGTGTATAATTCCAAAATAAACTCCAATTTATTAAAATAATTTTATAAATATGAGTAATTTAATTTTTAATTAAAATTATCTATTACATAGAACACAAAAATATTAAAAGTATAACATATTTTAAAACAGATTGAAAATTTACTTACGGACTCCATAAATTAACATAAAATCAATATAAATTAAAATATTAAATTATGAATAAATTTTTTGGAAAATTCATTGTACATTAAATTAATCATAAAATATTTTGGACTTATAAAAATACCAACACTTAATTAATAATTTCTAAAATATTTATTTACATATACTCTGATATAATTATATAATATTGTCATTTATTTTATAGAAAAATTTTATTTATACAATCTTTGGTATGATGAATATTCACTTAGCAATTTTACTACCCATAAAGGTCATATTTTGATTCAAAAGGGTAACATTAATATTCATAAGGATATGTTACTATTAACCAAAAAACTATGTTTTTTCTATCAAACTCCAAATATCTTACTGATCGCAATCATATATGTTAGATTTTTTATATTCAAATCATAAAAGTTGAAAACTTATTTTTAATGGCTAGGCTATGATGGTCACAAATTATATAGTAGTTTATAATTTTATGTTGTGGAATTATGTTTCCTAATGTGATTTTATTATATGAAAAATATTATGCCATTTTCGAAGTCATATAGGGTGTGTTTTGTAGGTACTTTTTAGGGTTTTAAGTACCTCTGTATTGGGTTTGTGGTTTTAGGTATGTTTGGGTGATGTTTTAAGAATAATTAATAGATAGAGGGTTTTACATGGTTTGGGCATGTTTTGAAAAACCATGAACTTAAACCTTGGTAACCTTGTGAACCGTGAATACTTGTATAGATTGGTCTGCACGTTTGTTGCACAGTTTACCCTAACTGTGCACCCCTACCAAAGAAAACGTTCACATGGTTTTTAATTATCTAAAAATTAGTTTATAAATCACTCAAACCCCTGAAACACCTCTATTTTGACCTAGGATTGGGTTTGAAAAATTTTAGGTGATCCTATAGCCTTATGAAGGGATTACAAGGAGACTCAAACACCGTTCTTGGAGATCTGAAACCCAGATTGAAGATACGCTCTCTTCCTAATAAGTGTATTTCATCATGATGCTTCTTATATTCTTTCCTCCATAATTCATTGATTTTATCATGGAATATCTCTCGTGTTTCCATGTATCTAATCCTTTGAGTTGACATCTAGATCTAGGACTGTGGATCTTGATCTAGAGATACAAGATCGTCATGCTTTTGTTTTAAATTTTGGGGTTTGGGATTTAGACATGAAGCTTGATCAAAGTCATTATGCTACTCAGATTTTGGGGATTTTATATTGGAATAACTTTTATCAACCAACCGTGGTAGGTGGTCTAAATCTAACACCCATAGTCACGGATTTGATATGTGTTTGTGAGTTTTTTTATTTTCTAGTTTCCCTTGATTATCGATTTCTCAAATTGGGGTAATTTGAAATGTGGAATTGACTTCTGGTTTCCTTGGTGATTTAATTGATGAATTAATCATAGATAAAATGGGCTTTCTCAAGTATATATTAGATTTGGAGATTTTTTTATGGGTAGATATATTGTAATTGAGATATTTAATTTGTTATGATTGAAATAATTTATCAGGGGGAATTAATTATGATATGATTTTGGGCTATGTGAGATAGTTAATTTTGTATTAATTATGTGACATTATGTTGATTTAGATAATAAATTGTGAGATTAAATATGTAAAGGTTAGATTTGATTTGGATAATTAATTTTGAAGAATTAATTATGGATTAATATTTGTGATGATTGATTAATTAACTGATTAATTAATAAATGTGTTATGTTGTTAGTTAATTGTTAAGTAATCTAAGGGGATTTAATATTTTTAACTTATAATTCGATTTTTAAGGTAATGATGTGGTTAATTATTGTGATTTAATGAATGATTAAATGATTGAGAATGTGGGTGCAAGACATGGTGTTTTAGACCGATATATAAGTTGGTACATGGACATGGTATTCCTCCCAAATAGTTTCCTAAGTTCTTGGGATGTGCAGTTCTATACATGGCGATCTACAGAAAATTAGATTTGGGGTTCTTAACAAGTTGTTCAACACCGAATGATATTTGGGGTGCATGACATGACATTCGACACCAAATGAATGACAATAATGAATTATGATTTAAATGGGATACATGAATTGAAATAGGGTCAAATGTGATGATTAAATAATAAATGAAAATGTGATAAATATTTTATTATGAACTGTATTTATTTCTTCATATAATTTCATAAACATTCTTTTGACTGGACTTGTTTTAGACACAGTTGGTGGTGTCCTAGTGAGTCGTACTCATTCCCCACTCGAGCGTCCTGGTCGAAACCCGAGTAGATTTGTTATTTTAGGATAGGATAGTTATAATTCCCTAGGATATATTGTTGTTTTTGAATGGAGAAGAGGTTAGGGAACTAGATGTGGTTTGGGACCCGCTTTAGAGTTTTTGTGTCTTTTCATTTATTTTCATTGTAAAAAAAAGTCACATTAATTTTCATAGCATTCTTTCCCTTTTTTGTTGTGTATTGTATTTCTTGTGTTAACTATCATGTGACATGATATTGTTCAAGTTATTTATATGCATATGTACATGTTTATTTTTGTTTTCTTCTACTATTGTTTTATTCAGAAAAAAGAGAGTATAGTCTCCCCATGACTGAATTACATGATGTAACACCCCATGCTTCCACGACACGCTTCTCTTTGAATAATACAGTAGCATGTGTTGTACGCAACATCGAGTTCTAACTCACCACAACCAATCAAACTAGCCGTTATGAATAGTAATACCCACTTTTTGAAATTTTATAAATTTTATCATTCAAAATGACTTCATTTTTGGATTCAGAAAATAGAAATTATCCTAGGGTGAATTATTGTTATTTTTTTGAAAAGTTTTAATTTGTGATGAATAATGAAAAAACAATGAGTTATTGTTTAAAACCGAATTTTTATTTAAATAATTATTTATTTTATTGAAATTTATTTTAGGCCAAAATAGATAAATAATACCTATATAAGATCAATTTAATTCATTGTAGTTAGTTTATTATAATTTTAGATATATATAATTTTATTGAACTTTTTCACTGTCTTCTACCCACCTCCTAAGTGAATTTTCAAATTTACATAAAACATAATTTTACTGCTTTTGTGGGTGAAATTTAGAAAATAAAAGAGACACAGTTAATATCAAGGAGTAAAATGTTGTTCAATAAGATAAAAATATTTTTTTTGAATAGTAACTTTTTACTATTATTTACCACGATTAAAAATAAATAGGGTAATTAAGGGTAAAAATGATATAATTTTCATCCTAAAACATGTCCTAATTCTATTGGATAAGTATAATTAGACCAAAAACAACCTAATGAATAAAATATGAACCTATTTGGTCCACTTGGATTAGATTTGGACATTTATTATTATTTAATTCAAAGAAGAGTTAAAAGAGTAAAAATAAACATTTAATAACTAAAACATTTTTAATATAGGGTTACACATAAGATAAATTAGATTATAAATATTCATTATAAATATTAATATATTTCCCACATAATGGTATTTTATTTATAATTTTTAAACATTAAATAATTTATTTATTTTTGACACAATGGTGATGCAGTAATTACCTAATTAATGAAATATTAAAATAATTGATATTATAAATATCAAAATAAATGTAATTTGAGAATATTTATGAATTAGAATAGTTTTTTAGTTTAATATGACATATTAGGGTTGGTTAGATGAATTTTGTTCTAAGTAATTATGTATTTATGACTTTATCAAAAATCAATTATTAAATAGTGTCAAAATTGACATAAATGAGTTTTTAAAACAAATATTACATTACTAATTGATATTATATTCCTAAAAATCTAATGTTTGTCCAAAAGGCTTATATAATGATAGTTGTATCATTAATGGACAACTTGGGGGTCGAATGGAAGTATATATTATGTTTATTACCTATATAATATAAAAATACAAAGAGACATGGTAAATGTCAAACTATTTAACTAAGAGTTTAATAAATAAGATAAAGTTAATATAGTGACCCAAACCTTTCTAAAACCTATTTGTTGAGTGTTTTCGACCTATCCCTATCTTAATCATTAAATAATATATTTTGGAGACATTATAAATTGAATATGAATTTATTATAAATGAATATTTCTAACTTTTCCTATGGTGCCCCTCACCCCTCTTAGAAAATGGCACTCCACCTTCTCTATAATTCACACCTTAAAATCCTTTTTTCTCAGCCAACACCTACCCAAATATCCTATAAACTTCCCTCAATTAATCTTAGAGGCCCTAATTTGTTCATAAATCCATCTTAAGTATCCCGTTTGATCAAATTAAATGGAAGAACCCATATAAGTGGTAATGATTTCACCACCCTCTTTCAAGTTCCCTTCTTCATCCACTTCTTATTTCTTTGATATTTCCATTATAAAATAATAAATCATGTATCATCTATATACTATGATGTTATTATAAATATGGTACAACCATATTCAGTATTCTATTTATACTTTGAATGACATGTCACCATACATGCGTACGTACGGCCTACCGTCTCCACGTCATGGTGTAATTGTTATTCAATAATTTATTATTTGTATGGGTATAATATTGATGTTTAATTCATGAAAATAATAAATATAAGATGATAATTATTATTTATATAAGATATACCATCCATTTATATATTATTTTAAAATAAAAAGAATGATATTGTCGTTCGTGCGTACGTACAGATTACCGTCTCCAAGAAGGCGATGAAATTCATTCCCCAACATATACATTCAAGACTAAATTTCATTTTATGATAAACAATAATGTTTAGAGACATTACATCATTATGTATATGAATAATATACATCCCATTCCTTACAAGTATGTCTCACATAACAAATAATATACAGGAAAACGAATCTGTTAACACCCGAATCGACAGTAATACTAAGATATTATCAACAAATCAATGTTAAAAGATCATATATGATATCATATTAATGTATATGATTCTTGTATAATTAAATAACGATTATTTAACCATTATATATGAGTTTAACCTACCCTCGACCAAGTAAAAAGTACAAAGTAAGCGGTTTTTTATCTCACTTTTAATTGTGTGAGATTTTTATTGTTCACCACTTATTTATAGCATGTGGTGTGTGTACTGCCCATGATTGTATTCATTGTGTAATATAATTTAATTTATGGATATTTACATCATCATTTTATGATCCTTATTTCATGGGTGTATGTTTTTTAAGTTACCAAATCTATAAGGGAATTTGAAATTTCAATTTCCACTCATTCGACTTTACGCATACTTCATTGATTTTTTTACCCCAAGATTATGTGTGGAATAACTATTTATTTACTTATGTAATAATTTACACTCCCCTTTCTATGGATATATGTTTGATACACATAATCACTCCAATGATAAATTCTTAAGTAATCAATATGAACTTGCTAAGAGTAATTTTAACTCAATCTCCATTTATTGAGTTAAACATCTAATTCATTGGTGTTGTTTTTACAAGAACATGTGTGAATGTCCTTTGATTGGTTTACACTGAATATCCAATAATATTGAGTGTATTTATATTTCTCACACATAATTATGTCGTTCATTTATCCTTAACCTAAGGATATAGTCTTTATAAGATATTTCATCTCAATTAACATTCAATTGAGACTTCTTTGTGGTTATACACCGACTCACTTTTATATAGTGTATATAATGTACATTGAAATATTATATCATGAATTACGTTATAATCATGATATTACAATGTTTTGATTACGTAAATTATTTGTATTCAAGTGTCTCTCTTTTGGTTAGTAAATCTAACTAAAATATCAATTTAAATGTTTTAAAGATTAATTATTCAAAATCATTCTCATTAATATCCATGTTTTAAAAATGGTTTTAAAGTTTTATTTATATGGACATTAATGTTTTAAATTTAAAATTCCTTTTAAAAGTTTCAAATTAGTATGGGACACTTTGATTCAAAAATCTATTTTAAATAGATTCTTGATAAATAGTGAGACTTTTAAATGTTTTCAAGAAAAAGGGGGATATTTCTCTCAAATAGTTTTGATGATTATCTCTGTCAATATCATTCATTATTCCCTATTGAGGTTTATATATTATAATACAATCTTCCATATTGTATTGAATGAGTTATGTTTGACTGTGGATGTGCTATTTTTATACCATTCATGGTTTGTGGTTAAAATATTGACATTTCGTATGCTAGTTTTAATACGAATGTCCATATTATGTTTCAACCTTTTCATATGAGGAATGCATTGGACTTAGTGAGTGATGGGTGGAGCCCGATATAGCTCCTTGATGCATCGGTAGGTCTCATGAGACAAACTAGTGTCTTGGCACAAAGCCTTGACAAAATCTTATTTGTAGTCTTGGAACATGGCCTTGAATATGTAGTTATGATAGCCTGGCATTATGCATTCCATTATTATGAAAGTGGTTATTGATATTGCATGTGATTATTAGACTAGTAGAATATCCATGTGAGTATGTAAATGGAATTATTTCATTTTATCTTTTCCATATTATGTTGAAGTTTACGTTTAAAAGTATTTTTTTAGTTATACGTTGCCTTAAATGTTTAGGTTTATTTATGAAAGTTCTCGCTATATTGTTATCCTTACTGGGCATCTGAGCTCACCCCTTTCAATGTTTTATTTTTCCAAGGATGTGAAGAAGAATTTTATGAATGACCTGAAGGGATAGTATGAGGGGATATAGAGATAATATGTTGTTGTAGTTTTTCAATTTATTTTGCAATGTAAACTTTATGAATGAATCTAGTGATTACAGGGCTACTAAACTAATCGGCCTTTCAATACTTGATATTTTGTGATCATTCCAATGATATGTAATAATTCAAAGACTATGGGTAACTGGGGTCAGGGTGTTATAGTTTATATCAGAGGATGTTTAGTACAATCCTTGGAAACAAGATTTGGATAAACTATGATTAGAGCACATAGCCCTACGATAGACTTTGGGGATTAGTATAGAATTACTTTCTTGAATTTTGGTATTGTATAGATTTTTTGAGTTTTCCAGGAAATACATCCCTGTCTGGATACGAGCAGGTAGAGGCAGATTTGGCACAGATGTACCTAGAGGTAAAACTAGAAAACACCGCTTTGAGCTAAACTCGAATGGGAACTGGTGCACGACAATGGGTCTTACTGTACTCTTGGTTACGAAACTCCTGGGAGATATTCTTAGGATAATTTAAATTTTCATTACAAACCGATTTGAAGTATTTTAATATAAGATTAGAATAAATGACCTTGGTTAATCGTAAAGTGTTTCAAATTAAGAATATGGTGTCATGATATTCTGTAAATGATTTTATGAGTACTGTTACTCACACAATTATTTCTAGTTGTAGTCAATGGCTGGATTCCAAAGAAGTCATAGTAACTTTAAGAATGATGTATAAGGTGGGAATGGGGTGGAAATGAGGAACAAAATGGAATTTTGATAGGCGTAATAGATATCATGTTCCTGCCAAATTAGTTTTCCAAAAATATGATCAACAAAATATATATTATCCAACAACCAGACTCAACAAACAAGAAAAATGTGATGAATGATAAGAGCTCCGGTAGTGGAGAGCATGGGGAAATGAATCCTCAATTTCCATCATGCTGGAAATGTGGAATGAGACACCTAGGAAGGTGTCTCAATGGAACAAAAAATGATTTCTGTGCGGGAAAGAAGTACATAAAGTGAAGAATTGCGGAGGAAAAATGAAGAGTACTATGGAAGAAGATTAAAATGGTCCCAAGAATCCATTTATAGTCATTTGATGTAAATATAGGGGAATGGGCCATTACCCGAGTGAATTCCCTATTCTATAGGATATTTTTTTTGGTTAAAGAAGAATCTTTGTGGAAATAAATGGTTGGAGAAATGTTTAAAAGTATTAGTGCCCCTTGTTTATGGGATTACTTTGGAATAATTTTCTCTTGTATTTATAACCCTTCAGTTTTCAATGTGAGAATAATATTTGTGGAATACTGATATTTTATCTTGTGGATATAGTTATAAATAACCATTTGGTTTTATATGATCTTTGGGTTTGAGGAAATTATAAGTTATCATATTTTGGGATAAAAATGAAAGGTATGAGATAACATTTGTGGTTAAATTATGTTATGGTTATTTTGAGAAATTTATCTCATTTTGGTAATGTTATAAAATATAGTTTTTGAAAAATGACAACACGCAGACCGTGTGAAAACCCGCCGAATCGGAAAAAGCTGTGGGAACCAAACTCACAACCAATGTGCGATTGGGATTTATCGCCTACCACTGGACTACGTGAAGTCCCTGGTTAGTGTGACTAATTATTTTTAGTTAAATGATTTTATTGATCAATAATAAGTTGATTTGGGATCATATTTCTTATCAAATGAATACCCTTAGTATAGGAAAATGATTTGGTGATTAAGTGATAAATGTTATTTTGGAAGATTTTCACTTTGTTGGGAACACTATATTCCGAAGGAAAATAAAATACTATGGTATTTCATTTTAGGAGTAATGTTGGATTTTTTATCTATGTTTTTATTGTGTATTTATAATGATTTGGGCGATTTATTGAAATGATTAACCTATAACAGATAATATGTGATTAGGTTAATTACTTTTTAGTATGTGACTTTAAGTTTAGTTGATGTCATTTGGAGATACCATTTAACGTGGAAGACTAGATAACCAAATTCTTCTATGTTTTGGGTTTCAATATTATTTGGGATTATATTGATGGATTTTATGGACAATTTTTTGTTGAATTCTATTTATTTTTCTTTGGGGTATTGTTGGTTTAATTTTAGAAATTAAAATTACCGTTTCTTTCTCTAATGGAGTATCCTTTTGGAGGATCACCAGATCTTATACAAACCTTTTTGGTTTTGGTTAATCTCTTAAGACAAGGTTAATATATAGTGTATCATTCAAGGATCATGTGATTCTATAAGAAGTTTTTTCTAGCTCTTCTAGTGTGACCAAGTCTTCTTGAATACTCATCATTTAGAAATGAGTTAGTAGTAGAAATTTATTAAAGAATCAAACTTTAATTAAAATGTATGTATATCTCTTTATGTTCTTAGTCAATCTCAGAAATGAATTCCTCATCTTTATGTAATGTAAGTATAAAAATTCCCTTTACTTTTCCCATTGGGAAACTAATTATCATTTTTCCAATCACAAGTTTGTGGTTATCTTGGTGATAACTTTCTCCTGATAATGTTTTCTATCCCTTTCCATCATAACTTGACACATAGTTTATCATTCATATCTATGTTTTTCTACATGGAACCCTAGTATAGGTTATCTCGGGTGACCGTTGTACTTCTCTTTCTTTATTTTAAATTGATAGTTTTATTGACTCTCTATCCGATGTGAAAATTTCTATTATATTCCCATGCCAAATTTTAAAAATTGTGAGGATGAAATTTATTGAAGGAGTGGAAAATGTAACAACCCAAGCTTCCACAGTACACTTCTCTATGAGTAATACAGTATCGTGTGTTGTACGCAACTTCGAGTTCTAACTCACCATAACTAATCAAACTAGCTGTTATGAATAGTAATACCCAATTTTTAAAATTTTATAAATTTTATCATTCAAAATGGACTTCATTTTTGGATTTAGAATATCGAAATTATCCTAGATTGAAGTTTTTGTATTTTTCTGAAAAATTTTAATTTTTGATGAATAGTGAAAAAAATGCAGAGTTATAGTTTAAAACATAATTTTTATTTAAATAGTTATTTATTTTATTTAAATTTATTATTTTTCAAAATAGATACACAATACCTATATAATTTCAATGTAATTAATTGGAGTGAGTTTATTATAATTTTAGATATATAAAAATTTTGTTGATCTTTTTCACCGTCTTTTACCCACCGCCTAGGAGAATTTGCAAATTCAAATAAAACATAATTATACTGCTTATGTGAGTGGAATTTCAAAAATCCAAGAGACACAGTTAATATCAAGGAGTAAAATTTGGTTCAATGAGATATAAATATTTTTGGTGAGTAGTAACTTTTTACTTTTATTTACAATGGTTAAAAATAAATAGCGTAATTAAGGGTAAAAATGATATTATTTTCATCCTAACACATGTCCTAATTATATTGGATAAGTATAATTCGACCAAAAACTAACTTACGAATTAAATAAGAACCTCTTTGGTCTACTTGGATTAGATTAAGACATTTATTATTATTTAATTCAAAGAAGAGTTAAAAGAGTTAAAATCAACATTTAATAACTAGACCATTTTTAATATAGGGTTACACATAAGATAAATTTGATTATAAATATTAAGTAGAAAGATAAAAATATTTCCTACATAATTATATTCTATTTATAATTTTTATACAATAAATAATTTAATTTATTTATGACACAATGGTGATGAAATAATTACCTAATTAATGAAGTATTAAAATAATTGATATTATAATTATCTAAATAAATGTAATTTGAGCCTTTTTATGAATTCCAATAATTTTATAGTTTAACATGAATTATTAGGGTTTGTGAGATGAATTTTATTCTCAGTAATAATGTTTTTACTACTTTAACAAAAATCAATTATTAAAGAGTGTCAAAATGGACATAAAGGAGTTTTTAAAACAATTATTATATTACTAATTGATATTCCATTCCTAAAAATATAAGGTTCTGCCAAAGACATTATATAATTATATTTGTATCATTAATGGACCACTTGGGGGTATCTTGGAAGTATATAGTATGTTTATTAACTATATAATATAAAAATGCAAAGAGACATGGTAAATGTCAAACTATTTTTTTAAGAGTTAAATCAAAAAGATAAAGATAATATAGTAACCCAAACTTGTCTAAAACATATTAGTTGAGTGATTTTCGACATATACCCACCATTAACTTTAAATAATCATCTTTGTATCCATTTGAAACCGAATATGACTTTATTATAAAATAATATTTCTAACTTTTCCTAAGGTGCCCCTCACCCCTCTTATAAAAGGGAACTCCACCTTCTCTCTAATTCACACCATCATAGCCTTTTTGCATGGACAAACCCAGCCCAAATATCCTCTAAAATTCCATAAAATAATCCAAGAGTCCCTACTTTGGACATAAATCAAACATAAGGATCCCTTTTGATCAAATCAAAAGGAAAAACCCAAAGAAGAGGTAATGATTTCACCACCCTCTTTCACATTCCTTTCTTCTTCCACTTCAACTTTCTTAGTAATTTCCATTATAAAATAATGAATCCAGTATCTTCTATATACTGTGATGTTATTATAAATATGGTACAACCATATTCTGTATTCTATCCATCCTTTGAATGACATTTCACCATACATGTGTACGTACGACCTACCGTCTCCATGTCATGGGGTAATTGTTATTCGATATGTTATTATTTGGATGGGTATAATAATTATGTGTAATTCAAGTATATAATAAATATAAAATGATAATGATTCTTTATATATGATATACCATCCAATTATATATTATTTTAATATCAAAAGAATGGTTTTTTGCTCGTGCGTATGTACGGATTATCGTCTCCACGGACTCGATGAGATTATTCCCCTACATATCCATTCAAGAATAAATTTCATTTTAAGGTTTAAAATAATGTTTAGAGACATGATATCATCCTGGATATAAATAAGATACATCCCCTCCATAACAAATATGGCTCACATAACAAATAATATAAAGGAAAATAAATCTTTTAACACCTAAAACGACGATAATACTAAGATATTATAAACAAAATCAATGTTAAAAGATCATATATGATATCATATTAATGTATATGAATTTTTTATAATTAAATAAAGATTATTTCACCATTATAAAGGTGGTTAACCTATCCTCGACAAAGGAAAAAGTACAAAGTTAGGGTTTTCTAATCTCACTTTTAATTCTGTGAGATTTCCATTGTTCACCACTTATTTATTGCATGTGGTGTGTGTACTAACCATGATTGTATTCATTGTGTAATATAATTAAATTTATGGATATTTACATAATCATTGTATTATCCTTATTTTAGGGGTCTATGTTTTGTATGTTACCAAATCAATAAGGGAATTTGATATTTCAATTTCCACTCATTCGGCTTTACGCATACTTCATTGATTATTTTACTCCAAGATTATTTGTGGAACCACTATTTAACTGCTTATGTCATAATTTCCACTCCCCTTTCTATGGATATACTTATGATACACATAATCACTCAATTTATAAATTTTCAAGTCATCGATATGAACCTAATAAGAGTATTTTTAACTCAATCTCCATTTATTGAGTTAAACATCTAATTCATTAGTGTTGTTTTTACAATAACATGTGTGAATGTCCTTTGATTGTTTTACACTTAGTATACAATAATATAGAGTGTATTTATATTTTTCACACATTATTATTTCATTCATTTATCCTTAACCAAAGGATATGGTATTTATAAGAGATTTCATCTCAATTAACATTCCATTGAGACATCATTGTTGTTATACACCAAATCACATTTATATTGTGTATATAATGTACTTTGAAATAGTAGATCACTAATCCCTTTATTCTCATGATAATATAATGTTTTTATTACCTCAATTATTTGTATGAAAGTTTCTCTCTTTTTGATAGGAACTCTAACTAAAATATCATTTTAAATGTGTTAAATATTTATCATTCAAAATATTTCCCATTAATGCCCATGTTTTAAAAATGGTTTTACGGTTTTATTTATATGGACATTAAAGTCTTAAAATTAAAATTCCTTTTTAACATTTCAATGTGTTATGGGACACTTTGATTCAAAAATCTATTTTAAACGGATTCTTGATAAATAGTGATACTTTTAAATGTTTTCAAGAAAAAGGGGGATATTTTCTCAAATAGGTTTGATGATTATCTATGTCAATATCATTCATTAATCTCTATTGAGGTTGATATATTATAATAAAATCTTTTATATTGTATTGAATGAGTTATGTTTGACTGTGGATGTGCTATGTTTACACCACTCATGGTTTGTGGTTAAAATATTGACATTTCGTATGCTAGTTTTAATAATAATGTTCAGATTATGTTTCAACCTTTTCATATCAAGAATGCATTCGACTTAGTAATTGACGAGTGGAGCCCACTATAGCTCCTTGATTCATCGGTAGGTCTCATGAGACAAACTAGTGTCTTGGCACAAGGCCTTGTCAAAATCTTATTTGTAGTCTTGGCACAAGGCCTTGAATATGTGGTTATAATAGTCTGGAATTATGCATTCCATTATTATGAAGGTGGTTATTGATATTGCATGTGATTATTCGACTAGTAGAATATCCATGTGAATAATTAAATGCCATTATTTAATTTTATCTTTTCCATATTATGTTGATGTTCAAGTTTAAAAGGCTTTTGTTTTATTTATACATTGCCTTAAATTTTTATGTTAATTTATGAGTGTTCCCACTATATTGTTATCCTTAATGAGCATCTGAGCTCACCCCTTTTAGTGTTTTATTTTTCCTAGGATGTGAAGAACTATTTAATGAATGACCTATAGGGATATTATGAGGGGATATGGAGACAAGATGTTTTTGCAGTTTTTGACTTTATGATGTAATGTAAACATTATGAATGTATCTATTGATTCCAAGGATACTAAACTAATCAGTCTTTTGAGACTTGATCTTTTGTAATCATGACAATGATAGGTAATAATGCACCGACTCTGGGTAACTGGGGTCAGGGCATTACACTAGACATTTTCGGCTAGTCGACACCCTCTAGTGTTTGGGGAGGCACACTTGAGGGAATGTGATGAACTGGCTCAGGGCACCATTTAATGGATCCTGGGTCAAGACGTTACGTAGTGGTATTAAAGGGTTTTTCATTTATTCTTCATTATTTGTATTTTTATTTTGGGAAAGGTATACTTGATAATAGGAAGAGTTGGGGATGGGTAATGAGCTTGTGCATGGGAGTTAAAAACCCATTTATGGGTGAAATTTTTGGGAACTTTGGGTGGGATTGTTGTGAGTTTTGTTTGTTGTTACAATTGAGTATTATTTCACCTTGGGTGACACACCTTTTGTCTTAAGTGATATATTTTTTTGAAATTTTTTGAACATTGAATTGTGTCCTAAAGAGGAACGAGATTTGATTGTGCATGTGTCATTCTAATCACTTGGGATTATTGTGACATGCATCATTTTAGGCACTCACGAGAAAACAGGTTATGGGTATGTTGTTGAAATTGAACTATTTTTCCATGTTGTGAGTTTGAATTAATGATGAAAAATGAGAATAGAGGGGTTTCTAATGAGAATCTCGAATAATGGGATGGGTTTGACTAATTAATTGATGAATTAATTAATTTTAGAAAATTTCATTGATTAATGGATGAATTAATTTATGAGAATGTACGTACCCTTGTAACCATAAGAAAGGAGTGGGATGGTAAAGGGCAGGAAGAAGTCCTCACTACTGACCATATGGTGAGAAATGGGAAAGGTAATGTTCAATATTTTGGTGTTTCTTTCTCCTCTTACGTAAATTTTTTAGGGTTGTGTTATGAGACCTAAGACGTGGGTTTGGTTTTGAAGAGAAATACCTCCATTATGATTATTGCAAGGGAGACTAAGGGGTTTGTCCCTGAACAAACTTCTAGATAGGGAGCATGAGGCACATTTAGTGATAGCTGAGGAGGAATGGGATTAGTTCCATGAGTAATTTTCTTATTTGATTCAATTCATGGAGAGAGACCCAGGGTGGGTTCTGAAAATCATGTCTGAGTTGACAAGGGATTTGTAACTACAGTACCCTCCAACTTTTACTAGAGAGGGTGGGCCTAAGGGAGTAAAATTGTAGATTGAATCTATAGAGATGATACATTACCATTTGTAGACTCCAACTGAGTAGAGGTTCATGTTGGCTGCATGTATGCTATGGGGGTCAGGAAAGAATTAGTGGGACCTTTAGGTACAATCTGTTCAAACTAATGATATGTAATGTATTGAAATTATTGAGAAGTACATGCAACACTTATATCAAGAGACACTGGTACAAGAGAAGGATTTAGAGTTTATGCATCTTACTTAGAAAAGTATGTCTATAATGTATTAATATAAAATTTTCACATATTTATAGAATTTTTCACTAGCTTTGTAAGTATCTGAGGATTATTTGGAAAAATGATTTCAGTATGGACTTAAATGTGAGATTAAGTCGTAGGTGAATATCTTTACTGTAAACATTTTCTCAAAAGTGGTGAATCATGCACTCATTTCAATGGGGAACCTAAAAAGGGCTTCCAGTACTAGAAAAGTCGCTTTCACTAGATGATAAGGGGGTGTTACTTCTTAGAGCAGGAAGCGCCATTAAGAAAACCTTAGTCAGGATAGTGGAAATAATGGTGGACAGTCAGGAGTTACAATTTCACCGTACCTTTCTCATGTTCTTTCATAATAATGTGGCAGGTCAGGAAATTATAACACACATTGTCATCGAGAACTAGTGGAGTGATAGTTTTTTAGTAAGATGGGGCACCTACAGAAGTTATGCAGGAATCATCGATAGGATAGTGTTGAGAGAGTAGCTACATGGAGTCATAGTGTGGGACCGGGGTAATATACACCATATAGTTATGGAAGTTGGAGCTCTACTAGATGAGGTGGAACGATACTGGACATAGTTCATCAATTTATAAGTGCACATGTCAAGAGAGTTGAGCTACTCAGGGGAGTCAGATTATGCCAAAATAAATAAGGGAAGGACAATTACATGTATTGTAGCCTACACTTGTTGAATGCGAGGTTGGGACATCAAGACTAAGAGGTAAAATTCTTATAGCTTCTAATTTCTCTAGTTCTTTGATTGATATTGGTTCCTCTCTTTCCTTATATTTGAAATTATTTTTAATGGATTGTGTTTGGAAGTGGAGTTTGTAAACTAGGTAATTAATATAGATACATTGTTAGGAACACATTCTGGATATATCTATTTATGCAAGGGATGTTAACTATATATCATTTTGTATCATTTTCATTGGGATCTCTATGTCCTTGATATGATGGTCTTTGACATAATATTGGGTATGGACTGGCTAGATGAATGCTAATCCCACATTGATTGTTACCATATAAGGGGTACCTTTGTGTCTCTTAAGGGTGACAAGTATTCCATCCCGGAGAAATGGATATCTATGAAAGTATAGTAGGGCCTATTAGTCATCAACTGGGTGATCTCACAGCCCCAGTTTCTATTATTTTTCTTGATTATAAGAGTGGTAAGAAATATGTCCTTCCATTAGTAGTAGAACAGTTTTAGTATGTTTTTCTTTAATACTTCTTAGGGTTTCCACATGAGATAGATGTGAAATTCACTATGGATTTCATGCTAAGGGATAAGCCAATATCTATTCCACCTTATAGAATAGCACTGGCTGAGCTTCAAGAGCTCAAGAAGAAGTTGTTGGAGTTAGAGGACACGTGGTTATTAGTCCAAGTACGTTTCCATAGGGATCACAAGTCTTGTTCAAAAAGAATTTTGACTGGGGTTTACACTAGTGTTGTGATTACTGAAATCTGAACAAAATGACTTTGAAGAACAAATATCTTCTTCCACATATCGATGATTTTTTTGACCATATAAAGGGGGATTTTGTGTTCTCAAATATCAATTTGTGATCAGGGTATCATCAGCTGAGAGTTCGGACTTCTAATTTAAAAAGTAATTCTTTAATAATTAGGCATGGCCTTTATGAATTTACTGTAATGTCATTTGGGTTGAAAAACACTTCAGTAGGGTTTATTTCCTTGATGAATAAGATCTTCTATCTGTACCTTGATTAGTTTGTGATTGGGTTTGTGAAATACATATTGGTGTACTCCATGTCTCATACCAATCATGCCCAACATCTTGACAACTTACTGAGTACACTGATAGAGCACCAGTTATACATCAAGTTACCTAAGTGTTAGTTTTGGATTAACGGGGTACACTTTTTGGGCCACATCATCATAGAATAATGTGTGTAAGTAGACCAAGAAAAGGTGCAAGAAGTGGTTTCTTGGAATAATCCCAAGAATATATTTTATATTAGAGGATTTTGGGGATTATATGGATATTACAAGAGTTTAATCTAAGACATTTTCCAATTGTTAGCCTTGCATTCAGTTTTGACAAAGGAATGGGTAAAGAATGAATTTACAAAAAGGTGTGAGAATGGTTTCCAATAGGTGAAGAAGGGATTGACATCGGTTCCAATTTTTATCTAACTTGAGTTAGGTGAAGTGTACACGGTTTATTGTGATGCTTCTAGGATTGAACACGGAGGTGTGTTGATGCAAGGGGATTGAGTCATAGCTCATGGGTCCCGACAGTAGAGGAAACATGAATGGAATTACCCAACACATTACCTCATGTTGTCATTGGTTTTTTATGATATTATGTTTTAGAGACACTATCTTTTGGGTGGAAAGTTTACAATTTCTACAGATCAAAAAATCTTGAAGTACATCTTTTCATAGTGAAACATGAATCTTTGGTAACAAAGATGGGTAGACTACATGCAGTACTTTGATTTTTAACTATAATATACACCAAGAAAGGGGAATATTGTCATTGATTCCTTGAACATGAAAAATTAGACTCAATTGGTCCATGAGTTGAGTGCAGAGTGGAAGATGATTACTTTGTTGGTTGAAATGAAGGTGGTGGTTCTTGAGAGTCTGGATAATATGACTATGGATTCTGTATGAGTGGAATTTGAACTCTTGATATGGACCAGGGATATTAAGTATAAGTATACAATGTGTTTATCCATAATGGAATGCCTTGAAGCTGGGGACACACCATCAGAGTGGTTAATAAATGAGGATGATATCATCTATGTGAAAGATCTGGTTTTTGTGCATACCAATATTTTAGAGGAACGTGTGTGAGAATTTCATGTCTCTAAGTGGATGGTACACCCTAGGGTGAAAGAAATGTAACATGAACTATTATGATTGTTTTGGTGTCTTGACAAGAAAAAAGAGATAGAGTGTTTCGTTACAAGATGTTTCACCTGTCAGTAGGTGAAGGAAGAGCATCAATTACCTACAGGTTTATTGTAGCCATTGATAATTCTGGAATTGAAGTGGGATGACATGAATATGGATTTTGCGGCAGGTCTTCCAAAAAATTCTTAGAAAGAATGATGCTATTTTGGCGATTATGGATCGATTGATGAAGGTATCACATTTCTTCTTTAACAAGGAAACCTTCATAATTGAACTTTTGGGAGAGCTACATGTTGGGAGGATATTTCTTTATTGGGGTTCCACTAATATAGTTCTAGATCACGATACACACATTATATCAAACTTTTGGCAGGGCATACATAAGGTTCTTGAAATGCAGGTTTTGATAAGTACATCATTACACCCAAATATAGATGGGTAGTTTGAGCGTACCATACAGGTGATAAAGGATATGTTGCAGGCTTATGAGATTGACTTTGGTGGTTATTGGGAGAAGCACTTGGATTTAGTGGAGTTTGAATATAACAATAGATATTAGGAAAATATAAAAATAGAAACATCTGAAGAACTTTATGGTAGGCCACATAAATAACTGCAATGTTGGATAGAGGTGGTTGATTCAGATCTGTTGGGGCTAAGTCTCGGGAAAGAGATGTAGGAGCAGGTGCAGTTGATTCGAAAATGTAGTGCTATGACTCAGAGTAGGTAAAAATAATATACTGATACAAAAATATGACTCCAAGAGTTTATAGAGGGTGATCAGGTATTCCATCACGTGTCACCTGGGTTGGGTCCTCACATGATATAAAGGTAGGGAAATTTGGCACCCATGTTTGTAGGACTGATGTAATGTAGATAATTGGGATGGTGGCATACTGATTGGCCCTTCCATAAAAATTATATGTTATGCATGATGTTTTCCATGTGTCATAACTATGGTGGTATCACCCCAACACTACTCATGTGATCTATGTGGATGATGTTGACCTTGAGATAGATGCATCATTTTAGCAGAATTTGATACATGTGCTAGATCACAGTGAGAAAGTACTGTGGGGAAAGATGGTGCTGATAGTTCGTGTGTAATGGAAACATAGAAGTGTTCAAGAGGAAACATGGGAACATGAAGAAGATATGAGGGATCAATGGACCAATAATTCTGGTTCGGAATCATAGTGAATTTTGGATGTTCAAATTGAGGATGAGCTGTTATAATGTAAAACGATTATAAGATTCATACATTTTTCTAAGTCATATCGGGTGGGTTTTGCAGTTAATTTTGATGTTTTTAAGTACCTTTTATTTGGGGTTGTGGTTTGATGTGTTTTTGACGCTCCTTTCGTCACAGAATCTAAATATCGGAAAAGGGGAATATCTGAGCATAAAGTGATTCATCCTTTGAAGAAACATCAAAAATAGACAAAGGGATGAACAAGGAGAACATTTCCCATAGGTCGCGCAAGTTCCCTCATGGTCGCGCAAGTACACTTGTGCACCACCTAGTGGTCGTGCAAGTACTTTCACGCGGCGTAGTGGTCGTGCAAGTCTACTTGCGTGACGCCTTATAGTCGTGCAAGTGACTTGCGCGACCTAAGTGGTAACCGCTCAGTAACCACCCAGGGCCTTCTTTTGCCTATAAATAGACCCTGTGGGCCCCCCATTCGAGAGGATCTTTTTCCAGAAACTCGGATTGAAGCTCCCGACGCCCAAGTCTCTTCTCAAAACTTTCGGAACACTTCTAAGGTAATTTCTTACCTAGAACGGAATATTTAAAGAGAATAAGGAAGGCCTAAGTGTTGAAACTCATCAACACTTGCGCGCCACCTTATTCCTTCAATAGAACTTGCATGTCCCTTTTTTGGATGAACCTCAAAAGGATTCTAAAAGGATTTATAAAGAGTCGCTCAAATATTCTAATGGTATTTTAGAATCGCGAAAGTACCCCTCATGTCGCGCAAGTATACTTGCGCGACCAATACTTGCGCGCCGCCGCAATACTTGCGCACCGCCACAATACTTGCGCACCTTTCAAGACTTGTGCGCCCCTACCTTTTTGGGTGCCTATCTTGCCCATTTTACCCCTCTTAAGCCATCACACCATTCCTTTTCAAGATTCAGTCTTCAAGACACTCTTCAAAGCCATTTATGGCATTATTTCTTGATTTGACTTCCTTATCTAAAAGGAATTCTATGGAATATCTCTCAAAGTCTAGTGATTTAAATATCCTTATGTCACTAAATATGGAGAGTTCATTCATTCAAACTCATCCTTTAAGATGAGAGAATCCTAACCTGGGTCTCCTTTTCAGGAATAATCCCTAGTTATAAATCCTTTAACATGGGCATCTTTCTTAGGAGTAAGCCCCAATCTCAAATGTGGGCATCCTTCTTAGGAGTAAGCCCCAATCTCAAATGTGGGCATCCTTCTCAGGAGTAAGCCCCAAACCTTAATCCCTAACCTGGGTCTCCTTTTCAGGAATAAGACTTAGTCATAATCTTGGGCTTCCTTTTCAGGAGTAAGCCCCAAGTCCTCTAACCTGGGTCTCCTTTTCAGGAATAAGACTCAGTCATAATCTTGGGCTTCCTTTTCCGGAGTAAGCCCCAAGCCCCCCTTAAATTTCTCTTAACAAGTTCTAATTTACCCTTGATTTGGGTTTCCTTTTCAGGAGTAAAACCCAATCATAAGTCCCCTCCTAACTTGGGCATCCTCCTTAGGAGCAAGCCCCAAGATTAGAGTATTCAAATCTCCATAAAGCACATATACCTTTATGGGCCCTGTTCCTGGATTTTCTCCCTAAAAGTAAATCCTAAACCTTCATCAATTTGGGCAGTCATACATACATAAGCCCTAAACAATTTCTTATGATTGCATCTTTCATGGCACAATTGTCTAATTTTTACCAATACCTCTTGTTTCTCACACCGATCATGACTCACGTGAGCTTAGAGTGTAAAAGTAATTATGACATTCTTCTTTGAGCCATCAATAATAAACATCATACTCCATTTATCGAACTACGTGGGTTCTGATTCCTTTTCCAAAACAAAGGATAGGTAGGTAGCCCATTTATGGGTTCGATCCCAACTTTGAAATAATCCATGTCCTTCTGAATGACGATAAACTTCAAGTGCCTCACTGAGTGGCTTTAAAACCAGCCCGTTCATCATAATGACCAAGAGACTTTTATAAATGTTTCGAAGGATACCATTGACCAAGAATCTCTAAATAGATACAGATGATTCTCTATTGATGAAGAACCTCGAATACATATAAAAGATTCTCTAAATTTCTTGAATATTTAATCATTGATTGTTAAAACTTAAGGAAATCTCATTTTATACTTGGTAATGTAATAAGGATTCACGAACATAACTTAAATCTATAAATAGAGTCCCGGAGTAGACTATAATTCCCCTCAAAATGGTGTGATGAGTCTGACCTCCCATCCTCTCGACCAATGCAAATTCCTAAGCCTCATTAGTCCACAAACTAATGAGCGCCTACCTTTGGAAAGTAGGTCCAAACGATGTGGAATCATTGGATGTTTCCGGTTCTACGAAAAAACCCGTTAGAAACCGATCGGAACGTTTGAATCTCCCGTCCAGGAGGTCATCCCCGAAATCCGTGAGGAAACAGGTGTGTTTGGGTGAAGTTTTGTGAAACATTAATTGATAGAGGGTTGCACCCAGATTGAAAAACCATGTGCCTAATCCCATGTAACTTTGTGAACCATGAAAACCTAGAAAGAGAGGTCTACACGTTTGGCACACAGTTTAACCTCACTGAGCGCCCCAGTCCAGGAAACCATGAACAATTGTTTTAATTATCCTAACATTAGTTTTTAAATCACTATAACCCCTCAAACTACTCTATTCCCACCTAGGCTGGGGATTTACAAATTATAGGTGATCCTATATCCTTATAGAGGTATTCCAAGGTGATTCAAACACTATTCTTCATTATCCAAAGACCAGAATGAAGATCTGCTCTCTTCCTAGTAAGTAGATTTTATCCTGATTCTTCTCCCATTATTTCATATATCATTCTTTGATCTTTTCATGGAATATCTCTACAGTTTCCTTGGATCTAAATCTATGAGTTGATATCTAGATATAGGATTGTGGATCTAGATTTAGAGTTTCAAGATCTTGATTCATTTGGTCATAATTTTGGGTTTAGGGATTTAGATTCAGAACATGATCAACATCAATGGGTCACAATGATTTTTGGTGTTTTTTTTCGGAAAATCTCCCTCAACAAATAGAGGATGGTGGACTAAATCAAACTCCCATTGTCATGCATTTGATATGTGTATGTGAGATTATCGATTTCTAGCTTCCTTTGATAATCTATTTCCTAAATTTGGGTAATTAGGATGTGGCATTGACTTGTGGTTGACTTGATGATTAATTGATGATTTAATCATAGAGAAAAAGAGGGTAGCCCAAATAGATATTTGATTTAGAGATTTGATTTATAGTTTGAGATATTATAATTTAGATCTTTATTTGGTTGGGTTTGAGATAAATAATCTCGCATAATTAATTATGATATGATGTTTGGCTATGTGAGATAATTAATGTTGAATTAACTATGTTCCATGATGTTGATTAAGATAATTAATGGGAGATTAATTATGAAAATTTATTATTTTATTTTGATAAATAATTTTGATGAATTAATTATGGAATAAGATCTATAATGTTTTATTGATTAATTAATGAATTAATTAATGGGTTTTGTGCTTAGTTATTTTTTGGGTTACCTAATGGGATTTGATATGTTTAACTAATAATTGGATTAGTAATGGAATGATGTGGTTAATTGTTGTGAATTAATGAATGATTAAATTATTGAGAATGTGGGTGCTAGAAATGGTGTTCTAGACCGATTTAGAAGTTAGGACTTGGACATGGAATTCATCCCCAATTGTTATCCATGCGCTTGGGATGTGGGGTGTTAGACTTGGTGATCTACACTGAATGAGATTTGGGTTACTAGAAATGTAATTCAACCCCAAATGATATTTTGGGTTCTTGAAATGGAGTTCAACATGAAATGAACGATAATAATTTAATATGATTTAAATGGGAGACATGAATTGAAACTAGGGCTAATGTGATGATTAATGAAAAAATGAAAATGTGATAACTATTTAATTATGAATTGTATTTTTTTCTATATAGAATTTCATACATTGTCTTTTTACTAGACTTGTTTTAGACACCATAGGGAGGTGGCCTACTGAGTTGTACTCAGACCCTACTTAGGCCGCTTGATTGGCACCCGAGAAGAATTTCTTATTGTAGGATATGATAAGAACAAATACTTGAGATAGATTTCTATTTGGGAATGAAGTCTGGGTGAGGGAATCAGATGTGTATCAGGAACCTATTAGGAACAATTTGTGTCATTAATATTAGTTTCATTGTAGAAACATGACACTTGAATTGTCATAACATGATTTCCATTTTTAGTTGAGTATTTTAATTCCTGATTTTACTTTCATGTGACTTGGTATGGTATTTTTATATTCTTCCATGCTTGTTTATTGTTGTTTTCTTCTACTGGTGTTTTATTCTAATAAAAGAGGGTATCTTCACCCCATGATAGACTTACGAAACTAGCGCTGCTAGATGGAACCCTCCAGTGTACGGGGAGGCGTGGTTGAGGAAATGTGATCAACCGGCTCAGGGAACCATTTAGTGGAACCCGGGCCGGGGCATTACAATAAGAAGGTAATTTACATTGATAAAACATTATGTCATTGCATTCTTCCCCCATTTTAAAAAATTTCCCTAAGAAATTTCATTTTAAAAAAATTGTTGTGTGTACTTCTCCATCATCACCTCTACCGGTTCCCAGGTTTCTTCTTCATTCTTATGGTTCCTCCAATACACTTTTAAAATGTGTGTTTTATTTTTTCCTAGATCCTTATCTCTCCAGTCCAGAATCATTGTTGGATTCTCCTCATAATAGAGATCATCTTCTAACTATACCACCTCCGAGTTTCTTACAAGTGAGGGATTTGATATGTACATCCTCAGGAGGGATACATGGAACACATAATGAACATAATCCATATTCAGTGGAAGCACAGCCTGATAGGCCACATCTCTTATGTGATCAAGGATCTCAAAGGGGCCAATTTACATTGTTCTTAGCTTCCATTTCCTTCCAAACCACATGACTCTATTCCATGATCATATTTGAAGGATGAATTTCTCTACAACATGAAACTCCAAGTCCTTTTGATTGTTTTCAGCATATCTCTTTTTCTGACTATGAGAAAATTTGATAGGTTTTTGGATGGATTGAACCTTTTCTATCGTCTATTGTATAGGGTCATGACAAATTAGCTATCTTTATCGAATTAGATTAGAAAAATATGGAGTTCTAGATCATTTTCCATACAGAGCATCATATGAAGCTATCTAAATACTCGAGTGGAATCTATTGTAGTAGGAGAACTCAACCAATTAGAGATACTGATATCATTCAGCTTTAAATATAATGATAAGTCTCTTAACATATATTTGGGAATATGAATTGAAATTTCATATTGTCCATTATTTTGGGGGTGATAGGTTGTGCTGAAATTTTATTCAGTACTCAAGGAATGTTGAAGACTCCTTTGAAATTTAGATGTTAACTTGGGATCATGATCAGATCCAATAAGAGTCAAACCCAATGCAGTCTCAAAAATTCCTTCACATATATCTTAGCAAGTTATTCAAGAAATATATCTTACCTAATATTGATAAATTGAGATGTCTTGGTGAGTTATTCTACCACATACCATATATCATTATTTCTTTTGGACATCTTCGGGAGACCCATGAAAAATTCTATGGTGAAATTCTCTCATTTCTATATGGTTATAAGTAATGGTTGCATCATCCCTTTATACTTTTGTCACTATACTTTAACTTGATAACATGTCAAGAACCTTGATATATATTCTAAAATATCATTATTCTTGTTAACCCACTAAAAGTATTATCATAGATCAGGGAACATCATGATGCTGAAAATATGGACAGAGAAATTTGATCTATGTGCATTGTCCAATATCTCCTTTATCCAGGGTGATGAAGGCACACTGTTGACACTCCTTTTTATCACAGAATCTAATGAATGGAAAAGGGTAATAACTTAAGCACAAAGAGATTAATCCTTTAAAAAACACCAAAAATTGTCAAAGGCGGGAACAAGGAACCCTTTAAGCGTGGGTTACACAAGTTTCCTTCTGGTCGCGCAAGTCACATGCATGCCACATATGGTTCGTGCATGTCACTTGCGCACCCTATTTTTTTTTTCAAAGGTGCTTAGTGGCGTATAAATAGACCATGTGGGCCCCCATTTTGAGGACGAATTTTCAAAAACTCAGATTCAAGCTCTGGTCACCCATGTCTTATCCTCACATCTTTCAAACAACTCTAAGGAAATTCTTTACCTAGAATGGAAGCTCTAAAGAGGAAGGAAAATGACTTAGTATTAGAACTCATAAATACTTGTGCACCTAAGTTTCCAGCCCTTAAGGTAAGTGAAGGCAATTGCGCGCCTCCTTTACCTCTCAAGGAAACATACGTTCCACCCTTCCGAAAGTCTCTTGGGATGATACTAAGTGCTCGAATTCAAAGTCTCTCAAGTATCACTTTAGGGATTCTTCGTCTCCCATGTTGACTCATGTCACGCAAGTATACTTGCGTGACCAAGAATTGCACACCAGAACAAAACTTGTGAGCCTCCTTCATAGTCACATCCTTTCCTCAAATCCACCTGTCCTCTTCAATGATTGCCTTCATAACCCTCTTCCAAGCCATTTGTGGCATGGTTCCTTTGTTGGATTCCGTATCTGAATGGAATTTTTGAGAAGATCTTTTTATTTGGGCCTCCTTCTTAGGAGTAAGCCCGAAATTTCAAGTCCCCATAATATGGGCATCCTCCTTAGGAGTAATCCCCAGTCTAAATTTCTTTTTATTTGGGCCTCCTTCTCAGGATTAAGTCCCAATAATAATTTCCTTTAACATTGGGCCTCCTTCTCCAGAGTATTCTCGAAGATACAAGTCTCCATAAACTGGGCCACCTTCTAAAGAGTAAGTCCCAATCATAATTTCCTTTAACTTTGGGCCTCCATCTCATGAGTAATCCCCAAGTTACAAGTCTCCTTAAACTGGGCCTCCTTCTTAGGAGTAGGTACCAATCATAATTTTCTTTAACTTTGGGCCTCCTTCTCTGGAGTAAGCCCCAAGTTACAAGTCTCCTTAAATTGGGCCTCTTTCTCAGGAGTAAGTACCAATCATAATTTCCTTTAACTTTGGGCTTCCTTCTCAGGAAAAAAACCCAATCATGTGTCCCTTTTTATTTGCGATTCTTTTTGAAGAGTAAGTCCCAAGTTAAAATTCAAAATATCCATAAAGCACAAATACCTTTATAGACCCTGCTCTTAGGGTTCTTTCCTGAACTAAGTCCTGATCTTCATTTACTCGGGCCATCATACATACATAAGCCCCACATCATTTCTTAGGACTGCATATTTCATGGAACAATCATCATATTTACTGATACCTCTTGTTTCTCACACCGAGCATGACTCACGTGGGCTTAGAGTGTAATAGTAATTACGACATATCTCTTGGGGCCATTAATTATTCATAAACCTAATACTTCTTCACTCGAACTACATGGGTTCTGATTCTTTTTCTAATAAGGATACGTAGGTAGCCCATCAGTGGGTATGGTCCCAACTCTAAAATAATCATGTCTTTCTGAATGACAATAAACATCAGGTGCCCCACTTAGTGACTTTAAAACCAGTATGGTCATCATAATGACCAAGAGAGTTCTATATAATTTATTGAAGGATACCATTGACGAAGAATAACAAATTCATATGGATGATTATCTATTGATTAAGAACTTAAAATACATATAAAAGAATCTCTAAATCCCATACATATCAATCATTGATTGCATTATTTAATGGAAAACTCATTTTCATTCTTGGTAAATTAATAAGGATTCTCAAACATAACTTAAATCTATAAAAGAGTACCAGAGTAGAGAATAATTCCCCCCAAAAAGTTTTGATGAGTCTAACCACCCATCCTCTTAACCAATGAAAATTCTTTAGTCTCATCAGTTCATAACCAATGAGCACCTACCTTTGTAAAGTATTCCCAAATTGATATAGAATCATTGGATGTTTTTGGTTCTACGAATAAACCCATTAGAAACCAATTGGAATGTTTGAAACTTAAATAAACAAGGTAATCCCCATTTCTAGTAGAAACAAAAATGGCGAACCCAACGTGAATCCTTAACCATGTTAAATGAAGTATTACTTTTTTGTTAGTCCCTATTTAACATAATTTGAGGGCCAACAAAGAAATCAAAAACATATGTGCTCATCCAAAAGATGTATTCTATCAAAACTTATCTTGATTATGTATGTTATGTCAAACATGAACTCTTCTCCAAGATCTCTCTGCATTACAAAAATGGATTCTTTAAAGTTTACACATGTGAATGCCTCGGACACTACTCCATCTAGATCCTTGTCCGCTCTGAGGATGACATCACCTACAACATCTTCAATGTTGGGTCGTAAATTCATTGGTGAGGGAATACCGTCAACATGGTACCATCTCGACTCTAGAGGCCACTAGACAAGCCCTCCAAGTTAATAATTCGCCCTGGTTGTCCAGGAAATGATGACCAGTGGTCAAGAAGCAGGTGGTGCCAACCACCGTCTCCAACCATTTCAGGTCGTTATCCACGGAACACAATCACTAGTCCCTCCCATATAATGGGGAGGCGAATGAGAAGGTCACTCAAGACCTTAATTCAGAAAGACAGTATTCCTTCCTAAGGGCTCCCATCAATAATCACCACCAGACTCATGTGGTAGTTTACCCTCAACATGATGTGGGTATCTCATTTAGGGGTTCAGATCAGGTTCCTCATACCCAAGCACACAAGACGAACAGTCTGAGGTGAAATCTAGTCAACAGGGAGCAGGTTCTTACTTATTCCCCCTCCGGAAAAGTCCATCAAGCCAACTTGATGGAAACAAAATGAGCAGGCATGTACACCCGTCTGTCCTGATGTTACTGCCCTGTAGAATCGTCTTCCAGTGATACGCCAATCCCACCAGGAAATTTTTACGAATTATTATAGGCAGGCATATACACCAGTTTATAATTTATCAGCTAGGCAGTAGTCTCATCTGACTGCAACCAAAGATACTCACCAATCAAATGTGGTGGGGAACAATCAAAAGGAACATACACATGAAATTCATCATACTAACCAATAGTCTCATTTGGTAGAACCCAAATATTTCAATTGGAAAGCTCCAATGAAAAGCAGGAGGCAGACACAATTTTCTTCCCCCACACATGAGTAGTGTCAGAATTCACTTATAGGAAAAGGAGGAAAAGAGAAAGAATACACACCTACTCCAAGCATGGAATGAACATATATTCTCATTCCGGCAGCTGAAGTCACCAAGAACATTCTGAAAATGGTGATAGAGAAGAAGAAAATCCCTACCCATATTCTAGATGCTTGTCATAATATTATAACAACTTCAATAGCATCACAAGGAAGGAATCATAAATCTATCCCTATCAGTGGATTGACTCATCAACATATATCTCCGGAACAGATACACACCTATGTCCCAGACTAGGTGGGTTGGGGGGCATACTCCCCCATGCCATAACGACAATCAAGTCAGGCACATACACCTGATTTGAATGGAGATAATCAGCCCAACCTGACCATTTCTCTTGAGTAGGTACATATACCTGCCCATAATAACCACTTTCGTCAACAAGTGGTTTCCAAAGTGAGTAAGATCACGTCTAAGGAAAAGACCCATCCATAACAGTATAGAAATCAAGAGACAATTTGTAATAAGGCCTTGCTCGATGCTAGAGTTCTTAAAGCCCACAGACAATTATCTGTTGCAACACAATATTATACTCATTCATGTTCAAATTCCAGAAATAAAAACAATAATTCTGATGGTCTTCATCAGACTCTTCCTCATGAAGGCTTGCATCATGACAGTTTAGTCGATCTCGAAGTATCATCTTCAGATGAGAGAAACGATAACCCTCTGCATGTCCAGAAGATCGAGTAGTAAAAGGTTTCATATTCTACTATAACCCACCATGGTGTTCCTGCCCATGATGATGAATTTAGCGAAAAAATTCCTCTCCGCAGTAGTAATTCGCATTACCTGGAATATTCTTCAAAGGAAAATGCAGTGATGAGAAAGCCCTATTATCTTGAGGCACTTGCAAATGTGAATCCAGTCATGTCTGATGCTTTACTGCTAGCAAGTGAAACACATTCTCAATCAGAAGATAGCCCGGGGTTTAGGTCATTCTCTGAACCACCCCTGGTTCATTCATCATCTAATTTGATAAATTAATTTTCTACCAATCTTGTTAAATATGATAAATCAATTAAGAATCACCAGCTTTGGTCTAATTGAGTAGAATAATCTTCATCGAATGATAAGGGGGAAGTGCTGAATATGAGAAAACAACTGGCGAAAGGTGAAGTACCAGTCATTTTTTGGCCTATGGATGACTCTCAGTATGATATTCCAGAAATGTTGACTGAAGGTTGTATTCACGATGTTTGTCTCAACATGTGGAAAACACTTTGTCACTTAAAAGAGAAAGTATTTTCTTATGTTGAATATGGAAATCATGTTAAGATAATAGAAGGGTCACAATGCCAAATTGTTTTTTCTTCTCTCTCAGTTTCCCGAAATCCAAATGATCAAATTCAACAGAGATCCCTTCAGCGTGCATACTTTGGTACACTAAAAATGTTTCACTAGTTAATTACCAATTCTCCATCTAGTATTCATATCAGGGGATGGGGTGTTCATGGAGCACTGCATTTCGTTGTACTCTCCAGTCAAAAAAGTCCAACAAAAGTGGTCTCATGCAATGTTATTGCCCATGGATAGCCCCAACCAATTGGTTTTGTGTGTAATCAAAGTCTTTCTCAGGAAAAGGCCTCATCTAGTTCTTACCAAAGTCATGCATACAATGAAAAAGTTGTCAGATTACTATTGCATCAAGAAAATGAGAATATCGAGCAGTCTTCTCGTTTAGAGCATGCACATCATCAGGTGACAGAAGTGTCAGAAATCATCCAACGGTCATCTGAGCCAGGTGATTTGAGTGGATGTCGGATGATGCATGTGGCCAATTTCCAGACTAAGATCCACAAAATCAGGAGAGCTTTTAAGAAAGTCTTAGATGTAGCAGCTCAAGAACAACCACAGCTTGCCAGAATGGGGACTCTTTTAGCTCAACACTTGGGATCAACAGATGGGATTCAAGGAGTTTAGTAGGGAAAGCAGGATCATCTCCTCTTCATTGGACTGTGGACTTTTTCAAATCCTCAATCTCTTCCTTGGTGAAAGTCAGTTTTCACTCAGTTAGGGAAGAAGCCACAGGAGGAACGTAGAGCTGAATTATTATGAGATTCTCTCTAAATTACGGTTCATCAAAATTTACCTGAGGGATCAACTCAACGAAAGACAATGTCTCATAAAGGACTTGGAAAATGATAGTATCACAGAAATGCTGATATAAGGAATGCAATGCATTAAGAATCGATAAATAACATCAATGGTGTCTTCACTGATCACCCAGAACATGAGGTTCACTCAAAGGAATCAAATGAAGAAGTTCCTATTCAAGAATCTATACACACAGAAATAAATGATGAAGGTGTGCATACCAGAATCCAGAGGTCTTCCCAAAGGCATGATATTCCTTCGAGAAATTCCCTTGAATACTCCAGAAGTCAGATGCTAAGGAAAAGGGTAAAATTCAGGTTACGTCCTCCCAAACCTCTGGAGAAGGCCAATCACTCTCATTAGAGGAAAAGTTTCAACAACAAGAGGAATAAATGAAGGAGTTAAGGAGGTTGAATGCAGAAAAAATTCAAGGTAGTCTTCCTCCTATGCATTTTAGAGTCAGTCAGTCAAGGGAATTAATTGCAGTTACTAGGATGGATCAAGAATATCATCCTTTATGAGTATACCCTCTCAAGTCCAATCCTATGGGTCATGTTCAACAAAAACTGGTAGTGCTACCATTAGTTGATGTACCAGTCACCACACCTGTCCAAACTCCAATTATTCCACCTGCTCAGATCCAAGATCAACCAGATGTTTCTCAAAAGTTAATAACTACCATTGAGTCATTAACAGCTCGGTTCAAAGCTATAGAGGGAAAACATGCACAAGTTCAACCGGAAAAGAATCCTTACCCTGAATGGGTTGATACAATTCCTACCCCATCAAATTCTGTGAATTCCAAATTCCCAATTTTTAATAGTTTGGAAGACCTAGAACAACACATAACACATTTTGTTTCTCATTGTGATCCTATGATGGGAACTCCTCTACAACAAGAAGCAGTTAATCTTAGATATTTTGTGCAGTCTTTACAAGGGCCTACTTTTTTCTAGTATAAAATTTTACAGTCTTGGTAAATTACCAGGTGGGAAGATCTCTATCAATGATTCCTTCTTCAATTTAGATCAACATTACCAAAGAAGACAGTTTTTTATCTTAAAAATTGTAAGCAAAGGAAAAATGAAAGAGTTTCAGATTTCATTGCTCGCTGGAGGGGATTAAAATATTCCTTAAGCTTAGAACTCCCTCAAGAAGAGTTGTTTCCAATGCTTTTGGAATATTTTGGTGATTAATTACGCACAACATTGATCCCTGTGAAATGTACATGAGGGTTTAAAGACCTTACTTCAATCGCTCAGCAGATAGAAGACTTTCTTATAATGACTCAGGCTAAAACTCATGTAATTCCATCAATTCCATGAAGGTGAATGGAGAAAGCATAGAATTCTATAGTTAAACTTAAACAAGCACCTGTACCTGCTTCCACTTCAAAACCGTCATCATATCGAAGGGCTCCACCTCCTGAGTGTCAACAACAACGGCCACCTAGTCATGATGATCAAAGAGATAAAAGGTGGGAATAGTTTGAAGATTTTAAGGAAAAAGTTTATTCTTCCCATAATGAAAAATTTATTTGCTACTTCATCTCAACTCTGGAAAACAATCTGGTTTAGTTTCTAAGGCCCAAAAGGCCGGAAAAGGAAGGAGATGAAGACCTCCCCAATTATTGCACATTTTATCAGATGATGGGCCATCCCATTAAGGAGTTTTTTGTCTTCAAATACCTTCTTCAAAAGATGGTGGACTCTGGACAGGTAAAATTGGAAGGTTCATCAGCCCAAGTAGCATGTGTTACTACTACTAATCCAGAGGAAGAAGGTGAGTGACATGAATCCAAAAGAAAAAATATACAGAAATATGATTATTGGATGGTCAGGAAAATGATCAACCGAACTCATGCCATTTTACGAACACAATTATATCAACCAATTGTGTATTCTTCTATGAATTCCATAGCAAAACCCCCTTCATCAGAAGGAAAATCTTCAAAAAAGTGGCATAATTCGAAGAAAGAAGAGAAGTCAGAAGAAGATGAGCTCGTATCAAAGCCTATGTTGTCTTTGACTCTGGAAAATTTTATTCCATCTACTTCAAAAGCATGGACACTGCCCCACCAAATGGTGTAGACTGAAATTTTTCATCAGGTAGAGTCTTCATCAGATGAAGAGTTGATCTTTGGTTATGTTTACATGATTCACTTAACGGATCTGTATTCCAGTCACAGTTTCAATCATGATGAGCCTAAGTTCCCTCTATCAAACAGAGGAATTAGAGGGAGATTTAGAGGTCTAGGATACAAGGGAATAAGTGGATATTTTCGAAGCCACTATTTCAATCATACCCCTGGTAGAACTGTATATGCAGTAGAAACTCGTGGAAATGCATTTCAGCGGGCTTAACAAGAATAAGAAAGTTCTTCCACACATGGCTCATTCAGTCCTGGAACATTTATTTTGGAAGATTGGTTAGAGGTTACACCTTATTTCTCTCAGAAAATAAATAGACCTAGTTGGTCTAATCTTCTAAATCCAGGAGTATTTCCAACTCCTACCCCGATATAAGATGCATCTACATCCAAAGAATCAACTTCTAAGGCACCTGTGAAACCACATGTTCCAATTCAGAAACGCAGACCTTTAGACCAATAGTATGATGTCTTGAAACATTTGGCCTATGTAACGGCCAATTTTTCAATTCGGGATTCCTTGAATATTTCAAAGGATCTTCGGGATGCACTCATTGAGGCTTTGTCAAGTCCCTAGGAATTCGAAACTGAAATTGTTGCATCCAAAGTCTACCATATAGAGAATGATCCTGCAGAATTCCATGAAGTGATATCATTTACAGATGAAGATGAAGATGATGTTGTGCATGGACATATTAGACCTTTGTATTTATCTATCAAGGTCAATGATGTAGACATCCGATGAGCTTTCATTGATAATGGTTCAGTATTCAACCTCATCCCTATTTGTACACTTCGTCGATTGGGCCTCATCGAATCTGATTTATCTCCTTCTACATTGATGTTGCAAGGATATGATAAAAATGAACAATAACCTCTGGGTGATATTACACTCAGAACTCAATTTGGAGACCTTTTATCCAATTAAGATTTTATGGTTGTTCGTCGTGACACAGCCTTCAACATTTTTCTTGGAAGACCTTGACTACATCAACATGCGGCTATAGCTTCATCATACCATCAATGTATCAAATATTGATTCAATGGTTAAATTGGGACACTGTATGGTGATAAAGCCCCATTCAAAACATGTGTATCTCAACACATTGAGGTAGAATTCTATCACATGGAGGGAAAGGAGATATCTACGAAAAAGGAGGTTACCAAATTAATGCTCCATATGGTTTGGAAAATATTCCAGTAAACCCACTCAAACATGGGATTACAGATTATGTGTTGCCTATAATTCAAATTGACAGGATAGACCTAAATAGAAATACTCTTATAGAAACTTCCATAATTTCAATTATGGAAACTAAGCCAGAAAGAATGGTAGAAATTGTTGATTCACCAGGAAATAATGAAATCTCAATTGGAGATGTCTTCATTTCATCTGTTGAAATCCAGCAATTCTATACTTCATCAACCAAGCCAGAAGAAGTTGTAGAAATGTCAGAGATGAATGATGATGTAGATTCTTAATCCATCATCTCCTCCTTATTACCAAAGGAAGACCCTTCATCGTCAATAGGGTCAGAAATGGTAGTATCTTCTTCAAGATGTTAAAATTTTAACTTCTCCCCTGGTCATGAAAATTTTTCTTCATTATATACAATGCGAGTAGAAACAAAATAAGTAACACATACCGAAGAAGAAGAGTAATATCTCAGGGATGATCCTCCATAATTTGAGAAAGGTATCTCTACCACTATGGATGAACTCATAAAAATAAATCTGGGTGCAAAAGAAGCTCCACGCCCACTTTAATTAGTGCATCCCTGAAACTTGAACATAAAGAAAAATATTTTTCATTTTTAAAGAAAAATATTTTTCATTTTTAAAGAAAAATTGAGATATATATTCTTAGAATTATAAAAAAATTCAAGGGCTTGATCTTGATGTTTCTACTCATCATTTAGGTTTTCCAGAAGAACATCAAGGATTCAAGAAAGCCGTAAGAAGAACACACTGAATTTATGCCTCCAAAATTGAAGCTGAAGTGGATAAGCTTATCAAATATAACTTCATCAGTAAATTTCAATATCCCAAATTGTTTTCTAATATTGTTCCTATGATAAACAAAATGGAAAAAATTAGAGTTTTAATTGATTTCAGAGATCATAATTGGCATTTTCCCAAGGATGATTTTCCAGTTCCGATCACAGAACTCTTAATTGATGTAACAACTGGATATGAAGCACTTTCCTTCATGGATGGATATTCTACGTATAATCAAATCCTAATGGATCTAGAAGATTAATAATCTACAGCCTTCATATCCCCTCAAGGTGTGTTTTTCTATCGGGTAATTATCGTTGGCCTGAAGAATGCAGGTGAAACATATCAATGTTCCATGCACCATCTCTTCAAACCATTTTTAGGGAAATTTGTTTAATGTTATGTCGATGATTTGGTGGTAAAATCCAGACAATGTTCTAATAACTTTTCTGATTTGTAAATCATATTCCACAAACTTCGACAACACAATTTGATGATGAACCCCTTGAAATTTGCTTTTGGGTTAACATCAGGAAAACTTTTCTTCTTTGTTGTACGCCATTGTTTTATCGAATTTGATACTGAGAATAAAAAATAATTCCTTGGTATGTTACCTCCTCAAAACTTGAAGGAATTGAGAGGAATTCAAGGACACATGGCCTATATTCGGCGTTTCATCGCCAATATGGCAGGAAAATGTTTACCCTTCACCAAATTAATGAATAAGGGAGTCACCTACCAGTGGACAGAAGAATGTCAAAAAGAAATCAATATTCTCAAGAAATATCTATTGAGTCCACCAGTTTCCACCTGTTGATGCAGGTCCACTTATTCTATATGTAACAGCTTTAACGTGATCATTGGGTGCCTTCCTTGCCCAATAGAATGATGCTGGGAATGAAATCATCCTTTATTATCTCATTCGGACTATGCTTAAGGAAGAAACCTGATATTCAAGTATTAAAAAGTGTTTCCTAGTGTTAATCATTTAATTTCAGAAATTGAGACACTACCTGAAACATCATGAGGTCCAATTGGTATCTCACATTAACACTCTCAAATTTATCCTTAGTCTTCCAATGATTACAGGACGTCTAGAAAGGTGGGCAGTTATTTTGAAGCAGTTTGATATTTAGTATGTGTCTCAAAAGGAAATAAAGGTCCAAGCTCTAGCTGATTTTCTTATTGAACACCCTTCAGTAAAAGATACATCTTTAGATATTGATCTTCCTGAAGAGGAAGTCTTATCTATTCATGATAATCTTCAAACATGGGATATGTACATTGATGGTTCTTCCAGAAGTCCAACAGGGAAGAAAATGGAAGATCCTAAATTCAAAAAAGTTGGGATAGGAATTGTACTTATTTCCCCAGAAAAGGCAGTGCAACCCTATTACATCTTATTTTTGGAAGGCGGTACAAACAATGAAGCAGAATATTATGCTCTCATTGCGGGATTGGAGTTGGCACTTCAGGCATAGGTGAATCACTTAAAGGTTAATGGTGATTCATACATAGTAATCAAACAAGTTAATTGATACTATGCCATCGGAAAATAAGAGTAAATCTCTTTGTATGATTACGCCAGAGAGTTAATGGTGGAATTTCCTTCGGAACAGAAATTTTCTTATGTCCCGCAATCACAAAATTCTCAAGCTGATGCACTGGCTAATGTAGCCATAGCTCTGGCAGATCCAAATCGGGACGAGACAATCATCAGCGTTGCCCACCGTCATACAGTTTCGCCTTATGTTCAAATCAGAACAGAGGAAATCAATGAAATTAATCCCATTTCTAAACCATATGGTCATACTACAGGATGGATGAAACCTATCAGGGAATACCATAAAAATGGAACTCTCCCACCTGATAGAGCTGGGAATGAACAAATCTGGTGACATGTGGTCAATTTTACTCTTTATGATATCCTAGATCACTTAGAAAAAATTATCTACAAGAGAGGTTTTGATTGAATTCTATTTATATGTATTGATGGTGATGAGAAAATGGCTTCCATGAAAGACATACATGCAGGAGTCTGTGGTGCCCACAAGTCTGGATATAGACTTCTTGATCAAATTCGAAGACTTGGATACTTCTGGCCTTCAATGATACATGATTCTGTTGATTTTACTATGAAGTGTCATTATTTCCATGTATATTCCAATTTCATTCATCAACCCCATAGATGCTCCATACAACTAAATACTCATGGCCATTTTCCACATTGGGAATGGATGTAGTAAGATCTTACCCTTCAGCTACATCCAAGAAGTTTAAGTATATTCTTACTACTACTGACTTCTGTTCCAATTGGGTAGAGGAAATACCTCTCAAAGAAGTTGGTCCTAAAAGCATTGTTAGCTTCATCAATTCTAACATAATTACCATATTTGGTGTCCCTCATACCATATTGACAGACAATGCCACCAACTTCTATCTATCTGAGGTAAGGAAGTTGTATCAAGAATAAAATATCAAATCCAACCATTCAATTCGGTATCATGCAGTGTCCAATGGATAAATAGAAGCCTTCAATAATACTCTTTAAAATATACAGCAAAATATGGAGGATAAAGATAAGAAATCATGTCCTGATAAACGTTTTCATGAATTATGGGCTTATCGGACCCCCATCCGCACTACTACGCAGTCAAATCCGTAATCATTGGTATATGGAACAGAAGAAGTATTGACTATTGAGGTTCAATAACCTTAACTTAGAGTATCCATTTGTGATCAGTCATCTATAGATTAACAATCTCAAAAGCGATTGGATGAATTGGAATGATTAGATGAAAAAATATTGTGCACCCTGCACCTCTTGGAAGTCTATCAGAATCGAATAGCATAGGCTTTCAACAAGAAAGTTCATCTTCCTTCATTCATTCAAGGAGAATTGGTATTGGTCCTTAGAACTCCAATGATACCAGGAAAGATACCTCCAATGCTTGAGTCAAAGTTGGAAGGACCATACTCAATACATAAGGTCTACTCCAATGGAGCTTATTCTTTCATCTCAATGGATGGAGAACTCATCACGAGTCCAACCTATTCCATATTTCTGAAGAAGTGTTTTTTGTAATACAAATACATCTTTAGTCCTTACTGTAAGAATTTAAACTACATGGTCCATCCATTTTTCAACATGATTTTAAACTATGTCCAATCCCTTATATTTTATACATGATGTAAAATTGTTCATCGTTAGGGTTGTTGCTACCTCTTCTTTTTCACACCGAGTATGACTCACGTGAGCTTAGAGTAAACTTCAACCATAATACCTTCTCTGGGCCGCTAACCATGCGTAAGTCCCAACACCATTTTTTTTTCATTGTCTTCAAGTACAACTTTATCACCAATTAATTTTTAATTAAACTACGCGGACTTTGATCCTTTCCTTCTAGGCTGGGTACATAGGAAACCTCCTGAGGTTCAAGCACAAAACCAATATCATCACATTGGTTCACCATATTCCATGATATATGACATTAAAAACTATAGTCCCCCATTGTCCTCACTGCAAGACATTAAACTTCATAGCAATACGTCTTAGCTACATGATGCTAAACTATGCAACACTGGTCCATGTATATGACCCTAAACTATTTTTACTAACTATTCATACTTTTTTCATATATGAAAATAAACTACCACCGTCTTTGAAACCCTCAACTGAGAGGGAATAATTATGGACATTTATCTCCAATCATGTTATATTCCAAACAAATATGTGCATACATGGTAATACCGGAACCTTTAATCTCAGATCCAACCATCATTGCACTAAATTACCCTTTCACCCTTCACATGTACGAACCAAATCTGTACATAGGGTATTTCAAAAACTACATATGGACTGATTCTCATATTTATGGGATACGTAAGAACATTTTAGCATCCTCGAATCCAGACCCATGTCTTTGGGCCTAACCCCAAATTCCACTTTTAGTCACTTGGATGAAAAGTCCCTCTGTGAAATCATGAATGTGGTATGAAAACCCTGGTCTTCATTCACATCAGGTTTATAAAACACACAATGTGTATTCCTCATTATGTTCCGAGCTCTACGAACATAATCTAAGATATCCTACACTTTTGTCCCACATGACGTTAAACTGTATTTCAAGAACTACATATGGCTTGATTCTCATCCTTATGGGATCCGTAGTGAAGTCTAGTACCTCAATTCAGGACCCAACCACAACATGATTATGGTTAGCATTGGTCTATGTATCTCTTTCATGCCTTAAACAATGCCCATTTTGATGTGTCATACTTCTAACCTTAAATACTTCCAAATGTCCATAACCCTTTTCATGAATTCTCATCACAAAATTTCTGATACCTAGGAATTCTTTTTCCTGACTATGAAGCACATTCCCCTAGGTGTCCTTGCATAAGTAGTCTACATTACGGACCTGTCAGCCAAAAGATACTATTATTTGACTATGTATCCAATTCCCTTAAATGACCCGGCAAAATTCAACCCCTAACAGGTTTTTCAAATAGTGGTATTCTCATTATTGGTAGAAAAAACATATTTTGTCCTAATTTGTCTTAACAATAATATATAGGGATCCTCAAAAAAAGCCATCCTTAACATATTTTTCCATTACTCTTTTTCATGATCTAAATGTATTTAAGTCTATTGTTTATATTTACATTCACTATGTTTGGGTCATACCTTTGCATGAGTGACTTTCATCAAATTCTTTGACAATATTGATTGGAAATATCATGTCCATATTTAAGTACCTCTATCTATACAGCAGACTCAATGCTTTGGTAAATTTGAATCTGCATAAACTTTCACTAGCATTTACCAATAGAAAATTAAAAACTCTAAGAGTTCTTTTGCCTGACTGTGTAGCACGTTTCCCTAAGTGGCCTTGCATAAGTAAACTACATAACGGACCTGTCATCCAAAAGATGCTATTATTTGACTATGAAGCCAATGCCCTTAAGTGGACCTACATATTCAACCCCTAATGGGTTTTTTCAAATAGAGGTAACTTCACTCTTAGAAAATACTTCCTCTAATAAATTTTAGACCTTTTTTCATATCATCCCTAAGATTAAAAAGTTCTTAAGTAATTGTTTACATGTGTTCTTCCATACTTGAATGTGGTAATATGTTTTCAAACAAATTATTATGGAATTGAGTCAATTTTTAATCCATTCGGTCAAAGCTATTCGACCTCAAACATTAGCCATTTTATGTCTGACATGCATGACTTTAAACTGCCAACAAAAGACAGGGTACTCATTAAATTGAGAACCTATAAAAGGGACTCTGAACAAAAGTTGTGTCCTAGCTCGGTAAAAGTACATATTGTATGATTTAGGAAATATTGGGAAATAAAAGATGCAAACATTGTAGAGTTGTTTGTATAATCCTTGCACAAATCAAACTATGATTTTACTATGCCCATTGGCTTAGGTAAAAAATATATATATATTAGTAATTATCAAGAAGATGCATGTACAAATTATTGAATGTTTAATGTCTTTTTCATTGATGCAAAAAATTATAAGAACACCCATAGATCGGATTATCCTATCATTTTCAAGAAATTACAAGAGGCTTTCAACATAACTCTTCATTTGATTTACGGAATCCGGAGCTTCATCAACAACCACTTGAAGTTCATTCACTTGACCAGCTTCACTCTTTTCAGCTTGATGGAGTCCTTTCTTGGAATCTGTGATGGATTTCATACAATTCATTTGAACTCCTTCTAGTGAATTGTTAAACTGGTCATGTTCCACAGTAAGAGCATCTAATTGTTGTTGAAGGTGAATCTTCTAGAAAACTTTCTCCTTCATTTTATGCTTCAGCTCCTTCAACTTTGAAGCATAATCAGCCCCATCTTGGGACACCGCAGCCTTGAATTCGATGATATTGATCAACAACCTTACTAGGGTCAGATCTTGACAGTACTTTTGCTCCTGCTCCATCCTTAAGATGACTTGTTTCACCGTGACAAGGATCTCTTGATATCCAAAACCGCCATGTCCTAACATGACGAACAAGGATGATAGTCACAGGATCTTCGAAGAAAACTCTTTAAGAGGAACATCAGATATGATCTTCAATATATTCTTCCATGCCTTGCGACGTGAGAATTGGAGTTCCTTCTACACGTCAAGGTCTGACTCAGCATCACTATCACAGAGGGAAATGTAGTCCGGGATTAATTCCCTTAAAGAAGTCCCATGTTCTACTCCTTCCCCCTAACCCTTGGTAGTTCACTTTCTACACCCGTTGGGGAAGAGGCTAAGGCCTCACCTCCAGATCTAGCCACTGAAATTGACGGCCCTGCATAGTCAATTGAATGTTTTGGTTAGTTTCAGAGGATAACAAAAGATGATTAAGATGTCCTGCAAATTAAGTACATCCACAAATATTATTATCACATACCCAGCTGTATATTAGAAACATGAGAAGCCTTCTCCCCATCTTTCCTATCTTTAACAGGATTTTCAGGATGGATTTCAGGAAGCATGACCGGGTTATGTTCCACTTGAGCTAGCATCTCTAAATTGATAGGGTTGTCTCTACCCCCTTCAGGCAATGACAGGTCAGTATCTTGATCATACGGAACTGCACATTTCAACCAATCATGATCAGAGATGTAATGAGAAGTTTTTAACAGGATGAAGGATAACACACATGTCCAAAATCGTCTAAATGACATGGTAATTTAACATGATATAAAATTTCTTCAAAATATTATCTATGTTTCATCATTTCATCTAGTGATATCTCAGATTCTTGGTTAGTCTCATCAGTGGGATCATTTGATATGTCTTCTTGGAGACCCTCATCCTATGGCCTCTGACCTTAGGATCCTTCAAAGAAAAATGTGAAATCAGTTACAGTGGCTGCCAAATTTTCTTGTGCAGTAGCAACAGGAGCAGTACTGGGAACATACGCTAGATCTTTTTCAAGAGAAGTCGGGTCAGCATGAATTTGCAACTGTTCACCAGCACCCTCTGTCGTTCTCAGAGGAGGTTCAGTCCTCTCCCTCAAAAGGGAAACTGAGTAAGCCCCTGCAATCCTATGAAATATGAGAAATCTTTTCTTGAGTTAGGATTCATGATTATCTAAAGGACCTACCACTACTGATGAAGCATTTAGATGTGGGATTCTTCCTTTGATTCCATTTTTTCTTTGACTTTTTGGGTGTTTTGACATCGTCACCTCCAAATACAGGTCTTGGAGTGTGAATATCCCTTTCTAACTCCTTGTCCATGGATTTCCATCCTGGAGATACCTTGCCTGGCTTGAGAGGAGATTCAATAGATCTGACGGCAGTGCCACTAGGCCTATATTGTGGTGAAGGAACCTCAGCAGTTCCTTTCAATACAAGATATAGGATAAAGAAAGTAATTTCCTTGAGTAAAAAATATTTAACTAAAATCAATTTGTAAAGAAAATATGGAAAGAGACTTACATCTTCAGGAGCCACGTAATCATGCCAATCCTCATCTAATAAAGCACCAATCCCCTCAGTGGTGCAACGATCCATCATTTCCTTCACTATCTTGGTGATAGGAATGGAATCATCAGTGGCATATGTGAGCATATCAAGCTCTCTGATGCAATTCTGCACTTCATCAAGGTTATCCTCGAAATGGATATCAGTAAAAGCCCAATGATTCCCTACTCGAGGGATATGTAGTACATTGCATAATTCCAGCCAGGCTGTTTTAGAATCGCAATATAAAATCTTCCATGTATGGACATCCTATGGTCAAAAATATTCAGCATGTGCACCAGAAGACCGTGAGGAGGGTCCTACATACATGGACTTCAACTTCTTCCCATCTCCTATAATCACAGATAAAGAATAAGAAAATAAAACTTGTTTCTCTATAAAATAATGTCAATTAAATTTCCTCAATGATATAACTCACCAGAAGTCGATGAAGTAGGTCTCTTATCTCTGGCAGGAGTATTGTATCTGGCACGAGGCTGCTTTGACACATGTTGTGTCTCATCATCCCCATCCTGGAAATCCAATGAATTAGCCCCGGGTGATGAACCCGGTGAATCAGCTCTAGGGGAGGAAGAGTCACCTTCCAGACGAAGGGTTTCTTTTTTGAAAATTCACTTTTTTGTCCCCACCTAAGGAACCGGATGATTCCATACTCCTTCAGGGTATTATTCTACCCAATTATCTGCATACTATGTTGTCAAGTGACTCGCTGCTCCAGCATCTAGTAGATCAAACACTGCTCCGGTCTTCTCCATAACTGTCAGCAACCATAGTTTCCGAGAAACCATTGGATTCTGCTCTAACCTGACATGCATAGGATGGGATACAACAATATGCTGTAGACACGTGAATTGGCGTGAAAATCTATATGGATCATAGGCCTCGCATATAATCTCTCCGTCAATTTTGTTGGCCAGTACACCATCTCTGCAAGATAGCATGTAAGACCTCAATTCTAGGATAGCTTTTCCATCATCAACAAACCACCTGGTTGGCGGGTTTCCATAAGTAAAGAAATGGTATTCCTTCAACATGCTCAACCTCACATTTAGATCATAGGATTTGAGGGAGAATGGAAGAATTCCGTAATATTTCTGCACTGATGTCCTGAAAGAACTTCCAGGAACCTCTACTCCACTCTGTACAACATAAGTCCGGAAGTGAGTGGAAATCCATCCCCAGAAAACTTGGAATGGTCCCACTATTCTCAAAGGAGAGATACCCATATAGACAAGGAGTAAGATCCTATGAATCTTCATCAAAATTGGGGTGCCTGACCCAACCATTTTCCTCTCAGCCAACTTGGCTGCAACAACGAAGCTCACTTTGTTGACGCCTCCCTTCAAATCCCTAACTTGTAGAAGACAAACACTAAGCCACAAAGTTAAAAATCCCGCTAGATGGGTCTTCTCTAGGATTATTTGGTCCACTTCATACCCCCACTTTTTAAACTCTCCCGCTTCATGAGTTGGCCAGAATGTGCCAAGAGCAACCCTCTTCTCTATTCTGGGGTACCTGGTAGGACAAGTACAGGTGGGACCCTTCTCATTTTTATTGATAAGAAACATATCCATCTACTCCTTTGGATGAATATGCTTTCTAGAATGAGTTTCAATGGACTTTGAATTCTTGAGATTATGGAAAATATTCAATAATTCTTGATCCAAAGCTAGATTATTCTCTAAATCATTCCAAGTCACCTTGGGGGATGAATTCATCATACCTATCACCCAAAATTGGATCCGCTGAGATCTTGTAGACATACCAAAAACTGATGCCTACTTCTCCATGAGTAAAATGGAAAGAATTGGTTTCTGGGCTCCAGCAGCTGATTTTCTCCAGCACAAAGTTATCATTCCTGTAGACACATTTCTGCCAAGCCCAAACGGATTCATATATCGCATTTCCTTTCATATCATCAACAAACTCTTCACAGGTTTGATACACCCAATATGCCCACATCCAAGTCGGCTTCCACATCCTCCGAGACTGAAATCCCAGCTCTTTTTCCATCCCTTGGATTGATCCATCTGATAATTTCTGAAAAAGTAGGGATAAGAATGCAGCTACAGCTCAGGCTTGTGAGGTTTCAGATCTGGGGCACAAGGTATATGATTCATTATGAATGCCCTCTCCACTGCCCCAACATTGACAAATGATCCTTCAACTGAAACATTTTTTGAAGAAAAGTTGGTGTATGTTTGAAACCAAGAATGCGGGAGATAGTTCTTTGGCTCGAGAACATTGACACCTTGTAGATTATCATGGCAATATAATGTCAAGTAAATGATTTGTGGAAAATTGACATTATATTTCTTCATGTACATGGCCAAATCTGGGAGAATGATGTCATAGATACCGTAATAATCATTACCAATGATGTTCATCATGTCATCAATCCTCTTGCTGGCCAAATCATCAGCTGATCCAATCTTCCTTGGAGCCATTGAATCTGCACAAAAATCAAATAATTAACTTTTATGTAAGTTGGTTTTTCATAAAATTAGTGATGAAATAAAAAAAATGGATAAGGAATTAAGGTGCGCAAGTCTAATATTGGTGCTCATGTCTAAGCTGGTCACACAAGTTGTACTAATCTAGTACTAGAATGCAAGTTAGAAACAGAATGAGGAAGCACGATGCAATGAACAAGAGCACAGATGATCAAAAAGCCAAGACACCCACGTGACGAGAGCTCACATGCGCGACGAAAGCGAGAAGCATTCGAAATATGGATGCTTTGTGTGAAGTGACGCCTATATTTATAGGTGATTCAATAACCTGTGTGCTGCAACCTGCGCGCCTCATACCTGTGCGCTGCAACCCGCGTGCCTCATACCTACGTGTCGCTGGATCATGGTTTCTCCTTTTCTTCAGAGTCAAATCCTCTTTCCTTTTTCGAATCCAACTATGAGGGGGGAAATTTGTTGATGGTCCTTTCCATCACAATTTCTAATGAATGGAAAATGGGAATACCTTAAGCACAAAGAGAGTCATCCTTTGAAGAACATCAGAAATTGACAAAACCATGAGTAAGGAACCCATTAAGCATGGGTTGCGCAAGTTTCCTTATGGTCGCGCAAGTCACTTGCGCGCCACATATGGGTCGCACAAGTCACTTTAAGGCCCTATTTATTTTTTCACCCAAGGTTCTTAATAGCCTATAAATAACCCCTATGGGCCCCCCATTTTGAGGATGAATTTTCCAAAACTCAGATTCAAGCACTGGTCTCCCAAGTCTTTTCCTCACATCTTCTGAAATCTTCAAAGGTAAATCTTTACCTAGAATAAAATCTCTAATGGGGAAGGATAAGTCATAAGTATTATAACTCATCAATATTTGTGTGCCTAAGTGTCCAGACCTTAAGTTAAGTGAATACACTTGCGTGACTCCTTTTCATCTCAATGAAACTTATGTTCCACCCTTATGAATCTCTCTTGGGATGATACTAAGGGCTCCAATTCAAATTTTCCCCAGTATCACTTTATGGATTCTTCATCGCCCAAGTTGACTCATGTTGTGCAAGTATACTTGTGTGACCAGGACTTGTGTTCCAGAACAAAACTTGCATTCCTCCTTCCACGTCATTCCCTTTCCTCAAATCCACCTCTCCTCTTCAAATATATCCTTTAAAACCCTATTCAAATCCATTTTTGGTATGGTTCAGTTGTTGGATTCTTTATCTAAAAGGAATTTTGGAGAATATATTTTAATTTGGTCCTCCTTCTCAGGAGTGAGCCCCAAATTACAAGTCCCATTAATATGGGAATCCTCCTTAAGAGTAATCCCCAGTATTTATTTCTTTTGGTTTGGGCCTCCTTCTCAAGAGTATGTCCCAATCATAATATCCTTTAACTTGGGGCCTCCTTATTAGGAGTAAGTCCCAAGATACAAGTCTCTTTAAAATGGGGATCTCTCTCAGGAGTAAGTCACAATCATAATTTTCTTTAACATTGGGCTTCCTTCTCAGGAATAAAACCCAATCATAAGTCCCTTTTGATTTGGGATTCCTTTTCATGATTAAGTCCCGAGTTAAAATTCCAAATCTCCATAAAGCACAAATACCTTTGTGTACCCTACTCCTGGGCTTCTTTCCTAAAATAAGTCTTGATCTCCATTTACTCGGGCCTTCATACATACATAAGCCCCACATCATTTCTTATGACTACATCTTTCATGGAATAATCTTCATATTTACATATACCTCTTGTTTCTCACATCGAGCATGACTCATGTGGTCTTAGGGTGTAAAAGTAATTACAACATATCTCTTTAGGCCATTAATTATTCATAAACCTCGTACTTCTTCAATCGAACTACATGGGTTCAGATTCCTTTTTCACAAGTATATGTAGGTATCCCATCTGTGGGTATGATCCAAAAACTAAAATAATCATGTCTTTCTGAATGAAAATAAACTTCAAGTGCCCCACTGAGTGGCTTTAAAACCAGTATGGTCATCATAATGACCAAGAGAGTTCTATATAATGTATTGAAGGATACCATTGACTAAGAATCACTAATTCATATGGATGATTCTCTATTGATGAGGAATATAAAATACATTTTAATGATTCTCTAAATCCCCTACATATCAATCATTGATTGCAAGGTCTAAAGGAAAAACTCGTTTTCATGCTTGGTAAATTAATAATGATTCACGAACAAAACATAAATCTATAAGAGAGTCCCAGTGTAGACAATAATTCCCCCAAAAAAGGTGTGTGAGTCTAACATCCCATCCTCTAGACCAATTCTAATTCTTAAGTCTCATTAGTCCATATCCAATGAGCACCTACCATGGGAATGTAGGTCCAAATTGATATAGAATCATTGGATGTTTCCGGTTCTCTGAATAAACCTATTAGAAACTGATTGGAAAGATTGAACCTTAAAAAAACAAGGTCATACGTATTTCTAGAAGAAACACACATATAGCCTTATTCCAAATCAAATTACACCATCATCATAGATATGGATCTCTTGCAACTTCCCTTCCTTTACTTCATTCACCTACTTTGTCAACTATGTATCATCACTTTATGCCTCCTTAATCTTCTATTTGATAGATGATCGATAAATGATTTGGTTAAGTTAGGATTTATTTCCTATCATTATTATTTACAAATCCATCCTTTTACTATCCATGAAGATAGGGTCTTTATCAGTTCATAGCATGGATAGAGCAGAAGGTTCTTTTCTTCTCAGAGAATCAGCTACCCTATTCACCTTGCCAAGATGACAGTGAATTGAGCAATCATAGTCATTGATTATCTCTAACAATATAATTTGATGCATTTTGAGCTCTTTTTGTGTGAAAATATATCTTAGGATATTGTGATAATTATATATGTCACACTTCTCACCATAGAGGCATTGCCACCAGATTTTCATGGAAAAAATCACAGATGCTAACTATAGATCAATTGTTGTGTAGTTCTACTCTTCGATCTTCAACTATCGTGAGGCATATGCAATCACATTTTAATTTCTTATGAGAACACAACCCAATACATTCTTGAAAGAATAAATATATATAAAAAAACATTCTACACTTTTATGTAATGTGAGTACAGGTGCAATGATCAGCCTTATCATTAGCTCCTTGATGCTTTCCTAACATTCTTCCATCAAGACACACATTATCCTACTCCTTGTAAACATAGTTAGAGAGCATAAGAATCATGATAAATTTATCATAAAAGGTCAACAATACCCTACTAAGATAAGAACACTAGATATTTTTGTGACATGTGAGGTTCTAGTACATTCCACAATTGTCGTGGTTTTAGAAAGTTCCACATAAATTCCCTCACTTATGACCACAGGTCCCAAGTATGTGACTTTTTCATCCAAAATTCACACTTGTTTGACTTAGTGTACAACTTCTCCTTCCTCAATGTAAAAAAACAAGTCTTAGATGTTCTTCATGTTCCTCCATTCTCTTTTAGTTGATGTGAATTTCATCAATAAAAATTACCACAAATTTGTTGAGGTAATGTATAAAGGCTCTATTCCTCAAATCAATGATGACTATAGGGTCATCAGCAAGTCCAAAGGGAATAACCAAAAAATCGTAGTACCTATACCTTTTAAGGATGAAAGTCTTTTGAATATCATCCTTCTTCACCTTTAGGTGATGATAACCAGAATAGAGATCCACCATTGAGAAGTACTGAGCTCCTCTCAACTGATCAAACAAGTCGTCAATCCCTAGAATATGATACTTTTTATTTATGGTGATCTTGTTGCATTCCTGGTAATCGATACACATGAACTTTGATATATCCTTCCTCTTAACAAATAACACTAGCACACCGCATGTTGATGAACTAGGGCATTTGAACCCTTCATCCAAATGCTCTTGTAGCTTCTTATTTAAATCAAGAAATTTTACAGGAGCCATCCGATAGGGACCCATTGAGATGTGAGTAGGTCTATATATGAGTTCAATTAAGAACTCCTCCACACGATCGAAGGGTTTTCCATGTAACTCTTTAAGAAATACATCCCAATATTCCTTCATGATGGGAATTTCCCTTACGTGGATAACATCCTTCGACTCAACCATTTGAGTGAGGTATTCCTTTTCAAAGTGAATCAACACCCACAATGTTTAAGTATTTTTCAAAGGAGATTCTTGATCTTACTTTAATTTGTAGAGGAGCATGGGATGGTTCGGAATATTAAAAGATATTTTCTTTTCTAAACAATTTATATTTTTTCTATAGAAAGAGAGTAAGTCCATCCCTAGTATAGCATCAAATTCTACCAAGGGAAGTATAACAAGATTTATTGGAATAATATTACCACACATTCCAATAGGTGGAAAGTCCAACCCTTTGGTTGCAACGATTTCACAACTATGTGTTTTTATAGATGTATCTACTTCAGTTTCGGGGCTTTGAATTAGTAGTTTATGAAAACATGTGAGATTCAGATGAATTCATCGAACCATAATCAAATAAGACATTTTCTATTATTGAGTGGATATGAAGGGTTGCTTGTATAAATTAATTTTCTTAATCCACTACAAAATTAGTGATGGCATAATCCTTCCCTTGATCATTTGACATTTGTGTATGATGATGCTGATTACCATTGAGAACGTGAGGTTTAGTGGATTAGCTTTCATAGTTACCTTTCTCCCTATAGTTACAGCATTGGGCCATCGGTGGTTCTCTTCATTCCTCCAGCACATTTGTCAGCCATTTAATGTTTTTTATACATTCATGGTCTTAGTGGACTTCTCTCCCACATTTGTTGCATTTCCCTATCTCTTTGAGGCAATTCCCATGATGCTTCTTCCCACATATTTGATATGTGGGTGGTGGATTATTCATTCCACTTTTTTCATTAGATCCTACATCTTGAAACTCCATCATTCATTTATTATCACTATATCCATTGTACCATTAAAAAAATCATCCTAACATTTGGAGAACATATAGAAACTTCATCGTAACTCACAAATTCTCAAATTTATCGATCTTATCAAATGTTTGGGTTTAAACTACAAAATAATCTATCACTTTTTCAATCATTGTTGGTAACAAAATCTAGTGTACCTTGCAAGCTTTGTGAAATTTTCATCCTAAGTAATGAGAGATTCTACTTCATTTTTCATCATCTCTATGAATTCTCTCTTCATATTAATAAGAAAATTGAAGGGAAATTATTATTAAGAAACATTATCTTAAAGTATGCCAACTCCATCTCTTCGATTTAATCACTCGGCTTTGTGTTCTTAATAAAATACCACCATTGATCGACCTCTCCATCTATTCAATAAATAGAATGATTCACATTCTCCATATCATAACAGTGAAACATAGAAATTATATTCTCCATTGAGTTGTCTAATTTTTTTAAAACTAGTGGATCGGAAGATCCATTAAACATTGGTGCTCATTTCCACGTAAGACACTCGTTAGCCAGTTCGTGTCACCCCCTAACATTTTATGGTATGTTTCTCTTAGATACATTCGAGTCATAGATTATATTTCATAATACACCGTGTCTAATTGAAAAGACACTTGGTTATTTAAGATATATCCAAAAACTATCCATTAAACATAAATGTTCCAACTCTGTGATTCAAATTTTAAAAATCCGACAAACATAGTTGTGTCCGGGATGATATTTAGAGTTTAATAGAATTAAGTTAATTTTTAGTGATTAGTAACCTACCCTTAGGAGTATTAACCTACCCTTATGAATAGTGTCTTATGCTTATGAATAGTAATATGTCTCTTATTAATGGTATCCACACCCATGAATGTATAAATAAATTTAGGCACCTTAAAAATGTAGTTGAATAATTTATGTGTGTATATATTTCGATTAAATAATGATTTCAAATAAATATTAAAATAAAAATATTTAGAAAAATGTTTTTGAAAAATTGACTTCATTTTTGGATTATAATTGTTGAAAAATGGGTAGGGTGAATTTTTGGGTTTTTTCGGAAATACTTGATTTTTTATGAATAGTAAAATACGATAATTTATGATAAATGCTAAATAAGGGATTTATTGAGTCAATAATGATGATATACTGATGTAATCCCAATTGGTTCAAATTCATAGGCATCTATTACTATTCTTGTTCATGGAATACTCACTATTTCTTTTCCTGAGAGGAAATAATAAATTAATGATTATAATATTAAGAAAACTCCTCTCTCCTCCACTATATAAACCACCCTTCAGCCACTCTTCCATTCACACCACTCAATCTTAAACCTTGCCAAAATTCTACCAAATACTCTTCCCAAGCCCACTCCACACTTCCAAGACATGATGGTCGCACCAAAAGGCCAAAAACAAAGGCCTTATAGAGATTCTCAAGGAGGAGTACTAAAGAGGTGAACCTTTCTTCTCTTTTCTTTCAATTTCTTTTACAAGTTCCATTATTTTTTTTCTCTCCTAACCTCACATCATCCCAATGCCATGATAATTCCAGTACCATACGTGTACATTGTTTTCATTATGCTAATGTAATATTTCATCATAATCTCTTTTCTCTCTTTCCTTTTATGTAATAAATGCAAACCCCATCCGAGATATGCTAATTTATCACACTCAAGGAACACGAGTTTTCAATTTTCATTACTATCTTCAATACTGGTCAGGAATCCTTTTAAATGGTTCATCTAGGTCATAATATATTTATTTTATATTTATTAATGTTTTTATTCCTTATACATTCATAATATGGAATAATAATAAAAAACAAGTTTATTTGGCACAAAACCGCCAAGCCCAATCCAAGAATTTATTTTTAACTCATCGAAAGAGTCATCCTCATGGTATATAACAAGAATAATTATAATATCATTTATATATCTTTAATTTCACTAATAATTTATATTAAAAATTCTTTATGTTTAACCATATTTAAAAAAAAACATCCATTTGTGAATACAAGTAAACGGATCATGAAAACCAAAGAAGAAAATGCAACCAAAGTAATAAAATTGAATCTCTTAAACCATAAAAAAGGTCATTAATGAACCTAATAAGGTCATAAAATATCCATTACATGTTTATTAGGTTATGGTTTTATTAATTAATGAATCAATATTTGATTATTTAGGTTTGTAAGAACAATCAAGAACACCTTCAAGCATAAGCTAAGGGATCCTCTCTCTCACTTTTGTTCAAGAATCTCCCCTATGTTGTTCTATTTTAGTTTTAATTCCTAATGATGGAGTATATTTTTGAACCTCCCCCATTATTCCCTTATGACATATAAATAATGTTATACCCCTTTACTTCTCATTAATCCCTCTCAATAACACTCGTTACCATGCTGAAATGTTTGTAAGGGGATTTCTCATCTCACTTTCAATTCTGTGGGATTTCCACTATTTGACTCTTATTTATTATATGTGGTATATGTGTATGAAAATATGATACATATTATTGTGATTATATTTATATTCATGGTATTATATGATTCATCTGGTGGTTATTAACTTTTGGCCATACAACTTAATTGATTACAGCATGGTAACAAGCATTGTCTCTACATTCACTTCGTTGTGACTTGCATAGTATTGTGCACCTACTCTTCCTTATGGAGTGTACCAAATTCCCATTTTAGATAAATTTACAATTGAAATTATATTCAATTTAAATTTCCGTATTCTTATATCATTTATATGATTACTGTCTAAACCATATACCATTTTACATACATTATTTATTTTGAATGTTGTTTTGATTGTGGAATTATTTATGAATCTGTATCCTCTATTCTATAAAACTAATGTAAAGTCAAATTGATCTTATGAAGAATATGTGTATAATGAATAATTAAGATGAATAGGTGGGTGGGGCCCACTATATCCCCTCGATGCATCGGTAGGTCTCATGAGATAAATCAGTTTAGCGATAAACCCTTCGAGTTTGTTTCCAAAAATAAGACAGGTTTCTACCCATAGAACTAAACCATTTTTATGGTATTTTAGTATCATGTGACAGATACATGACATCCAATTAATATGAATTCTCTTTATTCATTATCATTTATTACTATCCATCAGGTTTTCACTCTGACAAACACTATGGATGCAGTTTCATTCTCAGTTTATTAATGGCGTGAGTTTTCATTTATTCACCACGACATATTGATCAGTCAATTTGTTTACAATTCAGTTATTATTGATTCATTATTCCTCTACTTATAACCCTTACTAATCATTTTATCTCACCCCTTTCACTTTTCTAGCATAAGTAGGTTATGGAGAGGAGACCATTTATTGATTTCTTATGGATGCAGTCTTTAGTTTTTGTTATCTATTGTATTTTGAAACCTTTTCCGATGTAATTGTAGTTAAATATGTGTATCTAGTTTATTCAAGACTACTAAACTGATTTTTTCCTTTGGGATTTTCATCCCTTCTTACCATTCCAATATAACAATTAATGCACCGACTCTAGTCTAGAGGGGTTGGGGGGTTACTGTTGGTATGAGAGGATGTATAGTAGAAAACATAGAAACTGGAGTAGGAAATGTATAGTAGGGAAAACATCTCTATGGTAGTATTTGAGGATAAACATACAAGAATATCCTGGTCTTATGGTATGGAATAGATTTTGTGAATCTTTCTAGGAAATACATCCATGTTTGGATATGAGCAGATAGAGGTGGCTCTAGCACCGATGTACCAAGGAGTGAAAGCTCCGACAAAGAGTTTCAGGCTTGACCCATGGTATCCTGGTACACAACAACGGGCCTTGTAGAACTTTTCTTTATGAAAATCATGGGGGATATTCTTAGGATAATTCATATTTTTTTTACAAGCCATTATAAAGGATTGAAATGTAAATTGTTCCTCAAAGAAACCATTTTTCTGATTATGGGATTAGCCATGCGTTGGATCTCAATTTATGCTATGTATTTTGTTAAGTAACGTTTATTCATTATGATTCATAACCTAATCTATTGTGTGCCATTTTTTAGAAATGGAATATAATGGAAGAAGGGTAATTGATACTCATGGGAAATGTAGGGATCTCCTCAATGTGAAGGTAAACATAGTCATTGTTGGAATAGACCAGATCATGACCATATTGGGACCACATACTCAGGTTATAACGAATAACCATTCCACACCTGTGTTGAATCAATTCATGCAGAAGAAGCCCCCATATTTTAGTGGCACTACTAATCCAGTGGTTGTTGAGAAATGGATCAAGTCCCTTGAAAAGATATTCATGGTATTAAGATGCAATGAAATTGAGAAAGTAGTACCAATTATATTGTCTCAAGAGAAAAGATGGTTAATGGTGGTCCCTAATTCAGAATATCATGAATGAAGAAGTATTAGAAGTTATGGTATGGATAAATTTTAAGGAAATATTCTTTGAAAAATATTTCCCTCCTGAGAAATGAACTGAAATGAAGAGGAAATTTATTTCCTTAAAGAAAAGGGAGTAAGACAGTGTTGTAGTGTATGAGGCAACCTTCCCAAGGCTAGCCTGTTATGCCATAAATTACGTACATGACTCAGTAGACAAGATTAATCATTTCTTTTACGGTATTAAGCCAATTATTAAAAGGGAAATGGATTCTAAAACATTTTAATCATATGATGAAATTGTATGAAGTTCCATCAAAACAGAGAAAGAATTTTCTAGATAAAATTTGTTCAAGGGAAACAAAGATAAAATGTGGTACTCTAAAAACAAAGGGAAAGGTGAAGTTCCAATGTAGAATAAGAGAATTAAGAAATTCTCATTATGCGAGAAATATGGAATGAATCATCTCGGTAAATGCTTGAAAGTCCTACGAGTCTGCTATAAGTGTGGAGAAAAGGGTCATCCATCTCTTGAATGCAAGGGGAAGAGACAATTTAATGACATTAAATGCTATAATTGTAGAAATAAAAGACACTATGAAAATGATTGTCCTAAACACGAATGAAACATGCCTCAAAAAGCCAATAGAGCATTAGAGAGCTTATGGGATTACAACCGCATAAGTTAAATGTTCTAATGATGTGGTCGTAGGTACTTTAATTGTTTCATCAAACATAGAAATAAAATTATTTCATTCTGTATCATCATATTCATTTATATCTTCTGATTTTTCCATTAAAATTTGACATGTACAACTTTTTTTAATAAAGGAGTAATCAATAAAAACTCCTAGAAGATAAATCATTTCAACAAAGTCATGTTAGGTATCCCCCCTTGTGACACATACACTTGCTTTAGTTTCTAACCATATCATTATTTGAATGACTAAATTTGATATAATTCTTGGTATGGATTGGCTTTCAAATTATGATGTGAATATATATTGTAAGAAAAAGAATGTTACAATTTTGGAAAATGGTGTAGAATCTCTTATCTTTATAGTAGTGACCTCACCGTCTAATTCTTATCTAGACCCACCCTATTAGCTCTGTTAAACGAAATTTAAGAAGAGGAAGAGGACCAAATACTTATGGGTGAGGAGAGAAATATTCATATTGAAGATGTGAACATAGTGCAAGAATACATTGAAGTATTTCCATAGGATTTACCTAGACATCCTCCAGAGTTGGAAGTTGAGTTCTCTATTGATTTAATTCCTGGTGCAAGCCCTATATCAAAGACTCCCAATAGAATGACCATCATGGAATTAGTGGAGCTAAATAAACAACAGTATGAATTGAGTGAAATGGGATTTATTCGACCTAGTGTTTCTCCATGGGGATCCCATGTCCTCTTTGTCAAAAAGAAAGATGGACCCATGAGGCTATGTTTTCATTACAGGGAAATCTATGCTATTATGATAAAGAATAAATAGCATCTACCCTAGATTAATAATTTATTTTATCAACCTCAGGGAGATCAGTGATTTACAATGATCAACCTTCAATCTGGATATCATCATCTATGTGTGAGGAAGGAAGATATTCTTAAGAAATATTTACGAACAAGTTATGGGCATTACGAGTTTATAATGATTCCTTTTGAACTGACTATTTCACCCACTGTTTTCATGGATTTAATGAATAGAGTTTTCAAGTATTATCTTGATAACTTTTTTGTGGTATTCATTGATGATACCATGGTATAATAAAAAAGATATAAAGACCATGAGGATCAGTTTCAGATTATTCAATAAACAATTAGAAGAAACGAATTACTTGGGTAGTTTAGCAAGTGTAAATTCTGGCATCAATCAGTTTCTTTTCTAGGCCATATAGTCTCTAAACATAGAATCCTGGTTGATCCTACAGACAAAAGGTAATCCAAGAATGTCCCATGCGAACAATCATAATTGAGGTATGTGGTTTTATTATGTTAGAAGGTTACTATCGGTGTTTCATTCATAATTTTTCCTGACTGGCTAACCCGCTAACCAAGCTCACACGTAAAGGTGTTATTTTTGTGTGAACAAAAGAATGTACATCATTCTTCGAAGAATTGAAAAGAAGACCGGTCAATGGTCCAATTTTGACTCTTCCATTTGGAAATTATGGATTTGTGATATACATAGATGCATCAAAGAATGGTATGGGTTGAATCCTTATGTAGAATGACAAAGTTATTTATTATGAATCAAGACAGTTGAAGACTCTTAAGTAATATTATCTAACTCATAATCTTCTGTTAGAAGCTGTAATCCTTTCTCTGAAAATATGGAGATATTATCTCTATAGAAAAATATGTGAGATTTATACGGACCACAAGAGTTTGAAAAACATTTTCACACAAAAAGAAATCAACATGAGGAAAAATAGATGCCTCGAGTTACTGAAGGATTACGTTTGTTCAATACACTACCACCCAGGAAAGGTGAATAAGGTGGAAGATGCATTAATCAAGAAAGATCATGGACTTCTGACTCAAATGAGGGTTGAGAGAGATCCTATATTTTTTGATCTATTAAATATGGAAATGGAAATTATTAAAGAAGTGGAAAAATCTTGTTCTTTCCAAATATTTCTAAATCATATTTATTAGTGAAGATAAAAATATATCAATATGATGATGATAATCATCACATGAAAATTAATGCTGTCAAGGATGGGAGATTAGAAAAATTTGTGTATGGGGAAGGAGTTTTGAAATTTTGGAAGAGGTTTTGCATTCCATTAGTACCTGTTATAAAAAGGGAACTATTAGATTATGTTCATGTTGAAATTTTGGGTGCCCTAGACCCAACTATTTAGTACATTTTATTATCATATCATGTGTACAATTAGATATACATGATGATTTATTATTATTATAGTGAAAACTTTTCTACGTCCACTATAATAATGGTAATGTCCAAAGGTTAATTGTCATGTCGAGAGGTTATAACAGATCTAAGGCTATAATGAGAACCATGAGATACAATGACATTGATCTTAAATATATATTCTATAGTGTAGATACATCTTTCTGACTAGACACAGTAGATGTATGACTATCAAGTGCTGGGGGCTCATAAGCATTGAGACTTCTTCTCATGTAGTTCGCACATGTTGATCTCTAGTAGTGAGATCATGAGGATAGACTCGCCAATCGGAACACCACCTGTTTTGGGTGTCATTGGTTGTTCCAATATATAGATATGTGTATTGGTCTCCTAACTTGAGACCATTAACAATGTATATCATTTGAATACATACTTTGATGCAAGACAAAAACCATTACAATGATGTCATGGAGAGGTAGTTTGTGTTCTGTACGTTTTTGGTGGTATGACGTTGGATGAATGGTCAAGAAAGGATTTATCTCTACCAAGTTTAGGAAGTTTTATATCTCAGACCTGGTTGATCAGGATGGTGCTGCCTTCATAAGTATTTGTCCAAAGAAATAGAAAAGAAAATACATCTAGATAGATCAACAAATAATAAAGCAAGATAAGGACGATGACACAAGAGTGTGTCCTGCTTTATGAGATATTTAATGAAAAAGTGATTATAGTACACAATCCGAATTTGTAGGATGGTAGTCAATGCTATGACTATCCTTATCTCCTTAGGGGACATGGTGAGTTGCCAGAATCTACTCTTGGTCTATGAATTTTATTCACTACTATCGAGATGAGGGCCTAGAGGGTCACACACAATAACGTATTTAAGATTATGCTCTATTCTGTTGAATATGTATATGGACATTGTGGTCCCCGCCACGGGGTCCGAGCATTGTCTAAGTAATCGATCACCAAATGAATTAAATTAAATCATTAATATTCAAGTTATGGATATTAGGGATTGAATTTATTTAATGTATTTACATTTTTAGTAAATATGTGAAAATTGAACAAATATTATTTTAATATTCATGGTTCGTTTAATACTAAGTGGTACATCGAGTCAAGTTAAATGCCTCAGATTTTATCACGTAATATATTACGTATATATTACATGTATGTGATAAAATAAATAATATTGGCATAGTTAAGTTCGTAAAAAAAATTAGTGGAAATTGAAATATACGGGGGTCGGGGAACCCAACCAGGTATTTCTTAACATCACAATAAATAAGAGAGGAGGATCTCTTTCTTGGGTGTGCAATTCACTATTCATTCTTTTTCATGGAATGAAAATTCAGAGCCTGCCTCTCCTCCCACTTCTTAGAGGGAGAAGATCTCGATCCAAGATGCTCATATCGTGATCTCACTTCTACGTCGAAGGCTTCTCGATGTGGTGATCATCGGGACGTCGAAAGAATCGTCGGATCGCCATGCTAGCACCCAGAGTTTAACGATCAACATTCCAGTGGATTTTTGGAGCATGTGTGGACAATCTAGAGGGAACCTACTTTGGATCCTTCAAGCGACGATCGCCATCGGCTTGCAGCAGTCGACCGCACCTTCATATTTGAAATGCGTACGTTTTAATTTTCATTTTGTGCTCTTAATAATCTACACGAGATCCGTGGACCTCTAAGGGGCTCGGATTGTCGGGGATGACAAGTTCTGTTGTTCCGCCGACGAAAATTTTAAAATCTCCATCCCACTGGCTTCTGCAGTGGGCCCCAGGAACCTAACAGTTCACAGCTCAAATTTCTCTTTACACCTGTGTGGCACAAAAATGTATAGAGATATGAAGGAATATTTTTTTGTGGAATAATATGAAGCAGGAAATTACTGAATACGTGTCAAGGTGTCTAATTTTTCAACAAGTGAAGGTAGAGAGACAACATCTGAGAGGAGTGATGAAACAACTACCTATTCGTATGAGGAAGTGGGAAAATATTACAATGGATTTTCTCACCAGACTACCTAGGACACCTAGAAGAAATGATGAACTGTAGATAATTGTTGATCTTTTCCCAAAATAATCACATTTACTTCCCATAAGAGAGGATTTAACACTTGAGCGCCAGGAAAGACTTTATATAAATGAAGTTGTAAGACATCATGGTGCAACTCTATAAATTGTGTTCGATCGAGATCCCTAGTTTACCTAAAAAATATAGACAAGTATACTGAAGACTTGGAATACTGAGATTCATATGAGTATGACTTATCACCCAAAAACTGACGGATAGTCTGAAAAGACTATTCAAACTCTAGAAGATATACTAAGGTCATGCTTTCTTGACTTCTAGGGTATGTGGAATCAATACTTACCATTGGTGTAATTTTCCTAAAACAATAGTTTCCATTCTAGTATTTAAATGGCTCCATATGAAGCGTTATATGGTAAGAGATGTCGAACACCAACTTGTTGGGACGAAGTCGGTGAGAGAAATCTTTTAGGCCTAGAACTTATTAAAGATACTGCGGAAAAGGTGAAGAAAATCCAATCCCATTTTAAATAATCCCAATGTATGTAGAAGATTTATGTTGAAAACTAGAGAATTGATTTGGAATTCTATAGATACCCAAGCCTTTTACATAAATCATTTCATTATTTCATGCATATATAACCATCCGAGTACAAGCCAAGGATTGTTAATTCTAGTGTCTTGGAAGACTAGTTACATATAACATAAAACTTGGGGCTTAAAAAACACTTCTACATTTAATCTCCATAATGATCTCCTAACTTCCTTTGAGCCCATACATCTACATTGGGTACCCGGGGGAACACACGAACAAAGGAATGAGCTAAAAATGCCCAGTAAGGGAATGAACAAAAGGATACACCTCAAGAACATGAATTAAGAGGCATGACATAATGATATCCAAAGCATGAAACTTATTAAATCATTTAAAATAATCACGGGATCATATAAACATGGAATCATATAAATGTGGTAGAATCTTAAATCATATCTTTAGTACGGTTCAAGGCTAACCGCCATTCCTGTTTCCAATTTTAGTACGGGTCAAGGCTAACCGGCAATCCCATTTCACATCGCATCTCATGAGACGTAACCTTACCCAATGCATTGGAGCACTATCTGGGCACACCCATATCAATATATTCATGAATATTCATTCCACATAAATAATCATACATAATCAACCATAACATAAGGGTACCCATGGAAAGAATTGGGTACCACAATCATGACACCAAACATATCCAATGGGCGTATCACAAAAGTGTCCAAGATAGGAAATGATTATAGAATACATGAACATTAATAGGGTAATATTGGAACTTAAAATGTTATGTGGTGTCAAATATAAGTGACAACATAAAAAAATGTATTTTATAAGCATTTGCATCAAAACAATTTTCTGCGGTCTTAAGGAAAACACTCTAGATTTTTTCAAATAGAAAAGAGGACATTCTTTTTTATAAAACCAGAATTGAACCAAGAATCTTTTCATAATAAAAATACTGATTTTATAAATACAATGGTATTTTAAAACATAAGATAGTGTTTACTTGAAATTTGGGTAAAAATTTTGGGAAGTCCCCTTAAAACAGGTTTGCTTATCAGAACGTTCTAAGGAGGGAGTCATTCAAAATCATGAATATCCCTAAAAGAATTTGATGAAAGGGTATTGATATAATAATCATGTGAAACCAACCAGAATTAATATCACTCACATAGATAGATAAGGTAACACCATTTTGACAGAAATATAAGGCAACCTGAAAGAACAAAGAAGGTTCTGGTAGAATTCGTTATGATTTTATCAGCTTGGTGTCGGGAGTGACCAAGAGGGAGTGATGAGAGAGAAATGGGGTTTCTCATCACTTATATATCTAGAAGGAATTATGAGGGAGGTTCTTAAACATACCTCATCATTTTCAAGTAGACATAAAAAACAAGTATAGAGGACAATCTTGATTAAGAGAGAAAAGGGGAGGATCCCTTACCTTAAATTTGGTGGTGTTCTCCACTCTTATTAATGACCTGAATAAAAAAATTAGGATTATTAATTCATAATTCCAGAACCTCTTCTATATTTTATTTATTTATTATAACCCTTTTTAGTTCATTCAAATCCTTTTTTATTAGTTATAATGTTCAATTTCATTGTTTGGGCTCATTTGTTTACTCGGCTTTAAAGATCAGTTCACTTATATTCTAGTTTGGATTTTATGCTAGATGAAAATGTTTGTTCGGAATTTAAGTTATATTATTTATCCCATATACAGAAGATTACATGGTTTTAATTTTAATTAGGTTACTTTGAGTGATGTTGAATTATTACATATATAACCTTAGTGATAACCATTTTTGTTATTCGGTGGGTCTGATTACAAAGAATATGTTTTAATTTAAAACTTAATTCCATTTGTTTGAAAAGATTACAGAACCAAAAATAGGATATATTACATATATAATAATCTGGTTCAACCATAACACAAATGGTTTCATGACCAGAATTAATGATAATAATAGAAATTGATAAATTGTTGTCCTTGAATGAGCTAAATTAGCACATCTCAAACGGTGCTTTCATTTCTTTCAAATAAAAGGGTGGGGAAAGGGGAGAAGTTAATGAAATATACCACTAGAATGAAGACATTCCAGTACATGTATGTTACTTGATTTATCATTCTATTATGGTGAAGGTAGGAGAGGAAAGAAAATAAAAAAGAAAAGAACTTAAATGAAAAGAAGAAATTTGGGAAGAGGAATTTACCTCTTGAGACTTCCCCCTTTGAGAACCTCTTAACGGGAGAGGTTTTGGTATTTTGAGGAGGATGAGAGATTTTAGACTTGGGGGAGGACCTTCGGGTGAGATTTGGGCAGAATTTAGTGAAGTCTTGGAGCTTGAGAGGAGTGGAGAGAAGAGTAAGTGAAGGGGGTTTTTATAGTGGAGGAGAGGTGGGATTTCATAATATAATAATAATTAATTTATTATTTCATCACAAGACAAAGAATAGTAAGTATTACATGAACAATAATAGTAAATGGGTCATGTGAATTTTATCCATGGGTGGTGACATCATCCGTGATGCTAGGAATAGTTTATTTAGCTTATAATGTATATATACGGTAAATTACCGTATTTTACAATTCATAAAAAATTCAAGTATTTTAGAAAAATATCAAAAATTCACCCTAACCATTTTTTGATGCGCAGAATCCAAAAATGAATTCCATTTTTCAAAATTAATTTTCTAAAGATGATTATTTTAATATTTAATTAAAATCATATTTTATTATCAAAAACTAGATTTAAAACATGAATTAACTTATTCTAAAACATAGGTAAAAACATGAATATTATTTTTATACTATCATATGTGAGGTTACTATTCATTAGGGTATATCACTATACATAAGGGTATGTTACTATTCATTAGGGTAGGTTACTATTCACCAAAAAATTATTTTTTTCTTATCGGACTCCAAAAAACATATTAAACACAACCGTGTATGCCTGATTTTAAAAATTTCAAACACATAAGTGAAAAAACTTATGTTTAAAGGTCAATTATCACATAGTAGTTCATTATGTTGTGTTTTCATGTGATTTTATGACATAAATATAAGAAATTATTGTCCCTTAAAAAACTTTGGGTCGTTACATTCTTCCCCCCTTATGAAATTTTGCACTCGAAATTTAGTTCTACATACTAAGACAAAAACAGATGTGGGTACTTTTCCTTCATTGCTTCCTCCAATTCCCATGTTGCTTCCTCAAATTTATGGTTCCTTAAAAATACTTTGACAATATGGGTTGTCTGGTTGCATAGAACCTTATCTCTCTGATCCAAAATCTTTACTGGTTACTCCTCATATGAGAGATCATCATCCAGCTGCACGACCTCTGAGTTTAGTACATGTGAGGGATCAGGTATGTACTTCCTCAAGAGTGATACGTGGAAAACATCATGAACTCAAGCCATATTTGGTGTAAGTGCATGACGATAGGCCACAACTCCTATGTGGTCAAATATCTAAAATGTGACAATATACATTGGGCTTAGCTTCCCTTTCTTCCTGAATCGCATGACTCTCTTCCATGGAGATATTCTAAGGATGACTTTATCTCCAACGTCGAACTCCAAGTCCCTTCGATGGTTATCATCAAATCTCTTTTGTTGACATTGTGCATCTTTGATGTGTTTATCGATGACTTGATCCTTCTCTATCATATCTTGAACAAGATCAGGTCCAAGTAGCTTTCTTTCTCCAACTTCGTCCCAACATGTTGGAGTTCTACATCACTTTCCATACAGAGCTTTATATGGAGCCATCTAAATACTTGAGTGGAAGCTATTGTTGTATGAGAACTCAACCAATGGAAGTTGTTGATCCCAACCTCCTTTGAATTCTACAGAGCAGGCTCTTTTCATATCTTCATGCGTCTGAATAGTCCTTTTAGATTGGCCATCAGTTAGGGGGTGATAAGTCGTGCTGAAAATCAATTTAGTACCCAAATCATGTTGAAGACCCCTCCAGAATTTAGATGTAAACCATGGATCGCGGTCAGAGAAAATTGAGAGTGGAACACCATGAAGTATAACCACATCCTTAACATATAACATTGCACATTTTTCAAGCGAGAGATCTTCCCGAATAGTGATTAAATGGGATGTCTTGGTGAGTTGGTCAACCACAACCCATATCGCATTATTTCCCTTTGACGTCTTCGGGAGACCCGTGACAAAGTCCATAGTAACATTCTCCCATTTCCACATGGGTATAGTCAATGGATGCATAATACCTTTCGACATTGGATGCTCATCTTTAACATTCTGACATAACAAGTGCCTTGATATATATTCTGCAATCTCCTTCTTCATGTTATCCCACCAGAAGTGTTCTCGGAGATCCAGGTACATTTTGGTACTCCCTGGATGGATAGAGAAGGTCATGTTATGTGCATCATTCAATAACTCCATTATCTCTGGATCATATGGTACACCTAATCGTGTCCCAAATCTTACAACTCCTTCCTCATCAATTTTGAAATCTGAGGATTTCCCATTTTTAATAGCTTCCACCATTTTTTGAATTTCCACATCCTTTCTTTGAGAAACCTTCATTTTCTACAAGAGGTATGGTTGAGAAATCATTTGATAAAGGATTGATGATTTTCATCCCTTAATGATTCTCATGTCCATCCTTTTCAAATCCAAGATGATAAGATCCTTTTCAATTGTCATCATTGATAAAGATGCAGGATCTTTTCTACTTAGAGCATCTGTCACCTTGTTTTCCTTACTAGGATGGTAGTGTATTGAGCATTCATAATACTTGATTAGCTCTATCCATATACATTGTCACATATTAAGCTCTTTCTATGTGAATATATATTTGAGACTCTTGTGGTCAGTATATATCTCACATTTTTTCCCATAGAGATAATGCTACCAGATTTTCAACACAAAGATCACAGCCGCCAACTCCTGATCATGCATGGGATAGTTTTTCTCATGGATTTTCAGTTTCCTTGAGGCATAGGCTATCAAGATATCATTTTTCATTAGCAAACAACCTAAACCTTTCTTATAAGAATCACTATACACCACAAAGAGTTCTCCACTTAAAGGGAGTGTGAGTACCAGTGTAGTGATAAGCTTCTTTTTTAACTCCTTGAAACGGTATTCACATTCCTATGTCAAGACATACTTTACTCCCTTTCGTGTCAGCTTGGTCATTGTGTTTGAAAATCATGAAAAGTTCTTCATGAATCATCGATAATACCCAACTAGACCTAAAAAGTTTCGGATCTTCGTTACAGAAGTTGGCCCTGGCCACACTTCAATTGCCTTCGTCTTGGAAGGGTCCACATATATCCCTTTCCTAGCAATAACATTCCACATGAATGATACTTCCTCCATCCAGAACTCACATTTACTGTACTTTTCATACAACTTCTCCCTTTACAAAGTCTTTAACATAGTATCCAAATGCTCCTCATGTTCCTCCTTGCTATTAGAATATTTCAGAATATGATCAATAAAGACCACCATAAATTTGTCGAGGTAATCTCTAAAGACTTTGTTCATTAGATCTATGAAAATTTCTAGATCATTAGTGAGTCTGAAGGGCATCCCTATGAACTCATAGTGTCCATACATCGTTATAAATGTAATCTTGGGAATATCTTCATTCCCCACCTTTAGTTGGTGATATCCCGACCGAAGGTCCATCTTAGAGAATTAACGGGCCCCACAAAGCTGATCGAATAGGTCATCTATTCGTGGAAGTGGATTCTTGTTCTTTATAGTGATTTTATTGAGCTCACAAAAAATCAATGTAGAGGCACATTGATCCATCCTTCTTCTTGACAAAGAGGACTAGATCACCCCACAATGAAGCACTCGGGTGTATAAAACCCTTATCCATATTCTCCAATAACTGCTTCTTCAGCTCTTCTTTCTCTACGGTGGCCATTCTGTAAGGTGTCTTTGAGATTGGTAGAGATCCAGGGATAAGTTCAATTGAGAACTCAACCTCTCTATTAGGGGGAAGACTAGACAACTCTTCAGGGAATACCTCAGTGTAATCCCTCGGGATGGGAATGTCCTCAGGCATGATTCTCTCCTTTATCTCAATCATTTGAGCTAGGTATTCATGCTCATAAGGAAGAAATATCCAAACATGAGACGAAGATTATAAAGTAGACTCATCTTTCTCCTTGCACTGGTAAATAATCAGAGGATGCTTCGGGATGTGAAGATTAATCTCCCTTTCCCAACAATTGATGTTGGACTTGTACAAAGATAGCCAATCCATGCCTAAGATATAATCAAACTCCACTATAGGAAGTATGACATGATTTTCGGGGAGGTTTAGTCTACAATTATTAACTGGGGAGGAGTTATAAACCATTGATGTGATAATTTCCCTATTCTCTATTCTCACAGATAACTTTTCCTCCAAATTTTGAGGTGGTGTTTGAATAGTTCTACTTAACATGCATGATATGAAAGAATGCGTAGAACTAGAATCAAATAGTACATTCACTATTCTTGAATAAATAACAAGCGTATCTATCACCACATTTTTTCCCATCTCCACCTCAGCAGTAGTGATAGAATAATCCCTTCTTTGTTTCCTTGGAGGTTGTTGCTGATTGCCTCTGACAACCCTCTACTTAGAGCAATTGTTCGCATAATTCCCAAGATCCTTACAATTAAAACAATGCATTATAGGCTGACTGTTGATCTGAACCTTTCGATCTTCTTCAACATTAGTAGGATTTTTCATATCCCTTTGACATTTCATGGGAAGATGACCAAACTTTCCACATTTGAAGCAATTCTTGGTTCCCTTGAGACAGTCACCAAGATGCTTCTTCCAACAATTCTTGCAAAGCAAAAAGTGAGGCTTCATTCCATCATGGGATTTTTTTGACTAACCACCCATGTTTTTCTCCATTTTCTGCTTCTTGTCACTAGGCCCATGAGACCACTGAGAGTCTCCAATCTCCATTTAAACCTTGAGGGCACAACAGAAATTCTCCTCATAGCTGTTGAAGTCTCGAATTTCCAACACTTTTCGTAGACTCGGCTTTAGTATACTAAAGAAGCGATCAACCTTACTTTTGGTGTTCATGATAAATCCAGAGGCGTACCTTGAAATCCTTGTAAAGTTAGATTCATAGGCCTCAATGGACTCATCTTCATTCTTCTTGAGTCTAAGGAACTCTCTTTCCATCTTGAGATGGAAGGTTCAAGGAAAATATTTGTTGAAAAACATCCTCTTGAATTCCTCCCATTCTATAGAATCAATTTATTCTTGGGATGTCGTATTCATGATCAGTTTCCACCACTTATCATCTTCCCCATCAAAACAATAAACTGACTATACAACATTCTCTTCTTCCGAGCACTGGAGGACAAGGAAAACCTTTTCAATGGAGTTAATCCATTTTTCTGCGAGGAGGGGGTCAGAAGACTCGCTTAACATGGGAGGCCTTTGACGTATGAAGGATTCTACGGAAAATTTCTCTTTCCATGGAGGAGGGTGAAGTTCCACCTGATTCATGTTATTATTCATAACTCGAGCCAGCTGAGCAAGTACTACCATGATGTTTTGATCACCCACTTCCGTCACATCAGGCATGTCATTTGGGAAATCATTACATTGCCTCTCACATTGGTTGTTGGAACGCGTTCTTCAATTTCCCGGCATTAACTATGAAAAGGAGTGTATAATTAGAAAACTTGAATACTTAGATATTGAGCATAAAATTAATCTTTGAACATAAAAGTATGAACTTTTAAAGAAAAATTATATCATGACTTGTGATTCATAGGTTTATATCTAGGTTATCCGAAATCTATTTCTTAACTTATATTCTCATGGGCTTCTTTTTGTCCCTTAATAATGGTTTTTACTATGCTTTGAATCTACCAAAGAATATCCCCTGGGAGTGTCGTAACCAAGAGTGTAGCAAGGCCCATTGTCATGAACTAGTTCCTGTTCGAGTCTAGCTCAAAGCGGTGTTTTTGGGTTTTACCCCTAGAAACATCTGTTCCAGATCCGCCTCTACCTGATCGTATCCAGATAGGGATGTATTCCCTTGATAAACCACTTACTCTATACTCATCAAAATTTAAGAATGTATTATTATACTTGGTCTCATATTTAAGGTTCTCACTAATGTGATCTATTCCTAATCTCCAAAAATAACTAGACCATCCTCTGATACCAACTATAGCAACCCATGCCTTTTGCATAAAACATTTCATTATTTCAAGCATAAATAACCATCAGGGTACAAGCCAAGGATCGTTAAGTCTAGTTTCTTGGAAGACTAGGTACGAATAACATAAAACATGGGGATAAAAAACACTTCTTTATTTAATCTCCATAATGAGATCCTAACTTCCTTTGAGCCCATACATCTGGATAGGGTACCCTGGGGAACACACGAACATAGGAATGAGCTAAAAATTCCCTGTAAGGGAATGAACATAAGGATACACCTCAAGCACATGAATTAAGAGGCATGACATAATGATATCCAAAGCATGAAGCTTATGAAATCATTTAAAATATGCATGGGATCATATAAACATGGAATCATATAAATGTGGCAGAATCTTAAATTATATCTTTAGTATGGGTCAAGGAAAACCGTCAATCTAGTTTCCCATTTTAGTACGGGTCAATGCTAACCGCAAATCTAGTTTCACATCGCATCTCATGAGACTTAACCTTAAACAAAGCATTGGAGTGCTATCTGGGTGCACACATCCCAAAATATTCATGGATATTCTTTCCACAGAAATAATCATACACAATCAACCATACATAAACGTAAGGCTTCCCATGGAACGAATTGGATACCACAATCATGACACCATACATATCCAATGGGCGTATCACGAAAGTGTCCATGAAAGGAAAGTATTAGAACACACAAGGAAATTCATAGGGTAATATAGGCATATAACATGGTAAGTGGTGTCAAATATAAGTGACAACATACAAATAATGTATTTTAGAAGCATTAGCATCAAAACAATTTTGTGCGGTCTTAAAGAAAATACTCTAGAGCTTTTCAAATAGAAAAAGAGGACATTATTTTATATAAAACCAGAATTTAACCAAGAAGGATTTCATAAAAAAATACTGATTTTATAAATAAAATGGTTTCTTAAAAAATAGGATAGAGTGGACCTGAAATTTGGGTTGAAATTTTGGGAAGTCCCCTTCAAATAGGTTTCTTTATCAGAAAGTTCTAAGGAGGGAATCTTTCAAAATCATGTATATCCCTGAAAGAATATGATTATTGGGTCTTGATATAATAATCTTGTACAACTATCCAGAAGTATTAAGACTCACATAGATAGATAAGGTAAAACCATTTTGAAAGAAAGATAAGGCAACCTGAAAGAACAAAGAAGGTTCGTGTAGAATTCGTTATGATTTTACCGGTATGGTGTCGGGAGTGACCAAGAGGGATTGATGAGTGATAAATGGGGTTTCTAATCACTTATAAATCCAGAAGGAAGTATGGGGGAGGTTCTTAAACATACCACATAATTTTCTAGTACACATAAAAAATAACATATATAGGAGAATCTTGCTTAAGAGAGAAAAGGGGAGGATCCATTACCTTAAATTAGGTAGTGTTCTTCCCTTGTTATTAATGACGTGAATAAACAAATTAGGATTATTAATTCATAATTAAAGAACCTATTCTATATTTAATTTATTTATTATAACCCTTTTTAGTTCATTCAATTCCTTTTTTAGTTATAAGTTTAAATTTCATTGTTCGAGCTCATTTCTTTACTTGGCTATAAAGATCGGTTCACTTATATTCATGTTTGGATTATATGCCAGCTAAAAGTGGTTGTACAGAATTTAAGTTATATTATTTATTTCATATCTAGTAGATTACATGGTTTTAATTTTAATTTGGTTATTTATAGTGATGTTGAATTATTACATATATATCCTTAGTGATAACCATTTTTGTTATTCGGTGTATTTGATTACAAATAATGTGTTTTAATTTATAACTCAATTCCATTTTCCCAAAAGATTACAGAAAAAAATAGGATATATTACATATATAATAATCTGGTTCAACCATAACACAAATGGTTTCATGACCATAAATAAAGATAATAATAGAAATTAATAAACTGTTGTCTTTGAATGTGCTAAATTAGCACATCTCAAACGGTGCTTTCATTTCTTTCAAAGAAAAGGGTGGGGAAAGGGGAGAAGATAATGAAATATACCACTAGCATGAAGACATTACATTACATGTATGTTACTGAATTTATCATACTATTATGGTGAAGGGAGGTAAGGAAATAAAAAAAACAACTTAAAAGAAAAGAAGAAATTTGGGAAGAGGAATTTATCTCTTGAGACTTCCTCCTTTGAGAACCACTTAAAGGGAGAGGTTTTCATATTTTGAGGAGGCTGAGAGCTTTTGGACGTGGGAGAGGACCTTGGGAAGAGATTTGGTCAGAATTTAGAGAAGTCTTGGAGCTTTAGAGGAGTGGAGAGAAGAGGGAGTGAAGTGAGTTTTTATAGTGGGGGAGAGGAGGGATTTCATAATATAATAATCATTAATTTATTTTATATTCCCAAGACAAAGAATAGTAAGTATTCCATGACCAAGAATAGTAAATGGGTCATGTGAATTCGAACCATGGGTGGTGACGTCCACCATGATGCTAGTAATAGTTTATTTAGATTATAATGTATATATACGTTAAATTACCGTATTTTACTATTCATAAAAAAATTCAAGTATTTCAGAAAATTTAAAAAATTTACCCTAACCATTTTTCGACGTGTAGAATACAAAAATGAATTTTTTTTCTCAAAGATAATTTTCTAAATATTATTATTTTAATATTTAATTAAAATCATGTTTTATTATCAAAACCCAAATTTAAAACATCAATTAACTCATTCTAAAGCATAGGTATATTGTACTTCCAACATGAATCTTATTTTTATACTATCATAGGTGAGGTTACTATTCATTAGGTTATATCACTATTCATTAGGGTTTGTTACTATTCATTAGGGTATGTTACTATTCACCAAAAAATAAGTTTTTCTTATCAGACTCCAAGAAACATCTTGAACGCAACCATGTATGTCGGATTTTCGATATTTCAAACACATAAGGGACAAGCTTATGTTTAAAGGTCACTTATAACTTTGATAGTTCAATATGTTCTGTTTTCGTGTGATATTATGACATAAATATAAGAAGGGAATTTCTATTTAAAAAAATGGGTCGTTAAAAATTCGAAGTGGGAGATCATGTCTTTCTGAATGAATCTCCATGGTAGGGCATCTTAAGGTTCAGTAAGAAATGGAAACTGAGCCACAGATACATTAGACCATTTGAAATTTTAGAAATAATTGAAGTTGTAGCTTACCGTTTAGCATTTCCTCCAAGTCTCTCCAAAGTTCATGTTGTGTTCCATGTGTCATTGTTGAAGAAATACATGCCAGACCCAACACATGTACTCACCTATGAAGAAATAGAATTGGGACCTGATTTTTCATAATGTGAATAGCCTATCGGGATTCTTGAAACAAGGGAGGTGGTATTGAGAATTCAAACAAATCATCTAGTAAGGGTTCTTTGAAAAAACCAGAATATAGAAAAAGCAATATGGGAACCAGAGGATTTTATGAATAGGCACCACCCACATATTTTTGGTGGGATTTTTGAATGAAAAATTTTGCGAACGAAATTTTCGAAGGAGAGAAAAATGTTGCACCCCAAAACATTTTATGGTTTGTTTCACTTAAATACATTCAAGTCATATATTATATTACATAAAGCACTAAGTATATTTGAAACAACAGTTAGTTATTTAGGAGATATCCAATACCTAGCCATTAAACTTAATTTTCCATCTCTTTGATTCAAATTTTAAAAATATGTCATACACGGTTGTGTTCAGAATGATATTTATAGTCTAATAGAATTAACATAATTTTCAGTGAATAGTAACCTGCCCTTATGAATAGTAACCCACCGTTATGAATAGTAAATTACCCTTATGAATAGTAATATGGAACTTATGAATGGTATCCACACCCAAGACTGTATAAATAAATTTAGTCCCTTTAAAAATGAAGTGGAAAAATTTACATGTTTGTATTTTTTGATTAAATAATGATTTTCATTAAATATTTAAATAAAAATATTTAGAAACTTATTTTTGAAAAATGGACATCATTTTTGGATTCTACACGTCTGTAGATGGTTAGGGTGAAATTTTTTGATTTTTCTGAAAAACTTCAATTTTTTATGAATTGTAAAATGCGATAATTTATGATAAATGCTAAATAAGGGATTTATTGAGTCAATGGTGATGATATGATGATATAAGCCCAATTGGTTCTAAGTCACATGCATATATTACTATTCATGTTCATTGAGTACTCACTATTTCTTGTCTTGAGAGGAAATAATAAATTAATGATTATAATACTAAGAAAACTTCTCTCCCCTCCACTATATAAACCACCCCTCACCCCCTCTTCCTCTGACACTACTAAAGCTTCAATAATTTCATAAATTCAACCAAATACTCTTTCCAAGACCTCTCCCCACTTCCATGACCTACTGATCACACCAAAAGTCCAAAAAAAGGCTTTAAGGAGATTCCCAAGGAAGAGTACTCAATAGGTGATCCTTTCTTCTCTTTTCATTCAATTTCTTTTACAAGTTCCATTATTTTGTTCTCTCCTCTCACCTAACCTCATCCCAATGCCATTATAATCCCAGTACCATAAATTTACTTTGTTTTAATTTTTCTGAAGGAATATTTCAACATAATATCTTTTCTTCCTTTCCTTTTATACAATAAATGCAAACACCATCTGAGATGTGTTAATTTATCACACTCAGGGAAGAAAAGTTTTCAATTTTCATTACTATCATCAATACTGATCATGAAACATTTTAATTGGTTGATCTAGGTCATAATATATGTATTTTATCTTGATTAATGTTCTATATTCCTTACACATTCATAATATGGAATAATAAAAAAACAAGTTTATTGTGCACAAAACATCAAAAACCAATCCAAGCGTTTATTTTTAACTCATAGAATGAGTCATCCTCATGGTATATAACCAGAATCATTATAAGATGATTTATATATCTTTAATTTCACTAATAATTTATATTAACAATTTTTTATGTTTAACCATATCTCAAACAAACATCCATTCCTTAATACAAGTAAACGGATCATGAAAACCAAGGAAGAAAATGCTACCAAAACAATCAAATTGAATCAATTAAACCATCAAAAAGGACATTAATGAACCTAATACGGTCATATCATATCAATTAAATATTGATGATGTTATGGAATTATTAATTAATAATTCTAAATTTGATTATTCAGGTCGTTAAGAATAATCAATAACACCTTCACGCATAAGGTAAGGGATCATCTCTCTCACTTTTGTTCAAGAATCTCCCCTATGTTGTGCTCTTTTATTTTTAATGCCTAAGGATGTGGTATGTTTTCTCACCTCCCCCATACTACCCTTATGGCATATTAATAACAATATCCCCCTTTATCTCTCATCAAGCCCTCAAAAGAACACTCATTACCATGCTGAATTGTTTATAAGGAGTTTTCTCATCTCACTTTCAGTTCTGTGGGATTTAAATTGTTTACCTCCTATATATTATATATGTTATATGTTTACTTCCATTTGATACATTTTATAATGATTATATTTATATTCTGGGTATTCTGTGATTCATTTGGTGGTTATTAACTTTTGGTCATACAACTCAATTGATTACAACAAGGTAACGAGCATGGTATCTATTTTCACTTTATTGTGACTTGCTTGGTATTGTGCTCCTAATACTTCATATGGAGTGTAGATACTGCACATTTGAGATAAATTTTTAATTGAAATTATATTCCATTTAAATTTCCATAATACCATATCATGGATATGATTATTATCTAAACCGTATATCATTTTAGATACAGAATATATTTTGAATGTTGTTTTGACTATGGAATTATTTTTGAATATGTATCCTCTATTCTATACGGATAATGTAAAGTCATATTGCTCTTATGTTGAATATAAGTATAAATAATTATTTGGATGCAGAGGCTGGTGGGGCCCACTACAACCCATCGATACATCTATAGGTCTCATGGGACAAATTTGTTTGGTGATAGCCCCTTCGAGTTTGCTTCCAAAAATATTACGGGTTTATACCCATAGAACTAAGTCGTTTTTACATTATTATGATATCTTGTGCTTGATACATGACGTACAATTAATAATAATTCTCTTTATTAATTATCTGTTATAAATATCCATGATTTTTTCACTCTACCAAAATATATGGCTGCAGTTTCATTCTCAACTGACTAATGGCATGAGTTTTCATTTATTCACCATGCCATATTGATATATCAAATTGTTTATAATTTAGTTATTAAGGATTCATGATTCCACTATTTTTAAACCTTATTTATTGTTTTATCTCACCCATTTCACTTATTTAACTTCAACAAGTTATGGATAACAGATCATTTATTGATTTCTTGTGGATGTAGTCTTTAGTTTTGGTTATTTATTGTATTTTGTAACCTTTTCCAATGTAATTTGAGTTTCATCTATGTATCTAGTTTCTTCAAAAATACTAAAATAATTGTTCCTTTGGGATTTTCGTTTCTTTTAACCATGCCAATATATCATGTAATGCACCAGCTCCGGTCTAGAGGGGTCAGGGCGTTACACAATTTCTTCGTCTTTGGTGATGGAGTATGTTCCACATTATTTATGTTATTGTTCATTACCTAAGACATATGGGTAAGAATCACCATAACATTTTGAAAATATCCTCCCATTGTATTGTGGATGTGATTTGAGAAATTGTTGCATTGTCCCTCACATGGGTTGTTGGCCTAGTTTATCCCGGTTCCACCCATTTTCTAAAATGGAAAAGGTTAGAACAAAACTAAGTCAATAAGTCATGAATATATTATTTATTAATTTCTATAATTAATTCTAAATAATATATTTTAGGATCCATATTTTTATCAATACATCATGGGTGTGTAATTATAATTATTATCATATGATAGGTTTTCACTATGTTTCTCTAATCCTAATTCTAAAATTTACTAAACTGTCCTCCGATACTAACAATAGTGACCCTTATTTTACTAACATTACTATTACATAATTTTAATAATAAAAAACATAAAATCATTACATAATAAGGATCCAATGGTTTAGAGTCTGGGGAAAACTTGGACAATACATATCTTTTACAACATAAACACTAACATTTATTTAATTCCTTCTACACAAGCATCATAATGTCCCTTTATTTCTACTTAGTAAAAGTAGTCATGTGAGGATATAAATCAAAAAGGGGTGAAATAAAAGATCTTTAAGAGGATACATAAATATATAAAACAATATAACATGGGATGAGCATAATAATTTTAATCATATCATATTAATTGGATCATAATCATGGGAAAAATCATTAAGAAATGACTTGTAATGTTGCAATGAATTGAAATTAAACATCTTTTCTTACTGGCCAACTTCCACACATAGTTTTGAACAAACATAGTATCATGTTCATAGATATTTCACATTAATCTTTAGTTTTTCACAATTCCCAATGAATTAGAGTCCTATATAATTCTAGGCTCACTCGTCACATCATATAATTTACATTGTGCTATATAATTCCAAGTGCCTTTGTCACATCATAACATTTACATTATCCTTAATTCCACGTAGAACATATATCTATCAGTAACATAAATAACCCACCTAAAGAAATGGGTTTCAACTCATAATCGTACATTCATAAACTTTGGGATCCCAAATCCAAGGGGGAATAACATACATGATATAAGAATCATCAACCTTGAGTTGAAAGTAAAAGGCGTGTTTTGAATGAATAATTCTTTTGGAAAACATTATCTATGACATAAAATATAGTATAAAACAATTATATTCCAGAAAAGGTATGATGATTATGAGGAAATTATTTTTAAGGAATAACCAAACGTAAAATGGGGTGAAAGAGGGAAAACCAAAAGAATGAGAGTTGGGTTCGAGAAATCCCCTTACCCTTTGTCTAAAAGATTCCTTCATTTTAATATCATATATAATCACATTATATTCATTAATTAATAATTTAAAAACCATTTATACATTAATATTATTCATTATGTTTTTATTATGTTATTTTATAATCCATTTGATAAGTTATGGAGCCTAAATTCATTGTTTGTGAGTGTTTGTTTTCTTAGTTTTCATGATCGGTTCACTAGTATACATGAATGAATGTTTTTATAAGATTTGGATATATATACCAAGTTTTTATTATATTTTTTTAATGATATTTCATATGTTTAAATGATCTTATGAAGGATTTTTTTATATACCATGAGTGTGATTCATTAGATAAATGTTAATAATAATCGTTTTAGGTTAATTTTGGTTGTTTTTTATCACAACAAACTTATTTTGTTTTATAAATTAGTATTATATGTATAAGTTACTTCAAGAACATAAAATTGGTTAAAAATACACTTTAAATTATGTTTTAAGTCATTTAATGGTTTTATCAATAACCATTAATTCTTTTATGCAAGAAGAAAATGCATCGCCCATGATGTCGGTAAATGGATACTTCACGGACGAAAATTTTATTTATAAGATAAGGTTGAGCGGGGGGAAGAGTTTAATGATGGATATTCCCTTAACATGATATAATTTTAGTATATGTAAGGTATTGGTGTTTTCATTCCATTTTTATTAAGGGAGGTTATGAGAGAATGTGAGAAGAAATTGAAATTGAAAGGAAATTAAAAGAAAAGATAGAGGATTTACCTCTTGAATTCGCCTATTGAGATCGTGCTCAAGGAACATAGGCTTGGTTTTTTCAGGAAAACAAGAGCTTCTAGATGTATTGGAGGGACTAGGGAAGTTTATTGGGTTGAATATAGGAAAGGATCAATTTTTCAGAGGTGTGAGGAGAAGAGGGTGTTAGGAGTGGTATTTATAGTGGATAAGAGAGGTGTTTTTTTATTATTTTAGTCATTAATTTATTTTTTTGATCTAGATAAGAAATTGTGAGGATTCATGTGACTAAATTCAGTAATTAGTTCTTGTGATTTAAATAAAATGTCCATGTACATCATCCATGACTCAAGCATGATGCATAAATTCATTTATAAAGCACATTTCAAAAATTATTGAATTTCTCTATTAACAAAAAATTAAAGTATTTACAAAAATACCAAAAAATCACATTAAACATTTTTAAAGGTGAAGAATTCAAAAATGAACTCCACACTATCAAAATAATTCTCTTAGTATGATTAATTTATGTTTTAATTAAAATAATCATTTACCTAGAAAATACAAATTTTAAAATTATAGATCATTTTATTACACTTTGAAAAATTATTTAAGGCCTCCTAAAATTATCTTAAATTCGGAAGACATAATAATATTAATTTATGAATACATTTTTTTTAAAATATATTTTTTAAAAATTAATCAAAAAATATTTATGACTTATAAAAATACCAACACTTAATTAATAATTTTTAAAATATTTAAATCTCTTATACTAGGATATAATTATATCATATTGTCACTTATAAGATGGTTAAATTTTATTTATACTATCATTAGTATGATTAATATTCACTTCTATGATTTACTATTTATAAGGGTCATAATACTATTCGTAAGGGTAACATTACTATTCATAAGGGTATGTCACTATTCACCAAAAATTATGTTTCTCTTATTAGACTCCAAATATCTTATTGAACATAACCTTGTATGTCAGATTTTTTATATTCAAAATAGAGAAGAAGAAAAATTTTGTTTAATGTATTGGCTATAAAGGTCGCATAATATTTAGTATTCCATTTATGCATGATGTGGCATTGTGTTTCCTAATGTTTTTTTATAAGGGAATTTCCATTAATAAAACTTTGGGTCATTACACGTGATTCTTATTTTTTGTAGGGGAAACTAGTTAGGAAAGAGGGTTTGGATTGTATGTTCTAAGATGTTTGTAATTAGGTTCAGACTCTTCTCTAACCGACTACCTTTTTTCAGGTTTCAATGTGTTTCTACTTCTTAATAATTATTGTATAATTTTTTATCTCTGTTAAATTTTCAAGTTCCCCATATTTTACCCTGAGGAAGGTTTTGTTTGAATGAATTTACATTATTGGGTGTTTCTATTTGCGGTGGACCAAGGTAATAATGGTGAGTTCTTTTTAATGATGATGCTTAAATATTTCTATTCCTAATAATTTTTTAGTAAATTTCGATAATAGTAGATGATAGTTTGGGTAGAGAATGTGCCACTACTAGCACATGGTATGTGGTATCCACTCTGAGTGATTACATTATTGAATTAGAGTTTTCCTATTTAATAAAATCTACCCACACTACTAATTGGTCTGTGGTACCAACAATGTTAGAAAACCATCTATATTTTCATCTTATTTTCAAAATATAGAGATTTATTAATTCTGGTTTTTCATATTTAATTGTTTTAATTTTCCATTTAAATTTTTTTGAGTTTGATTATTTTTATTATCCATTTTTTATTTAGGTTTTTTTCCTATTGGGACTCCATTTGGGCCTCTAGTGTAGTTGGGATTCATGTTGGGATATTTTTGGGTTGTTCACTCAACATACTTACCTATTATACCTACATGTTTAGTCGTTCCACCTTGGAAATCCTATTGAGATTAGATATATTGGATGTTGATTAAATCTTCATCTAGAGACTCTCATGTGTGTCATTTTCTTCTTCTCTACGATCCATATCTTCTACCGTCTAACCACTCCTCACCTATCGAGTGTCTCGTGATTTCCACTATTTATTACATTGGCCTGGATTAAAGATTCTTCCACCCTCACTTATCCATCAACACATCTCGTCACATGTCACTCCTTTCGTCCAATAAAAACACCTCTATTGTGATATAATTACCCATTTAGATTATTTTTTATGGGGCGATTCTTCATTTTTTGCATCTCTTGTTTTGAAAGTTGACATGGGAGGAGCTCCTATGATTTTCCGATTCGATGCCTTCATGCCCACTGTTCCAGTGATCCCCTCTGGTGGAGACCTCACCCCTCATGAGTCTTGTTTGTACAATATCACTTCAATAATTATTGGACACATCATCCAATATCTTCATCAAGCTATTCTCGGGTTATTAGTCTTGGACCAGGTTTTGTTAGGTTATATTTGTTTTTATTTCAGTTGTGTTTTGTATCTTCATTGTTCTTCTCTGTTGGGGTTGGGGTCGAATGAGTGATTTCATCTAGTTCAAGGGTGTATGTTTCCATCATCATGTCAATAATCATTATGGGATCCTGGGTGATGAGGTCACTATTCTCAGTTAGTTTTTGTGGTCTACATGTATTTACCTCTAGTTAACATTCTCTATTGTATGCTATTTTATCAAAATAATATATCGGTGTGGTGGTGTTCTTCCAAGGGAGTAGGACCAAACTGGCCAAAACCATGAAAATACTTGTGTTTTTTTATCTTTCTATCATATATCTCATTTTATGATCTTCTCTCCCCCTTTATTTTTATGCTTTATTACCTCCGATTTTCGAATTGTTTTGATTCTCGAATCTTATTTGATGATTCAGTGTTTGTTCTTGATTCTGTACTTAGAGAAAATTGAATATTAAAATGATTATATGTATATATATTAAAAAAATTCTTAATAATCAATATTTTTATATGTTTTCTTAAAAAAATATACCTATCAATATTTCTTAAACCCTAACATTGTTGCCCATAAATTGTCCCCAACCCAGATGATTTCCTAGATCTCCCTGCCCATCTGCATTGTCCCAAAAACATTCTTATATGCTCTGCCTTCCCCAATATTACCACTCCCACCTACACAGGTCAGGGTGGTAATCCTCAAAGGTCCACTTCCCTCACCAAATTCTTTCTCGGTGACACACTAGAGGCCTTCAGTTAACCCTGCATGCTCAGTCACCCATACCAGACATAGGTTTTAGGTGTGATGGTCACCCACCGACATCGCTATGTGGCTCAACCATCCACACTAGTCACTTATTCAAAGCATAATGGCTGACCTCCATAATCCCTATGAGGCTCTACCATCCATGCACATCGCTCTTTCAAGGTATCATCTTTCATCTTGCATAGTCCTGCATTGGATAAATTTCACCACCTCCAATATTTGGGGGGCATGATAGATGTGTTTGGTATTTGATCCCCTATCCCATGGGTGTGGTGCCATAACAGATTACCATGTAATTGTGGGACACAACATATATATATATATATATATATATCCTTCTATGTTTTTTAAAATGTTCATTTATTTATATTTATATGTTAATATACATATAGACACACACACACACACTCCCAAACACACACACACACATATTTATATGTATATTAAAAACCTTACATGTTTTTTATTATAAATTTATTTATTTAAAACCAATAATGTTTCTTTAAAAATTAAATGTTGTATATTGAAAATCCAACACACAATACATGATTTCATAATTAATTTCAACACATCAAATATATTCTAACACTTTTTAACAAATATACATATCAAATCTATATACATATACATAAAAGCACACACACACACACACAAATATAAAAATAATATCTTACATTTTTTAAAAACATTTAAAAAATTATATATAAACATTTCAATATATATGTATATATAAACTTACATACCTAAATATATAAAAGTTTTTTCAAAATAATTTTCCAATGAATTAAATATACAAAATCAATGATAATATATTAATGAAACATGGTATTTCATTACTGCCAAAACTAAAGTATATTCATAATTCATCAAACAAATATCACTATAAGCATGAAATACATATTTTTAATTATATTGATTTATATAAACTTTTTCAATATCATATATCCATAAATAGTTTTTGTAATAAAAATAATTCTAATAAAAGAAAAAAAATATATACATGTTGTAACCTAAAATACCAAACATAAAAATCTATTAAATTTGGGAATTATACAATTAGAAAAATACTTCGAAACAATTGTAATAATTCATAGGGGCTGGATGAGAACCCAAATAGGTAATAATAAATTTAAAGAAACCCTAAATACTAAATATACCATTAAATTGGATAAATTTCATTATCTAGGTTTTCCCAAAATAATTCATTTATGATGAAACAAATAAATGAAAATTAAAAAAAGTGGAGACAAAAGCAATTTTCTACACAATGATTTGAATTGGGATCTATAATTAATGGACTACAATAGAGTATTTCATAGGGGTGTCACATGTGCCATGGAAGAGAGGATAATAATGAGTGGGGATATGAAGAAGGGATGATACTATTTTAAATTTTCAATTAATTGGAACATAAAGTATTCATTTTTAATAAAACATAAAATGTTTTTATGAATGGAAAAAATGTTCTTCACAAAAAGTTTCTATGAGATCAATAAGAATAAATAAATGTTGTATTTATCAATATTAGATATCTTAACAAAATTTCCCATAGGATTTCTTAATTTCACAAAAATTTGTATTTGTTATAGAATAATTTGTTAAAAGAAGATTATTAATTTTTGTGATGGAAGAGATGTTACATGGTAAATACATATTTTTTGGACTATTTGTGATGGGAAAAGTTCATAGGGTAATTAAACCATCAAAAATAGTCTATTTTCTAGTAATTTTATAGTGATAGTCAATTTTCAATGAATTTATCAAAATATTTAGTATTCCGTAATAAATTCGAAAACATAAATATGTGATTATATTTTAATAGTGTTTTTATTGTATCTGGAACCATTTGTATCAACAAGATACATACTGATTATAACCCAATTGATAGTTCGACTAATCTAAATTAAAATATTATTTAGATATATTGAATTCGGCTTCCATTCAATTACTTTAAGAGTAAGAAAATAAAAAATTTCAACTAAAAATAGTGGATAATTGTGAAATTAAGTGTTTCATATTGTTTCAAATTCGAAATATATTTTTTATTATTATACCATTAATTTTCCATGTGCATGCTTGAAAAATTAGTTTCTATTTTATTATTATTATTCTCATATCAATATGTTGGGCATGTTCCTATTTTATGGGTTGCTTAAATATCCACATGGTCTATTATAAAGGGTTGTTGGCACATGATAATGTTTTTTCTTTCTTAGATCAGTGTCATCTCATGGTTCCATTGTCATTTATTCTTATTCCTCATTTTCTAAAAATTGATCATACTCCTTACCTTTTAATTTAATCCATTCATCTGTGTATCCACGCTCGAGTACATATCTTGATTTTCTCTTTGGTGTTTCTACATAGATATTTCTAGATGAAGGAACAATTTCGAGGAATAGAGGATATTAGGGGAATTGATCAGCCCTACAGCCTATTTTTTCACCTAATACACATAGTTTCACCAATGAGGTTTTGTGATCTTACTCGGTTATGGAATCCCTAGTTTGGGGGTGTTTGATTTTCTTAGAGATTAATCGTTGTGCCTATCATCTTCTGTATTTACTACAAAAAATGGGTCTTAGAAGTGGGTTGTTAGTGTAAATCCTAAAAAACTCCACAAAATAAATTATATTTAAAAAAATGTATAATATATAAGTAGTTAGATATAATTACCACAACATTTTTTTATTATAAAATTTAGCATCATTTTTATTTATACTACTGTTAAAACTTTTAAAAATCATTAAATTGAACACATCCACCAATCCTGATATCCTTGGTACAAAACACACCCCTCCCTCCCCTCCCGGTGGCCTGTGACCCAAAACCCCCCATAGTACTACCAACAATGAATGAGGTGAAACTGATTATCCTTAACCCAATGACAACCATTGGCACACCGACCCCTATTGGTGACCACTGTAACCATGACCCCCTTGTCAGAAAACTCTATGACCCGACCCCACTTCTGAGAAATATTGTGAACCTGAACCCCTATTGGAGACCACTGTGACATTAACCCCCCACCCCCCCCCCCCACTTTGACGACCACAATGACCCCCTGGTGATCATCATGATGTCAACCCCCTGTTGGTGACCCATGTTACCCCAACCGCCTACTGAAAGCCATTGTGACGCATACCCACAATCGGTGACCAATGCGATCTAGAACCACTATCAGTGACCTTCATGACCCCAACCCCCTAGTTCCCAATTATTTCCACCCCACTCTAATCCCCACGAACTTGACCCCCATTTTTCCCTATAAGGACCACACAATGACACCCCTCTCCTCAATAATGACCCTTAACGGTATATATTATCATTTATTCTATGATATTTACCCCCAGACATCATTTGAAGGTATGCCTAATTGAATTTCTTATGTTTTTTTAAAATGATATATAATGATTTCTAAAATTGACTTTTTTTATGTTTTTAATGATGGATTGAATAATTTTTTTTGGAATTTGTGTTATGTTAAATCAGGATCCTACCTTGGCCAATAACAATGTTCGATATCGTTTAATTTTGATTTTACATGTTTGATTAAACATTTTTATATATATATAAATTAACAAGGTTAAGAGTGTCATTCCCATACATATGGATATAATTTGGAATAATTTACCTTGAAACACACCCCAGTGTGCCGAGGGATTGGGAGAATTTTCAGATTATTCCATTTTAAATATTATAAGAGTGTTGTAGAATAAAATGTTTCGATTATGATTTCAAAATCATGTGATGATATATAGAAAGGATGTTTTTTATCATTATAAATTGAAAAAGTATCCTATTTGATATATATGTTGTATTTGGGTTAGTGAATCGAATATTATGGAATTTCAAAATAATGAAAATATTATAATTTTAAAAAAGTTACTCACCAAAATGGAATTCGGTTAAAAATTTCATAAATTATGCATTTTTTTATTAATAGAATACAATATCCATTATTTTAATAGAACAAAAAACCATTAGTTGATCCTAATTAGGTTAATCTTTCTCTTAAATGTAGTGACTAAAAAAAATTTATTAATTACATGAATATGGACAAAAAGATCTGTAAATATGTTGTTCCAACTATTTGAAGTTTTCATTTCTTTATAAGTTGTGTAATATCAAGATTCTCTAAAAATTTATAGAAAAATAAATTTCCCTAATAATAGAGTTCCTTCATGATCTGTTCAGTGAAGCTAAGAATTCTACATCATTCTATGATATGGGGAAGGGCATCAACAAAAAATGAATTGATTATAAAAATATACATGCATTCCCTAAATATTACATTCTTTATTAAGGATAAGTGTCTTATAAAGAAGAATGAATAAGATATGATAAATTAATATGGTAGTTAATGAATAAAAATGATAGTATAAATCAATGAAACCCTAGGAATAAACATAAAAAGAAAACTTTGGAAGAGGTATTTCATTACTTTCTTCTAAAACATTGATTCAAAATATTATTCATGTCATCTAAGACTGCATATGACAAGAAGTAGCAAGATCATGATAGAAAAGATGTCTTGATGACACATATAAATAATCAAAACCAAGGAAAATGTTTGATTATTTATATCCATATTTTTATTCTTATCCTAGGAATGTATGTTTGGGATTAGATTCAGTTGGATTTAACCATTTTGGTACCTTAAGTACTAATTATATAACAATGATAGTTCTTTTAAGCTCTTTTAATATAATTCCATGGATTTGTATTAAAAATAAAACTTTCATTATTTGGATGATTATTCATGGAAATAAAATTCCAGGAAATGACATTGTTGTATTCCTTCAACCACTAATCAATGAATTTCTAGGACTATAGAATGATGGAATGAAAACATATGATGATTCAATGAGAAATATTTTTGAAAATCCTAAATCACTAATGCTGAAAATTAGTGACTTTCGTAGACTAGGAGATTTTAATGGTTTAGAATGCTCATTCTGGTTTGGGTTTTCTTATTTTTAATTATGATGTTGAACCTCATTGAATACCTCATAGTATAAAATTTTGGTTTATGCTTCAACATGGATTTATTGATGCTTCTAATAAATTAAGATTTAAAAAGACACAATTCAATGGAGATATTTAACTGTTAAATCCTACAATGATTTTATATGGTTCAGCAATATTAAAACAATTGATTAATTTTACAGAAGATTTTTTCAAGTGAAATCAGTTTAATAAAGGGTGGAAGGGTACATGATACAATATCTATAGTAAATGGAACAGAAAAATGGAAAATATTCTATATTTTTTAAAATATATTATATATAGTTTAATTTGATACATCATAATCTTGACATAATATATATCGAGAAGAATATGTGTGACAATATAATATTTTAATTTCTTTACTAGTATAGTAAATTTAATAATCTCTTTAATGCTAATAAGGATTTTGGGTAAATGAATAAAAACTATGGTTTGTGGGAAAATTAAAATGGAATGTATCATTATAATATTTTTAAAATAAAAAATATTGAGAAATATGTACTCCATAGAACATTAAAGAATGTAAAAATTCTATTTTGATATTCGATTAACATATCATGGTGTGTTGGCTTAAAACATCGAAGGTTACATGGATTTAAAATTCATGACTCACATATTCTTATAAAAGAGTTGTTTTCATTGGAATTATGTAATACATTACCTAAAAATGTGATTGTGGGTTCAATAGAGTTTTATAACCCTTTCAAAGAGATTTGGGAAAAACAATGTATCCAATGGATCTTGATAAACATAAATAAATATTTTTTAGAAAATATTTCATTTGGAGATGTTATTTACCTATTCAATCATCACTATGATGATTAATTTTAATATTCATTTTCTTGAAGAAGCTAAACTTGGTGGACTGGTACCCTATCAATGGATGTATCCAATTGAGAGGTATGTTGATATTATTTATATATTTATTGGTGACATCAATTTTATCAAATCAATAATTCTTGTTTTGAAAACCATTCATTGTTAAGTCCAACTATTGGAAAACCAATTAGAATAGAGTCAAATTTTATATTGATTGGATTGGAGTTTCTACATTATCATTGATGTTTTCTACTAAATAGACATATTTCATATCATTTTATTGGAGAATTACGATTACAAAAAATGAGGTAACTAAGGGTTCAAGCTCAAAATGAGTAGGAATTAATAAAATCTAATAATAAGAAGACAGTTGAATGGTTCACACTTCTTTCAAGTATATACTCATTTTCATATCATCAATTTGTAGATATTTATTCTATGTTAAAATTAAAAAAAATTTATTTTTGTGTAGATAATGAATGTTGAGAATCGATCTTAAATATTAAATGATTTGATGTTTTTGAATAAAGGTCCTATATGAAACGAAAATAGATTTGATGCCTACAATATTCATGGTTTTGGGTCTCATTCAATTTATCCTGAATAATACTTTAAAACTAAAAAAATAGGTGTATTTTAACATAATGACATGGGATACCATTGAAATATGAATGATACAATTGAATTAAACTATCATGGTTAGTTTTTAGTTGTCTTATTCAAATGTAAGTGGTTCATTTATGATAAGGGTATAATGAAAGAATAATTCCATTTAAATTATGTAAACTTCTCTCATTTGATCCATACCAGCAAGCATATATATCATTGTCTTTTTATCTTGGATTCATAAGTGAATATGGTTTTTATGTGGATGATGAAATACAAGAAGGTTGGAGTGTTTTTTTAACTTAATGTATAGGGAATTATATGATATGTGTGATGGAGATAAATTGGTACTTTCTGATAGGGATCCTCATAAACCAAAAAACTATAAATTGTTTTTTCTTGATAATATCAAAATAATAGAACATGCAAGAGTGGGTGAAAATGAAGCACTAGTTGCAACGGTGGGAGATATTAATGAAGACAATGAAGGTGAATATAATTGAGTTTATAAGTTGGTAATGAAAATATATTTCAATTTCTCATTAAGAAGTTTTTCGTACATATATATACATTGATTTATTATTCATATTTTATAGAAATATCTTAGATTTAATTTTTTATATACATTTAAAATATATGAATAATTTTAATTACTGTAATTCTAATTTTTTTCATGGTCCTAGATGATCAGCATCTAAGAGCACACCGCCCATTATTGGCAGCTCTAGTGGATTTGAGTAACCCTATTGTACTTGAGACCACTAGTGAGCCATATATTTCATGAAATTCTATTTGTATCCCACAATCTGATTCACCTTTGGCGATGGAGAAGTTGGTCATCCCTTCCTCTTGGTGATATTAGTGAGTTATCATTACTAGTATGTATATAATTTTTTAAAAATTTATATATTTTATTAATTGTTAAATAATTTTTTCAAATAGATAAAGACAAAATTAGTGGGGATATGAATATGAACTTTATTGATATATGGGACCTAAAAGACATCAGAATTATCATTCCATTTGATTAGTCCAAGGTTGCAACTGGTGACATTGCTAAAATCTTTGGGAATATTCTTAGACTGTGTTCTTGCAAGAGGGTGAGAATTACCATTAATTATAATGATTAGAGTCATATTCCTACATCATGGAAAAATGGGGTGTTTGCTAATCATGTAAGGAAATATGATTTTAATATTAATTACTAACTAATTTAAAATATGTGAGTAAAATATTTTATTATTAGTATAATATTTTATTTTTTTATTTCTTGATATTATTTCATTTTGATGTCCGTGACTAAATTTCACGCCCATGAACTCTGAAAAATATGTGAATGAAATGAAGAGATTTTAAATATATATTATGGAATTTGATTAATGAAACATCTTTTAGATCATAAAATATGCATGATAAAGCACCTGATAACATTTATTGTGAGTAATTAAATTTATTTTTGAAAATTATTAGAGATACGTCTGATGTTGTAATTTAATATTTAATAATATTCTAAAAATATGAATAGAATAAAATTAAAATTTATTATTTTGTTTCTACTTTTTAGAGTAATTGTCTAAAAAATATTTTGAATTATGAGAAATAAGTCATTCATCATATTTCAATGCCTCATTGATTTCAAATAAAAAATATCATTGTTTTTTATTTTATCAATTATTATTTCTATAATTTAATTATATATCAAGATGTTTTCTAGCATTTTTATATTTTTATGAAATAGAAAATGAATTAGTTCACTCAATTTTTTGAACAAATATGTGGATTAATGTGAATAGGAATCCTAAGAATAGTATTTTAAATGACCCTGCCCAAGAGGTTTCATTAAGTACATTTCATTACCATTTCATGTTATTTCATTACTATAGAAAACTAATAAAGAAATATTTTTTATAAAAAAAATATAGTCTTAAAAAAATTTAATTGGGGCTAGCAATATATATAAAATCATACAAAATCTATACCATATGATCCACATATACGACCCCATTTAATTGGGTTGAAGGCTGGTTTGTTGTTATAATTTATTTTTTAGTATTATGTTTTTTATAGGGAAATAATAATTAAAAGTAATGTAATTTGTTAAATTTAATAATTTAATGATGTACATATATTTTTAAAAAATAATTTTTCCTATTTATTTATTAGTAGTTTAAAATTAAAAATGTTTGTGATGTGAACCCTTCATAATCATCATCAGTTTCCTAAAACAACGTAGTTGCAATTGTTTTAGATAAATAGAATCCCATATATGTACGATGGATGGGTCTTGAGCCTACTCAATTAGTTTATTGGTAGGGAATTGTGACCAGTTACTACTACACCCTGTGGAGTTTTGAGAAATTTCATTGATCAGGAATCATAAATAAAAATTGAACGACTAAAAGAAATAGTGCAGAAAAAAGACTCTCATAGAAAAATATAGGATCAGTGGAAGTCAGAAATGAATAATTGTTTAGTATATGTATTTTATTGGATGAATGGAATGATCCCTTCGGAAATTTTAACCTTATGGCTCATCCCTACAAGGTAAATTCTAAATTCCAAAAATCATTCACATATTTGAAAATAATACATACAACATCCATGAATAAAACTAAAATGAATATTTTATACTAAAAACATCGAATTCAAGTAATACCAACCAAATCCTATTCCAGAATTACATATGTATGATTCCTACACATAAAAAGGATTTATATATTGTTATCCTTAATTTTGAAAACACTTTGAGATCATTTTCATAGTTCGGACTTAGTAAACAGTGATTAAAAGTAGAAAAACCGTAAAAAATATGAAATTGGTTATAAAAATAAGAGAAAAAAATCATATTTCCATTAAATCATATAAAAATGACTGTATATTGACTTTTGAAATGTATTAATTAATGAAATGTCATTCTGAGTACTGGTTTTCCTCGAAAGCCTGTAAACACGATTTTAGTGTTTTAAAACACTTGTGTGCATATAATGGTAAAAACATAGAAAATGTACATATATTGATATGATATGATGGATAAATCTTCCTTGGGTTATTATTTATGTGTACACATAGACAACACATCAATATGATACATCCAATGGTCATAAGGACCCAGTAATGTTTTTTTAAATGTATGGTGGACTTAAAAAATGTGTTGAGGGGGGTGGGGCAATAGGGAAAATATATATGATTCTATTTAACATTGAGTAAAATTACCATATATTTATTGGTAGAATTAAATAATAGAATACATTTCATTTTGTGTTATGGTTTTCCTAGGATGCCCATAAACGCATTTTTAGTGTTTAAAAAATACTAAAACCTGTTTTTACTGGTCAAAATCATATTAAATGACCACATATTGACATGAAATCATGTTAAAACCACCATTGAGATATTTTAGACATTTTCCCATAGTGAAAACCTCAATTCTATGTGTAGTGTGGTCAAATGGACTCACTAAATAGTTTATAAATGTACCGAATCCTTTTAAGACATGTTTCGATGGGTCAAAACTAAGAAAAACAATGTCAGATTTCCAGGATATCATAGTAAAACGACCACATATTGAAATTTGAAATGTAGGAACTAATAAAAAATCATTCTATGTTATGATTTCTATAAATATACTTAATTTTTTTTAGTGTTTTAGAATACTAAATTGTGTGTGTAACAGTAAACACATAAAAAATGACCTCACACTGATGGGAAATAATTAGAAAACCACCATAAATTTAAATTTTACTTCTACACATATAAAATATTTAAATAAAACATGCAGTGTGATAATAATGACTCAGTAAATAGTTTTAATTATATGAAAGCCTTTAAAAATATGTTTCATGGGGTCACAACCAGGAAAAAGATGTTAGAATTACATGGACATGGATAAAATAGTCCATAAAATTATTTTTCAAATGTGGTACTTGATAAAATGTTTTTATATGTTATGGGTTTTCCAATATTCTTGAAAACAAATTTTAGTGTTTTAAAACACTAAAATGGGAATGTTAGGGGAGAAATCCTAGAAAATGACATAAGATTGATGTAAAATCAGGAGATAACCATTTTTTATTTATTTTTTACATTCATGAGTAGAAAAAACATCAATAATACATGCAGTGTGGTTGGAATGACTTGGTAACTAGTTTTCAAAGGTAGCAAAGCCTTTAAAAACATGTATCATGAGGTCAAAACCATGAAAATGATGGAAGGTGGCTATGATATCAAAGTAAAATGACTATAGAGTAATTTTTGAAATGTAGGAACTAATGACACAACATTCATAATTAGAGTTTTTCCAGGGTGCCCGTAAACAAATTTTATGTGTTTTAAAACACTAAAACATCTTTGTAAAGGTCAAAACCAATGTTAATGAACTCATATTAGAATAAAATTATGGGAAAAATACAAATTTTTTATTTTTGTGATGTATAAACAGAAAAAGATTAATTAGATACATGGTGTGTTCAAAATTACTTATTAATCAATTTTTAAGGGTACCAATGCCATTAAAAACATGTGTCATGGGGTCAAATCTAGGAAAACGATGTCAGATTGCAATAAAATTAGAGGAAAATGATGGAATATATATTTTTGAAATGTAAAAAACTAAAATTTCATCATTTAGAGTTATGGTTTTCCCAAGTTTCCCATAAACACATTTATAGTATATTAAAAAACTAAAATGCATGTGTTATGGTCAAAACCCTAGGAAATAATCTCAGATTAACATGAATTCATGGGACCATAACTATTTAGTAATTTTTTATGTTCATGGACAAACAATATGTCAATATGGCATATGATGTGGTCAAAATGTTTTGGTAAATAGTTTTTAATTGTACCAAATCTTTTAAAATAGTGTTTCATGGCATTAAATCGAGGAAAACCATGAGGGATTTCCATGAAATCATGGGAAAATGAACATAGATTTATTTTTTAAAAGATGGAACTGAACATTTTTTATTTTGAATTATGATTTTCCTAGGATTATCATAAAATAAGTTTTATTGTTTTAAATTCCTAAAACATACGTATAATAGTCAAAACCAAAAAACATGACGTCATATTGATGTATAATCATGGGAGGACCATTTTTGAGTTCTTTTTTATGTTTATTCATAGATATTATGTTAATATAAAGTTTTATTTGGTATGAATGAATTGGGAACCTATTTTTAATGGTATCAAAGCTGGTAAAATTGTGTGTCATGTGGTCAAAATCATAAAAATGATGTGGTATCTCCATGAAATTAGAAGAAAATTTCTATGGATTTATTTTTGAAATGTAGGAACTAATGTCACATCATTCTGAGTTATGGTTTTCCTAGGATGCCTGTAAATGGGTTTCTAGTATTTTAAACCCCTAAAACATGTATGTAATAGTTAAAACTATATAAAATGACCTTATATTGATGTGAAAACATGGGAGAAAAACTTTTTTATTTTTATTGGCATATAAACATAGAAAAAATGTAAATATAACATGCAGTGTGGTCGGAATGACTCAATAATCAGTTTTTAATTGTACAAAGCCATTAAAAACATGTGTCATGTGGTTAAAAAATGGAAAATGATGTCATATTTCATGAAATAATTCAACAACAATTATAGATTTACTTTTGAAATTTTGGAAGTGAAAACATGTCATTTCATGTATTGGATTTCCAGGGATTCTCATAAACCTATTTTAGTGTTTAAAACAATAAAACATGCGTTTTATGGTCAAATCATATAAAAAGAATATATATTGACATAAAATCATGTTAAAACCACATTTGAGTAATTATGGATGTGTAAAGGCAGAACAAACATCAACCCAATGTGTTATATGGTTGAAAGGACTCTTTAAATGGTTTTTAAATGTTCTAAATCCTTTAAAAAATGTGATGGGGGTTCAAAAATAGGAAAAAAGATTTCATATTTAAATGATATATGATGAAAATAACAATCAATTTATTTTTGAAATTTAGGAATCAACAACATGTCAATACGAGTTATGGTTTTCTTAGGATTCATGTAAATGGGATTTTAGTGTTTTAAAACACAAAAATGTGCATGTAATAATCTGAATCCAATAAAATAACCATTGATTGATGTGAAATATTGGGATAACCATCATTGAGGTATTTTTTAAATATGGGACAAGATATCATATCCACACCTTAAAATTATCTTTAATTTAAAAATTAATTTGAATTTTATATACTTATATATTTCCACTTTCAAGTGTTAAATCATATCATAAAGCGGTATTTTTATTTTTTCACTGTTTTTTTGGAAGATATATTATTTAATTTATGTCAAAATGAATTTTTTTTATTAAAAAAATATCAATCTTTATGTGCATCATTTTTAATATATTTTTTTGGCTATTCTCATGTTTATTTCTTTTCTTAAATAATCTTATTTTTATTTTAGCGATAAATATCGAAAATATTCATTGGTTTACCAATTTGATTTAAAATTTTATTCTAATTTTATCGTTGATGGTTCTTAGTTTCAATGATATGTTTATAATTTATTAATGATTCTAATGTAATTTTGATTTGTTATGTTCTATGTTAATTTCTATCTTTTTTTTGATACAGATGATGAGATGACATGTTCAATTCCAATTAATGGAAAACTATAGAGGTATATGAATTTAGTTGAGGTCAAGGGGTTGGCATATATTGGGCATGGGTGGTTTTTTGACCAATTTTATAAGTGTATACCCATGAATGGATTTTGAGATGAATGAGGTAATAAGTTTGTTTCGATTATGGTGACTGAGATTACCATTATTATGGATGGATGTATATAAGATTGTGGATGTTTGATATATGTTTGATGAGTTTAATATGTATTTATTTTTTAGGTTATTTCATATCATAGTTTTTTTATAAAATATTATAATTTTATATAAAACTAGTGTTATATAAATAAATGAAAAACATGTTTAGCATACATTTTTACTAACTGCCACTATATATATTTGTGGTGTATTGGTTCATTTTATTGATTTTACTTTTGGGTTATTTTTTCTTAGAAGAGGAACAATTAATAACATCAAAACAGCTGCTAAATGATCCAAAAATGATATATACATAAACTTCCTCTTTAAAAAAAAACCACTAATAAATTACTCGAGATCATGAAATACACGATTGTTTTACTAACTGCTGGTAAATGATTTATAATAGGTTTAAACATCCACCAGTAGAAAAACCCCACTTGTAATGATAGATCTTTTGTAGTTAGTATACCGGTGGAGTGCTACTTTTGGGGTAGTTCTAGTATCCTTCATTGACAAAGATTTGTGGAGTTCCTAATTGAATAAATTCTGAAATCTGTACTAGGTGATTCCTTTAAACCACAGAGCACAAAAAGATCTTCATTGGATTCCTGATGACACCATTATATTTTTAGTGTTTTTAAATCTTATGTTCATTAAATATTATATTGTTGTTTCATTGGTGGTTAAGCCATTATGCTGTAAATCGTGTTTCTTTCTCCACTTTTGAACCTTTATTTTATTGTTTTGATTAGGTTCTTATGAACAAAATAACCAAGCTGATACTTTTAGGATCATGTGAACTGCACTTACCAGTGTTCCTACCCTAGAATATATGGAAAAAATAATTTTTTGAAATGTAGTATTTTTACACTAATTGATGGAAATGAAAAAATATTGTACTAAAAATGTGATAATTATTTCTTATGATAAATTTTAAACGTTTTTCATCAGGTAAATTATTCCATTAAATATATAACTTCAACACGGTTAGATTTGGAGGACAATATTTTCTGAAATTCATTTGTAGTGGGTGAAAATATTTAGGGGTGATTCTGGAGGTAGTCTTACACCTTCTGGGAAATGGACATGCTCTTAAACTTCTCCTCTTTCAAATCCTCTAACGTGAACATTGAGCTAGCCTTGGGACAGAAGGTCACCGTTTTTGTGCCCTTACATATCATGTTTGGGTTCCCTCCCGCATCACGTCCACTACTACTAACTCTATGTTCTTCTCCATCAATGTCTCTCCATGGAAAATTTCCCTATAAAACGGAAAAATAAATATAATTTCCCAAAATATCTAGATCAAGAAACTATTTTCAAGTCTATGGTTCTTTTCAGGCGGCAAGTGGTAGAAGGGTGGGCGCTTTCTTGAATAGTGTCTTCCAGAATATTATTCTAAAGAAGGCGCTTTCTGGAACAATGTCTTCTTCAAAAATCCTATTAGGAAGGCAATGTAAGGAACAATTCCTTTTTAATCAAGTTTCATAGGAATTCTTTGTCTCGGGCATTGAATTCATCAAGAAAAAAATTTAGGGAAGGTGTTGTCTCAGACCGTTCCCACCCTTATATTATTATTTTTTTTAAATTATTTTTTGTTTTGTTTTTTTGGTTAATATATATTAATAATCTTTTTTAAATGATACCAATTATAAGATAATTAATTAAAAATATAATTATTAATAGTTTCTAATAGTTACTAATGGTCATGGTAGGAGAACTAAAAATACTCAATAATTTCTAATACGAAATATAAAAAACAAAAACAATAATATAAATAATTTCATATTTAAAAAAATAGTTCTAATTAATAATATAATTATAATGAACTATTGTCTAGAAACACAGCGTCATCTCATGTAAATTATTTTATGTTGATTATATTTTTAAATAATAATGAATAAGTATATGAATAAAACAATTTTAATAAAATAATACTAATATTATTATGAAATTTAAAAATATAATAATAATAGTAATATTATTTTTATTAAATATAATAAATATTTGTTTTTTATTTATTGAAATAAATTTTTTTAATATTTATTTTCAAATAAATATCATTAATATTATTATTAATTTTTTTATTTTTTAATATTTGATTATCTACATAAATTCATTTCAGTATAATGATTATTATGATTAATTAAACTATTAGTTATATTATTGTTAATTAATATTAAATACAAAAAAATAATAATAAAATATAACATTCATAAAAAGTAATTATTTATTTTAAATTAATATATTAATTATATTACATTTATTTTAAATATAAATGAATATTAATAATTATATTCTCTATATTAATATTTGTACTTGTAAATTGTGTTTGTAGAAAACATTATTTGTAGTATATTAAAATGTTTTGTATCTTATTTTTTACATTAGTTATATTTTTAATTAATTTTTTCTTTTGTAGACAATGTTCTAAATTTCATAAAGATATCATTTCTACTATATTTTATGCTCATAAATTTTTTTAAGTGAATTTTTTTTGTTTTTAATTAATAATGTTAGTTTCATTTAAATTAGTTTTTGTTTTTTATATTTATTAAAATTATTTTAATTTTCTACTATTTTGTGTACGTTTAATCAATATTTTAAGTCTAAATTATATTTTACTTATAGCTTACATTTTAAAGGCTTCCAAATTCAGATATTTGAAACATAATAATGTTTCAAGTATGTGACCTTGAAGTCCTATATATTTTAAATTATAAATAAAATTTAAATGAAATTTTATACATTGACTAAAAATATAAATGATAATCGATGATTTTTTTTGAAAAAAATGTTGATGAAAAATAATTTCAATCGAACAAAATTTGTTTGTTTCAAAACCTAGAATTTGTAGTTTATGATTATTTTTGCAGTGTTTGTTTTGTGTAAAATAATTTTTTTTATTTTTTTTATTCCATTTATTTTATTTTATTTTAAATTCAATGTTTTAAATATCATATATATTTCATTTATACTATATTATATTCTAATAATATTTTTAAATGGTAAATGTTATGTTTGTAATCAATAAAATCTATGTCATGTAAATTAATTTTTATTTGTTATATTAGTGAAATTATATTATATTTCATAAAATTTTTATATGTTTAATCCATTTCTTATGATTAATTTAGATTGTTCATATATTTTATATTTTATATTCATCCAACGTCACTTACTTTAAACATAATATTGTTTCAATTATGTTACATTGAATTCCTATAAATTATAAAGTATATATAAAATTTAAATGAAATTTAAAACATTGGTTTTAAAAATAAAAATTAATTGAAATTATAAGCAATGGAAAAAAAATAATTAAAATAAATATATGTGCACAAAAAATGCTTGGTGTCAAAAGAAATTAATAAGTACAGATGTTATGTTTTGAAACAATAATATATTGTACAAATTAAATAACTTTTCATCAATCATTTTTCATCAATTATTTTTAAGGAAACATAATAATTTTCAATTATATTATATCTTTTATTCGTTGTTTCAAATTTTATTTATATTTCATTGTTACATTATAATTTATAGGCCTTAAAATTCACATACAAGAAGAATTATTTCATTTCATGTATGTTTCATTGGATGACATGAAAAGACAAACTAAAAGTATAATATAAATTAAACCTAAAACATAGGTTCTTAAAATAAAAAAACATAAATGTAAAATAATTTCATTACTATTATAAACCAAATATTAATTTACATTACAAAAACATTATTCATTGAAAATATAATATTACATCATGAAATGTAAACCAATAAAATATTGTATAAATAATATCATAATTAATTTAATGTAATAATATTTTGTGCAATTGAAATTATTTTACAGATATTATTTTTAAGAAATTATTTCCATTTTCAGTTATTTTTAACATGTTTAGTCAACACTTTAAATTTTATATAAATTTTATTTATACTTTAGAATTTATATGTTTTTGAAGTCACTTACATTAAACACTATTACATTTCAAGTTGGTGACTTTGGATGCCTATAAAATATATATTATAAGTAAATTCTAAATGATTCTTATGAGCCCACAAGGTACATGTCAGTGGTATCTGCCCCTATGGGTCTTCGCAAGGTCTCATGATCGAGTCTCATTGAGTATATCCCTGCATTGTATGTTGCTTGGTTTTTATTGTATTGTATCCCCTTTCCCCAAATAAACTGAGTATTCAACCTCAAAATTTATACGAAACATAAGTCATAGGTTAAACATATAAAAAATAAGTGAAATGTAAAACAATTTCATTAATATAAAAAATAAAACTTAATTTACCTGACAAAAACATTACTGATTACAAACATAACATAAAAAAATTTAGAAACATTATGGGCATAATTATTATTTTGGAATATACTATTAACTAAATTCTTATTATGTTTTATTAATTATTGTTTTTATTAAAAATATTTAATTTGTTTATTTATTAATATTAAATATATTATTAAATATTTTAAATAATTATAGTAATAATTATTTATTATGACCTAGTTAATATAATTAATAATGTAAATAATAAATTTGTTATCTAGATAAGTTAAAATAAATATTAATTAAATTAGTTATTTAGAAAATATAATTTTTAATTAAAATGTTATTATTAATTATTTATTATCCAATTAATAATCATCTATAATAATTAAAATAGTAGTATAATTAATATTTTATTAATACAGTAATAAATAATTATAATAAATATATATATATACGTTCTTAGGGGTATAATTACATTAAACACACACACCACTCCTACAGACTAGAATGGCAGGCCATAGCCCGCTAGTGATACCCACCCATCAAGAATTATTTCATCAGTACAAGGCTCGAATGCCCAGTGGGCATAAATCCCATTACATGGCTCAAACACTCACAAACTGGCTCGAAGGCCCAGTGCAGCATCATGACTGCAGCATACCTCCTACATTATCTGGAATATGTCATGCCTTCATTACTATCTTCCCGTGTCATTCTTGCATCACCATCATGTATACATTATATATAATCTAACTATTTATGTATTTAAAAAATGTTAGTAATAATATATTTAAATAATGTAATTAATTAAAAATAATCAATAATCAAAGATGTATTCATACATATATTTATTATTTAATCATAATATATAATAATATTTTTATTTTTTATTTATTTGAATGTTGAAACAATATATTCAATTTTTAATAAATAGACAAAAAATAATTTTTCTATTTAATAATAATATCAATATAATTTTTATCTTATAATTATTTTATTAAATTAGGAATATATTTAATACTATTATATATATTATTATTATCAATGTTAATATTCCTAAAAATGATAAAAATAATAATTTACATGAAACAAAAAATTATTTCATAATAATAATTCATTAATATAAGATTAATAATAATTAAAACGACAAAACGAAAATAATGATTTTTTTAAAAGATATATCAGGAAAGGTGTCCTCTTGGAAATTGCCTTAATGAGAATTTCAATGAAAAAAGAACTATTTCAAAAAGCACTTATACCTCATTGAGTGAGCTTTAATATAATGCACCTTCTTCAAATGTGGCATCTAGTGGGTGCTTTTCCATACAACACTCAACCCCCTAAACATATACTATATTTTGGGAATTTGATTCCCAATTAAAGAACACTTGTAAATTGTTTTTTCCCAGCATATTAGCAAATTTTTGTCTCCCCATCTACGAACATGTACCTCTGCACCACCACCTTGTCCACCATGTCCAACAGGATCTTCATTCTTATCCATACTTTACCACCACAATACAATATAATATCATGAAAACATACATATGAGAGAGAGATATAGACAATCCATCATGTTCGGTACCATCAGTGAATTTCGTGAAGTGGATGGTGTGGGGTCCACAACCACCCACTATGGTTTGGATGTAGGAGAAGATATCTGGAACCATCTTGTGGAGAAGTTTGTGGTCGTCGCATGCGACTGTCTAGAATAGCATTACTGTAGGAATAGAAGGCCGGAATTAAACATCCATAGTGTGGGGTGTCATTTATCTTCCTATAAAAAAGAAAACATGTCAATGTGGGTATAAAAATAAATATGGATGTTTGGTGGGGTAGGAATGGTGGTGAAAAGACTGATTTTATAGACCCCATAATGGTTATATTGTTCCAAATAGAAGTACATATTAATTTAAATGTTTTGTGGCACTATAACCCAATGACTTTGAATATTAGGAAACAACCCTTGAGATTATTTTGGACTTAATAAAATAATTATACTATTGGTTTAGAGGTTCTTGAAATTATTAGATTATTTATCTGAATTATTTCATTTAATACAAAATAATTGGAATTATTTAAAGTGTACCTTAACAAGCCTGGGAATAATTTTAATGGCCCCATTTGAATTGTGTACAGACTGTGACGAACATTATATTTTTTTATATTATGGGTTGATTTCATAAAAACTAAAATTGAAGGATTTTTCCACATTAAATTTTTACATTGTTGATTTAGTTAATTATAGGAATAATCTCATGACTATTTCAAAATTTGAGATATTATTATCTTTGAATAATAGATATATTTTATTCTATCACACAAATAGGGATGCATGTATCTCTCATTGGGAGAAATATCTTTTATACCTATTTAGATGAGATACATGTTAGAATCTTAACATGAAATTCATATAGTGTTTTGAAATTTGAAGATATTACATTTCATATTTTATCTGTGTTGAGCCCTCTGGAAGATTGATTGATTTCATGTCTATGTTTGATGTTTTAATAATCACAAATCATCACATACCATTAATGCTTAATCTGGTTTGTTTTCTCATAAACATAATTACAATCTGTAAGTGAATCTGTTATCATGATTTTGTCTATGCTTATTGACTTACAAAGTATGTTGGAAGTCTTCTGGATTCAACAGACATCAGACGCACCGATCCATCAGACTCACCAATCCATCAGACTCACCGATCCATCAGACTCACCAATCCATCAGACTCACCGATCCATCAGACTCACCGATCCATCAGACTCACCGATCCAACAGACGCACCGATCCATCAGACTCACCGATCCATCAGACTCACCGATCCATCAGACGCACCGATCCAAGGACTCACCGATGCAAATGAGTCACCGATGCAAATGACTCACCGATCAGATGACAGACCGATGCTGATCAAAATGACTCACCGATCAGATGACAGACCGATGCTGATCAAAATGACTCACCGATCAGATGACAGACCGATGCTGATCAAAATGACTCACCGATCAGATGACAGACCGATGCTGATCAAAATGACTCACCGATCAGATGACAGACCGATGCAGATCAAAATGACTCACCGATCAGATGACAGACCGATGCTGATCTATCTGAGTCACCGATCATTACTCTAATGCTAATGACCTACCGATCACTTGAACAGTCATAAACAACTGTTTGAATTTCTTTATCTTTATCTTTATTTAATCTAACCAATGGTCATATTAGGTATATTTTAATGCTCTGTCAGATTATTAATAAAGGTTGTCGGATGTCAGGAAACCGTACCTCGTACCTGCGGAAAGGAAACCTCTTCTGTCCTACGGAGCACGTGACATAAATACAAGAAGACTCTGCTGAAGAGATAAGAGAGACAACACACACAGAGACAAGGAATACATACTACATACTCAAGAAGAGCTCTGTGCACACAAGAAGAACCAAGCAAGACAGAATCATATATCAAATCAAGCCTACTCAAGAAGAGTTCTGTGCATACAAAAGAATATCAAAGAGCTTCATCGACTACATCTCACTGGTTGTGAACCTGAAGCATACGACACTCTGCTTCTCAAACAAAATCGAGAAGAGGACTCAGAATCACTTCTGATCAATTCCAAAACGAGTCCAGAGCTACACTGAAATCACTAGAGCCATTTCTAAACTCTACATCTCTGCTCTGTGATTTATTTATTCTAAATTTTGAGCAGTGTGTGTTATCTGCTATATTAAACACACACACTGACTCATTTACTTTCACTGGAGGATCTGTACATCCTCAGCAAACCTTTTTTACACTTCATTTCCCACTGTGGACAGTGGTAGAGGTCTTGTGACCTGGACAGCTGGCTGCTGTTGTTTGTTTTCCCACATAGAACTGTGGTAGAGGTCTTGTGACCTGGATAGTGTGTTAACTGTTGTTAACCCCGATCCAGGGTGTGGATCATTTTTATATAAACTTTTGAGAGGACTAAGTCTCGTCTTGAGACTGAACCTCTTGGTTAATTATCTGTGTTTATAGTTATACTATATATCCATACTATACATATTTATTTCATATTCCGCTGCTATTACTTTGAAATATAATTTATCTTCAAAGCTACTTTGATAATTAAATTCGCAAGTGTTTATATTTATTATAAATCAGTAAGTTAGTTTCAAAAGTTAATTTAATCATAAGATTAAGTTAACTGAGAACTAATCAATCTTTGAGAAACTAATTGAACCTTTATAATCTATATAAATTCACTACAGTTTAATTTCTTTTTGAAATTGGGGGATTTTAATAGAAATTATTTTTAACAGAAATTTTAATTGGAACTCAATTCACCCCCCCTCTTGAGTATCCACTCCGACCAACATTTGGAATCAGAGGTTTGAAAATACTTTCTAAAAGTACTCTGCTTTTGAACTATGATTTTAGTTGTATTTTAAAGGTCTTAAAATTTCTGTTATATCTAAATTTTTATCTCTTTAAAATTCTCTCATCATGGAAAATAGACTTGAGGGTGCTGCTACTAATTGGCCACCTTTCTTCAATGGAACTAATTATGCTCAGTGGAAACTGAAAATGAAAATTCATCTAGAAAGCATAGGTTTTGATATTTGGACTGTTATTGAATCAGAATACAAAATTCCCACTACTGCTAGATCTACTTGGGATGAACCTACAAAGACTGCTTACAATAACAACTATAAAGCTATGAATGCCTTGTACTGTGCTCTAGGAGATGAAGAGATTAATAGAATTTCTTCTTGTAAAACTGCATATGAAATTTGGGATACCTTAGCTGTTTCTCATGAAGGAACAACTAATGTTAAGGAGATGAGATTGAATACCTATACTATTAAGTATGATAATTTTATGATGAAGCCTGATGAACCCATTTCTGATATGTATCTCAGGTTCAATGAAATTGTCAACATAATGACTTCTCTGGGAAAGGATGTTCCAGCAAAGGAGCAAATCATGAGAATTTTGAGATGTCTACCTGAAAGATGGAGAGGAACCTCTGTCTCCATTAGAGAATCCTGTGACATTGGAACACTGCATGTCAAGGAATTAATTGGTCAGCTGATGATGTATGAAGAAGAGCTTAAAGTAAATAAAGAAGAAGATGATGAACCTAAAAGGAAGTCTATTGCCTTCAAGACTACAACCTCAAAGAATAAGGATAAGGAAAAGCCTCAAGCTATCAATGAAAGTTCAAGCAGTGAGGAAAGTGAGAATGATTCTGACAGTGATGCTGAGATGGCTCAAATAGCCAGGAGATTCAAAAAGTTTTATAGGAAAAAGAAATTCTTTAGGAAAAAAAATTACAAGGGAAAGTATGACCAACAAGTCAAATGGAAAAAGGATTGGAAGAAGGCTGACAGAACTGATGAAGTTGTCTGTTATGAATGAAAAAGAAAAGGACACATAAAAACAGACTGTCCAAAGATGAAATACAGAAAGAAGTATGAATACAAGGATAACGAGTACAAGAAAGCCATGAAGGATACTTGGAGTGCTTCAGAAGACAACACAAGTGAAGCTGAATCTTCAGACTCTGAAAAGAATCGGGCCAACATGTGTTTCATGAAAAACACTTCTGAGGTAACATCATAGACTCATGTTTTTAATTCATACTATTCTGGAGAAGATTCTGACTCAGAAAACATGTCAAAATCTGAATTGTTTGAATAGTGTGACATGTTATAAGAAACTTGTAATGAGCTTAAAGATAAATATAAAGGTTTAAAGAAACAGTATGCTTTAAGTGTTAAGCATAAATCTGATCTGGATATAGAAGTAGAAAAGAATGCTCAGTTCCTTAAAGAGAATACTGAACTAAATTTGTCTAATGAACAACTCAGAAAAGACTTAGAGAAGTTCACAAATGGCAAGAATACTCTAACACAGATGCTAGGAAAGCAAATAGCACCTAAATATACTACTGGTATAGGATACCAACCTAGACAGAGAAACGTTTCCAAAACTAGATTCATTTCTAAATCTGGACAGAAGATAGTTAATTCTAGAACTTCTTATGCCTCAACCAGTTATATTCATAGTTATGAATCTAATAAGGTTTATCTTTCAAAGAATATTATTTCTACAATTTATATGAGACCCATTAGACAAATATGGGTACCTAAAGTATTATTGGATAACCTGTCTGGACCCAAGAAAATCTGGGTACCAAAATCATCTTCCATCTAAATCTGTTTTGTAGGAGACCTGCTTGAAGAGCTGTCATAAGAAGATATGGTACTTAGATAGTGGATGTTCAAGACATATGTCAGGAGACTTTTCATGTTTTAAGAGTTTAATAAAAGTTGATGGAGGCTTTGTCACTTTTGGTGATAATTCAAAAGGAAAAATCATCGGCTTAGGCCAGATTGGTAACACTGACTCAGTATTAATTTCAAAAGTTTTATTTGTCGATGGACTTAAATATAACCTGTTAAGCATTTCTCAGTTGTGTGATGATGGTTTTTATGTGAAATTTAAAAATGATTCTTGCAGTGTTTTTAACTCTAAAAATGTTTTAGTATTTTCTGCTTTAAGAAATGAAAATGTTTATGTTGTGGATTTAGATTCTTTAGCTAAACAGAACATTCCTTGTTTAAATGATTTTCATAAAGAGTCTTGGCTTTGGAACAGAAGATTAGGACACTGCAATGTGCACTCACTTAGAAAACTCTCTAGAAAAAATCTAGTTAGAGACCTACCCAAATTAGAATTCCCAAATGATAAAGTGTGTAACCCCTGTCAAAAGGGAAAACAACACAAAGTTTCTTTTAAATCAAAGAAAGAAGTTTCGACTTCTCAACCACTTGAATTGGTTCACGTGGATTTGTTTGGACCATCAAGAGTTTCTAGTTTAAATGGGAAGCACTATGTCTATGTTCTCGTAGATGATTTTTCTAGATATACTTGGGTATATATTCTAGCTCACAAAAGTGAAGCTTGTTCTTACTTTATTAAATACTCCAAGTCTGTAGAGAATCTTAGTGGACTTAAGATTAAAACCTTGAGGAGTGATCATGGTCGTGAGTTTGAAAATCAAGATTTTGAATCTTATTGCTCACTCAATGGCTATTCTCAAAACATTTCTGCCCCTAGGACACCCCAACAGAATGGTGTAGTAGAAAGAAGGAATAGAACCCTGCAAGAAATAGCTAGAACCATGCTCAATGAATATGACCTGCCTATTTACTTTTGGGCTGAAGCTGTTAATAAATCTTGTTATGTCTTTAATAGAGTCTTAATTAGACCTGTTCTTAAGAAAACCCCTTATGAATTGTGGAACAATAGAAAGCCTAAGGTTAATTACTTTACAGTTTTTGGTTGCAAAGTATTTATTCTGAATACTAAAGATAATCTGGATAAGTTTTCTTCCAAAAGTGATGAAGGAATTTTTCTGGGTTACTCTATTTCAAGTAAAGCCTATAGAGTATTCAATAAGAAAACCAAATGTGTGGAAGAATCTGTTCACATCAAATTTGATGAAACTGATCCACATGAACCTAAAATATCTCTTGAAGACGATCTCTCTGGTTTGAATCTCAATGATAAATACAATGGACCTATAGTTAAAACATCCAACTCTGGAAATTCTCCAGAACCTGCTTCTGTTGAACCTCAATCTGTCGATGAATCTGAAATTACTAGCCCTATCTTTTCAAGACCATCTAGGACTCTAAATAACCATCCTTTAGATGCTGTTGTAGGAAATCTAGATAGAGAAACACAGACTAGAGGTTCTCTAAGAAATCAGGTTGAACATCAAGGTTTTCTTTCACAGTCAGAACCTAAAAATATCAATTATGCTATCAATGATGAGTTTTGGGTAATGGCTATGCAAGAAGAATTAAATCAGTTTGAAAGAAACAAAGTTTGGGAATTAGTTGACAGACCTAAGGACACTTTGACAATAGGCACAAAATGGGTGTTCAGAAATAAAGTAGATGAATCTGGAAATATAGTCAGAAACAAAGCTAGGCTAGTTGCACAAGGTTACAATCAAGAAGAAGGAATTGACTATGAGGAAACCTTTGCACTTGTAGCTAGATTAGAAGCTATTAGAATCTTACTTGCATATGCTGCACATCTGGATTTCAAGTTATATCAAATGGATGTGAAAAGTGCATTTCTAAATGGTGTTATTTTTTAAGATGTTTTTGTAGAACAACCACCTGGTTTTTTAAATCCTCATTTTTCAAATAATGTTTTTAAACTTTCTAAAGCTTTATATGGTTTAAAACAAGCTCCAAGAGCTTGGTATGAAAGGCTTTCAAACTTTCTTATCTCCAAAGGATTTACAAAAGGAGTAGTTGATCCCACTCTTTTTATAAAATGTATTTCCAAAGATGTATTAATAGTGCAAATCTATGTTGATGATATTATTTTTGGATCTTCTAAAAATTCCTTATGTACTGATTTTTCAAAGGTTATGCAAAATGAATTTGAAATGAGCCTAATGGGAGAGCTTAAGTACTTTCTTGGATTTCAAATCTTTCAAAATGAAGATGGCATTATTTTAAATCAAAGTAAATATACAAAGGATCTTTTAAAACGTTTTGGATTGGATAGTATTAAGGAAAGTGATACACCTATGATTACTACCTGTAAATTGGATGTTGATGAGACTGGGAAACCAGTTGATCAAACCAATTACAGAGGTATGATTGGAAGCTTACTTTATCTTACTGCTAGTCGACCAGATATTATGTTTAGTGTATGTATGTGTGCTAGATTTCAAGCTAATCCTAAGGAATCACACTTACTAGCTGTTAAACGGATTTTTAAGTATCTTAAGTATACTGTAAATTTAGGTTTGTTTTCTCCAAAAGGACAATCATTTAATCTAACTAGCTATTCAGATGCTGACTTTGCAGGATGTAAGTTAGATAGGAAGAGCAATCTGGAACATGTCATTTGCTTGGAAAATCCCTAGTATCATGGTGTAGTAAGAAACAGAATTCAGTTGCATTGTCTACTGCCGAGGCAGAATACATAGCTGCTGGTAGTTGCTGTGTACAAATTTTGTGGATGAAACACACTTTATTGGATTATGGATTTTATTTTAAACATGTTTCAATTAACTGTGACAACACTAGTGAAATAAATATATCTAAGAACCCTGTGTCTCACTCTAGAACTAAGCACATTGATGTCAGACATCACCTTCTAAGAGATCATTATCAGAAAGGTGATATTTCTCTAGAATTTGTTAGTTCTGAAAATCAATTAGCTGATATCTTCACAAAGCCCTTATGCTCTGAAAGAATGAAATTTATTAAACAAGAGTTGCGTATGACTAATCTGTGAAACCGATCTGTGAAACGGATCTGTGAAACCGATCTATGAAACCGATCTGTGCAACCGATCTATCACACTGTTCTGTCAAACCGATCTATTTTCAATTACTTTTTATTAATTAGTAAGTTACTTTTTATGGAAACCCTAAATGATAAAATAAATGATACGCGGCTATTTATCTTCCCTAAACCATTGACCTTTCATTTCCCGTCGAACCTCTCAACATCTCTTCCCCTCTACTTCGAGCCTTCGAACCTTCGAACTCCTGCCTTCCCAAAATCTTCAAATGACTAAGAAAAAGAGACCGAGCAAAGGACCAGATAGCCCTGTACCTTCAAAGCGTGCTCGAGGCGAGTCGAGCAGTACCTCTCAACTATCAGTAAATCCGAACCTGGAAACTCGTATTGTTGCTGTAGAAAAAGAATTAAATTCTGCGTGGCTTCTGTCAAGTAAGTCACTGTTGCTACAAGTTCTTGAATCGCAAGAATGGATAGACTGGTTTTCAGACAACACTCGAATAGATTATCCAAAGCTAGTACATGAGTTCTACATGAACCTGAAAATCACTCTTGATGGTGTGGAAGCTGCTAGGATGTCGTCTGTTGTAAAAGGAAAGAAAATATCTTTCTCATCTAAGCAGTGGGCTGAATGTTTAAATGTACCTCATGAAGGTCGATATGAGGACTATGCTGGCAATATACCTCCAATAACTGAATATTTTTCTTATGAGCTAGCTCTGGAGCTTCTGACAGGAAACCGAGAGTCACGAAGAATCACAGCTTCAGAATTAGATGGTGAGTGCAGACTCCTATTCAAGTTTATTCAGCACCAACTTTGCCCTCGAAGAGGAGATTTTGCTGCTGTTAAGTTTCAAGATGTTTTTCTGTTGTTTCTGCTCAAAACCCATGAAAAGATTAACCTGTGTAGATATGTGATGGTCCACATAGCTGGTATGCTGAAACCTTCCAAGAAAGCCACAGCGTTGTTTTATTCAAAAATGATATCTACTATGCTCAAGAATCTGGAATGTGTTGATGAAGATGATAAAGTTGTTGAAACAGAGTGTACCTTCTGTCTTAACAAAGAGATCTGCAAAAGGATGAAAATAAATTGGAATCCATGGAAGAAGTGCTGGGTTGCAGATGAAGATAAATTGTATGAAGCCTACAATCCCATAGATCATGGAAAGAGGCCAAAGGATTTGAGAGACCCTGGATTAAAACCAGATGAGGAACCAGTTTATTCTGATGATGATGAGCAAGAAGAAGCTGCGACTGCAGAAGGAAGTGTGTCTTCTCCTGATGATAGGAGTGATCCTGACACGGCTAGTCCCAAGAAAAGAATAGAATTTGGACCTGCTAGTCCACCCTTAACCCTACCAGAGTCAGAACCTATTCTTGGTGATGAAGAAGATTGTGATACTGAAGAATATCACAGTGAAGCCTCTGAGCAGAGTAATAATGAGCAAGGTGATGCTGATGACAATCATGATGGTGATGATGATGATGCTGATGCTGTTGAAGCTGCTGTTGATGGTGTTAACATACCAGTGGATGGTCTTGCTGTAGATCAAGTAGAACAACCTCGGTCAGTACAAGAAATCCATATCAGTGGCAAGGATGACTCACCCCAAATCAGTGGAACAGCAAGCTATGAAAAACCAAAATACACCCTGTGTGCTGCTGTTTGGGATGATTACCCTGGTTATGCTGTATTGGGCTTAGAATATTTTGAAGACGAAGAAGCAATGCCAGAATCTGCTGCAGCTGTGAAAAGGAACCTCCCACAAGAAGAAAGGTCTGTTCCTACTGTTGATCCTACCAATAATAATTTCCCTGGTTCAGGAATCTCTCAAGCTGATCTTGATAATTTTAAGTTTGAATTGCTAACTGCTGTGAGAACCATAGTTAGAGAAGAAGATTCTAATGCTCTTACTCAAGTGTCTCTACAAGTTTCTGAAAATTCTTTGGAAGCCTTCTCACATAGAGTATCTAATGCTGTGAAGCCAGACCTAGCCAATACTGGTGAACTTATTGGCAGGAAAATAGCCTTTTTGAATCAGACTATGAAGGATCTTTACACCGTCCTGGTATCTCTATCAAGCGAATTCTGATCAACCATCTCTGGTATGATGGAAGTTTTGAGAAATCTGATTGAACATCTCAACAAGTCTGACCTGAGGAAGTTGAAAGCTGAACTAACTCACATAGTCGGCCAAGCCAGTACAGGCAAGGTAACCAAGATCACTACCCGTGAGATAGAAGCTCTAAGAGAAGTTGTGCATGAAGAGTTAGCTGCTGTAAGACAAATTCTTGATCTAGAATCTTTGAGGAAGATAAAAGAGCTTTGTGATAACAGTCATAAGATGGCCTTGGTATATTCAGCAGATGCTAAGAAATCCCTGCAAGAGATCAAGGAAAAAGTTGATACTTACTTTTCCAAGATTTATACAAAGCATGAGATGGATGCAAACTTCAAAGTCTTGACAGAGAATCTGAAATTACCTCCTGTCACTCAGGCCTTCAAAACTCAAGTTCGCCAATTGCAGGATTTTACCCCAACCTTAGCACAGTTCATGGAGAATAAAGATGATTTTGAAAAAGCTATGAAGTATGGAGCAGAAGTCATTCAGGACTTCATTCATCTGTTGAAGCCTTATTTGGATGCACAGGCCACTACAATTGTACTCCCTACTTCTGAACCTCTCAGTTCCTCTGATGTAGCTCCAAATCAGCTGTCTGTTGCCCAAGCTCTCTCTCAGTTAAGACCAGTCTCTCAGAAAGCTTCTCCCCCAGCTCCTTCTCCTTCTCACTAACTCTCTGTGGCACCTCCAACTGCACCTGCCAGAGTTGTCCTACTGCCACTTCAGCTCCGTGAACCACAACCTGCCTCCAAGCCTTCCACCTTACCTACTATTGATCCAAAAGACAAAGGGAAATCCCCTTTGCATCCCAACAAATATCCATGTATTGTTTTTGATAGGGTGATCAATGTATTGCTTATCCTCTTCTGTGACTTTATATAATTTTTTTTCCTTAGTTTTATCTCTATACTCTCTGCAACATGCTTCTCCTTTCCCTTATCTGTTTTCCCTCCTTTTTGATTATCCCAAAGGGGGAGAAAGATATATATAATGATAGAAAGATATATATAATGGGAGAACGATATATATAATGGGGGAAATATATATCTAAGGGGGAGAATGATATATATATATATGAGAGATGTGAATATCTCAGAGGGAGATCAATATCTCAGGGGGAGAAATCTGAATATTATATATATGGGAATGTTAAATTAAGAGGGAGATTTATATCTCTTTACTTTTATTCTCATTATGTTTTTACTACTGATTGATTTTTTTTTATATATATATATGAAGATTTGTGATTATCAAAAAGGGGGAGATTGTTGAGCCCTCTGGAAGATTGATTGATTTCATGTCTATGTTTGATGTTTTAATAATCACAAATCATCACATACCATTAATGCTTAATCTGGTTTGTTTTCTCATAAACTTAATTACAATCTGTAAGTGAATCTGTTATCATGATTTTGTCTATGCTTATTGACTTACAAAGTATGTTGGAAGTCTTCTGGATTCAACAGAAATCAGACGCACCAATCCATCAGACTCACCGATCCATCAGACTCACCGATCCATCAGACTCACCGATCCATCAGACTCACCGATCCATCAGACTCACCGATCCATCAGACTCACCGATCCATCAGACGCACCGATCCAAGGACTCACCGATGCAAATGAGTCACCGATGCAAATGAGTCACCGATGCAAATGACTCACCGATCAGATGACAGACCGATGCTGATCAAAATGACTCACCGATCAGAAGACAGACCGATGCTGATCAAAATGACTCACCGATCAGATGACCGACCGATGCTGATCAAAATGACTCACCGATCAGATGACAGACCGATGCTGATCAAAATGACTCACCGATCAGATGACAGACCGATGCAGATCAAAATGACTCACCGATCAGATGACAGACCGATGCTGATCTATCTGAGTCACCGATCATTACTCTAATGCTGATGACCTACCGATCACTTGAACAGTCATAAACAAATGTTTGAATTTCTTTATCTTTATCTTTATTTAATCTAACCAACGGTCATATTAGGTATATTTTAATGCTCTGTCAGATTATTAATAAAGGTTGTCGGATGTCAGGAAACCGTACCTCGTACCTGTGGAAAGGAAACCTCTTCTGTCCTACGGAGCACGTGACATAAATACAAGAAGACTCTGCTGAAGAGATAAGAGAGACAACACACATAGAGACAAGGAATACATACGACATACTCAAGAAGAGCTCTGTGCATACAAGAAGAACCAAGAAAGACAGAATCATATATCAAATCAAGCCTACTCAAGAAGAGTTTTGTGCATACAAAAGAATATCAAAGAGCTTCATCGACTACATCTCACTGCCTGTGAACCTGAAGCATACGACACTCTGCTTCTCAAACAAAATCGAGAAGAGGACTCAGAATCACTTCTGATCAATTCCAAAACGAGTCCAGAGCTACACTGAAATCACTAGAGCCATTTCTAAACTCTACATCTCTGCTTTGTGATTTATTTATTCTACATTTTGAGCAGTGTATGTTATCTGCTGTATTAAACACACACACTGACTCCTGTACTTTCACTGGAGGATCTGTACATCCTCAGCAAACCTTTTTACACTTCATTTCCCACTGCGGATAGTGGTAGAGGTCTTGTGACCTGGACAGCTGGCTACTGTTGTTTGTTTTCCCACGTAGAACTGTGGTAGAGGTCTTCTGACCTGGACAGTGTGTTCACTGTTGTTAACCCCGATCCAGGGTGTGGATCATTTTTATATAAAATTTTGAGAGGACTAAGTCTCGGTTTGAGACTGAACCTCTTGGTTAATTCTCTGTGTTTGTAGTTATACTCTATATCCATACTATACATATTTATTTCATATTCCGCTGCTATTACTTTGAAATATAATTTATCTTCAAAGCTACTTTGATAATTAAATTCGCAAGTGTTTATATTTATTATAAATCAGTAAGTTAGTTTCAAAAGTTAATTTTATCATAAGATTAAGTTAACTGAGAACTAATCAATCTTTGAGAAACTAATTGAACCTTTATAATCTATATAAATTCACTACAGTTTAATTTGTTTTTGAAATTGGGGGATTTTAATAGAAATTGTTTTTAACAGAAATTTTAATTGGAACTCAATTCACCCCACCTCTTGAGTGTCCACTCCGACCAACATTCTGTATTTGAAAAAGGAAATTGTCAAGGATTTAATAGGGTAGAAACTTGTGGTGAATTGAGGGAGAGCTGCTCAAAACATATTCCACTGAGATAAAGAAGAAACGGGATACCAAATTTGTGGTAGCCTGTGTGGCTCATTATCATTAGTGAACAAGGAATCGACAGTGGATCAATAATGGGATGGGATACCATGTTTGTAGTAACATGTACAGCGCGTCGACATTGCGCATGAGTGAAGTAACAGCAATTTGATCAATGATCTGAACCATGTATCAAGAGTCTTCATGAATGCGTTGTTCAAGAGGTGTTTCCTGATTGGTGGATGAAATTACAGCATGATGGAGAGATCATTCGAGAGAGAAATACATCCGGTGTCATATGACGGTGCTAGGTTGATGCATGTTATGATTTGATTGTTGACTTAATGAAAGTTATTTTTTATTTATTAAAATAGGAAAGGTCACCACACCATCCCTTCAAGGAGGGAGAAAGTGATGGAGGCCCAATACATCACCTTTGACAATGTTTTTTCTCTCAATGGGAAGAGAATCTAGAAAATCATAAATAAGAAGCTCCCCCTCCTGCCTACCCAGCTTTTCCAGTGAGTCTGCTGCAAAATTAGTTTCCCTCCAACTGTGGTGGACAATACACCCCTTCTTGGTCTCTCCCTTGCATCACCGAGTGAGATAAGTCAAGTGCCAAGGGACTGCATGCTTTCCCTGTGAGGCCCACACAAGGAATTCAGAATCAGATTCAATCTCATCCACCCGTAAAACCCTTCTCCCACACACCATCAGTCCGGAAAGAAGGGCCCGCACTTCCGCTCCCAATGAGTTCCCCGGGCCATAATTGGTGCTGAAGCTGATATGAACTGAGCCCCATATATCTCGATGAACCCCCCACCACCCCTCATGACCCCTTCCATAAGGGAACCATCCACATTTAATTTCAACCCGCTGGAAGGTGGTTTCCAACAAGTCCAAAGACCGCTCTCTCTGCTCGGGTTATAAGGCCGATTGATAATATTGAAGATAGACATCGAAGCTTACCCTCAATTCACAAGTGATGCCAACTCAACAATGAGAGATTTAAACTGCATCTGAATGAATAAAATAGATCGATTGGATCCCAGCCGCAAACTATTACGAGCATCCCAAATGGTACAGCAAATGGTCGTTAGGATGATTGTCCGAGAGGCACGCTCCAAAGAATTGTTCTTAGTCCTGTAAAACCATGCGCACAGATATATTTCCATGGAGAAATGATCTGTACCCATGTCAATATTTGGACTGACCAGAGACCACAAATAAGATGCCCACTAAACCTAGAAGAACAGATGCACCGTTGACTACGTTCTTGCTCTCACACAATAGAAGCAGTGAGAAGCTATGGATATTCCATTCTTGTGAATGTTATCCTCCGTTAGGATGTCTTTATTTCTGATCCTCCAGACGAGAAAAACCATTTTCATCGGAATCTCCTTGCACCAGATTGAAGGAGTTCGTGTGGCCATAGTTTCCTCCTCCTGAAGAATTACCTTGTAATCCTTAATGCTAAATCTACCTGAACCAGATCTGGTGAAGCAGAAGATATCTGGCTCATCACTCATGACAATGTTCTTGAATATGTGCATTTGTTGAGGATTGAGAATCGCCTGAATGAGGTCATATTGGTTCGATGCATCTTTGAAGGATGCATCTTGATGCGGACAACCTGAAAAATCCAGTCTATCCCCAGCCCAGTCGGCTTCCCAGAAATTGATATCTCCCCTTCCAATGACCCACAGGGTGTGTCCCTACAACACCTCGATGTGCATCTCCAGGCAGAGTGCCAGTGCAGTCATACCGTGCCGTTCACCTTATCCCACATGGAGCTCATACCACTTCTTAAAGAACCTTGCCCACAGTGATTCCCCGGTAATCTCCTCCCATGCCAGTTGGCCCTTCATAGCGGTGATAGTCCCCTTACTATCCCGAAGTCCAACCCCCCATCGGTCACTGGCTTTGGTAAGCGTTGCCAAGAAGCCCAGTGGCCTCGCCCAACATGGGACACGTCCCATAGGAATGCATTCATCATTTTTTCCATTTTCTAAATCACGGTTTTGGGTGGGTTAACAATGGAAAAAATATTCATCAATATGGAAGTGAGTACACTATTAATCAGTGTGACCCATCCTCCAAATGAAAGCAGTCTAATCTTCCAGATGCATATTCATCCAAGAAGCCAGTCCAACATGCCATTGAAATGTTTCTTATTGATGGGGTCGCATGAAATTGGGACGTGAAGATACAGTATTGAAAACTGCCTATGCTAGCACCCAAGAATATCCCAAATTCCTCTACATATCCTATCTAAATATTTATTTGAGACGAACACGTGGGATTTCATGGTGTTGTCACTTTGCCCGCTTAGGTGACCATAACAATCAAGAATCTCCATGAAGTGTAGGAGAGACCTACGCCTGCCATTCATGAAGATAATAACATCATCAACAAACATAAGATGTGAAATGTTCTCCATACCCCATTTGCCACAGAAAGGTTTTATCCTACCCTCCTCCAAACCGTAGTTCAGATTCCGCGAAAGCACATCCTGAGCCAATATAAAGAGAGTAGGAGACAACAGATCCCCTTGGCGAACCCCCCTAACTGATTTGAAATACCCGAAGCACTTCCCCATAAGAGAGACCGAGAGCCATGGTGAAGAATAACACCTAAAACACAGATCACAGAACTCCTGCTGAAACTCAAACCTCCTCATAACCCGAATAATGAAACTCCATTCAACATTAAAATAGGCCTTATTCATATCCACTTGAAAAATGACATTGGAATCTACTGCCCGTCGGTGGAGATCGTTCACAAGCTCACTAGAAATTCCAATCGCCCCTTGAATACTTTGACCCTGGATGAACCCGTGTTGTTCCTTGGACACAAGCCTTGGATTAATACCATTGCATCTTCTAGCTATAACCGTGGCGTGGATCTTGTATGAAACATTGAACAGGCATATCAGATGGTATTGGCTAATGAGAGTTGGATTCTTGATCTATGGAATGAGCACAATTCTCGATGAACACACTCCTCTATTGAGAGCACCCCCTCCGAAGAAATCCTGCACTGCCTCAACCACCAGCGGACCAACCAGATCCCAAGAATCCACATAAAAGGAGGCTGGGAAGCCGCCCGACTCGGGTGCACTGTCCTACTGCATGCTCATGACCGCCTCTTTCACTTCTCTCTCTAAAGGAACATTGACGAGGAAGTTATTATCCACCTCCCTCACAAGCCTAGGGTTCCTACTCAGGAAAATTCCCCCATCTGGTCCATCTCAATGGAAGTTAGGCGAGGCCTCCCCCAATAGAATTCTTTCAAAATGATCCAAGGCCACCTTCCCCACGATGTCCGCGACTGACATGAAGATCCCATTTCCAAGGTTCAAGTTGATCTTCGAACTTCGTTTTTCCTTCATGCATGCATGGAAGAATGCTATATTGTGGTCTCCCTCCCTAAGCCATCTAATTTGTGCTCGCTTATTGTATATTATCTCAACATCTAGGATTTTCTCAGCCAGCGTAGCCTGTTTATCATAGAGGGAAATAAAGACTTTATCATCCCATGCATTTTGCAGAGATTCCTCCAGCCTATCCACCTCCTCCTGGAGTCTGTGCACCCCACCCTGCTCGTCTGGTCTATTCACAAGACATTCTCGAATGTCTTGCTTGAGCCTTTGGAGGTGATTTACTAATCCTCCCCATGGCCATCCACCGTCCTCCTACTGCCAGGACTCTTTCAGAAGTTTCATAAATGATTCATCCCGATTCCATGTGCAAGAATAGAAAATGGCAGGGCCAACCGGTGGGAAGCTCTTGATTTTCCACATGGAGAGGTGCATGATTCGAAAGCACGCGGGAGAGATGAGTGACTGACGTATTTGAGAAGGCATCCAATCCCTACACGTTTTCCATGAATCTATCCAACCGGCTCCAGATGCGGCTCGTTCATTTCTGATTGTTGCACCACGTAAACCTGGATCCCTAGAAACCCAAGTCCTGGCGCCTTGCTGCCGTCGTGAAACTCTGAAACTCCTTCATGCTTCCAAGATTAAGGCTGGATCCTCCTTTCTTCTATGAGAACTCTGATATTATATTGAAATCCCCACCGACGAACCATGGAGTGTTACCAGTTTGGAGTGCTTCAAGGTGTCTCCATGGCTCTGTCTGCCCATTCGAAGCTGTGCTAGCATAAACGAAGGAGAAGAGGACCTCACGCCCCCCGAAAGAAATTTTTGTGTTAACACATTGTGACATGAGGCTCACGACCTCCACTGCGACGTTATTCTTCCAGCATACCCATATTTGCAAATTTTTCGGCCCTCCGTGAACAACATTAGTGAATCCCATTTTCTTGGCCAGCCAAGATGCTTTGCTCGGATCCTGCATAGGTTCAAGAATAACCACTACCGAGGAGTTGCAATGCCTGGCCTCAGAGACAATAAAAAGCACGTTTGGCTTGGGCCCCCAAGCCTCGTACATTCCAGATAATAACCGAAAGAATTAAACAAGTTCCTTCTGAACCTTACGGATCGACGAGAGCGAGAGAGATGAGGAGTATAACAAACCTTTTTCCTTGTATTTGGACCGGGGTGATCCCGAAGCGCGGGGGTCACTAACTGGGGTATGCACGACCTTCTTGAACCCCTCCTCTAAGTCCTCCAAGAGAGGCCCACTTCTGCGCGGGAGATCGCAGGAGGACCTTGATGCTAGCTTCCCTTGCACCATGGAAATTACAAGGAGCCTTTGGGGTGACTAACGAGAAGAGATCAACTCCTTGTCCACACCCTCAGCAGGATGCCCAAGCATCGACATCCTATCCGAAGGATGTGCCAGATTACTTACTAGTGATCTATGTAGGAGCTCCGGAGAGAGCTAAGAGGAGATGGGAAATGTCTGTGGAGGAGGGGTCAGGGCCTTGGCTAGACTTAGTAAAGGACCGAGAAAGTCGGCACCGGGGTCAAGCCGCGACGAGAGAAAATCCGCAATACAGGGACCACCAGTCAAGCTCCATCCTTCAGTAGGAGCAGCGGGTGACCAGTCGATCAGATCTGCAGGGGGTGCCTTCGGAGCCGACACGCTTCTGGAAGAGATAGGTCTACCCCCCTGAGTTGTTGGGAAAGATGGAAAGCGATGAACGCGCAAACAACAAAAACACGAACGCGTAGCGGAGAAATCTTTCCCTCAAACAGCGGATGCGTAGCGACAAAAACAGGTGCAGAAAAATAAAATTGACACCAGAATTTTTACGTGGAAAACCCAAAAGGGAAAAACCACGGGACCTAGTCCAGAAAAAAAGGGATCCACTGAAATAGATAAGTACACGGTAGAGACTCCCCAAAATTAAAAGGGATCTCAAAAGCAATACTTAGAAAAATAAAATAGTGAATCAAAGTCAGAAAGCAGATGCAGTCTGAAGCCAGCCTAAAGCAAAGAACGCAACCTGTAAAAGAAACCCAAATAGATCTGACTGTGAAAGCAGAAGATTGATGCCCGAACAAAAGGTGCAGATGAAAAAGCACCGGGATCGGATCAAAAACCACCGCAGATGAAAGCCGATCAAATCAGAGTAGTTCCAAAGGTTGCAGAACTTAAAACCGCTGGGTAAATTCTGAACTGCACTGCGCCGAAGATTGCGAGGAGAGCTGCACACCCCTAAAAGGTATCCTGTCACAATGTAGATCCACCGTCGATGTTACGTTCGTCATGGATGATGACCCACACGGACTACCGCAACCGCAACAGACCCTTTCCTCTTGTTCTCGGTGGACTACATCTTGAGCAACTCTCTCACTTTTTTCTCCACCAGTTGCTTCCCCTTTTATAGGCTCTCATATGCCGCATATCTTGATTGAAATGGAAATCTGAAAATATATCTCAAAGAAAAAAGATATCACAAGATCTCTTGTATCACATCTTAGCAGATACACATGCACCCAAATTTAAAAGATATGTCATATCCAAAAAACGTATCTTATCTCAAATCTGGAAACACCCACATGCGGTCAACAACTGTTATTCCGTCCATTAATAATGAGAATTAAATCTTCATAATGCTGGGAGAAAATCTCCAATTAATGTTGAGATAAATCTCTCCATTAATAATTTTCTCTCTCATCATAAATGTGATGAATCCCAACAATCTCCTCCTTCATCACATTAATGAATGCAACCATCCAACAAACCTAGTTGGAAAGAAAATAGGTCGGTATCACACCAACCATCATCAACTGCAGAAAAATATGACGACATCCTTCTGCACTTCTGATAAAAAAAATATCATCTCCTCCTGCAAAAAGAAAATCAAACGCCAAAATCTTCGTCACATTTGTATCTGCACCATCCTGCTCATCCTGCTGAACAAGACAAGAACCAGAAACATCTGGCTCCCCCGTAATAGTGATCACCACATAATCTGGAGCACCTGCAGGAATAAACAGCTCCCCTTGCTCAACATCCCATGAGCGGATATGTGCATCACCTCTCTCAACCTGCTTTAATTTCCAAACTTTATTCTGTTCCACGCACGCATCTGTGATGCTCTTCGAAGCTTCCAAAATCCTCACGTTAAACTGCAAGCACAAACCAACCTCCCTTCTTTGGCAGGAGCAGATTGTGAATGTTATCTGTCGGGAAAAAGGCATTACACAGGAACCGAAACTGTCAGCACTGATTAGTCGTCATCTTCACCCGAAGGTTTCGATCCAGATACACCGCCCTTCTTCATTCAAAATAGCAGACTTAACAAAACTGAATGTCACAGATGTTGGGAAAGATGGCAAGCGATGAACGCGCAAACAACAAAAACATGAACGCGTAGCGGAGAAATCTTTCCCTCAAACAGCGGATGCGTAGCGACAAAAAACAGGTGCAGAAAAATAAAATTGACACCAGAATTTTTACGTGGAAAACCCAAAAAGGGAAAAACCACGGGACCTAGTCCAGAAAGAGGGATCCACTAAAATAGATAAGTACACGGTAGAGACTCCCCAAAATTAAAAGGGATCTCAAAAGCAATACTTAGAAAAATAGTGGATCAAAGTCGGAGAATAGATGCAGTCTTGATGAAGCCTGAAAAGAAGAAAGCAGCCTGCTAAAGAAACCCAAATAGATCTGACCGTGAAAGCAGAAGATTGATGTCCGAACAAAAGTGCAGATGAAAAACACCGGGATCGGATCAAAAACCACCGCAGATGAAAGCCGATCAAATTAGAGTAGTTCCACCGGTTGCAGATCTGAAAACTGCTCCTTCAAAGACGCAACTGCACTGCCTCTAACCACTGCCGAGACTTATCATCCAATTTGGATCTCTCATCTCTAGGCACATGAACAAAAGCCTTGCAACCAAAAACTTTCAAGTGATCGTACCTGATCCTTTTTCCATACCAAAACTTATCGGGAGTGTCTGTCTGCAAAGCAACTGAAGGTGATAAATTGATAATATAAGCAGCAGTAAGTAAAGCCTCACCCCAAAAATGTCCAGGCAACTTTGCTTCCGAAAGCAAACAACGAACTCTTTCCAACAAAGTCCTGTTCATCCGCTCAGCTACACCATTTAGCTGAGGTGTCTTGGGAGGTGTCTTCTGATGCCGAATACCTTCCTGCCTGCAATATTGATCAAATGGACCACAATACTCTCCCCCATTGTCAGTGCGAATACATTTCAATTTCTTTCCTGATTCCCTCTCAACAGAAACATGAAATTGCTTAAAAACACTGAGCACCTGACTTTTGGCATTCAAAACATAAACCCAGAGCTTTCGTGAGTAGTCATCAATAAAAGTCACAAAATAAAGACCGCCACTAAAGGTCTTAGATTTCAAAGGACCACAAACGTCTGAATGTACTAATTCAAGTACCTGCGACTTCCTGTGTGGAGGATGACTATTGAAACTCACTCTGCTCTGTTTCCCAGCCATGCAATGATCACATGTGTCCAATTTGACACACTTCAAATCTGGAAGAAGATTTCTCTTGGCCAAACAACCAAGACCTTTCTCACTGATGTGACTGAGCCTCTTATGCCACAACTTGGACGAAACACTGCACTCAACAACACAAGCAGTATCACATGAAATAGATGCTCTAGTCCAGTACAAACCTGATTGCTTCTTCCCTCGAGCCACAATCAAAGAGCCCTTGGAAAGCTTCCATTGGCAATCACCAAATGTGTTGATAAACCCTTCATCATCAAGAATGCTGGTAGAAATAAGATTCAAGCTAACCTCTGGTGCATGTCGAACATTCTTCAAAATTAGCTTACTTCCAGTACTGGTCTCTAAACAAACAGTCCCGATACCTACGACATCAACATGACCATCATTACCCATCTTCAAAATCCCAAAATTACCTGGGTTGTAAGATGTAATGAACTCCTTCTTTGATGTCACGTGAAAACAGGCACCACTGTCAACAACCCAGCAAGAATGATCAGAAGCAATATTAATGGAATCATAAACAATAACAAGATCACCCCCTGTAGCGGCAGCGACATGATCATCTCCATCGATATTCTTCTTTGGCTGATTTTCCTTCATTCTGTTTTCTCTTTTCAGCTGATAACAAAACTTCTTAACATGCCCCTTCTTCCCACAATGATGACATTCAAAATCTCTCTGCTTTGATCTAGATTTGCTTCTGCTTTTACTCTTTCCTCGACTGCTCTGTCCCTGATTCTTTTCCTGGCTTCTCCCCCTGTTTTCTGTGACTAAAAGCTCTGAAGATTTCTCTTGAGTACGTCTCCTGACTTCTTCATTCAAAATAGCAGACTTAACAAAACTGAATGTCACAGCACCATTAGGAGCAGAACCGGTTAGAGTAACACGTAAATTCTCTCAAGAATCAGGTAACGTGTTAAGCAATAAAAGTGCCAAAACCTCATCTTCAAAATTAATACCCATGCCAGACAACTGATCAAAACATCCCTGATATTCACTTAAATAATCAGAAATAGACGTACCTTCTCTGTACCTCAAATTCATCATTTGTTTGAGAAGAAACAATTTATTGTTTCCAGTCTTAGAAGCATAGGTAGTCTCGAGCTTCTCCCACAATGTTCTGGCGTGAGAGATGTTGACAATGTGGTTCATCACGTTGTCTTCGACCCATTGGCGAATGAAGCCACAAACCATCTCATGCTCGAACGCCCATTCTTCATCTGACATCCTTTCTGGCTTCTGGGTACTAAACACTGGAAGATGCATTCGCTTGACAAAAAGCAGATTCTACCCCCCTGAGTTTCCAACACTGACATCTGACACGTCAGAGGAGAAATAGAGATAGAGTCAGAACACCCAACGGTAACATTTTCAGATTTCTTCCCTAACGAATCGGGAGGGTCATGACCCGGTTCTCCGTCCACACCAGAGCGAGACCGATCCACTTCTCCGCGCCTCCTTCGACAATGAATCTCCAGATTTCCATGCATACCACAAGTGGTGCAGAACTTAGGGAGCCTAAGGAAGGAAATCCATTGCCACCAGTGAAGTCTGTCGCTCGACTTAAGCAGAACCCGGTAGGTCCTTTTAACCGAAAGATCCATCTCCACGGAGATTCGAGGGTTGGACGCCGACTGAAGGCATATGGTGTTCTTATCCATGCAAATTAAATACCCTATTGAATCCCCCACTTCCTTTAGAATTGATAGGTTGTGAAAGGGAAGAGGCAATCCCGGTAGGGATAACCAGACCGCTTCAAACAGGGATTGACGGTCAAAATGGAAATCACAGGACCACCTTGAGAGGGAAAAGCGCCAGGAGCCACACCGTCGATCCTCTCTCGCCCATGCCGTCACAAAGTCCTCTCTGGACTACAGATGAATACATAAGGAAACCATAGATAGCTCCGAGATCGCCGCAGGAGAGCGAAGCCCCCAAGATTCCACAAAATTTCTGAAGAAACCCAGGGAGGGTTTGTTGCGCCCGAAATGGGCCACCAACGAGAGGTCGTGGAAGGACGCCGCCTCCTAGACTTCACGCGCAGAGAGTTCCACCACTGGGAAACCCTCTTCCTACATAGGTGGCCTGGGCGCCACCGAGATTGGTGGGATGGCAGGCAGACTCGTCGGAGGAGCAGAAGACGTCCCCCCCGCGCCAACAGGCAGCGCCGTCGCACCGCAAACAACATCCTTGAAGGAAGCGCGCGGCAGCACCCCTTAGGAAGTCTTATCCCCAGTCCCCTGAGAAGCTGATTTATTCACCACCGCCAGAGCAGAATACCCTCCGATCACCATAGAAGTCAAGGAGACACCATTCACAGATGGAGGGTCGGGCAGAGAGAGGAGAGCGGGCGCGGAGGCAGCCATGATGAGGTTGTGGTACAATATAATGGTGACATTTTTTTATAGATGGATATTTTGAGCATAGAGTTTGTGAGATAATTTTTATAGAGAAGGATGAGGCATATCAGGGTGTGGTTTTCCCACAATTGTTTCTACTTTCTCACCCTTTTAATACTGGTTCAAGCATTACTTGGATTTTTTACTCTCTGATTCGTTCTATAAATTTAGTAATTTCCCCATGGGTTTTCCACATTAAAAATCCTTGAGGCTTATTTATTTATTATACTTAATATCACTTCCATATTTCCTCTATTTTCTAAAAAAAATGTTTCAGGAGCGATTTTCATCCCGATATCAAGTTTCTCCCACAATAAGTGGTATCAGAGATGATGGTTCAGGCTTGCAATTTGTGGTGATAATTTTGGATGTTTCCAAGAGGATCGATGGAATGCACATGTGGTAGAATAATATTTGTTTTACAAAGAAGGTTTAGAGAGGTGTTTCATGACTTACACCTAATTCCTTTTTTCAGAATGTGGGAATAGTGAAGAATAAGTTAACAATTGAAGATTGAGTTGATGTGCTAGCTTCTAGGGATTAATTATTGGGGGAGTAATTTTTCTTGTAGGATTTCTAGATTATGTGGTGATCAAAATTATGGGGGATCTAGATATATCTTGATTTTTTTTGTTGTCAGGGTAGTGAGTATTTATGGGTAATAAAAAGTTTAGTATATGGATTTTTTTGAGGGGTAGCAGTCAAGTTTCTGCAAGAGTTGCAAATGGGATTCATTATCTTTTTTGTAGAGGATGGTTGTTTGGGTGATTCAAAAAATGTTTTAGTCCAACTATGTATGTTGGACAGTATCTCTTTTAATGAGTGGAAGGGGTTGATTGATAGGATTCAGCCCGTGGGTGCTTTCTAATTTGAGATAATATAATTTTCGAATATGATATATCTTTTATCCTATAAAAGAGATGGGGATGCATGTGTTTTTCAAGGGGAGATATATCAAATATATATATTTAGATGAGATAATTGTTTGAATATTAATGTGGAATATATATGGTGATTTGAAAATTTATGATATAATAGTTCCTAGCTTATCTTTATTTGAAAAAGGAAACAATGAAGGCTTTAAAAGGGGAAGCGGTTGGTGGTGAACAAAGAGGGAGTTGTTCAAGATGTCGTCCCCTGAGTTCAAAAAGAAAGGTGACTCCACATTTTTAGTAGCTTTCATGTGTTATCATTAGTTTCAAATGAGGCATCGATGATGGATCTACAATGGGATGTGATTCAACATTTGGAGTAGCATGTGCAATGCATGGACATTGAGTAGGTACGAAACAGTAGTGATGTGTTCAATGATTGGGGATATGTATCTAGAGTCTTATTGATTGTTTTGATAAAGGGGAATTTCCTGATTAATGGTCGATGGTACATCATGATGGAGAGATCCCCTGAGAGATAAATTGTTCTGGTGTCACAAGACAGAGTGAGGCTTTTGCTTATTTAGATTTGATATCTAAGTTCATGGCATTTTTTCAACAGAACAGTGAAATATTTTCACTAATATACCATTTGATAAAATAAATGGAAAGTTGATTTTTAGAGAAAAGTTAGAGGTGTATCATGGTGTGGTTTTCACATAGGTTTTTCTATACTCTATCTTTTTTAATTAATGTTCATGCATTATTTTGATTTTTTTACTCTCTAATTCATAGTGGAAACATCATAATTTACCTGTGGATTTTCCATGATAAAAATCCCACATGATAGTTCATTTATTCTACTCAATATCACATCTATATTTCATTGGGTTTCTCATAAATTGGTTCACATGAAATCTTTATCCAAAGATCGAGATTCTACCACAACAAGTGGCATTATAGGTGATGGTACAAGACTGAAACTTTTTTGTGGGAATTTTGGATGTTTTCAAGAGGATATATGGAGCTTGTGTGTGGAAGAATAATATTTGGGAGAAAAAGTTGGATGAGAGCTGTGTTTCTCATCTTACACATCATTATTTTCTTTAGAATGTGAAACTAGTCAAGAATGAATTAAAAATTTCCGATCGAGGTGAAGCACTAACTACTCGATATTTTGAGCAGGTGGTAATTTTTCAGGCAGGTAATAAAGATTATATAGTGATCAAGATTATGGGGGAGCGATATATTACAAGTTTTGGTCTTTTCAAAATGGGGGTGTAGATTCATAATTGATAAATACTTTAGTGTTTGGATTTATTTTGCTGGGGGAGTCAGATTTCTGTCAGAGTTGTAAAAGAGCATCATTATTTTTCTACTGAGGATGATGGTTGGTGTAATATAAATAGGTTTTTGGTCCAACTGAGTATGTTTGATGGTATATCCTCTATTGGGATAAAGGGGAAGATTGATAGGATTCATCCCATGTGTGTTTGCACATATTATGTAAGATTGAATTTTAAAATGGGATAACTTTTTTCTTATGATATAGATAAGGCTACATGTGTTTCTATTGCGGAGATATATTTTTTTATATCAATTTTTGATGAGATAAGTGTTGAATATTAACATGTAATATATATAGTAATTTGGAATTATATGATATAATATTTCATACTATTTAGTTGAAAAGGGACAGGGTGAAGACTTTAAAAGGGGAATCGGTTTGTGGAGAACTGGGAGACAGCTGCTCAACATGTAGTCCACCAAGGTCAAGAGGAAAGGGGTCAGCACATTTATTATAGCCAATGTGGGTCATCATCAATTGTGAAAAGAGAATTTATGATAGATCTAGAATGGGATAGGATACTTTGTTTGTGGTAGCATGTGTGTCGTATCGACATTAAGATGGTGTGAAGAAGATGTGACATGATAAATGATTGGGGCCATGTATCATGTGTCTTATTAACTGTGAGGATCAAGAAGGAAGAAGTCACCACATTTATTATAGCATGTGTGGGTCTTCATTAATGGTGAACAAGGAATCAATAATGGATCCACAATTGTATGGGATACTGTGTTTGTGGTATCATGTGCAGTGTATCAATATTATAAATGTGCAAAGAAGAAGTGACATGATAAATTATTAGGGCCATGTATCGAGCGTCTTCTTAACTTTTTTGATTGAGATGGATGTCCATATTTATGGTCGGTGGTAAATCATGATGGTGAGATCATGTGAGGGAGAAATCACTCACGTGTCGTAAGATAGTGCAAGGATGATGCATGATCAGATTTGTCTCTGAGGTAGTGGTGTTTGATGAACAATAGGGTGAAATGTTGTCACAAATAGTTCTTTGGGCAAAGCATTGGTGAGATAATATTCGAAAAAAGGTGGAGGTGAATTGGGGTATTTTCTTCGCATAAGTTTTTCTATACACTCTCATTTGTAATTCATGTCCAGGAATTACATGAATTTTGTTCTCTCTGACTCATAGAGTGTATTTTGGAATTTCCCTATTGTTTTTCCACACTAAATATAATTTGTGTGGATTTATTTATTTTCCTTAATATCAATTCAATATTTCATCAGGTTTCTCACATATTGTTTCACAAGTGACTTGCATCCCAAGACTTGGATTCTACACCATCATTTATATATATTGTTTTTATTTATTCCAATTTTTTTCTAAAAAATATATCCCAAGTGATTTAATTTTGGTTAATATCCTTGAAAAAGTGTAATTCCTTCATATGGTTTGGACATCTGATATTTTTTAAGCATTATGAAACAAAATTTGAGAAAGAATACTTTTCCGACTGGTCGGAATTATCACAAGGGGAGAGGGAAGATTAAATATCTATTTCATATTAATCATTTTAATTTATTGATATTTTCTACAAAGAAGTCAAAATTAAAATCAAATGAAAAATGAGGTTGGTAACATCAATGTAAAAAAACAAAGAGTTTTTGAGTTTTTATTTTGAAAACAAAATCATTTGAATTATTCCATTTTATTAGGTCAAAAGTGTTGTTGAGGAAGTTTAATGTGTATTTAGAGAGGTATTTGTAGGGAGGGGATTTCTGCTCATAGAATTGGGGATTAGGATTAAATTGTTATTATTAGGGAAAGACGTTAACCCTAAAAAGATCCAAGGCCCACATATACATATAATCAGGTTACAAATTCAGTATGATCAATTTTCGAATGGTTACAACATGGAAACAAAATAATATTCCTATTCAAATGAATGAATTGAATAACTAGATTTGAAAAAATAGAAAATAAAAAAAACATATATAATGTGCTTCATAATTACATGATTTAACATTCATAGTTATAACACCAACCAGGGTAGTTATTTATTAATAAACAAAGTTGGGAACATTACAGGCTTGAAGTATAAATAATATGACAAGAGAAACTATCACAGTAGGTTGTCCTTATTAAACAAGGTGGTGGTGATGAAACCCATCACATAGAGTCAACACTATCCAGACATGGACAAACTCACACAGACACCCGAGATTGATACAGTTCCAATCATGATAGAAGGAATTTAAAAACATAAAAACCCAATAATCAAAAACAAAAACTTGTTTACGATGAAAATAAATCATGATATGGAACCTACTTGGGTGCGTAGTCTTCCTAGACCCAATATTGAGTCAATCTCAACTGAATCTCCACAAGAGTGGTATTTTGTTTCCAATAGGCAGCACAAACATAATAGAGGGGAGTGTTGGAGGCTGAGAAACTCATGTTCTCCTTATTGTCCCTTAAAGATCATCATTGTTTAGTGATGGAAATTCACACCAGGATATCACCATCCAATATAGATGAATACCATAATCCATAGCGAGATGAATCGCATCAAATCCCAAACCTCACAAAAAACTAATGATGACATGCCTGAAAATCATCAGGCAGTTGGGTTAGGTTTCTGAGATGAATGTTTCATGGACAGGGAAGATAGAATTTGCAGTTCACCTAAGAATTGTCAGATCAGAAGGTGGGATAGGTGGTGTGGTGCAATAGGCACAAAAATAGAGTGAATTGAATTAAAGATGAGGAATAAAATAAAAATGGAGGGTTCCAACAACAGTTTGATCATACTCAAACAATGGTCCATCTTCATCCTCTATACAGGTAGATAAAATAGGTATTTTTCGAAGAAATTATTTTTTCAATGGAGGAAATAAAAGAAACCCACATAAAAAGTGACCATGAAAACACAATAAAATGTCCGTATAAAAATATCAAAATTTGAATAAATCACAGTATTATTATTGAAGGTACTAAATTGCAACATACACATAGGCATAAAATTAAAAATTTCCACCTTGAAATTAAATGGATTCAAGAATGGGGTTATTGCATACTAATTTTTATATTTGGTAATTTTTTTATTAGTTTATTATAGTGCATTAACTTAAACAAGCCTACATACTTAGTCAAACTATCGGCCAGATTGTCCCCCGTGGGTATCTTGGTGATAGTCACTATCCCAGATTCAATAAAATCATTTAAAAAATAACATCTAATGTAAAGGTTCATCGATCTACCATGGAATACATAGTTATTAGAAAGATTCAATGAATATTTGCTATTATAATGGACAACAATAATATTAGTAGATAAAGACAACTCGAAATATAATAATTCCAAATATATATCCTCCTTGATGGATTATTTTAGGGATATATACTCTTCATTGGTAGTGAATAGGGAAACCACTGGTTTTATGTTTCATTTCTTGGAGAATCGTCCTCTATATACACGAAACGAAAAAATGAGTGAGTGATTTTTGAGTTTCAATATTTCCATCATAATTAGAGTAAAACGAAAGAAATAATGTCATCCTAAAACTATCAATTTAGCCAGATATAAGGAAATATTTATTATACATAGATATATAACTGATGATCCTATTTAAATTATTCTAGTGAGGCTTAAAATGGTTTCCCCATTATACTACTCTATATACTAATTGAAAATTTTATATCTTGTCCAAAACATAGGATAGCATACATAAGTCTTCCAACCACATTAGCATATTTAGTCTTATTCAAGAAGGATGCATCATCATCATTTTAGGGGATTTTTAAAATTAAAATATAAAATTTTCTCTTAAATGAATATTAACATGTTTAATGTGCTCAGACTGATACTTTTTAATACCATATTAACAAAAGAAAGATGATATAAGTGCAAGGTTCTTGCATTCTAATATCTAATTATGTCCATACTGACTATCTATATAAAAAGTCTTCATTATTTCATTTAAATGGTAGTTTTCAATTTTTTATTTAAATTTTTTATATTCCATCTATTTATTATATATTAAAATCATGTCATCAACATATAATAATTGATAAATAGATTCAGGTTTAACTATTTTATAATATACATATTCATAAAACCTACTTATGATAAAATTATTTCTTATAATAAAATAATCAAACCATTTATACCATTTTGTATATAACTATTTAAGCCCGTAATATTACTTCCTAATAATAAAAATTTTATTGGGTAAAAAAATATTTTAAAATCCATTAGGTAGAGTCAAATAAATTGTTTCATTAAGAGTACCATGCAAAAAATGGTTTTTACATCTATTTTTTCAATATGAAAATAAAACATGGAAGAAAAAGAAATAAGAATAATTATAGAAAATTTTTATAAAATAGGGATAATATATTACTATAATCAAAACCTTCACATTAAAGGAACCCTTTTTCTACTATTCAGTGTTTCAATTTGATTTTAGTTTCTCTAACATTGTTTTCCTTCTTCCAATATATCAACATAGAACATATATTCAAATAGATATTAGGATTGGAAAAAACAACCCAAATGTTATTATTGAAGATTGAATTCATAAATTATTTCATATAGCCTAACCAAATAGTGGCTTCTTTGGGCTTAAGGGATTTCTTATAAGACTGAGGTTTCTCATTAAACAGATCTTTCACAATATTTAATGCATGGGCAGTAATATACGACTTATTGAAGATGGATGGAGGCCTAATTACACTTCTATCTATCTAGGATGAGATGATAATTTCATATATTTTATTGTTCCTTCTTTTAGGATTAGAATCTGAATCATAATTGGATTCATGTTGAGTTTTGGTAATGGATGTAGCAGAATCAGTCCTATATTGGGAATGGTGTTTAGTTTCCACACGATTTTGAAAACCTATAGGTTTTAGAGTTCTAGAGGATTCTCTATCCTTATTTAATGAATATGTGTACTCTCTTTGTTTACCATTGGAGTTATCGGGCTCAAGAAACACTACTTCTTGAATAACAATGTACTATTGATAACATGGTATATCTATCCACCTATGATACCCCTCAACACCCACTATATTACCCATGAATATGCACTTTATAGACCTATAATATAGATTATCTATATGTTTATGAGAATAAGAAATGAATCCAAATATCATAAGGTGTGATTGAATTGGGGGTGAACCTCTACAACGCTCTACTTGCATGTTAGAGGAATTAACAACAGATGAGAACTGATTAATAAAGTTGATTTCTATAGAGGAAGACTCATACTTGAAAAAGATAGGGATATTATAGTGGGACAACATACACCTAACCCTCTATATAAAATTACTATTCATCCATTGTAATAAACAGTTCTACTGTGGATTTCCACAACACCCCGGTATCTTTTTTTTCCCCTCATATTCAAATAATTTAATGAAATTTGTGGAAAGATATTCTAAACCATTATCATTTATTAAGACTTTTATATTCTTACCAAATTCAATTTCCACACCTGATATCCATTTAAATAAAACTATGAAAAGTAATATAATTGTGTATGGGTATATTCATCTAGACATTCCTATAGTATTCATAAATAATGTACATAAAGTTCAAACCACCACCATGGGATGTGACACTAGAAGGACACCAAAGATTAGAGTGGACACACCAAAGGTATTCTTTAGCATTATACATTGATTTTCTAAAACCAAATCTTAGAGATTTTCTATATAAAAAAGCTTCATATAAAAGAATAATTCTAGGTGTTTTTTTACTCAATGGATATTTTTTTTAACTTCATCAACACCATTGGAACTAACGTGTCCAAACCTTATTTCCCAAAGTGTGGGTTTATCATGTTCTAAATCACTAGAGGTGTTTATATGACTTCATTAAACCTTTCCATCTAACACATAAAGTCCATTAAAAAAGTATCTTTTTTGTGATAGTGACATATCATTATGTAACCCTGAGACCCCCACAGTCTCATTTAATGGGGTAACCCTTCTGGTTAAGGGCTCAGAAGGAGATGAGTTTTCTTTTAAGTTTCGGTACCCACCTAACCTCCGAAAGATTTTTAACAGTCCTATAATGAAACTCTAATAAAACTACATCTACTATAATATTATGGAATCTCCTTCTATTTGTAACACCCCAAGCTTCCTCGGTATGTTTCCTTTCGAATAATGCAATGACGTGCATTGTACGCAACTTCGATATTTTAACACACCACAACCAATCAAACTAGCCGTTATGAATAGTAATACCTACTTTTTGAAATTATATATATTTTATATTTCAAAATGGACTTCATTTTTTGATTCGGAGTATCGAATTTAACCTAAGGTAAAATTTTGGTACTTTTCGGATAACTTTCATATTTTGATGAATAGTGAAAATTACAAAATTTTAATTAAAAACAACTTTTTTAATCAAAATAATTAATAGTGATAAATTATGAATTTGAGTGGTTTTAAAGTATATTTAGAATATATTTTTACCATTTAAAATAATTTTGGTCATTGGACATAATTTTACAATTAAACCGAACATAAACAAGTGTCAATCTTTTGATAGTTATTATCTCTTAAAAACACGCTTTTTGTTTTGACAGCGGGAATTAATTTTAATTTCTGCCACTTATGTGTTTTGAATTTAGGAAAATGGATTCTATATTTGGAATCAGTATTTTCAAATTGTGTAAATAGGTAACTTTTATTTTTAGACATTTTGAATAATTACTGCGGTAAATATTTTATTTACCATGGTTAAGGGTAAATCCGGTAAATAAGGGTTAACAAATAGTATTATAATAATACTAAATTAACCTAAAACATGTATTAACCCTATTGGTTGATACATGGTCGACCATGGGCATATTTGGGTCGATTTTGGGACCCCATGGATCCACTTGTAAGTGATAATGACACTTTATTTTAATTAAGACAAAAATGACACAAGCATATATCTTTTAGCAAAACAATTGTTACATAGGGTTATATATGTTGGATTATAGATTATAAATATTAATTAGAAAGATAAAAAGATTTAATACATAATGATATTTTATTTATAATTTTTATACATTAAATAATTTATTTTATTTATGACACAACGATGATGCAGTAATTACTATAATAGTGAAAAAATAAAATAATTGATATTATAAATACCCAAATAAATATAATATGAAACTTTTAATGAATTAAACTAATTTTCTAGGATAATATGATATATTAGGATTGATTTAATTGACTTTGTTCTAAGTAATCAATCTGTTATGAGTTTCACAAAAATCAACTATAGAATAGTGTCAAAATTGCCATAAAAGAGTTCTTAAAACAAATATTATATTATTATTTGATATTAAATTCCTAAAAATATAAGGGTCGGCCAAGAGATTTATATCATGATAGGTTCATCAGTAATGGACCACGTGGGGGTCGCTTGGAAGTATATAGTATGTTTATTAACCATATAATATAAAAATATAAAGAGACATTGTAAAGGTGAAACTAATTAACTAAGAGTTAATACTTAAAGATAAGGTTAATATAATGACCCAAACCTATCTAAATTCTATTGGTTGAGTTGTTTTAAACCCATCCCCACCTTAACATTTAAATAATAAACTTTGGAGCCATTATAAACCGAATATGAATTTATTATAAATTAATAGTTCTAACTTTTCCAAAGGTGCCCCTCACCCCTCTTATAAAAGGGCACTCCTCCTTCTCATTTCTTCACACCTTAAAAGCCCTTTGGTTCGGCCAAACCCTGCCCAAATACTATATAAACTCCCCTAACTACAACCTAGAGGCCTTATTGTGATCAGAAAGCCAACCTAAGGAGCCCTTTTGATCAAATCAAAAGGAAGAACCCGAAGAAGAGGTAATGTTTTCACCACCCCTTTTCATGTTCCTTTCTTCTTCCACTTCCTCTTTATTTGTTATTACCATTCTAAAATAATAACTCCAGTATCTCACATATACTGTGATGTTATTATAAATATGGTACAACAATATTCAGTATTCTATCCACCCTTTGAATAACATGTCACCATACGTGCGTACGTACGGCTTACCGTCTCCACGCCGTGGTGTAATTGTTATTCAATATATTATTATTTGGATGGGTATAATAATGATGTGTAACTCATGTAAATAATAAATATAACATGTTAATGATTCTGTATATATGATAGACCATCCATTTATATATTATTTTAATATCAAAAGAATGATATTGTTGCTCGAGCGTACGTACGGACTACCGTCTCCACGAACGTGATGAGATTCATTCTCCATCGTATCCATTCAAGTATAATTATCATTTGATGATTTAAAAATGATGTCTAAGGACTTGATATAATTCTAGATATGAATAATATACATCCCATTAATAACTAATATGGCTCACATAACAAAGAATATAAAGTAAAATGAACCCGTTAACACCCGAAATGACGATAATTCTAAGATATTATTAACAAATCAATGTTAAAAGATCATTTATGATATCATATTAAAGTAAATGATTCTTGTATTATTCAATAACAATTATTTCACCATTATAAAGGAGGTAAACCTACCATCGACTAAGGAAAAAGTACAAAGTAAGGGATTTTCTTATCTCACTTTCAATTCCGTGAGATTTCCATTGTTCGCCACTAAATTATTGAAAGTGGTGTATTGTGTACGGCCATTTGATATATATTATCATGATTCTATTTATATTCATGTTATTCTGTAAATAATTTGGTGCTTATTAACTTTTGGCCATACGACTCAGTTGATTAACGTGGTCAGGAGTTTCTTATCTCACTCTTAATTTCGTGAGAATTCCATTGTTCACCACTTAATTATTACATGTGGTGTATGTGTACTGCCCATGATTGTATTCATTGTGTAATATAAATTAATTTATGGGTAATTACATAGTCATGTTATGATCCTTCTTTCATATTTGTATGTTTCGTAAGTTACCAAATCGATAAGGGAATTTGACATTTCAATTTCCACTCATTCAGCTTTACGCATATTTCAATGATTATATTACTCCAAGATTATGTGTGGAATCACTATTAATTTGATTATGTCATAATTTCCACTCCCCTTCCGGTGGATATACTTTTGATACACATAATCACTCTAATGATAATTCTAAAGTCATTAATATAAATTTGATAAGAGTAATTTTAACTCTTTCACCATTTGTTGAGTTAAACATCCAATTCGTTGGTGTTGTTTCTACGAGAATATGTGTGAATATCCTTTGATTGTTTTGCACTGAATATTAAATCATATTTTGTGTATTTATATTTTTCACACATAATTATGTCGTTGATTTATCCTTAACCTAAGGATACGTCCTTTATGAGAGATTTCATCTCAATTTACATTCAATTGGGACTTCTTTGTTGATATACACCAAATCACTTTTATGTGGTGTATATAATGTACTTTGACATAGTATATCATGAATCCCTTTATTCTCATGATATTACAAAGTTTTTATTACCTCAATTATTTTTACTCAAGTGTCTCTCTTTTTGTTAGAATCTCTAACCAAAATACCATTTTAAAATGTTTTAAAGACTTATTCTTCTAAATCTTGCTCATTAATGTCCATGTTTTAAAAATGGTTTTAAGGATTTATTTATATGGACATTAACGTTTTAAAATTAAAACTCCTTTTAAAAGTTTCAAAGTGGTATGTGACACTTTGATTCAAAAATCTAATTTTAAATGGCTTCTTGACAAATAGTATGATTTTTAAATGATTTCAAGAAAAGGGGGATATTTCCCTCAAATAGTTTTGATGATTATTTTCATCTATGTCAACATCCTTCATTATTCATGATTGAGGTTAATGTGATACAATACAATCTTCCATATTGTATCAAATGAGTTATGTTTGACTGTGGATGTTCTATTTTTATACCATTCATGGTTTGTGGTTAAAGTATTGACATTTCGTATGCTAGTTTTAATACGAATATTTATTTTATGCTTAAACCTATTCATATGAGGAATGCATTGGACTTAATAAGTGATGGGTGGAGCCCGCTATAGCTCCTCGATACTTCGGTAGGTCTCATGAGACAAACTAGTGTCTTGTCACAAGGCCTTGGCAAAATCTTATTTGTAGTCTTGGCACGAGACCTTGGCTATGTGGTTATGATAGTCTGGCATTATGCATTCCATCATTATGAAAGTGGTTATTGTTATTTCATGTGATCATTCGACTAGTAGAATATCCATGTGAGTAAGTAAATGACATTATTTCATTTTATTTATGCCATACCATGTTGAAAGTTCATGTTTAAAAGGCTTTTGTTTTAGTTATAAATTGCCTTAAGTGTTTATGCTTATTTATGAAAGCTTCTGCTATAATGTTATCCTTAATGAGCATCTGAGCTCACCCCTTTAAATGTTTTATTTTTCCCAGGATTATGAAGAAGTAATTTATGAATGACCTACAGGGATAGTATGAGGGGATATGAAGACAAGATGTTTTTTTTATGATGTAATGTAAAAATTTATGGATGTATCTAGTTATTCCAAGGCTACTAAACTAATCGGTCTTTCGAGACTTGATCTTTCTCGTGATCATGCCAATGTTATGTAATAATGCACCGACTCTGGGTAACTAGGGTCAGGGTGTTACAGTTGGTATCAGAGGGAGGTTTAGTACAAACCTTGGAATCTAGATTTAGATAAACTCTGATTAGAGCACGTAGACCTAAGATGAACATTGAGGATTAGTATAAAAGAACTTCCTAGAATTTTTGTATTGTAGAGATTTTGTGAGTTTTACGAGCAATACATCCCTGTCTGGATACGAGCAGGTAGAGGCGGCTCTGGCATAGATGTACCTAGGGGTAAAACCCGAAAACACCGCATTGAGCTAGACTCGAACGGGAACTGGTGCACGACAACGGGCCTTGCTGCACTCTTGGTTACGACACTACCGGGGGATATGATTAGGATAATTTACAATTTCTTTACAAACCGATTTAAGTAATATATATATAAGATGAGAGTAAATGACCTTGGTTAATTCTAATTTGTTTCAAATTGAGAATATGGTGACATTTTAATCTCTAAATGATTTTACGACTACTATTACTCACACAATGCTTTATGGTTTTAGTCAATGGCTGGATTCCAAGGAAGTCATAGTGACTTTGAGAATGATGTACAAGGTGGGAACGGTGGTGGCAATGAGCAACAAAATTGAATGTTGATAGGCGTAAAAGATATCGTCTTTATGCCAAATCAGTTTTCCAAAAATATGATCAAAAACATATATATTAACCAACTCCCAGACTCAACAAGGAAGAGAAAGGTGATAAATGATAAGAGCTCCAACAATGGAGACCATGGAGAAAAGAACCCTCAATTTTCATCATGCAGGAAATGTGGAAAGAGACACCCAGGAAAGTGTCTCAATGGGACAACGAAATGTTTTACGTGCGGGGAGGAAGGACATAAAGTCAAGAATTGCCGAAGAAAAATGAAGAGTACTATGGAAGAAGATAAAAATGGTCCCAAGAGTCCATTTACAGTCATTTGCCGTAAATGTAGGGGACCTGACCATTACCCGAGTGAATGTCCTATTCTATAGGATATTTTCTTGGTCAAAGAAGAAGCTATGTGGAAATAAATGGTTGGAGAAAAATTAGCACTCCTTGTTGATGGGTTTACTTTGGAATAATTTTCTCTTGTATTTGTAACCCCGCAGTTTTCCATGTGAGAATGATATTTGAGGAAGAATTGTCTCTTCTCTTGTGGATATAGGTATAAATAACCATTTGGTTTTATATGATCATTGGGGTTTGAGAAAATGATAAGTTATTATAATTTGGGATGAAAATGCAAAGTATGATATAACATTTTTGGTTAAATTATGTTATTTTGAGGAATTTATCTCATCTTGGTAATATTATAAAATATAGTTTTTGAAAAAGGACAACACGTAGACCGTGTGACAACCCGTCGCGTCAGACAAAGCTGTGGGAATCGAACCCACAACCAAAGTGCGATTGGGATTTATCGCATACCACTGGACTACGTGAAGTCCCTAGTTAGTGTGACTATTTTTTTTGTTAAATTATTTTATTGATCAATAATAACATGATTTGGGTTCTTATGTATTATCAAATGAATACCCTTGGTATAGGAAAATGATTTGGTGATTAAGTGATAAATGTTATTTTGGAAGACGTTCGCTTTGTTGGGAACACTATATGCCCAAGGAAAATAGAATACAATGGGGTTTCATTTGTAGAGTAATGGTGGATTTTTATCTACTTTTTTATTGTTGATTTATAGTGATTTGGGTTATTTATGGAAATGATTAACCTATAACAGAGAATATGTGATAATGCTAATTAATTTTAAGTATGTGACTTTAAGAGTATTTGATGTCATTTGGAGATACAATGTATCATGGGATACTACATAATCAAATTCTTCTATGTTTTGGGTTTCAATATTAGTTTGGATTATATTAAAGGATTTTAAGGACAATTGGTTATTGAATGGTATCTATTTAACTTTGGGGTATTGTTGGTTTAATTTTAGAAATTAAGATTAGTGCATATTTATCTCAATGAATATCCTTTTGGGGGATCATTAGATCATTCACTAACCATTTTGGTTTTGATTAATCTTCAAAGACAATGTAAGTATATGGTTTATCCTGCATGGATCATGTGATTCTATAGAAGTTTATTCTAGCTCTTCCAGTGTGACCAAGTCTTCTTGAATACTCATCGTTTAAAAAAAATTGAGTTAGTGGTGGAAATTTACTAAAGAATGAAAATCTACTTAAAATGTAAGTATATCTCATAATTTTCTTAGTCAATATCATAAATGAATTCCTCTTCCTTATGTAATGTAACTTAAAAAAGTGTTGTCCGTTTACTTTCCTTCTAGGAGACTAATGGTCGTTTGTCCCAACACAAGTTTGTGGTTTTCTCATTGTTAACATTCTCCTGATCATGATTTCTATCCCTCTCCATCAGAAATTGACACTTAGTTTATCATCTATATCCATGTTTTCTTACATGGAATCCTAGTATGGGTTATCTTGGATGACCCTTATACCTCTCTTTCTTTCTTTTAAAGTGATAGTTTTATTGACTCTTTTTCCGATGTGGGACTTTCCATTATATTCCCAAGAAATATTTTAAAAATTGCGAGGACGCAATTTATTGAAGGAGGGGAGAATGTAACACCCCAAGCTTCCTCGGTATGTTTCCTTTCGAATAATGCAATGACGTGCATTGTACGCAACTTCGAGATTTTAACACACCACAACCAATCAAACTAGCCGTTACGAATAGTAATACCTACTGTTTGAAATTATATATATTTCATATTTCAAAATGGACTTCATTTTTGGATTCGGAGTATCGAATTTAGCCTAAGGTGAAATTTTTGTACTTTTCGGATAACTTTCATATTTTGATGAATAGTGAAAATTACAAAATTTTAATTAAAAACAACTTTTTTAATAAAAATAATTAATAGTGATAAATTATGAATTTGAGTGGTTTTAAAGTATATTTAGAATATATTTTTACCATTTAATATAATTTTGGTCATTGGACATAATTTTACAATTAAACCGAACATAAACAAGTGTCAATCTTTTGATAGTTATTATCTCTTAAAAACACGCTTTTTGTTTTGACAGCGGGAATTAATTTTAATTTCTGACACTTCTGTGTTTTGAATTTTGGAAAATGGATTCCATATTTGGAATCAGGATGTTCAAATTGTGTAAATAGGTAACTTTTATTTTTAGACATTTTGAATAATTACTGCGGTAAATATTTTATTTACCATGGTTAAGGGTAAATCCGGTAAATAAGGGTTAAAAAATAATATTATAATAATACTAAATTACCCTAAAACGTGTATTAACCCAATTGGTTGATACATGGTAGACCATGAGAATCTTTGGGTCGATTTTGGGACCCCATGGATCCACTTGTAAGTGATAATGACACTTTATTTTAATTAAGACCAAAATGACACAAGCATATATCTTTTCGAAAAACAATTGTTACATAGGGTTATATATGTTGGATTTTAGATTATAAATATTCATTAGAAAGATAAAAAGATTTAATAAATAATGATATTTTATTTATAATTTTTAGACTTTAAATAATTTATTTTATTTATGACACAACGATGATGCAGTAATTACTATAATAGTGAAAAAATAACATAATTGATATTATAAATACCCAAATAAATATAATATGAAACTTTTAATGAATTAAAATAATTTTCAAGGATAATATGATATATTAGGATTGATTTAATTGACTTTTTTCGAAGTAAACAATCTGTTATGAGTTTCAAAAAAATCAACTATTGAATAGTGTCAAAATTGACATAAAAGAGTTCTTAAAACAAATATTATATTATTAATTGATATTAAATTTCTAAAAATATAAGGGTCGGCCAAGAGATTTATATCATGATAGGTTCATCATTAATGGACCACTTGGGGGTCGCTTGGATGTATATAGTAAGTTTATTAACCATATAATATAAAAATACAATGAGACATTGTAAAAGTGAAACTAATTAACTAAGAGTTAATACTTAAAGATAAGGTTAATATAATGACCCAAACATGTCTAAATTCTGTTGGTTGAGTTGTTTTAGACCCATCCCCACCTTAAAAGTTAAATAATAAACTTTTGAGCCATTATAAACCGAATATGAATTTATTATAAATTAATATTTCTAACTTTTCCAAAGGTGCCCCTCACCCCTCTTATAAAAGGGAACTCCTCCTTCTCATTTCTTCACACCTTCAAAGCCCTTTGGTTCGGCCTAAACCTGCCAAAATACTATCTCAACTCCCCTCACTACAACCTAGAGGCCTTATTTTGATCAGAAAGCCAACCTATGGAGCCCTTTTGATCAAATCAAAAGGAAGAACCCGAAGAAGAGGTAATGTTTTCACCGCCCCTTTTCAAGTTCCTTTCTTCTTCCACTTCCTCTTTATTTGTTATTACCATTCTAAAATAATAACTCCAGTATCTCACATATACTTTGATGTTATTATAAATATGGTAAAACCATATTCAGTATTCTATCCACCCTTTGAATAACATGTCACCATACGTGCGTACGTACGGCTTACCGTCTCCACGTCGTGGTGTAATTGTTATTCAATATATTATTATTTGGATGGGTATAATAATGATGTGTAACTCATGTAAATGATAAATATAACATGTTAATGATTCTGTATATATGATAGACCATCCATTTATATATTATTTTAATATCAAAAGAATGATATTGTTGCTCGAGCGTACGTACGGACTACCGTCTCCATGAACGCGATGAGATTCATTCTCCATCGTATCCATTCAAGTATAATTATCATTTGATGATTTAAAAATGATGTCTAAGGACTTGATATCATTCTAGATATGAATAATATACATCCCATTAAAAACTAATATGGCTCACATAACAAAGAATATAAAGTAAAATGAACCCGTTAACACCCGAAATGACGATAATTCTAAGATATTATTAACAAATCAATGTTAAAAGATCATTTATGATATCATATTAAAGTAAATGATTCTTGTATTATTCAATAACAATTATTTCACCATTATACAGGAGGTAAACCTACCATCGACCAAGGAAAAAGTACAAAGTAAGGGATTTTCTTATCTCACTTTCAATTCCGTGAGATTTCCATTGTTCGCCACTAAATTATTGAAAGTTGTGTATTGTGTACGGCCATTTGATATATATTATCATGATTATATTTATATTCATGTTATTCTATAAATAATTTGGTGGTTATTAACTTTTGTCCATACAACTCAGTTGATTAACGTGGTAAGGAGTTTCTTATCTCACTCTTAATTTCGTGAGAATTCCATTGTTCACCACTTAATTATTACATGTGGTGTATGTGTACTGCCCATGATTGTATTCATTGTGTAATATACATTAATTTATGGGTACTTACATAGTCATGGTATGATCCTTCTTTCATATTTGTATGTTTCGTAAGTTACCAAATCGATAAGGGAATTTGACATTTCAATTTCCACTCATTCGGCTTCACGCATATTTCATTGATTATATTACTCCAAGATTATGTGTGGAATCACTATTCATTTGATTATGTCATAATTTCCACTCCCCTTCCCGTGGATATACTTTTGATACACATAATCACTCTATTGATAATTCTAAAGTCATTAATATGAATTTGATAAGAGTAATTTTAACTCTTTCACCATTTGTTGAGTTAAACATCCAATTCGTTGGTGTTGTTTCTATGAGAATATGTGTGAATTTCCTTTGATTGTTTTGCACAGAATATTAAATCATATTTAGTGTATTTATATTTTTCACACATAATTATGTCGTTGATTTATCCTTAACCTAAGGATACGGCCTTTATGAGAGATTTCATCTCAATTTACATTCAATTGGGACTTCTTTGTTGATATACACCAAATCACTTTTATGTGGTGTATATAATGTACTTTGACATAGTATATCATGAATACCTTTATTCTCATGATATTACAAAGTTTTGATTACCTCAATTATTTTTACTCAAGTGTCTCTCTTTTGGTTAGAATCTCTAACCAAAATACCATTTTAAAATGTTTTAAAGACTTATTCTTCTAAATCTTTCTCATTAATGTCCATGTTTTAAAAATGGTTTTAAGGATTTATTTATATGGACATTAATGTTTTAAAATTAAAACTCCTTTTAAAAGTTTCAAAGTGGTATGGGACACTTTGATTCAAAAATCTATTTTTAAATGGCTTCTTGACAAATAGTATGATTTTTAAATGATTTCAAGAAAAGGGGGATATTTACCTCAAATAGTTTTGATGATTATTTTCATCTATGTCAACATCCTTCATTATTCATGATTGAGGTTAATGTGATACAATACAATCTTCCATATTGTATCAAATGAGTAATGTTTGACTGTGGATGTTCTATTTTTATACCATTCATGGTTTGTGGTTAAAGTATTGACATTTCGTATGCTAGTTTTAATACGAATGTTTATTTTATGCTTAAACCTATTCATATGAGGAATGCATTAGACTTAATAAGTGACGGGTGGAGCCCGCTATAGCTCCTCGATGCATCGGTAGGTCTCATGAGACAAACTAGTGTCTTGGTACAAGGACTTGGCAAAATCTTATTTGTAGTCTTGGCACGAGGCCCTGGCTATGTGGTTATGATAGTCTGGCATTATGCATTCTATCATTATGAAAGTGGTTATTGATATTGCATGTAATCATTCGACTAGTAGAATATCCATGTGAGTAAGTAAATGGAATTATTTCATTTTATTTATGCCATACCATGTTGAAAGTTCATGTTTAAAAGGCTTTTGTTTTAGTTATAAATTGCCTTAAGTGTTTATGCTTATTTATGAAAGCTTCTGCTATAATGTTATCCTTACTGAGCATCTGAGCTCACCCCTTTCAATGTTTTATTTTTCCCAGGATTATGAAGAAGTAATTTATGAATGACCTGCAGGGATAGTATGAGGGGATATGAAGACAAGATGTTTTTTTTATGATGTAATGCAAAAATTTATGGATGTATCTAGTTATTCCAAGTCTACTAAACTAATCGGTCTTTCGAGACTTGATCTTTCTCGTGATCATGCCAATGTTATGTAATAATTCACCGACTCTAGGTAACTAGGGTCGGGGCGTTACACTATTCCCCAGAAACACCTCTCTTGATTTAATTTCTAACTACTCAATGATGATTTGCATCCAAGGACACATGTGGAATGACACCCATAATCAAGGATCCATTCATCATATATGGAAAAATTAGAGACATTCAACACATCAATAGAGTCAATATCCTTCTCAACTAAAAAATAATGGTAATTACTATTGTCTCTATAATCACTTTTCTTATTGGGTAAATTCATCTTAATGTGAGTAGATTTTTTGAATTGAAAACACTTGATTAAATTATTCATAGACTTAAATCTTTTCTCCATTGATTGAACCCTTCCCTTTCTCACACCCCTAGAATCACTTCTATGTCTGGATTAAATATTATCCTTAATATTTAGACCCTATACCTTAGCCATAACACAACCCTTTATTTGGTGGTCTTTGGAAATTAAACAATATTTAACTTATAAGAGAGTATGTGTGTATTTTCCATACATCATTGAATATTTAACAGAATTAAATGTATCATATAATGAATTTATAAGAATTTGGGTGTGATCTTCATCATATAATTTAATGTCTATGTTGTCTATATCTTTCAATAATTTGTTAAAATCATCAATATGTATCCTGATTGTTTTTCCAGGATGCATTCTGAAAGTATATAACATCATTATTTTATAATCTACCAACAAGAGATGTAGTTACATAATGAAAATAAATACTAGACTATATACCAGTATAAGAAAACTCATGTGAAAAATATCTAACCTACCAAACTGTTCTAATGAAGACAACTACTAGGTAATTTAACTATAAGAGAACTACCTGAAATAAAATGAAAATGATAATTCTTAATATGATAGGAAGATATATAAAAAACATAAGTAACGAAAAAACCCAACTTGAATTAATCATAAAAAGTAAACATCACTAGATAAAATCATCATTCAACACATAATCAACACTAAAAGACTCACTCCCTCACACTAGTGATGAAAAATAGTAAGAATAAAATAATACATGGCCCTGGAATGGGACCCCATCCGAAGGCCCCAGATGTAACCTTGATTAATCATGATCGATCAATCCATGATTTTATTCCCCTTCAAGGAATCTATGATTAGTACATTGACCAACCTCCAATATTTTTTGGTAGGATTCATCGAATTGTATATAAATTTATCTTCATCATATATTTAAACATGTCTTGATATATCATTAAGGAAATATTTTTAACTACAACTTGTGTAGATTGTACACAAAACACACATGCTTCAATTCCACTATCTCCCCTTAAAATATATTGAAAAAATATCTAAGAGATAAGAGATGCCCAATATTAAATCTAATGTTGATATAAATCTTATGGTGTGACTAAGTCTCTCATGGCGTGACCCAAAATATCATCCCAAACTCTTATCACCACAGATATAATCCTTGTGGCACTACATAAGAATCATGGAATAAGCCACACCTTCTCACACACCACTTATACACACCCTCTACAAGATGGCGTTGAAGTAGAATACATTCATTATAGATCACAATTTTCATATTTCATTAAATATATCAGTATATCCATTAATGTTTAGAAACAAACAAATTGGTTGGAGCAATGTTTTTTTAATAAAATGGTATTCAGTTTTGATATATTAGGGAAATGGGTGTGGGTAGCCCCATATCAATCGATGCTTTTCAGAAAAGTGGTGAGCACCAATTGATCTGGCACTCACCCCCACCCTATTTCCTTTCCCCCACCATTTTCTATTACATGTATAGAATTATATATTAACAATTATAAATATAATATATTTATATAGTTGTATAAAAATATATATTTTATATATATTAAATTTAAAATTATTAGGTATTTATTAGTCTGAGTAGGTGAAGGTAATATTTTTATAACCCAAACCTTTTAAGAACCTAATTACAGGGTTTCTAAACCAGAAACATATTTACAAATATTTATATATCAATATATTTTAAAATATATATTTGAAAATTAATATTTATAAATACATAGTTACAATTATTTAATCATATTTATAAATATATATTAAATATATAAATAAATATATTTTAATAATTATATAATTATAAATATAAATATATGTATATACATATAAATATTTATTTTTGAAGATATATTTATAATTATATATTTATAAATATATTTATATGTATATTTATAAATATAAATTTATTTATTTATTTATTTCTTTATAAAAATAAATTTGTATTTATAAATATATATTTCTAATTATATACATATTTATAATTATATTTAAAATATATATATCTTTATTATTATATTTAATGATGATTATAAATATAAATTTACAATTAAATTTACAATTATATATTTATTAATATATTTGTATATATATATTTATAATTTTTTATATGCTAAAAAATAAATTAAATTTATTTATAAATTAATATTTATATCTATATAAATATAGATTTCTAAATATATATTTATAATTATATAATTTTAAAAATATTTATAAATAAAATTAAATATAATATCTTATTTTTATATATATATTTATAATTATTTATAATTATATGTATACTTGAAATGCTGTGAACCATGGGTTGCAGCTCATGATCCCAAAATTTATTAAAAATAAACAAGGTTAAAGTACAATGAATATTGATATAAAAAAACCAGAACAACCAACTACCACAAATAAAGACAATAAACCACCTAAAAAATAAGAGAAGAGAGTTTATCTTTTGGGGTGAGAGCGACCTCCTCCCCTACCTCTCAGATGATGGCCCTCCTATAGGTTTTAGGCATTTTCCATATCTTTTCATAATCTTGAGGGTCAGAGGTATCTTCTAATGGGGTGGGATCCTCAAGAGACTGAGGATTATGTTCACTAGCTCGGCCTGAACCATATGGTAACTGCTATTTGTGGTGGAAACCTCTGTGATATGTAGATTTCTGTCAAAATAGAACATTTCATGAGTGCATCGAGAATACTCAAGAAAAAAATCCCTTCTTTTGGATCTATTTAAAATTTCATGTAAAATGAGGGATTAATCTCTTACTTTCTGTTGGACCTGTGTCATGGAAGACTCACCCTTGTCTTTTGCAACTAGTACACCATTACCATCAACAAAACCCATTCAATCAAAACTCCCAATCCAATAACAATTTGGTGTTTCCACCAATTAGATGGGAATTGTATATCAATATGAATGTATCTTGATAGACTCATGTTTTTTGAAACAACATATGACTTCTTAATCATTAATTTTTCATTGGTAGTGGAAAGCCTATGATACTATTACAATTCTTGATCAACCTAATTTTTCATAGTCAGTTATTCATCCTCACACACAGTTCCCTTACCAGAATCATCCTTAGAAAAATTTCCGACCATATTCCCCTCAACCTTGCCAATAAGGTCCACCCATGAACATTTACCAGCTGATGTTGAATGAATGATAGTCTTGGGCCCCAAATTAGAGCACACAGTAGCATGTGCATTAGCCTATAGGTCACCTTCATATATGCCCTACCTCTTGTTAATTCCACCCTCATTTGATTCAGCTTTGTCCTTTAGAAAACCATGAAAATGAACTTCATGAAAGGATTCCACAAGAAAATTAGTAATCCAATTATCATCCATCAACCCCTTGACCATCATACCAACCCATGAAGGGGTATTCAAATTAGAGGTAATATGGATACGTTTGATTTGAAAACCTAGAACACCACCCTGAATCTACATACTAGTAGACATGAAAGCCATAGGGGATATCACAACCATGCCCTAACCCTCATCTCTTGGATGATTTCCATTATCCTGGTCATTATTTTCATTCCAAAAATTAGCAACCTTCATCCTACATTGGTCAAAATTATTACCTATTCCATGGTAATTAGAACAAACCATTCCATGCCTATAGTATAATTTTTCATGCACAATAATTCCACAAGATATACAAAATTGTGACATACATTCATAAAAAAATCATAAGATTAACATCTTCTCAAGGAGTGGATATGACCATTCTATAATATAGATTAGTATTAAAGTAAAACTCAATAAGTACCCCCAAAATGTGTCCAAATATAGAAAATTCATTAACATTATCCATTGTATTGGTATTCCAATACAATAATCCATGTCACATTAAATTTTAGGATTCCAAAAACCCATATTAAATGATAATTTTTGACCCAAACCTATTCACATGTTTCCTTATAGTCATGAAAATTGAAATTAAAATTATAATCATGAATTATAAGCTTTTCAGGTTTGAAATCAGTTTAACCGAACCTCCAAACCTCCCATTTTAGCCAAGGGGAATATAATGTAAATGAATTAAAGACCATTGAATACACATTTATAGTCATTTAATCCTCATAGAGATTCTAGTTTATCAACAAGACTAATAACCTTACAAGGATTCATGCCTTTAAAGAGTAAAATGTGAGAAATAAAATAGTTCTTACATATCTCAATCCTTTTCGAAATTGGGCCATTAGAATATGAGACATGAGCAGTACATCCCTTCTTGATAGTTCATTGTAGAGGCTGATACTTAATGAAAAAAAGAACCTCTTAAAACCCCTAAATCTAGCAGAAAACCCAAGGAATCCTCCAAAACATATAGAACAAGAACCATATATGAATTAGTATGATATTTTCCCATCTTAGGAGGTCCAATGAAATCATTTCATGGATCAAAATAGCATTCCAGATTTATTACCATTAATAGTGTGAAGGAATTTCCCTTCCACCCAAGACGTATATTATCCAAAGAGATCCCATATTCTCTTATATATATATAATTAAATTTAAAATTATTATATGTTTATTAGTCTGGGAGGGTTTAGGTAATATTATTATAACATCAACCCTCTTAGAACCTGATCACAGGGTTTCTGAATGAGAAAAATATTTATAAATATTTATATATTAATATATTTATAAAAATATATTTGTAAATCAAAATTTATATTTTCTTATTTAAATTTCTACAAATATATTTAGAAATATATAATCAAATATATATTTATAAATATATTTTTTAAAGTTATATAATTATGAACATATATATATTGAAATATTTATAAGTATTTATTTTCAAACATAGATTTATAATTACATAATTATAAATATATTTAAAAATATATAAATAAATATATCTATAATTTATATGTACATGTTTATTTATTTAAAAATCATATTTATAAATTCTTTTCAAGCCACCCTAATAAATGATTCCACCCATAAACTCCATAATAATATCTTTGTTTCATTGGATGATTATCTGGGAGAGAATGTACTAGCTGGTGTGGGTCTCTCCTTCAAAGAGGCCCTATTAGAGGGCTTAGAAGATGTAGAACGTGAATCTAAATATTATGATATCCAATTTGAGAAAGAGGTTTCATCTTAGAGTGAGGTTGATAACAGGCTGAGGCATGAGCCACATGTGGTTTCTTGTCTTAATGGAAAGAATATTTTTGAGGTTTCTACTTCGATGAAAATGAAAAATAGAGGGAAAGATAATTCTGTAAAGTGGATTGATTCCAAAGGTATTTCAGAATGGAATAAAGGAGATTTGGCAGCCACACTGGCTGTCAATCATCCCATGAATCAACTACTAGAAACTCTAACAGGTTGGAATTTTCTTTTTCAACTTATGGACATGGTCATGTCTCTCCTGCTACATATGGGCACCAACAGGGGTCTCTACCAAGTGCCTCCCACCTCCATGGAAACATTCAATACCCTAATACTGTATCCAGTCTCTAATAGAGGACTTCAAAAAATGACCATGGATCCACCCATATGCGCGATCCCCTTCCCTATCTCACACTGCTTCCGGCAGAACCTGGCCCCCAACAGGGGTCTCCTCTAGGTGACTCATGCTTCCATGGCACTACACAGGCCCCTCATACTGAATTTGGGCTTCAACAAGAGACTCCATTGGGTGACCCTTTCCCCCATGGAACCCCCCAAATGTAGGCTCCTCTTGTTGAGGTTCCCATACTCACACATCTCCCCCTTTCTGTAGATTCCAGACTTCAACATGAGTCTTTTGTTGGTGATGTATGCCCTCGTGGCACCCGATTAAAGTTCTATCTTGCTTCCCTTTAAAAGGTAACCTCTACTCATAATCATGGTTGTAGTAGAAACCATGTTGGGAAATATAAATGTTCTTAAATTATGGTGGAAATTAACCTTTATGACCATCGATAAAGAATACATGATGACTGCATCTCACATGATGCTATGGTCTCAATATGAAGTTCATTGTCTTAAATCAGGAAGGTAAAAAGTAATTTCAAATTACTAAATTCATTTGATTTGCTTGCTACTGCTATCATTGAGGAGGATAGAACAAAACCAGACGATGTATCTAGAGATGAAACTATGAAAGAGGCTACAATGGATGAATCCTAAGATGATAACGATGGCCCGTGGATGGATGTCAAGACTTGGGAGGGGAGTAGACATCCTCGAGGTAGGGGTGTGCGTCTCTCACATCACAATTTGAGCACCCTCTCTTGGACTGGGTAATGGATTTTTATCATGTTTCTTGTGGACCTTGTGGTTATTGTATGCCACTCTTTTGGTTCCCCTCTCCCCCTTTTTATCTCAATAAAGCATCCATGAGCTTCAAACCTTTATAAAAATTCATATTTCTAAATTTATTTTTATAGTTATATATATAATTATATAATTATAGTTATATTTATTTATAATTGAAAATATATATTTATATAATAAATTTATATTTATAACTATATATATTTAATTATATCTATAAATACACAATTACAATTATTTGAATATATTTTTAAATATAATATAATAATTAAAGATATAATTATATATATATATATTGAAAAGGTGAGGCGAAAAGGCCCCTTTATTTATAATTATATCATTATATTTATAATTATAGATATATTATTACAATTATTTATATATATTTTAAAATATATACTTATATTTAAGTGGTGAAGACCACGAGTTTTATCCCATGGTCCCAAAAATTGATTTAAAAAGGGACAATTCAAAGAAACAATGATGGGGCTCACTAATAACCTAGAAATTAAAAGTTTTCCAATAAGGGAACCCACCGCATTAATGAATGAACCAAAGACCAATAAAACCAATACATGGAAAAGGACCATAGTCCCCTTTTACATTGAAAGTATCCTGATGTCTGGTCCACCAATTCGGCACAATCGTTCATTCTCCAATCTCCAACCTCACATCTTAAAATTCCCCGCCCAAAGTCGCTACACGATTAAAAAGGGTACCAGCTCCCTATATCCTAATCAAGGTCATATGAAACACCATGATTCTAGTACATTATTTAACATAATCAAATTTCAATCTCCTCTGATAGACAGGGAATCCATCATTATCTCCAACAAGTTGCCATCTCCATTCACCATCCAGATAACCTACCACCAGACATTCATTAGCTCTATCAGGATCCCATGTCACTAGAGCTCGACACATTGCCTACTTCCTATGACCAAATCCAAAATCACCCAAAACATCCATCTCTAGTATTTCACACACTAAGTTCACCATCATCATGCTCTATATTCCTTCCATTAAGAGGTGCCCCAAACTGAGGTTGATGCATCATTAGGCCCATTTCCTCCAATTTTTTATTGGTGGATAGTTCATCGATAGATTCATATGTAGATGGAGATGAAAATGTAGGTGGAGACCACTGGAGCTGATTACAAGAAGAAAAATAAGTGAATATGGAAAATAGGTTTTTATTTCTTCAACATACATTCAGTTATCATGCACAAAACATACCTCATTTATAGGGAAAAAAACACATGGAATATTGAATAATTAATATTATAAGGAAAATAAATGTCCATGTCTGTTGCAGTTGGTTCCATCTAATACTCCATGACCAAACATTTCATGTTTACAATTTTAATGATTTTATGAGTCCATTAATATAGTGAATGTATGTGTAGAAAAAGAGGAAATATCTCATTCAATGTCTTCATATGTATGATTATATAGTGGGAACATCATTGGTTCTTAAACATATCATTATGCCATAGTTACTTTTTCAATGATTTATTAATATTATAGAGTGATTCATACATCTCTTGAATCATCATCTTGATTCTGTTTCCATGTCTCCTTTTCCTCAATGATAACATATCTTCTGAATATAATCCACTCGGTGACGGTATTATACAACCAATATCCCATTTCTTGATCTTCATATCCTATAAGGACACACTTCACCCCTTTCTCCTCAAGTATTTTTCATTTTTTCTATGCGATCCTAACATGGTAAATGTATCCAAAAACTCTAAGATGGATTAAAAATAGTTTATGAGCACTCTATGCTTCATGTTGTATAATTTATTCAAGATTTTTGGTTGGGAATCTATTGATTAGGTACACCTCACACAAAGCTGATTCATCCCAAAAAATCATTTTCACTATATTTTCATTCAATATATTTATCTCCATGTTAATAATAGTTACATCTTCCTTTCATATACACCATTGAGTTTGGGTGTGTGTGATAACATCTCATGGTTCTTAATTCCCTACTACTTGAAGTACTCATGAAAAACATCATAGGTGTACTCCCTACCTTGATCAAATATTTATGTTTGTATACCATGCTTGCTTTGATTTTCCAGAAGTGCGTTGAATTCTTTGATGTTGAAAAAAACATATGTATTTATCATGAGAAGATAAATCCATGCCTTCCTTTTATAATCTTCAATAACTGTCAGAAAATACCTTATTTTTTCATTTTATTTTTTTAATGTACCAGCGACATCTGTGTGAACATTGTCTAGTGGTGCTGAAGCTTTCCAGTTTACCATGAAAATTTGTTACTATGATGATTTCTTAGAAAAAAAATTCACAAATTTTATTTTGAGTGTCAAATTAAAGTAATTCTATTCAATATATTCTTCATTCCGAATAATCATTAACAGTCATAGATTAAATTCCAAAACCTGAGATTCGATAGCCTATATTTATCACTAAATACCAACTTCAAAAACCATGGTATGTAGGGTTAGATAATAGGATGAAACATACTATTCTTTTTAATTGGTTCTTTTTTACCATCCTTCATTTTTCATAATAAATCACCATTTGATTATTTTTTAGGCATATGTGAAATTCGGTTTCCACTAGTAACTTGAGTCTCAAGATGTTGGTCTTCATGTCAGGTACATAGAACACATTTGAGGTAAAATCATTATTTCCATATATTTTTAGATCTTAATATCTATTATTATATGGACATATATTTTTTAGATATTACCAAATGAAATCTCTCCTCGAACCCTTTCATCTAGGTTTATAAACATGTGTTTGTGACTAGTCATGTGGTTTCTAGCACTAGATTCAAAAATACCATATACCTTGATTTTGTGTTAACATTTGTTCCATTAACACGTGTGGTTGACCAAAATTATATCCTAATTCATTGATATATTCCACCCCTATGTCACTACCCATGAGGGTTTTTACTCCAACATTTATTTCTATAATATCGATATTTTTAAAAATTATAGAATTGAAAATTTCTATTTTTCTTGTAGGAGATTATTGGATCCTACCCTTCTTCCTTATCCCCATTCTCATGGATTTAATTTTGATATACACAAACTCCATGATTTGGTATTCTTCCACCATATCCTCTTCTTTCATGGATCAAATTCATGTCCACAGATTCCCCAACCCGAACCTCATAGAAACCCCCTTGAACCTTTTCAGATTTGTTGAGATGCATATTTGATTGTAGGGCATGCTCCACTACATTTATTCCACTCCAGTGGTTCACCATTAGTTCATGAGGTTATAGAGAATCCAAAAAGTCATTGATCAAATGTGTATCTAGGTATTTTGTTTTTTCTAGGTAAATGATTATACAATAAAAAATTAGATCTAAGGATTGTGAAATATTCTCACAAACCCTAATGTCAACAATATTTTCTCAATTTCCTCACATTTAGTTCACCACAGCCATTAAAAAAGTATGACACTCTGTTATAGTTCCATGATATTACCTAAAAAGTAATTCCAAATCAACTCATATAGATTGAAGTCGTATGTTCTTCGATTTGTCATCACCATTGAATGCTTGATGAAAGTTTTCCATGTACACCTTAGATTATTTTGATAAAGTGATTATTTTGAAATTCCATTCATAAATGCATCAATAGATAAAGGATTTCACCTTGAATTTACACTTTCATTCCTCCCAATGAGTGACCAATTGAACATCTGAAAGAGAAGACTCCACATCTTTGGATTCTATCTTAGTGCATCTGTACTTTGGGATGTCCATGACTTCTTAGCTTCCCAGGTGAAATTGATTTTGGATGCACAAATTATCATTATGGTTATTCATAATCTTCACGATTAATTATGGTTTAATTTCATTCTCCGTGGGGATTTTTTTTGATGGGAAAATGTTGGACGTAGATATCTCAAAGTGCTAGTGGACTGTAATTTTTTTAGAATTGCATACTTCAATATTTTTTTCTTAATTCCGAAATAACTTCTTCCAATAATAAAATTTAATGGAGAATTAACATTCTATTTTTGAAGTAAATAGGGGATATAATATAGGATGTATTGGACTTGGGTGGCGTTGAGGCTAGAAAAGGCATTGTTGAAATTTTTAAAAATCGATGTAGTGAGATGAGAGGATCATGGAAGGAAACATATATATTACATGAAAATATGGAATAGGGGTGAAAAGAATCTGAGAATGTGAAATGTTCATAATAGAAAATCAATTTTGAATTATCTCATATGGGCCATTGAAATGGGGAAAAACACCCACACACAAACTGGAATACTGTATGAATTCTATTCATTATCTTCTTTTTCTCACCACCATATCAAATTAGAAACAACTCTCATTGATCTCTCTCTACCGAAATCTCATTAAAACCCTTTGATACCACTAAAGGGGAATTTTGTAGCAGCCGAAGAAAATGCAGATGCAAAAGAAGATGTAAATTCAGATCACTAGAGATTAGTTCAAGAAGAAATATATGTGTAGTAGAAAAACCGGTTTTTAATTCTTCAATAGGGTTAAAATAAAAACATGCACAACAAACCCAATTTTTAAGGATAGAAACACATAAAAAACCAATAATAAAAAATACAAGGAAAATTAATGTCCATGTTTGTTGCAGTAGGTGTCACCCAATCACCACCACAAACTGGCACAAGGGCAATGCCAACCTTTATCAGCGCTAAGAAAAACACACTAATAAAATGAGGGATTTTATCTAACAGCACAAATAAATCCACCCTTTATCATCACTAAAAAAGTGTTCTAAGAAATGTGTATACTTTATCATCATTTTTTAGCTCTAATAAAAGTTTCTAACAAAATAATAATATTTATTTATATAAAAATATTATATTTATATTCAAAATAAATTTTTATTTATACACATTAAATAAAAAACACAAGTTTATAATTAATATTTTTTAACAATTCAAATATAAGTAAAATGTTTTAAAAAAAGTATTTCTAAGATTATAATTAAATATATATATATTTAAATAATTTAATATTATAATATATTTCATTAAATAGTAAATATATTTTTAATATTTATAGTTATATATTAATAATTATACATAAATTATATATATATATATAATTAAATTGTATATAAATAAACATATGTTCCATTGAATTTGGTCAATAAATATGTTGATGCCTGAGAATTATTGACATGCATAGGTTATGTATTAATCATGATTTTTCATTTATATATTACTCCCATATTATTATTCTTGTTGTCCATATTTGTGATGACTCATTTTTATGATATATTCTTTACTAGGTATAAGGCCCCGCCCTTAAACATTACTTAATATTGAATTAAATGTTCAATTCCCATTGAGGATCTTTTTAGGTTTAGAGTTTTAGAGAATTAGATCATAACTATTACATCTCAAAAGATTACAAAGTAGACGGTTCTACTAAGTTTCCAAAAAAATAAAAACTCTTAGAAAGAATCTTTTCTAGTTCCACGTTTTATATAGCTTGAATTTCCCTTGATCCCATCCTTGACCCTACTCCACATTAAGTCCTGTGAAAAACATTTCAAAAAAACATTGGGTGAGCATAAAAAGTTCAGTAAGGGATACAGAAGGAATGAAAACTGTTAGTTTTTTCAAAACCACAAGTAAACCATGTATACTTTATCAATGTAATACTTTTCACCTTTATAAAGTAGTAAAAACTCTTCACTGAATAAAAGATCACTACTTACCATTTTGTAACCAAAAGAATACCATAAAACCCATATAAAGAACACATAACAAATAAAGGTAACTTGAGACATAAAAAAAACTTAAATGAAAAAACCATACGGTCGACTTCCACACATATCACTTAATGGAATAGCCATATGGCCGACTTCCATACCCAATGAATTGGAGGTTATAACATAACCACCCATCCTAGTATTCATGACACCACCCATCATATGGTTTATCACGTAACCACCCATCAAATGTCCAAGTACCATTATAAAATCATAAGACATAAAACAAATATAATGGAAAGAAAACATTTCCACACATTGATCACAATTTATCACATAAATATATTGACATAAAAAATCCATTATAAAAAAAATTTTCAATACCAAAATACATAAAAGATTATTTGGTATTTATTTCATTTTAAAAACATTACGGCTTATTGAGGAAGGCAAAGACCAAATAATACTCGCAACGGCGGAAAAGGGTCATTGTCACCACGTACGTTAAAAGAAACATTACTTTCTAACATTTAGTAAAACGCTTTGTAGAAAAATATTCCTTTTGAATAAACATAAAAGTCGAAGGGGATTATACACCGTATAAAAGAAAGTTGTGTATAAAACAAAATATGCCTCAATGAAAGGAGATTGAGACAAAGTCCCTTACCTCATGTCCGACGTGACTCGATTGCTCTTTAATCTCCTGAATAATAAACTAGTGTTAATTTCTACTTGCTTAAGAACCTTTTTCAAGATTACTATTCCTTTTATATCAATTATTTCCATGTTATAATCATTATGTAATCATTTAAGTTAATAATGTTCGTTTTGTCGATATCTGGTTCATAAGTCAAAAATGGAATTCTTACAATTACATGCTTTTTAGGTGGTAAAAGGTTCATTATATCCCGAATGATATTCATGATTTGGATATAATATATATCATATATATCCAGCATATACAGTTATTTTAAATAGTACATAACATTTAGAGGTAAGAAATGAAATGCACCGTTAATGGAGACGGTAAGTCGTACGTACGCATGAACGCTACTTTCATTTATATTTCATATTTAATGGAGTGAAATCATAATGATATAAGGGTATATTATAATTCCAGTATAACATCATATATAATAACATTAACCCCATCCTTTATACATCCCACATATGGAATTTACGAATCAAATCACTTTGAGGGGGTGGTAGTCCGCACTTCCTAAAATAAAGATATCACGTTTACCCATAATGGAAACCATAAAAGTATGCCATAAATGAAAAATACAGAATCTTAAGGAAAAAATAAACATATTATATATCATATATAAATATAGTGACATATTAATGCCCACCTTTGAAGGTGTTAGAAGAATATTGAACAATCATCGTTTCGTGAAGCAGAAATTCACCATCCACAGAAACAGTATGTTCATTAACCGTTAGATGTAGGTGTGTGTAAGTGTAGCTCTAATAATTCTTATAAAAACAGCCTAGTATATTGAATATACTTTATTTGTTACAAAATAAATGAATAAAAAGAGTTTAGGGGGTTGGAGAAGCAAAATAAAACAAAATAACATTAGAGAAGACTTTACCTTAAAATCGTGTAACTCCCTTTGGTTTGAACCAAAAGGGTTTCTTGAAGAGCTTCCTGCCTAAGTTAAGGCTTCTAGGATGAGGATAGAGATGTGGAGAGACAAAATTATCAGATCTTGGCCGAGCCAAAGCCTTGAGAAGTGTGGGTATGGAGGTAGAGGTGGGGGCCTTTTATAAGAGGAGAGGAGGGGCACTCTTGGAAAGGTCTAAAATGTTACTTTATTTTCAAATGAGTTTCTGATTTTAATGGTCCCACAACGATTTGTTTCAAGGATAAGGTGATAAGGGTTCGAAATCCACCCATACAATAGGTTTTCGACATGTGTAGGTCTTATATTTTACATTATCTTTCCATTTTATTTAAATCGTTAAATAATGAGGTAATCGCTGCATCATCATGGTGTCATAGATAATTTAATTTATTTAATGTCTAAAAATTATAAAACAAATACAATGATGTAGTAAATCATTTTTTCTTTCCAATTACTATTTATAGTCAAAAATCTGACTTGTATAGCCCCATGTAAAAATTGTTTTAGTAAAACAATATATGTTTGTGTCATTTTTACTTTTACTTTAAATAAAACGCATTAATGTCATTATCTTACACTAGTGGCTCCATGGGGTCCCAAAAATCGACCCATGGGTTGTCTTGGTCTGCCATGACTCATCCAATAGGGTTAGGGCAAGTGTCAAGATATTTCCATTTTATTATAATATCATTTTTATCTTAAATCACACTAATTATCTTTAATCGAGTTTAATAAAACTTAAAAGTTACTTTTCATCAAAAATTATTTTCATCCCATTGAACCACATTTTACATAATAATGAAAATTATTTATATTGGATTTTTGAAGTTCAAATCATAGAAGTGGTAATGTTCCATTTAAACGAAAAATCAATTTTTGTAACTACCACTTTGTGGTTTCACTATTCATAAAAAATTATGGTTTTTCAGAAAAATACCAAAACATCACCCTAAGCTATATTTGATATTCTGAATTTAAAAATGATGTCTATTTTAAAAAATTGAAAACATATAAGTTGCATTAATAAATTTAATAATTAATTTTTTCTGTCAAATCAAATAGCGTGTTTTTATGAAACAAAATGTATCAAAAGATTGACACTAGATTAAGTAAGATTTCAAAGTGAAATTAATTTCAATGACCACCATTGGATTAAATGGTAAAAATATATTCTAATTGCACTTCAAAACCAATTAAAAATATAATATAATCATATAAATAAATTATATTATAAAGAGGTTTTGAATTAAAATACAACATTTATCACTATTCATTAAAAAAATGAACTTTATCGGAAAAATACCAAAAATTTACACAAACTAAATTTTGATGTCCCGATTCTAAAGAAGAGTTCTATTTGGTCCAATAGAATGTATAAGAGTAACAAAAACTATATTTAATGATGGTTCGCCATCAAAAGGTGATAAGTGGACCTTTAGTGAAAATTAGAGTATATATGCCTAAAATTGAATTCTTTTCGTATTTTAAGCCTTTATCCTTTATTAGATAAATGTAAAAACATTTAACAAAAAAATATAATCATATTTTAGTTATTTATATTCATTCCCTCCAATACAACGTCTACGTGTTAACTACCATTTAAAATAATATTATTTTATTACTAGTGTGCAACATTCGATTTCAAAGAAACTCTTTGTTGCTGATTGGGTATGCTATCGAACATAGAAACCCATTTAAAGTAAAATTAATATTTAATTCACAAATATTAATAAATATGAAATTTTTTTATTCTTTATTTACTTGGGATGTTACATCCTTCCCCCCTTTTGGGAATTGCGTCCTCGCAATTTTATTCACTTATCAAAATAAGTGGGGGTATTTATCCCTCATAGAATTTTCATATTCCCACGTTGCCTCTTCAACCATATGATTTTTCCATAAAACCTTTACCTGGTGAATTTCCTTATTCCACAACACTTGATCTCTACGGTCAAGAATCTGGACTGGTTGTTCTTCAGAAGAGATATTCTCTTCCAACTGAACTACCTCTGGGCTCAAAACATGAGATGGATCTGGCATATACATTCTCAACATCGAAACATGAAAAACATTGTGTACCTGAGATAAACTTAGAGGTAAAGACACTTGATAAGCAACTAATCCAACTTTCTCCAGAATTTCATATGGTCCAATAAACCTTGTACTCATCTTTCCTTTCTTACCAAATCGCATCACACTTTTCCATGGTGAAGCTTTGAGAAAAACATGATCACCTACATCGAAAGAAAGATCCTTCCTCCGGTTATCTGCATAACTTTTCAGTCTACTTTGAGCTGTTTTCATGTGTTTCTGAATCAACTGAACTTTTTCTGCCATCTCCTCTACCAATTCTGGTCCCATCAGCTTCCTTTCACCCACTTCATCCCAAAAAGCTGGAGTTCGACTCCGCTTCCCATATAATGCCACAAACAGAGCCATCTGTATACTAGAATGAAAACTGTTATTATATGAAAATTCAACCAAATAATGATTTTGGTCCCAACATCACTGATAAACCATCGAACAAGCACGTAGAATATCCTCCAAAGTCTGAATTGTTCATTCTAGCTGCCCATCTGATTGAGGATGAAAAGCTGTACTAAAATTTAATTCAGTACCCAACGACTTCTGAAGGCCTTTCCAAAAGTTAGAAGTAAACCTGGGATCACGATCAGATACAATGGATAGGGGAACACCATGCAACTTGACTATCTATTTAAGATACAATCGAGAAAGTTGATCTAGAGATAAAGTATCTCAAATCGGAAGGAAACGAGAAGATTTAGTCAAGCGATCAACAATAACCCAGATAGAATTATTACCTCGAGATGTCTTCGGTAATCCCACAACAAAGTCCATGGATATATTTTCCCATTTCCACTCTGGAACTGGTAAAGGCTGAAACATCCCTTTCAGTAACTGCTGCTCTACTTTAACCTACTGTCAAGTCAAACACTTCACAGTAAAATCAGAAATATCTCTTTTCATTCTGTACCACCAGTAATACTCCCGCTGATCTCTGTACATCCTAGTACTACCAGGATGAACTGAAAACGAGGAACTGTGAGCCTCACATAACAACTCATTCATCAACTGTGAATCACCAGGCACACATAATCTCTTCCCAAACCTCAAAACACAATCATTATCAATGTTTCATTCAAGCAACTTACCCTTCTGAACCATCTCTACCTTTTTCTGCAACTCACTATCTTTCTTCTGCGCTTGCTTAATTCTGTCTGATAGGGATGATCTCAATGATACCTGAAACAAAACAGAATAACTTCATGCACCAAAAACTTCTATGCCAAAGTTCATCAAATCAAAAAACAAAGGATCTTGTTCCAAATGTGGCATGGTTAATGAAGCATTTTTTTCGACTCAAAGCATCAGCCACTTTATTTGATTTTCCCAGATGGTAATGAATTGTACAATCATAATCCTTGATTAATTCTAGACATCTCCTCTGTCTCATGTTCAATTATTTCTGAGTGAATATATACTTTAAAATTTTGTGATCAGTATATATTTCACACTTTACTCCATATAAATGATGCCTCCAAATTTTTAGAGAAAAAACAACAACAGCTAATTCCAAATCATGTGTAGGGTAATTTACCTCATGATTTTTCAACTGACGTGAAGAATAAGCAATTACCTGATCATTCTGCATAATGACACAACCAATTCCCTTCAACAAAGCATCAGTATAGATAACAAACTCACCATTCCTAGAAGGAAGTGTCAAAACTGGAGCATTCACCAATCTTATTTTCAACTCCTGAAAATAATCATCACATTATTTTGTCCAGATAAACTTAAAACCCTTCCTAGTTAGCATAGTCATTGGACTAGATAACCGTGAAAATTTTTCAACAAACCTTCTATAGTAATCTTCCAAACCAAGAAAACTACAGATCTCGGTTACATTTGTGGGTATTGGCCATTCTTCAAAATCTTTTTTTAGCAGGATCAACAGTTATTCCATTTTTTGAAACAATGTGACCAAGGAAAGAAATTTTTTGTAACCAAAACTCACACTTGATAAATTTTCCATACAGTTTTTTTCTTTTAAGGTTTGCAAGATAACCCTTAAATGACTTTCATGGTCCTCTTTACTTTTAGAAAACACAAAAATATCATCGATGAAAACAACCACAAACTTATCCAAGAACTCATGGAAAATTCTATTCATAAGGTCCATGAATACAGCAGGTGCATTGGTTAACCCAAAAGGCATAACTACAAATTCATAATGGCCATATCTAGTATGGAATGTTGTCTTCGGAACATCCGCTTCTTTTACTTTCAACTGATGGTACCCCGAACTCAAGTCAATCTTCTAAAAATACTGAGCTCCCTGGAGCTGATCAAACAAATAATCGATATGAGGAAAAGGATACTTGTTCTTAATAGTGATATTATTAAAGGCACTATAATCAATGAAAAGTCTCATTAAACCATCTTTCTTTTTAACAAACAAGATAGGAGCACCCCATGGTGGTGTGCTAGGTCAAATGAAACCTTTATCTAATCACTCCTGTAATTGTTTCTTTAACTCTAAAAGTTTAACTTGAGCCATTGGATAAGGGGGTTTTGAAATTGGCTTAGAATCAGGAACTAAGTCAACAGTAAATTCAACTTCTCGATCATGAATAATACTAGGCAACTCATTAGGAAAAAACATCAAGATACCCATTTACCACTGGTACATCATTAATCTGAACAATTCCCTTTTTTTCAACGATATGTGCAAGATAACATTCATTTCCATCTTTTACTAGTTTCTCAAATTCCTGATATGTTATCAAAAGAAAGGGTTCATTCTTTTACACAAACTGAAAATATTTCTGAAAAGAAACCACTTTAGCTTTGCAATCAATCTTATCTTGATAAAAAGAAAGCCAATACATGACCAAAATAACATCAAACACTACTAGAGGCAAAACAATAAGGTTTGAGGGTATATTCATTCCGAACACAAGGATAGGAAGGTTATTATAATTTCTTTTTGTATCAAAGTTTCCTCTGGGTGTTTTTACCATAAGTTCAGGATTCATATCTCGAGATGGAATTTCCAATTTACTAGAAAACTTCTCAGAAATGAAAGAATGTGTAGACCCTTAATCAAACAACACATTGGCATAATCCGAACAAACAAATAGTGTACCTGATACCACTTCATTCGATGGCCCAACATCTGCTGAAGTAGTTGCAAAGGATTTCACCACCCCTTTCTACTTGTAGTTTGGCTGCTTTCCCCCAGTTGAGTTCTTCGTTAGACACTCATTTGCATAATGACCCATTTCATTACGCTAAAAACATCTTACCACTGGCTTTTCATTGCCTGCTTATTCATCTTCCATATAGTCACGAGCAGTACGACCAGACTTACCACACCGAAAGCAGTTTCCAGACATGGATAAACATTCTCCAGGATACATTTTACAACACTTCTCATAGGATGGATATTTGGTTTTCTTACCTCCTTGTTTCTTTGAGGAATTCTTTCCTTTTTCCTGCCAACTGGACCTCTTATTCGGTTGTTTTTCAAAGAACACCTGATCATCTACAAACTCCATTTCCACCTTCTCCGCACATCGAACAAGTTTTTCATAACTTTTGAACTCACGAGAAGCTAAAGCCCATCAATAATTTGGCTTTAACCCTGAGTAAAAATGGTTGATTTTACTATCAAGATCTCGTATGATGTTTGGAGAATACCTTTCCAGTCAAGTGAACTTTGCTTCCTAAGCAACCACTGAGTCATCCTCCTGCCACAATTCTAGAAATTGTTTTTCCATCCTAAGACGAACCACCTTAAGAAAATATTTCTCAATAAACATACCATTGAATTCATCCCAGTGAAGATCATCAATCTCATCACTATCCCTGATATTTTTCACCATTGACCACCACTGATCAGCTTCACCTTCAAAACAATAAACAACAAGACTAACATTTTGATGTTCTAAACACCCCATGACATCAAATATCTTTTCCAGTGCTTTAATCCAACCTTCAGATAGCACAGGGTCAGAGGATCCTCTGAATGATGGGGGATGTTGCCTCATGAAATGTTCCACCACTGACATGTTCCTCTGCGGTTGATCTGGCTGGTCTCGTGTATGGATTCCACCACCATTTATAACCTGAGTCAACTATGCCATTACTACAACAAACTGTTCAGTTCTGATTCTGACAATCTCAGGTTGTTGATTTGAAAGGTTGTCTTCCTCCTGATGTCGTCGCAACATAGCTACGTTGTTTCCTCTACGGAAAACCATTTTGAACACATAAATATATTAGGTGAAGCAACATGGTAATCTTTAAATGCTATATCATTTCAATCATACCATTAACTTATAATTTAATAATTTTATAACTCCTAAAGTTGTCTAAAATGACCTCTAATACCAACTATAAGGCCTGACCTTATACATTACACAATATTGAATTAAATAAATAATTCCCATTGAGGATCCTTTCAGGTTTAGAGTTTTAGAGAATTAGATCATAACTATTACATCTCAAAAGATTAAAAAGTAGACACTTCTACTAAGTTTCCATAAAAATAAAAACTCTTAAAAAGAAACATGTCTAGTTCCACGTTTTATATAACATGACATTCCCTTGATCCCATCCTTGACCCTACTCCACTTTATGTCCTGTGAAAAACATTTCAAACAAACTTGGGGTGAGCATAAAAAGTTCAGTAAGGGATACACACGGAATGCAAACTGTTAGTTTTTTTCAAAACCACAAGTAAACAATGTATACTTTATCGAAGTAATACTTTTCACATTTATGAAGTTGTAAAAACTCATCACTGAATAAAAAATCATTACTTACCCTTTTGTAACCAAAAGATTACCATAAAACCCATATAAAGAACACATAAGATATAAAGGTAATGTGAGACATAAACATACCTAAATGAAATAACCATACGGTTGAATTACACACATATCACTTAATGTAATAGCCATACGGATGACTTCCATACCCAATGCATTGGAGGTTATAACATAACCACCCGTCCTGGTATTCATGGCACCACCCGCCATATGGTTTATCATGTAACCACCCGTTAAATGCCCAAGTACCATTATAAAATCATAAGGCCTAAAACAAATATAATGGAAAGAAAATATGTCCACACTTTGATCACAATATATCACTTAAATATATTGACATAAAAAATCCATTATAAAATCCATTTTCAATACCAAAATACATAAAATAATATATGGTATTTATTTCTTTTTAAAAACATTACGGCTTATTAAGGAAGCCAAAGACCAAATAATACTCGCGGCGGCGGAAAAGGGTCGTTGTCACCGCGTACGTTAAAAAAAACATTCCTTTTTGTCATTTAGTAAAACGCTTCGTAGAAAAATATTCCTTTCAAATAAACGTAAAAGTCAAAGGGGTTTATACACCATATAAAAGAAAGTTGTGTATAAAACAAAATATTCCTCAATGAAAAGATATTGAGATGAAGTCCCTTACCTCGTGTCCGACGTGACTCGATTGCTCTTTAATCTCTTGAATAATAAACTAGTGTTAATTTCTACTTGCTTAAGATCCTTTTTCAAGATTACTATTCCTTTTATATCAATTATTTCCATGTTATAAGCATTATTTAATCATTTAAGTTAATAATGTTCGTTTTGTCGATATCTGGTTCATAAGTCAAAAATGGACTTCTTACAATTACATGTTGTTTATGTGGTCAAAGGTTTATTATATCCAGAATGATATTCATGATTTGGATATCATATATATCATATATATCTAGCATATAAATTTATTTATAATAGTACATATCATTTAGAGGTAAGAAATGAAATGCATCGTTCATGGAGACGGTAAGCCGTACGTACGCATGAACGCTACTTTCATTTATATTTCATATTTAATGGAGTAAAATAATAATGATATAAGGGTATATTATAATCCCAGTATAACATAATATATAATAACATTAACTCAATCATTTATAAGTCCCACATATGGCATTAACGAATCAAATCACTTTGAGGGGGGGGGGGGTAGTCCGCACATCCTAAAATGAAGATATCGCATTTACCCATAATGGAAACCATAAAGGTATACCATAAATGAAAAATACAGAAGCTTAAGTGAAACATAAACATATTATATATCATATGTAAATATAGTGACATATTAAGGGCCACCTTTTAAGGTGTTAAAAAAATATTGAACAATCATCGTTTCGTGAGGCAGAAATTCACCATCCACAGAAACAGTATGTTCTTTAAACATTAGATGTAGGTGTGTGTAAGTGTAGCTCGAATACTTCTTATAAAAACATCCTAGTATGTTGAAGATACTGTAGTTGTTACAAAATAATTGAATAAAAAGAGTTTATGGGGTTGGAGAAGCAAAATAAAACAAAAGAACATTAGAGAAGACTTTACCTTAAAATCAGGTAACTCCCTTTGGTTTGAACCAAAAGGGTTTCTTGAATAGCTTCCTGGCTAAGGTAAGGATTATAGTATTAGGATTGGGATGTGGAGAGACAAAATTATCAGATCTTGGCTGAGACAAAGGTTTGAGAAGTGTGGGTATGGAGGTAGAGGTGGGGGCCTTTTATAAGAGGAGAGGAGGGACACTTTTGGAAAGGTATAAAATGTTACTTTATTATCAAATGATTTTTGGATTTTAATGGTCCCACAATGATGTTTTTCTAGGATAAGGTGATAAGGGTTCGAAATACACCCATCCAATAGGTTTTTGAAATGTTTAGGTCTTAGATTTTACATTATCTATCAATTTTATTTAAATCGTTAAATAATGAGGTAATCGCTGCATCAACATGGTGTCATAAATAATTTAATTTAATTATAGTCTAAAAAGTATAAAAAGAATACTATGATGTAGGAAATCTTTTTAGCTTTCCAACTACTATTTATAGTAAAAAATCTAACTTGTATATCCCCAAGTGAAAATTGTTTTAGTAAAACAATACATGTTTGTGTCATTTTTACTTTTACTTTAAATAAAAGGCATTAATGTCATTATCTTACCCAAGTGGCTCCATGGGGTCCCAAAAATTGACCCATGGGTTGTCTTGGTCGTCCATGACTCATCAAATAGGGTTATGACAGGTTTCAAGATATTTTAGTTTTATTATAATATCATTTTTACCTTCAATCACACTAATTACCTTTAATCGTGATTAATAATACTTAAAAGTTACTTTTCATAAAAAATTATTTTCATCCCATTAAACCACATATTACATAATAATGAAAATAATTTATATTAGATTTTTTAAATTCAAATCACATAAGTGGTAAAGTTCCATTTAAACGAAAAATCAGTTTTTGTAACTACCACTTTGTGGTTTTACTATTCATAAAAAATTAAGGTTATTCAGAAAAATACCAAAAATTCACCCTAAGCTATATTTGATATTTAGAATTTAAAAATGATTGCTATTCTAAAAAATTAAAACATATAAGTTACATTAATGAATTTAATAATTAATTTCCGCTGTCAAAACAAATAGCGTGTTTTTATGAAACGAAATGTATCAAAAGATTGACACTAGTTTAAGTCCGATTTCAAAGTGAAATTAATTCCAATGACCACCATTGGATTAAATGGTAAAAATATATTCCAATTTAACTTTAAAATCAATTCAAAAGATAATCTAATCATATAAATAAATTAGATTAAAAAGAGGTTTTGAATTAAAATACAACATTTTCACTATTCATTAAAAAATGAACTTTGTCAGAAAAATACCAAAAATTTACACAAAGTAAATTTTGATGTCCCGATTCTAAAGAAGATTATTATTTGGTATAATAGAATGTATAAGAGTGACCAAAACTATATTTAATGATGGTTCGCCATCAAAAGGCGATAAGTGGACCTTTAGTGAAAATTAGAGTATATATGCCTAAAATTGACTTCTTTTCGTATTTTAAGCCTTTATCCTTTATTGGATGAATGTAAAAATATTTAAAAAACATATATAATCATATTTTAGTTATTTCTATTCATTCCCGCCAATACAACGGCTACGTGTTAACTACCATTTAAAATAATATTATTTTAATACTAGTGTGCAACGTAAGATTTCAAAGAAACTCTTTGTTGCATATCGGGTACGCTATCGAACATAGCAATCCCTTTAAAGTAAAATGAATATTTAATTTGAAAATATTAATAAATATGAAAATGTTTTATTCTTTATTTACCTGGGATGTTACACTAGGTATATGATTCATTCATGTAATACCCATTAATCTATTATATTCACATAAATACTTATTAAATTAAATAAAATATATTTAAATAATTAAAATATTTAATATATTTATAATTACAAAATTATAATAATATATAAATATATATTTATAATTATAATTACAAATAAAATATATATTTAAATAATTATATAATAACAATAGATACATCTATTATTATATATATATATATTTTAATTATTTTATAAATATATATATTTATAATTATAATTATAAATAAATAAATATATATATATATATAATTATAAAATTGCTATAAAAATATTTTTTTAAACTTATAATGTTATAAATATATAAAATTAAATAATCATATCTATAAATATATACAAATAAATATAAATAAATAAAAATATCAATAATTATAATTCTAAATAAATATAGGTATATTTGACTAATTATAAAATTATAATAAATATACTAATTTTATATATTTATAAAATTATAAATATAAAAAATATATTTATTATAATTTATTAATTAAAAATTAATATATATATATATATATATTTATAGTTATAATTATAAATACAAATATATTTATTAAATAATTATAAATTTTTAAAAAGTATATTTATTATACTTATAATGTATGGAATATATATAATTTTATAAATTCATATATAAATATTTACAATTTTTTTAAATAAATATAAATATTTATAATTATACTTTTGAGTAAATCTAGATATATTTAATTAATTATACAGTAATTATTAATATATTAATTATATATATTAATAATATTTTAAACATAATAAATACTTTTCATATAATTATATATTTATTATAACATATATATATATATAGTTATAAATAAATATAGATATATTTAACTAATTACAAATTTTCATATATATATATATATATATTGTGTGCTTGGGGGTACATTTACAATTAAACACACACACCTCACACATAGGCCTGAATGGTTGTTCATACCCCCCCTGGGGATTGCCCGCCCATATTGCCTTATTTATTCAATACATTGCCCACATGCCTTGTGGGCACGAAACCCATTACATGACATGTAGAACCAGTGGGAATGAAAGACGATTACATGGCCCGAAGGGCCATAATTTTGACCAAAAGGCCCATCGGTGAAAAATGCTGCTATAATACCCAGGCTGCTATAGTACCCGCTATAATGCTTCCAACACTAATGTTCCCACCACCATTAATATTCCTCCATTTATATAGTTCACCATTGCTATATTTCCATCATTGATACAGTTCTGACACTACTACAACGCTGCTATAATGCTATTTTAGTGCTAATAAAGACACCTTTATTAGTTCCTTTTTAGCACTAATAATGGTGTATCTTTTTCAGAACTAAAAACACTAATAATGATGGTTTTTATTTATTCATTCTATTTTAGTGTGGATAAAACATATCATTATCAGTTATTTTTGGTAGAAATAATAAAATCCTTACTTGTTTTTTATAAATGTACTCTAATATTTGGGTTCTCTTGCACACCATAATATCTAATGAAATCTTACCATTGACATCACTGAACCCTACTCTACCACCTCAAATCCCTCCTATACTGCCACGAATCCCTCATCTTCCACCACCACAAACCCCACCTCTACTTCTGAACCCCACCTCTACTGTTAAACCCCACCTCCTCCAAGAACCCATCCATCGATGTGAACCCCTCCTATGTCGCAAACCCACCTCCCCTGCCACCTATCCCAACATCACCACCATATATCTCTATATTGAGACCATCTCTCCCTGCCTCATCACCATCTATCCCTACCTCACAACTATTTCTTCCTACCTCGTTGCCTTTTCTCCTTGCCTTACTGCCCAACTTCTGCTTCCCCATCATCACTCTATAAATGTTAAGCTACTTTGATGATGGATAATCTATATGTATCATGTATGGTTTTTATCTTTACCAAATTTCAAAATATAGTCAATAGGGTCTTATTTTCATAAGGTATTCCACACCTTTCATAAATAATTCTATGTGATTTTCCTTCAAGATTTAGCCTTGAAAAATTCAAATAGTTGGTTCCTCCGCTTCCTCATTTCCTAAATTATGCATGTGCTTTTTAAATTTGCTTTTAAATATGATTAATGTGGTTATTTTATTTAAAATGATATTATTTTGTGCTTAATTTATGGGTCTTCATCAATTATGATTTTATTGATGGGTTTCACCATACTTATAGTTTATGCATTCAACTTGTATTATTGCAATGATTTAGATGAAACATTCCTTGAAGACCTTTGTTAATAATACTAAATGAAATTCCATAATGGTTATAAAACCAAGAGTTTGGAGGACCAATGTTACTCTATGGATTCAATAAAAGGTGAAAATTTGATGACTGTAGGGTTCCTCTATCATCAAATGGAAGCTTGGTTTATATAAAGGGGCAATGATATAATTTTATGAGGTTCTGAATGTTGAGTTCTTTTGATATGATGGAACCTAATCTACAATGATGATATTTTATAGAAGTAATAGGAATGGATATATTGGTTTGGAAAGAAAGATTCTTGGTCTATCTAGAATTGTGTATGTTATATAATTGAATCCTTGTTGAGGGATAATTAGTACATGGTAATTCATTATTTGAAAAAGAGTCAAGAAGATACTAGTTCCTGAATATATATATATAGCTATGATCTAGTGATATTCTTAGTGGTGAGGGAGATGATTTAATGAAATATTGAAGTGGTTAGATAGTGAATGAAGGCTAAAATTATATAGGATTAGTGGATGGGCCATGTTGACATCGGTTAGTGGAGCAGGCCTTTTGATTCTAGAGAAACAAAAAAACCCTATTTACAACAATTCATATAGAAGTTGGTCCATTCATTCGATTGAACAATTGGATGTATAGATTTGATAGTCACTACACCACGATAAAGATATAGGATCAGGATCTAGAATGTGATTGTTGTGGCACTACATGTGTAAATTGAATCTATATTAGGATATAGAAAAAAGTGGTTCTTGTTTAACTATTAGTATTATTTCTAGATTTAGGTTTCTGTATTTAGAAAGTGTAAATTTTAGGTAGGGTTACACTATTAAATGAAGTATATTCACAAGATATCATATGGGATAATAAATAATTCTATTGTAAGGGCTTCTCATAGCTAGTTCCATTTATCAGTTTGTTGGGAAGACGGGTTTGATATACTCTAGGCCTGAGTAACCCATGAAGAGTTCTACTAGGATATGTAGTTTCTCTATGTTTGGGGCCTAGTGTTCAACTAGGAAAATTGTGGATGAAAATGTGGTACCAACAAGGTTTTGTTACTTTGAATCAATAATCGTGGGTATTACTTGATATACCCAATGACATGATGACTTTTAGTTGGTTAAATAGAGATTGACTTGTGGTAAGTATATAAGGATTCTGGATTAGTTTAGTTGGGGGACTAGAGCTACAGTGGCCAAATGTGAAATGGATATGCAGTGGTCGAGTCTATCAATGAATAAATTTATCTGAATATTTATAGATTTCAAGTTATGTTTTATATGACGTAGTGTAGACCTGTGCAATAAAAGAATAATGATGAGAAGCTATATTTTATTGAAGTCACATTAAATGAACTTTTATCAAATATTATAACATAAGTAGATGAGTGATACGTGAAATTGTCTCTATATATGTTTATTTTTTATCAACATTTCATTTAAAATTTATATTCTTAAAATTAAGTTCTGAAAATTCCTTTATGATTTTTTATAAAGGAGGACTTCCCCAACCATTTTCCAAGTATCGAGTATTTGGGTTTTTATGCAAATTGTACCCATATTCCTTCTCCCATAACCTATATCCCCGTCGATTGGATTTTAATAATGTGAATGAGTTTCTAGGGTTATATTTCAAATTTGATATGTAAGACTCAATTATTATTTGGGGAGAATGTATATTGTATTTTTTACAATCAAAAATATTATTTTTACATTTGAATTCATTTATCTTAATTTATCTCTAATCATTTTCCAAGAACGTTTTTCTATGTGGTTTCTTTGAAATAATTTTGTTTTTATTAATATTAGCTTAAAAGTTTGTGTTCATGGATTTAAATGTAATTTTCAATGAGATTTATGATAAAAATGTAATGTTCTAAATATTTTGTTTAGATATTAAAATATCAGTGGTGTGGCCCAAATTTGATACTTATTTTCCACTTCCCTTAGTGATTGTAATGGATTTTTAATTTAAAAATGGGTTTGTATGCATAATTTTTAAATATTGGTTATTTTTAATAAAATTTTAATTCGATTAATATTTATATGTGGCTTTTAGGTTTTGGTTAATAGTGGTTAATGGTTCTTATATTAATATTCTATTATTTTGAGAACAAATATTTTTATGTAATATTTCTTGATCATTTCAATTAAATTTTTATATTTATATTAATCTATTTTAGGGACCATCAGGTTTTAAAAACATGTCCTCAAGGAGGTATTCATTTCAAAATTATTTTTCAAGGTAAACCTTTTACAATTAATGAAAAAAGATCTAAACCAATGAATGTTATTGCAGACAGACAAAGGGAAGGGGTGAAATGAAATATCAGCTCAAAATAGTCTAAAGAATTGACCAACTGATCAAAAAGATATACAGAAATCACCTTTACCCCACCCATTCTATATCCTCATTTACTATCACTAATGGTTTATATGGATACAAATTTAAAAAATGGTCATAATCAAAAAGTTTATTTTGAAGAAAATATATATAGAGAAGAAGTTCAAGAATTCATTGATGATGATAATGTAATAATAATCATTAACTTTTGTTAGATACAAGACTTAGTTGTAAATGTATACATGAGGAAGGTTTTCATTATTTTATTTTCCAAAAGAAGATATAATATGTTAGATATGAATAAATTCATTTCATATTTTTGGTAGGCGTATATATCAAAAAAAATAAAGGGATTTTCCCATGAAAAAAAATTTCAACTCGTTTTTCCATAAATATCTTCTAGAGAACAACAAAAATTTTACTCCAAAAAAGAGGATTATATAGTGGTAGGCCTATTAAAATCATTTGAAAAAAAACATTATGAATAAAAAACTCTTCTTTATGCCAATGATGTAGGGTTAAAACTGTACTATTTAATCATATCAAATATATTTTCTTTTCTTTCATTACATATTCCTTTTGTATTTTTAGGAAACATTGGATGCTCATTATGTTCAAATTTTGATAATCATAATATATATTTCTTGGAGTTAATGCATGGATATCAGAGAAACCGACCACACGAGACAGAATTTTTCAATTTCTAAAACACTAAATATAAATTTTTTGAATTAAACATCTATTAATGTAATTGAAATTATGTTTTAATGAGGATTCTGTTATGATATGAAGGTGTGTCGAAATCATTAAAAATAAGGAATGAGGCCTCGGGCTATGCACGAGGAATATGGAAAGTACTATGAATAGACAAGTATCTGGGTATATGTAATTATATTTCATTATCAAAACACATCTGAAAAAATTACTTATTTTATTCAATGATTTTGTAGTGTCTAAAAACAAAATTAAAAATATTGTTGTTATTATGGTTGTAAATTTCTGATATAGATCATATTCCATCTACAAACAAGCAACCTTGGATAGGTATTTTCAAATAAAATTACTATTCCATTTAAAATATTTATTAATCCATTGAGTATATTTTTTTTCATTAGTACTATTACTATTGGGAAGACACATATTCACAAGACAATATAGATTTTCTTAGAAACAAATGGGTTATATGCCTAATGAATGAATGTACACACATATCATGATGATGTCACTTTCAAATAAGTAGTTCATTATTTAATATTTAATTTTAATTTAGTTTGTTTAGTATTACTCATATAACTGTTTTTTCTTATACAATTGGATTCCTTTGTTCAAGTCGGGGTGGTTTGTTCGACGATTCTCATGCTCGTGAGAGATGTGACTTCAAAGTTGCAACTCAAAATTGAATGAGAATATAATGTTTTTAATATACTATGTTATCCTCATAATATTATATATTTCTTTTGTGAATTAACATAATATGAGTTCTTAATTTTTTTAAATGGTCATTATTTTATTGAAATTTTTTAAATTAATTTCATTATCATTTTTACCTAAAACATATTTTGTTTTTAATATATCTTTATGCTTTCCATTTATTCTCTTTATTGATCTGCCCATATTGTATAGAGTCAATTTTATTTTTCAGAAAAACCATTCTCATTGAAATACATAAGATTATATGAAGCTCATGTTCTCATTATGGTGACTTCTCGTGATATAAAGGGCACATTATCTTCCTCCACTCTCCTGGATTCACACAATGAGAATTATTTTTCCGCTAGGAAAATCAAGTCAATATAAAGTGTTTCTAGTTTGATAAATAAAGGAAATGAAAAATATGATTACATTGGATGGTAAGGTTTGTTTCCACACATTGGGATGTGTAGCATTCAATCTCACCTCAATATCAAACATAGTTTGTCTGATATGACTCCATGTGCTTCTTTTTATTTAAAATTGACACACACTTTTGTAAAAATGAAAACTAAATAACTCTAAACTAAAAACAACCTATTAATATTGTTTGAAAATATTACGAAAATGGTCTATATGTTATCTGTGACATGCAGGAATCATCCTCACCTAATCTAATACACGATGTGCCCATTATAACTCAATATGTCTCTTTTTTATTTAAATTTGACATTAAATTTAGTAAAAAGAACAATTGGAATACTAAAAACAGATAAAATGAATTCGTTTTGTTTTGATACATTAGGAAGAAGATATAAAATAAATTTATGATGTGTAGGAATAAACCACACCTCAATATGATGAACAATGTTACCGGCATAACTCAAAGTCTCTCTTTTTATTTAAAATTCACATTAATTTTTGGAATAAGAACAAATGACATGTTGAAAAATAAGAAAATGAATTCATATTGTTTGGATACAATACTAAAAAATATATATGCATATGTTTTTTTGTGCATTAATAAATCACACCTTAGTCTGATGCATGATGTGACTGATATGACTAAAAGTGTTTGTTATTAGTTTAAAATTTACATTTTGGTTCAAAACATGTCATTGACTGAAAACTAAGAAAATGTGCTCCAATTGTGTTGATAATTCAGTAAAATGATTAATAAGTCTTTGTGTCATGTATGAATCAATATCATGTCATAACAACACAATATGTGGCATGTATGACCCAAAATTCATGTTTCAAGTTTGAAATAACATTTTAGTGACAAAACACATCTAGCATACAAAAAAATGATAAAATATATTTGGATTGTTTTGATACTTTAATAAATTGATATATGTGTCATTTATGATGTGTATAAGTCAACAACACCTCAATAAGTCAATTTATGTGACTGGTAAAGCTCTATGTGTGCATTTTTATTTAAAATTGACATTAATTTTAGTAAAATTCACAAGTGACATAATGAAAACCCTGAAAACACATTCATTTTTTTAATTTAAGATAGTGATACTAGAGTCATTTTTAATGTGTATGATTACACCACACCTCAATCTAATGCAAAGTTTGATTAGTATGAAAAAAGTGTCTTTTATCGATTTAAATTGAAATTTTTGTTCAAAACATGTCACTCACCAAAATCAAGAAAACACGGTTTGACTTTCTCTAAAATTTAGGAAATTGAATCATATGTACTTTTTGATGTGTATGAGGTTATCTCATTTAAATTGATGCATTATGTGACCAGTAGGACTCAAAATGTATCTTTCCAGATTGAAATGACATTCTAGAATAACACACAACTGGCTTACAAAAAACTAAACAAACACATTTAGATTGTTTTTATATGTTATGAAAATTATCCATGAGTTTTTTTATTTGAAAGAGTCAAATAGAACTACAATATGATGCACGATGTGACCAGTATGACACCATGTGTTACTTTTTATTTAAAATTCCCATTTATTTTAGTAAAAAGAAGAAATGACATAGTAAAAATAAAGAAAAATAATTCATATTTTTTTTGATACCTTAATAAAATAATACACGAGTCATTTTTAACATTTAGAATTTATCTCCACCTCAATATGATGCAAAATGTTACAGTTATGATAGAAAGTGTCCATTAATAGTTTAAGATTGACATTTTAGTCTAAAATGCGTCAATCATTGGAAATCTAGAAAACATACTTTGATTTTCTTGATAATTTATGAAATTAATTAATAAGTCCTTTTTGAAGTGTATGAACTAGTATCACATAAAATTGATTCACAATATGAAATGTATGACTCAAAATGTGTGTTTCTAGTTTGAAATGTCATTATAGTAAAAACCCCTAATTTCCATATTGAAAACCAACCAAATGCATTCGTATTATTTGGATAATTTTGAGAAATTACCCATGGGTGATTTCTTATGTTTAGGATTCATCTTCACTACAATAAGATGAATTATTTGGCCATTATGACTCTAAGTGTGACTTTTTAGTTTATATTGAAATTTATTTTAGTAAAAGGAACAAGTGACATACTCAAAAATGTGAAACCAAATTTTTCTTGTTATGATACTTTTGGATAATGATACATGGGGCATTTTTTTGTGTAGCAATAAATCCATTCATAATATGATTCATGATGTGACTGTTACATATAAATGTTCCCATTATCAGTTTAAAAATGAAATGTTAGTTCAGAACATGTCACTCCCTAAAAACCCTGAAAACACACTCGTATTCTATTGATAATTTTTGACATATATTAATAATTCCATTATAATGTGTATAAATAAGTCTCACATCAAACTAACTCACAATGTGACTAGTATGACTCAAAATGTGTGTTTCCATTTTGAAATGACATTTTATTAAAAACACCCAACTTGCATTTATAAACTAGCCAAACACATTCCAATTATTTCAATACATTTGGAAAAATATCCATGAGAGATTTAAAATGTGCAGCAGTCAACCATACCACAATACGACACATGGTGTGACCAGTATGACTCCAAGTGTGTCTTTTTATTTAAAAACATCCTTAATTTATTAAAAATATCGAATGACATACTATAATCTAAGAAAAAATAATTAGATTATTTTGATACATTAGAAAAATGATCCATGAGTCATTTTTGATGTTTAGGATTCAACCCCACCACAAACTGTTTCACGTTTTGACCAGTATGACTAAAAGTGTATGTTATCAGTTTAAAATTGACATTTTTGTTCAAAATGTTCCACTCACTAAAAACCAAGAAAACGGTCATTTATTTTCTTCATAATTTGGGAAATAAAATCATATTTCTTTTTTTTATGTATACGAAGGAGTCTCATGTCAAACTGATGCATGATGCAACCAGTATGACTCAAATTATGTGTTTCCAGTTGGAAATGACATTTTAGTAAGAAAACACAACTACAATACAGAAAACCAAAAAAATGCATTCATATTTTTGTTCATACGTTAGTAAAATTAACAATGAGTAATGTTTTGACATGTAAGAGTAAATGAAACCTCAATAAGATGCATGGTGTGATAGCTATTATTCCAAGTGTGCCTCTTTATTTAAAATTGTCATTTATTTAAGTAAAAAACAACTAGTGACATACTGAAAAATAATGAAACAAATTCAAATTGATTTTCAACATTGGGAAAATCATACATGAGTCTATTTCGAAATATAGAAATAAAACACAACTCAATAAGATGAATTGTGTGACTAATATGACTAAAATTTCCTATTATTATCTTAAAATTGAAATTTTTGTTATAGTCATGTCATTTACTAAAAACTAAGAAAATTAGTATCAGTTATCTTGATAAATTGTGAAATTGATTCATTAATCTTTTGTGACATGTATGAGGAAGTCTCAAGTTAAACCAAAACATGATATGACTAGTATGACTCCAAATGTATGTTTCCTATTTGAAATGAAATTTTTGTAAACAAAAACTCAACTATCATACTCAAAATTAACCAAACACATTTGGATTTTTTTTATACATTAATAAAAAGAACCATGAGTCATTTTTGAAGAGTAAGAATCACCCCCACCTCTATCTGACACATGTTGTGACCGGTATAACTCCAAATGTATCTTCTCTATTAAATATTGACATTTTATTAATGTCATCATTCATATTAAGGATGAATTTATTTCATTATAGTATTACTAACATAATACATGTTTTCATATATATGCGGAATCTTTTTATCAAGTTGAGATGATTAATTAGTAAGCTGATACCATTGGAAATCATTTTTTAGAGGGGATCACGGGAGACAAAAGAAAAAACATTATTGTTTTCAAATGTTTGTTAGATAATTGTGAATGTAATTATATGAAACAATGTTTGAAATGTATATAATATAATTTTATATACCATTGGAGGAATTTTTTATATTCATGCTATCATATTAAATATATATATATCCTTGTTTGATATTACAACTTATTGTTGGGTGTGTTGTTGTATTAATAGAAAATTTCAACCAACTAATCCTTTATCAGTGCTAAAAATAGTGATGATAATGGATGGCCATTATAAGAACCAAAATAGTGCTAATAAAAGGGGTCCTTTTTCAACACTATGATTAATGGTGCTTTTTTAGTGCTTTTAAAGGCCACTTTGCAGACTGTTTAAGGGTATACAAGTAGTAGTGAATCCTCAAGAACAAAACACATCAATTTTCTCATTTTAATGTTTCCAAGCCTACATTTCAATAGTTAAGGAATGTGTCAACCAATAGGAAAACCAACATTATTTTCCAATAATTTTCTTATGAAACCCTCACAACTACATCATCATCCTCTAGAACATTCAAAATATCTACATCTCCACTATCTTCATGGTCTCACTACAACCCAAATCATACAAATAATGGAATCAGATTCCTAATTATCCAATAAGTGGATATATATAAGTTATAAGATATAAAAGATGCTATAAGAAAACATGCACATTTTGGTACACTACATCTCCAATCTTCATCCACCCATTCTTCTCAACATGCCAGAAAAAATCCCACACATATCATGAACTGTAGAACTTCAATAGTCAAAGTGCTATATCATATCTATCTTTTTACATATAATGAAAATAATAAACACCATAGTTCTAGAAACTAATATAATATTAAGATGATCTGATGTTTCCTATAGTATAAAATGGCTCAACATATTTATCTAACTCACAACCATGATTTCCAACATAAAAAATTTGAAGTTAAAATAAAAATTATTGTCTTAAAAGAATCCTTAAGAAATCACTGACATCCTAAAAGACACTTATGAAATTATCAGAGATATAAACCCTCTGTATTTTGGTGCAACAAGACTTACTAAGAAAATACATTTTCATGTTATAGAACAAACGTTAGTAGGCACAACACAACATGACCCTACACATCACATAGTATTTTCACTTCCATACAAGCCATTTTAGGACATCACAAAGGGGGCTCTGATCCCTCACAATTTCCTTATGAATATTATTTATGTTTCTAAAAAAATTATAACACTTATGGGGACATTTACAACTCATCATCTTTCTATAATCATCAAATAATATATTTAGATATGAATGAACTGATTTATAGGAATTTACAATTCCTAGAATTTGATTATTATTGGAATGAAGTTATGTTGCATCATTTCTATGCAATGAAGGCCAAGGGATAGAATCCTAGCAATGATCCTCATGCACTTAATTGACCTCTAAGATTCGATGATGGTATTCTTGGTGATAGAATGAGAGTATCGACATTTTTTATTATTATTTTAACTTTAATAAAATTCTTAAGTAGAAATTTATTGTTCTTGTCTATCAATATTGGGAGTAAAGAGGATGTGTTGGAGGAGTTCTCTTTAAAAAGATATAAAATTTCAAGAACAATATTTGATGGAGATAAATATCTAAGGGGTGAAATAATTTTGGACAGTACTTTAAACCCAGAAAGTGATATATGAATAAAATATAATATATATATCTTGTGTTTTAAAATATAAAATTTTCTATAAGGGAGATTCTGACCATAGAAAAATCACTAATAAATGATTAAATTAACATTATAATTGTCAGATTCAAAAAATATACTATGATGTTGATGGAATGGAATCCATGTCCAATGAATTTTGTTTCTAATGAAACATAATTGAAATGTATTAAGAAAGATTATATTTCATGTTAAATTTATATGTAATTTAAATATATAATAAGAAAGAATTCATTGGTCCTGAAATATTTCTTCAAAGAAAATTTTGATATTCTAAATCCATTTTGTTCTGCAGTCAATGTGCTGGTAGGATCCATGTGTATAACCCCTTAAGCGGTGATCCACATATATATATATTTAATCTTTTAACAATGTCAATTCTTTGTTGGGTGATAGTGTGGTGGATAAATCCACGTTCGGTTTTTTATTTGATTGTTATGAAGACATCATCGTGATCGAAGAATCATTATTTTACTCTTATTTCGGAAGAGGTAGTGGAGGGTGGATAATTTATTGGGCTTGAGAGATGAAACTATATAGAATTATTCATTCTTTAGATATAGACCTATTTTTTTGGTGCACAAGGATTATCTAATAATTGATCAACTCTAGCATGATATATATAGTTGTCTAATTATAGAGTTATGGTCTAGGTTAAAATATTATATAGTTTCATAAAGGCCCCCAATGATATATTAAACCTTTAAATTTTCCCATGTTATGTAATAACAATATTATTATTATTATTGTATCATGGAGTGCACTAAATAACACAATGATTAAAATTTGTCATCTTCTAAATTGAAATTTATATTCGAACACATAGTGGTCCTCGTCCCCCATGGAATTTTTTAAATACATAAATAAATAGCAGTATTAAATATTTATTGAATAAGTAATTAAATAAATATTATATATCGACATAGTGAACAATCATCTTAATAATAAATATGTATTTAATTTATGCTATTGAAAAAATCCTCACTAAAAGTATTCCTCACAATTAAGAACCATATTTAATCCAATAATGAAATTTCAATTGAATTTATGTTATATCAACAAAAACAATTAATGTGTGAACTCTTGGATTTACATCATTAGGTAATGGAGGGATTTACAAATGTCAAAAATTACTGTCTAAAAATTGTTCAAGTCACCCAAGGGGAAGATGTTAATGATGCAATGACAAAAATCACATATGAGTTCAAAATATGTTATATAATCCCTTTGTCTCGATATATCATCATGTAGGGTGCATACATGTGACATCAACCTTAATTCATGAAATATCATTCATAATTATCCTAAATGAACTTGTCTTCATTAATATGGACATGGATTTTATTTTTATGGTTATATTCAATTCAAAGAAAAATGATATCCTCTACCATAAATGGAAGCTACAAATTCTTCCTTTACTAATTCGTTAATAATGTACCGATCCTAACATTCCCAACATATCCTACATATCGTGAACATAGTGCATCGTGATTTTTATCAACACATATATGTTCAAAAGTCATGATATGTATTAATAGTACTCTTAATGTATAATCATAATTATATACACTTGTATATAAGAATTCTAATGAAACATAAACATGGATAATTCTTATCGGTAGGTATATCCTCATAATCTTTTTTCTATGATAATACCAACTGATATCTTCATGAGACGAAACCTCATCCTCTTAAAATATCTCAAATTTTATAGTTGGAAAACTATTTTCCTATTCATTTTTTTCATCATGACTGTAATTAAAAAACTATTTAAGAGATATCATGGAAAAAATCAAGGTTCTCATCATAAAAAAAATTACTATAATATATTTTTTTGTGAAAAATACCCTACAAAAGTATCACATTAAACTATTCTATAATAATGATTAATATGTAATAATATTTATTTAATATTTAATTATTTTGTTATAAATGGTAATCAAGACTAAAACATTTTTAGTCTAGGACACCAACTCCAAAAAACATTCACTTAGTCTATAGTAAACTACTAATGATTTTTAGTCCACTAGATATCACATGAAGATAATGTTCTTATTTAGGAATGGTATTTATTAATGGATCCACCACATATTCTAACATAGAAATTCTATATAGTAAAACATCACATCTTTTTGAAAAATCACTAAAGATATGATACTTTCTAATAATGCACTTCATCCACTGGTGTGACTTGGGTTCTTTGGAGAGATCCATCATTGCAGTACTATATAAGTAACCTATAATAGGGTCTTTAATTTTTGTAAGAACATCTAGATATTGGATAAAATTGTGTATCCAAACTAATTCTTTAGCTAAATCAGTAACTGATATGTACTCTGACTCCACAATAGAATTGGAATCCACAAATTTCTATACAGTCTCCCAACTCATGACCCCTCCTTTTATGGTAAATACATATCCAAAATACGACTTCATATCATTTTGATCCATTTGGAATGTTGAATATGAATATTTATGAATTAATATCACTTCATCCAATCAATATACCAATAATATATTCATAGTTCACCTCAGATACCTAAGGATAATTCCAATAGACATGTAATGGTAGTCTCTGGGATTTTTCTAATATCTACCCACCACACATAATATATATGGGACATTTATCATGGTACACACCATGATATACATGACTAACCTAATTACTGATTCATATGTAATCCTTTCCATTCTCTATCACTACTAATGTGTATGAGGGAACATTTTCTTGGAAAGATAAATACCAACTGATATAGGTAATACCCCCCCCCCTCTTAGAATGTTCAATAATAAACTTCTTCAATATCATTTCAATATAATTACCTTGACTCGGACTGAGCTACCTCTTAAATCTATCATGATGATTTTATTTTTCCCATGGATGTTTATAAATTTAAGAAAACTTAGTTATTGAATTTAAGATATCTATTATTCTGTCACATAGATAAGGCTGCATGAGTTTCTCATAGGGAGGTGTATTTATTTTAACTATTTTTATGAGATAATTGTTTGAATATTTACATGGAAGATAGATGGTTTTTTCGAAAATTAAAATATAATATTTTATGTCTTATCTATTTCAGAAAAAGGAAACAATGAAGGATTTAAATGATTATAAAGCTGATGGATATTAGTTGTTAGAGGTTTCCTGAAGATATAGTCCAATGAGATCAATAGGAAAGGGGTCACCATATTTGCAGTAGCTCATGTGGCTCATACACAATGTAGAATGTGGTATCTAAAGTTGATATATGATATAAAGTTATGAGATAACTAATTGGAGAAATGTATCAAAAGTCTTATTGATTATAGTGATCAAGGGATGTGTACCAGTTGATGATCAATTTCTCTCCCATGATGGTGATATCATGGGAGAGAAAAATCCATATGAGGTCGCAAGATAGTGCAATGATGAAAACTGTTCGGATAAATATGCATAGGGCAGTGGTGTTTGGTCAATAGAATGATGATTTTTCAAAATATTGATCATTATGAATTGTATTTTGGCCGAGTTGATTTTCATAGAGAATAAAAAGTCATATCCGGGTGTGTTTTTCACAATGGTTTTTCTATGATCTATTTAAAATTCATGTTCATATATTACATGTATGTTCACTCTTTGATTTATAGTGTATATTTCAGAATTTCCACACGGTATGTTAATCATATGTATCAAAGTGTTTTTACACATTAAAAATCCTTCATGATGATTTATTTGATTTTTTATTCAGTAATATTTCACTCCCATTATTAAATAGGATTACTCACATATTGTTTTAGAATGTATTTTCTTTCCATGATTAGGGTTCTCCCACAACAAATGGAATTAGAGTTCATGGTTCGGGATTTAAATTTTTCAAGGAAATTTTTGAATATTTCAAGAGAATGAAGTATACATATGTGATTCAGGATAAAATTTGGAATCTAAAGTAGTATATGATATGAGTTTGAATCATTAAACCTAGTTAGTTTCTTTATAACATGTGAATCTTGAATAAGGAATTGAAAATTAATGGTCAAGGTGATACAATAGCAATCATAGATTTTTAGAAGTGAGAGATTTTTTTATTCAGTTGGTGCTCTTGGTTGGGTGATTATCATGATTATGGGGAAGCATGATATTTTTTGTTTCAGTCATTTTTTATAGGACAGTTTATATTTATATATGTTAAATATTTTGGCATTTGGAAATACTTTTCATGGGTATATCTCTAGTTGTATGCATAGTTTCAAAAGGGTGTCATCATATTTCTTGTAGAGGATGATGGTTAGTGTGATTACAAAAAGATTATTGTACTAATGATTTTTTATAGTATATATATTGGTGTTCTAAAGGGTGATATTTATTTTCTTTATCCCATGGAAGTTTATAAATTTTAAATAAGATATTTTATAAATTTAATATATATTTTACCATATCACATAGATAATAATTCCTGTTTTTCTCATGGGGGGATATTATATATATATATATATATATCAGTTGGTGTTTGATTCATAACATGGAAGATACTTGGTTTTTTGGGAATTTATGATAAAATTTATTATATCTTATCTTTATTTCAAAAAGGAAATAGTGACGGATTTTAAAAGATATGAAAATGGTATAGATAATCGATTAGAGAGCTTATTAAGATATATTCCACTAAGATCAATAGGAACGGGGTGTCCCCAATTTTAGTAGCATGTGTGGCTCATCGAAAATTGATAAATAGGCATAGATTGTTGATCTATGATATAGAACAATGAGATATTTCACCACATACAAGTATCAAAAGTCATATTTATTGTGGTGATGTGGAAACATAACCCCGTTCATGAATGGTTGTACATCATGATTATGGGATCATGAGTGATTAAAAATATTTAGGTGTCACAAGAATGTGTGAGTTTAAAAATTGTTCTAATAAATATTCTTGAGTTAGTGGGGTTTCATCAATAGAAGGGTGAAATTTTATTGAAAATGGATCATTGTGCATTGTTTTTTGACCGAGATGATTTTCAAAGGGAAGACCAAGGATTATTGGGGTGCAATTTAAAAAAAATGTTTTCATATAAGCTCATTTTAATTCATTTTCCTTCATTACATGGATTTTTTACTCTCTAATTCAAAGTGTATATTTCATAATATTCCAATGGTTTTATAATTATTTGCATCAGAGGGGTTTTTCCACCTAAAAAATATGATGTGTTGATTTATTTCATTTGTTTTCTTTATGATTTAACTTCCATTATTTTATTAGATTTATCAAAAACAATCAAACTCACTTTTCATCATGGGATCATGATTCTCCTCTAACACATGATGTATCTTGATCCTTAGTAACTATTCAACTTCTCCATAGATAATTAAGTATAGTTTTTGTATCCATCTAATGGTGGTCTCTATGTGTTTTATAATACCTGACAACATCACTTAATGTGTAAGTGAAATATTTTCTAGAACACAAAATTCCACACATAACTAACCTATTTAGTAAAACATATGAAATCCTTTCCATTCTATATATCTCCTCATGTGTTCAAGGACACATATTCTTGGATAGATGAATACCTTATGAGGTTGGACATAATCCCATCTTTGATTTTTCCTTATAGAACATCCTTATTATACTATTAATATATTTACCCTAGCATAGATTGAAATTACTCTCAAATCTATAATAATGGATCTTTATCTCTAGAGAATATACAGATTCACCTATGTCATACATTGAAATAGTGTATTTAACCATGTCTTAGTAGAATGTAAGACAGGTTTCTCATTTCCAATAAAAAAAATTTTATCGACACATACTATTAACAAAATTACCAAACTCCCATTGAATCGTTTATAGACACATGCTTCACATTCTTTTATTATGAAACCAAATTCCATTATGGTAACATCAAAATTAATATTACATGGCATGGATTGTTATTTTAATCGTTAAATTGATGTCCATGAATTTAATACAATATTTTCATCAACTAGAGTCATAAAAACATTGGGATTTTACATATAGAAATATTCTTGAAGGTTTCTATTATTGAAGTTAATTTTGATAATCATATTCCAAATCTGATAGACATACTATGAATCCATGGAAACTATAATTTTCATGGATTCAAACATAATGACTGGTGAAATAAATCATGGTAGTCAATTCATTATCATTGTGCATAAAAATTTTAAAGCAGTCATGATTTAAAGGTATTTAATTGACCATCCATGCCATGTTTCTTCTTTAATACACATTTATATCCAATAGGATTTTCATCAACTAGAGGGTACACCAAAATCATGACTTGGTTTTTGTACATGGAATCTATTTTAGAATTCATTGATTATTTCTATTTGGTTGCAACGATACTGCATAACGATTCCTTATAGGTTAAAGGATCATTTTATTATAATAAAAATGAGTCACCAGCATCAGTGACTAAATGAAATTATCTTTCATTTACCCTAACCGCTTATAATATTATGTATTATCTTTGTATCTAGAACAATTTCTCCCACAAGGCTCAATAAAATTTGTTCTTTTACCAAATCATCTATATTTTTTTAATGGTTGGGGCCGAAGCCTCATTTATTATTAAATCAAATCAATGACTTCTTTAACTGGGTAGAGGGAGACCCATTACATAACCTGAAGGCCCAGTGGGCATTTAGCCCATGACATGGCCCGTAGGCCCATTTGTTTGGCCCAAATCCCATTCTATGAATATTACTGCTATAGTACATGCGCTGCTATAGTACTGCACAGTACCCACCACTGCTACAGTACTCTTCCGCTGCTATAGTGACATTCTGCCTCTATAGTGCCCGTCGTTGCTACAGTTCTGCTGCTGCTACATTATTGCTACATTAAAGATACAGTACCTGTGCCCAATGGGTTTTGAACCCCCCTCTTTCCACAATTATATTTTATATGTTGGGTCATTTATGTAATATTTCCTTGTTTCATTGGGGTATCTTTTAGAGACATAGTTTGTTCTTTGGGGTGAATGATTGTTTCCTAAAAAGGATTCAACAATTTCTTCTCATCTCTTCACATGTAATTTTAACAATACATGTTTCAATACACTCCATAATTGGTATGTAATACCATATTCCACTTTTTTTGGTACTTGTATTAGTTTTTAGGACACTATATATAATCCATATCCCCAAAATGATACTGGATGGTTTATAGGACTCGTAATTGACCTCACAAATACCATCAAGATGTAGTTACTCTGATCACATAAATCATTCTACTTTGGTGTATATGGATTAATTTGGAGAATTTTTATATGAATTATTCACTTTCATGAAGTATTTTTCTAGAAACCCCAAATGTTTTCATTAAAAATTTAACATGTTACAACAATTAAATACCGCGTAGATGAAAAAAAAAATCATGTCAGATCTGTAGTTTGTTCCAACTGAGAAGGTACCCCATAATCCTAAATCAATCCCAGGATCAAATCTTGGGGGAAACCATTTATCATGGGTTTTTTGATGTTCTATGGGGACTTTGGTCCACTAACAGTGTCAATGGAACCCATTTTGGGAAGTAACATGGCATTGGTTTGATGTTCATAGGGTCTTCTATGGTGAATATCAGGGGGGTCATTAAAAATAGATGGCGAGAGGATGAATCAGAATAGGCATCAGTAGCACTTGAGGATAGATGGAGGGAGGCTTCTTGGTGGAATTGTCTCACTAAGACATTATCTACACGACTTCAATGGGTCTTTAATGGAAAATATTGGGGGGAGTTTCGACGATGGATGATATGGGGGAGACTCATAAGAGTCATAAATGCCACATATGGAGGGTGGGTGAGAGGTTTATATGAAATTATGGATCCTTTCTAAGACATGTTGTTAACGGTATTGAAAGATGATTATCAACAGAAAAAGGGGAAGAAAAAAGGGGTCAATTGCATAGTTATAGTCTAAGATGCGGTCAGGGTAGGAAGATACCACCTTCAATGAAATAATATTTAGATAAATGAGAGTTTATGGATTTTTCCTCATTACCAAGACCATGAAATCATGTATACGGATTTCTTTCTGATAATCAATGCATGTCTAACACTATAGAGAAAACATTAGCATCAACTGGGTAGGGGTTTATATTTGGTGTTTTGTATTTTGGTCTTCAATTTCCATGTGCCATGACCACATGACTATTTAGGGACTAAAATGGAAATGTATAAAGACATAGTTTCTATGGGTCTATGGACTATATAAAAGTTAATCCCTCAACCATTAAAAGTGTATTATCAAAAAATAAAAATAAAAAATAAAAAGAAATTTCAGATCTAGCAAACATAAATTCGATTGTGTATGATAAAGATCAAGAAATTATTCTTTTAATTTTTTTATAAACTATACAACACATTAGCCTAGACAATAATATATATTCATGTATCTTTAACCATATAAGAGGTTAAATATTCTCTTCTATCTACGGAATTAATTTCTAAACCAATAGTTATAGGTGAGGTATAGTGTCTTTGAACAAGTGGTGGACCATAATTTTGGGGTAAAAATAAATATTACAATAAGGATAAGGGATTGAAAAATAAAATAACCAAGACACGGTCTATGTCTAGGGAATGTAAATTTTTTTCTTCCAATATTGTAAGATTAGACACACTAACTGGGAGTGTAAAAAGACAAAACAATATCATGAAACTAAACAACTTTCTCACCAGTTCTTTCTATTGGATTATGATATGACACTAATAAAGTGTTATATGTTTCCATACATACACGCATTCATTAGTAGTTCTTGGACATAGGATGATCATTCCTTTTATATCCAGTTAGGGAGTCCCTCCTTGATTTGGTATAAAGGTTAGAAAGAAATATTATTTTAGGAAATAATAGGGGGTATAACTTCATGGGAAGAGGTTCAAATTTAATTGAACTAGATGGAAACTACATCATTACACTGTTAGATGTTATGTGGGATTTTAACCTACATAAAATGATGGGTTCTATAGTAATTATTGATGAAAAAGTATTAAATGTTATGTTTGAATAATGTTTCCTTAAGATCTACAAAGTCCCTTGAACTATTATTATGGGTTCTGTTGTTAATGGGATATATATTGAATGAGAGGAAACATTATTGACTTTTTGGTAGTGTGTATAAAACTAATACTAATAATTCTCTGTTATGATATTTCATATTTTGGAATGTAATCTCTAAGGGTATTAAGGAACTTAGTAAACAATGTTCGATGACGTTACACATATTAACCTACCATTTTTTGATGATTGGGTAAGGGATAAAGCTAAGAGATCCTATTTTAATAGGTGTACATTAAAAGTTGGATTTACTAAAGAATACATACACTATGATCTATGGGGACCTTCTAGGACCACCTCACATGGTGGTGGATTAAATTTTGTTTTCTTTATTGATGGATTATTGTGAAATGTTTCAATTTACATACTCATGAATAAATATGATGTTTTTGATACCTTTAAAAACATGAAAATCCATGTAGAATATCAGGTTTCTATGAAAATTAAAAATATGAGAACTGATAATGTATTAGAATATCTATGTAAAGAATAAATAAAATTTTTTCAATCTGAGGGAATTGTAAGACACCATACTTTTATGTATTCCCATTACAAAACTATCTTACTAAAATATTGAATAAAACAATTCTTTAGAGAGTCCAACGTATGCTAGCATGCTTGAGTCTCCATAAATACATTTTGTTAGAGGATTCCTCTATTGAAATTTATTTAATAAATATATTTTAATCCTATACTAATAATTTTAATTCCATAAAACTGTAATCGAATAACAAACTACCCTATTATAGTCACCTAATAGTTTTTAGATCCACTTTATATTCACATTTTAATACTAATAAGATTGAACCTAGATCCCATAAGTAAATTTTTGTGGTATATACCTAGGGTTTCAAATGTTATAAACTATAGGTTAATAAATTTGGTTAACCAAAATTATTAATTAGTAGAGATGTGTTGTTTCATGAGTCTCATTATCATAAATCAAAATCTGTCACAACTAACAGCGATGATGTAACCATTGGTAAGGACACTGAAATCGAACCATCAACCCAATTTGAGGCTATAGTACAACCTAATCCACCTAATCCTCATCCTGTGATCCTATCTATATTGAGGTCTAGTTTTAATTTGGATTTAGATAAAGAAACTTCATCTGATAATATTGATTACCAGTTACCTCATGATAGATTTATGTGGGTACCTAGACCTCCTAGTTGGTTTAACCAATATTTTATGGCTTATTATTCCTTTCATACTTCTTATGATCTTATTGGTGATAATACTAAGAATTACAAGTATGTCTTTAATGGAAGTGATTGAAAATAAGAGATCTTCTCCCTGGATGAAGAAATGCACTGCATAATAAAAATAACACTTGTTCTATCATAGATAAACCAACAAATGATAATGTAATTGGAAGTAAGATTATTTACAAATGAATGGAGGATATAAATGTTGAAAAATAAATTAAATTTAATGATATATTATCCACCAATATATTCCTTCAGAGAGAATTAATAAACTATTTTTATTTTCTAATCAATTTTTTAGAACTCTCATATATGATTGCTGCTTTATTTTTCTACTTATAATGACCTTCAAAATGATAAAATAGATTTGAAAACTCCCATAATTTATGGTAAAATCAATAATAAACAATACATGAATCATATTTATGGTTATTCTATGGAATTAAAATTATACTATATTTTCCTTTTAAATAAATCATTTTATGGTTAAAAATATGGCTCTAGGTATTGGTATAGAAAAGTTAATTATTTTATGATTAATAGCCATTTTGTTAAGAGATAATATGATGGTTGGGTTTATTTCAAGTATAGAAATAAAATTCTTTACCTTATGTTGTATTTTGATTTTATTCTTTTTATATGAAATCACATGAAACTTATTACTAATATTAAATTTCAATTGAAATGTATTTTAGAAATTAAGGACTTAGGGGTAACATATATATTCTTGGTGTAAACCCCATTAGTGAGAAATGAAATAAATTTTTTTTATCTCAAAAATGGTTTTCTTATAAATTTTCTCAAAACATAACTTCATGAATATATTAAACATTTTTGTGTAACTTTGGGAAAATATTTTAATATTTCATTCACTCAATCACAGACTGATGCTGCTGATATTGAGCTTATGTCTACAATTCCCTATTTCAAAATATTTTGTAGCATTATGCATTTAGTGATTTTTACTAAACATGATATATATTATACAATATTTACCCATATAAAATTTATGGTCAATCCAGGTAAGACACATTGGCATGCCCAGATCTACTTTCTAGGATATTTTTCATGTATTTCTAATTTTAATGTATATTATGATAAATATTTTGATGTTTTTTAAATAATCAACTGATATGTTGGTGCTTACTATTAAATAAAATACTGAAACTTTAAAATCATAAACTATGTATATTATCACTTATTGGAGAATCTCTATATCCATGAAAAGTAATATAAATTCTATGGTTTATCCTTTACCACATAATCAAAATAAATTTCATTGATTGTCATTGTTCAAGAAACCTCATAGAACTAGTGTTTGTCTACTGAACTCAAAAATTATGATATTTTTATTACAATGTAAAATTATTGTCAATATAATATTCAATTATCCCGAAATTTATCCTTCCATGTTTAATCCAAAACCATAGATATATGATTACATTTTATTTGAGATGTTTTTTAATATGGAACTGTATCTTTTATTAAGATACATACCGATAATAATCCATTTAATAGATTGACTAAAGTCATGGTACTATCTAAATTCATATATCGTTTAGATAAAATGAAGTTAGTTACAGATCAATAACCTTCAGAATAAGATCATCACCAATTTCAATTGAGAATGGTATAGATTTTGGAAATTTCTGGTTTCCTATTTTTTTCATATTGAAATTAAATCTTTTATTATTCTTATCTTAATTATTAAGGTGTATGATTGAGAAAATATTTTGGGTTTTATTATTATAATTCTCATATCAAAATGTTCAGATAATTCCTCTTTTATGGTTTTCTCAAATTTCCACTAGGGCCATTGTGTTGGGCCACTAGTTTCGGCCTATGTTTTTTTTCATTTGGATAGCCTCATTGTATGGTTGTTTGTCTCTGATACAGATGGATTTATAATATGTTTTTTACTCATTTTTCCTTCCATTTCATTTCATCCCTCCATATATACATTTTGTATTTAGTTCATAATTGGATTTTCTATTTGGCATTGATCTGTCATGATTTTTGGAAGGATTGTCTATTTTGAGGCACATAGGTTGTTATGGGAATTCATCACTCATGATTCATGTTTCTTCTCCTCATTTATAAAATTTATCCATTTTAGTTTTTTTCTCCTTTTATGGTTAGGGAAACCCTAGTTTTTGTGTGTTTTATTTTATCATATATTAATGTTAATTCTTACCACCCTTCGGAGTACATTGTAGGTGTGCTACTTCTAGTGGTGTTTCAACATCCTTTGTTGAAAGAGATGTCTGGATGAGTTCCCGAGTAAAGAGTATTTGATCTCTTAAGAAGATTAATCCTTAAAACCTTTATGAGCATAAAAATATCTATATCGGATTCCCAATGATATCCTGAAGAGAATATGATTCCTACACCTCAGCATTTAATGTTCTAAATTTAACATTCTTGTTTCCCATTTTTATTGCAATTGTTCTCCAAATCATCCGTTGTTATTTCATGATGGTTGAGACTATATATGGTAAATCTAGTTCATTTTAGATTAACAAAAGTTGTTTTTTGGTTGGTTTTGTTGACATAAACATGGGTACAAATAGGATTTAAGAACATCAATTCCTTTCAATCCTTTTATTACATTATTATCTTTATTTCACCTTGAATGTATATTTTCTGTTTGATTCTGTTCTTGTGAATAAAAGACCCAATATTATCCTCTTGTGATCATGAAAACTATGCGTACCAATGTACCTTTTCCAAAAAATCTGAAAAAAGAATTTTTTTATTTTACATATGTTATAAATAATCTGTTCACGGAATGCTAATTTTTTTCAACATGAAATTTATTCCATTCAATATATATCTTCAACATAGCTATATCAGAAAAATATTATTTGATGAAATTTATTCAATGGGAGTGACTAGATTTTGGGGTGATCCTAAAGGTAGGATTCCACCTTTTGGAAAATAACCCTAATTTTAATATTATCATCCTTTAAATCCTTCACCTTGAAATATTCACTATCCTTGGGATAGAGTGTAATCATCTCTATTTCCTTGCACTTTCAATTGAGGGTGGCTGCCAACTTCACCTCCACTATCATTGACTATTGGTTCTTCTCCATCAAAGTCTCTCCATCCACAAACGCGTACTAGTAAACTTTCCCCACCTTGTATAGCTCATCCAACTGACTTTTCATGATATTATTTTCTCACCCACCACCAATTAGTAGAAAATCATAATGACATACATATCATAGAGAGGTGTAGAGATACTTGTTAATGTTTAGTACCATCAATGAACATTGTGAGGTGGATGGAGTTAGGGCCGCAACCCCCCTAAATAGTTTGGATGATGGAAAAGACACTGGGGACCATTTGGGGGAGGATATTATCGACATAATAGGTGAATATCTTGAATATCATAACTGTAGGGATGGAAGTTAATAAATAGCACTGATAAATAAAACACTACTAGATTGTGTAGTTGATCTTAAAACACACTCTAACAGAAAATACATGCAATAATTACAGCACCACCATTAAATACTATATATGGAAAATTAATAATTTAATAGAAATAAAAATTAAATCCCATGTAAAAACACTTTATTTTAGAAATTTCGAACATTGTTCTGTATAACTAAATTTCCATGTACAATTTTTCAAAAACATTGAAAAAAATCAATTATTTCATTATCTTTGTCTCCTGAACCCCTCTAAAAATTCCTGATCCTGGAATTGGTTTTCGAATAAACCACTCATACTTGAGAAAAATAATACACCTGTATAATGAAAAATTTATTATTTTATTAATTCCATAAAGAAATGAATTAAACACAAATATGATACAATACATTAATAAAATTTCAATTTCAAACTAATAACAGACAATTTGTGCCATACCGAGCACAATTTATGTCATATTGATGTGAGACTAATTCTTACGCATCCCAAATGGCATTTGGACTATTCTACTAAAGTATAAAAAAATAACATTTTTTAATTAATTTTGAGTTTTTCACTATTGTTTTTTACAAAAAAGTCAATTTTAACTAAAAAGACACACTTGGAGTCATAGCTGTCACACCGTGCGTCAGATCATGGTGAGGCTAAATGATTCATGTCTAATATTAATTATGGATCATTTTAATAATGTATTATAAAAATATTATTGTGTTTTCTTGGTTTTATTTATGTCATTTTTTTTACTAAAATTTGATTTTAAAATGATAACACACACATTTAGTCATACTAATCAAATCATGTGTTGGTTTCACATGATAATTATTAATATACATTAAAAGTAATGTTGAATTGGGAATATGGCCCATGTAATGGGCTAAATGCCCACTAGGCCTTCAAGCTATGTAACAGGTCTCTCTCTACCCAATTAAAGTGTTATTTGCTTTGATTTAATAATAAATGAGGCTTCAGCCCCATCCATTAAAAAATGAATCATTTTTCTAAATTATAATGTATATATGGGTATTTTCTCTTTGTTTTTATCGAGTGTCACTAGTTTTGAACTAAAATATCACTTCTAAACTGACAATGGACACATCGAATCATATAGGGAACACCATGTATCAGATTGAGGTGTGGATGATTTTCACTCATAAAAAAATATTATGGATAATTTAATTGAATTATCAAAAAAAGTATATTAGCTTCTTAAATTTGAGTATATAACTTTTCTTGTCTACTAAAATGTCAATTTAAAATAAAAAGACACACTTAAAGTCAAACCAGTCACACCATGGGTCTAATTTAGGTGTAGATGACTAATAAACATTAAAAATTACATATGGATCATTGTAATAATGTATTAAAAAAATAAAAAAAATATTCTTTTATGTATATCACATATCTTTTTTACTAAAATGTCATTTTAAATTCAAAAAATATTAACATTGAGTGATATTAGTCACATCGTGTGTCAGTTTTATGTGATACTGATTCTTATAAATCACGAATTAAATATGAATCATTTTTCATAAATTATAAAAAAAAAATAGATCTTGTTATCATATTTTTTAGCGAGTGACACAATTTGAACAAAAATGTAAATTTTAGGCTAATAACATAAACTTTCAGTTATACAGGGCGCATAGTGTATCAGATTGAGATGCAACTAATTCCTAAACATCAAAAATGACTGGTGTATTATTTTCCAAATTTGTCAAAACAATACTATTTTTTCATAGTTTTTATTATGTGACTTATATTTTTTAATAAAATTTAAATTTTAATAAAATACATGTAATTGTTGTCATACCAGTCACACCATGCATCAGATTGAGGCACGAATAATTCCTACACATCAAAAATATCACGAATTTATATAATGTATCAAAATATCCTAATGTGTTTTCTCATTTTTGAGTAAATCAATTATATTTTTTACTAAAATGTAATTTTAAACAAAAAAAGGTACTTTGATACATATTGATCACATCGTGTATCCTCTTGAGGTGAGACTGATTACTACATGTCACAAATCATATAGGAATAGTTTTCCTAAATTATAGAGACAATCCAAGTTATTTTACTCTGTTTTAATGAGTGATACATGTTTCAAACTAAAATTTTATTTTTATTTGAATAATATTTTTTTGGAGTAATATTTGGACCCCAATGTATCAGATTAAGGTGTAGAAATTTTTTACATATCATAGTTTACTTATAGATCATTTTCCAAAATAATAAAATACCATACAAATGATCTATTTTAAATATTTCAATTATCTTTTTTCCGATAAATTTTAAATTTTAAATAAAAAGACACACTTGGAGTCATACTGATCGTACCATGTGCTATTTTGAGGTTTTTCTGATTCATACATGTCATCAATGACTTACAGGTCATTATTCAAAATAATTAAAAAATATTATTATTTTATTAGTTTTATTTATTTGATTGTTTTTTAATAAAATGTCAATTATTATCTTAAAACATACACATTTAGTCATACCAAAACGCTATTTATTAGATTGATGTGCGGTCGATTGAGATATGGTTGATTCGTACACCATTCATGACAATTTTTATGAAATATATTTTGAGATTTCATACCTTTCATTAGAAGGATTAAATATCCCTTGGTGTACACATCCTTACAATTTACTTCACATTTCCAGAAATGTGGGGTTTTTTATTTCATCTAAAGGGTACATGTTCTCTCTCTTTTATCTTGTTGCGGATAATTGATTAAAAAATATTACATCCCAAAATATCTTTGATAAAACAAAATAACTATTATAAAATATTTTTTTTGGAAATTAACATTAAAATATAAGATGAAATGGTGAAAAAATTAACTAAATATGTATAAATTCAAATTTTCATGAGGTATGTGCTCATTCCTGACCCAATTTCTTATTTTCTTTTTCTTAGTTATAGACTCTATGTCCAATATCTCACATGAATAACCAAATTCAGAAAAAAACAACCCACAACTAGAAAATAACAATAATAATGTATCATAAAACAATTTTTATTTTAGTAATACTATAAATTAAGAAATTAAACTTAAATATAAAAAAATAAATTAATTAGATGTTACTTTTAAATTGAAACCAAAAAATTTGAGTAATAATGGTCACACCATGTAACATATTGTGGTGAGGATAATTCCTATACATAAAAAATGATTTATGCATCATTTTACTAAAGTATCAAAATAATCTGAGTATGTTTTCTTGGTTTTGAGAATTTTAGTGGTCATTATTACTAAAATGTTAATTTTGAATAAAAAGACACACCTAGAGTCATAACAGCCACCCCACACATCAGAACAAGGTTCGTCTAATTCATGCACATAAAAAATTAGGTATGGATCATTTTTATAATGTAACAAAATAAGATGAATGCATTTTATATGTTTTGAGTATTTCACTTGTAGTTTTTTACAAAAAGATCATTTTTGACTAAAGAAACCAACTTTGTCGAATATCGGTCACATCATGGATTGTATTTATTGGAGACTAATTCATATGTATTAAAAATTACATATGAATAATTTTAAAAAAATGTCATAAAATTATTATCATTTTTTCATTGGTTTTAGTAATTGACATACATTTTGAACTAAAATGTCAATTTAAAACTAATAATGGATAATTTGAATCATTTCAAAAAGACAGTGTATCAGATTTATGTGTGATAAATTTCTACAAATCGAAAATGACATATCAGTTTTTTAAAAACATTATTGAATTAATTCATATTTTTTTTCTTAGTTTTGAGTATGTAATGTGTGTGTTGAACTAACATTTCATTTTAAACCCAAAACACAAACATCAAGTCCTTTTGGTCTCACCATATGTCAGATTAAGGTGAATATTATTCCAACACATTAAAAATGACTTATATATCATTTCTTTAAAGTATAAAAACAAAACAAATGTGTTTTCTCAGTTTTTAGTATGCCACTTAAGGTTTTTAATAAAATATCATTTTATTATGAAAATACAAGGTTGGATTGGAGTCATAATGGTCACATCATGCATTAGATTGGAATGTGGTGGATTTTTACACTCAACAAAAAGGCTTAGGGATCATTATCCTAAAGTATAAGAAATATTTGAATGTTTCTTCTCGGTTATTAGTATTCAAGGTGGATTTTTTTACTAAAATGTCAATTTAAACAAAAAACATGCACTTTGATTCATACCAGTCACATTATCTTTCAGTTTCATGTGAGACTAATTCCATCACTTAAAAATTACTTGTGAGTCATTTTGCAAAAGTATCAAGACAATGTGAATGTGTTTTCCTAGTTTTTAGTGACTAACATTTGTCTTAAACAAAAATTTCAATATTAAACTTATAAATTAAACTTTTATTAACACCAGGAACACTGTGTATCGGGTTGAGGTGATGATAATTACTATAATTCTAAAATTAATTATGGATCATTTTCCAGAATTATCAAATCAATTAATATGAATTTTCTTATTTTTGAGAATATGACATGTGTTTTGAACTAAAATTTAATTTTAAACTAAAAACATAATCCACTAGTCATATCGGTCACACTATTCTTCAAATTGATGTTTGGATTACTCATACATGTCAAAAATGTCATTTTGATCATTGTTCTAAATTATTAAAAATTTAAAAAATAATTTTCATAGTTTTGAGTATGTGATGTCTATTTTCAACAAAAATGTCAATTTGAAACCAAAAACATTTACTTTGAGTCATATCAGACACACCTTGTATCAGATAGACATGTGGTTGATTCGAAAATGTCACCAATGACTTATGGATAAATTTCATAGTGTATAAAATAAAAATGATAATGAAATTAAATAAAAATTTTATATAAAATAATTATAAATTCAACTAAATAAGTAGTAGGTACTCACCTTTTAATGATATATATACACATTATGACACCAGATATGATGTCCATTCATTTATATATAATAATATTTACTCTTATGAATAAAACTATTATCAAAATTATAAGTAGTATTGAATAAATATTAATGAATAATGAATTAATAACTATTTTAAATTTAATTATATCTATCCTCTAATATACAACTTTAAGGATGCATGTTGGTTAGTGTGACATGATATATTTCATAAATTTTCAAACATAATAACCATAATCTTTTCCATTGAACTTCTTTAGAAACTGTAGAATCCTTGAGACAAATAAATAGTTGTTTAGATATATGTTTTAACAGTGAAATATTAATATATTTACCCTGATACTTATCCACTTATATAAGTCTATATGATCCTTATATTTATGGACTATCCTCATGCCTTGATTTTAAGGATATTTAAATAACTCTCTATCATAAGATAATTTTTATTAAAAATTAATATAAAATGTATTAGTTGAAGTTTAGTTGTAAAATGTTTCATAGAATGTATTAAAAATCAATAAACTGCATCACATGTGGTCTTTTCTTGGGTATCCAGGCATATAATCCAAAAAATAAATCTTTAGAGTATTAAAATAAGATATAATGAGTAAAAATGATTATTGGAAAATAAAATAACTTATAATATGAATGAAAATATATTTTACATGTTTCAATTGTAGAGTTTTACAATATAATCATTATTATTAAGAAGATTCTATCATCCATAATTTTCCATTCAATTAATGTGGTTATTTTTTCATTATTCATTCATATTTTTTTGGTTCCAATGTGAGTAGTTTTTTTTGAATTGATGTGAGGACTAGTTTGTTAAAATTTCTATTCACATGGCTTTTTCCTTCAAATATTATTCATATATATGCCTTCAAAATATATTAATATTAATCATTCATAATTAACATAGTAGAGAAACTATTGAAAATACAATTCTGAAAACACACGTCATGTTTACATTTACAAATATTGATCCTAGCCATTCATTCATTATGATTTCATATACATTTTCAAGACAAAAAGAGTCTATAATGGACTCTCTTTACATATATTCTTAAAAATATACTACGGTCGCCGAACCACATTATACCATTGTATCTACATGAATTTTTAATGCTAGAAAATGTGGAAGTTAAATGGGTAGCGTGAAGGTACATTGTTAAGGTATTTTTTTTGGTAGGTTTATCATTTCAATCATTTTTATTTGACATTCTACATCACCCCATTTCCTTTGTCCTTCTATAATAACATTAATTGGTTCAAACTTTTATTCATTAATTATTAAATGGTTTTCATGAAAAATAAATTGGAAATGTACACCTCCCTATCAATATGTTTTTTAAAAGATCTAATAGCCATAATAAAAATGTTCCAATGGCCAACATGACCATATGAATATCTGCATCACCAAGTGGAATATGTATCTCGACACATATATCACGAGTGATGTAAAACCAAACTCTCACATGACCTATTTGAATTTTTATTTTCTGTATAATATCTCCTTGGAATTTATACATTTTTCCCCTCGCAATAATAATATGGGTAGGTTTTGATATATATATATCACATTCATTTTCACCCTGTAGAATATCAGTACACAAAATGTATCAGTTTATTATTTGTTACCATTTCATAGAAACAATTATAATAATATTTATTAACTATTCTAAGACATCTCTTTTAGGGGAATGGATTTCCTCAAAGAAATTAGGTTGTGTGTGTATGGGGGCCTTTAGGTCGTGGATGTTATTGTGTTCTTATTATTTTTGATTCCTTTCCATAAAACTTTCTAACATATCTAACTTCCAAATAAATCATTCTTCACGAATACATAATTTTGGCTAAAACTATTTCATTTTCTTATCTTTTCACCCATTATTCACTTTGTTGATCAAAATATGTTCAGGGTGAAACCCCAAAACCTAGACCACTAAAATGAGCATACTATTATGGATGTATCATGGTCAATGATAGTAGTTTTTCATCTTGTACAGGTGATGATTAATCGTTTTTCAATGTTAGATAACAAATATAAGAAAATAGAAAAATCATTATTATATAATTCTGAATTAAATAAAAACAAATTTATATGATTTCATCCGTACAAATTTTCCCAAACTTTTTTGTATTTTTTATCTATAAGTATCCCTTATTTATTTACACATGCCTCCATCCAAAGAAAATGATGTGGGATGGAAGCGAATTTGGATTTGGTTTCATTAATCTTCATGTAAATAGGATAACATAGTTAAGTTTTTGTTTCATGTCAGATAAATGTATTATGTTACATTTAAAGTACATATACTTTTTTTCAGTTGAAAGAAACCCCATACTTACATTACATTATAAGTATGTTGGTTTCACTACTCAATGCTTATTTTATAATTATCACTATTATCCTATAGCATAAATTTAAAAATATTAATCAATGTGATTAATACACATATATTCAAGAAATTTATTAATATTCGTAATGTACATGGATATATTTCTCCTTATAATGACTAATAAATGCATCCCATGTTTTTTGATTTACAGGTGTGCATAAATCTATGGTGGGAGGAGGCTTATTTTCCCTTCAACATCATTGAGATGCGACATCATAATAATTGTTGAAAAGCCTCTATGATCCATTCCAATTATCAATAAAAAAAATTTCATTCAATATTCATCTACTATAAATTTACTCTATAAGTGATAATGAAGAGTAAGTCAATGCTTCATTATTTTTTTAGTAAAATAAAGAATTTATATCATAATTATACCCTTATATCATCCCAAATTTGTATCTTAAGAATGGGAACAACTTTTTCCAATAAATCTAGATCAATATTCACACACATTCAACTAGTGATCCGAATGAAATTACTTATCAAGGCCTTGTTGTGGCTAACATGTTGGTCACGTGTATTCCATCAAAACTCAAATTTTATTCCATTGTTTCTTTCATAAATAACAATTTTAACACTATGATATTACAATTCTAATATTTTTAATGGGACTTGATTTGTTCATTATCTACCACTTCCTTGCCTTTAACGTCAATAATATGGTGTTACTATGGATTGGTGGCATCAACATGTGTAGAATGTTATTATTCCTCTACATTGGGAGAACATTCATGTTAAGAAACATGTTGTTCCTCAGGATTGTGAGCATAAACATGTGTAAAAGTCATAATTTTATGAGGCGGATGAACATTTAATTTAGATTATATTAATTCAACAGTGAAGAAATAATAATATTAGGGACCAAAATTTATATTAAAAAAATATAACCGTATTATTTAAATAATTTTGTTTAAAAAAGGATGAAGTTATTTCACCCCTCTATTGAGTACCCAAATACATTCTTTGTGGTCACCTCTAACATATATGACCCATTCTATATTGCTAAAATTTGAAAATGATTGTATCATCCCAAAGAAAGGTCGAACCTCAGCTAAATTGGAATCCAAACCTGTAGTGGTTTTGGACGATAACAGAACAATTAAAATCTTTTTGTTTCTTGTATATGGAAGTTAAAATACATGTACTACTTATAATTCCATTATAAATGGTTCATCTTTATATCATTACTTATTTAAATCCACTTTCACAAATCCTAATTTATCTATTTTAACAACACTCATGTTATCAACCAACTTTGGAACTTTTAATATTGTATAATCTAACCCCAATATTTGTTTAATGACTCCAAAGTAAGAAATATCTGCATAAATTGGATTTATTTACTCAGTACTAGATACATGAATTTATTCTCTTATAAGTGTAAATACACTATTTTTTATGTTTTTGGGTTCATCATGTTTATTTTTATATAACATATAACCATCAATTAAATAATCGTTATAAGAGAGTACAATCTTACATTGTCCTCTTTCTATCCATAAAATCTATTCTAAAATAGAATCTGGGTTTTTGCGAACACCATAAAAATATTATCTCCAAAAAATACTATAATATTTTTATTACGTGTATTTGATACCCATATTTCATCCCTTGATGGATTCAAGTGCCTAATGTATTCTTTGAGGTTTTCAACATATGGGGAAATATATGTATTGTTATAAAAAATATAATGGTGGGCCTTCTTCTGGTATGTAATCATCATTATGACAACATCTATTCTATAAATTATTTAACCCAAAATCCACTCAATGTGATGAGATTTAGTCATATGAATTCTTTCTACATCGTACATGTTTTCATAACATAATTTAACAACTTCCTCAAAAACATATCACTCAACAATACAACCATCTGACCAACATTGATTTTTGACCTACTCTTGCAATCTACATTATCATACATCCATATGTAATGTACAATACCACATAGTCAAATATCCCTTACCATGTGAACCATCATATCAAATAATTCTAATGGGAAGAACACATCAAATTCATATAAAAGGACATTAATTTACTTTCCCATTGTTGGAAATTTCCTTGTGTCTATAACATTTAGGCATTTAAAATTAAAAAATAAACAAATCTTGGTTAATTTATGAAATCCATTCTTGTGTTAAACGAAACCTAAATCTACAGGCATTAGATATTTTATCAAAACATCAATTTTATGTTATTTCAAACACTTACATTAAATATTATATTGATAATATATTATTTATATTTGATGAACACCACTATGGAACCATTGCATCATTCAAGAAGTTAAAAAACTGATATCACTTTTTACTATATATAGTATAAGAATATAGAGGAATAGAATTCCATTGTTAACTCTTCATTGGAACCTAATGTTATCGTATTCCCATTTCAATAATGTCTATCCTTTCCTTAATTCTATACATTGTAGTGTTGGGCTCATTTAGTAACATGATAATGAAACTATATAATTCATATTTTTCAATATCCATAACATAAAAAACACGTGTGTCTTACAAAATATTCCATGATGGTAATTAAAAAAACAATCTCTTTTCCTACATGTATTTGAAAGGTTTTAAAAAAATGTTTACAAAATGAAATCTCCACATATTTTACATTTTCAAATAGTTGATCGAATGTTATTAGAGATAGAGGTGTAAATTATTCTAATATTATGTAAAATGATGTATTCAAAGATCAATAAATATTTCACTAAGGTTAAAATACATGATGTTTTAGAAAAATTGTCTTTGATGAATGTTTCAACTTAATTGGTTAGGTACCTTTTTTAAAAATAGGACACCAATGAGTTCCTTTAATGATATATCTTAGAAACATTTCTTATGTAGGAATGAAATTTGTTATCTTGTACAACATGAATCTCAATATGAAATATTCATTTCTATAAGAATCATACAACATAAGACCTAAATACCATAATAATTTTAAATCTTCCTTTGATGGAGAAAAATAATCATCAATATCTTTACATGGTTGTTTTTGTCATAATATAATCCAAGTTAGAGAAATGTATTTTTATTTTAATGCATAACCATTATAGAACGTTATAACTTAGAAACATAACCATCCATGTACTATGAGTGATAATTGCAAAACCAAAAGGATTCAATCCATATGTATATAGTTCATGAAGAATTTTCTTTCATATTTTTTATAAATTTTGGATACTTGTGAAAATTTCCCAACTAATGAGGAGTGTTTGGTTAGATGAGGAATAATCCCATCATTCTTTATTGTATATTAATTTCATTTCAATGGTATTGAAATCTCCTTTCTTCTTATAGGATTATAGACCTTAAAACTATTGTAATGTACCTTCCGACTATTATTGGATATGATTAACATTTCTTTAATAGAGAAGTAGCTCACTTTTGGAATTTTTTGTTCTTTTCAGTCCTTGGAAATTAGTATATAGTCATTCAGACATGCATGTTTTATTTCAGAGATCATATCCACTGATTGTAGAATTTTTTTAACGTAATATTTTCATAAAGGATGTTAATTATCTTCTGTGATCATATCGTTTAAGAGAGAGTGTTGTTCATTAAAACTAGAATCAATCCATTCATTTTTAGTATTTAAATTATTTAACTTCATTATTAATGGAAATGTTGTATATTTAGTACCACCAATATATAATATCTTCTTTCCATAAATCCTTAACTTCAATTTTTTTTGCAGAATCATGAAGTTCAACTTCCACTATCATATAAATTTATTAAATATGATATTTATCATTATTCAAACTTGTAATCACATCCTCTATATGGTCATCAATATTTTCCATACTTTTAATCATATCACAAGATCCATATAATGAGTCTTATCCCAAACACTAGATTTATGTAGTTTTTCACAATGTTAATTCCAATGTTTATAATATCAATCTATTCCATGATAGATCAACTATTTTTTAATCTCCTACAGACTAATTATTGTCTATTTACAACATTATAAACAAAGAAAAATTATCTGAGAAGGTTCATAAGAAAAGCCTTTTGCCAACTTGGAAAACTATTTCACGCCATCCTCATACACTTTTTTGATAAAATTGTTATCCATTGATATTGAAGTCATATCCATCCTATTTGATTGGATAATATAAATATTTAATAATATAATCAAATCATAAAAAAAAATTCATAAAAAAGTTCATATTATTATTAATATATTACGGGAAGAAAATATTATATATGGTTATGATTTTAGATGCATAAATTGTTTTATTAATGGTTATTATTTTACAAATGTGTGTTATCATTAATATTTTCTATATTATATGAACCTAATATAAAATATCTTTCATTAATTTGGATCCCAAGAGAGGTCTCTCCTCTATCAAAACCCAACATAGAGGAGATCAACATAGATCCTATAATACAAAGATTCTACAATATCTATATATATAAATGTTTGATAACTATTTTATATGAAAATTACAATTATGAATATTTTAAATATTATATAACAACATTTGGAAAAATATTCATTAGATATTTTGGTTTCCTAAAAATAAATAAATACTAAAGATAATACTCAAATGTTAACTAAAAATAAATTACACAAGGTATTGACATGTTTTAAAAATACAATGTGGTTTTAATCCATGAGAGCATAAGGGAAAAATGGAAGAAAATAGGAATAATTTTGGGATTTTGATCCACAGGGGAAGGAAGGATGATTGGATAATGGATCCAATAACCTTATGTGCATAGTAAAAACATTGCCGACTTGTTAGTTGTACTGACCACATTTCACGATAAGTGGGTAGTGTTTTTGTAATTCACAACTAGGATATCCTAGTAATAAGAGTGATAAGTTATGATGAATGAGTGAAAATGAACATGAAGGTGAGGGAGAGGGTGAACCAACAATGGACTGAGGAAAAATATATCTGATGGAACATGGGAGTAGGAGGAATACTCTGAACACAGAGTGTATTACCAGTTGTTTAATGGAAAAACTCTTCCTACTCATCATTGGCAGTCACTACATTACATGATAGGTGGGTATATATTTTTAGTGTAAAACTAGGAGGTACAAGAAATTAGTGTGATAAATAATAATGAATAAATGAACATGAAGTAGAGAGTGGGTGAAACAAAAATAGATCAAAGAAAGAGTTATTTGGTTTAGAGTCAGTGAGGTTGATTGAGGAAAAATAAGACACATTACTCTTGTTTTGTTCAAACAATTTATGAAAATTAAAAAATATATATATGTTCGGCTGGGATAAATGGATCAGAAGTGATCAAAAACAATGATTTTAACATATCATTTTAGTTTCATGACAAAAAATATATAAACATTAAACTAAGAAAAATATATTAATAAAATTTTTAATATTTAAATAATTTTTAGATAAACAAATTATTGTAATGGTTATTTTTTATTTTATTTCGATGTAAAATTTAGTAAAAGAAAAGAAATGATTGATATTTCTCTCAATATTATTTTTTGAAAATTTTTAAAATTATGGAAAAGAAATGTTTTGGAAAATTTTTAAATGTAACCATTTCTAAAAATATAGTTTCCCATTACCCAATTATTCCATATATTTTTTAATAAAATTAAATTTTATGATTTATTTTTAAATAAAAATATATATTTATTATATATATATGTTAAAAAATATTTATATAATTGTATATATATATATATGTTGTATATAATTATATAAATATTCATTCATAAAGATATATATATATCTTTCAAATAAATTTTTAATTATATATATATTAATATATTAAATATATATTAAAAAATATATTTAGAATTGTTTATTACTATAATTTTTAAATTATCTGAAACAAAATATTTATATACACATTATTATTTATAATAATAAATATTTAAAAACACATAATCAAAATTATTTATACACACATAATGAAAATTATAAATTCAATGTTATCACAATTAATTATTATTAATTTTTAGAATTTATTAATTAAAAATTATTAATTCAATATAATAAAAAAATTTAAATTTATTATTAATCAAAAATGATTAATTCAAAAATATTAATTCAAAATAATAGTTAATTATAAATTATTTAAAAATATATATATTTAATTATATTCTAATAATCCAAATTTGGAGTAATTTTTTATTATATATCTATATATATTTGGTGCTTAAGGGAAAAATTACATTCAAACAAACACACCTACACACTCAAACCTAGGACGGAGAGGCAAGCCATAGCCCCCACCCCAAGGGGATAGCTCAGTCATCAATCCTTATTTATTTTCCACATGAACCATAGTCCTGGTGGTCATTAATACCATTACATGGCTCAAAATCCCAATGAAGCATCATGTGGACATCACCACATTCTAGCCTTATCTCTTCACCACCACCTGCATAGTAATTAATAGTACCTACACCCATCGAGGATTGAACAAAGGACCTCCAGGATTCCAGTGAGGAGCCTTTACCACTAGGGTACCAGCTGATTGGAAAGTAATAGTTTATTATTATTAGTTTTAAATTACATTTATGTTATAAAAACAATTATTTACAAATTATGTTTAAAAAATATTTATAACAACAAGAAAATAATTTATTTTATTATTAATAATATAAAATATGATCATTTATATAAATATTATTTTCGGGAAACATTGAATAAAATATGGAGAGGGGGAAATGTCAAAGATCCATGTAAATCATTTTAAACACTTCAAGACACTCAAACACATGGTTTGAAAATCATTTGGTGCAATGAAAACCATTAAAAACCACAACCATATGCTCTCCAATACATTCGTATCCAAATACACCCATTATTAGACTTGATGGAATTTTTACAAACATCCTACTTGAATGTAAATTGATAAAAAGTTACATTAGTAATTTGATGAGAAATAAAAATACAGATTAAAAAACTAACATAATTTTCTAAAAAAACACCTAGGAATTATAAAAATCACATTTTATGGAATACCATTTCATGAAAATTGTTGAAAGCAATTAAAAAAAATTTATGATCAGGGATAGTCATATAAGAATAACATTAATAAAGAAACTCTTTGAAAATAACTAGAATTCAAAGGCTAGTAATATAATGTGACAATACAGAAAAAATCCCCAGTTCAATAGAAAAATCTCTTTAGTTCAATGAAATAATTTATCAAAAATTCCACTGAGTTCATTGTCTACAACATAAAATCCACAAACAAAATCCAAGAGTGAAGGCTTCGGGTTTGAGTAAGTAGTGGATGTTGAGTTTGTTCAATGGGGTTAGACAATAGAGGTTTGATCGACTGTTTTTTACGTGACATGATATGGTGGGATGTTAATTAGATGAGGTACATAGTTTGGATGTCATGTAAGGAGGAGAAGAAAGAATAACAAATGATAGATTTATTGGATCAATTTTTCAAGAATATTGATGAAGAGAAATAGTATGGATCTGGTTCCATGAAAGCTTGAATTGAATTAGTGAGAAGGACTCTGTTAGGGTTCTATTTAATATATATGGTAAGGATTTTATCATCACATTGAAATAATAATAGATATATTTTAGTTTTATAAGTTCTAAAATAGAATGTTCTAGTAAAATGGATCATTGTCACTGCATTTTTAGCACTGATAAAGATACATCTTCTTCACCGCTAAAAACACTCAGAAAAAACAAAATCTTTATCAACACAAATAGTGTTATTATAAATACTTAATATTTATAATATAATTAATATAAATAAAAAAGTTTAATTTATATATTTATAAATAATTAATTAATAAATTAAAAATATGTATTTAAAATATGTATGTATTTATTTATAATTTTAATTATATATAACTATATTTAAAAATATTTTATTATAAGTATAAATATACCATAATAGTGTGAACCGTGGGAAAAACCCCATGGTCCCAAAAAAATTATTAATAGCAAGACATTATAGAAAAGTTGGAATGATAATGAAAACAGGACAATAAATGTGTAAGTTCCATAAAAAAAATGATCATTTATTCACCTCAATTTATGTTTACCTCCCCTTCCATTGGAGCATCCCCTTCCTCTTGGATTTCTTCCTGACTTCCATTTCGTAAGAGACTTCTTGGTGAAATCATGCTCATCCACACCTAGTGAATCATCATCCTGAATAGGAGGCTCAGTATCTTGACCTCTAGTGAATTCATTTTTTAATATAAATCTGTAGTCTTCCAAAGGTTTACCTTCTTCAATAACCATACAAAATTTATCAAGAAAGACATCCATACTCATGAAAACATTTAAAATATTATGAAGAGAAAAATTATCTAGATTAGGGTTTTAAGGGATAGTGGAAACCTCCTTTATTTCCTCCTTCTCTCCTAGTGTAGCACCAAACACAAGTTCACCCACTACATCCTTAGATCCATCATATTTATCCTTGTCTATCATGTCACCAAATTATTGCCATAACATAGCTTTCCTTTAAGTAACCAGTTAATATCCCTCATCATCCACCAAAACAATTTTTCCTTTATTTATAGATCACTCTTTTTATTTATCAACTACTTTCTACATAGATACATTTTCCAAATGATGAACATCTATGGGTCCTGCAACATCACAATCATTGATGGGATCCTTCCTCATATTATTAGATTTAATATATTCTTGATAAATTTCCACACCCTAGGTGTTAATAGAAATGATGGTATAAAGATGTGGGGAAACTGATGGTTGTGTCTCCACCATGATTTTAGCATCTAAGGATTCCAAGAAGAGGTCTACATCACTGCTACCCCTACCTTCATCATCCAGAAGATCACCAAGGTTTGCACCTTTTGAGACCACATTTAGGTTCCCATCACTATCCTTTTTGACACCAGAGACAACATCAGAAAAGGAAGATGCAAGTCAACGGGTTTTAGTTGAAGTATCATGTCCCCATAAATTCAGAGGTCTTTAAATCCAAGCTAATAGAAAAGCATCATTCTAAATCCATCCTTTATAACAATCTCATCCTTTTGTTTGGGTGCATAAAGAATTGGTTTTTTATGCCATCAATTTTCATCCCTCTGACCATAATTTACACTATTAGAAAATATCAACCATCAATAAAAGGTTTCTTTAATACCTCCAATACAGAAGTAATTAGAACAAAAAATAATTATGTTCACATATTCAATTTCAAGCACAAATTAAAAGCTTCTAGTGACAAAAATTACAAAATTCTTATGGTAGGTAATCTTTTTGGTCCCACTCTTCATGTAGAAACCAATAAAATATGAATTATGTGGATTCTATGATGAATTTAGAAGTAATAGTTTTGGTTTCTTGTGAGTTATGGTGAAATATATCCCCTTGTTCGAGGGATGTGGTTCTGAATTGAGTGATTAAAAAAGTTAATACTATGCATCTTACAATGAATTTGGATTCTATTCTAGAAATATTCAAGATATTTTGGTATTTGGTAATCATCAGGTCAGTTCTCCCATGTAGAGGTATGTTCTGGAATACCTAGGAAATATTTAATCAATTGTTGGATTCTTAGGGTTTTAGTGACATCAAATATTTCCATATATGGAATTAATAATTTCAAATACTATTTCCTTTCTATAATCTAAATAAAAATGTATGGGGACTTGGATCTACTACATAAAATATAATTATGTTTATTTTCAAAAGTGGTATAAAATATTTTATTCTTTTTGGTGAAAAACATGAGGGATTAGGTTTGGTTGAAAATCGTGGGTCTTAGTTGGATTTTAGGGAGTGAAAATAATTTCTATGAAATTGCTATAACCCATGTCGTTCCTATTAAAATAGACCAAGAAATAAAGTAATCCCTTTTTTGATTCAATACTCATTTCTTGGTAAGAGTGGACTAATACTCTCTTATCATTATAAAGGTAACTATCACTATTCTAGATGATGATTTCTATTCTAGAATTGAATATGATAAGACCCATAATTTTTTAATCATTCAATCCATTGAGAATATTAAGGATAAATGTCACAAGTATTTTTCATTCTATTTCCATCTTAGAAGGGGCCTAAATTTTTAGTACGCTTTCATGAAAAATAATATCACCGAGAATTAGTCTACTACTAATTGAAATTAGAGAATTTATACAAGTTTTGAGTTAAGGTAAGATGTTAAATCATATAAGGATTCTCAAGAATTACCATGTTAGAGGTAGGATATTTCCTTGATTGGTTAACCTTATAGAAAAAGGGAAATTCAATATGCAGCTACTCATGATGATCTGGATGCTATTGGGAAATTGGAAACACTACCATATAAAGATGTACATGTTGTAAGTCAAGAAATATGGGTTGTTAAACCAGTGTTAAAAGAATGATGTGGTCCTAGATGCATTGGTAAAGGACCAAAAATCATGATCTGCGGTTATGAAGGAGGCTTATGGTGGTGTATTGAGTCTCCATACAAATATTGTAGAGGGTGAAATTGATGTGAAAGAATATTTGGATTTTCAATTAAGGAAGGAGAAATTAATTCCTCCAAGTCTTAAATGTAAGAAAAAGAATGATGTCGAATCCATATTGACAGGTAAAACTAGGAAGTAGTGTGATCTAGGAAATAATGCCAATGAAATTGATGGATTAGGCTCCACCAAACATGATGTGGAAGCTGGTGATTATAATTGAAATTCTGTCATAGAGGGTCGTTCTCCATTAGACTATAATAATAATCATTTTCTTCTGCATGATATTTTAAACACATCTAACAATTAGGAGGGTTTTAGTGATGAATTTGGATATGTTTAAAGGGATATTAGAGTTTAAATACTCTCTTATCCACTTGAGGATTCTTCCCCACGATATAGTGATAATAAATTGGAGGATGGTGCGTGGAAACAACCAATAACATTGATGAGGGGCCATCATTCAAGATTCTAGGGAGGTGGAAGACTCCAAATATAAATTTTCTTCTTGTTTTTAATTTAGTTTTCAATTTCTTAACGCCCCATCACTATTTCTTCTCCATGGTACTTTTATTTTTAATAAATTTAAGAATCATGTGATATATCACATGCTTCTTACTTTATTAGTTAATATATTTATTAATATATATATATATATCTATTATTTGTATAAAATGATTATATTATTTTAATTATTTAATATATATATATTTATAATTATAATTATAAATTTATTTAAATAATATTATATATGTATGGGAACGATTCAAACCATGTATTCGGGAGCCTAAATCCATGGTCCTAAAAATTTTATTAAAAATTAGAACATAGATACTGGAAGAAGGAAATTCAAAAGGAGGATCATCTAAACACCACCAAAAATGAAAACCAGAAAATTTTCAAAAACAACACCACTCCTTGCACTAAAAATTTTCTTGAAGACCCACTCATCATTACCAGTAGAGACTTTAATTTTTTTAGGCCTGAGAGAACATAAAATAAAGGCCAAAAGGCCTAGATACCACCTACACTAGTCGATGTGTCCATGATGACATCTGATAGCTTCTAACCCAAAATACCATTAGCACTCATTCACAATAATGAGGCTGAATAACAACACACCACTTGATGTCATCATCTTGATCGAATCACTGATAGTTGAAGACTATCAACAAAATGTTTTCCAAAGTATTTTATAATTCCCTTCAGTGTCATCACACATATGAACTAGGTTATCCCCGATGCCCATATTAAGAGTTTCTTTTCATTGCTTCATCAGCGGGATATTCCCACTATTGGCCTCCCACACCACTAACAACATGTGATACTCAAGAAAATCACCCCTCAGAATCCCATACCATCACCAGTCATCTTGTAGCCACCAGTTTCACCACCGTTTTAGAATATTAAACCATTTCCGTACGATTGATCAACAAAAATTACCATATGATAAATATTAACCATGTAAGCTCTAGAAAACCATGAAAAATGGCATCGATTGAGCCAACATGTTGCCAACCTTTGTCCAGTGAATATCATAATCCTTTCTTTCATCTACTCCTAAGATAATCCATGCCAAAATCATGATGTCCTGATGTTCTTCACTAATGCAATCCATTGCATGACCTCCAAAATACACACACCAGTTGGGGAATCCCATAATGCTATCAGTCCCCATCACAAATCTTTTAAAGTGTACTCCTTCCTGCCAATCAAGGACATAAACAATTGTAGTGTTGTAATTGTCCAACAATACAATGTTGAGGTTTAATGATTCTATCCACACAAGGTGAACCCCAAAAATTATCAGGGGACAAATGATGGTGCTGCTGCATTTTGAACTCCTACAGTTTTTGATTTTTTTCCCCTCTAAGTAACACTTGGCTGTATCATTGAACAAAAAAGTATATCGGGTAATGTGGTTATATTGTGCACCACACCATGAATTTCTAATCCCCAACTAAAAACTATGAACCATCATTAGAGAAGTAAATTTTAATATTGAAGGACTCAAAGATGATCCAGTACCATTTCTAGGGGTGGACACTATACACATTACCACTTGAGAGACCCCCTATCAAAATTTAATTATAACATAAAATAGTAGGACCATTGGTTTTTTCCCATCATACTAAAATTTATTTCAAATTAATAAATTAAAAGGAAGAAGTGGAGATGGTGTATGGATAATATTAATGAACAACTACCAAAAACAGATATCCTATCATGAATAAAACAAATAGAGACCGTATTTTGGCATAAAATCGGAAACAACTTCTGCCTCTTGGTTGAAGGACTATCTTATAGGTTTTGGGATCCATCCAAATTGTTTCATCATACTAAGGGTCAATGTTTTAATCTGTTACATTGATCATATTAGTTATGGTGAGCTTTAATTTGAATCAGGTCATTCCTTGATCATTTTCAAATTTCCCAGGGAACACCTCCCTGCTCCAAGACATGTAAAAAATGTCATACAAGTTATGTGAGTGACCCAAATCCTAAGATCCATCATGTGATTGATCCATTACTCCAATATATTTCTTAATTACTCACTCTTAAAATCAAAAGAGTGGTTTATATGAGGTTTTTTGAATCTATTGTGCTAGTGGTGCATGAATTTGAGATGTTAAAGTAGCAAAACCTGATAAGATTTTGCGTCTAGAATCAGGACCTTTCTAAACCTCACCATCTTCCCAAATAACTTAATCATCATCCTTATTTGCATGATCAATCTAATTTTCAGTAATTAACTTCCTAACATTATTCATATGAGTTTCAATAATAGTTTCCTATTTTCCCTTTCTATCCAATGAAGCATTCAATTTCTCCTTCCAAAATTTCTATTCAGTAAGCTCTTAAGGATATACCTAATTAATAAAATGATCATCATTTGTGTCTTTAAGAGGACCACCCTCCATCACAGGGAAATAGTCTATGCTACTACTATTTAATAGAGAATATGTAAAAGATATACCATCTTTCACTATTAGATCCACAACACCACATTATGCCAAGCCAGCTACCAATTCTTTATTATCGTAGAGCTAGGTCCATGGTTCCCTTATTTCACACTTGAAGAATAAACTACAGTAATCATATGGGTGGTATCTCTAGAGGGGTGTTAAGGCTAGTAATCTATGACATTCCCTGTCAAGAGTCCCTTCTTACCAGGTCCTTATCATAATCCTTCCTCCTCTTTATATTGAAATTATCCAAATCATTTCCATTTTTAAGCATAATGCACAGACCATATTCATTAAGAATGATTTCATGGAGATCCCTATAATTTTTCACTCATGAAAGAATGCTATAATATTTTCGTAAATAATTTGGAGGCTCAATTATTTAGAATAAGATGACAAAACAACTTTATGAGTTAAAACCACACTCAGATCCACCTCTATAAGAACAAAAAAAATAACCATATAGGACTTTTTTAACTCTCTTTAACCATTTTTATAGAAAAAACTATTGAGGATTCAATACCAAACAATATATAAAGGTGAAGTAATATCTAGATAAGTCCATAAATATTTTCCTAAATATCTGCAAAAGAATTTATGACTTCAAATACATAGAAATTAAAATTCCATTAATAAATTCATAAAGAACTAGGATTGATTAAAACTATTCTGATGCCCCACAATCGTCACATAAATTATTCATTCAGATAAAAATATAATAGTAACCCCTACCTATCAGGATACACATACAATCTAGAAAACCTTATATTGATGAATTTTGTTGCACTAAATATTAGGATTTAAAGACATTACCCTCCTTGTAAAATATGATTATGATGATGATGGAGTGCTTATAGGACTATAGATGAATTGAAATATCTTATTTTCATGAAAATACAAAAGAAACACTTCCCATTTTGACTCATATTCTAGTATTGGAACATTTAAGAGAAGAGGAAACGCCTATGATTTATGGTATTACCTTCATTCAGAATCTGATAATGATTTCTTATTTTTTGTTCCTCACTACATATAACCATACCAATGAACCCACAACTTTCAAAATGAAGCTTATATTTTTCAACTGGATCATCCTTTGGAAAAGTCAAGGTCGAGATCTGAGCACCCCAGTCACCATCAGATCACCTATAAGGAGCCCTCCTGAGCATAGATGTAATCTTCAGTATTTAATTATACACACAAACATATATATGAATTTATATATATATAATTATAAATATAACAAATATATTTATTATATAAATTTATTTATTATAATTTTAAAATTATTTAAATATATAAAAATGTATTTATAATAATAAATATAAATAATTTATTTATAAAGTATTCTTATATAATTAAAAATATATTAATATACATTTAAATATATATAAATATATATAACATATATATATAATATATATTTATTAATATATATGTAAATATAAATATATATATAACAACAATATATTATTTAAAGCGGTTTTCAAAATTAAAAATTCATTTTGAATTTTCCCTGAATACTTATTTTAGTTTATTGTTATGAAATTTTGTTTTTCTTTTTTTGATCAGTGGGTTGTTCTGTATGAGCCACTGTGTGGGCTTGGTGACTGGGTATTTTTGTTGTTTTGTAATCGAGGCTCCTGGATGTGGCATTGGTATTCTAACTTGATCCCACATCCTTCTTGTGTGCACTACTGACCACCAATTTCTAAAGATCATGTGGATCTAGATCCTTGGGTTTCTGTTTTTTTATTTTCCAATTATCCATGTCTCTACCTTGAATCGTTTCCATAACTTCAGCATGTTCTGTGCCTTCCACATTCAATTTCATCACCATGATCTTCACGATCCTTCTATTTATCCACATTAGTCCACACATTCTTCTTATTACCACACCTAACACACTCATCACTTCACCCATCGCTCCACGATTTTCCATTAATACACCTTTTTTGCATCATTTGTATTCGTAGTTTTTTAATTCCATCTATCCATGGTTCTTCATTGTTCCCACCGTCTATATTATATAGAGAATATTTTCATAAATGGAGTTATTCTCCACCACTACAATTCCATCGTACCACCAGTTCTGTTGATCCCCTCTAATGGGTATCTTAGTACTCATGAGCTCTATGTGGAAAACATTGACTTTAAGGTTCAATAACTTTGGATGTTCCATATCAGATTAAATACTTCCAAGATCTATAATTTTTAGTTTTCTTCTATTCTATTTCATATCTATGTTTAATTTATATCTTTATTTCTTTTTCCGTATGGGTGTCGGGGTTGCATGTCTGAGTCTATCCTTCTTGGTGATGTATGCTACCATCTTTGGCTGAGGTTCACTATGAGACTTTGAGTGGCAAGGACCACATGTATGGATTGATTACTTTGCCCACATTTATTGTTTTAAACTTTTATATTCTCTATTGTGTGTTCTCTTTTTGTTATAATAACAATTTTTTGGTGGTATTCTTTTTATAGATTTGGACCAAACCAGTCCGAACCATTTAAATACTTGTATTATTCATTACTTTTCATCATTTTATTTATTGTTATTTCTGTATATAACTTATATTTTTTTGTTTCTTAGAACCTATCTCTTTTTATCATTAAAATTATTTCCTTCTTGAACATTGTGAGAGTCCTATTTCCTTCGATTAGATTCGTTCTAACAATCACAGTTGGTGGTATAGCCTAAAATTGAATAAGTGACATCTGCTACATTTTGATGTCTGTAATTTTGATAAGGATAACGATTTCAGTAAATGGAGAGTTGAAATGCATTCACTATTAGTTCCAAATGGTATTAAAGATGCCTTTCATGGTACTAAAAAACTATAGTTACCATCTCTTTGAATTTTTATTCTTCCATAACATATAAAGATTCTAACACAATTGTTTTAGAAAAGAATGGTACATTTCATTGGACCCTAGGGGAAAATGGTTCCCATCAATTTTCCAAGGAAGTGAATTCTAAAGATATTTTGTTAAAAATTTAACATATATACATAAATAAAACTTTTCTTGTTCATATTTAAATGAAAATGAGATTGTATACTATTAATATGAATCCTGATTCATCTGTTCATGTTTATGTTTATAAATATAATAATGTTTTTCTTGATTTATATAATATAGATATTGAATTAATAGATAAAGTTGAATAATTAATTATTACATCTTATTTTTATAATTTTTAATGTTCTTAAATATATTTAATGATTTATGGTCTTGACTCTATTACATTAGAAGTGGTTAAGGCTACTCTTTTCTATTTTGATCTATTAGCTTACTGTTTGCAGTGAAAAACTAATAGGGTTAACATTGAGCCATAATTGATGAGAATTATGTGTTATAATGGAATCAATTATATAAAATAGAAGGATAAGAATGTGTTTAATAACCTTCAATGTTTTTTGTATGGTAGAACCGATCATATATATTGATATTGTCCCGAATTTAATAATAATCATAATGTGGCCAAAACCTATATAGAATTTTTGGGTTGTGATTCTATAGATAATGTGTAATGATTAGAATCAATTTTTTCTATAAATGGTTGTAGTTTATAGGTTTTATTATTTATTCAATCCTAAGAGTAGACCTACTAATTTTTTTGGTTCAATCATTACGCATGGGTTCTATGTGATGGTTTAAGATGTTCAGACTTATGTGGAATATGTTCTCCTACCATCTTCCTAGTTTTGGATAATTTATGCTTCTACTTTTTTGTTTTTTTCATTAATTTTATAATTTAATATTTTTCACGGTCAATATATTTTACCCATAAATAATTTTTTGTTTTTTAGGTACTTCATGATTAGGAGTTGATTATTTTGATGGGGATATAAGTAATTTTTATAATATCAATTTTTTTAATGTTTTTTCTTTTCCAGACTTATTCTTGGGAATGTTTTTATTTGATAATAGTATAAGGTTTGGTACATGTAGTATTTATTCCATCATGGAAAATAATTTGAGTATCCATGTTTTTTGGATGTTTAATTATTAGTATTATTTTCTATAAATAAAAATATTCCCAAACATTATTATAGGATAGACAAGTCTTGTATAGAAAACATTTGTTAATTTTCTTTCATTTTGAAAAGTTAAAAATTTGTAGAAATTAGTTTTCATAATTGAAAATTAATTTTTCAATTTTCCATGAAAATTTATTTGTGATTATTATTATATAATTTTGTTTTTTTTCTTGTTCTAAATGATGCTCCATGCAGGCCACTTTGTGGGATTGATGTTTAAGAATCTATATTGGTTTTATCTTTTGGAATTGTGGATCAGGACTGGGTATGATTGCATGATCCTTCCACCATTTCATGTGTACTTATGACTATTGATTTCCGATGATCAAGTGTCTTTGGATCCTTGGGTTTGTGTTTGTATTATTTCACAAAAATATGCATCATAGACACCCATCTATTCCACACCTTCCACATTTCTCGTGCATTCCACTATCCATTGCATTGGTCTGATCGTTGTGATCCTTCCATTCATCCCCAACCATCTAGACATCCTTCTCAGCTACAATGATTTACACTCTCATAACATCACCCATAACGCTTCCTTTTTTCCTTTAATGTTACACGTCATGTCATTTATAGTGATATTTTTTACTTCCTTCGGCTCACAGTTCTCCGTTGTTCCCACACCCTCCATTCTAGAGAGAAGATTCTAAGACAGGGAGTTCAACTACACTACTTCAACTCAATAATAAACCCCTATTCTAGTGATCCTCTCTAGTGGAAAGATCAGTACTTTCATTCCCTTTTGAGACCACGTGGGAATTAAGGTTCGACAACCCTAATAGTATCATTTCTCCTTCAACAGTTTCAGGATCCAAACTAATTATATTATTTATTTTCTATTTTGGATATACATTTTATTTCATCAATTCATTATTTTTATGTATGCATATTGAGGTTGTGTGTGTGATTCTATCCTTCTTGTAGGTGTATACTACCATCTTCCGCTCGGGTTCACTATGTGTCCTAGAGTTACAAGGACCTCATGCATGGATAGTTTATCTAGTCCGTGTACATTCTTTCTCTAATTTATCTTCTCCAATATATGTTATATATTTATTTTCCATAATAATTATTGTTTTTTTGGGATTTATTCCATATATTAGGACCTATCAAATATGAACCAAGTAAATACATATGTTATTCTTTACCTTTTCACATTTTATTTACCGTTATTTCCTAATTTTTCTTCTATTTTTAATTTTGTAAAACCTATCTATTTTGATAATGGAAATAATTATATTATTGATCAATATGAGAGTCAGACTACATATAATTTTATTTTTTCCAACCCTAACATATATATTAGGTTCATGAGAGAAAAATTATAATTAAACACACTCAGACACCCCACAGATCCAAAGTCTAATGGGGATGTTATAGCTCCCCCAAAAGGATAACCCAACTATGAAACCCTATTATATATATATATATATATATATATATTATTTAGGCCAATATAATGTTACAAATATCTTACTGATGAACCTTATAAATATTTTCCCCAAAAGGTCCATTCTTATAGCCCATAGGGCCCGCACCACCATGGCATGTTTCCCCAACCTCATCTTGGATCGCTTGGGCAACACCAGTCACCACTGTTAAAAACCCTACCCCTGCGATGTGATCTACAAGAACTTCCATATGAATTTTAATCACTGATATGGCCTTACCTACAATCCTTTGATAGTTAGGCCCCCACCTTTTCTGTTTTGTGTGATACCCATGCCAATGATGCCAAACAAAACAGCTACAATTGGCTCACCAAATTCCATGAAACACTACAAGAGATTCCCACCAGACCACCACCACCACAATTGAATGGGGGTTCACTAATCCCATCACTGGTCAAAACAATCATCAGTTCCCTTCATCATTATCCATCAGCCTGACCACCGTCGCTACATTCCTTATACCATTGTTTCATGTTGTATTTATAACTGATATGATTATAATTAGAAATTTAATCTATGAATGAGGAGATACCACCCCCTCAAAAATATTCAAATCCTAGAATGCAGATTCCTCCTCCCATCACCACTAGCATTGGATCCTTCCTAAAAATGGACACCTCACCGGCCACACCTATGAATTGAAGCTTCGTCTTCCTCATAAAACCCTTCCACGATCCCCAATCACATCCACCACATACCCATCATCATCATCGATGGAACACCCATGACACTACATACTCTCCACATACACTCCAAGACACTGAGGGCCGAACCATGCCAACAAACCTTTAACAAATGTCCTACATTCCTTGTTCTATGAAATTGAACCATTACTTCATAATGAAGATCAAATGATAGAATCATTGTAGTGATACACATATGCTCCATTAATAACCAAGAAACTATGAGGATACTTTAGGTGATAAAATGGAAGTGTCTATAATCATGCATCACATTTTTTATTATAATTCAATTCTTAATTTTTGAAGGATTTCTTTTTATATCAATATTGAAAGGTAAGAGGAATGGATGGTGGAGTACCCTTGGTATCGAGAGAAAATATTTAGAGAATTATTCATTAGAGGGAAATATCCCATGAGAGGATTAATTGTGTGAAATATATTAAACCAATAAAATATGATATGAAAATAATATAATATAGAGATCTCAGGTTATAAAATTCATAATTACACATAATGGATGTTTTGGGCATAGCAGAAGTGTTTATTGAGGCCTGAACCGACTCAGCAATTGTTATATTAAATAAATATCATGTTATGTACATGAAATGAAATCTATGATGAATGGAATTTTTTATAATGAAACATGACAGACATGTTGGATCCAAATGATATTTCATATTAAATTTAAAATTAATTTAAAGAGATAGGATAAAAGAATACATTGTTCTTGAAATATTTCATCAAAGAAGATGTTGATTGTCTAAAACCCATTCATTAAATAGTTTTTTTGCTTGTGGGTCCAAGGAAAAATCCATCAACCGATGATCCACATAAGCTCCTTAGATCTCTAAAAATGACGATGAATTTTTGGGTGCCTGTGTAGAATATCAATCAACATATAGTGTTTTCTTTGATTTATATGGTGATTACATTGAGTTTGTAGAATAATACATACACTTTTTTTCTTGAGAATATAGAGGATAGAGGAGAATATTTTGGGCTTAAAAGAGGAAACTATACAGAATAATTTAGTATTGAGATAGAGATCTAAATTTTTCTATGGATAATGAATCTCAAATAATCAATCAACTCTAGAAAAATTGATATAGTCATATATTTATAGAGATAGGGTTAGATTTAAATTATTATTTAATTTCACATAGGCCCTTTATAATATATTAAACATTTAAATTAACCCACGGAATATAATAATAATAAAATTATTATTTCTTATGGTTCATACTAAATAGTGCAATGATAAATATAATTTTACCATCTTGGAAATTAATATTTATCATGAGAACTCATTTTGGTACTCATTTATTCCATGAAAATTTTCAAATTCCCAAAAAAATCATTATTATTAAATATTAATTCGTTCAATAAATATGTAAATAAATATTATATATCCTCATATTGAATAAAAAAAATTGAATAATTTTTTGTCTTATTTTATGTGATAAAAAATTACTTACTAAAATTATTCCTTGGTCATGAGAATAAATATTATTCCAATAATTAAATTCATATTGATTTTATCGGATATAATTCAAAATACATGTTGTGTGACCCTATTGGTTTTTTCCTCATTTGATATTGACATGATTTTATAAATTCTAATATTACCGTCTAGCAATGGGCTATTTCACCCAAGAAGAAGTATTTAATTTTTATACAACAAAAACAATATATGAGTGTGCACTGTTTAATATAATCCATTTGTCTTGATATCCCATCATGGAGGTTTCATACATGTGACATCAACTTTAATGGATTAAGTGATTATTTAAAATGAACCTATATACATCACTATGAATATGGATTATTTTTTATAGTTTCATTATATTTAATGGATAATATATCAACATCCATAAATGGAAGGAAAGAAATTCTTCATCGATATATTCATTAATAACATTCTAATCATGATATACCCAACATATTCTTATTAGCAAGAACATAGAGCCTCATATGTTTTGTCAATACATCTATCTATGTGAGTCATGATATGTAATAATAATAATAATAAATTCAATTAAGTATTACATACACTTTTAGATATGAAATATAATGAAACACAGTCATGAGGGTACTTATTGGTAGGTATGTCCTTATAATTTCTTATCTCAATGAGTACCAGCATAAAATTCATGAGATGACGCCCCCTACAATTATGAGAACTAAAATGTTATAGCCAAAAAACTATGTACCCTGTATAAATACATCATCATGATAGTTGGAAAAAAATATTTTTGAGAGATCACTATAGAACCTCAAGGTTCTCATCATAATATGGGATTACCATACACCATTTTTATGTGAAAACTACCATATGAAATTATCATATTAAATTCATGCATAATAGTGATCAATATATTATAAGATATATTTATTATTAACTTCTTTATTTATAGTTGGTAAACTAATGTACAAATGGTTTAGTTATATGAATCTAACTAAGACAAACACCTATATAACCAAAACCCATCTACTAATTATTCTTATTCTTCCAGGTCTCACATGAAGATCATGTTTCTGTGAATATAATAGTTTTTATGGTATCCACCTTGTTTTATTCCATTTAAATTATACTCAGTTTAACTTCACATATTTTGGAAAAATAACTCAAGATATGATACCTTTTGAGTATGTTCTTCATTCGCTGGTGTGACCATAGTTTTTTCGAGATAGTCATTGTTGTTGTATTATCATAGTAAATTATAATATGATGTTTATTGATTAGTAGAAAATATAGATATTGGATATAATTATGTGACTAAAATACTTCATTAACTATACTAGAAGTCTCAATATACATAAACACAATCGTAGAATTGGAAACCATAGTTTTCTTTGAGCTTTTCCATCTTGAAAATCCCGCTTTGTTGGTGAAGATGTATCCAAACTATGAATTCATATCACAATGATATATTAGGAATGTTTAATCTATATATCCCCTGGTGAATAGATACTCATATCCTCTATAAACTAGAAATATATCCCTAGTTATCATTAGAAACTTAATGATGTTGTTGGAAACCATATAATGGAGGTCTCGAGGACATTCCTGATAACTACCCACTTCACTTAAGGTGTAAGAGACATCTAGTATCATACACAACATAAAATATATGTGTTACCTATTTTATGAATTTATGGAATCTATTCCATTATATATATATATCCTTATGTGTCTAATGACACGTTTTCTTAGAAATAGGAATACCATGTGTCATAGGTAATAATCCCATCATAGATTGTACTATAAAAAACCACCTTAATATCTTGTCAATATATGTACCATAAATTATACTAATTAGACTCTTGGATCTATTATGATGGATATTAATCCCCAGAACATATTCTTCTTGGCCTATGAATTTCATAGAACACTTGTATTTAACTACATCTTGACGTTTTATAAGAAATGCCTCTCATTTTAAATAAATAAAATTTTATCAACATATACAATTATGAAATTGAGCACACACCCACTAAAAAATTTATTAAATCAAATCCCACATTTTTTCCTTATGAAACCAAATTCTATTATAGCTTCATCAAAATTATAGTTCCATGATGTGGATTGTCATTTTTAATCCATAAATGTAACGCCCTGAACCTAGTTACCTAGCGTCGGTGCATTATTACATAACATTGGCATGATCACGAGAAAGATCAAGTCTCGAAAGACAGATTAGTTTAGTAGCCTTGGAATAACTAGATACATCCATAAATTTTTACGTTACATCATAAAAAAAACATCTTGTCTTTATATCCCCTCATACTATCCCTGCAGGTCATTCATAAATTACGTCTTCATAATCCTGGGAAAAATAAAACATTGAAAGGGGTGAGCTCAGATGCTCAGTAAGGATAAAATTATAGCAGAAGCTTTCATAAATAAGCATAAACACTTAAGGAAATTTATAACTAAAACAAAATCCTTTTAAACATGAACTTTCAACATGGTATGGCATAAATAAAATGAAATAATGCCATTTACTTACTCACATGGATATTCTACTAGTCGAATGATCACATGCAATATCAATAACCACTTTCATAATGATGGAATGCATAATGCCAGACTATCATAACCACATAGCCAAGGCCTCGTGCCAAGACTACAAATAAGATTTTGCCAAGGCCTTGTGCCAAGACACTAGTTTGTCTAATGAGACCTACCGATGCATCGAGGAGCTATAGCGGGCTCCACCCGTCACTTATTAAGTCCAATTCATTCCTCATATGAATAGGTTTAAGCATAAAATAAACATTCATATTAAAACTAGCATACGAAATGTCAATACTTTAACCACAAACCACGAATGGTATAAAAATAGAACATCCACAGTCAAACATAACTCATTTGATACAATATGGATGATTGTATTGTATCACATTAACCTCAATCATGAATAATGAAGGATGTTGACATAGATGAAAATAATCATCAAAACTATTTGAGGGAAATATCCCCCTTTTCTTGAAATCATTTAAAAATCATACTATTTGTCAAGAAGCCATTTAAAAATAGATTTTTGAATCAAAGTGTCCCATACCACTTTGAAACTTTTAAAAGGAGTTTTAATTTTAAAACTTTAATGTCCATATAAATAAATCCTTAAAACCATTTTTAAAACATGGACATTAATGAGCAAGATTTAGAAGAATAAGTCTTTAAAACATTTTAAAATGGTATTTTGGTTAGAGATTCTAACCAAAAGAGAGACACTTGAGTACAAATAATTGAGGTAATCAAAACGTTGTAATATCATGAGAATAAAGGGATTCATGATATACTATGTCAAAGTACATTATATACACCACATAAAAGTGATTTGGTGTATATCAACAAAGAAGTCCCAATTGAATGTAAATTGAGATGAAATCTCTCATAAAGGCCGTATCCTTAGGTTAAGGATAAATCAACGACATAATTATGCGTGAAAAATATAAATACACTAAATATGATTTAATATTCAGTGCAAAACAATCAAAGGATATTCACACATATTCTTGTAGAAACAACACCAACGAATTGGATGTTTAACTCAACAAATAGTGAAAGAGTTAAAATTACTCTTATCAAATTCATATTAATGACTTGAGAATTATCAATAGAGTGATTATGTGTATCAAAAGTATATCCACAGGAAGGGGAGTGGAAATTATGACATAATCAAATGAATAGTGATTCCACACAAAATCTTGGAGTAATATAATCAATGAAATATGCGTAAAGCCGAATGAGTGGAAATTGAAATGTCAAATTCCCTTATCGATTTGGTAACTTACGAAACATACAAATATGAAAGAAGGATCATACCATGACTATGTAAGTACCCTTAAATTAATGTATATTACACAATTAATACAATCATCGGCAGTACACATACACCACATGTAATAATTAAGTGGTGAACAATGGAATTCTCACGAAATTAAGAGTGAGATAAGAAACTCCTTACCACATTAATCAACTGAGTCGTATGGCCAAAAGTTAATAACCACCAAATGATTTACAGAATAACATGAATATTAAGAGAATCATGATAATATATATAAAATGTCCGTACACAATACACCACTTTCAATAATTTAGTGGCGAACAATGGAAATCTCACGGAATTGAAAGTGAGATAAGAAAATCCCTTACTTTGTACTTTTTCCTTGGTCGATGGTAGGTTTACCTCTTGTATAATGGTGAAATAATTGTTATTGAATAATACAAGAATCATTTACATTAATATGATATCATAAATGATCTTTTAACATTGATTTGTTAATAATATCTTAGAATTATCGTCATTTCGGGTGTTAACGGGTTCATTTTACTTTATATTCTTTGTTATGTGAGCCATATTAGTTATTAATGGGATGTATATTATTCATATCTAGAATGATATCAAGTCCTTAGACATCATTTTTAAATCATCAAATGATAATTATACTTGAATGGATACAATGGAGAATGAATCTCATCGCGTTCGTGGAGACGGTAGTCCGTACGTACGCTCGAGCGACAATATCATTCTTTTGATATTAAAATAATATATAAATGGATGGTCTATCATATATACAGAATAATTAAAATGTTATATTTATTATTTACATGAGTTACACATCATTATTATACCCATCCAAATAATAATATATTGAATAACAATTACACCACGACGTGGAGACGGTAAGCCGTACGTACGCACGTATGGTGACATGTTATTCAAAGGGTGGATAGAATACTGAATATAGTTGTACCATATTTATAATAACATCACTGTATATGTGAGATACTGGAGTTATTATTTTAGAATGGTAATAACAAATAAAGAGGAAGTGGAAGAAGAAAGGAACTTGAAAAGGGGTGGTGAAAACATTACCTCTTCTTCGGGTTCTTCCTTTTGATTTGATCAAAAGGGCTCCTTAGGTTGGCTTTATGATCAAAATAAGGCCTCTAGGTTGTATTTAGGGGAGTTGATATAGTATTTGGGCAGGGTTTGGCCGAACCAAAGGGCTTTGAAGGTGTGAAGAAATGAGAAGGAGGAGTGCCCTTTTATAAGAGGGGTGAGGGGCACCTTTGGAAAATTTAGAAATATTAATTTATAATAAATTCATATTCGGTTTATAATGGCTCCAAAGTTTATTATTTAAATTTTAAGGTGGGGATGGGTCGAAAAAAACTCAACCAATAGAATTTAGACAGGTTGGGGTCATTATATTAACCTTATCTTTAAGTATTAACTCTTAGTTAATTAGTTTCACTTTTACAATGTCTCTTTGTATTTTTATATTATATGGTTAATAAACATACTATATAAATCCAAGAGACCCCCAAGTGGTCCATTAATGATGAACCTATCATGATATAAATCTCTTGGCCGACCCTTATATTTTTAGGAATTTAATATCAATTAATAATATAATATTTGTTTTAAGAACTCTTTTATGTCAATTTTGACACTATTCAATAGTTGATTTTTTTGAAACTCATAACAGATTGATTACTTCTAAAAAAGTCAATTAAATAAATATTAATATATCATATTATCCAAGAAAATTAGTTTAATTCATTAAAAGATTCATATTATATTTATTTGGGTATTTATAATATCAATTATTTTATTTTTTCACTATTATAGTAATTACTGCATCATCGTTTTGTCATAAATAAAATAAATTATTTAATGTATAAAAATTATAAATAAAATATCATTATGTACTAAATAGTTTTATCTTTCTAATGAATATTTATAATCTAAAATCCAACATATATAACCCAATGTAACAATTGTTTTTCTAAAAGATATATGCTTGTGTCATTTTTGTCTTAATTAAAATAAAGTGTCATTATCACTTACAAGTGGATCCATGGGGTCCCAAAATCGACCCAAAGATGCCCATGGTCGACCATGTATCAACCAATAGGGTTAAGACACGTTTTAGGGTAATTTAGTATTATTAGAATATTATGTTTTAACCCTTATTTACCGGATTTACCCTTAACCATGGTAAATAAAATATTTACCGCAGTAATTATTCAAAATGTCTAAAAATAAAAGTTACATATTTACACAATTTGAACATCCTGATTCCAAATATGGAATCCATTTTCCTAAATTCAAAACACAGAAGTGGCAGAAATTAAAATTAATTCCCGCTGTCAAAACAAAAAGCGTGTTTTTAAGAGATAATAACTATCAAAAGATTGACACTTGTTTATGTTCGGTTTAATTGTAAAATTATGTCCAATGACCAAAATTATATTAAATGGTAAAAATATATTCTAAATATACTTTAAAACCACTCAAATTCATAATTTATCACTATTAAGTATTTTGATTAAAAAAGTTTTTAATTAAAATTTAGTAATTTTCACTATTCATCAAAATATGAAAGTTATCAGAAAAGTACCAAAATTTTACCTTAGGCTAAATTCGATACTCCAAATCCAAAAATGAAGTCCATTTCGAAATATAAAATATATATAATTTCAAAAAGTAGGTATTACTATTCATAACGGCTAGTTTGATTGGTTGTGGTGTGTTAAAATCTCGAAGTTGCGTACAATGCACGTCATTGCATTATTCGAAAGGAAACATACCGAGGAAGCTTGGGGTGTTACATTCTACCCTCCTTCAATAAATTACATCCTCGCAATTTTTAAAATTTTGATTGGGAATATAATGGAATGTCCCAAATCGGAAGAAGAGTCAATAAAACTATCACTTTAAAAGAAAGAAAGAGAGGTATAAGGGTCATCCAAGATAACCCATACTAGGATTCCATGTAAGAAAACATGGATATGGATGATAAACTAAGTGTCAAGTTCTGATGGAGAGGGATATAAATTATGATCAGGAGAAAGTTAACAATGAGAAAACCACAAACTTGTGTTGGGACAAACGACCATTAGTCTCCTAGTAGGAAAGTAAACGGACAACACTTTTTTAAGTTACATTACATAAGGAAGAGGAATTCATTTATGATATTGACTAAGAACATTATGAGATATACTTAAATTTTAAGTAGATTTTCATTCTTTAATAAATTTACACCACTAACTCAATAATTTTTAAACGATGAGTATTCAAGAGGACTTGGTCACACCGGAAGAGCTAGAATAAACTTCTATAGAATCACATGATCCATGCAGGATAAACCATATACTGACATTGTCTTTGAAGATTAATCAAAACCAAAATGGTTAGTGAATGATCTAATGATCCCCCAAAAGGATATTCATTGAGATAAATATGCACTAATCTTAATTTCTAAAATTAAACCAACAATACCCCAAAGTTAAATAGATACCATTCAATAACCAATTGTCCTTAAAATCCTTTAATATAATCCAAACTAATCTTGAAACCCAAAACATAGAAGAATTTGATTATGTAGTCTCCCATGTTACATTGTATCTCCAAATGACATCAAATACTCTTAAAGTCACATACATAAAAGTAATTAGCATTATCACATATTCTCTGTTATAGGTTAATCATTTCAATAAATAACCCAAATCACTATAAATCAACAATAAAAAAGTAGATAAAAATCCACCATTAATCTACAAATGAAACCCCATTGTATTCTATTTTCCTTGGGAATATTGTGTTCCCAACAAAGCGAACATCTTCCAAAATAACAATTATCACTTAATCACCAAATAATTTTCCTATACCAAGGGTATTCATTTGATAAGACATAAGAACCCAAATAATCTTATTATTGATCAATAAAATCATTTAACAAAAAAAATAGTCACACTAACCAGGGACTTCACATAGTCCAGTGGTAGGCGATAAATCCCAATCGCACTTTGGTTGTGGGTTCGATTCCCACAGCTTTGTCCGACGCGACGGGTTGTCACACGGTCTACGTGTTGTCCTTTTTCAAAAACTATATTTTATAATATTACCAAGATGAGATAAATTCCTCAAAATAACATAATTTAACCACAAATGTTATATCATACTTTGCATTTTCATCCCAAATTATAATAACTTATCATTTTCTCAAACCCCAATGATCATATAAAACCAAATGGTTATTTATACCTACATCCACAAGAGAAGAGACAATTCTTCCTCAAATATCATTCTCACATGGCAAACTGCGGGGTTACAAATACAAGAGAAAATTATTCCAAAGTAAACCCATCAACAAGGAGTGCTAATTTTTCTCCAACCATTTATTTCCACATAGCTTCTTCTTTGACCAAGAAAATATCCTATAGAATAGGACATTCACTCGGGTAATGGCCAGGTCCCCTACATTTACGGCAAATGACTGTAAATGGACTCTTGGGAACATTTTTATCTTCTTCCATAGTACTCTTCATTTTTCTTCGGCAATTCTTCACTTTATGTCCTTCCTCCCCGCACGTAAAACATTTCGTTGTCCCATTGAGACACTTTCCTGGGTGTCTCTTTCCACATTTCCTGCATGATGAAAATTGAGGGTTCTTTTCTCCATGGTCTCCATTGCTAGAGCTCTTATCATTTATCACCTTTCTCTTCCTTGTGAGTCTGGGAGTTGGTTAATATATATGTTGTTGATCATATTTTTGGAAAACTGATTTGGCATAAAGACGATATCTTTTACGCCTATCAACATTCCATTTTGTTGCTCATTGCCACCACCGTTCCCACCTTGTACATCATTCTCAAAGTCACTATGACTTCCTTGGAATCCAGCCATTGACTAAAACCATAAAGCATTGTGTGAGTAATAGTAGTCGTAAAATCATTTAGAGATTAAAATGTCACCATATTCTCAATTTGAAACATATTAGGATTAACCAAGGTCATTTACTCTCATCTTATATATGTATTACTTAAATCGGTTTGTAAAGAAAATGTAAATTATCCTAAGCATATCCCTCGGGAGTGTCGTAACCAAGAGTGCAGCAAGGCCCGTTGTCGTGCACCAGTTCCCGTTCGAGTCTAGCTCAAAGCGGTGTTTTCGGGTTTTACCCCTAGGTACATCTGTGCCAGAGCCGCCTCTACCTGCTCGTATCCAGACAGGGATGTATTGCTCGGAAAACTCACAAAATCTCTACAATACCAAAATTCTAGGAAGTTCTTTTATACTAATCCTCAAAGTTCATCTTAGGTCTACGTGCTCTAATCAGAGTTTATCTAAATCTAGCTTCCATGGTTTGTACTAAACTTCCTCTGATACCAACTGTAACGCCCCGACCCTAGTTACCTAGAGTTAGTGCATTATTACATAACATTGGCATGATCACGAGAAAGATCAAGTCTCTAAAGACCGATTAGTTTAGTAGCCTTGGAATAACTAGATACATCCATAAATTTTTACATTACATCAAAAAAAAACATCTTGTCTTCATATCCCCTCATACTATCCCTGCAGGTCATTCATAAATTACTTCTTCATAATCCTGGGAAAAATAAAACATTGAAAGGGGTGAGCTCAGATGCTCAGTAAGGATAACATTATAGCAGAAGCTTTCATAAATAAGCATAAACACTTAAGGCAATTTATAACTAAAACAAAATCCTTTTAAACATGAACTTTCAACATTGTATGGCATAAATAAAATGAAATAATGCCATTTACTTACTCACATGGATATTCTACTAGTCGAATGATCACATGCAATATCAATAACCACTTTCATAATGATGGAATGCATAATGCCAGACTATCATAACCACATAGCCAAGGCCTTGTGCCAAGACTACAAATAAGATTTTTCCAAGGCCTTGTGCCAAGACACTAGTTTTTCTCATGAGACCTACCGATGCATCAAGGAGCTATAGCGGGATCCACCCGTCACTTATTAAGTCCAATGCATTCCTCATATGAATAGGTTTAAGCATAAAATAAACATTCGTATTAAAACTAGCATACGAAATGTCAATACTTTAACCACAAACCATGAATGGTATAAAAATAGAACATCCACAGTCAAACATAACTCATTTGATACAATATGGAAGATTGTATTGTATCACATTAACCTCAATCATGAATAATGAAGGATGTTGACATAGATGAAAATAATCATCAAAACTATTTGAGGGAAATATCCCCCTTTTCTTGAAATCATTTAAAAATCATACTATTTGTCAAGAAGCCATTTAAAAATAGATTTTTGAATCAAAGTGTCCCATACCACTTTGAAACTTTTAAAAGGAGTTTTAATTTTAAAACTTTAATGTCCATATAAATAAATCCTTAAAACCATTTTTAAAACATGGACATTAATGAGCAAGATTTAGAAGAATAAGTCTTTAAAACATTTTAAAATGGTATTTTGGTTAGAGATTCTAACCAAAAGAGAGACACTTGAGTACAAATAATTGAGGTAATCAAAACTTTGTAATATCATGAGAATAAAGGGATTCATGATATACTATGTCAAAGTACATTATATACACCACATAAAAGTGATTTGGTGTATATCAACAAAGAAGTCCCAATTGAATGTAAATTGAGATGAAATCTCTCATAAAGGCCGTATCCTTAGGTTAAGGATAAATCAACGACATAATTATGTGTGAAAAATATAAATACACTAAATATGATTTAATATTCAGTGCAAAACAATCAAAAGATATTCACACATATTCTCGTAGAAACAACACCAACGAATTGGATGTTTAACTCTACAAATGGTGAAAGAGTTAAAATTACTCTTATCAAATTCATATTAATGACTTGAGAATTATCAATAGAGTGATTATGTGTATCAAAAGTATATCCACAGGAAGGGGAGTGGAAATTATGACATAATCAAATGAATAGTGATTCCACACATAATCTTGGAGTAATATAATCAATGAAATATGCGTAAAGCCGAATGAGTGGAAATTGAAATGTCAAATTCCCTTATCGATTTGGTAACTTACGAAACATACAAATATGAAAGATGGATCATACCATGACTATGTAAGTACCCATAAATTAATGTATATTACACAATGAATACAATCATGGGCAGTACACATACACCACATGTAATAATTAAGTGGTGAACAATGGAATTCTCACGAAATTAAGAGTGAGATAAGAAACTCCTTACCACGTTAATCAACTGGGTCGTATGGCCAAAAGTTAATAACCACCAAATGATTTACAGAATAACATGAATATAAAGAGAATCAGATTAATATATATCAAATGGCCGTACACAATACACCACTTTCAATAATTTAGTGGCGAACAATGGAAATCTCATGGAATTGAAAGTGAGATAAGAAAATCCCTTACTTTGTACTTTTTCCTTGGTAGATGGTAGGTTTACCTCCTGTATAATGGTGAAATAATTGTTATTGAATAATACAAGAATCATTTACTTTAATATGATATCATAAATGATATTTTAACATTGATTTGTTAATAATATCTTAGAATTATCGTCATTTCGGGTGTTAACGGGTTCATTTTACTTTATATTCTTTGTTATGTGAGCCATATTAGTTATTAATGGGATGTATATTATTCATATCTAGAATGATATCAAGTCCTTAGACATCATTTTTAAATCATCAAATGATAATTATACTTGAATGGATACGATGGAGAATGAATCTCATCGCGTTCGTGGAGACGGTAGTCCGTACGTATGCTCGAGCGACAATATCATTCTTTTGATATTAAAATAATATATAAATGGATGTTATATCATATATACAGAATCATTAACATGTTATATTTATTATTTACATGAGTTACACATCATTATTATACCCATCCAAATAATAATATATTGAATAACAATTACACCACGACGTAGAGACGGTAAGCCGTACGTACGCACGTATGGTGACATGTTATTCAAAGGGTGGATAGAATACTGAATATGGTTGTACCATATTTATAATAACATCACAGTATATGTGAGATACTGGAGTTATTATTTTAGAATGGTAATAACAAATAAAGAGGAAGTGGAAGAAGAATGGAACTTGAAAAGGGGTGGTGAAAACATTACCTCTTCTTCGGGTTCTTCCTTTTGATTTGATCAAAAGGGCTCCTTAGGTTGGATTTCTGATCAAAATAAGGCCTCTAGGTTGTATTGAGGGGATTTGAGATAGTATTTGGGCAGGGTTTGGCCGAACCAAAGGGCTTTGAAGGTGTGAAGAAATGAGAAGGAGGAGTGCCCTTTTATAAGAGGGGTGAGGGACACCTTTGGAAAAGTTAGAAATATTAATTTATAATAAATTAATATTCGGTTTATAATGGATCAAAAGTTTATTATTTAAATTTTAAGGTGGGGATGGGTCGAAAACAACTCAAACAATATAATTTAGACAGGTTTGGGTCATTATATTAACCTTATCTTTAAGTATTAACTCTTAGTTAATTAGTTTCACTTTTACAATGTCTCTTTGCATTTTTATATTATATGGTTAATAAACATACTATATACATCCAAGCGACCCCCAAGTGGTCCTTTAATGATGAACCTATCATGATATAAATCTCTTGGCCGACCCTTATATTTTTAGGGATTTAATATCAATTAATAAGATAATATTTGTTTTAAGAACTCTTTTATGTCAATTTTGACACTATTCAATAGTTGATTTTTGTGAAACTCATAACAGATTGATTACTTCGAAACAAGTCAATTAAATAAATTCTAATATATCATATTATCCTATAAAATTAGTTTAATTCATTAAAAGTTTCATATTATATTTATTTGGGTATTTATAATATCAATTATTTTATTTTTTCACTATTATAGTAATTACTGCATCATCGTTGTCTCATAAATAAAATAAATTATTTAATGTCTAAAAATTATAAATAAAATATCATTATGTAGTAAATCTTTTTATCTTTATAAATAAAATTTATAATCTAAAATCCAACATATATAACCCTATGTAACAATTGTTTTGCTAATAAATATATGCTTGTGTCATTTTTGTCTTAATTAAAATAAAGTGTCATTATCACTTACAAGTGGATCCATGGGGTCCCGAAATCGACCCAAAGATTCCCATGGTCGACCATGTATCAAAAAATAGGTTTACGACACATTTTAGGGTAATTTAGTATTATTATAATATTATTTCTTTACCCTTATTTACCGGATTTACCCTTAACCATGGTAAATAAAATATTTACCGCAGTAATTATTCAAAATGTCTAAAAATAAAAGTTACCTATTTACACAATTTGAACATCCTGATTCCAAATATGGAATCCATTTTCCTAAATTCAAAACACAGAAGTGGCAGAAATTAAAATTAATTCCCGCTGTCAAAACAAAAAAGCGTGTTTTTAAGAGATAATAACTATCAAAAGATTGACACTTGTTTATGTTCGGTTTAATAGTAAAATTATGTCCAATGACCAAAATTATATTAAATGGTAAAAATATATTCTTAATATACTTTAAAACCACTCAAATTCATAATTTATCACTATTAATTATTTTGATTAAAAAAGTTGTTTTTAATTAAAATTTAGTAATTTTCACTATTCATCAAAATATGAAAGTTATCCGAAAAGTACCAAAATTTCACCTTAGGATAAATTCGATACTCCGAATACAAAAATGAAGTCCATTTTAAAATATAAAATATATATAATTTCAAAAAGTAGGTACTACTATTCATAACGGCTAGTTTGATTGGTTGTGGTGTGTTAAAATCTTGAAGTTGCGTACAATGCACGTCATTGCATTATTCGAAAGGAAACATACCGAGGAAGCATGGGGTGTTACAATAAATGAATCTATACAACTTGGATCTATTATTTTAATTAACTGGAGTCACAAACCATTCTAGATGTGTCATATAGACTTCTTTCAGAAGGTACCAATTAAGGAAGGCTTTTTTGATAACCATATTCCATATCTCATAGTCATGGTACGTTTCCACAACAAGTCAAATTTTCAGGAATTTAATCATTAAGCTAGTGAATTTTTTTAATAGTTAATTCCTTGGTGTTGTCTGTACCATTTCTTAAACAGTGGTGCTTTATAGATATTGAATTGGACATCCCTGTATAGTTTCTCCATGAATAACCATATAGAACTAGTGGTTTTTACATTAAATGGTGTTGATGCTCCTTTTCGTCACATTGTCTAACATAATGGAAAGGGAAATGACTTAGCACAAATTGATTCATCCTTTGAAAGAAACATAAAAAATCGACAAAGGCATGAACAAAGATTCAAAAGCACATGTGTCACGCAAGTTCCATCACTGTCACGCAAGTCAACTTGCGCGACGCCTAATGGTCAAACAAGTGACTTGCACGCCCTAAAGGATAACCACCCGGGGTCTTCTCCAGCCTATAAATAGACCATGTGGTCCCCCATTTAAATAATAATTTTTCCAAAAACTCAGATTTGAGCTCCCGGCACCCTAGTCTCTTCTCAAAGCATCCAAAACACTTATATGGTAATTTCTTACCTAGAATGGAAGATCTAAATAGGGGAAGGAAGGCCTAAGTGTTGAAACTCATCAACACATGCGCACCTGAGTGGCCAGCCCTTAAGAGAAATGGCCACACCTGTGCATCGCCTAACTCCTTCAACAGAACTTGCGTGCCACACTTTTGGAAGAACCGCAAGATGATTCTAAAGGCTTTAACCAAGAGTCACTCAAGTATTACCCTGCTGGTTAACCATCTCGCAAGTATCCATGTGTCACGCAGGTTTACCTTCCCGACCCGGACTTGCACGCCCATGCAGTACCTACGCGCCTGCCAGGACTTGTGCCCCCTGCATTTTTTGGGTGCCCTTCTTGCCCATTTCACCCCTCTTAAGCCATTCCACCTCTCCTATTCATGATTCAGTCTTCAAGAAACTCTTCAAATCCATTTATGGAATGATTTCTTGATTTGACTTCCTTATCTAAATGGAATTCTGTGGAATATCTCTCAAAACATAGTCATTTACACATCTTTATGTCACTAAAGATTGAGATTTCATTCATTCAACCTCATCCATTAAGATGAGATAACTCATTAACCTGGGCCTCCATTTCAGGAATAATCCCCAGTCATAATTCTTAAACTGGGCCTCTTTTTCAGGAATAAGCCCCAGTCATAATCATTAACCTGGGCCTCCTTTTCAGGATTAAGCCTGAGTCTCAAATATGGGCATCCTCTTCAGGAGTAAGCCCCAAGTCCCTTAATTTTTCAAGTCTCTTAACATGGGCCTCCTTTTAAGGAGTAATCCCCAGTCTTAATTTCTCTAAACCAGTCCTAATTTACCTTTGATCTGGGATTCCTTCTCAGGAGTAAAACCCAATCATAAGTCCTCTCCTAATTTGGGCCTTCTTTTTAGGAGTATGCCCCATGTTAGAGTATTCAAATCTCAATGAAGCACATATACCTTTATAGACCTTATTCTTGGATTTATTCCCTGAAGTAAATCCTAATCTTCATTTATCTGGGCAGTCATACATACAAAAGTCCCACATTATTTCTTATGATTTCATCTTTCATGGCACAATTGTCTGATTTTTACCAATACCTCCTATTTCTCCCATCGAGCATGAATCACGTGATCATAGAGTGTAAAAGTAATTATGACATCCTTCTTTGAGCCATAAATCATAAACATCATACTCCCTTACTCGAACTACGTGGGTTCTGATTCCTTTTCTAAATAAAGGATACATAGGTATCCCATCTGCGGGTTCGATCCCAACTCTAAAATAATCCATGTCCTTCTGAATAACAATAAACTCCAAGTTCCCCACTGAGTGGCTTTAAAACCATCATGGTCATCATAATTACCAATAGACATATATATAAATGTGTTTAAGGATACCATTGAACAAGAATGTCTAATAAATATAGATGATTCTCTATCGATTAATAACCTCGAATACATATAAAAGTTTCTCTAAATTTCCTACATATTTAATCATTGATTGTCAGATCTTAAGGAAAGCTCATTTTATACTTGGTAATGTAATAAGTATTCACAAACATAACTTAGAACTATAAAGAGAGTCCCGAAGTAGACAATAATTCCCATCAAAAGGTGTGATGAGTTTGACCTCCCATCCTCTCGACCAATGAAATTCCTAAGCCTCATCAGTCCACAAACTAATGAGCGCCTACCTTGGGAAAGTAGGTCCAAATGGATGTGGAATCATTGGATGTTTCCGGTTCAACGAACAAACCTGTTAGAAACTGATTGGGATGTTTGAACCTTAAATCAAGGATGTCATCCCCAAATTCCGAGGGAAACAAATAATGGTGAACCCGACGTGAATCCTTAACCAAGTTAAAATGATGTTTTACCTATTTGGTAGGCCCCTATATAAAACTTAATGAGAGGACCAACAAAAACAATCGTTGACATATGTGCTCATCCAAAAGATGCAGTGGCTGAATTTATCTTGATTACGTATATTATATCTGAGGCACTCTTTTCCAAGATCTTCTGCATTTCTAGAATGGTTGTTCTCATGTTCACACCTGTGAATACTAGTGCTGAAAATGCCACTGCTGCTACTCCTGCTGGATCGTCATCCGCTCTAAGGATGACATCACCTAAGTAGCGTCTTCAATACTGGGTATCAAATGCGCTAGTTAAGGAGTACTGTCAACACAATACCATCCCATCTCTGGAGGTTTCCCGACATGACCTCCAAGTGAACAACTCACCCCGGTTGTCCGAAAAACGACGACCAGTGATCAAGAAGCAGGAGGCGCTAACCACCGTCTCCAACCATTTCGGGTCGTTATCCCTGGAACGCAATCACCATTCACTCCCATATTCTAGGTAGGTGAATGAGCAGGTCCCTCAGGTCCGTAATTCAAGGAAGTAGGAGTCCTTCCTGAGGGCTCCCATCAACAATTTCCACAAGACTCATGCGGCAGTGCACCCTCAACATGATGAGGGTGTCGACTCCAGGCGTTCGGTTCAGGTTCCTCGAACCCGAGCAGGCAAGAAGAATCGCCAGAGGAGAAATCCGGTTAATAGTGAACAGGTTCTCATCTCTGCCATCTCCGGATAATTCCACTAACCTAACTTGGTGGAAAGAAACGAGCGGGCACACACACCTGCCCGTTTTAATTCCGCTGTCTAGCAGACTCGTCTGGCAGCATCATGCCAATCCCGCCAGGCAATTTTGGCAGAGTACTATAGGCAGGAACATACACCTTTTTATACATCATCAACTAATCAATAGGCTCGTCTTACTACATATGATAGAGCTCGTCAACCACGTTCGGTGGAGTGCAATCAGCAGGCACATACACCTTCTAGTATTAATAAATCCTACCAACAGTCTCACTTGGTAGCACATAGAGAGGTCAGTCGGAAAGCTACAATGACAAACAGGAGGCAGGCTCAACTCTCTGCCCCCACACTTGAGTACTGTCAGGATTCACTAATAGGAAAAGAAGGATAGAAGCAGGAATATACACCTAATCAAAGCACAGAATGGACATATATCCCCATTCCGGCAGCTGATGTCACCAAATATATTCTATCAATGGTGAAAGAGAAGAAGAAAATCCTGGATCATATTCTGGATGCCTTCTAGGATATTATAACAACTTCAGCGGTATCTCAAGGAAAGACACATAAATATATCCCTACCAGTGGATTGACACATCAACAATTCACTCCGGAACAGAAACACACATCTGTTCCAATCCAAGAGGGTTGTAGGTCATTCTCCCCCACATCATATGGACAACCAAGTCAGGCATATACACCTGATTTGTGTGAAGATCATCAGCCTAACCTAGGCATCTCTCCTGATCAGGAACATACACCTGCTCAGAGCAGCCGCTATCATTAACAAGTGGTTTCCAAGGTGAGTAAGAAGGTGTCTAAGAAGAAGACTCACCCAACACAGTCAAAAGATCAAGATCCAATCTGTAACAAGGCCTTGCTCGATGCTGGAGTTCTTGAAGCCCTCATACAATTATCTGTTGGAATCCAAGATTCTACTCCCTTATTTCCCAATAGTGGGAACATTAATTCTGAAGGACTTCAACAGACACTTCCTCGTGATGGCTTTCTTCATGAAAATTCAGTCGATCTCGATGTTTCAACTTCAGATGAGAGCCACAAGAACCCTCTCCATGGTCAGAAGACCAAGGAGCAAGAGATATCAACTTTTTCTATAACCCATCATAGTGGTCCTCCCCATGATGATGAATTTTGCTATGAAAGTCCTCTCCGCAGTAGTGATGCTCATTGACCGGAAAATGCTCTAGTGGACAATGTAGTGCCGAGAAAGCCCTCTTATCTTGAGGCACTTGCAAATGTGAAACCAGTGATTTCTGATGCTTCATCTCTAGCAGGTGAAATACTTTCTCAATCAGAAGATATCCCAAGGTGTATGTCATTCTCTGAACCACCCCTATGTCATGCATATTCTAGTTTGATCAATGATTTCTCTACCAATCTTGTTGAATCCGATGAAGCAACAAGGAAACACCTACTTTGGTCAAATCTGGTTGAAGAATCTTCACTGAATGATGAAGAGGAAATGATGAACATGAGAAAACAACTAGGAAAAGGTGAAGTACCAGTCATGTTTTGGCCTCTGGCTGACTCTCAGTATGACATTACAAAGATGATGACGGAAGATGGAATTCAGGATATTCGTCTCAACATATGGAAAACTATTTTTCAGTTGAAGAAGAAAGTATTATCTTAGGATGAATATTAAAATCATCTTAAGATAATAGAAGGTTTACAACGTCAGATTGATTTGGAATCTCTATCAGTCTCTCGATATCAAAAGGCTGAAAAGCAGTAGAGTGCCCTTCAACGTTCATGCCTTGGCGAACTAATAAGATTGCGTCTGTTAATTTCCAATTCCCCATCCAGTATTCATGTTAGAGGATGGGGTGTTCATGGAGAAATACATTTCACATTGCTCTTCAGTTAGCAAAGCCCACCGAAAATGGTCTCATGCAATGTTATTGCGCATGGCCTATCACAGTCAATGGGATTTTTTTGTAATCAAAAGCTTTCTCAAGAACATGCTTCAACCAGTTCCTCTAAAAATCAATCATAAAGAGAACAAGTTATTTAATTACTCCTTCATCAAACAAATGAGAATATTGAACAGGCCTCTCGTATGGAGCAAGCACATCATCATGTGATAGAAGTGTCAGAAATCATCCAACAGTCTTCTGAACCAGTTGATAAAAGTGGATACAGGTTAATGCTTCCAGCTAATTTCCGGCCTAAGGTTCGCAAGATCAGGAGAGCTTTTAAGAAAGTCTCAGAAATAGCATGTCAAGATCCACCCCAGCTTTCCAGACTGGGGACTATTTTAAACCAACCCTCGGAATCAACAAATAAAATTCAAGGAGTTGAGCGGGAACAACAGGAAAAGCCCCAGTCCACCGGACTGGGGACTTTTTCTAATCATCAATCCCCTCCTCAGATAAAGTCAGTCTTTTCTCGATTGGGGAAGAAGCCTCAAGAGGAATGAAGATCCAAATTATCAGGAGATTCCCTCCAAATTACGGTTTGTTAAGAAGTTCTTAAGGGATCGAATCAACAAAAGGCAATGTCTCATCAAAGACATGGAAGAAGACAATATCACAGAAATGCTGATAGAAGGGATGTGATGCGTTATGCATCAATCATTGTCATCAATGTCATTTTTGTTGATCCACCAGATGAGGCTCACATAGGGGACTCAGATGAAGAGGTTCCTTCTAAAGAAGATGTACGCACCGACACAAAAGAAGAAGGTGTGCGTACGCGAAATGAAAGGATTACTCAGAACCTAGGTAATCCTTCGAGTAACCCACATCCCCCTCTCCGAAAAGGATCCAACAAAGGGAGGGGAAAGAATTAGGTTACATATCCTTCCTCTGGATAAGTCCAATCGCTCTCACGAGAGCAAAGGTTTGCACAACAGAAGGAATAAATGAAGGATTTAAGGAGGTTTAATGCATAACTACTTTAGGGTAGTCTTCTTCTTAAGTGTTCTGGAGTTAGTCAGCCAAGGGAATTTGTTTCAGCTACTGTGATGGATCAAGAATATCCTCCCCTATTAGTACACCCTCATAGGTCTAATCCTAAGGGTCAAGTGCAACAACATTTGGCAGTGCTACCATCGATTGCAGCACCAACCACCACATCTGTCTAAGATCCATTCATTGCACCTACCCAAGTCCAAGTTCAACTGGATGTTTCACAAAAGTTAATAACTACCATTGATTCATTAACATCTCAGTTAGAAACTATGGAAGGGAAACATGTGTAGGTTCAACCAGAAAAGAAAGTTTACCCTAAATTGGTAGATTCAATCTCTCCTCCATCCAATTTTGGAAACCCTTTATTCCCTATTTTCAATGGATTGGGTGACCCAGAACATCATTTGATTCATTACGTGTCTTGTTGTGATCCTATGATGGGAACTCCAGAGCAGTAAGAAGCAGTCAAACTTAGATGCTTCGTACGGACCTTGCAAGGACCAGCCTTTGTCTGGTATTCAAGCTTGCAATCCTGGTCAATTACTGGATGGGAAGATCTACGTCAACAATTCCTTCTTCAGTTTAGCTAAACATTCCAAAGACAATAGTTTTTGATCTTAAAAACTGTAAGCAAAGGGAGAATGAAAGGGTATCAGATTTCATTGCTCACTCAAAAGGATTAACATATTCCCTAAGATTAGTACTCCATCAAGAAATTTTTTTTCCAATCTGTGTGGAAAGTTTGTGTGACGAGTTACGCACGCTGTTGATCCCTGTGAAATACACAGGAGGGTTTAGAGACCTTACTTAAATCGCTCAGCAGATTGAAGATTCCATTATATAGGATAAGGCTAAATCTCATGTAATTCCATCAACTCCAGGAAGGAGAAAGGGTAAAGCAGAAACAGCTACAGTTGTGCTTAAACAAGCACCCGTACCTGTTTCTACTTCAAAAACTTCATCTACTCGAAGGGCTCCACCTCCTGAGCACCAAAAACAAAGGCCGTTTCGTCCAGATGATCAAAGAGATCAAAGACAAAAATAATTTGAGGATCTGAAGAGAAAAACATACTCTTTACGAAATTAACATGTTCTTGGTTACTACATTTTGGCTCTGGAAAATAATCTAGTTCAATTGCCAAGGCCTAAGAGGTCAAACAATGAAGGAGATTAAGACCATCCCAATTATTGCCCTTTTTATCAAATGTTGGGGCATCCCATCCAATAGTTTTTTGTCTTCAATGACCTCCTGCAAAAGATGGTCAACTCGGGACAAGTCAACTGAAAGGTTATTCAGCTCAGGTAGCATGTGTTACAGCTACAGTTCCAGAGGAGGAAGGAAAATGGAAAGAAGTCAAAAGCAAAAATGCACAAAAGAATGATGATTGGATGGTCAGAAAGACAATAAACCGAACTCATGCTATTTTGCGAACATAATTAAAGAAACTGATTGTGTCTTCTGCCATGAATGTTGCGGCAAAACCATCTTCATCTGAGGGAAAGTCCTCAACTAAATGGCTTTATTCAAAGAAGGAAAACGAATCAGAAGAAGATGAGTATGTGTCAAATCCTAAGTTGTATTTGACTCTGGTATAATTCATTCCATCTACTTCAAAGCCACGAGTACCGCCCCACCAAATGGCACAACCTAAATAGGCTAATCAGACAGAGTCTTCATCAGATGAAGAGTTAACCATCAGTTCTGTTAATATGATACAATTAATGGATCCATAAGCCAGTCACAGTTTCGATTTCAATGAGCCTGAATTCCCAGTATCAAACAGGGGAATTAGAGGAATTTCCAGAGGCTCAGGATACAGGGGAAGACATTGATCTTTCAGAAGCCACTATTCCAATTCTACCCCTGCTAGAACTGTGTACGCAATAGAAACTCGTGGTAGAGCACTTCAGTGAGCTTAGCGAGAACAAGAAAGTTGTTCTACCAATAGAAAATTCAGTCATGGAATAGTTATTTTGGAAGATCGTTTGAAGGTTCCATCTTCTTACTCTCAGAAAGTAAATGGATCTAATCAATCTAATCTTCCAAAACCAGGAATATTTCCAACTCCTATCCCAATACAAGATGCATCAACTTCCAAAGCATCTTCTTCCAAGGTACCTGCTAAACCACATATACCTGTTGGGAAACTCATACCTCTATATCAAAAGTATGATGTATTGAAACACTTGGCCCAAGTACCAGCAAAGTTATCAATTCTGGATGCTCTGAATCTGTCAAAAGATCTTCGGAAAGCACTCATCGAGGCTTTGTCAAGTCCTCCGGAGTTTGAAACTAAAATTACTGCAGCTGAAGTCTATCACATAGAAAATAATCCTACAGAATTCAATGCAATAATATCTTTTACTGATAAAGATGAAGATGATGTTATGCATGGGAATATTAGACCTTTTTACTTATCTTGCAAGGTCAATGGCGTAGACATTCGAAGAGCTTTCATTAACAATGGTTCAGGAGTCAACCTCATGCCCATTCGTACACTTCGTCGATTTGGCCTCACAGAATCTAATTTATATCCTTCTACCATTATGTTACAAGGATATGATAATAATGAACAAGAACCACTGGGTGAAGTTACACTTAGAACTCAGTTTGGAGATATTGTATCCAATTCGCATTTAATGGTTGTTGATCAAGACTCAGCTTTCAACATCTTGCTTGGAAGACCCTGGCTACATCCACATGCGGGTATCCCTTCATCATACCATCAATGTCTCAAATATTGTTTTGATGGTCAATTTGGGACATTGTATGGTGATAACGCCCCGTTCAAGACATGTGAGTCTCAATACGTTGAGGAAGAATTCTATCACATGAAGGGAAGGGAGAAATCCACAACAAATGAGATTACCAATGTTAATTCTCCATATGGTTTGGAGAAGATTCCAGTAAATCCATTTACACATGTGAGTATGTATTATGTGTTGCCTATGAGTAAAATTGACAAGATAGACCCAAATCAAAATACTCTTATGGAAAGATCCATAATGTCAGTTACGGCAATCGAGCCAGACAACATGGGAGAAATTGGTAACCCACCAAGCAGCGATGAAAGCACAAATAGTGGCATCTTCATTTCATCTTCTCAAATCCAACAATTCTATACTTCTCCAATTATGCCAGAAGAAGTTATAGCAACATCGGAGGTGAACAATGATGTCGATTCTCAATCCATCATCTCCTATTTATTACCCAACGAAGACCTTCCATCATCCATTGGGTTGGAAATGGAAGCTTCTTCTTCAAGATGTGAAAATATTGACATCTCTTCTGATCATGAAAATTCTGCTTTATCATCTACAATGCAAGTTGAAACGGAAGAAATAACACATGATGAAGAAGAAGTGAAAGATCTCAGAGATTCTCCTCCAGCATTTGAAGAGGGTATCTCTACCACTGTAGATGAACTCAGAGAAATAAAACTGGGTACAAAAGAAGATCCACGCCCCACATTAATCAGTGCGTACATGACTCTTGAAGAGCAAGAGATGTATATTTCTTTTCTAAAGCAAAATAGAGATATATTTTATTGGAACTATACAAAAATTCTCGGTCTTGATCCTGATGGTGCTACTCATCATTTTGGTTTACCAAAAGAACATCGAGGATTAAAGCAAGCCGCAAGAAGAACATACCCAACTTATACTTCAAAAATTGAGGCTGAAGTGGATAAGATTATCAAAGCTAATTTCATCAGAGAAGTTCAATATCCCAAGTGGCTGGATAATATTGTCCCTGTAAAGAAGAAGAATGGACAAATTAGAGTTTGCATCGATTTTAGATATCTTAATCGGCATTGTCCTAAGGATGATTTCTCAGTTCCGATTACAGAACATTTAATTGATTCAATAGCTGACTATGAAGCACTTTCCTTCATGGATGAATATTCCATATATAATCAGATCCCAATGGCCCCAGAAGACGAGGAATCCACAGCCTTCAGATCCCCTCAAGGTGTGTTTTCCTACCAGGTAATTCCCTTTGGCTTAAAGAATGCAGGTGCAACATATCAGCGTGCCATGCATCGTATCTTCAAACCCTTCCTAGGGAAGTTTTTTGAATGCTATGCAGATTATTTGGTGGTTAAATCCAAACAAATTTCTAATTAGTTAACTGATTTGGAAGTCATATTCCGCAAACTTCGACAACATTATTTGAAGATAAACCACTAAAAATGTGCTTTTGGGGTAACCTCAGGAAAATTTATCGTCTTTATTGTACGCCATCGTGGTATTGAAGTCGATCATGAGAAAACCAAGTCAATATTTGGTATGTCACCTCCTCGAAATTTGAAATAATTAAGAGGACTTCAAGGACACTTAACCTATATTTGGCATTTCATCTCCAATTTGGCAGGAAAAAGTTTACCCTTTACCAAATTGATGAAGATGGGAGTCACTTACCAGTGGACTGAAGAATGTCATGAATCGTTCGATATTCTCATGAAATACCTCTTGAGTCCACCGGTACTCATGCCAACTATTGAAGGAAGACCACTTATCCTCTACGTGACAGCTCTAGAGCGATCATTGGGTGCCTTTCTTTATCAAAAGAATGATGCTATGAATGAAAGCAGCCTCTACTATCTCAGTAGAACTATGCTTGAACCAGAAACCCAGTATTCAAGTATTGAGAAGTGTTGCCTGGCATTAATATTTGTAGTTCAGAAGTTAAAACACTACCTGCAACATCACGAGGTCCAATTGGTATCTTGCAAAAACCTGTTCAAATTCATCCTTATTCGTCCAATGCTTACAGGATGTATGGAAACGTGGGTAGTTATTTTTCAGTAATTCGACATTCAGTATGTGTATCAAAAGGCGATAAAGGGCAAAGCTCTGGCTGATTTCCTGGATGAACACCCTTCAGTGGAAGACAAATCTTCAGATATTGAACTCCCTCATGAGGAATTCTTCTCTATTCAAGAAAGTCCTCAAGCATGGGAAATGTATTTTGATGGTTCTTCCAGAAGTCCAACAGGGAGGAAAATGGAAAATCCTAAATTCAACATAGTTGGCTTAGGAATTGTTCTCATTTCTCCAGAAAAGGTAGTGTTACCTTATTCCTTCTTATTGTGGGAAGGTGGTACCAATAATGAATCAGAATACTAAGCTTTCATCGCAGACTTGGAATTAGCACTTCAAGCACAAGTGACTCACTTAAAGGTGAAAGGGGATTCATACCATGTAATAAAACAAGTCAATGGGGATTATTACATTATAAAATAAGAACTAATCCCTTTGTATGATTACATCATAGAGTTATTGGCGGAATTCCCTTCGGAACCGGCATTTTCTTTTGTCCCAAGATCACAAAATGCTCAAGCTGATGCACTGGCTAATATAGCCACAACTCTGGAAGATCCAAATCAGGATGAGACAACCATCAGTATTGCCCACCATCATGCAATGTCACCTTATGTTCGAATCAGAACAGAGGAAATTAATAAAATTAGTATCATTCCTGAACCGTATGGTCATACTACTGTATGGATGTCACCTATCAGGGAATACCTTCAAAATGGAACACTTCCACCTGATAGATCCGAGAAAGAAAAAATCTGGCGATGTGTGGTCAATTTTAATCTTTATGATAGCCCAGATCACCTAGAGAAAATTCTCTAAAAACGTGGTTTTTATGGAGTTCTATTCAGATACATTGATGGTGGAGAGATAATGGCTATCATGAAAGAAGTGCATGCAGGAGTCTGTGGTGCCCACCAGTCTGGACATGGACTGTCTGATCAAATTTGAAGGCTTGGATACTTTTGGCCTTCAATGATACAAGATTGTGTTGATTTCACAAAGAAGTGTCATTCATGCCAAGTACATGCCAACTTCATTCATCAACCTCCATAGTTGCTTCATACAGCTAAATACTCATGGCCATTTGCCACATGGGGAATGGATGTGGTGGGACCATACCCTTTGGCTATGACCAAGCAGTTTAAATACATTCTTACAGCTATTGACTTCTTTTCCAAATGGGTAGAGGGAATACCTCTAAAGGAAGTCAGTTTTAAATGCGTTGTTAGCTTCATCAAGTTTAATATCATTACCAGATTTGGTGTCCCTCGTACCATATTGATGGACAATGGCACCAACTTCTGTTCATCTGAGGTGAAGAAATTTTATCAAGAATACAACATCAAATCCAACCATTCATCTCGGTATCATGCAGCTACCAATGGCCAAATAGAAGCCTTCAACAAGACTCTTTCAAATATACTGCAAAGGGTGGATAAAGATAAGAAATCATGGCCTGATAAACACTTTCATGCTTTATGGGATTATCGGACTACCACCCGCACTGCAACTCGGTCAACTCCATATTCATTGATATATGGAACGGAAGCAGTCTTTCCAATTGAAGTTCAACTACCCCCACTCAGAGTTGCCATTTGTGATCAATCATCTACAGATGAACAATCTCAAAAGAGATTGAATTAATTGTAACGATTAGATGAGAAAATATTGTGCACTTTGCAACACTTTGAAGTCTATCAGAATAGAATAACACAAGCTTTTAATAAATTAGTTCATCTTAATTTATTCACTTAGGGAGAATTGGTATTAGTTCTCACAACTCCAATGATACCAAGAAAGAAACCTCCCAATCTTGATCCCAAATGGGAAGGACCTTACTCAGTACATAGGGTCTACTCTAATGGAGCTTATTAATTAATGTCAATTGATGGAGAACTCATCACTACTCCATCCAATGCTAGATTTTTGAAGAAGTATTTTGTATAAACACAAAATATATCATCTGTGGTTCGGTATGACCTTAAACTACACCACCGTGCAGAAAGACGTTAAACTACATCATCAACGGTCCATGCATATGAACCTAAACTATTTGCACATACGTCCAACATGACATTAAACCATGTCCCCTTCATTATCCTTGCTATATGACGTTAAAATATACAACAACGGTCCATACATTTGATATTAAACTATTTTTATTCCTTTCGTCTCAGATGACGTTAAACTGTGACGTCCTAACTACATTATGCTAAAATATACAGAAGTCCCTTACGTCCAGCATGACATTAAACTGCACCATCCACGGTCCAGGCATATGACCTTAAACTATTCGCACTTTCGTCCAACATGATGCAAAACTGTATCATCCTTTTTTTGTCCAACATGATGTTAAACTGTGAAAAAAGTTCCCTAATTCGTCAAACATAACATTAAATGGTGTAATCTTTTGTCCTCACAACATGACATTAAACTGCACAATCCCCTTGTCGTCCAACATGACGTTAAACTATATTTTCCCCATCGTCCTAACTACATGACACTAAACTGTACAAAAATTCCTTGATACATCCTACATGAAATTAAACTGTACTTTGACCCTGCTACATGACCCTAAACTATGCAGCACCAATAGTCCTAACTGCAAGACATTAAACTGCATAGTCCCTTTATATGTCCTACATTACATTAAACTATGCATCGTTAAGGTTTTTGTTACCTCTTGCTTCTCACACCGAGTATGACTCACGTGAGCTTAGAGAAAACCTCAACCATAACACTCTCTCTGGGATACTAACCATGTGTAAGTCCCAACAACATCATTTTTTAGGTCGTTATCCCCAAGAACAACTTGATCATTAATTCATTCTTTAATTGAACTACGTGGACATTGATCATTGCCTTCCAGGCTGGGTACGTAGGCAACCTCCCAAGGTTCAAGCCCAAAATCAATCTCTTCACATCAGTTCACCTCCATCTCATACGATGTTGATTCGTGAAACCGCCCCTAGAATCAATATCTTTAAATTGGTTCACTTTCATCCTTGTTATATGATGTTAAACTATACAACACTTTTTTCCGGTATGAAAGTAAACTACAATATTCTTTTATACCCTCACCTGAGAGGGAAGCATTATTTACATTGATTTTTTAATCATGTTTCATTTCAAATACTACGTGCATACATGGCAATTCCCAAACCTTTTATCTTGGTTTAAACCATCATTGTACTAAAGTCCCCTTTTACCCTTCACATGTACGAACCACGTTTTTACATAGGGTATTTCTAGAACTACGTGGGCTTGATTCCCATCCTTATGGGATACGTAGGAATGTTTGAGTGTCCCTCGAATCCAACCCCAAGTCTTTTGGACCTAACCCCAAATTCCACTTCCAGTCCCTTGGCTGAAAAGTCCCCATGAAAACACACACTGTGTATTTCTTACAATGTTCCAAGCTCTATGACCCTAAACTAAGTTCTCTAATCCTTTTGTACCACACAACGTTAAACTGTAATCTATGAACTACGTATGGCTTGATTCCCATCCTTATGGGATACATAGTGAAGTCCAACAATTTAATTTAGGACCCAACCACAACATGATTATGGTTAGCATTGATCTGTGTATCTTTGTATACATTGTACAATACCCATCTTTATGTGTCATAATCCTAACCTTAAATATTTTCAAATCTTCATAGCCCTTTTCTTGACTTTTAGTCACAAAAATGTAAAATTTATGATAGTTCTTTTACCTAACTATGCATCACGTGCCCTTAGACGGCATTGCATAAATAGACTATATAATATACTTGTCAACCAAAAGATACTATTATTTGACTATGCAGCCAATGCACTTAGGTGGCCCTGAATAATTCAACCCCATAACGAGTTTGTTAAATAATGGTAACTTCATTATTGGGAAGAAATCCTCTATTTTCCTTATTTGTCTTAAGTGACAGTATGTAGGGATCTGAAAAAATAGCCATCCTTAACATATTTGTCCCATATCATTTTTCATGATATGAAATTAATCAAGTCTATGCTTTATATTCTCTTTCCCTATGTTTGGTTCAGACCGTCGTAGAAGTGATATCCATCCAGTTCTTCAATAATCTTGTTCGGAAATATCTTCTCCATATTCAAGTACCTCTTTCCATACAACAAACTCTATACTTTGGAAAATTTGAATCTCCATAAACTTTCACTGGTTTTTAGCAGTAGAAAGGTAAATTTCTAAGAGTTCTTTTGCCTGACTATGTAGCACGTGCCCTTAGGCGGCCTTGCATAAATAGTCCACATAACAGACTTCTCAGCCAAAATATACTATTATTTGACTATGCAGCCAATGCCCTTAGGTGGCCCTGGATAATTAAACCCCCTAACGGGTTTGTTAAATAATGGTAACTTCATTCTTGGGAACTACTTCTTCTAATTCCTTTTAGCTCTTTTTCATATCATTCCTCAGATTCAAATATTCTTAAGTGATAGTTTACATATTTTTTCCCTCATACTTGAGTATGGTAATATATTTTCAGATAAATTGTCAGAGAATTGAGTCAATTCTAATTCATTCGGTCAAAGCTATATCGACCTTAAACATTATCCTCCTTATGTCTGACTTGCATGACTTTAAACTGCCCACAAAAGACAAGGGAACTCTAAATAAAAGTCAAGTTCCAGCTCACTAAACATACATTTTGTATGATTTAGGTAATATTGAGCAATTAAGAGTTTCAAATTTTGTAGGGTTATTTATATTAATCCTAGTAAAAATAAAACTATGCCTACTAGGCCCATTGGCTTAGGTAAAATTTAAAGCCTGTAGAAAAGGAAAATATGTGCAAAAATGATAGAAGATGAAAGTGTTTTTCATTGATACACAGATGATATAAGGACATCCACAGACCGGAGTCTCTTATCTTTTTCAATAATTACAAGAGGCTTTCAACATAACTCTTAATTTGATTTACGGAATCCCGAGCTTCATCAGCAACCACCTGGAATTCATTCAATCAATTGGATACAATAAGAGATGCATTGATACCAGCTCTTCTTGGAACAATTGTAAAAGGATGTTCTTGAGTGCGGTTTGAGGGAATTTTATACTGATCAAAAGTGACTCTGTTTCTGTCCAAGATACTTGGAATATGGATACATGGATTTGAGAATGGAGCATTGGAAGTAAAGATCCATTTGGAGAGAGTACTCTTTTCAGATATTGCTCTAATAAAATGTTTGTCTTCTCTCCCCCAACCGACAGCAGAAAACATTTCATCCCATGGGTTTTCCATTTTCATATCTACAAGGAAATGGCATGGAAGGAAAACTTGAAAGTTCACACCATTGTTGTTGCTCTTAATGCACAGCATAACCGAAATAGAGGAGTAGTAGTGCAGCTGCATTTCAGGCGTATAGTTATTTGCATCTAGAACATTGACTCCTTGTAGATGACCATGACCATACAGGGATAGGTAGATTCTCTATGGGAAATTAATATGATATTTCTTCAAGTACTTAACCAAATTTGGGAGAGTGCTATCACAAATATCATAGTAATCATGGCCAACAATGTTCATCATGTCATCAATCCTCTTGCTTTCCAGTTCATCAGCCATTCCAATTCCCTTGGGATCAATTGAATCTGAACAAAAGTTTAATAAACTAACTCTTAAATGGGTTTATTTTTCATAAAATTTGTGAAGGAATTCAGAAAAAATGGCAAAGGCATTAAGGCGCACAAGTCTAAACTTGGCGCGCAAGTGTTAGTGTGCCGCGCTAGTTCTTGACGCGCAAGTGTAAACCACGCAAGTATAAACACCTCTACAGTAATGCAACAACAAAGAAACAGTGGAAAACAGAGCAACCTGCACGGCGAAGGCCACTTGCACAGCGAGAGCTCAAAAGCTTGAAATCTGGATGCTTTGTATGGAAATGGGGCCTCATATTTATTGTCCACAGCCGTACCCTGCGTGTCGAAGTCTGTCAAGCTTGAAGTTGCGTGCCATACCTTGCGTGCCACATCCTATGCGCCAAGTGTTGCACCCTAAACACTTGTGTGCCTCCTTTCATTTAGTTTTCTTCTTTTCCTCAGAGTCACATACTCATTTCTTTCGGATCCAACTCCGAGGGGGGAATTTTTTGTTGATGCTCCTTTTCGTCACATTGTCTAAAAGAGTGGAAAGGGAAATGACTTAGCACAAATTGATTCATCCTTTGAATAAAACATCAAAAATCGACAAAGGCATGAACAACGTTTCAAAAGCACCTATGACGTGAAAGTTCCATCACTGTCACGCAAGTCAACTTAAGCGATGCCTAATGGTCACGCAAGTGACTTTCACGCCCTAAAGGATAACCAACCGGGGTCTTCTCCAGCCTATAAATAGACCCTGTGGGCCCCCCATTTAAAAAAGAATTTTTCCAGAAACTCAGATTTGAGCTCCCTGCACCCTAGTCTCTTCTCAAAGCTTCCGAAACATTTCTAAGGTAATTTCTTACCAATAACGGAAGATCTAAAGAGGTGGAGGAAGGCCTAAGAGTTGAAACTCATCAACACTTGCGCGCCTGAGTGGCCATCCCTTAAGGGAAATGGCCACACTTGTGCGCCGCCAAACTCCTTCAATAGAACTTGCGTGCCACTCTTCTGGAAGAACCTCAAGATGATTCAAAAGGCTTTATCCAAGAGTCGCTCAAGTATTACCCTACTGGTTAACTGTTGTGCAAGTACCCATGTGTCGCGCAGGTATACCTGCATGACCCGGAATTGCGCACACATGCAGTACCGGTGCGCATGCTATTACTTGCGTACCCCTACCTTTTTGGGTGCCCTTCTTTCCCATTTAACCCCTCTTAATCCATTCCACCTCTCCTATTCAAGATTCAGTCTTCAAAAAACTCTTAAATTCTATTTATGGAATGATTTCTTGATTTGACTTCCTTATCTGAAAGGAATTCTATGGAATATCTCTCAAAACCTAGTGATTTAAACATCTTTATGTCACTAAAGACTGATATTTCATTCATTCAACCTCATCCTTTAAGATAAGAGAACTCCTTAACCTGGGCCTCCTTTTCAGGAATATTCCCCAGTCATAATTCTTAAACTGGGCCTCCTTTCCAGAAATACGCCCCAGTCATAATAATTAACCTGGGCCTCCTATTCAGGAGTAAGCCCCAGTCTCAAATATGGGCATCCTCTTCAGGTGTAAGCCCCAAGTCCCTTAATTTTTCATGTCTCTTTACCTCAGCCTCCTTTTGAGTAGTAATCCCCAGTCTTAATTTCTCTTAACTAGACCTAATTTACCATTGATATGGGATTCCTTCTCAGGGGTAAAACCCAATCATATGTCCTCTCCTAATTTGGCCCTACTTTTCAGCAGTAAGCCCCAAGTTAGAGTATTCAAATCTCCATGAAGCACATATACCTTTATGGAACTTATTCCTGGATTTCTTCTCTGAAGTAAATCCTAATATTCATTTATCTGGGCAGCCATACATACAAAAGTCCCATATTATTTCTTATGATTGCATCTTTCATGGCACAATTGTATGGGTTTTACCAATACCTCTTGTTTATCACACCAAGCATTACTCACGTGATCTTAGAGTGTAAAAGTAATTATGACATCCTTTTTTGAGCCATCAATCATAAACATCATACTCCCTTACTCGAACTACGTGGGTTCTAATTCCTTTTCTAAACAAAGGATATGTAGGTAGCCCATCTATGGGTTTGATCCCAACTCTGAAATAATCCATGTCCTTATGAATGACAATAAACTTCAAGTGCCCCACTGAGTAGCTTTAAAACCAGCATGGTCATCATAATGACCAAGATACTTCTATATAAATGTGTCAAAGGATACCATTGACCAAGAATCTCTAATAAATATAGATGATTCTCTATCGATGAATAACCTCGAATACATATAAAAGATCTTTTAAATTTCCTATATATTTAATCATTGATTGTCAGATCTAAAGGAAAGAACATTTTATACTTGGTAATGTAATAAGGATTCATGAACATAACTTAAATCTATAAAGAGAGTCCGGGAGTAGAAAATAATTCCACTAAAAAAGGTGTGATGAGTACGACCTCCCAAACTCTCAACTAATGAAAATTACAAAGCCTCATCAGTCCACAAACTAATGAGTGCTTACCTTTGAAATGTAGGTCCAAATTGATGTGGAATCATTGGATGTTTTTGGCTCTACGAACAAACCCATTAGAAACCGATTGGAATGTTTGAACCTTCAATCAAGGAGGTCATCCCCAAATTCCGAGGGGAAAAACTGGATGATTTGCCACAATCTAGAATTAGTGTTGGTACATGGAATCTATATTAGAATACATTTCATATTTCCTTTCAGCAAAATCAATGCCCATTAATTATTTATCATAGGTTAAAGGATCATTATTTATACTAATAATGAGTCACCATACATGGTGACTAGAAAACCATATATTTCGATTTTTCTAACGTAATACTATATAGTACTTGTGTATCTAGAGTAGTTTCTTCCATGGGAATTTTTGGAACTTGTTCTTGTAATAACTCATGTATATCTAGAGCTTGGAATTCATAAAAGTATAACTTTCACCCACTAAGTCTTTTAGAAATGTTCTCCCTCTAAATTAACATGACATGTATTTACACTAAATCCATTTTATCTATGGGGTCATATAAGTAATATATCCATGATTACATGGGGTATCATATAAAGAAACATATTGTGCCTTTGGGTGTAAGTATGTTTCATGAAGAGGATTTGACAATTTCATTACATCCATATACATGTAATTTTGACAATACTAGTTTCCTTCCACTCTTTAAATGTTATGGAGTACCATCATCCAGTTTATTTGAAACTTGGTTATATTTTTACACCACTATCTATAATATGTATCCCCAAAATGATATTGCATGGTTTTCATGACCCATCCCTAAACTCACATTTATGGTCGATTCCTCCTTTCACATACACCATTCCAGTAGAGTGTATATGGAGGATGAAGTTTTAATAAGATACCATACTCCCATAAGTGGCCAATGATTTCCTCATTAAGATATTCTCTACTACAGTCAAATAAGAGTTTCTTAATATTCTTACAAAGTTGGTTCTCAACCTCATTATTGAATTATTTGAATTTCTCAAAGGATTTAAAATTATATTTCATTAAGTAGGTATATCTATACCTACTAAAATCATGAGAAAATTTAAAGAGTATGTGACCCCACCAATTTCTTCAACTAGGATTTGTATGCACATATAGTATACTTACGATTTTAATCTTAAAAAAACACATATCCAAGGCCCACATATACATATAATCTGGTTAAAAATTCAGTATGATCAATAATAGAATGGATAAAACTTGGAAACAAAATAATATTCCTATTGAAATGAATGAATTGAATAAATAGATTTGAAAAAATAGAAGAGAAAGAAAAACAGATATATTGTGCTTCAGAATTACATGATCCAACATGCGTAGTTATAACACCAACCAGGGTAGTTATTTTATTAATAATAATAAGTAGGAAAAAGTACATGCATGACATATAAATAATATGATAAGAGAAACTATCATAGGGGGCTGGCCTTATTGAACAAGGTGGTGGTGATGAAACCCATCACGTAGAGTCAACACCATCCACACATGGACAAACTCACACACACATCCAAAATTGATACCGTTCCAATAATGAAAGAAGGAATTTAAACACATAAAAACCCTATAATCAAAAACAAAAAACATGGTTATGATGAAAATAACTCATGATCTGGAACCTACTTGGGTGCGTAGTCTTCCTAGACACAATATTGAGTCAATCTCCACTGAATATCCACCAGCGTGTTATTTTGTTTCCAGTAGGCCTCACAAACATAATAGAGGAGAGTGTTTGAGGCTGAGAAACACATGTTATCCTTATTATCCCTTCAAGATCATCATTGTATAGTGATGGAAATTCACACTAGGAGATCACCATCCAAACTAAATGAATACCATAAGCTAGAGTGAGATGAATCACATCAAATCTCAAACCTCACAACAAACTAATGACGACATGCCTGAAAATCATCAGGAAATAGGGTTAGGTCTGTGAGATTAATTTTTCATAGACAGTGAAGATCAAATTTGCAGTTCACCTAAGAATTGTCAGCTCAGATGGTGGGATAGGTGGTGTCGTGAAATAGGCGCAAAAAAGGGCGAATCAAATTAAATATGAGTAATAAAAAAACGGAGGGTTCCAACAACAGTTGGATCATACTCAATCAATGGTCCATATTCAAACTCTATAAAGGTAAATAATAGGGTTATTTTTCAAAAAAAATAATTTTTTCAACGGAGGAAATAAAATAAACCCACATGAATAGGGGCCATAAAAACCCAAGAAAATGTCCATCTAAAAATATCAAAATATGAATAAATCAAAATATTATAATAAAAGGTATTAAATTGAAACATACACATAGGCATAAAATTACAAATTTTCACCTTGAAATTAAATGAATTTAATAATGGGGTTCTCACATACTACTTTTTATAAATGGGAATTTTTTTATTATTTTATGATAGTGCATTAACTTAGACAAGCGTACATCTTTAGTCAAACTATCGGCCAGATTGTCCCCCATGCGTATCTTGGGGACACTCACCATCCCAGATTCTATAAAATCATTTACAAAATAAATTCTAATGTGAAGGTTCATCAATCTACCATGGAATACGTAGTTATTAGAAAGATGCAATGCATATTGGCTATTACAATGGACAACAATACTATTAGTAGATAAAGACAACTCAAAATACAATAACTCCAACTATATATCCTCCTTGATGGATTCTTTTAGGGATATATACAATTCATTGGTACTGAAGAAGGAAACCATTGATTTCATGTTTCATTTCTTGGAGAATCGTCTTCTATATACACAAAACAAAAAAAATGAGTGACTGATTTTTGAGTTTCATTATTTCCAGCCTAATTAGAGTAAAGAAAAGAAACAATGCCATCACTAAAACGATCATTTTATCCATTTATAATGAAAATAATATTATACATAGATATATAACAGAGGATCCTATTTAAATTATTCTAGTGATTCTTACGATGGTTTCCCCATAATCCTACTCAATATACAAATACAAAATCTTATATCTGGTCCAAAACATAGCATAGCATACAGAAGTCTTCCAACCACATTATCATATTTAATATCATACATGAAGGATGCATCATCATCATTTTAGGGTATTGTTCAAAATAAAATATAAAACTTTGTCTTAAATAAATATTAACAAGATTAATGTGCTCAAATAGATAGCTTTTTAATACCATATTTACAAAAGAAAGATGATATTAGTGCAAGGTTCTTGCATTCTAATATCTAATTATGTTCATACCCACGATCAATATAAAAAGTCTTCATTATTTCATTTAAATGGTATTTTTCAATTGTTTATTCAAATAATTTATATTCCGTCTATTTATTATATATTAAAATAATGTCATCAACATATAATAATTGATAAATAGATTCATGTTTAACCATTTTATAATATAAAAATTCATAAAACCTACTTATGATAAAATGAATTCTTATATTAAAATAATCAAACCATTTATAACATTTTGTAGATAACTATTGAAGCCCATAATATTACTTCATGATAAGAAAAAATATATTGGGTACAAAAATATTTGAAAATCCATAAGGAGGAGTCAAATAAATTGTTTCATTAAGAGTACTATGCAGAAAATGGTTTTTACATCTAATTTTTTATATGAAAATAAAACTTGGAAGAAAAATAAAGAAGAATAATTTTATTAAAACGTTTAAAAACATGGGATAATATATTACTATAATCAAAACCTTCACATTAAAGGAACCCTTTTTTAACCATTCAGTTTTTCAATTTGATTTAATTTCTCCAACATTGTTTTCCTTCTTCCAATATATCCACATATAACACATAATCAAACAGTTATTAGGTTTGGAAAAAACAACCCAAGTGTTATTATTGAGGATTTAATTCATCAATTATTTCATATAACCTAACCAATTAGTGGCTTCTTTGGACTTAAGGGATTTCTTATAAGATTTAGGTTTCTCATTAAACAGATCTTGAGCAATAATTAATGCATAGGTAGCAATATAAGCCTTATTGAAGCTGGATGGAGGCCTAATTACTCTTCTTTATATATAGGTTGAGATGATAATTTCATATATTATATTGTTCATTCTTTTAGGTTTAGAATCTAAATCATAATTGGATTCATATTGATTTTTGGTAATGGATGTAGTAGAGTCAGTCTTAGATTAGGAATGGCCTTTAGTTTCCATAGTATTTACAAAACCTATAGGTTCTGGAGTTCTAGAAGATTATTTATCCTTATTATATGAATATGTATACTATCTTAGGTTATCATTGTACTTCTCAGGCTCAAGAACCACTGCATCTTGAATAACAATGTACTATTGATAACATGGTTTATATATCCACCTATGATACCCCTCAACACCGACTATATGACCCAGGAATATGAACATTATATACCTATAAGATAGATTATCTATATCGTTATGAGAATAAGAAATGAATCCAAATATCATAAGGTGTGATTGAATTGGGAGTGAACCTCTACATATCTCTTCTGGCATGTTAAAGTAATTAACAACAGATGAGAACAGATTAATAAATAAAATTTCGATAGAGGAAGAATCATACCTGAAAATCTAGGGATATTATAGTGGGACAACATAAACCTAACCCTCTATATAAAATTCTTATTCATCCTTTGTAATAAATATTTCTACTGTGGATTTCCACAACAACCCAGTATCTTTTTTTCCCCTCATATTCATATAATTTAATGAATTTTGTGGAAAAATATTCTTAACCATTATCATTTATTACGGCTCTGATATTATTACAAAATTTAATTTATACCCTGATATCCATTTAAATAAAACTATGAAAAGTATTATAATTTTGTCTGGGTATATTCATCCAGACATTCATAGAGTACTCATAAAAATGTACATGAAGTAAAAACCACCATCATGGTAGGTGACACTAGAAGGATACCAAATATTATAGTAGACGCGCCAAAGGAATTATTTAGCCTTATACATTGATTTTCTAAAACATACTCTTAGATATTTTCTATATATACAAGCTTCATAAAAAGGAAAAATTCTAGGTGTTTTGTTACTCAAAGGACATGTTTTTGAAGTTCATCAACACCATTTTCACTAATGTGTCCAAACATTATTTCCCAAAAGATGGTTTTATCATGTTCTGAATCACAAGAGGTGATTATATGACTTCATTAAAACTTTCTATCTAACACATAAATTCCATTAAAAATGTTTCTTTTTGTGATAGTGACAGATCATTCTCTAACCCTGAGACCCCCAGAATCTCATTTAATGGTTTAATCCTTCTGGTTAAGGACTCAGAAGGAGATGAGTTTTCTTTTTAGTTTGGGTACCCACCTAACCTCCTAAAGAGTTTTAAAAGTCCTATAATAAAACTCTAATAGAACTATGTCTATTCCAATATTATGGAATCTCCTTCTATTCCCCAGAAACACCTCTCTTTATTTAATTTCCCACAACTCAATGAAGAATTCCATCCAAGGACACATGTGGAATGAACACCCATTATTAAGGATCCATTCATCATATATGGAAACATTAGAAACATTAAACACATAAATAGTTTCAATATCCTTCTCAACAAAAATAATAATGGTAATTACAATTGTCTCTATAATCACTTTTCTTATTGGGTAAATTCATCTTAATGTGACTAGATTTTTTGAATTGAAAACACATGATTACTTTATTCATAGACTTAAATCATTGCTCCATTGATTGAACCCTTTCCCTTATCACACCCCTAGACTCACTTCTATGTCTGGATTAAATATTATCCTTAATATTTATACCCTATACCATATCCATAACATAGCCCTTTATTTGGAGGTCACTGGAAAGTAAAAAAATTTATCTTCTAAGAGAGTATGTGTGTTTTTTCCATATGTCATTGAATCTTTAACAGTATTAAATGTATCATATAATTAATTTAAAAGAATTATGGTTTGATCTTCATCATCTAATTTAATTTCTATGTTGTCTATATCTGTCAATAATTTGTTAAAACCATCAATTTGTATCCTGATTGTAGTTCCAAGATTCATTTTGAAAGTATATAACATTATTTTTTATAATCTACCAACAAGAGATGTAGTTACGTAATGAGATTCAAGACTATACCATATACCAGTAGTAGAATAATCATATGGAAATTCTCTATGAACTTTACCTCATAAATATAAAAGAATTAAAATTTTACATTTCCTGATTTTTTTAGGAACATGTACATATGTGATAATAGTATTCCCATCTGAGGAAAGGGTAGTCCATTTATTTTTAGTGCCATCTAGGGAATAAATAAAATCATTTTGATCGAGAAGTGTATTCATTTTAATCCACAATATACTAGAGTCATTTTCACTATAAAAATTTTCAATATAAAATTATATGGATCCCATTATTTAAATTTTTGTAGGATTTGATGCCAACTATTGGGGTAATTCATTAACCCTTATAACATCCTGAACCCATTGATATGTATAATCTATTTAACAATTTAGGATGATATGTTTTATAATGTTTATAACATTGAAACTAAATAAAATTAGTATTAAAATGAATCACCGGAATCAGGATAAATGTAATAACATTAAATAAAGAACAAAAAAATATAACATGAACCAGATCATCATGATCCTACATGATTGGAGAGAACTCCACCCATGACAGTTGTTTTATTACAATGAAAAATAAGGGAAAAATAAAGAATCAATGTATAAAGAAGATGATCAGAGAAACTATCTGATGAGGCTGGTCTTGTTAAATGAGGCCGTAGTGATGTAAATCGTCACATAGAGTCAACATTGTCCACTCCTTGATGGACACACAGACACACACACCTATTAATTATAAAGTTCCAATCATGAAAAAAAGTAATTAATCTCTTTTTGATCAAGGAATCATAATCCAAAAAATGGATACAATGAAAATAATTAATGTTCTAGAACCTATTTTGGTGTTTAGTCATCCTATACCCATGATCGGGTCAGTCTGCATTGAATCTTCACAATATTGGTATTCCAGTTTCAAGAGGTTGCACAAACTTGATGGTGAGGAGTATGGGTTTCAAGGAAACTCTTTTTCTCATTCCTCTTCTTTTGAGATCTTCATTTTAAAAAGAAGGAAATGAACAATGGGAGCTCACTAGCCAAAAAAATGAAAAACCTAAGCTACAGAGGGATGGATCCCAACAAATCCAAAACCGCATAGAAGAGAAATGATTATGTGATAGGAAATCCTCATGTGGTAATGTCAAGTTTGTGGGTTGAAAGCTACAAAGAAGATGAAGAAAGAATAGGTGGTTCACTTAATAAAAGGTGACTATGTTAAATGGACAGGTGGCACCATAATGTTGGCACAAAGGGAGTGACTCTAATCAAGACTGGGGAAAAAAGTGCCACTAGGGGCACCTTTAGTCGTATGATCATCCAAAATCAACGGTCTATATTCAAATTCTATACAGTTATGAGAAAAGGGTATTTACTGAAGAAATAATTATCAGAATGAAGGAAATAAAATCAACCCACAGGAATAATGATCAAACAACCCCATGTAAATGTCCATCACAAATATCAAAATATGACTAAATCATAAGAGGTGGAATTAATTTAATTAAATTAATATGTAAAATGGTTCATAAAACAACAGTTACTATACCCAATGACATGGTACTGAGATCTCTGTGAGATGCCCCAATGATGGTGAAGTAGAAGAAGAAATTCCATTTTGCATAGTATTTTTAAAATTAAATTTAACATATATCTTAAGGTATGATATAGGGATGTTATATATGACAATATACAAAGGAATATTATTTTCATCTTGTTATATTTTTTTAAAATATAAAGATATCTTATGTATTGTCTTGGAATATTATTTTCCATAAAGGGGAATATTATGATGCATGATTGAGTGATAACATGCCATAGCCTATGGAATTTGAATTCCCTCTCACATTGGGTGACATCCATAGATCATCGTTAATTCCTCTGTATAATCCTATTTAAAATTTAGGAAATTACTCTTTTTAAATGTAAAAAAATCCATACAACATGGTAGATTGAGGTTGAACCCACATAGTCAAATTTTGGAGTGACTTATAAGATTTAGGAATAGTGGGTGAAAAGAAATTTAATTTTGTAACTTCAATATGAGATATCATACAAATCATTAGAAAATACATGTTCTTTTAATTGTGAAGTAAAAAATATATAATTATTTTTCTAAGATGTAATCAGAATTGGGAATAAGTGAATCTTATGACATAGTAATCACTCTCTATGCTAAATATGCTTGTTTTCATATAACCAAATAATCTGGTTAGTATGTAAAAGAGGATGACAAAAAAATTATTAAAGCCGAACCTAACCAACCCAATGGTCCTAAAGAAGAAAACTCCTCGGTAATTTAATTATAAGAGAACTACCTCACATAAAATTAAAATGATCATTATTAAGATGCGAGGAAGATATATAAAAAACAAAAGTAGAGAAAAAACCCCACTTGAATTAATCATAAAAAGTAAACATCACTATATAAAATCATCATTCAACACATAATGAACACTAAAAGACTCACCCCCACACACTAGTGATGAAAAACAGTAAGAATAAAATAATACATGGCCCTAGAATGAGACTCTAGCCAAAGGCCCTAGATTCAACCTTGATTCATCATGATCAATCGGTCCATGATTCTGTTTCCATTCAATGATTCTATTATTAGTACATTGACCGACATCCAATATTTTTGGGTAGGATTCACTGAATTGTATCTATATTTATCTCCATCATATATTTAAACAAGTCTCGATATATCATTAAGGAAATATTTTTAACTACAACTTGTTTATATTTTTTACAAAGCACACATGCATCAATTACACTATCTCCCATTAAAATATATTGAAAAAATATCTAGGACATATGAGATGGCCAATATTAAATCTCATGTTGATATAAATATTATGATGCAACAATGTATCTCATGGTGAGACCCAAAATATCATCCCAAACACTTCTCACCTCAGCTATAATCATTGTGGGACAACATAAGAATCATAGAACAAGTCACACCTTCTCACATACACCTTATACACACCCTCTACAAGATGGTGATGAAGTAGAATACATTCATTATAGATCACTATCTCCGACGCTTTCGCCGGGGCGCGCACATCCTTCTGTGGGGGAGGACGCGCAGCTTGTTTCCGCACATTCCCGCTTTCCAAAGGCGGGCGTCATCCGTTCCTTGTTCAGGGATGTCTTCTCCTTGATCGAAATCGGGATGATGGGATGTCGGTTCTTCCTTCCGTGGATTCCTCCTCGGAGCTCATCACCTAGTCCAGGTATCCCTCATAGATTTAAGACGGTTTCGTGAAGCTCATTCCTGGTGCCATATCTACATGGACGCCAGTTAATTACGCTGCTTCCTTCAAGACACTCCAAGGGGTCTTCTCGGGGAAGCAACCTTCGTTGAGGAGAATGGTCATGTTGGGGCATCGTCGGCATGTCTGTCTTTGGTCCCTCATCAGAGGGCTTCTCGAGGGCGCGAAAGCCTGAGGAATCCCACATCAAACGCAGGGAATGTGCAGCATCTGAGGTTTTCCTCATCTTCCCATGTTTAACATGGGGTATGTCGTGAGTTTAACGTCTTGCGGAGACGGACCAGGTTGAAGGACCCCTAGGGGGGACACCGATGTTGGGGCCAGCACGTGGGTGGATTCCCAGATATCATGGAGTGGGATGGGGTGGCATGATCTCACTGGGATGTGGCGGCCTGTGTTAGGATCAGGATGGATGGTGGAGTGAGACATGGGGCTTACTTTATGAGAGGGCCCAAGAGGGGGAATACAGTTTAACGTCATGCAGGACGAGATACAGTTTAAAGTCATGCGGGATGGGATACAGTTTAACATCATGCGGGACGGGATATAGTTTAACGTCATGCGGGATGAGGGGTTTGGGGATTACGCTTTGAGGTGGCCCATGGTGGTCAGGGAACCGACATGGAGAGGTCAGGACGACCGGGTGGTGGGCTTGAACCTCGTGGAGGCTTCCTACGTACCATGCGTTAGCACGGATCAAAGTCCACATAGTTCGCTGGGATGGGGATTACGCTCTAGGGCGGCCCATAGGAGGATTATTAGGTCCACTAGGCTGAATACCCTGAGAGGGGGGGGGGTGAATCAGGGTATGACTAATTAAAAATTAATTCCCGTTCTGATCTTGTTTCGTTGTTAAGAAAAACACTCTTCTCTCTCTTTCCTGCTACCCAATATAAACAGAAAGTAAAGCAAGCGCAGGACACATCAATTTTACTTGGTTCACCGCTAAGGGCTATGTACAAAGAGAATACGCCGACAGGTTTCCAGTCATACCAAATTCCACTAATCTTCACTAGCTGTGGATTACAAGGTTCGGGCTAGATCACTTCTATGCCTAGGCTCACTGCCTTTACAAATTTAGGGTCAGCTCACTGCTTTCCCAAGGGTCACTCCCTATCTCTCTCTCTGCCTCACTGCCGGTGGAGAGGATCACCTTCTTCCTCTTCCTAAGCTCACTGCTCTTGGAAGGAATCCACTCACAGTTTATAGACCTGTAGGTCTCTTCATTTGCATGAATGAATGCATCTTCCTCTGTGTGTAGATGCTCTGTTGAAGTACAACTTTCACCCGTAGATGAATATCTATTTTCCCCGAAGGTATCGGGAAATGTACCAGATTCCACGCAGTCCGAGAAGCACCGCTGGAACAAAGCCTTACTTGGTGCACAAGTCAATCTCGGCGCGCAAGTATCGGCGCGCCAGTCACAACGGGCGCGCAAGTCCTCCTCAGACACTTGCGCGACTCAAGATTCCTCAACTCCAAACTTGCGCGACTCTCTTCCTTTTATGCCCAAACCAATATTGGCGCACAACTGCCAACCAGCGCGCAACTTCTAACACCGGCGCACAACTTCAACCACTGGCGCGCAACTTCACCTGTGCGACCACACACACCACCTGCGCGACCACCACACCTGCGCGACAGGAGCTCTAATTTCTCAAAGAGTTGAACTCCGGTCCAGAATGAGGAGGGGTGGTCCAGTATTTATAGGCAATCTGACCACCCTGTGTGACGGCACGCAAGTCACCTATGCGACCCAGTTTCGGCGCGCAAGTCTTCTATCCTTTTGGACACTTGCACGACCAACTCCCAAACTTGCGCGAACCTACTTCCTTTTCCATATTTTGATCTTCTGATCTTGAAAAACATATGGCTCGCAAGTTTCCTCTTCTCCAAGTCCTCGGCATGAAAGTCCCTTTTCCAAAAACACTTTTCTTCATCTGCCGATTTTCAGGCCCAAAAATTTGGCAAACACTGGAAAACGGCGCCACCTTGTATCTGTTCTTTTCTACTGCCTCCAGATCATCCATTCCTTTTATCGACATTCTTGAATCAAACATGGATCATTGAACTCAGCTCTTGAACTCGAAATTCCACCATGAAATCCTCCTTGTCAACAGAGTTGTATGTCATCGTTTTGCTTTGTCAATAATCACTACTCAGATGTCCACTTTGTCAACAAACACAATCACCTCAAAAATGCTTCAATGATACCTTGAGGGATTTTTTCCGAACAATATCCCCCTTTGGGTTTGTTGATAAATCTTCCAAAACAAAGATACGTCATTGATTATTCAGCCTCCATTCGCCTCATTGCGATTCTGATAGCGATCAAGGATTTACTCAACACATACTCTAAGCCCACATGAGCAATGCTCGGCGTGAGGAACAAGAGTAAATGAAAATTTCATCAATGAATCACATTATATCTGACATCCACTGTTGACACCAAACTGATACCAATTTGTACTAAACTGATACCAATTGTTGATGGATTTGTTGGAAGACCAATGTTTGGTTTGGAAATAGTCTCACCACTTTCCAACACCACTCTTCTGCATTTATCACGACCCTCAGCTATCGTGATATCTATTCTTTGATCGATCACTTCTAGCATCGTCAGATTTAAAACACTCCCCCTTTCTCATTGCTCCCGCTTTCTGGCTGCTCCACCTATCAGCTTCTCCCCGTATCAATTATGAGTTATCAAATCTTTGCACTGTCTCCCCCTTGAACAATCACTATTTTCTCCTCCTTTAACAAAAACTTTTCTCCCCCTTTTTCAACGAACCCAAAGGACACTCCTTTGTAGTCTGTAACATAGTAGAGAACACATATTAGCATATTAGGGAAGAACACATCATACCTCGGGGAGAGGGGGGGTCCCACATCCACACTATTTCAAGTGTGGGGAATCGACTGAACTCCCAGAGCCAGTCGATGCCTCTCAAAAGCTTCCTTGGGTAAGGCCTTTGTCAGAATTTCTGCAACTTGTAGCTCTGTAGGCACATACTCCAACTTCACGATGCCCTGCTCAACCTTCTCCTTGATGAAATGATACTTGATCTCAATGTGCTTTGTCCTGGAATGATGGACATGATTTTTGCTAAGATTTATAGCACTTGATTTGTCACACTGGATTCCGATCGGAGACTTCACTTCAACTCCCATATCTTCAAGCTACTGCTTCATCCACAATAACTGTGTGAATGCTTGAGTGGCCGCAATATACTCAGCTTCTATGGTGCTTAATGAAATGCAATCCTGCTTCTTGCTCAACCAAGAAATACATAGTCCGCCAAGATAAAATGCACCTCTAGATGTTGATTTTCCTGTCATCTGCTGAACCGGACCAATCTGCATCAGTATATCCTAATAAATCTGTCTGAGACTTGTCGTTATATGTCAGCCCAAAGTCCACTGTGCCCTTGATATACCAAAGTATTCTTTTCACTGCAAGCATGTGACTTTCCTTCGGATTACTTTGATATCTTGCTGCTTGGCATGTGGTGAAAACAATATCAGGCCTTGTTGCGGTTAAGTACAACAGACTTCCAATGATTCGCCTATATTCTATGATATTAACTGCCTTGCCATCCTCAATTTTTGATAATTTCATTCGGGTAGCAATTGGAGTCTTTATTTCCTTGGAATTATCCATTCCAAACCTTCTTAGAACCTCCTTGGCATATTTGGATTGAGAAATGAAAGTTCCATTCCTTCCTTGTGTCACCTGTAGACCAAGGAAAAACGTTAGCTCTCCAATTATTGACATTTCAAACTCATTTTTCAAGAATTCAGAAAACTGTCTGCACTGAGCTTCATCTGATCCACCAAAAATTATGTCATCGACATACACAAGCACCATCATCCTTTGACTACTGTCATTGCTGAAATAGAGGCTGTAGTCAAATCCTCCATGCTGGAAACCAAGATTTTTCAAGTACTGATCAAGCCTTGAGTACCATTACCTTGGTGCTTGTTTCAGCCCCTACAACGCCTTCTTCAGCCTGCAAACTTTGTTCTCATTCTCATGAATGAGAAAACCATCTGGCTGCTCAATATACACCTCTTCTTCCAGAACCCAATTCAAGAACGCGGATTTGACATCCATCTGGAACACTTTGAACTTTCTTTGAACTGCTATGGCAAAAAATAATCTGATTGTCTCCAGCCTTGCAACTGGAGCAAATGTCTCATCAACATCTATTCCCTCTATCTGGGAGTATCCCTTGCACACTAGTCGGGAATTGTTCCGAATCACTGTGCCATCTTCATTCATCTTGTTGTGATAGACCCATTTAGTCCCGATGACATTCTTGTCTGCTGGCCTCGAAACAATCTCCCATGTCTGGTTCTTCTCAATCTGATCAAGCTCTTCGTTCATGGCCTGAACCCAGTTTTCATCTTCATCTGCATCAGAAAAACATTTCGGCTCCACTTGAGACAAAAATGATGCTTGCTGTGATGATTTCATTCTTCGAGTCTAAACTGGAGCTGTTTGATCACCAATGATATTCTGCCTATCAATTTCAGCTCGACTCTTTGGCTTCCTCACTGAAACCGACTTGACATTTTCCTCTTCATCATCAGTATCTTCTTCTGAGTCAGCTCTTGCCACTTCTGCTCCCCCTGGGTTTCTTACCTCATCATCACTTTCATCCAGTAACTGTTCACTGGATCATTGAGTATTCTGCTCATTTTCAACTATAGTGACATCATTGCTTTCAATGATTTTTCCCAGCCTTTTGTTGTAACATTTATACGCTTTGATTTTCCAGGAATAGCCAAGGAATATCCCTTCATCTCCTCGTGCCTCAAACTTCCTATGATGTTCTTTGTTGAGAATGAAACACTTACTTCCAAAGATTCGAAAGTACTTCAATGATGGATTCTTTCCGTACCACAGTTCATACGGAGTCTTCCCTTGCTTCGAACATAACATGGACCTATTTGAAACATAGACCGATGTCAAAACTGCTTCCTTCCAAAATTTCTCTGGCAGGTCCTTATCAATAAGCATTGTTCTGGCCATGTTGTTGATGATCTGATTTCTCCTTTAAAATACTCCATTCTGTTGGGGAGTTCTTACTGATGAAACTTGATGCCTTATCCCATGTTTCTCGAGATAGTTTTCAACCTGACTGTTTGTAAATTCCGTACCGTTATCAGTACGAAACTTCAGAATTTTCTTCCCAAGCATCTTTTCTGATTCCCTCCTGTACTGCTTTATGCAACTGAACACCTCTGTCTTATGGGTTATGATGAATACCCAGGCCATTCTGCTATAGTCATCAATGAAAATAACATAGTACCTTTTCCCATTTATAGATCGTGGTGAGATAGGTCCACATACATCAGCATGCACCAATTCGAGCACTCTAGTTGATTTCTGTTCCTTTGGCCTGTATGTCTTTCTGATGATTTTCCCTTGTTGACAAGAATCACACTTATGAGTGCGATCATGTGATAGTTTGGGAAGGTCTCTAGCAGCATCACATTTATAGAGATCCTCCATTGATGGTTGGCATAGATGACCAAGTCGCTTATGCCACAGCTGGTTTTCTTCCTCTCTAGATAAAAGACAAGTATCTTCATCCCCACCTACAAGATAGAGATTTACCTTTGACCTTTTTCCCTGCAGAACAGCTGCTCCATTTTTTCCTTTCACAACACACATCTTCTTGGTAAATTGGATAGAGTGCCCATAGTCACATAGTTGACTGACACTGAGTAGGTTATGGATGAGACCCTCTACTACCAAGACATCAGCACGTCTCATCTCTTTGCCCCCAAACATGGATTTCCCTGAGCCAACAATCATCAGGCCTTCATCATTTTCAAATTTGACAACTCCTTCTTTGTCATATTTGATGCCTGTAACAAGATCCTTATTACCCGTCATGTGGGATGTGCAACCACTATCAAGGATCCAAACACCAGATCGATCTGATGCTTTAAGGGCAATCTCCGCCACCACAGCCTTCTCATTTTTCTTCTTCTTGGTCCATACTTTTTCCTTCACACTCAGCATGGATTGAGACTTCTGTTCTTTCTCAGAGTATGATGGACCACCCTCATCTTGCAGAGCTGTAAATCTATTCTGAACTTTTAACTCACTTTTTGGTTTATTGATCTTCTGCTTTAGAACATTTTGATTCTTCTTTGACACATTTCTCTGAATGGTTGAAGTGCAATACCTAGCCATGTGTCCAAATCCTCCACACCAAAAACAGTGTCCTTCAAAATGTGTTATGGAAAACCATTCTCTGTTTGGCTGCCATCTCTTTTCATGTTCCCTTCTGTATCTATTGGCTATGGAACACACATACTGTGAATGTCCCATTTTCCCAAAATAATAACACCTGATATAGGATTCATTCCCTCGTGATATTTCAGCACTATGATTTTCCCTTTGAGATCTCTGAATATTCTGATTCTGTTTTGTGCCCAAATCAACCTTTACTTTCGGGATGAGTGCTTGCGGTCTGACTGTAATTGTCGCAAATTTTTGTTCTTGACTAAGCCCAGAAACGACCTTAACATCTGAGCTCAATTCCTGCTTCTTCCCTACTGAACTGCTAGGCTCCGCTTTCATCTTCTCTGTCTTCTGAATGTCCTGCTTTTCGGATATCACATTGGGGGTCAAGAGTTTATCTTGATCCTTAAGTTTTTGTCGCAGACTGACCACTTCTTTTTCAAGCTCTTTGATACATCTAACCTGCTCTTTTCCTGTGTTAGTCAAACAATCTATTTCCTTCTTTTGTTCCTCAATTTTAAGCTTATACTCAACAATATTTTCTGAGCTCTCTGGTGTTGAGGATTTTAGTCTTTCAATTTCTTCTAACAGCTCAGACTTTTCTTCATCCTGTTGTTGCATATAGAGTTTGGCATCACGAACCACTTTATTGGATTTCTTCGTTTTGGCTCTCCAAACATCTATCTCCTCAAGAGCTGCTTCCAATTCGACTTCCATATCAATTCTCCCTTCAATTTCTTCTTCTTCTTTAGCATCAGCTTCTTCTCCCTTTTGAGAACTACCAACAATTTCCACCAAGTCATTTACCCCATGATCTCGGCAATTTTCTATTTCCTCAACTTCTTCATCCTCAGACTCATCTGAACTTTCAAATTCTTGTGAAAGAAGATTCTTTTTCATAAAGAAATTTCTCTTGAATTGTTTCTTCCCTTTCACAAAAGCTGAAGTCTTCTTTTTGGGAATTACATCGTCATCATCATCATCATCATCTTGAACCTTCATGGGGCATCTTGCCGCAAGATGACCAACCTTTCCATATCTAAAGCATGCTAGTGGAAGTTTACCTTTAAACTTTCCTCTTCATCTTTGTAGATTTTAAGAAAGGAATGATATCACCTCATCCGTCTCTTCTTCTTCATTAGAATCTTCAATGGTGAACTTCTTCATGGCCTTAAATGCCACCTCTTTAGACTTCCCCTTTTCCACAGCCTCATTATCATCATTCCTCATTTCATATGCAACCAAGGTACTGTTCAAATTGTCCAATGTCGGCACTTTTGGATCTTTATCTTCTAGTACTGAAACTTTCGGATTGAACCGAGGTGGAAGTTTCCTCAAGATGCGCTTTACAATCTTTATGTCTTCAATGACTTCTCCAAGACCTCGCATATCTTCCACAACAATGTTTACCCTGTCAAAGAATGCGTCAACAGACTCATTCAAGTTCATTTTCAGATCTTCATATTTGTTCCACAACACTGCAGCTTTGCCTCTCTGACTTTTGTGTCCCCTTCATATATATTCAAAAGCTTTTCCCACATGGCATGTGACGTTTTGCATGACATCACATTCATGTAGATGGGATTGGAAAGGGCTCCCCCTAAGGCATTGATTGCTTTGGAATTAGCATCCAACTCTCTATGCTCAGCTTCTGATAAATCACCACTATTAATATCAGCTGTGATACCATGCATAGCTGCTGAAAACACATCCATTCCCAAGGATCGGAAATAGTGTCGCATCCGATTCTTCCATATTTGAAAATTATATCTGTCAAAGATCGGAATCCCTTTATGATTGGTTACCTCCATTGAGAGAAGAAAAACTTTCAACCTTTCACTCTGATACCACTTGTTAGGTCCACTAGGCTGAATATCCTGAGAGGGGGGGTGAATCAGGGTATGACTAATTAAAAATTAATGCTCGTTCTGATCTTGTTTCGCTGTTAAGCAAAACACTCTTCTCTCTCTTTCCTGCTACACAATATAAACAGAAAGTAAAGCAAGCGAAGGACACAACAATTTTACTTGGTTCACCGCTAAGGGCTACGTCCAAAGAGCATACGCCGTCAGGTTGCTGGTAGTACCAAATTCCACTAATCTTCACTAGCTGTGGATTACAAGGTTCGGGCTAGATCACTTCTATGCCCAGGCTCACTGCCTTTACAAATTTAGGGTCAGCTCACTGCTTTCCCAAGGGTCACTCACTGTCTCTCTCTCTCTGGCTCACTGCCGGTGGAGAGGATCACCTTCTTCCTCTTTCTAAGCTCACTGCTCTTGGAGGGAATCCACTCACAGTTTATAGACCTGTAGGTCTCTTCATTTGCATGAATGAATGCATCTTTGTCTGTGTGTAGATGCTCTGTTGAAGTACAACTTTCACCCTTAGATGAATATCTCTTTGCACCGAAGGTATCAGGCAATGTACCAGCTTCCACGCAGTCCGAGAAGCACCGCTGGAACAAAGCCTTACTTGGCGCGCAAGTCAATCTCGACGCACAAGTATCGGCGCGCAAGTCACAACAGGTGCGCAAGTCCTCCTCATACACTTGCGCGACTCAAGCTTACTCAACTCAAAACTTGCGCGACTCTCTTCATTTTATGCCCAAACCAATATTGGCACACAACTGCCAACGAACATGCAACTTCTAACACCGGCACACAACTTCAACCACTGGCGCGCAACTTCACCTGCGCGACCACACACACCACCTGCGCGACGGGAGCTCTGATTTCTCAAAGAGTTGAACTCCAGTCCAGAATGAGGAGGGGTGGTCCAGTATTTGTAGGCAATCTGACCACCCTGCGCGATGGCGCGCAAGTCACCTACGCGACCCAGTTTCGGCGCACAAGTCTTCTGTCCTTTTGGACACTTGTGCGACCAACTCCCAAACTTGCGCGAACCTACTTTCTTTTCCATATTTTGATCTTATGATCTTGAAAAACATATGGCGCGCAAGTTTCCTCTTCTCCAAGTCCTCGGCGCGCAAGTCCCTTTGCCAGAAACACTTTTCTTCATCTGCTGATTTTCAGGCCCAAAAATTTGGAAAACACTGGAAAACGGGGCCACCTTGTATCTGTTCTTTTGTACCACCTCCAGATCTTCCATTCCTTTTATCGACATTCTTGAATCAAACATGGATCGTTGAACTCAGCCCTTGAACTAGACATTCCACCATGAAATCCTCTTTGTCAACAAAGTTGTATGTCATCGTTTTTCTTTGTCAACAATCACTACTCAGATTTCCACTTTGTCAACAAACACAATCACCTCAAAAATTATTCCATGATACCGTGAGGGATTTTTGCCCAACAAGGATGTCATGGTCGATGCGCACTCCAAGACCACGTGAGTCATGCTCAGTGTGAGAAACAAGAGGCGGTAGGGACCAGACGATCACATCGCGAAGGGTGCTTCCATGAGAAGTGGAATGGGGCTTACACATTGAGTGGCCCAATGAGAAAATAGGGGCTTACGCGTGGTTAGTGGACCATGGTGTCGGGGCTTACTCTAGGGTGGAGGCTCGTGGTGCGACAAAGAGTAGTGGGAAAAGGACTCCACTGTCCTTGGCAGGGGGGAAGTACGGAGATGCACGGGTGCAGTCATCCGTAAGAGAGGCTAGGGGTTTACACTCTGAGGAGGCCCTTCCCTCACAGACAAACGCCACTCCGACAAGGAGGATCTCATTCCATGTGAGGAAGATTCCATTCCTGTGGAGAAGAGTGGGTGTAAAAAATGTCTGAGCTGGGGGGGACCCTGCGTGCGAAACATGGGGTCGGACCACAGTTTAACTTCATGTGTTAAGGACGAGGTACTTAGCAGTTTAACGTCCTGCAGCATGGATGCGGTGGGTTTTCTCCACACCCCTAGGGCTTACATGCCCAATGCCCTCTACCCCTTGTGGGAGGGAAGGCATCTGCAAGGCTGTAGTGAAGGGGGGCCGCAGGGAAAACCATCGGGGGGTCCACATTAGCGTGGCTATGAAAAGAAGCAATAGCCGTTAGCGTGTCTATGTGGATAAGCATAAGGCAAAGCAACACAACGGGAACACGGCCCAATGGACCTTGAGGTTACTTCGCACGTGCCTGGAAGGCCATACGGGAAAACAACGCATGGCGCGCATGCCCGGCAGGGGAAACATCAGGTGCCGTGTAGGGGGAAGCCAAGGGGCGTCAAGGTGAGGGGTCCTAGTATTTGTGCGCAGAAGGGAAGGTTTTCACACAAAACACTGGGATGATGCACAATTGGAGCAAGGGAATTGCACGCGGAGAGGGAACTATGAGCAGGGTTTTGCGCACACGGCAGGGTATTGCGCGCACGAGACACGGATTGCATGAAAGGCTAGAACCCGGGGGAGGGTGCAAATTCACTGAAGCCGGTGGAGTTGCGCACAAAGGCGAACTCTGGGGAAAGGTTGCGTGAAATAAGGGATTACTTGGAAGTCATCTTGCGCGTGGAGGGAGCCGAATTGCGTGCACAAGAGTCGCTTCGGATTCCTCAACCCCCAAACTGTTTGGGGTCACCTTCAATTTATAGGCGACCTCCGGCGCGGAATCCAGGCGGTGCGCGAAATTATTGAGAGATAGGGATAGCGGCGCGACATTATAAACCGCGCGGGATGCGAGCGCGAAATTATTTCGCGCCGGTGCCGGGACTTTTCGCGAATCCCGGGTTGCCTTTCGCGCGGGACATTTTCTCCGCGTACTTCACCCAATTTCTCGCACACCACTTCCCAGGCCTCCGGATCGGGCCTCTGATTCCGAATATGACTTCGCTTCCTCATTTAAAAACTTCCTCTGAGAGTTACGGCCTTTTTTTGGCGTCAACAAATGCCCCCCTTGGAATTAGATCGGCGAGAGGTCGCAACGATCAGATTCCAAGGGAAACGCCGAAACACCGAAATGCTAAGTCCCCTGGTCAAGTTATACGCAAAATTCCGATGGGGCGCGCAAAACCTAACGACGTGCGCGGAATCCTTTTTCCGCGCGGTGCAGAACCCTTGCCTCGCCTATAAAAAGGGGTGCTAGGTCCCAAATCCATACCTCCGCTTTTTCCGCATGATAAGCTCATCGCTCTTGTTCGTGAAATCGCTTCCGCGGCTGCGCATAAAAATGCTCTGGAAGCACGGAATTCCATACGAAATTCGGCCGTGACTTCACACGTGTTCGGACTTTTCTGCGCTTCGCGTGACGATTGCACGCTCATCTCCAGGATTTCACGCAACTCATTCAGATTTCACGCAGAACTCTCCAATTTCGCGCACTGCATTCTGATTTTGCCCAACTCCCAAAAGATTCGAGATGGTTGCAAACCGAGTTGATGAGGGGGAAGCCGATGCCCGTAGGACAGAAATGGTGGCGAACGAGGAGTTTTATGGTGCCAAGGTGATTGTCTCCAACAATATGACCTTGTTCAATCTGCTAAATCCGGCTCAGAAGACATACCCCTTGTAGGAAAACCTCCCGCTCTAGAATTTTGGCATCCTGGAGGAGGTGCCACTGCCGGGATTCGAGGTGGACACGCCGCGGTCCTGGGTGACTCGGGAGGACAAACTTCCTCGCTACAACATCACCAACAATGACCATCCTACCAGGGAAACTAGACATATAGACAAATATATCCTGATCCCGAGGACTAGGACCATTACTGGGGATGAGCCTGTCGTAGAGGATTCTCCATCCCTCTACGCGAGCACGTTCCATCAGAGCATCACTGATGATACGAAGGGCTGGATGAAGGATGGGGACCTACGGTCCGTGGGAAACTTCACCAGTGAATGGGCCTAGGTGTTCTGGGTCCGCCATACCGGTGACCAGTTTAGGGATGAACTGCGGTATATCGGTCTATTCGAGGCGGTATGGACATCACAGTTTCACTTCCACCGCCAGCCTGAACTCAGACCAGAGCTATTCACCCGGTGGTCTCCTGACACTAACACATTCCACCTTCTTCATGGGGAAGTCGGCATCAGTCTCTGGGATGTTCACTGCATCGAAGGTATCCCACTGGAGGGTTACCAATACGACGAGTTCATTCCTCTAAAGAGAACTTGGGGAGATAGGTCGCAGACGCCTATGCTAACGCGGCACCTGTTGGAGCTGGACAAAGAGAGGTTGGGGGTCAAGGACTTCCTGAAGGAAATTGCCTTCAAAGGCTGGTTCAGCCTGTTCCTTGAGAAGGATCCCACTGTCAAGATGCCGGGACGGGGAAAACGGTGCCCAACCGCGACTCAGAGGAGCAGGGACGGGTCATACTAGAGGACCCTAAAGGTGGGGCAATACCAATCATGGGGCTACCACGTCATTGAGGCCCGGGACCCGAATGTCCGGTATGCCGGGTTCCTTATCACCTTTCTGAGCGGGTGGCTCCTGGCGGTGTGGGACGTGAGGATGGGCATTCGCCAAGTAACATTGGTGATGGCGGGCTCCATGGCCTCCAACAAACGGTTCAACTTGGTCATCCCCGTACTGGCCAAGCTATATACCATCCTGGGGCACATCTCACGAGGGGGGCCGCCTTGGAGAGTATGTGGTCCCTTCCAGATCTTCCACGACTGGGTGGCGGCTCATCTTGGCGGGTACACTTTCCCAAACGTCGTCCGTCCTCCAGGCAACGTTCTGCGACCGTCCTTTCTAAACATTGCAGGGGTGGCGCCAATGACGCTCAATGAGGAGGGCGTGAGGATCCGCATCAGCAACCATGCCAACTTCAACTTCATCCCATTCCCCACCCCAGTCGGCCAGCTGGTGGACAACAGTCGAGGCTCTCTGAAACAGCAGGAATACTTCCCGAGCATTCGGGGCGGGGTTCTTGTTGCTCGGATCGATGGGAAGGTGATCTGTGAGCCTTACGTAACATCCTGATTTTCCAGGCAGTTTGGGTGCCTACAGTGAAAGCTGAAGAAGGAATTCATGGCTATCTGGAAGGAGAAGAATCCATGTGTCCTGTGCCAGATGTGGTTGATGTTTACCAGCTTCGGTTCCGGTGATGTCGTCACTCTTCCCCCCGTTGAGGTCGATACCGACCTAGCAATCGTATACGCCGAAAACTGGACCATTGCATACCCTGAGGGGATTTTACGCAACCGTGTCCGGAAAATCAAGGTTACACACGTGGAAACCGTGCGACGGGAAAGAAGGCATGGTGCCTTCGGAAGGGGAGGACTAAGGGCGCGCCAGGCAGCGAGGCCTGCGTAGGCCGGGACTTCGGTAGCGGGGACATCACATGGTGCTGCCACGTCCTCATTACCCGCAGGGGGTTCACATGAGGTGGCCAGGGAACTGCCCGGGAAGCAGATAAGATATCTGGTCGAACATTCCAAAGACGCAATTCTCTCAGCACTGTGGTCGGCCTGGATGAACCTGCTGAAATCGCTGAGCGTCGAAGCCATCTGGCATAAGATAATGCAAAATGGGATCCAACTGCCCGAGGTCGGGCTCGTTCGAATTACCGACCGAGTAAACTTCCATCGGCGGCATGCTTATCTGACGACCATGGACGCATACGCACGCCAGAGGGGGCGGCGTGTGGAGCCACCTTTCTTAGTGAAAGTGATGCTCGGCCAGGAGCATGATCTGGAAGCGATGCTGCCAGGAGAAGGCAATAGTGACAAGGATCCGGAGGGGGAGGAGGAAACCGAAGAGGAAGTAGGAGAGGGAGAAGACGAAGAAGAAGAGCCCGAAGGTGAGGGGTCGCGAGGGGCGACCTACCAAGGGAGTCTCCGAGAGAGTGGTGAGATTGCCGAATCTGATCTCGACATAACCGAGATTCTCGAGGTTTTTCTCTGTCTTCATTCATTTCCCTTATTCATCCATTCTACTTTCCAACTTCTAACTCACTTCCCCATCCTACTCAGGAGCAGTTGACCGTTGGATGGGCATCCCCACCAGAGGAGGGAGGAGAGGAACCAGTGGGACATGATGGCGATCCGACACCCATCATTGAATTAACAAGAGTGGAGGGGTCTCCCCTTACAGCGGCTCCTGCAGTGGCCGAAACACTGGAGACCGATGCTCTGGATTCCTGTAAGTCTCACGCTTCTCTACGGGCACTTGGTGGCAAAATACACCGTCTGAACAGTGTATGCCTTGTGCAGTGATCTCAACACTGGAGGCACGTCAGGCTGCGGAGCCCGGGCCGTCCGCAAGTGGACCAGCGGCGGACATACCACCTCATTCAGAACATGCTCTCTGCACTGAGTCAGCCCCGACAATTGATGAACAAGGGGCGGTGGACATCAGCGGTGCTGTTCTGGAGACAAGGTCGGATGCAGGTGGAGGTATCATTGCTGATGGGGCGAGAGAAGAAGGTCGCCCAGACATCGAGGATTTTATTCCTCATGAAGACATCTCTGGGGCGGATCCTACTGCCGAACTGCTGGCTGCATTCCCCACATACCGACCTGCTGAACCTGAGGAGATAGATGACTAAGACTCAGAGGCAGCCGAGGTGATCCAGATGACACAACACAAAGGGTGGAAGTGTATCCAGCGCTTCCTCAGGCATCCCCAGTCGGATTTCCTGATGCGGATGGGATCACTTCAGACCTGGCTGCGCTTCCTGTGTGCCGGAGGGGCTGACGCTCAGCGTCTTCATCTGACGGACCGTGATTACATGGTCGAGAAGATACACGAGAGCAGCCGACGTACTGACATTACCCAGTGCCGGGAAGGATCGTCCAGCACTCAAACGCTGCTAAGGGCAGAGCAGGAAGTCCGGCACCTCGAAGGGCATGCGAAAAATAAGGAGGCCTTCATCGCAACATGCTCCGAGCTCGTGGATCAACTGACGGCCCAGCTAGCTGACGCGCAGGAACAACTGGTGGAGGCGAGTCACCAGATGACCATACTTCGAACCGAGCGGGCGCAGACACAAGCTAGGGCTGGTGAGCTGTGCTCTGTGGTGGTCGATGAGGATAGAGTCTTCAAAGAGCGAGAAGTGGTCCTGGAGGCTACCAGCCAAAGGGTAGCGGTGCTGGAAAGATCGCATCAGCACGCTGATCCCTAAGGGCTTTGTTTTTTCCATCTCATGAACTTTTTGCATGTACTTCTCATCGTCTCAATCCAATATATGGCCAAATCCTTTCTTTTGTACCCTTGGTTTAACGCACTCAACCATAGTTTTGAAATGAATAACAACTCATCCATAGGCTCCTATGGGTCCTGCCCAACGCGAGATGCAGAAGATGCTCATGCCATCATTTCGTTCAACTCTGGGGCATTGACCAAGATTCAGGCGTCCAAAATTGGGCTTGGACTTCTGAGGAGACCCCGAGCCAATTGATGTGTCGACTTCTCAATGTGCTCTAACACACGAGTGGGGCAATGATGGGGGTGTTGAAATCTATCCGAACATAGGGGGATGTAGAGGAAGGGTGAATCATACTGCCCAAATTCGGAACACATTGGGGCACAACGATGGAGGATAACTGTCAACCGTGGTGGAAACACAGCATCCATATCATGTTGTCCTGGAATGGGAACAATAAATGAGGGCTGACCGCTGACCATGTTCGCAACACCGGGCCTGACTCAAATATCATCGGTCAGTTTTCCGGAACATTGGCCCAGAACAGTAGGCGGACCGTAGGTCCAGCATCCATACTGTTAGGGGATCCCGTCAAACATGACTAGTCCTCCAGAACGTTGGCCAAGGACAGTAGGCGAACCATAGGTCAAGCATCCATACTGTTAGGGGGTCCCTTCAAACATGAAATGAAATGAGGATCCGAATAAATGGGGGACGCAAAGCGTGGAATATGGAGTGGTGGTTTGTTCGAACAGAGTCCAACACTCCCGAAATTGCGCCACCATGGTGAAGGCGTATTAGGCGGACATACCAATCAGATCATGGGTAGTCCCAATTTCCAGGAAGGACCTCTTTGGCGAGAGAACTGCCGCTTCCCATTATTACCATGGGGTATCCCGAACCTGCTCGAGGTAGATGTCCCGATTACACCACTTCCCATGAAGTCAGGCCGAGGGGCCGACAACAAGGGAGGACAGGGTTCAGTAATCCCTGGGGATGGACCCAGGATGAAATGTCCGGGAGGTCCTACGTATCTCATTATGATGAGAATAAAGCCACACGTAGTTATTGAAATAGAGTTTAACGTCATGTTGGACGAAATACAGTTTAACGTCATGCGGGACGGAATACAGTTTAACGTCATGCAAGATGGAATACAGTTTAACGTCATGCGGGACGGAATATATATTAACGTAATGAGGGATGGAATAAAGTTTAACGTCATGAGGGACGGAATACAGTTTAACGTCATGCAGGATGAATACAGTTTAATGTCATGCGGGACAGAATATAGTTTAACGTCATGCGGGACAGAATACGTCTCATCTGGGGAGGAGCACGACACGGCGAGTAAACCGACGTAAATGAGGACATAATCCCACACCACATCATGCAATCCCACAAGAGAGAGCGAGTCATAAAAATCCAATGAAATGATCTTAGTTTTAGGTCTTAGAACTCGGACCATGAATGGGTGAAGGGAGAAATGGACACATGGCAAGGCGGTTACAATACCCGACGTGAATGAGGACATATGCCCTACTTACCATATGCTGTATGGGGAAATGCTTGAGTCGAGGGACCGAACACAAAGCCGGGACGATATCATCACAGTTTAAGGTCGTAAGGTTTGGACATGTAGCACAGTTTAAGGTCGTATGGTTTGGACCAGCATCACAGTTTATGGTCGTATGGTTTGGACTAGCAGCACAGTTTAAGGTCATATGGTTTGGACCAACATCACAGTTTAAGGTCATATGGTTTGGATCAACAACACAGTTTAAGGTCATATGGTTTGGACCAACAACACAGTTTAAGGTCGTATGGTTTGGACAAGCAACATAGTTTAAGGTTCTATGGTTTGGACTAGAAGAATAGTTTAAGGTCATATGGTTTGGACCAGCAGCATCGTTTAAGGTCATATGGTTTGGACTAGTAGTACAGTTTAAGGTCATATGGTTTCGACCAACAACACAGTTTAAGGTCGTATGGTTTGGACAAACAACACAGTTTAAGGTCATATGGTTTGGACCAGCAGCACAGTTTAAGGTCATATGGTTTGGACCAACACCACAGTTTAAGTTCATATGGTTTGGGCCAGTAGCACAGTTTAAGGTCATATGGTTTGGACCAGCCGAGAGAGGAGCCTCGGGCCTAAGGCGCCTACGAGGGTTCAATAATCAGGGGGGCAGGAGAAGCTATCTCCCAGCTATGATGGGCCCGAAATGCAATGTCTGGGTGACTCCTCGTTCCCCATGGGGATGAGGGTCAAGTTGCACGCAACCTGTAAAGTAGAGACCCAAGAACATACTCTAGCGCTCAGATCGCGGGAGCCCTGAGAGACACCATTACACAGCTCGGTCTGTCTGATGTGCATGGGTGTACTGAGGGTTAGTACAAGGAGTGTCGAGATTCCACCTTGACACAGTGGGGCAGAACATGACATGAACAATGCCACCAACATTCAGGGCCCGGGGAAGTCGGCGTGACGACTAAGGATCACTACTGACCATGTTCGCAACGCATCATCCTGTCGTGTTAGCCATGGGGACAAACAAATGAGCATCAACTGCTGACCATGTTCGCAATGCCAGATTCATATCAATTTTTTGTCTGAAACCCTCAGGGGCATTGGCCCATGATGGTAGGAGAGCCCATGGGAGTTGTCTCTAGGCCATTCTTGGGGGTCCCTCAGGGTGTGAAGGATGACGAGGGCCCAAATGAAGGAGAACACGAAGCTTGGAAAGTGGATAGAACTTGCCTAAGTAGAATCTGTCACTCCATGTCCTAGACCAGAGTACCCTGGGCACATCAGCAGACCACTGGAAAGGGTCAGAGGGCTCAGTCTGAGAGAGGCCAAAAGATGGCGGATCCCTGGGCAAAAGAGGGGGCGTAATGCCAAACACCCTGGGAACCGGGAGATCGTGGGATCTTATAAGAGATGGGACTGGACCTGACATATAGGTGTTTAGGAGGACCTACGTATCCCATAAGGATGGGAATCAAGCCATACATAGTTCTAGAACGGTGCCTATTAATGCCATTGGACATAGGAGGGCTAAATCCTGAGGAGAGGGTGTGTGTGGTGCAGCTAGTGAAAACCCAATGTGATTGAGGACATAATCTCACACCACGCCACGCGATCCCCCCAAAGTCAAGACCGGCGTGACATCGGACCTCAAGCTGGACCCAAAGACGAAAGGTCTGGGCATTCCTACGTATCCCATTAGGATGGGAATCAAGCTAGATGTAGTTCTGGAAATACAGTTTAACCTCATGTTGGACGAAATACGGATCTTAGTTTTAGGTCTTAGAGCTCAGACCAAGGTTATCTTAGTTTTAGGTCTTAGAGCTCAGACCAAGGTGATCATAGTTTTAGGTCTTAGAGCTCGGACCAAGGTGCAGTTTAGGGTGATGCAGGACCATACATTTTAAGCTTATGTAGGACCATGATGATCTAAGTTTTAGGTCTTAGAGCTCGGACCAAGGTGCATTTCAGGTTTGTGCGGGACCATACAGTTTAAGGTCATGCAGGACCATGGTGATCTTAGTTTTAGGTCATAGGGCTCAGACCAAGGTGCAGTTTAGGGTTGTGCGGGACCATACAGTTTAAGGTCATGCAGGACCATATGGTTAGGAAAAGTACTTCTTGAGGAACCTAGCGTTGGTGGGAGGAGTGATACGCTAACAATCCATAGTCACCATGGAATACACGCCATTGGGATAGACCTTGTGGACAATAAAAGGCACCTCCCACTTGGGCTCTAACTTGGGTGGTTTCCTACCGGGAATCATTGGCGCTCTAAGAGCCAGCACCAAGTCACCTTGCAGGAAGGAGCAGAGGTGAACCTTCTTATTGAAAGCTCGAGCCATCATGCTCTGATGCCTTTCCAAGTTATGTAAAGCGTAAATCCTACTTCCATCCAGCGCTTCTAATTCCTCTAGGCGGATCTTGTAAAATCTATCCGGTGCTTGCTGGTCGTAGACCGCCGTGCGCAATGAGGGCAGCAGGACTTCGATGGGTAGGACGACCTCAACTCCGTATACCAGGGAATACGGAGTCACCTGGGTGGAATTGCGAGTTGTCGTCTTATAAGACCAGTGGGCGTTGGGGAGCTTGTCCGGCCAACTTTTCTTGTTCTGACCAACCATTTTTTGCTAAATGTTAGAGAGGGTTTTGTTAGACGCCTCAATCTGTCCATTCGCTTGTGCATGATAGCGGGAGGTGTGGTTAGAGTGAATGTTGTACTTGGAATACAATCTTTTCAGCTCAGCCGCCCGGATGTTGGTTCCGTTATCTGTGAGGATATCGTGAGGTATTCCAAACTGGTAGATGATATTGGAGCTCACGAAGTCGGCGATAGAACCAGCCTTGACTTCCCTGAGCGGGGAATCCTTTGCCCACTTTGAGAAGAAATCCGTAGCGGTTAAGATGAACCGGAACTGGGGGCCATTGCTGGCAGGTAAGGCCCTACGACATCCAACCCCCAGACTGCAAAGGGCCAAGAATACTTAGTAGTATGGAGAGGCTCCAGTGGCCGATGCAGAAAGATAGCATGAACATGGCACGCATGAAACCTCTTGGCATACTCGATGCAGTCGTGGATCATAGAGGGAAAAAAGTATCCCAGCCTCCGAATCTGGTGGGACAACATCGACCTGGCCTGGTGGGCGCCACATGAACCAGCGTGCACTTCATTCATGACCTATGGGATCTCAACTCCTTGAATACAATGGAGGAGAACACCGTTAAACCCGTGCCTGTAAAGGAGATGCTCATGGCTAGGACCACTTTGAAGGTTGAACTACGGCGCGCGGTGCCGGATTCGTTCCCGCTCTTCTCGGTCCATCGGAAGATTGTCATGCCGGAGATATTCAACCAAGGGTGTCCCCCAGTCAGGAACTGTCTCGATCACCACGCCTGAAGCCCTGGGGGGGGGGGGGGGGGGTCCTGACGTAGGGGCAGCAGCGGTGAGATGGTTAAATCGTGGGCCACGATTGCCCTCTGGGGTAACAGGAGCAATGACTCTTCGGTGCGCCACGTGGATGATTAGGTCATCTTCTTCAGGCTCTGCCAGTGATGCGGACATGCGTTCTAAAGCGTCTGCTCGACTGTTCTATGATCGGGGAACGTGAACGACATTTGGTCAGGAGGGGAACTTAGCCATTAGATGGAGGGTACATTCTAGCAACGACATGAGTTCTGGCTTCCTGATAGCATAGTCACCGTTAACCTACATGATGACTAGCTCATAGTCCCCTTTTACATAAAAGTGGGGTACATTAACCTCCAGAGCCAACTCGAGGCCTGTGATGAGGGCATGATATTCTGCCTCATTGTTGGTGTAGCCTTCTGACAATAAGAATGAATATGGCAGAACAACTTGCTCCGGGGTGATGAAGATGATACCAAGGCCCACTGAATTAAGCCTAGGATCGATGAGCCTTCTACCGGTAGGGCTTCGGGAGGCGCCGTCAATGTGCATATGCCAGCATGGGGTGGCGTATTCGACTGTGAGGATTGCCTCACCAGGAAAGCCGAAATCCAGTGGCAGGTCCACAGAGGTTGGTTGGGAAGCTAAGAATTCTGCCAACGCCTATCCTTTGATGGCCTTCTGAGGTACGAACCTAATGTCGAACTACTGGAGGATCACCGCCCAGCGTGCCAATCGGCCGGTCAACATAGGCCGGCTCAGGATGTATTTCAACGGGTCTACCCGAGAGACCAGATGTACCTCGTGGTGCTGCAAGTAGTGCCACAATTTCTGTATGGCGAATAGGAGTGCCAGGAAGCTCTTCTCGATGGGAGAATATCTAATTTCCGAATCGAGGAGCATGCGACTAAGGTATTAGAGGCTATTCTCTATTCTCTTGTTGTTCCTCTGGGCGAGAAGGGCGCCGAGGGATTGCTCCAGGTTGGTCACATAAAGGACCAGCGTCTTTCTGGGAATGGGTGCCATCAGGACCGGAGGTTGAAGCAGATACTGCTTGATTTCCTCAAAAGTGGTCTGACACTATTCTTCCCACCCATAGGTTGCGCCTTTCATCATGAGCCGGGAGAAGGGCCTACACTTGCCGGCCAAATTCACAATGAATCGGCATATATAGGCTAAGTGGCCTTGGAGGCCTCAAAGATCCCGAATATTTTTCAGGGGAGGCATCTGGCTGATGGCCTTGATCTTCTCGGGGTCAATCTCGATACCTCGATACCTAACAATGAATCCAAAAAACTTTCCGGAGGTGACCCCGAAGGCACACTTCAACGGGTTCATCTTCACGTGGCGAGAACGGAGGAAACCAAACACTTTCTCAAGGTCTTTGAGATAGTCTCGGCACTGACGAGATTTAACCACCAGGTCATCTACGTAGAACTCCACCAGTGTCACGAGGATCGGCTTGAATATGCGGTGCATAGCCCATTGATAGGTGGCACCCGGATTCATCATGCCGAAGGGAATAACCCGGTAGCAGAAAGTACCCTGGGGGGCCCTGAAGGCAGTGAACACTTCATCCTCGGGGGCCATATGGATATGGTTGTACCAGGAGTACCCATCCATGAAGGAGAGGTCTTGAAACCCGGCTGTTGCATCAATCAATAGCTCTGTCACGGGAAGGGGAAAGTCATCCTTCGGACAGGGGAAATTAAGATCGCGGAAGTCGATGTAGACCCTGATCTGCCCATTCTTCTTCTTGACGGGCACAATGTTGGCTAGCCACCTGGGGTACTGGACTTCCTTGACGAAGTTGGCCTTAATGAGATTATCAACTTCGGCCTCAACCATGGCACCATGAAAGGGGTGCATTTTTCTAGGAGGATGATTGAACCCACGATGGTTTGCTGGGAGGCCAAGGCGGTGGACGACTACCTAGGGATCTTGTCCCGAAATCTAGTCATAACTCCAGGAAAACACATCATGGTGCTATCTGAAGAAGTCTATGTACTATTTCTGTTCCTCGGGAGGCATAGCGGCACTGACCAATGTGGGTATCGGGTCCGCCTCGCTACCGAGGTTCACCTGTACTAACTCGTAGACCGTGGTGGAGACGCCCTCCTCAAAGGAAGGAGGAGTATCTTCCATGTCTTCTTCTCCTCTTGTGGAAGGATCGTCCATGGGGGGAGCCATCCCAGGACTGCTTGACCATGATGGGGAGCTGGAACTGGCTTGGGTGGTAGAGGTCGTCATGACGGGAGACTCATGCACCACGGAGACCATGGCGACGAAGGCAGTTAATCCAATCCCATCCGTCCATCGGCCCAAGGGGCCACACTTTACGACATCAAAGCAGTGGTGACACGTTGGCTTGAGCCGGTCGATCCAGGCCTGGCGAAACAGACATGTATGACGTACTGCTGTTACCATGAGCCCAACATCCCGATATCGTACAGGGGTAGGAGGCTCGGGGATCACCTGATCCTGGTTGGTGTAAGAGTACGAGGTGATTTCCCGCCGTCGCTTAGACCCGGAAATATGCCTTCCTCTAGTACCCGAGACAACAAAGAACTCTCCCATATCGGGATTCGTGGCCTCCAACCGATGGATTGGGAAGACATATGCATCATCCTAACCTGCCCAGGGATCACTCGCGACAGCGGCGGGCTCACCCTCACCTGCCAAGATTTTCTTGTCCTTGATCTTGTAATAGTCAGCGTCCAGGTAACGAGCTTCACAAGAGGCAAACAGAGACGCATCTCCTTGGATCACACCCACTCGACCCTTAAGGGAGTATTTGAGGCACTGATGGTATGATGAGGGAACCGCTGCATGAGGATGGAGCCACGACCTTCCCATCAATGCGTTGTAGGCAGTGTCCTGAGAGACAACCATGAATTCAGTATTGGCAATTAAGTCGCCGAACTTGGTCTTCATATGAATCTTTCCTTGTGGAGTTTGCTCAGTCCTGTCATACCCCTGGATTCTGAGGTTATAAGGAGTTAAATCATCCCCATACAACCCCAGTTTTCGCAGTGTTTGAGTTGGGATCAAGTTAATCCCAGAACCCATGTCAACAAGACAGCGACAGACTTCCACACCATTGAACTGGCCGGTGATGTAGAGCTGGCGGATGTGCCCCTCTATGGGAGGGTCTTCATCTTCACTGGAGAATGAGATAACCGCCTGGAATTCAGCATCCTCAATCACCTCGGTGTGGAAGGCTTCTGCGGCCGCTACCTCCGTTTCAAACTGGAGGGGGATCCCTAGAGCCTCGGCGAGCACCTCACGCATTTCAGACGACATGAGAAGGGATTCAAGGATGGAAAGCCTTGCCGGAATGCCGGGCATATGCTTCAGGACATCATACTTTCTCTCCAAACGTGATCTTCTGCTTACAGGAGGTCGCTCTACGATTGGGGGCATGACGGGCCCTGCTGCCGGGGCCAGTGACTGACTGGTACTAGGCACGTCCCGCTGTTCACTAGCTGAAGCCTGAGAGGTGACTGTCGTGCTAGGACCGGAAGGCCACAGTCGGCCAGTGGAAGGTCTGGCCTGGTTGCGACGTGGGAAAGGCAGTTCTGCCCAATCTAGCAACACAAAAGGTGGTGAAAGCGAACCTATTGTCACCGGGTGAGGGAGTCGCGAGTTCTACTCTCTGTACCAGGCTTTATTCTTGGTCTCGGTAGCATGAATGACCTTACTGGAGGTGACGACTGCCGTGCCCTGACGATTCGCGTAGCCATGGCTCCATCGACGTTGGCGACGGCTGGGGACATTGGGGAGGTCCACCTGGCGCTCCTCATCGTCAGGAGCCAAAAAGGGATTTACCAACTCTACGGTGTTAACTGAAGCGTACCCTAGGCTTTTGGGGAGGTCCACCTGGTGTTCCTCGTCGTCGGGAGCCAAAAAGGGATTTACCAACTCTACGGTGTTAACCGAAGCATACCCCAGGCTTTCGGGGAGGTCCACCTAGCACTCCTCATCGTCGGGATCCAAAAAGGTATTTACCAACTCTACGGTATTAACCAAAGTGTACCCCGGGCTTTCTGGGAGGTCCACCTAGCACTCCTCATCTTTGGGAGCCAAAAAGGGATTTACCAACTCTACGGTGTGAACCGAAGCGTACCCCGGGCTTTCAGGGTGGTCCACCTGGCGCTCCTCGTCATCGGGAACCAAAAAGGGATTTACCAACTCTACGGTGTTAATCGAAGCGTACCCCAGGCTTTCACTCAAGGAGTCATCCACTACCAGACGGGGTCTCGGAGGGTTCCCCATTTCCGGGGGCATGAAATCGCCAAGCGTGAGAGAAGATGACGGAAATTTTAGGGCGTGTTCTTTCTTCTTGCACCATCGCTTGCTCTTATGGGAATAAGTAGGTTGGGACGACGATGCCAAAGCGGCGCTCGCAGACTCCAAGGGCTCTGACTGACTCAGGCGGGCACAGATGATGCCATGGGCATGGGCGACAGTCCTGCGGGCCATCGAGTCATTATAATTCTAGGACCCACAGTCGGAAACCTATTCCCATCCATCCCTATTGTCACTACTTCCATCTGATCCCACGAAGACACCTGCCACCTGTGCCGGGGCTGGGCCCAACCTGACTATGTTGTTGTCAATCTAGTCTTGGAGCCAGTCCTTGAACACATAGAATTTCTGGATGGTGTGTCCCAAGATTCGGTGATAAGGGCAGTAGTTAGGGTGATCAGTGAGACACAGCTCTTCTGGCTTCTGGCACTCAGGCAGTCGCACGATCCTCTGCTCCAAGGCGCTACGGAAATAACCGGGGACCTGGGCCTTGCCAAATGAGTAGGTGCAATTCCTTCTATCTGGAAAGGGTGATTTTGGGGGCTGACCATGGCCAGGGGCCGGAGATGTAGGCCGACGAGGAGGAGCCAGATTACCTAACCTAGGTGGAGGCAGTGTGTTACGCGGGGGTACCTTCCGATTTTGAGGCGGTCGATGCTGTGCCGGAGGCTGTGCCCGTGGGGGTGGACCTCTATGAGCCTAATGAACTGGCCTCACCGACATAAACTCTAGCTATATGGGGGCCTCTATCTGAGCCACAAAAATGGGCTTGGCTCTGGCGGCTCTCCTTGCAGAGATTACAGGAGGCAGCAGGTGTGCCTGACCGACCTATTGCAGGGCTTCTTCGAGGCGCTGAGCCTTGCCCGAGAAGTCCCAAAACCCTCCAGGGTAACTCTGCATGATCAAAGAAGGAACCAAATCCGCCTTGAAGTTCCCTACACACATCGTCAGTAATTGCTCCTGAGTTAGTGGAATGTCAAGGGAGTACATGAGCCCCTTCCACCGGGCAACGAAGTCCGCGAGTCGCTCGTCGGGCCTTTGCTTGCACCTGAAGAGGTCTTCAATGTTCGTCTTCTGGGTTGTGGAACTAAACTGGTAGAGGAATTGCCAGTGAAGGTCCTCCCAGCTAGTCACAGATCCAACAGGGAGCTTGCTGTACCAGACGAATGCTTGTCCTTCCAGTGTCGGACGAAGCACCGGATCTTGGCAGCCTCCTGCTACGTCGGAGTCCCTAACATAGGCTCGCACCATGAGTTAAAGTGGGACAAGTGTTGTGGCGGGTCTCTGGTCCCGTTAAAGGGGGAAAAAGTGGTGTTCCCAAATCCCGGTGGAGCCGTAATGTCATCCACCCATGCTGGGTACGACTTTCCATCCAGTGGGATTGCTACCTGCTGAGTTTCCAGGGCCTCCAAGCGGGCAATGAGTACTTCCATCAGATCATCCAGATGTGGATTCCTGTCCTGATGGGGAACTATAACCACAAGGGCATTTCTAGGCTCTTCGATACAGTAGTCATGCTCAGTGGCTCGCGGGGCAGCTGGCAGAGTGACTCTCGGAGCGGCGGGAGGGAACCGAGCAGGGTTCCCCAGGTGGTCTCTCAGCTCGGGAGGGTTCGGTGAAACATATTGCACCCTCTTTCCATGGGGTCCAGTGTCTCCCCTTTCGGTAAACATGACACGGCACGGTTTCCTGGGGGGATCTCAGCAAGGGGAAGATTCTCTTTCCCCACTGTCCTGGCCTAGTGTTTCCGTAGTCAGGCCTCCGCTCTACAATGTGTTCGACCAAGAGCTCATCAATCAGCCTCTTTTGCTCAGCCAGCTATTGGTGCAGCATGGCCTTCTCGGGATCTTCCTCTACCTTCTGCACCGAGGTAGATGGGTCCGCGAGTTTGACAGACCCGACGGGCTCTTTACCCTTGCTGATGTTTCGGCCCAGCACCAATGCCTCCGTGGGCACAGGAAGACCTAGGAGACTCCTCTGTTGGCGAGTAATACTCCCATATGGGTCCATTAGTGACCTTTCCTCAGGGGGTGAGTCCTCGTCGAGGGGATCCACAACGTTTCCCTCATCTGAAAGGTTAGCCATGTTGGCTACCACTGCCCTTGGCGATGTTCCCTCAGGGCCGCCCAGTGGATCAGGCTGTCGGCGGATTGCACAGAAGAGGAGAGCAGCGTACTGCCCCCATCCGCGGACGTGTGCGTGGGGGGTGGATTCCTCAACAACTCTGCGGAGTACTTTAAAACTCTGGACGCATTGCTGCTGGAGGGCCTCGTGGTGGTCCAGCGACTCGGGGTGCCAGAACGCGGGGAGTCCTGCTAGGTCGACCCGGTGGAACTTCTCACCGGTCTCCTCGAGATGCGCTTGGCTCCTGGGATAAGGTGCTAGTTGACGGCGAAGGCGGGAGTGAGTCACCCGAAGAATCTGGTGGAAGCACTCAAACTCTCCCGGGGTGAGTGACTCTGGCACATCAAAATCCAATTCTGCGACCGGCCAAAACTTCTCAGGGAAGTGGCCCACTGCAAGAACGGTCCAGAAGCTCCATGGATCCGGTTCGGGGTCCGGAAATTTCCGCCCTCACTCGTCCGCTGAGGAAAGTCGAGGAATTGACAAGGGTGCCGAGGCAGGCCGTCGGGGTGGTGGGTTGGCCGACGGGGAATACGGTGGACAAGACGATTGCCCGCCAATCCCTGGGTCATCCTCCAGGGGTGGTCGTGCCCTGGCTTCCACGTTGCAATAGGATGGGACAGTGAATGGGGCTCCTGTCATAGCATCGGTGCTCGCCGAGGGTGTGTCACCTCGCGACTCTTCCTTCGGTCCCTAGAAAAGTTCCTCACCCTCCCTAACAGGGGCGGGAGGTGCTTCTGAGGATGCTAGTGGCAACAGCGGGCTTGATCATCGGCGGTACGCCAGGACCTCGTCCACTTAGATATACCTTTGAAGGCAGGAGGGAATCATACGGATCTCGCATTCGGGGAGTACGAGACTGACGTGCCGTGTCCCCATCCTTGCCCTCAACTCGAAGGGTTGGGGGGGAGTTTCCATCATCGAGTCATACTCTGCCTTGGAATCCGAGAAACAGACTGGTCTAATTTTCGTCCGGACTCCCCTGACATTCCTCCTGCGACGACGATGCCCAGCCTTCCTGCCCCTGGGGAGCTCCCCGGGGTAAGGATGATTTCCTTCATGCGGTCCCCGGACCACAGTAGAGCTGGGGCGGAGGGGACTGAAGGCCAGGGTGCGAGAAGCACCAGGACAGATGTCGAAAGGGACATGGGGAGTACCTCCATGTGAGTGAGCGACTGGATACACAACGGATCCATACTCGCGGCCGACAGTAGGGGGAGTGACCTTATACCCAATGCAGTGGGTGCCAGAAAGAGTCATACCCGGAGCATAGCCGTCACGAAGAAGCATTCGGCTTTCCAGATCGGTGGCACGGAATGAGCCTTCATGGTGAGTGGCACTACTACAGGTTGGTCTTCAGTGGCCATTGCCAGTGTCCACGACTGAAAGATTCAACCCAACTTGCCTGCAGGGCGGTCGGGGTTTTGATCCCAGTCGCGCATGTGGTTTCCCCTGCTCAACGTGTGCGGGGATCTAGTAATAGGAGTCAGCGGTGGCTCGGGCCACAGTGGTTGCTGATGTTGATGCCCCAGGACAGGAATATTCTCCCGCTCGCGACCGAAGCTGGCGTCGAGCCAGATGGGCCGGAACCGGCGGTGCGGGCATGAAGATTTCCTGCTCCTCGGCTCGGGGAGTCGGGCAGCGGCGTCGATGCAGCCTGGTGGGGGTTCTTGCCATTAACCCCTGGGATGGATCAACGATCGGGTGGACCCAGACACCCCCCACCTCATTGGCATAGGGGAGGGATGTGTCAAGGGGCTCCGGGGATAGACTCCCGAAGCGGTTGAACGTCAGCATGGGGAGTAGTGACTCCCTGCGCGACTCTCGAGGGCAGCGATGGTGGTGAGGCGCAGCCGCCTCAAGATCCAAACGGGCCATGCCCCTGGCGGGGATGATCCCTTCCTCGTCATACCTATGAACCAGGTCATTGATCACCCTCCGCTAGATGATTTCTGACAGGGAGAGGGGGCGCAAGCGCCCGACTGCTACGGCGGTCGAAGTCGGAGTGACCATGGAATGGGTGGGACCGCGTGGGGTAGTCACGTCGGTACTGCCCCTGCCCCTGTGTCGGTGGGCAGGTGGCGATCAAGCTCCGAAGGCAATGATCTGACTCATAGAAGCTGGGAGACGAACCCGTTAGCATCAACAGGAAAAGAGATCAAGAAACATGGCCCAACGTCATTACATCATACATGGTCGGCGAGAGGGATCCACGCTGATGACGTCTCAGAACGGAGTGGTCAACGTCTTGACGGCCTCGACCCCTAGCGGGTTCGTGTCCCGGTGAGCGTTAGCCGGACCTAGTGACATGCTAATCTTCTGATGCCCCGACGACTACCATTCCCTGTATTGAGGAGAAGAGCTTCACGTCAGGTTCACCATTTTCTATTTCTGACACTTTCTCTGGGGCGCGTGCATCCGTCTGTGGGGGAGGACGCGCTGCTTGTTGCCCTGCATTCCTGCTTTCCAAAGGCAGGCATCATCTATTCCTTGTTCAGGGACGTCTGCTCCTTGATCGAAACCAGGATAATGGGATGTCGGTTCTTCCTTCCGTGGATTCCTCCTTGGAGCTCATCACCTAGTCCGGGTCTCCCTCATATATTTAAGACGGGTTCGTGAAGCTCATTCCCAGTGCCATATCTACATGGACGCCAGTTAATTACGCTTCTTCTGTCAAGACGCTCCAAGGGGTCTTGTCGGGGAAGCAACCTTTGGTGAGGAGAATGGTCACGTTGGGGCGTCGTCGGCATGTCTGTCTTTGGTCCCTCATCACAGGGCTTCTCGAGGGCTCATTAGCCTGAGGCATCCCACATCAAACATGGGGAATGTGCACCATCTAAGGTTTTCCTCATCTTCCCATTTTTAACACGTGGTATGTCGCGAGTTTAACGTCTTGCGGAGACGAATTAGGTTGACGGACCCCTAGGGGGGACACCGATTATGGGGCCATCACGTGGGCGGCTTCCCCGAAAGCATGGAGGGGGATGGGGTGACATGATCTCACCGGGATGTGGCGGCCCAGGTTAGGATCCGGATGGATGGTGGAGTGAGACATGGAGCTTACGTTCTGAGACGACCCAAGAGGGGGAATACAGTTTAACGTAATACAGGACGAGATATAGTTTAAAGTCATGCGGGACGGGATATAGTTTAACATCATGTGGGACAGGATACAATTTAACGTCATGCGGGATGAGGGGTTTGGGGCTTATGCTTTGAGGTGGCCCATGGTGGTTAGGGAACCGACATGGAGAGGTCAGGACGAACGGGTGGTGGGCTTGAACCTCATGGGGGCTTCCTACGTACCGTGTGTTAGCACGGATCAAAGTCCACGTAGTTCGCTGGGATGGGGCTTAAGCTCTGGGGTGTCCCATAGGAGGATGTCATGGTCGATGCGCACTCTAAGCGCACGTGAGTCATGCTTGGTTTGGGAAACAAGAGGCGGCAGGGACCAGACGATCACGTCGCGAAGGGTGCGTCCGTGAGAAGTGGAATGGTGCTTACGCATTGAGCGTCCCAGAGAGGAAATAGGGGCTTACTCGTGGTTAGCGGCCCTTGGTGTTGGGGCTTACTCCAGGGTGGAGGCCCGTGGTGTGACAAAGCGCAGTGGGAAAAGGACTCCACTGGCCTTGGTAAGGGGGAAGTACGGAGATGCACGGGTACAGTCATCTGTAAGAGAGGCTAGGGGATTACGCTCTGAGGAGGCCCTTCCCCCACGGAGAAATGCCAATCTGACAAGGAGGATCTCATTCCATGTGAGGAAGATTCCATTCATGTGGAGACGAGTGGGAGTAAAAAATGTCCAAGCTGGGGGGGACCCTGCGTGTGAAGCATGGGGTTGGACCACAGTTTAACGTTATGTGTTAAGGACGAGGTGCTTAGCAGTTTAACGTCCTAAAGCTTGGACGAGGTGGGTTTGATCCACACCCCTAGGGCTTACATGCCCAACGCCCTCTACCCCTTGTGGGAGGGAAGGCATCGGCAAGGCCGTAGTGAAGGGGGCCGTAGGGAAAACCACTGGGGGGTCCACGTTAGCGTGGCTATGCGAAGAAGCAATAGCCATTAGCGTGCCTATGCAGGGAAGCATAAGGCAATGAAACTCAACGGGAAACACAGACCAAGGGACCTTGAGGTTACTTCGCATGAGCCTAGAAGGCCGTACGAGAAAACAACGCATGGAGCGCATGCCCGGCAGGGGAGACATTAGGTGCCGGTGTAGGGGGAAGCCAAGGGGCATCAAGGTGAGGGGTCATGGGCTTTGAACGCAAAAGGGAAGGTTTGCGTGCAAAACAACGGGACGACACACAATTGGAGCAAGGGAATTGCACATGGAGAGGGAACTACGCGTAGGGTTTTGCGCGCACGGAAGGGTATTGCAGGCACGAGACACGGATTGTGCGCAAGGCTGGAACTCGGGGGAGGGTGCAAATTCACTGAAGCCGGTGGAGTTTCACGCAAAGGCGAACTCTGAGGCAAGGTTGCACGAAATTAGGGATTACCTGGAAGTCATCTTGCGCGCGGGGGGAGCCTAATTTCACACATGAGAGTCGCTTCGGATTCCTCAACCCCCAAACCGTTCGAGGTCACCTTCTATTTTTAGGCGACCTCCGGCATGAAATCCAGGCGGCGCGTGAAATTATTGCGTGAACGGGACGATGACACGACATTATCAACCGCGCGGGATGTGGGTGCGAAATTATTTCATTCCAGCGCCGGGACATTTCATGAATCCCGGGATTCCTTTCACGCGGGACATTTTTTCTGCGCACTTCACCCAATTTCTCACACACCACTTCCCGTGCCTCCGGATCGGGCCTCTGATTCCAAATATGACTTCACTTCCTCATTTCGAAACTTCCTCAGAGAGTTACGGCCTTTTTTCAGCATCAACAATCACAATTTTCATATTTCATTAAATATATCAGTATATCCCTTCATGTGTTTAAACAAAAAAATTGGTGGGGGTAGTGTTTTGGTTTTTTTTTAATTAAATGGGATTCAGTTTAGATATATTAGGGAAATGGGTGTGGGTAGCCCTAGATCAATCGATGCTTTTCAAAAAAGTGGGGTGCGCCAATTGATCTGGTACTCACCCCCCCTTCAACATTTCCTTTCCCCCCCATTTACTATTACATATTTATAATTATATATTAAAAATTATAAATATAATATATATATATATATATAGTTGTATAAAAATATATATTAAAATATATATTAAATTTAAAATTATTAGGTATTTATTAGTCTGAGCAGGTGAAGGTGATATTTTTATAACCCAAACCTTTTTAGAACTTGATCACAGTGTTTCTGAACCCGAAACTTATTTATAAATATTTATAGATCAATATATTTTAAAATATATATTTTAAAATTAATATTTATAAATACATAGTGACAATTATTTAAACAAATTTATAAATATATAGTAAATATATAAATAAATATATTTTAATATTTATATAAATATAATTATATACATAAAAATATTTATTTTTGAAGATAGATTTATAATTATATAATTATAAATATATTTATATGTATATATATATATATTGGTATTTATAAATATATATTTCTAATTTTATACATATTTATAATTATATTTCATATATATATATAGTTATTATTATATTTATTTATCATTATAAATGTAAATTTACAATTATATTTACAATTATATTTGTATATATTTATATATATTTAGAATTTTTTATATGCTTAAAAATATTTTAAATGTATTTATAAAAAAATATTTATATTTATATAAATATTTATTTCTAAATATATATTTATAATTATATAATTGTAAATATATTTATAAATAAAATTAAAAATAATATCTTATTTTTAAATATATATATATATATATATATAATTATATGTATACATGAAATGGTGTGAACCATGGGTTTCATCTCCTGATCCAAAAATTTATTAAAAATAAACAAGGATATAGTACAAAGAATATTGATATAAAAAAACCATAAAATCATACTACCACAAAGCAAGACAATCAACCACCTAAAAATAAGAGAAGAGAGTTCATATTGTGGGGTGAGAGAGACCACCTCCCTTACCTCTTAGATGATGGCCCTCCTGTAGGTTTTAGGATTTTTTGATGACTTTTCATAATCTTGAGGGCCAGATGTATCTTCTAATGTGGTGGGATCCTCAAGAGACTGAGGATCATGTTCACCAGCTGGACCTAAACCCTCTGGTAACTGCTATTTTTGGTGGAAGCCTTTGTGATAGGTAGATTTCTGTCAATATTGAACATTTCATGAGTGCTTCGAGAATCCTGAAGAATAAAATCCCTTCTTTTGGATCGATTTAAAATGTCATGTAAAATGAGTGATTAATCTCTTACTTTCTGTTGGACATGTGTCATGGGAGACTCCCCCTTGTCTTTTGCAACTAGTACACCATTACCATCAACAAAACCCATTCAATAAAACCTCTCAATCTACTATGAATTTGGTGTTTCCACCACATTAGATGGGAATTGGATATCAACATGGATGTATCTTGATAGGCTCTTGTTTTTTGAAACAACATATGACTTCTTAACCATTCATTTTTCATTGGTAGTGGAATGCCTATGATACTATTACAATTGATAATCAACCTAATTTTTCACAGTTAGTTATTCATCTTCATACACAGTTCCCTTAACAGAATCATCCTTAGAAAAATTCTTGACCAACTGCCCCTCAACCTTAGCAATAAGGTCCACCCATGAATATTTACCAGCTCAAGGTGAATGAATGATATCATTGTGCCCCATTTTTTAGCACACTATAGCATGTCCATTAGTCTATAGGTCACCTTCATCTATACCCTACCTCTTTTCAATTCCACCCTCATTTGATTCATCATTATCCTATACCAAACCATGAAAAAGAACATCATGAAAGGATTCCACAATTAAATTATTAATCCACTTATTATCCATCAACCCCATCACCATCTTACAAACCCATGATGGGGTATTCAAATTATAGGTAATAGGGATATGTTTGATTTGAAAACCTAGAAAACCACCCTGTATCTACATGATAGTAGACTTGGAAGCCATAGGGTATTTCACAACCATGCCCTAACCCTCATATCTTGGTTGATTTCCAAAATCCTAGTCATTCTTTCCATTCCTAAAATTATCAACCATCATCCTACATTGGTCGAAATTATTACCTCTTCCATGGTAATTAGAACAAACCATTCAATGCCTGTAGTAGAATTTTTCATGCTTAATAATTCCACAAGATATATAAAAGGGTGACATCGTTTCATAAAAATTCATAAGATTTTCATCATCACAAGGAGCGGATAGGAACACTCTATAAATTAGAGTAGTATTAAGGTAAAACTCAATAAGTACCCCTAAGATGTGTCCAAATATAGAAAACTCAGTAACATTATCCATTTTATTGGTATTCCAATACAATAATCAATGTCACATAAAATTTTAGGATTCCACAACACCCATATTAACAGATAGATTTTGACCCAAACCTATTCACATGTTTCCTTATAATAATGAAAATTGAAATTAAAATTGTAATCATGAATTATATTATTTTGAGGTTTTAAATTAGTTGAACTAAAACTCAAAACCTCGCCCATTAAATAAGACAATGCGAATATAATGTTAATGAGTTAAATAACATGGAATACGCATTTATAGTCATTGAATCCTCATAGAGATGCTAGTTTGTCAACAAGACTAGGAACCTTACAAGGATTCATGCCTTTATTGAGTAAAATGAGAGAAATAAAAGAGTTCATACACATCTAAATCATTTTGGAAATTGGGCCATTAGAGGATGATATATGAGCAGTACATCCCTTCTTGATAGTTCATTGTAGAGGGTGATACATAAATAAAAAAGGAACCTCTTGAAAACCCTAAATCTAGCAGAAAACCCAAGGAATCCTCCAAAACATCTAGAATAAGAACCATATATAAATCAGTAGAATATTTCCCCATCTTAGGAGGTCCAATGAAATCATTTAAATGATCAAAATAGAATTCAATATTGATTACCACTAACAGTGTGAAGTATTTTCTATTCCACCCAAGATGTAGATTATCAAATGCAATCCCATATTCTCTTATATATATATTTATAATTAAATTTAATATTATTAGATGTTTATTAGTCTCGGAGGGTTCAGGTAATATTATGAGAACATGAACCTTCTCAGAACCAGATTACAGGTTTTCTGAATGAGAAAAATATTTATAAATATTTATATATTAATATATTTATAAAAATATATTTGTAAATCAATATTTATATTTTCATATTTACATTTCTTCAAATATATTTAGAAATATATAATAAAATTTATATTTATACATATATTACATATATATTTATAAATTTATTTTAAAAATTATATAATTATGAATATATTTATATTGAAATATTTGTAAGTATTTATTTTCAAACATAGATTTGTAATTACATAATTATAAATATATTTAAAAATATATCAATAAATATGTCTATAATTTATAGGTATATGTTTATTTATTTAAAAATTCATATTTATAAATTCTTTTCAAGCCACCCTAGTAAATGATTCCACCCATAAACTCAATGATAAGCCCTTTGTTTCATTGGTAGATTTTCTTGAAGATAATGTGCTAGCTGGTGTGGGTCTCTCCATTAAAGAGGCCCTATTAGAGGGCTTAGAAGATGTAGAAATTGAATCTAAATCTTAGGATATCCAATTTGAGAAATAGGTTTCATATTAGACTGAGGTTGATAATAGGCTGAGGCAGGAGCAAATGGTGGTTTCTTGTCTTAAAAGAAAGAATATTTTTGAGGCTGCAACTTCGATGAAAATAAAAAACCAAGGAGGCAATGATAATTCTGTTAAGTGGATTGATTCCAAAGGTAGTTCAAAATTGAATAAAAGAGATTTGGCAGCTCCACTAGCTATCAATCATCCCATGAACCCCTTACTAAAAACTCTAACATGTTGGAATTTCTTTTTTCCACTTATGGACATGGTCAGGTCTCTCCATCTACATTCGAGGACCAACATGTAAAGACCAGTAAAATTAAAGGGAAATGTTTTCTTAATTTTCATTGGGATTTTACAAGAACGCGGTTTCTGACGGCACTTGATTCCGAGGCCCGGTGTGCTCGTAATTTTTATCTGATGTTTATCTTGGGTACGTTCAGTGAACGAATGAGCGTGTTTTCCTAACTTTTGAACCGGTTCTCGGAATCGAATTTCGAGGGCACCGATGAATTCACAGCACCAGTAATTGATTAGGAACACCCTTTTCGGATTTGCGTTTACACGGGAGGAGTTGTTAAAAATTGTGGGAGTTAAAAATAAAAATTGTGCTACAATTTTTATTTTTACAAAGTGGTTAACCTTTGGGTGGAAGTTGGGTAACCACCCAAGAGGGGTTACGAGGGCGGTGGGGGCCACACAAACCCCACCCCTTCATTTTCCCAATCCCCCCTTAACCTCCTTTTAATGACAACTTTTAATTAAGTGGTTTAAATTCCATTTTTGAATTTTAAAACATAAGTCATGAAAATAAATAATGTGAACCACTTATTTTATTTTTGGTTGAACTTTTTTTCTTGAGAGGGGATTGGGAGAAAAAGGGGAGGCTTGAAGATCTTCATCTTCTTCGTCGAAGAATGCGAAGAACGTGAAGATTGCGAAGAACACACCGATCTCCGACGAAGAATGATGAATCCTCGGAGAATGACTACGTGACGTCGTGTACCCTGACCCCAATGACCCTCTCCTTCTGCGACACCTTCTTCCATGACGAAACCTCGCTCAACGAATTCGACGAGGTAGGGAATTTTATTTTTGTTCGTGAATACTTCCATTGTTGTTCTTCGTGAGACTTTGCTGCATGTTATCGATTAACGGGAGGGGGCCGGACCGCACAAACATGGCCGACCCTCCTCCCTTGTAAGTTGTGTTGATGCGGTTCGAAGGAAAGCGGCGTAGTGCAATGGCACCCCGCGAGATCATATGGAAAGGGTGTGCGGCACCGTCACACCGCTCCATTGAAGTCAAAAAAGGGAGCGACGTCGTCGCGCCATGCCAGAGAAACTTGGAGGAACCTCGAAGGCACCGCGGCCAGAGTGGGGCCGCGGCGGAGTAGGGACTGGTGGCCGATTCGGGCCGTCGGCGTCGAAGCAGGGGGACCGACCCATGCCGGTCTCGTGGCGGCAACGGCCGGCCGGTCGGAGCGGGCTGGTCGGTCTGAGGAGGAGCCAGGGGTTACGACCCCTAGCTGGACGGATAAGAGAGGCCCCCCACATGGGGACCGCGGTTACAAATAGGCGGGGGGCACCCCCCCCCCCCTCGCACCCTAAACGCTCGGCCGTTTCGGTCGACCCACCTGGCCAGCGCCAGCGCGCCGGGCCGAGCCGCCAGGCTGGACCGCTAGGCTGGGCCACGCCCAGGCCGGGCCGGGACGCACCGAGGCCGGGCCGGACCCGGACCTGGGTTGGGTTGACCCGGTTCGGGCCGACCCAGGGGGTCTCAGGCCAGATCGGTCTGGGCCCGAAACCCCCACTTCCGGACCGCTTTCGGTATTTTTCCCATAACATGGGCTACAGACCTCCGATCGACACACCATCATCAGCGATGTGATCCTTGGATCCAGAGGGTCGTTTCTATATATTACGCTCAAGGTTTCGGTGTACTTTTGGTTCGTCTGGGTTGGTTCGTACACAAAACCACCTGGGCGCTCGGAGTGGAAACACTTATAACTTGAGCTCTGGACATCCGATTGACGTGCTGTCGACGTTTTTGGTTTCCTCTTGGTGAGATGGACCTTTTGGATTACTTCGATAGAGGTTTGGACGCAGATGGAGTATGGTTGGGTTGGTTTTGACTTAAATACCAACCGGGCCCCTGGGACGAAAAAGCCAATAACTCTCTGATCGGGCGTCCGATTGGCACGCCGTCTGTGACGTTGAGTTCCTCTTGACGATATGGAACTGTTGTATACATCAAATCCGGACTATGTGTTAGTTTATGTATTAGCCACTTGGCTCATGGAGATGACCCTCTCGAACGAGCTTGCTGTGTGCGGGATCCCTAGAGCTGGATGCGACTGCGACGATGATGACGACTGTACAAAAATCCTCTGTGGATTTGACGGTGACGACTACAACACTCAGCGATCCTACGTGGATAAGTGCTAGCAATCCTATGTGGGTTAGATCCTGTGTGGGTCAGTACTCAGCGGTCCTGTGTGGGCCAGCGCCTACAGATCCTATGTGGGTCCGATCCTGTGTGGGTCTTTGCAGGGGTTAGTTACATATCGATCCTTTGTGGGTCATTGCGGGGGTTAGTACCTATTGATCATGTGTGGGTCTGACGGCTTAGATGAATCAGTGGATACATCTGATTATATCTATCATCTTACGAAGAAGTATATCTGTGTGAGTTGAATCTTGAATTTCAATCATTATCTTCGATATTATTGACTTGCTATCCTATGTAGATTGTATTTTGCTATCCTGTGTGGACGTGATCGAACTTGGGCTCGGATGTTGGAGCCGAACTGGAATTGGTGACTTAGGTATATGTATGGGCATATACCTAAGTAGTTTCAGATGTTACTTTGTGATTGTATCTTTCCTTTGTGGATTCTGGGAGACCTTCGGGGGGTCTCGGGGTCCCTACTGAGTAGCTTATACTCACCCCCGCATGGGCTATGCCCGCACAACATTATGTTGGATGCAGATGATGGACAACGCTGATCGTGGTTGAGGCGAGTGGAGCAGTCGGTACCTGGAGGTGGACCACTGGGCGGGACATACACAGAGTGGACGGCTGGACCCATGGAGCTGAGGTGACTATCTGTACCCACCCTTCAGGTGGGACTACCAGAGGACGGCTTGACGCTGCCGCTTTACTTTCAGTTTCTATACTTTCTTTTTAGTTGTACTTTACTTTCAGTTTGGGTTTGTATTCTGGCCCACTTACTTTTCTGCACTTACTGTTGTATCCAGTTTTTTCTTAGTGTTTACTTCTTCTTGCTTACTCTGTGTGTTTTTTTACTTTACAAAGGTAGTGGATTCCCTTTTTTATCGTTAATTACGCCTTGGTGCTAGTCGCTAGCCCCTGGACTATGGAAGGCGGGCTTGGGGTAGTCACGACACGGGTCCCAAGGATGGGTCATGACAAATTGGTATCAGAAGAGTTCGGTTCTACCGCAGAACTCAGGACTTTGATCTTTTTCTATGTGAAGAAATAGTGTTAAGAGTATTGAGTGTGGTTATCATTCTAGGGAGTCCAGTGTTGGTGCAGCGGCTGACATATCCGTACATCCAGACCCTGACTTCTGATTTCCAACTTAATGCACGAAAACATTAATTGCATGTGTGTTTAAAGTTTTCATTGTGATTACGTTGTGTCAGCTCACCAAGTATACTATTTGACCGTGGCACACCTGTTTCTTTTCAAGATGGCCCCACGACGACAGCTATCTAGGGTTCCGAGCGTTGTGCAGGACGACAGCCCACCGAGCGACAAGGCCTCGGTACAGGGCCCTTTGACTGCGGAGGCACTGGCGGTACCTCGACCCGCCGAGCCACCGATGCTACCAGCCTCAGCCGCTGATGGTGCACGTCGCATTAGTGCACTGCACGAGTTTCAACATCAGCGACCGCCCAGGTTCCACAGGGAGATGGACCCTCAGGCAGCCGAGGATTGGCAGGAGGCAGTTTTCCGAGTTTTCTGTTTAGTAGGGACACCAGCAGACCTCATGGTGATCCTTGCAGCGAGTCTCCTGCACGCGGAAGCAGGCAGATGGTGGAGCTTGATGCTCTAGGTACACGACGGGGCATCTCTCTTATGGACAGACATTGAGAGCCTCTTCCGCTCAGAGTTCGTCCCAGCCACCCTTCGGGCGGTGCGTATCCAGGAGCTTCTATAGCTGCGGTAGGGCAGCTTGACAGTCGCCCAGTACTCTGCGAGATTTACCGATCTCTCACGCTACTCGACATACATGGTACAGACCCATTCTTCCGGGCCTAGACCTTCGAGTAGGGACTGAGTCATGAGATTAGGGCATCGCTGATCTCCCTCGGTATTCTGACATAGGTAGGGGTACTGGAGCGAGCCCTTCTGATAGAGAGATTTCTTATTGAACCGACTCCAGCAGCGAGGCCAAACACAGGGAGGCACGTAGTAGTGTCTTATACAGCTGGAAGTTGACGGATGACATATGGGTCTAGGCGGACCAGACCCTCAGGTGGACGACCTCAGGACACTGGCTCAGAGTTACGGGGCACACAACACAGATCCCATCTTACGAGAGGCAGACAGTGCTACGCATGCGGCGAGAAGGGCCACATGGCTCGTGACTGCCCGACCCTCCGTACAGAGGAGCAACAGACAGTTGAGGGACCACCCAGGCAGAGGCATAGGGTCGACCATGGCGGTCCGCATGGAGCAGGTAGACAAGGCAGAGGAGCTGGCCGAGCAGTAGGTGGTGGGCGATGCTTTGAGGCTCTACCACCACCACCACCACCAGGAGGTCCACCCCGACCACAGGGAGCTGGCGGGCAGAGACAGACACAGCTTCAGGCAGCGGAGGCCTATGACCACGGCACGCCCGAGATGATTCGTGGTACTGTCTGTGTCTATTCCACCCTTGCTGCAGTTATTATAGACACTGGAGCATGTCATTATTTCAAAGCCGCTGCCCTTGTTCGGAGCTCGGAGATTCTGACAGAGCCTTTGGCTCGATCCTTACGGCTAGAGACTCTTACGGGAGCAGACTCGACAATTACGCACTGGTGCCGGCAGTGTGAGCTTTCTCTAGGAGGTGAGAGCTTCGGTTGGGATCTTCTTGTAGCGGCGTCAAGGCCTTACGACTTCATCTTGGGCATGGATTGGTTATCTATAGTCCATGCTCAGATTGACTGTATTAGGCGCAAGGTGTCGTGTGTACGCCCCGATGGGAGCAGGTTCACCTTCACCAGCGAGAAGGGAGCCATCGCAACACAGGATGGACTGTCGCAGAGGAGACGAAATACCATCACTAATCAGTTGGCTATCCTCATCCTAGGAGTAGTTGATGTGTGGAGTCTTAGTTTTCTGGCAGTGGTTGATTATTATGCGGACGTTTTCCCCGACGACGTTCCAGGACTACCTCCTCGCAGAGAGGTAGAATTTTATATTGATCTGTACCCCGGGACAACCCCGATATCCCCCTCAGCATATCGGATGGCCCCCACAGAGCTACGATAACTACGGGTACAATTGGAGGACTTGTATGGAAAGGGATTCATCCGACCAAGTGTTTCACCCTGGGCTTCCCCGATATTGTTCGCCAAGAAGGCAGACGAGAGCTTGCGACTTTTTTTTCTACTATCGTCACCTGAACCAGGTGACCGTGAGGAACAATTATCCGCTATCGAGGATTGACGACCTCTTCGATCAACTCAAGGGAGCACGGTGGTTCTCGAAGATAGACCTCAGGCCAGGCTATCATCAGCTCAGAGTTCGGGACGAGGATGTGTAGAAGATGACTTTCAGATGTCGGTATGGCCATTATGAGTTCTTGGTTATGACATTCGGCATAACCAATTATCCATCAGTGCTCATGGGCCTCATGAGCAGGATCTTTCAGCCATACCTCGATCAGTTTGTCATGGTCTTCATCGATGACATTTTGATATACTCGACGACTGAGGAGGAGCACGCCTACCACTTGCGGGCTGTAATGGACACACTCTGAGAGCACTAGCTTTATAGAAAGCTCCTGAAGTGTCAATTCTAGATACGTGAGGTCAAATTCTTGGGACACGTCATCTCTGAGGCGGGAGTTGTGGTGGATCCTACGAAGGCCGAGGTAGTTCTAGCTTGGGAGCCACCCAGCAGCATGATGGAGGCGCGGAGTTTCTTGGGTATAGCTGGGTACTACCGGAGATTTGTGCCAGACTTCTCCAGAGTTGAGGCACCACTCTATGCTTTGACAAAGAAGGGGAAACCTTTTGTGTGGTCAGACAAATGTCAGTAGAGCTTCCAAGATATGAGACAGAGATTGATGAGCGCGCCTATCTTGAGGCTACCGGAGGAGGGAGTTGGGTACGTAGTTTACTGCGATGCGTCAGGGACCAGACTGGGATGTGTCCAGATGCAGGAGCGGGCCTTGATCGCCTATGGATCACGTTAGTTGAGGCAGAATGAGCAGAACTACGCTACACATGACCTGGAGTTAGTAGCAGTGGTCTTCGCTCTGAGGATGTGGTGACACTATCTAATGGGCGAGCGCTTTACATTCTATTCCGACCATCAGAGTCTCAGGTACATCTTCTCGCAGAAGGACCTGAACCTAAGACAGTGGTGATGGCTCAAGTTCCTCCAGGACTATGACTTTGAGATAGTCTATACTCCTAGAAATGGGAACGTAGTAGCTGATGCTCTCAGCAGGAGGACGGGAATTCAGCTACTTAGGGAGGCGATAGAGCAGCTAGACACTTTGCAGATATCCTTGGTGGATAGAGATGGAACAACCTTTCTTTAGTCACTCACAGTCACTCCTCAACTACTGCAGCGGGTCAGAGAGGCACAGTGTGGGGACGCCGACTGTGAGACACGGCGTGCACATATATCCTCAGGACATCCACATGATGGTTTCTCTTTAAGAGGAGGGTATGACGTCCTTTTCACAGGACATACCTTGGTACCAATTGATTTACGGGAGGAGGTGGTGAGAGAGTTTCACACTTTCCCTTTGGCGGTATATCCTGGAGTGGTGAAGATGTACTGGGATCGCAGACGACAGCACTGGTGACCGGGCATGAAGAAGGTTGTGGCTGAGTTCGTTTCTCGATTCCTCACCTTCCATTAGGTGAAGGCAGACCACGAGGTACCAGCAGGCTTGGTACAATCCTTGGAGGTCCCATAGTGGAAGTGGGATGGGATATCTATGGACTTCGTGACTGGACTTCCACGCTCTTCTAGAGGTCACGACTCCATATGGGTGATTGTTGACCGACTCACCAAGTTAGCTCACTTCTTACCCATCAGAGAGTAGGGATCAGTGGAGAGCCTGGGACGTCTCTACGTTCAGGAGATTATACGGATTCATGGTGTGACATCATCCATCATCTCCGATCGAGATGCTTGCTTTACTTCCTGATTTTGGAAGGGGTTGCTGGAGGCATTTGGGACGCATCTACGTCTGAGAACCACCTTTCACCCCCAGATAGATGGTCAGATGGAGAGGACCATTCATACACTCGAGGACATGCTCCGCGCATGTGTCCTTGACTTTGTTCGCAGCTGGGAGGACCACCTACCATTTGTGGAGTTCACGTACAACAATAGCTACCACTCCACCATCGGGATGGCACCATATGAGGCATTGTATGGCCGACCATGAAAATCTACTCTGTGCTGGACGGACCCTGGGGAGTCAGCACTTGTGGTACCGGAGATGGTCCAGGCCACGACAGAGAAGGTCCAAGTCATCGAGGAGCAGATGAGGACAGCTCAGAGCCGGCATAAGAATTATGCTGACAGGAGGCGGAGGCCACTGGAGTTTGAGGATGGCGACCACGTCTTCTTGCGGGTCTCACCTCGATGGGGATTATAGAGATTTGGCCGAGGAAGCATGTTGTATCCACACTTCATCGGACCATTCAAGGTCCTTAGTAGGATTGGCGAGGTGGGTTATCGCCTGGCTCTACCACCTCAGTTGCACCGGTTGCACGATGTCTTCCACGTATCTCAGATGAGGAGATACATGCACGACCCGACACATATCATTGACCATGAGGAGCTGGACATAGATGATGGGGCGACATTTGTGGAGGTCCCATTGGAGATCGAGGATCGACTGGAGCGGGTCGTACGTGGATGGTTGATTCCTCTAGGGTGCATCAGATGGAAGCACGAGAACCTCCAGGGGAGCACTTGGGAGCGGGAGGCTCAGATGCGTGCACAGTACCCACATTTATTCCCCTAGTTTTTGATGTATCTTTATAGGGATGTAATGCCATGAGGTGGGAGTAAGGTAAAGACCCAAAAAATTCAAAGGAAATTTTATCTTAAATTTCTTTGGGATTTTACAGGAACGTGGTTTCTGACGGCACTTGATTCCGAGGCCCGGTGTGCCCGAAATATTTATCCGAAGTTTAGATCGGGTACGTTCAGTGAACGAATGAGCGGGTTTTCCTAACTTTTGAACCGGTGCTCGGAATCAAATTCTGAGGGCACCGATGAATTCTCAGCACCAGTAATTTCTTAGGAACACCTTTTCCAGAGTTGCGTTTACACGGGAGGAGTTGTTAAAAATTGTGGGAGTTAAAAATAAAAATTGAGCTACAATTTTTATTTTTACTAAGTGGTTAACCTTTGGGTGGAAGTTGGGTAACCACCCAAGAGAGGTTATGAGGGCAGTGGTGCCCACACGAACCCCACCCCTTCTTTTTCCCTAACCCCCCTTAACCTCATTTTAATGAAAACTTTTAATTAAGTGGTTTAAATTCTATTTTTGAATTTTAAAACTTAAGTCATGATAATAAAATAAGTGGAGCACTTATTTTATTTTTGGTTGGACTTATTGTGTTGAGAGGGGATTGGGAGAAAAAGGGGAGGCTTGAAGATATTCATCTTCTTCGTCGATGAATGCATAGAATGCGAAGAACGCATCGATCTCCGACGAAGATCACTAAATCCTCGAAGATCGACTACGGGACGCCGTGTACCCTGACACCAACGAACCTCTCCTTCCACGACACCTTCTCCCACGATGAACCCTCACTCGACGAATTCGATGAGGTTGGGGATTTTGTTTTTTGTTCGTGAATACTTCCATTAGCGTTCTTCATGAAACTTTTCCGCTTTCTATCGATTAACGGGAGGGGGCCGGACCACACAAATATGGCTGAACCTCCTCCCTTGTATGTTGTGTTGATGTGGTTTGAAGGAAAGTGGCACGGTGCAACGACACCGCGTGGGATCATACGGGAAGTTTCACCATGCCGTTGAAGTCGAACAAAGGCGCGGCGTCGTCACACCATGCCAGAGAACCTCGAAGGAACCTTGAAGGCACCGCGGCCGGAGCAGGGCCACGGAAGACGGGCACAGTGCCGTCACGCTGCGCCAGACGGACTAAGGCCGTGGCAGAGCAGGGACCGGTGGCCGGTTCCGGGCCTCCGGCATCGGAGCAGGGGGACCGGCCCATGCCGGTCCCGTGGCGGCAGCGGCCGGCCGGCCGGAGCTTTCTGGCCGGTCAGAGGAGGATCCGGGGGTTATGACCCCTGGCTGGCCGGACAAGAGCGGCCCCCCACATGGGGGTCGGGGTTACGAACCCACTCGGGATGGCCGTAATGGTATATTATGCTCAAGGTTTCAGAGTACTTTGGGTTCGGCCGGGTTGGTTCGTACACAAAACCACCCGGGACCTCGGAGTGGAAACTCTTATAACATGAGCTTCGGATGCCCGATTGATGTGCCATCAACTTTGTTGGATTCCTCTTTGTGAGAAAGACCTTTTGGATTACTCTGATCAAGTTTTGGATGTAGATGGAGTACGGTCAGGTTGGTTTTGACTTAAAGACCAACTAGGCCCCTAGGACGAAAAATCCAATAACTCTCAGTCCGGGCGTTCGATTGACGCGCTGTCTATGACGTTGAGTTCCTCTTGATGATACTGAACATTTGGATACATCAACTCCGGACTATGTGTCAATTGATGTATCAGCCCCTCGGCTCGTGGATCGGACCCTCCCAAATAAGCTTGCTGTGTGCGGGAACCCTAGAGCTGGCTGCGACTGTGAGGACGAGAACGACTGTACAGAAATCCTCCGTGGATTCGACGACGACGACTAAATCACTCAGCGATCCTATGTGGATTAGTGCTACCGATCCTGTGTGGGTCAGATCCTGTGTGGGTCAGCGCTCAGTGGTCCTGTGTGGGCCAGCGCCTACAGATCCTATGTGGGTCTGATCCTGTGTGGGTCTTTGCGGGTGTTAGTTACCTATCGATCCTTGGTGGTTCATTGCGAGGGTTAGTACCTATCGATCATGTGTGGGTACGATGGCTTAGATGAATAAGTTGCTACATCTAATCATCTCTATCGTCTTACGAATAAGTGTTCCTGTGTGAGGTGAATCTCTACTTTCAATCATTATCTTCGATATAATTGACTTTCTTTCCTATGTGGATTGTGTTGTGCTATCCTGTGTGGACGTGATCGAACTTGGGCTCAGATGTTGGAGTCGAACTTGAATTGGTGACTTAGGTATATGTATGGGCATATACCTATGTAGTGTCGGATGTTACTTTGTGAATGTATCTTTCCTTTGTGGATTATCCTTTGTGGATTCTGGGAGACCTTAGGGGGGTCTCCGGGTCCCTACTGAGTAGATTATACTCACCCCTGCAGGGGCTATGCCCACACTATGTTATGTTGGATGCAGAAGACGGACAATGCTGATCGTGGTTGAGGCGAGTGGAGCAGTCGTTAACTAGAGGTGGACCATTAGGCGGGATGTACACGGAGTGGACGGCTGGACCCGAGGAGCTGAGGTGGCTATCTATACCCATCCTTCAGGTGGTACTACTAGAGGATGGCTTGACGTTTCCGCTTTACTTTTAGTTGAGGTACTTTCTTTTTAGTTGTACTTTACTACCAGTTAGGGTTTGTATTCTGGCCCGCTTACTTTTCCGCACTTAATATTGTATCCAGTTTTTGCTTAGTGTTTACTTCTGCTTGCTTACTCTGTGTGTTTTTTTTACTTTATAAAGGAAATGTATTCCCTTTTTTATCGGGAATTACGCCTTGGTGCAAGTCGCCAGCCCCTGGCCTATAGAAGGTGAGATTTGGGTAGTCACGGAACGAGCCCCGAGGACGAGTCGTGACACAACAGGGGTCTCTACCAGGTGTCTCCCACCTCCATGGAAACACTCAAGCCCCTAATACTGTATCCAAGCTCTAATAGAGGACTTCACTAGATGAACATGGATCCACCAATATGCTAGATCCACTTCCCAATCTCACACAGCTTCCTACAGAACCTGGCTCCCAATAGGGGTCTCCTCTTGGTGACTCTTGATTCAATGGCCCTACACATGCCCTTCATACAGAATTTTGGCTTCAACATGAGACTCCACTGGGTGAACCTTTCCCCTATGGCACCCCCCAAATGTAGGCTTCTCCTGTTGTAGTTCCCAAACTCATACATCTCCCCCTTGCAACAGATTCCAGAATTCAACATGATTCTTTGGTTGGTGATGTCTACCCCCATGGAACCCAATTACAGTTCTATCATGTTTCCCTTCAAAACGTAACCCCTACTCATAATCATGGTTGTATTAGAAACCATTATGGGACATCTAAAGGTTCTAAAATCATGGTGGAAATTACCCTTTATGGCCATCGATGAAGAATACATGATGACTGCATCTCACAAGACGCTATGGTCCCAATATGAAGTTCATTATCTTAAACCAGGAAGGTAAAAAGTAATGCCAAATTACGAAAATCAGTTTATATTCTTGCTACTACTATCATTGAAGAGGATAGAACAAAACCCAATGATGTAGCTAGCGATGAAACTTTGAAAGAGGATACTATGGATGAATCTTAAGATGATAACGATGGCCCATGGATGGAAGTCAAGACATGGAAGAGGAGTAGACATCCTCAAGGTAGGGGTGTACGTCTCCCGCATCACAATTTGTGCACTCTCTCTTGGATGGGGTAATGGATTTTTATCATGTTTCTTATGGTCCTTGTGGTTATTGTATGCCACTCTTTTGGTTCCCCCTCTCCCCTTTTTTATCTCAATAATTCATCCTTGAACTTCAAAACATAATAAAAAAAATCATATTTATAAATTTATATTTATAGTAATATATATAATTATATAATTATAGTTAGATTTATTTATAATTTCAAATATATATTTATATAATAAATTTATTTTTATAACTATATATTTTTAATTATATTTATTAATACACAATTACAATTATTTAAATATATTTATTAATATAATATAATAATTATATATATGTAATGTCCTAGTTCCGGAAGCCACCACAAGGCGCCCCGTACTCGGTTGTTCACATGGACTGAAGCGCATTTACACAAATTCTAGAGGCTGCCAACTAGCAACGAGGGCCTCTGGTGTGATAGTAGGGACACTATGCCCTTATTGGAATAGTACACAACAGAAGTAAATAAACATGCAATAGTAGAAGCAGTAAATAACCAACAATAATAAACAACAGAAAACTAAATCAGAAAAAAATTGGAGCACACATATATATATATATATGAAATGATGCACGATACAAATCTAGGAAATCATCCAAACAAGTCACAATGCTGAAAAATAAAATAGTACCAAAACAAGTACAAAATAATGTAAACGGATCCTCAACATCGCAAGCCAAAGCTTGGTCCCATGCTCTCCTCCTCCCAGCAATCAAGTTTCAAAAGTCAAAGGGCGCTTGCCGTTGTCTATACCTGCAACAACATAGTCTGTTTGGGCCCAAAAGCATAACCCAAACTGGGTGTGAGACTAAATCCCAGTAGGAAACCACCCGAAGATCTGTGCCTAACTGGCAGTGAGTATATGGCAGGTAATAGTACAATAAGCAGTAAACAGTATCAACAACAGCAGGCAATAATTAGTAAGTAGTAAACATGATTATATACAATAGTAATCAATCCACAGAACAACATGTAGTAGTGAGGCAATTAGCTAACCACAACAGGAACCCCTCTTGGAAGTACTCGTAGCCAACCCTTCTAGTCCTATCTAAGAAGTACCACAACCCTCTGGGCAGTGCACTCAGCCTAACCCATCTGGTTTGGTCTTACAAAATTATAAGACTCTCTGGGGAATCTCACTCGGTCAATTCCCCTTATAGTCTAGGGTAGTCAGGGACTCTATGAGGGAGATCATGTGGTCTAACCCTCTTGGGCCCAAGGTCTAGAGACTCTTTGAGGGAGCTCACTCGGTCAATCCTCCTCTAGTCTCATGTATACCAAAGACACTATAAGGAAGCTCACTCAGTCAATTCCTCCTATAACTTGGGATGATTATAAAGATATTCAAACAAGATGAAGACTCTCTAAGGAAGCTCACTCGGTCTACCCTCCTGTAGTCTATAATAACTAAGACTCTCTAGGAAGCTCACCCTGTCTATCCCCTATAGTTTATAATGTCCATAAAACACTAAGGAAGCTCACTCGGCCTATCCCCATATAGTCTGTAATATCTAAGACTCCGTAGGAAGCTCACTCAGTCTATCCCTTATAGCCTATAGCACCGGGTTCTCATGGTCCCTTGCCAGTCAGTGCATATTAATGATATATGGCCAAAGTACACCTATAGAGCTACTTGGATAACCAAAGTACACCAATAGAGCTACTTGGATAAATAGTCTATAGAGAAACAAGCATGATAACAACATGATTCCATCCTACAATCACAATGCATGGAAACCGGTACAATGGACAAGGCTAAAGAGACCCAAAGGTTGCAACAAGAACAAAGCATGGGAAAAACATCCAAGCATGGAACTTATCCACTAACATGATCAATTTTCCTCAAAACAATAATGCACGAAAAGGAGAAATAACCACATCGGAAGAAAGGTAAACACACAGTACCCCGTCCACGGGTATTGGTGGAATTTGCACATAAAACTAAAAGATATCAAAAGTTAAGGCACAAACCACCTACCTCGATCCAAGAGAACAATATACTTGTACCACGAGGCTTGATTCTACTCAGAACGGCATAGATCTACAAAAACTCACAAAACGTTCAACCCATGATAACATAAATAAGAGGAGGAATTGGAAGACAAGGCTCTAGGGGAAGGAAGAACTCACCATTGTGGTTTCAACGCAATTGACAACAGTCAATTCAGAGAACGGGTGAAGGCTCAGGGATTCGGAGAAGTTCCATTGCCATACAACGTCTCTCCATCGAACATGACCTAGAAGAAGATGATTCTGTTGATTAGGCACGACCCCGATCTGTTTAATGAAAAAGAGAAAATACACGGTGTGTACGCTACTTTTACAGACACCGCTTTAAGCGGCCTTTACTTCACCCCTACACACCGTGTGCATGGCCTGGACATGGCCAGCACACGGCCTAGTGTGGAAAGGGAGTACACGACATGTACTTCAAAAGTACACGACGTGTAATTCAAAAATTTCCAGAAACTCCTCTTTTCTCAAAAACACCGAAAAAAGGAAAGACATACCAGAAAATGAAGATCTGGGTTGTTAAAAACTCCTCCCTCTTTAAATAAATTCATCCCCGAATTTCCCTAGCGAGGCATAGAAGAAGAAACCCCGAATAGCTCTGGCCACTGTGATTGTACATCAGCATCCCTCTCCCATGTCTCATCCTATACTCGCTCGTGCAACCATAGAACCCATATTAGAGGAACAGACTGGACATAGAGAACCTCTGTACTGTGATCGACAATCCTGATTGGATGCTCCTCAAACGATGCATCCACTTCAAGCTCAACCTCCTCGGGTTGAAATACATGAGACGAGACTGAAAAGTAACGTCATAGTTGAGAAATGTGGAAGACGTACTGCATAACCATGTACCTCTACATTAACTGCAACCGATAGGCATCCAGCCAAACTCTCTCCAACACCTCTAATGGCCCAACATACCATGGTGAAAGATTACCCTGCCTCCGAATCCTCTTGTGTCCCAACCTTAGTGAGACACACAGGAAAACATGATCCCCATCCTCGAACTCCAGAGGTTGTCTCTACTGACCAGCATAAGACTTCTGTCGAGAATGTTCTATAGCCATACACTTCCGAATCAACTCTATCTGCTCTTAGGTCTCCTGAACAAGACGAGGTCCCAGCAAAGATTCCTCTCCTGCCTCCAGCTAGCATAAGGGTGATCAGGATGTCCTACCATAAAAATCATCGTAATGCACCATCTAAATAGTCTCCTGGAAACTGTCGTTATAGGAAAACTCCACCCGAGGAATATGCTTATCCCAAGAATTGAAAAAGTGTACAATGCAAGCTCGAAGAATATCCTGAAGCACCTGGATCTTACGCTCGGAATGGCCATCAGTCTGGGGGTGATATGCTGTACTCAAAAGTACCTGTGTACCCAAAGCCTTCTGAAGTCCCTTCCAGAACCGAGAAGTAAAGCGTGCATCCCTGTCTGAAACAATGGAGTGTGAAACTCCATGTAGACATACAATCTATCGGATTTACAAACATCCCAGCTCATCAACGCTGAAGTTCTCCTTGATCAGAAAGAAGTGAGCAACCTTCGTAATCCTGTCGATGATGACCCAAACAGTATCACTTCCTCAAGGTGACCTTGGTAACCTGGTCACGAAGTCCATCGCGACATCATTCCATTTCCACTCAAGAATGGGTAACTGCTTTAAAAGATATGTTAGTCACTGATGCTCCTCTTTAACTTGATGATAATTAGATCATCTCATGAAAAAACAACCAACCACCCTCTTCATACCAGGACACCAGTACTGGCATTGTAGATCACGATACATATTGGTGACGCCAGGATGAACTTCCCAAACTGAGGAATGAAAATCCCACATCAGCTCCTCGTGTATGTCTTCTGGAACCCATACGCATCCCTGGAAACACAAGATCTCATCCTTTCCCACTGTCTATCCTGGAAGGGGGTCCTCTCATGACACACTCTTCCACAGGACTAAGCTTTCTGAGTCTGTTAGTTTCCTCATCCATACTCGATCAAGAAGAGAAGAGGTAACAACTATAAGAGATAGGTAAGTCTGTCCCTGTCAGTCTTGCACCTCCAGATGCATCTTAGAGAACAGATCCATAAGCTTCCACTCACTATTGGCCTCCTGAACTGCCTGGATCCGAGTTCTCTTACTCAACGCATCAGCCACTACGTTTCCCTTTCTAGGCGTATAGGTGAGCTCAAAGTTTAAATACTAAAAATACTGGACTCACCTGGACTGTCTCATATTCAGATCACGCTGTGTGAAGATATAATTGAGACTCTTGTGGTCGGTGAATATCACAAAGTGCTCTACCAGAAGGAAGTGTCTCCAACAGCGTAAGGCACGAACAACAACTGCCAACTCCAGATCGTGCGTCGGGTAGTTCCTCTGATGTGGCCTCAACTGCCGAGACCCATAAGCAACGACCACATATCCCTGCATAATCACAGATCCCAGCCCGACACCTGAAGCATCATAGTAAACAGTATAGCCCTTGCCCAACTCATTCAAGACCAGTATCGGTGGGGACATCAACCTCCCCTTCATCTCCTGAAAGGCTGACTCACAAGAATCTGACCATAAAAACATCACCCCCTTCTTGGTCAGAACTCTCAGCGGTGCTCCTAGGATGGAAAAGTCCTGTATAAAACACATGTAGTATTCAACCAACCCTAGAAAACTCCTCACCTCAAAGACATTATTTGGATACTCCTAGGAAACTACAGCTCTCACTTTCTCTAGGTCCACCGATACTCCTGTCTCTGAGATAACATGACCCAGAAAGTTAATCTGATCCATCCAAAAGTGGCATTTCGAGAGATTAGAATATAACTGATGCTCTATCAGTGTACTAAGAATGATCTCAAGGTGTGTGGCATGGTCGTGTCGAGTGTGAGAGTACACTAAGATGTCGTCCCTGAAAACCACCACAAAGGAATCCAAGTACGAATGGAACACTCGGTTCATCAGTGCCATAAAATCTTCTATCTCGTTCGTGAGACCGAATGGCATGACTGTATACTCGTATAGACTATACCTACTCCTTAAGGTTGTAAGATGTATATCTGATGGTCTAACGTGAAAATAATGATAACTGAACCACAAATTGATCATTGAAAATACTCGGTCTCCTAAAAGCTGATCAAAGAGGTCATTAATCCTCGATAAGGGATATCGGTTCTTGATCGTCAACTGGTTCAGCTTCTGATAATCAACACAATGTTGAAGGGTGCTGTCTGAATTCTTCGCAAACAGGACAGGTGAACCCCAAGGAGAAGTACTAGGTTGGATGAAACCCTATTCTTGAAACTCTTCCAACAACTTCTTGAGTTCCTGTAACTCAGGTGTATCCATCCTATAAGGAGGAATTGACACCGGTGCCGCTCTTGGGACAAGCTAAATCAAGAAGTATACCTCACACTCCAGAGGAAGACCTGAAAAGTCCTCTCGAAATACATCCCTGAAACAATCCACCAATGAAGGAAAGTTTAACATTGAAGTCCCCTGGTCAACAAGATAAAGACTCGAAATATGGGATATAAATCCTCTAGCCCATGATGCTCTGGTCTAGCTCTATTCGCCTGGACATCCCACTCACCTCTATGAGGGATCCGCCCTTTGGTGACAAGAAACTCGCCCTACGACGATAGAAATCGATGAATTCCTGGAAGGGAACCAACCAGTCTATCCCGAGAATGACGTCATAGCCCGTCATATCTAGGACATAGAGGTCCCATAAGAAAACACACCCTGAAACCTCAACAAGGCACTCTCTGCACTGACGTATACTTGATGACCTTGTTTCCAACGGCGTATCAAGAGTTAACAAGTCGATAGACGAAATGATACAGAGCCCAAGGCTCTTCACAATGGGAACCGAGATAAAACTATGCGACGCACCAGTATTGAAAAGGGCTGAAGATAAAACTGAGGCTACTGGGATCATACCTAGAACTATAGAAGGTTCAGGATCCTACTCCTGGTAAGTCTTCTCCACAGCGAAAGTCTAGCCTGTACTGCGGCCCTGTGCCCCAGGCTGACCACTCTGAGCTAATCCACTCAATGTTTGCTGATGACCTGGTGACTGACCGCCAAAGCCGTGAACTCCACCTCGGCCAGAACGGTTGGAAGAACTCCAGTTCCCAGACTGGTGAGAAACTGTTGAAGCATCTCATAAATGTGGGGTCATAGAAGAACCCCTACCACAAGCTGAAGGTGAGAAGATATGAGAAAAGCACTGAAGATGGCCAATCTTGCGGCAAGATCGGCACTCCATCGGTCTATCTGGAACTAAGTCCTGTTATGATTGCTCCTACTGCACTAGTATCATACAACCTGGATACCAGAAGATACATCCTGCCTACCCTGATCTCCTCAAGAAGACTCTCTATGGCGCTTCCTACTATCTCTTGGAGAACACCAGCTCTGGATGTCGAACCGCCCTGGTTCACTCCTCCAGAACCCTTTAGGTTGTGCTCAGTGATCAGTGCCTGGTTGACGATAGAGGATATCTAATTCAAACTTAAGATATTCATCTGGGAATGGATCTCTTGGTTGAGACCTTCCTCGAACTTCCTAGTAAGGAACAAATCATCACCTGCTGGGATCGATGTGAAGTACTGCAGCTCGGTAAGGAGGGACGAGTACTCCATAACAGAAAAGTACCCTACTGCAGCCTCATAGACTCCCGGGCTCGGTTGGACCTCATGGTCTCCAGGTAAAAGTAGTCATAGAAGATGTGGTGAAAACTGTCCCAAGACATTCTCTGCTGGCGCCCTGACTGCGAGATCACATCCCACCACCTCTTGGCGGTGTTCGAGAGCATATAAGTGGCCAACATTACCCTTTTCTCTGGGGGTATCTCCAGATGCTCAATGATCTTCAGTGTGGCCTCTAACCATGAATCTGTAGCCTAGGGTCCCCCATCCCCTAAGAAAGTAGGAGGATACTGCTTCTGAAATACCTATGTCAATTTAGCCATCGACAGGGCAGGAGGCGGCACTCCCTGAAAAGTCTGCATCATCCTCATGAAGTCCCCCCTGAACTACATATCAGCACCTGAGACAGGTATGATTGTTGGTGCCAAGGCTCGCACAATAAGAGGATCTACAGAGGCCCCTGATCGGCCATATTTGGTGGCTGATCACCCTATGACAACAGACGTACAACAGGAGGACGTCTCAGAGGAATAGATCTAAAAAGATCAAACACACACCTCAGATCAGGATTATCAAAGACTTAGAACACAATAGTACAAAACGAGAACATGATAAGGAAAAATTTGAGTTTACAAAACATGAATACACGACATGTATAAAAACTACACGACATGTTCACTTAAACCTAAGACATGGATGTGTACTCCTTCCACCTCTTGTCGTGTAACACCCCAACTACACGGTGTGTTTTCCCCACACACGACATGTACTTGAACTCTATTCCCCTGCCCGAGTCTCTTTACATGGATAACCCACACAGACGTCTTAAACTAAGACTACATGGCATGTTCCCTGTGGACACAGCCTGTAGTAGACAAGGTCTCCACAACCCGTGTTGCTAGTTACACGGCCGACTACACGGCTGACCCTTACACGACATGTTCTGAACAAACATGGAATGTATAAGAGAAGTCAACACCGACCCATGTTGTTCGTGACACGGCCGGGTACCTGGTACAAGACTACACGACATGTTCTTTAACAACACGACGTGTTCTACTCGAGCTTCCCCGGACCATATTGTTAGTGACACGGCCAGGTACACAGCTCTATACTACATGGATAACACCTACCGTACACGGCGTGTTCCTAAAGAAATTTCCTCAACCTCGTTTTCCTGCTCACACAATCTGTGACATGGTCTAAAACTACATGGTGTGTTGTCATAAAGTACACACCGTGAATTCTGGGTTTTTTGGGGTTGTAGCTCAAAAACTGCACCGAAGCCCAGAAACACAGAAAAACAAGCCATGAAGGTGCCAAATTCCAATCTGTGAGGGACCATACTCCCCAAAAATCAAATCTTGGCATCCAATACAGTCATATATAAGGAAATCAGGTCAATGATTAACCAATTTCTGATTCAAGAGGGCTCATAGCACTTCAAGAACCAAAATTTTTCATTCATTTAAGCATGGTACAATAAAAATAGTCCTATATCAAATAGAAGTGATTCTATCAAAGCATCTATCACAACATCATGCATAATCTACACAAAGTCTATCACAACAACAAGAAATCGCTAATGCATCGTAGATGGCATGACAAGAATACATGGCATGTGATTTCTAACAAGTCCCTATATGATGCATGATATGGAATACCCTCATCTCATCGGGTTGTGACAGAAATAGAACCATAATAGCAACAACAATAACAACAGAAGTCATGTGAATAACTCTAGGTGAAATCATATCATCTGTAAAATCTCAAAACTAGAAAACTGCAATATACGAGGTAGTATGGATTTTCCCTGTACACAGGTTAGCTAATCCCGGGCACAACTTACTACCAAGTACCAAATCTATCCTATCCCTGGATAAAGGCTCCAAACAGTAAATGGAGAGAAAAGAATTGCTCTGATACAACTTTGTAACGTCCCGGTTCTGGAAGCCACCTAGAGGTGCCCCATACCCGTTTGGTCACATTGCCTCAAGCGCATTCCCCAAATTCTAGAGGCTACCAACTAGCAGCAAGGGCCTTCTATGTGATATTAGGGAAATTATTTCCTCATTGGATGATTATACAACGGAAGTAAATAAACATGAAATAGAGGAAGCAATAAATAACCAACAATAATAAACAGCAGAAAACTAAATTAGCAAACAATTAGAACACATATGTATATATATGAAATGATGCATGATACATATCTTGGAAAGCATCCAAACAAGTCACAATGATAAAAAATACAATAGTTCCAAATCAAATACAAAGGTAAGTAAACAGATCCTCAGCATCATAAGCCAAAGCTTAGTCCCATGCTCACCTGCTCTAGGAAATCAAGTACCATAAGTCGAAGGGTGGTTGACCTTGTATATACCTGAATCAAAATAGTATATTTGGGCCTAAAAGCATGACCCAAACAGGGTGTGAGACTAAATCCCCGTAGGCAACCACACAAAGATCTATGCCTAACAGTCAGTGAGTATATGGAAGGTAATAGTACAATTAGTAGTAAACAATAGCTGTAACAAAAAGCAGTAATTAGTAAGCAGTAAACAGGATGACATACAATAGTAATCAATCCACAGAACAACATATAGTAGTGAGGCAGACAGCTAACCACAATAGTAACCCCTCTGGGAAGTACTCACACCCAACCCTTCTAGTCTTATCCAAGAAGAACCACAACCCTCAGGGCAGTGCACTCAGCCAAACCCCTCTGGTTTGGTCATACAAAATTATAAGACTCTATGGGGAAGCTCAATTGGTCAATTCCCCTTATAGTCTAAGGTAGTCAGGAACTCTCTAAGGGAGATCACGCAGTCTAAACCTCTTGGCCCCTAGGTATAGAGTCTCTATGAGGGATCTCAGTCGGTCAATCCTCCTATAGCCTTAGGTATACAACAGACTCTCTGAGAAAGCTCACTCGGATAATTTCACCTATAGCCTAGGACGGTTTTAAAGATATTCAAACAAGATGAAGACTCTCTGAGGAAGCTCACTCGTTCTACCCTCCTGTAGTCTATAATAACTAAGACTCTATGGGAAGCTCACTCGGTCTATCCCCTATATTCTATAATGTCCAAGAATCTCTGAGGAAGCTCACTCGGTCTATCCCCGTATAGTATGTAATATCAAAGACTCTCTAGGAAGCTCACTCGGTCTATCCCTTATAGTCTATAGCACCAAGTTCTCACAGTATCGTTCCAGTTAGTGCATATTAATGCTATATTGCCATAGTAAACCTATAGAGATACTTGGATAACCAAAGTACACCTATATAGCTACTTGGCTAAATAGTCTACAGATCAACAAGAATGTTAACAACATCATTCCATCCTATAATCACAAGGCATGGAAATAGGTACAACAACCAAGGCTAAAGGGACCCAAAGGTTGCAACAAGAACAAGTAATTGGAAAAACATCCAAGCACCACAATTATCCACAAACCTGATGAATTTACCTCTACACAAGCATGCAATCAAGGAAGGAATAACCACAAGGGAAAAAAGGTAAACACACAATACACCATCCACGATTATTGGTGGAATTTTCACATAAAACTCAAAGTCATCGAAAGGTAAGGCATAAAACACCTACCTAGATCCTAGGAGATCGATATAATTCAACCATGATGCTTGATTCTCCTCATAACTGTGTAGATCTATGAACATTCACAAAACGTGAAACCCATGATAATTTAAGAAAGAAGCAGAATTTGAAAACAAGGCTCTAGGAGAAGAAAGAACTCACCGTTGCGGTTCCAAAGTAATCGACAATGGTCGATTCGAGAGAACGGATGAAGGATCGGGGATTCAGAGAAGTTCCGCTAACATACGCCATCTCTCGGTCGAACGGGACCTAGAAGAAGATGATTATGTCGATTAGGCATGACATCATTCCATTTAATTAAAAAAAAGAAAATACACGACATGTACATCTTGAGTACACGACGTGTACTCGACTTTTCTATACTCTACTTTAAGCGGCCTCCACTTCACCCCTACACACCATGTGTGTGGCCCGGACAGGACCAGCACATGGGATGGCACGACAAGGGAGTACACGGTGTGCACTTAGAAAGTACACTGTGTGTACTTCAAAAATTTCCAGAAACTCCTCTTTTCTCAAAAACTCTAGTAAAAGGAAAGACATAACTGAAAACGAAGATCCGGGTTCTTACAATATAATTATATATTTTTAATTATAAATTTATATATATATATATTGAAAAGGTGAGGCCAAAAGGCCACTTTATTTATAATTATATCATTATAATTATATTTCTAGTTATATAATTAAAATTATTTAAAAATATTTTAAAATATATACTTATATTTATGTGGTGAAGACCACAAGTTTTATACCATGGTCCTGAAAATTGTTTTAAAAAGGGACAATAAAATGAAATAATGATGGGGCTCATTAATAACCTTGAAATGAAAAGATTTCCAATAAGGGAACCACCCACATTAATGAATGAACCAAAGATCAATAAAACCATCCCGTTGAAAAGGCCCATAGTCCCATTTGACATTAAAGGTATCTCGATGTCTGATCCAAAAATTCGGCACAATTGTTCATTCTCCAATATCCAACCTCACATCTCAAAATTCCCTGCCCAAAGTCACCACATGAATCACAATGGTACCATCTCCCTATATCCCAATTGAGGTCATATGAAACACCATGATTCTAGGACATTATTAAAAAAATACATGTTCAATATCCTCTGATAGACAGGGAATCTGTAATAATCTCCACCAAGGTGCCATCTCCATTCACTATCCAGATAACCCACCACCAGACCTTCATTAACTCTATCGAGATCCCAAGTCACTAGAACCCGACACATCGCCTAATGCCTATGACCAAATACAAAATCACCCAAAACATCCATCTCTAGTATTCCACACACTGGGTTCACCATCATTATTCTCTCCATTCCTTCCATTAAGAGGTTCCCCAAACCGAGGATGATGCATCCTAAGGCCCATGTCCTACCATTTTTTAATGGTGGATAGTGCATTGATAGATGAGAATTTAGATGCAGAAGAATATGTAGGTGGAGACCACTGGAGGAGGTCACAAGAAGAAAAATAAGTGCATAAAGAAAATATGTTTTTATTTCTTCAACACATATTCAGTTACAATGCACAAAACATACCCTATTTATTGGGAAACAAACACACAGAATATTGAATAATTAAAATAATAAGGAAAATAAAAGTCTATGTCTGTTGCAGTTGGTTCCATCTAATACTCCATGAAGAAATATGTCAAGTTTCCAATTTTAATGATTCTATGACTCCATCAAAATAGTGAAGGTATGTGTTGACAAAGAAGAAAATTTCTCATCAAAGGTCTTCATATGTATAAGAATTTAGTGAGAACATCATTGGTGCTTAAATTTATCATTACACCATAGTTAATTTTTTAATGATTTATTCATCTTAAAGAGTGAGTCATACATCTCTTGAATCATCATCTGGATTCTGTTTCCATGTCTCCTTCTCCTCAATGATAACATATCTTCTGAATATAATCCTCTCTGTGATGGTATTATACATCCAATATCCCATTTCTTGATTTTCATATCCCATAAGGACACACTTCACCCCTTTCTCCTCAAGTATTTGTCATTTTTTCTATGGGATAATAACCTGTGAAATGCATCCAAAAACTCTAAGATGGTTTAAAAATAGTTTATGAACACTCTATACTTCATGTTGTATAATTTATTTATGATTTTTGGTTTGGAATCTATTGAGTAGGTACACCTCACACAAAGCTGATTCATCCCAAAAAATCATTGTCACTCTATTGTCTTTTAATATTATTATCACCTTGTTAATAATAGTTACAATTTACTTTCATATTCACCATTGAGTTTTGTTGTGTGTGATAACATCTCATGGTTCTTAATTCTCTGCTACTTGAAGTACTCTTGAAAAATATCATAGGTGTACTCCCCACCTTGATCAAATCTCTATGTCTCTATACCATGGTTGCATTGATTTTCCACCAATGCGTTGAATTCTTTGATGTTGAAAAACACATATGAATTTATTATGAGAATATACATCCATGTATTCCTATTATAATCTTCAATAAATTTCATAAAATACCTTACTTTTTCATTTTATTTTTTAATGGACCGCATACATCAGTATGAACTTGGTCCAGCGGTGCTGCAGCTTTCCAGTTGACCATGAAAAGTTGTTTCTATGATGTTTTCATAGAAACAAAATTCACAAATTTTATTTTGAGTGCCAAATAAAAGGAATTCCATTCAACATATTATTTGTTCCTATAAATCTTTAATAGTCGCATATTAAATTCTAAAACCTAAGATTCTATAGCCAATATTTATCATTAAATACCAACGTCAAACACCATGGTATGTAGGGTTAGATCATAGGTGGAAACATACAATTATTTTTAATTGGTTATTTTTTTAGCATCCTTAATGTTTCATAAAAAATCACCATTTCAGTATTTTTTAGGCATATGTGAAATTCGGTTTCCACTAGTAACTTGAGTCTCAAGATGTTGGTCTTCATGTCGTGTACATCGTACACATTTGAGGTAAAATCATTATTTCCTTATATTTTTAGATCTTAATATCTATTATTCTATGAACATATATTTTTTATAGATTACCAAATGAAATCTCTCCTCGAACCCTTTCATCTAGGTTCATAAACAAGTGTTTGTGGCTAGTCATGTGGCTTCTAGCAGTAGATTCAAAATATCATATTCTTTGATTTTGTGTTAACATTAGTGCCATTAACACATGTGATTGACCAAAATTATATCCTAATTCAATGATATATTTCATCTCTATGTCACTACCCATGAGGGTTTTTACTCCAACATTTATTTCTATAATATTGATATTTTTTAAAAATATAGAATTGAAATTTTCTTTTTTCTTATAGGAGATTATTGGATCCTACACTTCTTCCTTGTCCCCAATATCATGGAGTTTAATTTCGATTTCCACAAACTCCATGATTTGGTATTCTTCCACCATAACCTCTTCTTCTTGGTTTAAATTCATGTCCATAGATTACCCGACCTCAACCTCATATTAACCCCCCTTGCACCTTTTCATATTTGTTGAGATGCATATTTGATTGTAGGGCATGATCCACTAAATTTATTTCAATCCAGTGGTTCACCATTAGATAATGAGGTTATAAAGAATCCAAAAATTCTTTGATCCAATATGTATCTTGGCCTTTTGTTTTTTCTAAGTAAATGATTATATAATCAAATTTTAGATCTAAGGATTTTGAAATTTTCTCACAAACCTGCATGTCAACAATATTTTTCAATTTCCTCACATTTAGTTCACCAAAACTATTAGAAAAGTATGATTATTGGTTACAGTTTCAAGATATTACATAAAAAGGAATTCCAAATCACCTCATATTGATTGAAGTCATATCTTTTTCGATTTTTCGGGACTATTGAATGCTTAATGAAGGTTTTCCATGTACACCTTCTATTATTTTGATGATGTGATTAATTTTAAAGTCCCTTCATAAATGCATTGATAGATTACAGATTTCACCTTGAATTCCCACTTTCATTCCTCCCAAAGAGTTTCCTACTGAACATCAAAAAGAGAATCCTCCACTACTTTGGATTCTATCTTGGTGCATCTGTACTTTGGGATGTCCATGAAATCTTAGGTTCCAAGGTGAAATTGATTTTGGATGAAAAAATTATCATAATGGTTATTCATAATCTTCAAGATTAATTGTTGTTGAATTTCATTATCCATGGAGAAAATTTATTTTTTGGATAGGAAAATGTTTGATGTAGATATCTCAAAGTGCAAGTGGACTGCAATTTTTTTTGGAATTCCATACTGCAATATTTTTCCTTAATTGTGGAATAAATTCATCCGGTAAAACAATTGAATGGAGATTTAACTTTCTATTTTTGAAGGAAAGAGGGAATATAATATAGGATGTGTGGTACTTGGGTGGCGTGGAGGGTAGAAAAGGCCTTGTTTATTTTTTAAAAAATCAAAGTAGTGGGACGAGAGGTGCAGGGAATGAAATATATATATTACATGAAAGTATGGAATAGGGGTGAAAAGAATCGGAGAGTGGGAAATGTTGATAAAAGAAAATCACTTTTGAATTATCTCATAAGGGGCATGGAAATGGAAAAAAACCACCCACACCCGAATTGGAAAAGTGTAGGAATTATATTCATTATCTTCATTTTCTCACCACTTTAAAAAATTAGAAATAACTCTCATTGATCTCTCTCTATACAAATCTCATTCAAACCCTTTAATACAACTAAAGGTGAAATTTTTAGTAGTAGATGAAAATGCAGATGCAAAATAAGATGTAAATTCAGATCACTATAGATGAATTCAAGAAGAAATATATGTTCAGTAGAAAAACTAGTTTTTAATTCTTCAATATTGTTAAAATAAAAGCTTGCACAACATACCCAATTTATAAGGATACAAACACATAAAAAAACAATAATAAAAATTACAAGAAAAATAAAAGTCCATGTTTGTTGTAGTAGGCTCCACCCAATCACTACCACATATCGGCACGAGTGCAATGCCAACCTTTATCAGCACTAAGAAAAAGACGATGATAAAATGGGGGATTTTAGCTAATAGCACAGATAAATCCATTCTTTATCATCACTAAAAAATTATTCTAAGAAATGTGTATCCTTTATCAGCATTTTTTAGCTCTGATAAAAGTTTCTAATAATAAATATTATTTATTTATATAAAATTATTATATTTATATTCAAAATAAATTTTTATTTATACACATTAAATAAAAAAAACATGTTTATAATTAATTTTTTTAACAATTCAAATATATGTAAATTTTTTTAAAAAAATTATTTCTAAGATTATAATTAAATAAATATATATTTAAATAATTTAAAATTATAATAGATATCATTAAATAATAGATCTGTTTTTTATATTTACAGTTTAATATTAATAATTATATATAAATACTTTATATATATATATTTATAATTTTATTATAGATAAATAAATATATGTTCCAATGAATTTTTTCAATAAATATGTTGATGCCTGAGAATTATTGACATGCATAGGTTATGTATTAATCATGAATGTTCATTTATATATTACACCCATATTATTATTCTTGTTGTCCATATATGTGATGACTCATTTTTTATGATATTTACTTTTCTCAGTATATGATTCATTCATGTAATACCCATTAATCTATTATATTCATATAAATACTTATAAAATAAATATAAATATATTTAAAAAATTAATATATTTAATATATTTATAATTACAAAATTATAATTATATATAAATACTTTTTAAATATTTATATTTATTATTATAATTAAATATAAAATATATATTTAAATAAATATAAAATAACAATAGATACATCTATTATATATATATTAATTATTTTATAAATATATCTATTTATACTTATAATTATAAATAAATAAATAAATAAATAATTATAAAATTACTATAAAAATATTTTTTTATACTTATAATGTTATAAATATATAAAATGAAATAATTATATCTATAAATATATACAGATAAATATAAATAAATACAAATATAAATAATTATAATTCCAAATAAATATAGGTATATTTAAGTAATTATAAAATTATAATAATTATAATAATTATATATATTTATAAAATTATAAATATAACAAATATATTTATTATAATTTTTTTATTAAAAATAAACATCTGTTTTTTTCGTTATAAGTATAAATAAAAATATATATACTTAAACAATTATAAATGTTTAAAAAGTATATTTATTATACTTATATTGTAATAAATATATATAATTTAATAAATTCCTATATAAATATTTATAAATTTTTATAAATAAATGTAAATATTTCTAATTATACTTTTGAGTATATCTAGATATATTTAATTACTTATACAGTAATTATTAATATATTAATTATATATATTAATAAAATTATAGACATAAAAAATAAATTTCATCTAATTATATAATTATTATAACATGTATATATATTTATTTATAAATAAATATAGAAATATTTAACTAATTATAAATTTCCATATATATATATGTGTGTGTGTGTCTGTCTGTGTGTGTGTGCTTGGGGGTACATTTACAATTAAACACACACACCTCACACATAGGCTGGAGTGGTTGGTCATACACCCCTTTAGGGGATTGCCTGCCCATCTTGCCTTATTTATTCAATACATTGCCCATAGGCCTTGTGGGCATGAAACCTATTACATGGAATTTAGAACTAGTAGGAATGAAAGATGATTACATGGCCCTAAGGCTCGTAATTTTGACCTAAAGGCCCATCGATGAACAATGATGCTATAATACCCTGAATGCTATAGTACCAGCTATAATGATTCCAACACTACAGTGCACACTACCATTAATATTCCTCCATTTCTATAGTTCATCGTTGCTATATTTCCATCGTTGATACAGTTCTGCCACTACTACAATACTGCTATAATGCTTTTTTAGTGCTAATAAAGACAACTTTATTAGTGCCTTTTTAGCACTAATAATGGTCTATCTTTTTCAGAGCTAAAAAATGCTAATAAGGATTGGGTTTATTAGTGAATTATATTTTAGTGCAGATAAAACAAACCTTTATATGTTCTTTTTAGTAGAAATAATAAAATCCTTACATGCTTTTTATAAATGTACTCTAATATTGGGGTTCTTCTATCACACACCTTAATCTCTAATGAAAGCTGACCATTGACACCACTGACCACTCCTCTACCACCTCAAATCCCTCATATACCTCTAGGAATCCCTCCTCTTCCACTACCACAAACCCCACCTCTACTTCTGAACCCCTCCTCTACCGCTAAACCCCACCACCTCCAAGAACCCTATCACCGATGTGAACCCCTTTATGCCGCAAACCCACCTCCCCCACCACCTATCCCAACCTCATCACCATATATCTCTATATCGAGACCATCTATCCCTGCCTCATCACCATCTATCCCTACCTCACCACTATCTCTTCCTGCCTCACTGCCTTTTCTCCTTGCCTTACCACCCAACTACTATTTCCCTATCATCACTCCATGAATGTTAAGCTGCTTTGATGATGGATACTTTATATGTATTGTGTATGGTTTTTATCTTTACCAAATTTCAAAAGATAGTCAGTAGGGTCTTATTTTCATAGGTATTCCACGCCTTTGATAAATAATTCTATGTGATTTTCCTTCAAGATTTAACCTTGAAAAATTCCAAGAGTGGGTTCCACCACTTCCTATTTTCCTAAATTATACATGTGCATTCTAAATTGGCTTTTAAATATTATTAATTTGTTTATTTTATAGAAAATGGTGTTATTTTGTTCTTATATTATGGGTCTTTATCAAATTTGATTTAATTGATGGGTTTCACCGTACTTCTTGTTTATGCATTCATCTTGAATTATTGTAATGATTTAAATGAAACATTAGTTGAATACCTTCATCAATAATACTAAAAAACATTCCAAACAGTTATCAAACCAAGAGTTGGGAATACTTATGTTACTCTATGGATTCAATAAAAGGTGAATATTTGATGATTCTAGGGTTTCTTTATCATCAAATGGAATCTTGGTTCATATAAATGGGTAATGATATAAATTTGGGAGTTTCTGAATGTTTAGTTATTTTGATATGATAGAACCTGGTCTGCAATGATGATATTGTATATAAGTAATAGGAATGGATATATAGGTATGGAAAGACAAATTCTTGGTCTATCTAGAATTGTGTATGTTATAGAATTGAATCTTTGTTGAGGGATAATTAGTACATGGTAATGCATTATTTGAAAAAGATTCAGGAAGTTATTAGTTCTTGAATATATATATAGGTATGATCTAGTGATAGTATTAGTTATGAGGGAGATGAATCAAAGAAATATTGAAGTGGTTAGATAGTTAATGAAGGCTAAAATTATATAGGATTAGTGGATGGTCTATGTTGACATGGGCTGGTGGAGCAGGCCTTTATGTTTCTAGGGAAACACAGAGAAACCTATTTACTACATAGAATATAGAAGTTGGTTCATTCATTTGATTGAACAATTGGACGTATATATTTGATATTCACTACACCATGGTAAGGATATAGGCTCAGGATATAGAATGTGCGTACTGTGGCTCCACATGTGTACATTGAATCTACATTAGGATATAGAAAAAAAAGTGGTGCTTGTTTAACTATTATTAATATTTCTAGATTATGTTTTTTGTATTTGGAAAGTGTAAATTTTAGGTAGGGTTACACTCTTCAATGAAGTATATTAACAAGATAGCATGTGGGATAATAAAGAATTATAGTGCAAGGGCTTCTCATAGCTAGTTCCATTTATCAATTGGTTGGGAAGATGGGTGTGATATACTCTAGGCCTAAGTATCGCATGAGGAGGTCTTCTGGGATATGAAGTCGCTCTATGTATGCGGCCTAGTGTTCAACTCATAAAATTGTGGATGAAAATGTGGTACCAACTAGGTTTAGTTACATTGAATAAATAATCATGGGTATTACTTGATATAGCCAATGAAATGATGATTTTTAGTTGGTTAAATAGAGCTTGACCAGTGGTAGTTATATAAGGCTTCTGGATTAATTTAGTTGGGGGACTAGAGCTACAATGGCCAGATGTGAAATGGATATGCAGTGGTCGAGTCTACAAATGAGTAAAGTTATCTTGATATTTATAGATTTAAAGATAAGGTTTATATGACGTAGTGGAGACCTGTGCAATAAAATAATAATGATGAGAAGCTATATTTTATTGAAGTCACTTTGAATGAACTTTCATCAAATATGATGACATAAGTAGATGAGGGATACGTGAAATTGTCTCTTTATATGTCTATTTTTATCAACATTTCATTTAAAAATTATATACTGAACATTTAATTCTGAAAATTCATTTATGATTTTTTATAAAGGAGGACTTCCCCTACCATTTACCAAGTATTGAGTATTTGGGTTTTTTTCAAAATTATACCCATATTCCTTATCCCATAACCTATATCCCCATACATTGGATTTCAATAATGTGAATGAGTTTCTAGGGTTATATTTCAAATTTGATCTGTAAGATTCAATTATTCTTTAGGTAGAATGTATATTGTATTTTTTACCATCAAAAATATTATTTTTACATTTGAATTCATTTATCTTAATTTATCTCTAATCATTTTCCAAGAACGCTTTTCTATGTGGTTTCTTTGAAACAATTTTGTTTTTAATGATATTGGTTTAAAAGTTTGTGTTCATGGATTTAAATGTAACTTTTAATGAGATTAAAGATAAAATTGGGATGTTCTAAATATTTTGTTCAGATATTAAAATTTCGGTGGTGTGGCCCAAATATGATACTTATTTGCAACTTCTATTAGAAATTTTAATGGTTTTTTAATTTAAAAATGAGTTTTTATGCATAATTATTGAATTTTGGTTATTTTAATAAAATTTTAATTTGATGAATATTTATATGTGGATTTTAGGTTTTGGTGAATAGTGGTTAATTGTTCTTGTATTAATATTCTATGATTTTGAGAAAAAATATTTTTATGTAATATTTCTTGATCATTTCAATTAAAATTTTATATTACTATTAATCTATTTTAGGAAACATCCTATTTTAAAAACATCTCTTCAAGGAGGTATTTATTTCAAATTTATTTTTCAAGGAAAAACTTTTACAGTTAATGAAACAATATCTCAACCAATGAATGCTATTGAAGACAGACAAAGGGAAGGGGTGAAATGAAATATCAGCCCAAAACAATTTAAAGAATTGACCAACTGATCAAAAATATATATGGAAAGCACCTTTACCCCACCCATTCTATATCCTCATTTACTATCACTAATGTTTTATATGGATACAAATTTAAAAAATGGTCATAATCACATAGTTTATTTTGAAGAAAATATATATAGAGAAGAAGTTCAAGAATTCATTGATGTTGATAATGTAATATAAATACTTAACTATTGTTAGCTATGTGACTTAGTTGTAAATGTATACATGAGGAAGGTTTTTATTATTTTATTTTCCAAAATAAGTTATAATATGTTAGTTATGAATAAATACATTTCATATTTTTGGGAGGCGTATATATCAAAAAAATAAAGGGATTTTCCAATGAAAAAAATTTCAACTCATTTGTCATTAAATATTCTCTAGAGAACGACAAAAAGTTGACTCCCAAAAAGTGGATTATATAGTTCTAGGCCTAGTCAAATCATTTGAAAAAAAATTATGGATGAAAAACTATTCTTAATACCAATGATGTTGGGGTAAAACTGTACAATTTAATCATATCAAATATATTTTCTTTTCTTTTATTACATATTCCTTTTGTACTTTTAGGAAACATTGGATGCTCATTGTGTTCAAATTTGGATAATAATAATATTTATTTCTTAGATTCAATGAATGAATATCAGAGAAACTGACCAAACGTGATGAAATTTTTCAATTTTTAAAACACTAATTCAAAAATTTTAGAACTAAAAATATATTAATGTAATTGATATTATTTTTTAATGAGGATTCTGTTATGATATGGAGGTGTGTCGATATCATAAAAAACAAGGAATGAGGACTAGGGATAAGCATGAGGAATATGGAATGTACTATGAATAGACAAGTATCTGGGTATATGTAATTATATTTCATTATCCAAACACATATTAAAACAAATTACTTATTCTATTCAATGATTATGTAGTGTCCAAAAACAAAATTAATAATATTGTGGTTATTATATTTGTAAATTTCTAATATTGATCATATTCCATCTACAAACAAGCATCCATGGATAGGTATTTTCAAAGATAATTACTATTCCAGATAAAATATTTTTTAATCCATTGTGTATATTTTTTTCAGTACAACTATTACTATTGGGAAGACTCATATTCACAAGACAATATTGATTTTCTTAGAAACAAATGGCCTACATGCCTGATGAAAGAATGTACACAAATATCATAAAGATGTAACTTTCAAAGATGTAATGGATTAATTAATATTTATTTTGAATTTAGTTTTTTTAGTATTACTCATAAAAGAATTTTTTTCCTATACAAGTGGATTCCTTTTTTCGAGTCGGGGTGGTTTATTCGACGATTCTCATGATCGTGAGATATATGACTTCAAAGTTGCAACTCAAAATTGAATGATAAAGTAATTTTTTTAATATACAATGTTTTCCTCATAATATTATCTATTCTCTAGTGAATTAACATAATATTAGTTCTTATTTTTATTTAAAATGGTCATTATTTTATCGAAAATATGTAAGTTAATTTCCTTATCATTTTTATCTAAAACATATTTAGTTTTTAATATATCTTTATGATTTCTATTTATTCTCTTTATCTATCATCCCATATTGTATAGATTCGATTTTATTTTGTAGAAAAAACATTATCATTGAAATACAGAAGATTATATTAAGCTCATGTGCTCATTATGGTGACTTATCATGATATAAAGGGCACATTATCTTCCTCCACTCTCCCAGATTCACACAACGAGAAATATTTTTCTTCTATGAAAATAAAGTCAATATGAAGTGTTTCTATTTTGATAAATAAATTTAATGACAAATGTGATTACATTGGAAGTTAATGTTTGTTTCCGCACATTGGGATGTGTAGCATTCAATCTCACCTCAATATGAATCATGGTTTGTTAGGTATGACTCCATGTGCTTCTTTATATTTAAAATTGACATACATTTTTGTAAAAATGAAAAATGAATAACTCGAAACTGAAAAAACCTATTCATATTGTATTATTACATTATGAAAATGGAATATATGTTATTTCGGACATGTAGTAATCATCCTCACCTGAATTTAATTCATGATGTGCCCAGTATGACTCAATAAGTCTCTTTTTATTTAAATTTGACATTAAATTTAGTAAAAAGAAAAACTGGAATAATAAAAACCAATAAAATGCATTTTTTTGCTTTGATACATTAGGAAAATGATATAAAATTAATTTATGATGTGTATGAATCAACCACCCCACAATATGATGAACAATGTGACCGATATAACTCAAAATATCTATTTTTATTTAAAATTCACATTAATTTTTGGAATAAGAACAAATGACATGTTGAAAAATAAGAAAATGAATTCGGATTGTGTGGATAAAATACTAAAATATATATATGAGTCAGATTTTTTGTGTATTAATCAATCAAACCTTAATCTGGTGCATGATGTGGTCGATATGACAAAAAGTGGTTGTTATCAGTTTAAAATTGACATTTTGGTTCAAAATTTGTCATTGACTGAAAACTAAAAAAATGTTCTCCAATTAAAATGATAAATTATGAAACTAATTAATAAGTCCTTTATATCATGTACGAAGAAATATCATGTCATAAAAACACAATATGTGAAATGTATGACCCAAAATTCATGTTTCTAGTTTGAAATAACATTTTAGTGGAAAAACAAATCTAACATACTAAAAAATGATAAAATGCATTCATATTGTTCTGATACTTTATGAAAATGATATATGAGTATCTTTTTATGTGTATGAGTCAATAACACTTAAATAATTCAATTTATGTGAATGGAAAAGCTCCATGTGTGTATTTTTATTTAAAATTGACATTAATTTTAGTAAAATTCACAAGTGACATAATGAAAATCGAGCAAACACATTCATTTTTTTACTTTAGGATAGTAATCCCAGAGTCATTTTTGATGTATAGGAATACAAAACACCTCAATATAATGCAAAATGTTATTGGTATGACAAAAAGTGTCTGTTATCGAATTAAATTGAAATTTCAGTTCAAAACATGTCACTCACCGAAAGAAAGAAAATGCGGTTTGACTATCTTTATAATTTAGTAAATTGAATCATAAGTACATTTTTCTGTGTATAAGGTATTCTCATATAAAATTGATGAATTACGTGACTAGTAGGACTCAAAAGGTATCTTTCCAGTTTGAAAAGGCATTTTAGAATAATACACAACTGGAATATTGAAAACTAACCAAACACATTTGTATTGTTTTTATAATTTATGAAAATTATCCATGAGTAATTTTTGTTGTGTATGATTCAACGGAACCACAATAAATGCATGATGTGACCGGTATGACTCCATTGGTGACTTTTTATTTAAAATTTCCATTAGTTTTAGTAAAAAGAAGAAGTGACATACTAAAAATAGAGGAAAAAATTCATATTGTTTTGATACCATAATAAAATAATCCATGAGTAATTTTTAAAATTTAGAAGTTATCTCCACCTAAATATGATGCACAATGTTACAGTTATGACTGAAAGTGTCCATTAATAGTTTAAAATTGTCATTTTAGTCCAAAACGTGTCAATCATTGAAAATCTAGAAAACATACATAGATTTTCTTGATAATTTATTAAATTGATTAATAAGTCCTTTGTGAAGTGTATGAACTAGTCTCACATAAAATTGAAGTACAATATGACCTATATGACTCAAAATGTGTGTTTCTAGTTTGAAATGGAATTTTAGTAAAAATGCCTAATTTCCATATTGAAAACAGACCAAATGCATTTGTATTCTTTTGATAATTTTGCTAAATGAACCATGACTCATTTTCTATGTGTAGGATTCATCTTCCCTAAAATAATATGCATTATGTGACCAGTATGACTCCAAGTGTGACTTTTTCGTTTAAATTGATATTAATTTTAGTAAAAGGAACAAGTGACATACTCAAAAATGAGAAAACAAAGTTTTCTGGTTATGATACTTTAGGATAATGATACATGGCTAATTTTGTTTGTGTAGTAATCAATACATTCTCAATATGATTCATGATGTTACTGCTACATCTAAAAGTTCCCATTATCATTATAAAATTGAAATGTTAGTTCAGAACGTGTCACTCCCTAAAAACCTTGAAAACAAACTCTTATTCTATTGATAAATTGGGAAACAGATTCATAAGTCCATTATTATGTGTATAAATAAGTTTCACATCAAACTAACTCACAATGTGACCATTATGACTCAAAATGTGTGTTTCCATTTTGATATGAAATTTTATTAAAAAAAACCCCAAGGTGCATACTAAAAACTAGCCAAACACATTCCAATTATTTAGATACATTTGGAAAACAACCCATGATACATCTGTGGTGTGAAGCAGTCAACTAAACCACAATACGACACATGGTGTGACCAGTATGACTCCAAGTGTGTCTTTTTATTTAAAAATTTCCTTAATTTATTAAAAAGATCAAATGACATACTAAAATCTCAGAAAAAATAATTGGATTATTTTGATACATTATAAAAATGATCCATGAGTAATTTTCTATGTTTATGATTCAACCCCACCATAACCCGTTTCACGGTGTGACCAATATGACTAAAAGGGTCTGTTGTCATTTCAAAGTTGACATTTTAGTTCAAAACGTTCCACTCACTAAAAACCAAGAAAATGATCATTGATTTTCTTCATAATTTGTGAAATAAAATATTATTTCTTTTTTTATGTTTATGAAGGAGTCTCATGTAAAAATGATGCATGATGCAACCAGTATGAATAAAATTATGTGTTTCCAGTTTGAAATGACATTTTAGTAAAAGAAAACAATTGGGATACAGAAAACCAAAAAAATGAATTTATATTTTTTTTTCAGACTTTAGTAAAATTAACAATAAGTAATTTTTGACATGTAGGAGTAAATCGAATCTCAATAGCATTTTTGGTGTGATAGGTATGATTCCAAGTGATCCTTTTTATTTAAAATTGACATGAATTTAATTACAAAACAACCAGTGACATAATGAAAACTAATAAAACCCATTCGGGTTGATTTTATACATTATGAAAATGATACATGAGTCTATTTTGAAATATATAATTCAAACACAATTCAATCTAATGTATAGTGTGACTGATATGACTAAAATTTCCTGTTATCAGTTTAAAATTGAAATTTTATTTCTAGTCATGTCATTTACTAAAAACTAAGAAAACAAGATTCAATTATCCTGATAAATTGAGAAATTGATTCATTAATCCTTTATGACATGTATGAAGAAGTCTCATGTTAAACCGAAACATGATATTACCGGTATGAATCCAAATGCATGTTTTTGATTTGAAATGACATTTTTGTAAAAAACTCAACTAGAATACTCATAATTAACCAAACACATTTTTATTTTTTTGATACATTAATACAATGAACCATGAGTCATTTTTGAAGAGTAAGAATCACCCCCACCTCAATCTGACACATGTTGTGACAGGTATAACTCCAAATGTATCTTTTCTATTAAAAATTGACAATTTTTTAATTCATTCAATCATATTAAAGAATAATTTATTTCATTATAGTATTAATAACATAATACATGTTTTCATATATATGTGTAATCTTTTTATCAAGTTGAGATGATTAATTTGTAAACTTATACCATTGGTAGTCATTTTTGAGAGGGGATCACTGGAGTCAAAAGATAAAACATTATTGTTTTTAAATTTTTTTTAAATAATTGTGAATGTAATTATGTGAAACATTGTTTGAAATGTATATAATAGCATTTTTATATACCATTGGAGGAATTTTTTGTATTCATGCTATTGTATTAAATATATATATCTTTGTTTGAAATTAAAAGTTATTGTTCGGTGTGATGTTGTATTAATAGAACATTGTAGCCAACTAAGACTTTATAAGTTCTAAATATAGTGATGATAATAGATGGCCATTAGCAGTAAAAAAATATTGCTAATAAAGGGGGTCCATTTTCAACACTATGATTAATGGTTCTTTTAAGTTCTTTTAAAGGCCACTTTGTAGACTGCTTAATTGTATACATGTAGTAGTGAATCCTCAAGCACTAAACACATCAATTTTCACATTTTAATGTTTCCAAGACTCCATTTCAATAGTTAAGGAAGGTGTCAACCAATAGGAAAACCAACTTTATTTTCCAATATTTTCTTTATAGAAACCCTCACAACTACATCATCATCCTCTAGATCTTTCAAAGTATCTACATCTCCATTATATTAATGGTCTCACTGCAACCCAACTCATACAAATAATGGAATCACATTCCTAATTATCCAATAAATGGATATATATATATATAGGTCATAAGATATACATGACGCCATAAGAAAACATGCACAATTTGGAATAATGCATCTCCAATCATCATCCACCAATTCTTCTCAACATGCCACAAAAAATCCCACCCATAGCATGAAAACTAGAACTTCCATAGGAAAAGTGCGATATCATCACTATCTTCTAACATATAATGAAAATAACAAACACTATAGTTCTAGAAACTAATATAATATTAAGAAGCTCTTATGTATCCTAAAGTAGAAAATGGCACAACATCTTTCTCTAACTCACAACCATGATTTCCATCATAAAAATTTTGAAGTAAAAATGAAAATTATGGTCTTAAAAGGATCCTTAAGAAATAACTGACATCCTCAAAGACTCTTATGAAATTATCATAGTTATAAATCCTCTGTATTGTGGTGCAATAATCCTTACTATGAAAATACCTTTTCATGTTATAGAACAAATGTCAGTAGGCACAACAAAACCTGACCCTACACATCACATTGTATTTTCACTTCCATACAATCCATTTTAAGACTTCACAAAGGGGTCTCTGATCCCCCACCATTCTCTTATGATTATTATTTAGGTTTCTGAAAACAATTATAACACCTATGGGGACATTTACAACTCATCATCTTTCTATAATCATCAAATAATTGATTTCTATATGAATGAACCGGTTCATAGGAATTAATTATTCATAGAAGTTTTTTATTATTGGAATGAATTTGAGTTTCATCATTTATATGAAATGAAGACCAAGGGATATAATCCTATCAGAGATCCTCATGTTCTTAATTGTTCTCTAAGAATCGATGATGGTAATATGGATGATAGAATGAGAGTATCGATGTTCTTTCATTGTTTATTTTGACTTCAATAAAATTATTAATTAGCAAAGGATTGTTCTTGTCTATCAATATTTTGAGTGGAGAGGACGTGTTGGTGGATTTCTCTTTGGAAATATAAAAAATATCAAAAAACAATATTTGATGGAGATAACTATTTAAGGAGACAAATAATTTTGGACAATCTGTTACACCATGAAAGAGATATATGAATAAAATATAATATATATATCTCGTGTTTTAAAATAGAAAATTTTCTATAAGGGAGATTCTAAACATAAAAAGAACTAATCAAATAATAAATTAACATTTTAATTGTCAGATTTAAAAAAAATATCCTATGATGTTGATGGAATGGAAGTCATGTCAAATGAATTTTGTTTCTAAAGAAACATAAGAGAAATGTCTTAAGAAAGAGTAAATTTCATATTTAATTTATAAGTAATTTAAATATATAAGAAGAAAGAATTCATTGGTCTTGAAATCTTTCTTCAAAGAAAATTTTGATATTCAAAATCCATTTCGTTCAGCAATCAATGTGCTGGTAAGATCCATGTGTAGAATCCCATAAGCGGTGATCCACGCATATATCTTTGATCTTTGAACAATGTCGATGGAGTTTTGGGTGATAGTATAGTGGGTCAATCCACTTTCGGTTTTTTATTTGATTATTATGAAGACATCATCGTTCTCAAAGAATAATTATTTTACTCTTATTCCTGAAGAGGTAGTGGAGGGTGGATAATTTATTGGTCTTGAGAGATGAAACTATAGAGAATTATTAATTCATTAGATATAGATCTAAATTTTTTTGTGCACAACGAATCTATAATAATCTAACAACTATAGAATGATAAATATAGTTGTCTAATTATAGATTTATGGTCCATGTTAAAATATTATGTAGTTTCACAAAGGCCCCCAATGATATATTAAACCTTTAAATGTCCCAATGTTATTTAATAATAATAATAATATTATTATTTTATCCTGGATTGCACTAAATAACACAATGATTAATATTTTTTCATCTTGGAAATTAAAATTTATCGCCGAACTCATAGTGGTACGTGTCACCCATGGAATTTTTTGAATACATAAATTAATGGAACAATTAAAAATTTATTGAATACAAAAATAAATAAATATCTTATATCCACATAGTGAACAATCATCTTAATAATAAATATGTATTTATTTTATGCAATCAAAAAATCCTCACTAAAATTATTCCTTCGAATTGAGAGCTATATTTAATCCAATAATGAAATATCAATTGAATTTATATAATATCAGCGAAAACAATTAATGTGTGACCTCTAGGATTTTCATCATTAGGTAATGGATGGATTTCCAAATGTCCAAAATTACTATCTAAAAATAGGTCAAGTCACCCAAGGGGAAGATATTAATGTTGAAATGCCAAAAAAACACAGACGACTTCACACTATGTTATATAATCCCTTTGTCTTGATATATCATCATGTAGGGTGCATAATTGTGGCATCACCCTTAAGTCATGACATATCTTTCATAATTATCCTAAATGAACTTCTCTTCATAAATATGGAAATGGATTTTATATTTATGGTTCTATTCAGTTCATTGAAAAATAATATTCTCTACCATAAATGGAAGCTACAAATTCTTCCTTTTCTAATTCATTAATAATGTACCAATCCTAGCGTACCCAACATATCCTACATATCGTGAACATAGTGAATCGTGATTTTTATCAATACATATATGTTCAAGAGTCATGATATGTATTAATAGTACTCTTAATGTATAATCATAATTATACATACTTGTATATAATAATTCCAACGAAACATAAACATGGATAATTTTTATTGGTAGGAATGTCCTTATAAACTTTTTTCAATGATAATACCAATTGATATCTTCATGAGATGAATCCTCATTCTCTTAAAATATCTCAAATTTGATAGTTGGAAAACTATTTTCCTGATCATTGTTTTTCATCTTGAATGTAATTAAAAAATATTTAAGATATATCATGAAAAAAATCAAGTTTCTCATCATAACAAGGAATTACTATAATATATTTTGTTGTGAAAAATACCCTACAAAATTATCACATTAAACTATTCTAGAATTATGATTAATATGTTACAAGATTTATTTAATATTTGATTATTTTATTATAAATGGTAATCAAAACTACAAAATTTTTAGTTCTAGGACACCAACTCCAAAAAACATCAACTTAGTCTAGAGTAAACTAGTAACGATTTTTAGTCTACTAGATATCAGTTGAACATACTTTTCATGATTTTTAAGGGTTTCTATTAAGTGATCCAGCACATCTTCTAACACAAAAATTCTATAGAGTGAAACATCAAATCTTTTTGAAAAATCACTCTATATATGGTACTTTCTAATAATTCACTTCATCCAATGGTGTGACTTGGTTTCTTTGAAGAGATCCATCACTGTAGTACTATATTAGTAACCAATAATAGGGTCTTTAAATTTTTTTATAACTTCTAGATATTCTATGAAATTGTGTATCCACACTACTTCTTTAGCTGAGTCACTAACTGATATGTACTCCGACTCCATAATAGAATTGGAAACCACAACATTTTATACAGTCTCCCAACTCATGACCCCTCCTTTTATGGTAAATACATATCCAAAATATGACTTCAATTCTTTTTGATCCATTTGGAATGTTGAATATGAATATTTATGAATTAATAGCACTTCATCAAATCTATATACCAATAATATATCTGTAGTTCACCTCAGAAGCCTAAGGGTAATTCCAATAGACCCCTTTGACTTTTTCGTTTATTCAAAAGGAATCTTTTTTTTATACGAAGCGTTTTACTAAACGACAAAAAGGGAATGTTTTTCTTGCCGTACTTATGTAGCGACAACGACTTCTCCGCCACCGTGACCATTATTTGAGTTTCGGCTTCCTCTACAAGCCATCATTTTTTTAATGAAAAATAATTACAAAGTTTTAACTTTCTTTTATTTTGGTATTGGAAATGGTTTTGAAAGCGTTCTTATTATATCAATGTGTTGAATTGATATCTTGTGATTGAAATGTGGAAATGGTATGTTTCCTTTATGCATGTTTTATGTGATACGATTATGTTATGGTTTATGATATGTTTAAACCCATTCATAGGAGGAATACATTGGACTTAGTAAGTGATGGGTGGAGCCTGCTATAGCTCCTCAATGCATCGGCAGGTCTCATGAGACAAACTAGTGTCTTGGCACGAGGCCTTGACAATATATTATTTGTGGTCTTGGCACGAGGCCATGACTACGTGGTTATGATAGTCTAGCATTATCCATTCCATCATTATGAAAGTGGTTATTGATATTGCATGTGATTATTCGACCAGTAGAATATCCATGTGAATAAGTAAATGGAATTATCTCATTTTACTTTTGCCATATTATGTTGATGTTCATGTTTAAATGGCTTTTGTTTTAGTTATACGTTGCCTTAAATGTTTGTGTTCATTTATGAAAGCTTCCGCAATATTGTTATCCTTACAGAGCATTTGAGCTCACCCCTTTCAATGTTTTAATATTTTCCAGGATGTGAAGAAGTATTTTATGAATGACCTACAGGGATAGTCAGAAGAGGATATGAGTGTGGACTATGGAGACTTTCTTTATTGTAGTTTTTTACTTTATGATGTAAAGTAACATTTATGAATGTATCTAGTGTTTCCAAGGCTACTAAACTAATCGGTCTTTCGAGACTTGATCTTTTGTGATCATGCCAATGTTACGAAGTAATGCACCGACTCTTGGTAGCTAGGGTTGGGGCGTTACAGTTGGTATCAGAGGCAGTTTAGTACTAACCTTGGAAGCTAGATTTAGATAAACTCTGATTAGAGCACATAGCCCCAAGATAGACTTTGAGGATTAGTATAGAAGAACTTCCTAGAATTTTTGGTAGTATAGAGAAGTTATGAGTTTTCCGAGAAATACATCCCTGTTTGGATACGAGCAGGTAGAGGTGGCTCTGGCACAGATGTACCTAGGGGTAAAACCCGAAAACACCGCTTTGAGCTAGACTCGAATGGGAACTGGTGCACGACAACGGGCCTTGCTGAACTCTTGGTTACGACACTCCCGGGGGATATGCTTAGGATAATTCTCATTTCTTTACAAACCACAATGAAAGGTTATGAGTATATACTTCCTCAAAGAAAACTTTTTTTTATGATTATGGATTATATCCATAAATAGTTCAATTTATGTTAAGTATTTTATAAGTATAGAATTATGTATTTTGATTCATAAACTAATCTAGTTTATGCCATTGTTTAGAAATGGCGCCTACTGGAAGGAATGGAAACTGTATCAATGCACGCACTCCGTGTAGGGATTTCCATCCTGCTCAAGATAATTATTGTGGAGCTGGAGATACAACTGGTTCTGATCAACTTATTACCATTCTGGGACAACTCACTCAGGTTATGAATAATAACCTTACTCGTATGGAGAACCCTGATCCGCAACGTGGAGGATCAATGTTAGATCACTTAATGAGGCAACAACCGCCAACAATAAATGGAATTACAAATCCATTAGTAGCTGAGCAATGGATAAACTCCTTAGAGAAAATATTCCATGCTTTGGGGAGTAGCGAAAGGGAGAAGGTTGCCATGGCATTTTACTTTCTCACTGGAGATGCCGATCAGTGGTGGTCGCTGATTCAAAACAAAAAGGAAGATGATATCATATCGAATATGGAATGGAGGGAGTTCAAAGAGCTTTTCCAAGAAAAATACTATCCTCGTGACCATCGAGCAGATATGGAAAGACAATTTTTGAGTCTGAGACAAAAGGAGGATGAGAATGTCACAATGTATGAGGCCAACTTTACAAGGTTAGAAAGACATGCTGCAGATTATATTTGTAACCCAATAAGTAAGATTGATTGTTTCTTTGATGGGTTAAAACCATTTCTCCGTCGAGCTTTAGTATCACAAACCTTCTCTTTATATGAAGGTATTGCCTCGTGCGCTATCAAGACGGAAAAGGAATTTTCTAAGTCTCATGACTTTAAAGCAAAGCAAGAAAAGAAGAGAACGGTGGAACAAGAGACGGATAAAGGGAAAAAGGGAAAGAAGGATTTTCCATTATGTGATAATTGTGGGAAGAATCACCCCGGTGCTTGCCTAAAAGGAATGGGAGTTTGTTACAAATGTGGAGAAAAAGGTCACCAGGCACGTGATTGTAAGGGAAAGAAAGAGGCTATCAATGTTGAATACTTCAATTGTAGGGATATGGGGCATTATGCAAATGAATGTCCTAAGCGTCAGGGAAACTTATCTCAGAAAAGGCCAAGGGATCAAGGACAATCTTATGCTGTGACTATAGTTGAAGCGGAATAATTAATGTATTGGTGCTTTTGGACTCATGGATTATATTATGGTTATTAGAATAATGTGATATATATATATAAGGATTTTACTGCAGTACAAGTAGATTTCATTAAGGTTTTCATATGATGAAGGTAATCATATTTTTGTATGTGACAATAAGAGAAACTTTACTTTGTTTAGGGAATCTAATGTTACAATTGATTTTGGAATTTAAGGACCCTTTAGAGAAAGTCTGGATGGAGGTATTTTGGATAACTATAAAGGTTGGAATGGATTAAGTTGATCTTTGGATAGTATTGTTTAAGGTTGAAACATTTCTGAAGATTATTTTTGGAATATTATAATAATATAGTTTTAGGAAAAGGACAACCTGCAGGGTGGGGCATAAACCGTCGCATCAGACAAAGCTACAGGAATCGAACCCACAACCATAGTGCGACAGGCCTTTATTACCTACCACTAGCCTACAGGAAGTCTCTGGTTATTACAAAATAGTTTTTCTAATTTAAATGGTCTGTGTTAATATTTTGAACTTTGTACGATTAGGATAAATATAATATTTTTATCTATTACCTTTTGGAGTAAAAGATGGGTTCGTGGTAAAAATTTATTAAAGAATTAAAGCCGACATGGCAAGTAAGTATATTTCCTTATGTTCTTATTAAATCTCTTAAATAAATTCCTCAACTTTATGAAAGGTAACTTAAAACAAAAATGTTTTTGGTTAACTTTTCCAATTGGGGATTCAATGACCGTTTAACCAATCACAAGATTGTGATTTTCTTATGGTTAACTTTCTCCTAATCACGTTTTCTACAACTCTCCATCAGACCATGTGGTTTTTTTTCGTTCATATCCATATTTTCATAGAATCCTAGTATGGGCTATCTCGGGTGACCTTTGTACTTCTCTTTCTTTCTTTTAATGTTATATTTAATAACCTTATTTCCGATGTGGGTTTTCCTGAAAGGTATTTTCTCTTTTCAACCTTTTATTTTCAAATAAAAATTTCAAATTCTGAGGATGCAATTTATTGAAGGAGGGTAGAATGTAACACCCCGAGCATCCACGATACGCTTCTCATTCAATAATGCAATAGCTTGCATTGTACGCAACTTCGAGTTCTAAAACACCGCGACTAATCAAAGTAGCCGTTGTGAATAGTAATACCTACTTTTTGAAATTTTATAAATTTTATTTATCAAAATAGAATTCATCTTTGGAATCGGAATATCGAAATTAGCCTATGTTGAATTTTTGGTATTTTTCTGAGAACTTCTAATTTTTTATGAATAGTAAAAAATACTTAAAAACAACTTTTTAAATCAAAATAATTTATAGTGAAAAAGTATACTATTTAGTGGTTTTAAAGTATAATTAGAATATATTTTACCATTTTATCCAATGGTGGTCATTATAATTAATTTAACATTGAAATCGGACATAAACAATTGCCAATCTTTTGATATAAATTGTTTCTTAGAAACACGCCATTTTTTGTAACAGCGGGAATTAATTATAAAATTAATTAATGCAACTTATATGTTGGGAATTTTTTAAAATAGACATCTTTTTTGAATTCGGAATATCAATTATAGCTTAGGGTGAAATTTTGGCTTTGTTCTAAAAAACTTCAATTTTTGATGAATAGTGAAACCACTATGTGGTAGTTAAATAACTGATTTTTCATTTAAATGAAATATTACCACTTCTATGATTTGATTTTAAAAAATCCAACATACATGGTTGTCATTAAGAAGTAAAATGTGGTTCTATGAGATTAAACTAAATTTTTGGTGAATAGTAACTTTTAAGTTCTTAATCGCGATTAGAGGTAATTAGTGTAGTTTAAGGTACAAATAATGTTTTAATAATACGAGATGAGCATGAAACTCGTCCTACTCCTATTGGATGAGTCATGGACGACCAAGACAACCCATGGGTCAACTTGGGGACCCCATGGAGCCACTTTAGTTGGAAAATGACATTAATATATATTTATTTAATGTTAAAATTAAAATGACACAAACATGAGTTGTTTTACTAAAATAGTTTTCAAGTGGGGTTACACAAGTCCCAATTTTGACTATAAATATTCAATAGAAATCTAAAAAGATTTCTTACATCATAGTATCTTTTTTTATAATTTTTAGACATTAAATAAAATAAATTATTTATGACATCATTATGATGCAGCGATGAACTCATTATTTAACGATTTTAATAAAATGAAATGAAAATGTAAAATCCAAGGCATAAAATTTTCCAAAGCCTATTGGATGGGTATATTTCCAACCCTTATCACCTTAGCCTCGCATTATATAAGTGTGGGACCTTTAGAATCCGAAAATCATTGTGTAATAATGTAACATTTCAATCTTTCCAAAAGAGCCCCTCCTCTCCACTTATAAAAGGCCCCCACCACTCCCACCTTATTCACACCTTCAAGCCATTTGGCTCGGCCAACCCCTGCCCAAATACTCTCCCAACTTCCCCCTATTACTCCTAGAAGCCTCAATTAGGGTAGAAATCTTCCCAAGGAAGCCTTTGGCTCAAATAAAAAAGAGTTACCCGATTTTGAGGTAATGTCTTCTCTAATGTTGTTTTGTTTCATTTTTCTTCTCCAACCCCCTAAACTCTTTTTATTCATTTCTTTTGTAACAAAACCAATATCCTAAATATACTAGGATGTTTTTATAAGAAGGATTCGAGCTAAACTTACACACACCTACATCTAATGGTTAAAGAACATACAGTTTCTGTGGATGGCGAATTTCTGCCTCACGAAACGATGATTGTTCAACACTCATATAACACCTTCAAAGGTGGCCATTAAGATGTCAATATTTTTATATATGATATATAATATGTTTATGTTTTACTTATGCTTATGTATTTCTCATTTATGGCATACTTTATGATTTCCATTATGGGTAAACGCGATAATTTCATTTTAGGAAGTGCGGACTACCGCCCCCTCAAAGTGATTTGAATCGTTAATGCCATACGTGGGAAGTATAAAGGATGGTGTAAATGGTATTATACACTATATTATACTGTAATTATATTATAAATTTATATCATTATGATTTCATTCCATTAAATACGAAATACAAATGAAAGTAGCGTTCATGCGTATGTACGACTTACCGTCTCCATGAACGATGCATTTCATTTCTTACATCTAAATGTTACGTGACATTATGAATGAATGTATATACTGTATATATATGATATATATGATATCTACATCATGAATATAATTCTGGATATAATATATATTCCACCACATGAACAACTTGTAATTATAAGAAGTTTATTTTTGACTCAAGTACCAAAGATCGACAAAACGACCGTTATTAACTTAAATAATTAAATAATGTTAATAACATGGTAATAAGTGATATAAATAGAATAATGAACATGAAAAAGGTTCTTAAGTAAATATAAATTAACTTTAGTTTATTATTCAGGAGGTTAAAGAACGGTCGAGTCAGGACAAGACGCAAGGTAAGGGAACTTCTTAACCCAATTTCCATTCTATGGGTTAATCTCCTACTTTCAAATTATGTCATGATATTATTATGTCTTATTTTGTATTATTTATGTGTACCTATAGTGAATACACATAATATATCTATTTTATTTTAAAAATGATCTTTTTAAGGACTCCGTCTCAATCCCCTTTCATTGAGGCATATTTGGTTTTATACACAACTTTCTTTTATACGGTGTATAAACCTCTTTGTCTTTTACGTTTATTCAAAAGGAATCTTTTTTTATACAAAGTGTTTTACTAAACGACAAAAAGGGAATGTTTTTCTTGCCGTACTTATGCGGCGACAACGACTTCTCCGCCGCCGTGACCATTATTTGAGTTTCGGCTTCCTCTACAAGCCATCATTTTTTTAATGAAAAATAATTACAAAGTTTTAACTTTCTTTTATTTTGGTATTGGAAATGGTTTTGAAAGCGTTTTTATTATATCAATGTGTTGTATTGATATCTTGTGATTGAAATGTGGAAATGGAATGTTTCCTTTATGCATGTTTTATGTGGTACGATTATGTTATGGTTTATGATATGTTTAAACCCATTCATATGAGGAATGCATTGGACTTAGTAAGTGACAGGTGGAGCCCGCTATAGCTCCTCGATGCATCGGCAGGTCTCATGAGAGAAACTAGTGTTTTGGCATGAGGCCTTGACAAAATATTATTTGTGTTCTTGGCACGAGGCCTTGACTACGTGGTTATTATAGTCTGCCATTATGCATTCCATCATTATGAAAGTGGTTATTGATATTGCATCTGATTATTCGACCAGTAGAATATCCATGTGAATAAGTAAATGGCATTATCTCATTTTACTTTTGCCATATTATGTTGACGTTCATGTTTAAAAAGATTTTGTTTTAGTTATACATTGCCTTAAATGTTTATGTTTATTTATGAAAGCTTCCGCAATATTGTTATCCTTACTGAGCATTTGATCTCACCCCTTTCAATGTTTTAATATTTTCCAGGATGTGAAGATGTATTTTATGAATGACCTACAGGGATAGTCAGAAGAGGATATGAGTGTGGACTATGGAGATTTTTTTTATTGTAGTTTTTCACTTTATGATGTAAAGTAACGTTTATGAATGTATCTAGTGTTTCCAAGGCTACTAAACTAATCGGCATTTCGAGACTTGATATTTTGTGATCATGCCAATGTTACGAAGTAATGCACCGACTCTGGGTAGCTAGGGTCGGGGCGTTATAGTTGGTATAAGAGGCAGTTTAGTACTAACCTTGGAAGCTAGATTTAGATAAACTCTGATTAGAGCACATAGCCCAAAGATAGACTTTGAGGATTAGTATAGAAGAACTTCCTAGAATTTTTGGTATTATAGAGAAGTTATGAGTTTTCCGAGCAATACATCCCTGTCTGGATACGAGCAGGTAGAAGTGGCTCTGGCACAGATGTACCTAGGGGTAAAACCCGAAAACACCGCTTTGAGCTAGACTCGAACAGGAACTGGTGCACGACAACGGGCCTTGCTGCACTCTTGGTTACGACAATCCCGGTGGATATGCTTAGGATAATTCTCATTTCTTTACAAACCACAATGAAGGGTTATGAGTATATACTTCCTCAAAGAAAACTTTTTTTATGATTATGGATTATATCCATAAATAGTTCAATTTATGTTATGTATTTTATAAGTATAGAATTATGTATTTTGATTCATAAACTAATCTAGTTTATGCCATTGTTTAGAAATGGCGCCTAGTGGAAGGAATGGAAACCGTATCAATGCACGCACTCCATGTAGGGATTTCCATCCTGCTCAAGATAATTATTGTGGAGCTGGAGATACAACTGGTTCTGATCAACTTATTACCATTCTGGGACAACTCACTCAGGTTATGAATAATAACCTTACTCGTATGGAGAACCCTGATCCGCAATGTGGAGGATCAATGTTAGACCACTTCATGAGGCAACAACCGCCAACATTCAATGGAATTACAAATCCATTAGTAGCTGAGCAATGGATAAACTCCTTAGAGAAATTATTCCATGCCTTGGGGAGTAGCGAAAGGGAGAAGGTTGTCATGGCAGTTTACCGCCTCACTGGAGATGCCGATCAGTGGTGGTCGCTGATTCAAAACACAAAGGAAGATAATGACGTATCGAATATGGAATGGAGGGAGTTCAAAGAGATTTTCCTAGAAAAATACTATCCTCGTGACCATCGAGAAGATATGGAAAGACAATTTTTGAGTCTGAGACAAAAGGAGGATGAGAATGTCACAAAGTATGAGGCCAACTTTACAAGGTTAGAAAGACATGCTGCATATTATATACGTAACCCAAAAAGTAATATTGATTGTTTCTTTGATGGGTTAAAACCATTTCTCCTTCGAGCTTTAGTATCACAAACCTTCTCTTCATACGAAGGTATTATCTCGTGCGCTATCAAGACGGAAAAAGAATTTTCTAAGTCTCATGACTTTAAAGCAAAGCAAAAAAATAAGAGAATGGTGGAACAAGAGACGGATAAAAGGACAAAGGGAAAGAAGGATTTTCCATTATGTGATAATTGTGGGAAGAATCACCCCGGTGCTTGCCTAAAAGGAATGGGAGTTTCTTACAAATGTGGAGAAAAAGGTCACCAGGCACGTGATTGTAAGGGAAAGAAAGAGGCTATCAATGTTGAATGCTACAATTGTAGGGATATGGGGCATTATGCAAATGAATGTCCTAAGCGTCAGGGAAACTTACCTCAGAAAAGGTCAAGGGATCAAGGACAATCTTATGCTGTGACTACAGTTGAAGCGGAATAATTAATGTATTGGTGCTTTTGGACTCATGGATTATATTATGGTTATTAGAATAATGTGATATATATATATATAAGGATTGTATTGCAGTACATATTAATTTCATTAAGGTTTTCATATGATGAAGGTAATCATATTTTTGTATGTGAAAATAAGAGAAACTTTACTTTGTTTAGGGAATCTAATGTTACAATTGATTTTGGAATTTAAGGACCCTTTAGAGAAAGTCTGGACGGAGGTATTTTGGATAACTATAAAGGTTGGAATGGATTAATATGATCTTTGTATAGTATTGTTTAAGGTTGAAACATTTCTGAAGATTATTGTTGGAATATTATAATACTATAGTTTTAGGAAAAGGACAACCTTCAGGGTGGGGCATAAACCGTCGCATCGGACAAAGCCGCAGGAATCGAACCCACAACCATAGTGCGACAGGCCTTTATTACCTACCACTAGCCTACAGGAAGTCCCTGGTTATTACAAAATAGTTTTTATAATTTAAATGGTCTGTGTTAATATTTTGAACTTTGTACGATTAGGATAAATATAATATTTTTATCTATTACCTTTTGGAGTGAAAGATGGGTTAGTGGTAAAAATTTATTAAAGAATGAAAGACTACATGACAAGTAAGTATATTTCCTTATGTTCTTATTAAATCTCTTAAATAAATTCCTCAACTTTATGAAAGGTAACTTAAAACAAAAATGTTTTCGGTTAACTTTTCCAACTGTGGATTTAATGACCGTTTAACCAATCACAAGATTGTGATTTTCTTATGGTTAACTTTCTCCTAATCACGTTTTCTACAACTCTCCATCAGACCTTGATGGTTTGTTTTTCTTTCATATCCATATTTTCATAGAATCCTAGTATGGGCTATCCCGGGTGACCTTTGTACTTATCTTTCTTTCTTTTAATGTTATATTTTTATTAACCTTATTTCCGATGTGGGTTTTCCTCAAAGGTATTTTCTCTTTTAAACCTTTTATTTTCAAAGAAAAATTTCAAATTGCGAGGACGCAATTTATTGAAGGAGGGGAGAATGTAACACCCTGAGCTTCCATGATACGCTTCTCATTCAATAATGCAATAGCTTGCATTGTACACAACTTTGAGTTCTAAAACACCGTGACTAATCAAAGTAGCCGTTGTGAATAGTAATACCTACTTTTTGAAATTTTATAAATTTTATTTATCAAAATAGACTTCATCTTTGGATTCGGAATATCGAAATTAGCCTATGTTGAATTTTTGGTATTTTTCTGAGAACTTCTAATTTTTTATGAATAGTGAAAAATACTTAAAAACAACTTTTTAAATCAAAATAATTTATAGTGAAAAATTATACTATTTAGTGGTTTTAAAGTATAATTAGAATATATTTTACCATTTTATCCAATGGTGGTCATTATAATTAATTTAACATTGAAATCGGACATAAACAATTGCTAATCTTTTGATATAAATTGTTTCTTTGAAACACGCCATTTTTTGTAACAGTGGGAATTAATTATAAAATTAATTAATGAAACTTATATGTTTGGAATTTTGTAAAATAGACATCATTTTTGAATTCGGAATATCAATTATAGCTTAGGATGAAATTTTGGCATTGTTCTGAAAAACTTCAATTTTTGATGAATAGTGAAACCACTAAGTGGTAGTTAAATAACTGATTTTTCATTTAAATGAAATATTACCACTTCTGTGATTTGATTTTCAAAAATCCATCATACATGGTTCTCATTAAGAAGTAAAATGTGGTTCGATGAGATTAAACTTAATTTTTGGTGAATAGTAACTTTTAAGTTCTTAATCGCGATTAGTGGTAATTAGTGTAGTTTAAGGTACAAATAATGTTTTAATAATATTAGATGAGCATGAAACTTGTCCTACTCCTATTGGATGAGTCATGGCCGACCAGGACAACCCATGGGTCAACTTGGGGACCCCATGGAGCCACTTTAGTTGGAAAATGACATTAATATATATTTATTTAATGTTAAAATTAAATTGACACAAACATGAGTTGTTTTACTAAAATAGTTTTCAAGTGGGGTTACACAAGTCCAAATTTTGACTATAAATATTAATTAGAAATCTAAAAAGATTTCCTACATCATAGTATTTTTTTTAATAATTTTTAGACATTAAATAAATTAAATTATTTATGACATCATTATGATGCAGCGATGACCTCATTATTTAACGATTTTAATAAAATGAAAAGATAATGTAAAATCCAAGGCTTACACTTGTCCAAAGCCTATTGGATGGGTATAGTTCGAACCCTTATCACCTTATCCTCGAATTATATTAGTTTGGGACCTTTAGAATCCGAAAAGCATTGTGTAATAATGTAACATTTCAATCTTTCCAAAAGAGCCCCTCCTCTCCACTTATAAAAGGTCCCCACCACTCCAACCTTATTCACACCTTCAAGCCATTTGGCTCGGCCAACCCCTGCCCAAATACTCTCCCAACTACCCCCTCTTACTCCTATAAGCCTTACTTTGGGCAGAACTCTTCCCAAGGAATCCATTGGCTCAAATCAAAAAGAGTTACCCGATTTTGAGGTAATGTCTTCTCTAATGTTGTTTTGTTTCATTTTTCTTCTCCAACCCCCTAAACTCTTTTTATTCATTTCTTTTGTAACAACACCAATATCCTCATTATACTAGGATGTTGTTATAAGAAGTATTCGAGCTACACTTACACACACCTACATCTAATGGTTAAAGAACATACGGTTTCTGTGGATGGCGAATTTCTGCCTCACGAAACGATGATTGTTCAACACTCATATAACACCTTCAAAGGTGGACATTAAGATGTCACTATTTTTATATATGATATATAATATGTTTATGTTTTACTTATGCTTCGGTATTTCTCATTTATGGCATACTTTATGATTTCCATTATGGGTAAACGCGATAATTTCATTTTAGGAAGTGCGGACTACCGCCCCTCAAAGTGATTTGAATCGTTAATGCCATATGTGGGATGTATAAAGGATGGTTTAAATGGTATTATACACTATATTATACTGTAATTATATTATAAATTTATATCATTATGATTTCATTCCATTAAATACGAAATATAAATGAAAGTAGCGTTCATGCGTACGTACGGCTTACCGTCTCCATGAACGGTGCATTTCATTTCTTACCTCTAAATGTTACGTGACATTATGAATTAATGTATATACTGTATATATATGATATTTATGATATCTACATCATGAATATAATTCTGAATATAATAGATATTCCACCACATGAACAACTTGTAATTATAAGAAGTTTATTTTTGACTCAAGTACCAAAGATCGACAAAATGACCGTTATTAACTTAAATAATTAAATAATGTTCATAACATGGTAATAAGTGATATAAATGGAATAATGAACATGAAAAAGGTTCTTAAGTAAATATAAATTAACTTTAGTTTATTATTCAGGAGGTTAAAGAACGGTCGAGTCAGGACAAGATGCAAGGTAAGGGAACTTCTTAACCCAATTTCCATTCTTTGGGTTAATCTCCTACTTTCAAATTATGTCATGATATTATTATGTCTTATTTTGTATTCTTTATGTGTACCTATAGTGAATACACATAATATATCTATTTTATTTTAAAAATGATCTTTTTAAGGACTCCGTCTCAATCCCCTTTCATTGAGGCATATTTGGTTTTATACACAACTTTCTTTTATACGGTGTATAAACCCCTTTGACTTTTACGGTTATTCAAAAGGAATCTTTTTTTATATGAAGAGTTTTACTAAATGACAAAAAGGGAATGTTTTTCTTTCCGTACTTATGCGGCGACAATGACTTCTCCGCCGCCGTGACCATTATTTGAGTTTCGGCTTCCTCTACAAGCCATCATTTTTTTAATGAAAAATAATTACAAAGTTTTAACTTTCTTTTATTTTGGTATTGGAAATGGTTTTGAAAGCGTTTTTATTATATCAATGTGTTGTATTGATATCTTGTGATTGAAATGTGGAAATGGTATGTTTCCTTTATTCATGTTTTATGTGATACGATGATGTTATGGTTTATGATATGTTTAAACCCATTCATATGAGGAATGCATTGGACTTAGTAAGTGACGGGTGGAGCACGCTATAGCTCCTCGATGCATCGGCAGGTCTCATGAGACAAACTAGTGTCTTTGCACGAGGCCTTGACAAAATCTTATTTGTGGTCTTGGCACGAGGCCTTGACTACGTGGTTATGATAGTCTAGCATTATGCATTCCATCATTATGAAAGTGGTTATTGATATTACATGTGATTATTCGACCAGTAGAATATCCATGTGAATAAGTAAATGGCATTATCTCATTTTACTTTTTCCATATTATGTTGATGTTCATGTTTAAAAGGCTTTTGTTTTAGTTATACATTGCCTTAAATGTTTAAGTTTATTTATGAAAGCTTCCGCAATATTGTTATCCTTACTGAGCATTTGAGATCACCCCTTTCAATGTTTTAATATTTTCCAGGATGTGAAGAAGTATTTTATGAATGACCTACAGGGATAGTCAGAAGAGGATATGAGTGTGGAATATGGAGACTTTTTTATTGTAGTTTTTCACTTTATGATGTAATGTAACGTTTATGAATGTATCTACTGTTTCCAAGGCTACTAAATTAATCGGTGTTTCGAGACTTGATCTTTTGTGATCATGCCAATGTTACGAAGTAATTCACCGACTCTGGGTAGCTAGGGTCGGGGCGTTACAATATTTCATAATTTTCACACGGTAAGTTAAACATATGTATCAAAGTGCTTCTACACATTAAAAATCCTTCCTGAGGATTTATTTGATTTATTATTCTGTAATATTTCACTCCCGTTGTTAAATAGTATTACTCAAAAATTGTTTTAGAAAGTATTTTCTTCCCATGATTAGGGTTATCCCCTGACAAGTGGCATTAGAGTTCATGGTTTGGGATTTAAATTTTTCATGGGCATTTTTGTATATTTCAAGAGAATCAAGTATACATGTGTGATTCAGGATATAATTTGGAATCCAAAGTAGAATATGATATGATTTTGAATCATTAAACATAATTATTTTCTTTATTACATGTGACTGTTGAATAAGGAATTGAAAATTAATGATCAAGGTGATACACTAGCAATTATTGATTTTGAGAAGTGGGAGATTGTTTTATTCAGTGGGTGCTCTAGGTTGGGTGCTTATCATGATTTTGGGGAAACTAGATAATTTTTTCAAAATTTTTTATAGTACACTTTATTTTTATATATGTTAAATATTTTGGCATTGGGAAATATTTTTCATGGGTATCTCTCTAGTTTCATTCAGAGTTTCAAAAGCATGTCATCATATTTCTTGTAGAGGATGACGGTTGGTGTGAATCCAAATGGATTTTTGTACTAATGAGTTTTTTATCGTATATATATTGGTTGTCTAAAGGTGGATATTCATTTTATTCATCCCATGGGAGATTATAAATTTTAAATAAGATATTTTTTCAATTTAATATATGTTTTACCATATCACATAGATACTGATTCATGTTTTTTTCATGGGAGTATATATTATATAAATATATATATATATTAGTTGGTGTTTGATTCATAACATGATATATACATGGTGTTTTTGGAATTTAAGATTAAATATTTTATATCTTATCTTTATTTCAAAAAGTAAATAGTGAAAATTTTAAAATATATGCAACTACTATAGATAATTGATTAGGGATCTTATTAATATATATTCCACTATGATCAATAGGAAAGGGGTGTCCCCATTTTTTTAGCATGTGTGACTCATCGAAAATGGATAACGAGGCATATATTATTGATCTATGATATAGGACAATGAGATCTTTGACCAAATACACGTATAAAAAGTCATATTTATTGTAGTAATCTGGAAACATAACTCGTTTCATGATCCAGTGTATATCATGATGGTGGGATCATGAGAGATTAATTTTTTTTTTGGTGTCATAAGAATGTGTGAGTTTAAAAATTTCTGTAATAAATGTCATTGAGTTAGTGTGGTTTCATCAATAGAAGGGTGAAATTTTATAGCAAAAGGATCATTGTGCATTGTGTTTTGACTGAGATCATTTTAAAAGGGAAGACGAAGGCTTATTGGGGTGAAATTTTAAAAAATGTTTTTATATAACCTTATTATAATTCATTTCCTTCAATAAATGGATTTTTTACTCTCTAATTCAAAGTTTATATTTCATAATTTCCCCATGGGTTTTATAATCCATTGCTTCGGAGAGTTTTTTCCACCTAAACAATATGATTTGTTGATTTCTATCATTTGTTTTCTACAAGATTTAACTTCCATTATTTTGTTAGATTTATAAAAAAATTAAAACTCACTTTTCATCATGGGATCCGGATTCTCCTCTAAAACATGATGGATCATAATCCTTTGAAAATATTCTACTCTTCCATTGATAATTATTTATAGTATTGACATTCATATAATGATGGTCTCTATGAGGTTTATAATACCTCACCACTTCACTTAATGTGTAAGTGAAATATTTTCTAGAACACAAAATTCCACACATAACTAACCTATTTACTAAATCATATGAAATACTTTCCATTATTTTTATATCCTCATGCATTCAAGGACATATATTCTTGGAAATATGAATACCATATGACGTTTCACATAATCCCCACTTTGATTTTTCTTTACAGAACTTCCTTATTATCCAGTTAATATATGTACCCTAGCATAGATTGAAATTCCTCTCAGATCTATACTAATGGATCTTTATCTCTAGAGAATATGTAGATTCACCTATTTATTACATTGAAATAGTGTATTTAACCATATCATAATGGAATGTAAGACATGTTTCTCATTTCTAATAAATAAAATTTCATCGACAAAAACTATTTCGAAAATTACCACACTCCCATTGAATCGTTTATAGACAAAAGCATCTTATAATTTTTATGGATTAAGACATAATGACATGTGAAATGTTTCTTTGTAGTCAATTCATTATCATTGTGCGTAAAATTTGTAAACCAGACATGATTTATAGGTATGTAATTGACCATTCTTGTCATTTTTCTTCTTTAATACAAATTTAGATCCAACAGGATTTACATCAACTAGAGGGTCCACCAAAATCATGACTTGGTTTTTGTATATGGAATCTATTTTAGAAATCATTGATTATTTCTATTTGGTTGCAACTATGCCATATTCTGATTCCTTATAGGTTAACGGATCATTTTATTACAATAAAAATAAGTCCCCACCATCAATGACTAAATGAAGTTATCTTTAATTATCCCAAACCTCCCTTATAATTATATGTATTATCTTCGTATCTAGAACAATTTCTCCCACAATGCGCAATTAAATTTGTTCTTATACCAAATCATGTATATCCTATGCTTGGAAATCATCAAAGTTGAATTCTATCACACTATGCCTTTTAGATATGTTCTCCCACTCAAGGAACATAAAATTTCTTTCCATAATTATATTTTATATGTGGGGTCATTTATGTAATATCACCTTGTTTCTTTGGGGTATCCTATAGAGACACGGTTTGTTCATTAGGTTGAATGATTGTTGCCTGAAAAGGATTCAACAATTTCATCTCATCTACACACATGTAATTTTAACTATACATGTTTCAATACACTCCATAATTGGCATGGAATACCATATTCCACATTTTTTGGAACTTGGATTAGTGTGTAGGCCACTATATATAATTCATATCCCCAAAATGATACTAGATGGTTTGTAGGACTCATAATTGACCTCACCAAGATCATCAAGATGCAGTTACTCTGATCACTTAAATAATTCCACTATGATGTATATGGATTAATTTGGAGATGTTACGTATGAAATATTCACTTTTTGGAAGTATTTTTCTAGAAACACCAGATTTTTACATTCAAAATTAAACATGGTACATCAATTAAATACCACGTAGATGAATTAGATAAATTCATGTTAGATCTATAGTTGGTTCCAACTGAGAAGGTACCCCATAAACCTATATCTAGACCATGATCAAATCATGGGGGAAGCCATTTATCTTGGGTTGTTTGATGTTCGGTGGGGACTTCGGTTTACTAAAAGTGTCAATGGAACCCAAGTTGGGAAGTTCCATGGCATTGGTTTGATGGTTATAGGGTCTTCAATGGTGAATCTAATGGGGGTTCATTGGTAATAGATGGCGAGAGGATGACTCATAATAGGCATCAGTAGTGCCTGAGGATAAATGGAGGGAGGATTCTTGGTGGCATTTTCTCACTAAGAAATTATCTACATGACTTCAATGGGTCCACAATGGTAACTATTGGGGGGATTTTCGACGATGGATGATATGGGGGAGACTCATAAGAGTCATAAATTCCACACATAGAGGGTGGGTGATAGGTTTATATGAAATCATGGATCCTTGCTAAGACATTTTGTAGATGGTATTGATAGATTAATATCAATACTAAAAGGGGAAGTAAAAAGGGGTAAATTTCATGGTTGTGTTACAAGATGAGGTCATGGTAGGAAGATACCACCTTCAATGCAATAATATTTAGATAAATGAGATTTTATGGATTTCTCATCATTTCCAAGACCATAAAATCATGTATAGGGATTTGTTGCTGATAATCAATTCATGTATGTCACTATAGAGAAAACATTAGCATCAACTGGGTGGGGGTTTATATTTGGTGTTTTGTATTTAGGTCTTCAATTTCCATGCGTCATGACCACATGTCTATTTAGGGACTAAAATGGACATGCAAAAAGACATAGTTCCTATGGGACTATGGACTATATAAAATTTAAACCCTCTACCATTAAAAGTTTATTATAAAAAAAATACATTTTAGATCTAGCAAAAATAAAACATATTGTGGATGATGATGATCAAGAAATTATTATTTTAAATATTTTAGATAAACTGTACAACACATTAGCGTATACAATGATATATATTCATGTATCTTTAACCTTATAAGAGGATAAATATTCTCTTCTCTCTAAGGAAATAAATTCTAAATCAATAGTTAAAGGTGCGGTATAGTGTCTTTTAACAAGTGGTGGACCACAATTTAGGGGTAAAAATAAATATTACAATAAGGATAAGGGAATAAAAAATAAAATAACCAAGACAAGATCTATGTCTAGGGAATGGAAATTTTTTTTCTTCCAATGTTGTAAGATTAGACACACTAACCCTGAGTGTATAAATCCAAAACAATATCATGAAACTAAACAACTTACTTACTAGTCCTTTCTATTAGATTTTGATATGACACTGCAAAAGTGTTATATGTTTCCATACATACACTCATTGATTATTATTTCTTAGGCATATGATGATTATTCCTTTTGTATCCTATTAGAGATTACCTCCTTGACTTATTATAAAGGTTATAAAGTGATATTATTTTAGGAAATAATAGGGGTGTAAATTCGTGGGTAGAGGTTCCAATTTAATTAAACTAGATGGAAAATATATCATTACATTGTTAGATGTTATGTGGGGTTTTAACCTACATAAAATGATGGGTTTAATAGTAAATATAGATCAAAAGGGACTTAATTTTATGTTTGAATAAGGTTTACGTAAGATCTACAAAGTCTCTTGAACTATCATTAAGGGTCCCCTTGTTAATGGGATGTATATATTGAATGAGATGAACCATTTTACACTTTTTGGTAGTGTATATAAAACTAATACTAATAATTCCCTATTATGATATTTCATATTTGGGCATGTAATATCTAAGGGTATTAAGGAACTTAATAAACAATGTTGGATGATGTTACACATACTATCCTACCATTTTTTGATGATTGGGTAAGGGGTGAAGCTAAGAGATCCTATTTTAATAGGTATACATTCAAAGTTGGATTTCTCAAAGAATACACACACTATGATCCAGGGGGACATTCTAGGACCATATCCCATGGTGCTGGATTCAATTTTGTTTTCTTTATTGATGGATTATTGGGAAAGGTTTCAATTTACATACTCAAGAATAAATATGATGTTTTTGATACCTTTAAAAACATGAAACTCCATGTAGAATATCAGGTTGCTAAGAAAATTAAAAATATGAGAACTGATAATGTATTAGAGTATCTCTTTAATGAATAAATAAAATTTTTTCAATCTCATGGCGTTATAAGAAACCATACTTTTATGTATTCCCATTACAAAATTGTCTTACTGAAAGAATGAATAGAACAATTCTTGAGGGAGTCTGAAGTATGATATCATTATTGAGTCTCCATAAATACATTTTGTTAGAGGCTTCCTCTTTAAAAATTTATTTAATAAATATATTTTTATCATATACTAATAATTTTAATTCCCTAAAATAGCAATCGAATAACAAACAACCATATTACAGTCACCTAATATTTTTTAGATCCACTGTATATTCACATGTTAAGACCAATAAGATTGAACCTAGATCCCATAAGTAAATTTTTGTGGTATATACCTAGGGTTTCAAATGTTATAAACTATGGGTTAATAAATTTGGTTAACCAAAATTTTTAATTAGTAGAGATGTGTTTTTTCATGAGTCTCATTATCATAAATCTAAATCTATCACAACTAACAGTGATGATGTAGCCATTGATAAAGACACTGAAATCAAACCATTAAACCAATTTGAGGCTATAGTATAACCTAATCCACATGATCCTCATCCTATGATCCTAGTTATATTATGGTCTAGTTATATTTTGGATTTAGATAAAGAACCTTCATCTGAAAATATTGATTACTAGTAAGATCATGATAGATTTATGTGGGAACCTAGACCTCCTAGTTGGTTTAACCAATATGTTATGGATTATTATGCCTTTCATATTTCCCATGATCTTATTGGTGATAATACTAAGAATTACAAGTAAGCCTTTAATTGTAGTGATTGAAAATAGTAGATTTTCTCCATGGATGAAGAAATGCACTACTTAAATGAAAATAACACTTGGTCTATCATAAATAAACCAACCAATGAAAATGTAATTGGTAGTAAGTTTTTTTTTTCAAATGAATGGAGTCTAAAAATGTTGAAAATTAAATTAAATTTAATAATATATTATCCACCAAGATATTCCTTAATAGAGAATTAATAAACTATTTTTATTTTCTTATTTGTTGTTCAAAACTGTCATATATGATTGCTGATTTATTTTACTACTTATAATGAACTTCAAGATGATAAAATAGATTTGAAAACTCCCATACTTCATCGTTACCTCAATAATAAACAATACATGAATCATATTTATGGTTATTCTATGGAATTCAAATTGAACCATTTTTTCTTTTTAAATAAATCATTTTATGGTTTAAAATAAGGATCTAGGTATTGATATAGAAAAGTTAATTATTTTATGATTAATAGCCATTTTGTTAGGAGACAATATGATGCATGTGTTTATTTCATGTTTAGAAATAAAATTCTCTACCTTATGCTATATTTTGATGTTACTCGTTTTATATGAATTCACATGAAACTTATTACTACTATTAAATTTCAATTGAAAGGAATTATGGAAATTAAGGACTTAGGGGTAACATATATATTCTTGGTGTAAAAACCATTAGTGAAAAATGAAATAAACTATTTTTTATCTGAAAAATGGTTTTATTATAAATTTTCTCAAAACATACCTTCATGAATATATTAAACCTTTTAGTGTAACTTTTGTAAAATATTTTAGTCTTTCTTTATCTCAATCACAAACTAATGCTGTTGATATTGAATTTATGTCTATAATTCCCTATTTCAATATATTTGGTAGCATTATGTATCCAATAATTTTTACTAGACTTGATATATATTATACAATAATCACCCATATAAAATTTATGTCCAATATATGTAAGACACATTGGCATGCCCAGATCTACATTCTAGGATATTTTCCATGTATTACAAATTTTAATATATATTATGGTAAATATTTTGATGTTTTTTAAATAATTAATTGATATATTGATACTTACTATTAAATAAAATACTAAAACTTTAAAATCATAAACTTTGTATATTATCACTTCTTGAAGAATCCCTATATCATTGAAATGTAATATAAATTATATGGTTTATCCTTTAGCCACATAATCAGAATAAATTTCATTGATTGTCATTGGTAATAAAACCTCATGGAACTAGTGTGTGTGTACTGAACTAAAAAATTAGGATATTATAATTACATTGTAAAATTATAGTCAATATACTATTCAATTATCCCAAAATTTATCCTTCCATGTTTAGTCCAAAAACATCGATATATGATTACATTTTATTTGATATGTTTTTTAATATGGAACTGTATCCTTTAATAAGAAACATACTGAAAATATTCCGACTAATAGATTGGATAATGTCATGGTACTATCTAAATTAATATATGGTTTAGATAAAATAAAGTTGGTTACAGATCAATAAAATTTAGAATAATATCATCACCAATTTCAATTGAGAATGGTATAGATTTTGGAAATTTCTTGTTTCATATTTTTTTCATATTGAAATTAGCTCTTTTATTATTATTATCATAATTTTTAAGGTGTATGATTGAGAAAATATTTTGGGTTTTATTATTATAATTCACATATCAATATGATCAGATATTTCCTCTTTGATGGGTTTCTCAAATTTCCACTAGGGACATTATATTGGGCCACTAGTTTGGGCCTAGGTTTTTTTCCTTTGGATAGTGTCATTTTATAGTTGTTTGTCTCTAATATAGATGAATTAATAACATGTTTGTTACTCATGTCGCCTTCCATTTAATTTCATCCCTCCATCTACAAATTTTGTATTAAGTGCATAATTGGATTTTCTATTTGGCATAGATCTGTAATTCTTTTTGGAAGCATGATCTATTTTGAGGCACATAGGTTGTCAGGGGAATTCATCACCCATGTTTCTTGTTGCTTCTCATCATTTAAACCATTTCTCCATTTTTGTTTTTATCTCGTTCTCTGGTTATATAAATTCTAGTTTTCGTGTGTTTTATTTTATCATACATCAATATTAATTCCTAACTACCTTTGGAGTACATTGTAGGTGTGGTACCTCTGGTGGTGGTTTGACATCCTTCATTGAAATAGATTTGTGGATGAGTTCTCGATTAAAGTGTATTTGAACTCATAAGAAAATTAATACTTCAAACCTCTATGAGCATAAAAAGATCTATATTGGATTCCCAATGATATATTTAAGAGAATATCATTCCTAAACCTAATAATTTAAATTTCTACATTTAAAATTCTTGTTTCCCATTTTTATTACATTAGTTCTCCAAATCATCTATTGCTATTTCATGATTGTTGAGACTGTATATGTTAAATCTAGTTCTTTTGAGATTCACAAAATTTATTTTATGGGTGGTGTTATTAACATAAACATGGGTCCAAACTGGGTTGAAGAACATCAATTCCATTCATTAAATTTATTACATTCTTTTCTTTATTTCACCTTGAATGTATATTTTCAGTTTGATTCTGTTCTTGTGAATAAAAGACCCAATCTGAACCTTTTGTGTTCATAAAAACTATTCTAACCTATGTACCTTTTCCAAAATATTTGAAAAAAGATTTTTTTTCTATAAATGTGATAAATATTCTGTTCATGAAATGCTAATTTTTTTTCAACATGAAATTTCTTCCATTCAATATATATCGTTAACTTAGTTGTATCAGCAAAAAAATATTTGATGAAATTTATTCAAAGGTAGTGACTAGATTATGGGGTGATCCTGAAGGTAGGATTACACCTTTTGGAAAATAACCATACTTTTAATATTATCATCCTTTAAATACTTCACCTTGAAATCTTCACTATCCTTGGGATAGAGTGTAATCATCTCTATGTCCTTGCACTTTCCATTGAGGGTGGCCTCCAACTTCACCTCCATTGTCATTGACTCTTGGTTCGTATCCATCAAAGTCTCCCCATCCACAAACATGTACTAATTAACTTTCCCCACCTTGTACAGCTCATCCAACTGACTTTTCATGATATTCGCAACTCACCCACCACCATTTAGTAGAACATCATACTAACATACATATCATAGAGAGATGCAGAGACATTTGTTAATGTTTAGTACCATCATTGAACATTGTGAGGTGGATGGAGTTAGGGCCGCAACCCCCCTCAACAGATTGGATGATGGAAAATACACTAGGGACCATTTGGGGAGGATATTATTGACATCATAGGTGAATATCATGAATATCATAACTGTAGGGATGGAAGTAAATAAATAGCACTGATAAAGGCCACACTATTTGATTGTGTAGTTGGTATTACAACACACTCCAACAAAAAATACATGCAACAATTAAATCACCTTTAGTAAATAATATATATGGAAAATTAATAATTTAATAGAAATAAAAATTAAATCCCAATTAAAAAATTCTATATTTTAGAAATTTAAAACATTGTTTTGTATAACTACATCTTCATGTACAATTTTTCACAAAAATTAAAAAAATTCAATGATTTCATTATCTTTGGCTCCTGAACCCCTCTAAAAATTCATGATCATGGAATTGGTTTTTGAATAAACCACTAATACATGATTAAAATAATCCAACTGTATAATAAAAAAATTATTATGTTATTAGTTCCATAAAGAAATAAATTAAACACAAATATGAAACAATATATTAATAAAATGTCAATTTTAAACTGATAATAGACACTTTGGGCCATACCAAGCACAATGTATGTCATATTGAGGTGAGACTAATTCTTACACATCCCAAATAAAATATGGACCATTCTACTAAAGTATAAAATAAATAACATTTTTTAATTAATTTTTGAGTTTTTCAATATTTTTTTACAAAAAAAAAGTCAATTTTAAATAAAAAGACACACTTGGAGTCATAGCAGTCGCATCATGCATCAGATTGTCTTAAGACTAAATGATATATGTCTAATATGAATTACAGATCATTTTAATAATGTACCATAAAAATATTATTGTTTTTTCTGGGTTTAATTTATGTCATATTTGTTTTTGACTTAAATCTGATTTTAAAATGAAAATAGACACATTTAGAAATACTTATTAAATCAAGTGTCAATTTCACATGAGAATTATTAATATACGTAAAAAATTATTAGGAAGTGGGCTTATGGCCCATGTAATGGGTTAAATGCCCATTGGGCCTTCGGGCTATGTAATGGGTCTCCCTCTACCAAATTAAATAGGTGTTTGCATTGATTTAATAATAAATGAGGCTTCAGCCCCAAAATTTAAAAAATGAATCATTTTTCTAAATTATCATGTATATATGAGAATTGTTTCTTAGTTTTTAGTCAGTTTCACTAGTTTTGAACTAAAATATCACTTCTAAACTGACAATGAACACATTGAATCCTATAGGGAACACCAGGTATCAGATTTAGGTGTGGATGATTTTCACTCATCAAAAAATTATTATGGATAATTTAATTAAATTATCAAAAAAAATAATTATTTACATGAATTTGAGTATATCACATTTCTTGTTTACTAAAATGTCAATTTGAAATAAAAAGACACACTTAGAGTCAAACTAGTCACACAATGTGTCAAATTTTGGTGTGGATGATTTCTAAAAATAAAAAATTACATATATGTCATTGAAATAATGTATTAAAAAAATAAAAAAAATACATTGTTTTATGTAAATCACATATGTTTTGTACTAAAATGTCATTTTAAATTCAAAAAATTAACATTGAGTGATATCAGTCACATCGTGTGTTAGTTTTTTGTGATACTGATTCTTATAAATAACGAATTAAAGATGAATCATTTTTCATGAATTATCAATAAAATTAAAGCATTTTATCATATTTTTTAGTAAGTGACACAATTTGAACTAAAATTTTTATTTTAGGCTAATAACACACACGTTCAGTTATTCAGGGTGCATAGTGTATCAGATTGAGATGAAACTAATTCCTAACCATTAAAAATGAAAAGTGGATTATTTTCCAAATATATCAAAACAATCCTATTTTTTCATAGTTTTTATTATGTGACTTAAATTTTTTACTAAAATTTTAATTTTAATAAAATAATTGTAATTGTAGTTATACCAGTCACACCATGCATCAGATTGAGGAAAAAATAATAACTACACATCAAAAATATCACAAATTTATATAATGTATGAAAATATCCTAATGTGTTTTCTCATATTTGAGTAAATCACTCGTCTTTTTTTCTTAAATGTAATTTTAAGAAAAAAATAGGTACTTTGATACATATCGGTCACATCATGTGTCCTCTTGAGTGAGACTAATTACAACATGTCACAAATCATATAAGAATATTTTTCCTAAATTATAGAGACAATCCAAGTTATTTTACTCAGTTTTTATGGTGTGATACATGTTTCACACTAAAATTTCATTTTTAATCGAATAATAGTTATTTGGAGTAACATTTGGAGCACAATTTATCAGACTGAGGTGCATAATTTTTTTACATGTCATAGTTTACTTATAGATCATTTTCTAAAATAATAAAATACAATCCAAATGATCTATTTTAAATATCTCAATTAGCTTTTTTCCCCTAAAATTTAAATTTTAAATAAAAAGATACACTTGGAGTCATACTTATCACACCGTGTGCAATTTTGAGGTGTGTCTGATTCATACATGTCATAAATGAATTATATATCATTGTTATAAAGAATTAAAAAAATTTATTATTTGTTATTTTTATTTGTGTGATGTTTTTTTAATAAAATTTCAATTATTATCTTAAAACGTACACATTGAGTCATACCAAGCACACTATTTATCAGATTTAGGGGTGGTAGATTGAGATATGGTTTATTCGTACACCATTTAGGAAAATTTTCATGACATATATTTTGGGATTTCATACCTTTCATTCAAAGGATTAAATATCCCTTGATGTACGCATCCTTACAATCCACTGCACATTTCATGAAATGTGGGTTTTCTTATTTCATATGAAGGGTACATTTTCTCTCTTTTTAAGCTTGTGGTCGATAGTTGAATAAAGAATATTACTTCCCAAAAGATCTTTGATAAAACAAAATATGTATTATAAAATAATTTTTCGGAAATAAACTTTGAAATAGAAGATGAAATGATGAAAAAATTAACTAAATATGTATAAATTCAACTTTTGATGAGGTATGTACACATTCTTGACCCAATTTCCTATTTTCATTATCTCAGTTGTAGACCCTATGTCTAATATCTCACAAGAATAACCAAATTCGGAAAAAAAAACTACAACCTGAAAATAACAATAAAAATATATCAGAAAACAATTCTTATTTTATTAATAATATAAATTAATAAATTAAACATAAATATAAAAAATAAATTTATTAAATGTTAATTTTAAATTGAAACCACACAATTTTAGTAATAATGGTCATACCATGTATCATATTGTTGTGAGGATAATTCCTATACATGAAAAATGACATATGTATAATTGTACTAATGTATCAAAATAATCTGAATATGTTTTCTTGGTTTTTAGAATGTTAGTGGTCATTTTTACTAAAATGTTAATTTTGAATAAAAAGACACACCAAGAGTCATAACAGCCACATCACACATCAGAACATGGTGCGTCTAATTCACGCACATAAAAAATTATATATGGATCATTTTTCTAAATTACTAAAATAAGATGAATTCATTTTCTATGTTTTGAGTATTTCACTTGTAGATTTTTACAAAAAGATCATTTTTAACTAAAGAAACTCACTTTGTGGCAAATCGATCACATCCTAGATTGTATTTATTGGAGACTCATTCATATGATTAAAAAAAAATTATAATTAATTTAAAAAAAATCATAAAAATATTATCAATTTTTCTTTGGTTTTTGTAATTGACATACATTTTGAACTAAAATGTCAATTTAAAATGCAAAATGGACACTTTGAATCATTTCAAAAAGACGGTGTATCAGATTTTTGTGTGATCAATTCATGCAAATAAAAAATGACATATATATTTTTTTAAAATATTATTGACGTAATTCATATTTTTTCTATGTTTTGAGTATGTAATGTGTGTATTGAACTAAAATTTCATTTTAAACTCAAAACACAAACATGAAGTCATATTGGTCATACCATATGTCGGATTAAGGTTAATATTATTCCTACACATTAAAAATGACTTATACATCATTTATATAAAGTATAAAAACAAAAACAAAAATGTGTTTTCTCAGTTTTGAGTATGCCAGTTATGGTTTTTCATAAAATTTCATTTTATGCTGAAAACGCAATGTTGGATTGGAGTATTAATGGTCAAATCATGCATTATATTGGAATGTGGTGGATTCATACACTCAAAAAAAATACTTATGGATAATTTTCCTAAATTATAAAAAATACTATAATGTTTCTTCTTAGTTATTAGTATGCAATGTGTATTTTTTACTAAAATGTCAATTTAAATAGAAAACATGCACTTTGAGTCATACCAGTCAATCATATTTCAGTTTGATGTGAGGCTGATTCCGTCACTTAAATATTTCTTATGAGTCATTTTCCAAAAGTATCAAGACAATGTGAATGTGTTTTCATAGTTTTTAGTGACTAACATGTGTCTTAAACAAAAAATTCATTTTTAAACTAATAAATGACACTTTGAGTCCCATAAAGAACATTGTGTATCAAGTTGAGGTGAGGATAATTACTAGAATTCTCAAATTAATTATGATTCATTTTCCCGAATTATCAAATCAATTAAAATGATTTTTCTTATTTTTGAGAATATGACATGTGTTTTGAACTAAAATTTCATTTTAAACTAAAAACATAGTCCACTAGTCATATTAGTCACACTATGATTTAAATTGATGTTTGGATTATTCCTACATGTCAAAAATAACATTTTAATCATTGGTTTAAATTATTAAAATTTTAAAAAATAATTTCCTTAGTTTTGAGTATGTTATGTCTCTTTTCAACAAAAATGTCAATTTGAAAGCAAAAACATGTACTTTGAGTCACACTAGACACACCATGTATCAGATGGACATGTGGTTGATTACAAAATGTCACCCATGACTTATGGATAATTTTTATAGTGTATAATATAAAAATGATAACGATATTAACTAAAAAATTTAGATAAAATAATTATAAATTCAACTAAATAAGTAGTAGGTACTCGCCTATTCATGATATCTATACACATTCTGACTCTAGGTATGATGTCCATTCATTTATATATAAATATATTTACTCTTCTGAATAAAACTAATATCTAAATTCGATGTGGTATTGAAAAAATACTAATAATCCATTAATTAATAACTATTTTAAATTGAAATATATGTATCCTCTAAAATGAAACTTCAGGGATGCAAGTTGGTTGGTGTGACATGATATATTTCATAAATTTTAAAACATAATAACCATAATATTTTCCATTGTATTTCTTCAAAAACTATAGAATAATTTAGAAAATAAATAATTGTTTAGATATATGTTTTAATAGTGAAATATTAATATATTTACCCTGATACTTATCCACTTATAGAAGTCGATAGGATCCTTATATTCATGGACTATCCTCATGACTTATCTTTGAGGATATTTAAATAACTATATATCATAAAATAATTATTATTAAAAAATAATATAAAATGTATTAGTAGATGATTAGTTGTAAAATGATTCATAAAATGTATTAAAAATCAATAAATTGCATCACATGTGGTCTTTTTTTTGGGTATTCATGCATAGAATCCAAAAAATAAATCATTAGAGTATCAAAATATGAGATAATGAGTAAAAATGAATATTGGAAAAACTAATAACTTATAAAATGAATGAAAATATATTTTACATGTTTCAATTGTAGTGTTTTACACTATAATTATTGTTATTAAGAAGATTTTATCATCTATATGTTTTCATCCAAAAAATGTGGATAGTTTTTTTCATTATACTTTTATATTTATTTGGTTCAAATGTGAGTAGTTTTTTATAATTAATGTGCGGAGTAGTTAGTAAAAAATTCTATTCACAGGGTTTTTCATTAAAATATTATTCATATATATGCCTCCAAAATATATTAATATTAATCATTCATAATTAACAAAGTAGAGAAACTATTGAAAATATAATTGTGAAAACGCTGGTCATGTTTAAATTTTCAACTATGGATCCTAGCCATTCATGAATTAGGATTTCATATACATTATCAAGACCAATTGATTCTATAATGAACTCTCTTTACATATATTAATAAAAATATACTACAGTCATAGAACCACATTACACCATTGTATCTACATGAATGTTTAATGTCAGAAAATGTGGAAGTTAAATGGGTAGCGTGAAGGTACATTGTAAAGTTATTTTTGGATGGTTGGTTTATCATTTAGATATTTTTTATTTGACTTTCTACATCACCCCATTTTCATTGACCTTCTATAAAAACATTCATTAGTTAAAACATTTCTTCATTAATTATTAAAGGGTTTTAATGAAAAATAAATTGGAACTTTACACCTCCCTATCAATATATTTTTTAAAAGATCTAATAGCCATGATAAAAATGATTCAATGGCCAGCATGACCATATGAATATCTGCATCACCAAGTGGAAAATATATCTCGACACATAGATCATGAATGATGTTAAACCAAACTCTCACATGACCTATTTGAAGTTGTATTTCTTGTATAATAACTCATTAGAATTTATAAATTTTACCCCTCACAATAATAATATGGCTATGTTTTGATAGATATATATCACATTCATTTTCACCCTATATAATATCTGTATATAATATGTATTAGTTTATTATTTTTCATCATTTCATAGAAACAATTATAAAAATATTGATTAACTATTCTAAGACATCACTTTAGGGGAATAGATTTCCTCAAAGATAGTAGGTCGTGTGTGTAGGGGGTCTTCAGGTCGTGGATGTTCTTGTGTTCTTATTATGTTTGATTCATTTCTAAAACATTTTCTAACATATCTACCTTCCAATTAAAATATTCATCATTAAAAGATAATTGTGGATAAAAACTTTCATTTTCTTTTCTTTTCCCCCATTATTCATTTCTGTTCTCAAAATATTTTCAGGGTAAAACCCCAAAACCCAGACCACTAAAATGAGCATACTATTCTGGATACATCATGGTCAATGATAATAGTTGTTCATCTTGTACATGTGATTATGAATTGTTTTCCAATGTAAGATAACAAATATGGGAAAATAAAAAATTCATTATTATATAATTCCAACTTATATAAAAAATATATATTATTTCATCCTTACAAATTTTCCCACACTTTTTTGTATGTTTCATCTATAAGTATCCTTTATTTATTTACACATGCCTCCATCCGTAGAAAATGATGTGGGATGGATGTGACTTTGGATTTGGAATCATTAATATTCAGGTAAATAGGATAACATAGTTAATTTGTTTTTTCCTGTGACATAAAAGTATTATGTTGCATTTAAAGAACATATAATTTTTTTTCAGTTGAAGGAAACACCATACTTACTTTACGGTATAGGTATGTTGGTTTCACTACTCAATTCTTATTTCATAATAATCACTATATTCTAATATCATAAATTGAAAAATAACAATCAATGTGATTAATACACATATATTCAAGAAATTTATTACTATTCATAATGTACATGAAAATATGTCTCCTTATAATGACTAATAAATGCATCCCATGTTTTTTGGTTTACAGGTGTGCATAAATATATGGTGAGAGGAGGCTTATTTTTCCTTTCAACATCATTGTGACGCGACATCATAATAATTTTTCAAAAGCCTTAATGATGCATTCCAATTATCAACAATAAAATTTTCATTCGATAGCCATCTACTATAAATTTACTCTACAAGGGATAATGAAGAGTAAGTCAATGATTTATTATTTTTTAGTAAAATAAAACATTTATATCATAATTATACCCTTATATCATCCCAAATTTGTATCGTAATCATGGGAATAACTTTTTCCCATGAATCTAGATCAATGTTCACACACATGAAACTACTGATCCAAATTAAACTAATTAACATGGCCTTGTTGGGGTTAACCTGTTGGCTGCATGTATTCTATCCAACCTCAAATTTTATGCCTTTGTTTCTTTCTTAAATAACATTTTTAACACTATGATATTAAAAAGATCTTATTTTTCATGGGACTAGAGTTGTTCATTATCTACCACTTCCTTGCCTTCAACATCATCTATAAAGTGTTCCTTTGGATTGGTGGCATCAACATTTGTAGAATGTTATTATTCCTCTACATTGGTAGAACTATCTTGTTAAGAAACATGTTGTTCCTCAGGATTGTGATCATAAACATGTGTAAAATTCATAATTTGATGACGTTGATGACCATTTAATTTCAATTATATTAATTCAATAGTGAATAAATAATAATATGAGAGACCAAAATATATATTAAAAACATATAACCATATTATTAAAATAATTTTTTTTAAAAAGGATGAAGGTATTTCACCCCTCTATTGAGTACCCAAATCCCTTCATTATGGTCACCTATAACATATATGACCCATTCTATATTGAGAAAATTTTAAAATGAGTGTAGCATCCCAAAGAAAGTCGAACCTCAGCTAAATTGGCATCCAACCCTTTAGTGGTATTGGACGATAATAGAACAATTGAAATCTTTTAGTTTCTTGTATATGGTAGTTAAAATACATGTACTAGTTATAATTCCATTATAAATGGATCAACTTTATCTCATTACTTATTTAAATCCACTTTTACAAATCCAAATTTATCTATTTTAGAAACACCCAGGTTATCAACCAACTTTGAAACATTTAATGTTGTATAATCTGACCCCCATATTTGTTTAATGACTCCAAAGTAAGAAATATCTACATAAGTTTAATTTATTTCCCTAGTATCATATACATGAATTTATTCTCTTATAATTGTAACTACACTATTTTTATGGTTTTGGGTTCATAATGTTTATTTTTATATAACATATAAGCATTAATTAAATAATCGTTATTTGATAGTACATTCTTACATTGTCCTCTTTCTATCCATAAAATCTATTCTAAAATTGAATCAGGGTTTTTAGCGAACTCCATAAAAATATTATCTCCAAAAAATACAATAAGAATTTTATTATGTGTGTTTGATACCAAGACTTCATACCTTGATGGATTCAAATGCCTAATGTTTTCTTTGAGGTTTTCAACATGTGGGGAAATATCCATATTGTTATGAAAAATGTAATGGTGGGCCTTCTACTGGTATGTAATAGTCATTATGACAACATCTATTCTATAAATTATTTCACCCAAAATCCACTCTATGTGATGAGATTTAATTATGTGAATTCCTTATACATTGGACCTGTTTTGATTAAAAAATTCAACAACTTCCTCAAAAACATATCTCTCAACAATACAACTATATGACCGACGTTGATTTTTGGCCTATTTTTCAAAATATTCATATAATCTACAATGTGGTATATCCATCTATATTGTACAATACCACATAGTCAAATATCCCTTACCATGTGAACAATCATACCAAATAATTCCAATGGGAAGAACACATCCAATTCATAAAAAAAAATTAATTTACTTTTCCGTAGTTGAAATTTCTTTTTGTCTATAACATTTCTGCATATAAAATTAAAAAATAAACAAATCATGGTTAATTTATGAAATCCATTCTTGTGTTAAACGAAACCTAAAGGTACATGAATTAGATCTTTTATCAAAACATCAATGTTATGTGATTTCAAACCCTTACATTAAATCTGATATTGATAATATATTATTGATATTTGAAGAAGACCCCTATGGAACCATTTCATCATTCTAGAAGTTAAAAAACTGATATAACTTTTTACTATTAATAGTATAAGAATATAGAGAAATATAATTCCATTTTTTACTGTCCATTGGAATCTACTGTTCTCATATTCCCATGTCAATAATTTCTATCATTTCCATAATTCCATACATTGTAGTGTTGGGTTCATTTAGTAATAAGATAATGAAACTATGTCATAAATATTTTTCAATATGCATAACATCAATAACATGTTTGTCTTACAAAAAAGTCCAGGATGGTAATTAAAAAAACAATCTCTTTTCCTACATGTATTTTCATGGTTTTCAAAAAAAATGTTTACAAAATGAAATCTCCACATAATTTACATTTTAAAATAGTTGATCAAATTTTATTAGATATAGAGGTGTAAATTATTAAAAAATTCCATAAAATGATGTATTCCCAGATCAATACATATTTAACTAAGGTAAAAATACATTTTTTTTAGAAACAATTTCTTCAATGAATGGATCAACTAAATTGGTTGTGTACCTTTTTTAAAAATAGGACACCAATGAGTTCCTTTAATGATATATCTTAGAAAATTTCTTATATAGGAATGAAATTTATTTTTTCCTATACATCATGAATCTCAATGAGAAATATTCATTTCTATAAGAATCATACAACATAAGACCTAAATCCCATAATAATTTCAAATCATCCTTTTATGGAGCCAAATAATCATCAATATCGTTACCAGGTTGTTTTGGTCATAATATAAGCCATGTTAGAAAAATTTATTTTTTATTTTAATGAATATCCATTATGGAAAGTTATAACTTAGAAACATAACCATACTTGTAATGTGAGTGATAATTTGAAAACCAAAAGGATTCAATCTAGATATAGATAGTGCATGAAGATGTTTTTTTTCAGATTGTTTCTAAATATTGGATACTTGTGTTCATTTATCTTTCAATGAGGAGAGTTTGTTGGTTGAGGACGAATCCCATCATTTTTAATTGTATATGAATTTCATTTCCTTTATATTGAAATCTCTCACTCCTATAAAGGATTATAGACCTTAAAATTATTGTAATGTACGTTCCAACTATCATAGGGTCTTATTCGCCTTTCTTGTATAGAGAAGCAGCTCACTTTGGGCATTTTATGTTCTTTTCAGTCCTTGGAAAGTAGTATATAGTCATTTATACATGCATGTTTAATTTCAGAGATCATATCCACTGATTGTAGAATTTTTTTAACATAATATTTTTATAAAGGATGCTAATTATCTTTTTTGAGCATATCGTTTAAGAGAGAGTGTTGTTCAATAAATCTAGAATCATTCCATTCATTTTTAGTATTTAAATTATTTGACTTCATTATGGATCGAAATGTGATATATTTAGTACAACCAATATATAATATATTCTTTCCAAAACTCCTTAACGTCTAAATTTTTTTGGAGAATCATGAAGTTCAACTTCCAATATCATTTTCATTTAATAAATATGATCTTTATCATTATTCAAACCTCTAATCACATCCTCTATATGGTCATCAACATTTTACACACTTTTAATCATATCATAAGATCTATATAATGAGTCATATCCCAAACACTATCTATATTTAGTTTTTAACCATGTTAATTCCAATATTTATAATATCAATATATTCCATTATAGATCAACTATTTTTTAATCTCCTATAGACTAATTATTGTTGACTAAAAACATCATAAAGAAAGAAAAATGATCTAAGAAGGTTCATATGAAAATCCTTTTTCCAACTTGGAGAACTATTTCACGCTATCCTCATACACTTTTGTGATAAAATTTTAATCCATCGATATTGAAGTCATATCCATCCTATTTAATTTGATAATATTAATATTTAATAATATAATCAACATAAAAACTAATTCATAAAAAAATTTCAACTTATGATTAATATATTACTGGAAGGAAATATTATATATTGTTATGATTTTAGATACATAAATTGGTTTATTAATGGTTATTATTTTACTAATGTGTGTTATCATTAATCTTTTCTATATTATATGAACCTAATATACAATATTTTTCATTAATTTGGGTCCCAAGAGAGGTCTCTCCACTATCAATACCCAATATAGAGGTGATCAACATAGAGCATATAATACAAAGCTTCATAAATATCTATATATAAAAATGTTTGATAAATATTTTATATGAAAATTACAATGATCCATATTTTAAATTTTATATAACAACATTTCGAAAAATATTATTTAGAAATTTATGTTTCCTAAAAAAATATATTAAAGATGATACTCAGATGTTAACTAAAAATAAAATACACAAGGTAATGACATGTTTTTAAAATACATTGTGGTTTTAATCCATGATATCATAAGGGGTACATGGAAGAAATCGGGAATAATTTCTGGATTTTGATCTATGGGGGAAGGAGGGATGATTGGATAATGGATCCAATTACATTATGTGCACAGTAAAAACACTACCGACTTATTAGTTATACAGACCACATTACACAATATGTGGGTAGTGTTTTTGTAATTCACAGCTATGATCTCCTTGCAATAAGTGTGATAAATTATAATGAATGAGTGAAAATTAACATGAAGGTGAGTGAGAGGGTGAACCAACAATGGACTGAGGAAAAATATATTGGATCGAACATGGGAGTAGGTGGAATGCTCTGAATACATAGTGTATTACTAGATGTGAAATGTAAAAACTCTTCCTACTCATCATTGGCAGTCACTACATTACATGATATACACATAAGGATTTTTAGTGTAACACTAGGAGGTACAAGCTATTAGTGTGATAAATAATACTGAATAAATGAACATGAAGTAGAGAGAGGGTGAAACAATAATCGATCAAGGAAAGAGTGATTAGGTTGATAATCAGTGAGGTAGATTGAGGAAAAGTAATACACATTACTGTTGTTCTGTTCAAAAAATTTATGAAAATTAAAAAAAAAATGTTCGACAGGTATAAATGGATCAAAAGTGATAAAAAATAATGATTTTAACATATCATTATAAATTTATGAAAAAAAATATATACACTTAAAACTAAGAAAAATATATTAAGAAAAAAATTTAATTTTAAAATAATGATTAGACAAACATATTATAGTATTGGTAAATTTTTTATTTTATTTTGATGTAAAATATAGTAAAATAAAATAAATGATTGACATTTATCTCAATATTGTTTTGTGACAATTTTTAAAATTATAGAAAAGAAATGTTTGGGAAAAGTTTCAAATGTAACCATTACTAAAAATATAGTTTCCAATTTCTTAATTATTCCATATATTTTTTAATAAATTTAAATTTAATGTTTTATTTTTAAATAAAATTAAATATTTATTAAATATATATATTAATAAAGATTTATATAATTATATATATATATATATATATATATATATTTGTTATATATATTTATATCAATATGCTTTCATATATATATATATATATATATATATATATATATATTTCATATATAAATATATATATATATATTTCATATAAATTTTTAATTATATATATATATATTAATATATTAAATATATATTAAAAATATATATTTAGAAGTGTTTATTACTATAATTTATAAATTATGTTAAAAAAATTATTTATATACACATAATTATTTATAATAAAAATTATTTAAAAACACATAGTCAACATTATTTATACACACATAATGAAAATTTTAAATTCATTGTTATCATAATTATTTATTAATAATTTTTAGAACTTATTAATTCAAATTTATTAATTCAATATAATAAAAAATTATAATTGAAATTAATTATTAATTCAAAATGATTATTTTAAAAATATTATTAATTCAAAATTATTAATCCAAAATAAATATCGATTCAAAAATATTAATTCAAAATAATAGTTTATTAAGAATTATTTAAAAAATATATATAATTAATTATATTTTAATAATAAAAATTTTGAGTAATTTTTTATTATATATCTAAATATATTTGGTGATTAAGGGCACAATTACATTCAAACAAGCACACATACACACTCCTCAAACATAATATGGAGAGGGAAGCCATAACCCCCCCCAGGGGATAGCTCATCCATCAAGCCTTATTTATTTGGCACATGAACCGTAGTCCTGGTGGTCATTAATCCCATTACATGGCTCAAAATCCCAATGAAGCATCATGTCTGCATCACCACATTCTAGCCTCATCTCTTCACCACCACCTGCATAGTAATGAAAAGTACCTGCACCCATTAGGGATTGAACACAAGACCTCCAGGATCCCAATGAGGATCCTTTACCACTTGGACACCGGCTGATTGGAAAATAATTGTTTATTATTATTAAATTTAAATTATATTTAGGTTATAAAAACAATTATTTACAAATTATGATTAAAAAATATTTTTACAAACATGAAAATAATTTTATTATTATTAATAATCACAAATATGATCATTTATATAAATATTATTTTAGGAAAACATTGAATAATATATGCATAGGGGGAAATGTCAAAGATCCATGTAAATCGTTTTAAACACTTCAAGACACACAAACACTTGGTTTGAAAATCATTTGGTGCAAAGAGCACCTTTAAAAACCTCAACCGTATGCTCTCCACTACTCTCATAACCAAATACACCCATTATTAGACTTTATGGAATTTTTACAAACATCTTACTTGAATGTAAATTGATAAGAAATGTTATATTTGAAATTTAAGGAGAAATCAGAAGATAGATTAAAAAACAAACATACTTTTCTGAAAACCACCTAGAAATTATAAAAATCACATGTTATAGAATAAAATTTCATGAAAATTGTTAAAAGCAATTAAAAAACTATTTTATGATCAGGGATGGTCATATAAGAATAAATTTAATAAGGAAACTCTTTGAAAATAACTAGAATTCAAAGGCTAGTAATATAATTTGACAAGACAAGAAAAAAATCCTCAGTTCAATAGAAAAATATCATTAGTTTAATGAAATAATATATCGAAAATTCCACTGAGTTCATTTTCTACAACATAAAATTCTCAAAAAATCCAAGAGTGAAGGCATCGGGTTTGAGTAAGTAGTGGAAGTTGGGTTTTTTCAATGGGGTTGGACAATAGAGGTTCAATAGATTGTTTTTTAAGTGACATGATATGGTGGGATGTGAATTAGATGAGGTGCATATTTTGGATGTCATGTTAGGAGGAGAAGAAATAATAACATATGATAGTTTTTTATAGGATCAATTCGTCAACAATATTGATGAAGAGAAATAGTAGGAATCTAGTTTCATGAAAGCATGAATGGAATGAGTGAGTAGGACTCTTTTAGAGTTCTATTTAATATATAGGGTAAGGATTTTATCCTTACATTCAAATAATAATAGATCAATTTTAGTTTTATAAGTGATAAAATAGTATGTTCTATTAAAATGGATCATTGTCACTACATTTTTATCACTGATAAAGATACATCTTTTTCACAATTAATAACATTCAGAAAAAAATTAATCATTATCAACAAAAAAATGATCTGATAAATACCTAATATTTATAATATAATTAATATAAATAAAAAATTAATTTATATAATTATAATTAATTAATTAATTATTTAAAAATATGTATTTAAAATATGTATGTATTTATTTATAATTTTAATTAGAAAAAACTATATTTAAAAATATTTTAGTATAATTATAAATATGCCATAATAGTGTGAACCATGGGAAAAAACCCATGGTCCTAAAGAATTTTTTAATAACAAGAAATTAGAGGAACGTTGTAAAGATAATGAAAATTGAACAATAATTGTGGAAGTGCCATCAAAGAAAAATGATCATTTATTAACCTCAATTTTTGTTTACCTCCCCTTAATTTGGATCACCCCCTTCCTCTCGGGTTTGTTCCTCCCTTCCATTTATTAGGAGACTACATGGCGCAATCATGCTCATCCACACCTAGTGAATCATCATCCTGAATAGGAGGCTCAATATCTTATCCTATAGTGAATTCATTTTTTAATATAAATCTATAGTCATCCAAAGGGTTACCTTCATCAATAACTATACCAAATTCATCACAAAAGATATCCATACTCATGGACTCACTTAAAACATCATGAAGAGAAAAATTATACAGATCAGGGTTTTAAGGGATAGTGGAAACCTCCTTTGCTTATTCCTTCTCTCCTAGTGTAGCACCATACTCAAGGTTACCCACTACATCATTAGATCCATCATATTTATCCTTGTCAATATTGTCATCAAATTATGGTCACAACATAGCTTTCCTTTAAGTAACAAGCTGATATCCCTCTTCTTCCACCAAAACAATTTTCCTTTATTCATAGCTCACTCATTTTATTTATCAACTGCATCCTACATAGATACATTTTTTGAATGATGAATGTCTATGGGTCTTGTAACGTCACAATCATTTATTTGTTCCTTCCTCATATTATTATATTTAATATATTCTTGATAAATTTCCACACCCTAGGAGTTAATAGAAATAATGTATGAAGATGTAGGGAAGCCGAAGGTTGTGTCTCCACCATTATTTTAGCATCCAAGGATTCCAGGAAGAGGTCTACATCACTACTGCCCCTACCATCAACATCCAGAAGACCACCAAGGCTTTCACCTTTGGAGACCACATTAAGAGTCCCATCAATATCCTTTTTGACACCAGAGACAACATCCTAAATGGAAGCTACAAGTCAAGGGGTTCTAGTTGAAGTATCATGCCCCCTTACATTCAGAGGTCATTAAATCCAAGCTAGTAGAAAATAATAATTCTTAATCCATCCTTTCTAACAATACCAACCTTGTGTTTGGGTGCATAATGAATAGGTATTTTATGCCATCAATTTTCATCCCTCTGACCATAATTTTCACTGTTAGTAAATGTCAACCATCAATTAATGGTTTCATTAATATCCCCAATACAGAAGCAATTAGCACAAAACATAATTATGTTCACATATTCAATTTCAAGCACAAAATAAAAGTCCCTAGTGACAAAAAGCACAAAATAAAAGTCCCCAGTGACAAAAAGCACAAACTTCTTATGTTATCTAATCTTTCTGGTCCCAATCTTCATGTAGAAACCAATAAAATAAGAATTATGGGGATTATATGATGAATTTAGAAGTATTAGGTTTGTATTCTTGTGAGTTATGGTGAAAAATATCCCCTTGTTCTAGGGATGTGGTTCTGAATTGAGTGATTAAAAAATTTAATATTATGCATCTTACTATGAATTTGGATTCTATTATGGAAATATTCAAGATATTTTGGTATATGGTAATCATGAGGTTAGTTCTCCAATTTTAAGGTAAGTTCTGGAATACCTAGGAAATAGTTAATCAATTGTTGGATTCTTAGGGTTTTAGTGACATCAAATGTTTTCCTATATGGAATTAATAGTTTATAATACTATTTCATTTCAATGAGGTTAGTAAAAATTTAATGGGACTTGGATCTACTACTTCAAATATAAGAATGTTTCTTTGCCAATGTGGGATAAGAGATTCAGTTCTTTTTATTGAAGAACATGTGGGATTAGGTTTGGTTTAAAATCATCGGTCTTAGTTGGATTTTACGAAGTGAAAATAATTTCTATGAAATTTCTACACCCCATGTTTTTCCTATTAAAATAGACCATGAAATAAAGGAATAAATTTTTGGCTTCTATACTCATTTCTTGGTTAGAGTGGACTAATACTCCCCTCTCATTATGAAGGTAACTATCACTATGCCAGATGATGATTTCTATTATATAATTGAATATGATAAGTCCCATAATTTTTTATTCATTCAGTCCATTGAGAATGTTTAGGATCAATGTCACAAGGATTTTTCATGCTCTTTACATCTAATAAAGGTCCTAGTTTGTAGTACTCTTTCATGAAGAATAAAATCACAATGACATAGTATACTACTAATTGAAATCATAGAATTTATACAAGTTTTGAGTTAAGGTAATATGGTAAATCATATAAGGACTCTCGAGAATTACCATGTTAGGGGTAGGATATTTCCTTGATGGGTGAACCTTATAAAAAAATGGAACATCAATATGAAACTACACATGATGATCTGGATGCTAATGGGCAATTGGAAACTCTACCATATAAAGATGTGCATGTTGGAAGTGAGAAATATGGGTTTTGAAACCAGTGTTAATTGGATGATGTGGTCCCAAATGCATAGGTAAAGGACCAACAATCATGGTCTATGGTTATGAAGGAGTCTTATGGTGGTGTATTGAGTCTCTATAAAAATATTGTTGAGGGTGAAATTGATGCACAAGAATCTTTGTATTTTCAATTGATGAAGGAGAAATTAATTCCTCCAAGTCATAAATGTAAGAAAAAGATTGACGATGAAGACATATTGAGAGGTAAAACTACGAAGTAGTCTGATCCCGAAAGTAATGCCAATAATATAGATGGATTAGGCTCTACTACACATGATGTAGAAGCTGGTGATTATAATTGAAATTCTGTCATAGAGGGTCTTTCTCCATTAGATGATAATAATAATCATTTTCTTCTGCATGATATTTTACAGTGATCTAACAATAAGGAGGGTTTTAGTGATTTATTTGGATATGTTTAAATGGATATTCGTGTTGAAATACTTTCTTATCTACTTGAGGATTCTTCCCCACTATATAGTAATAATAAAGTGGAAGATGAGGCATGGAAACAATTAATAACATTGAGGAGGGGCCATCATTCAAGATTCTGTGGAGGTGGAAGACCCCAAAGATAAATTTTCTTCTTGTTTTTAATTTAGTTTTCAATTTCTTAAATCTCTATCACTATTTTTTCTCCTTGGTACTTTTAATCTTAATAAATTTAGGAATCATGGGATATATCCCACGCTTCTCACATTCTTGAATTATATATTTATTAATATATAGATATATATCTATTAGTTTTATAAAATGAGTATATTTTTTTGTAATTATTCAATATATATTTATAATTATAATTATAAATATATTTAAATATTTTTATATATCTATTGGAATGATTTGAACAGAGGATTCAGGTGCCCAAATCCAGGGTCCTAAAAATTTTATTAAAATTTAAAACACAGATACCAGAAGAAGGATGTTTAAAAAGAGAAACATCTCAACACCACCAAAAATGAAAACAAGAAAATTTTAAAAAAGAACACCAATCCTTTTACAAAAATGTTTCCTAAATACCCACTCATCATTACCAGTACAACCTAAAAATTTTTTAGGCTTGGGAGCACATAAACTAAAGGCCGAAATGCTTAGAAACCGCCCACACTAGTTGATGTGTCCATGATGAAATCTGATAGATTCTAACCCCAAATACCATTAGCACTCATTCACAATAATGAGGCTGAAGAAAAAAACACCACTTGAAGTCATCACCTTGATCGAATCGTCGATAGTTGAAGACTATCATCAAAATTTTTTCCTAAGGATTTCATAATTCCCTTCAGTGTCAACACACATATGAACTAGGTTTTCCCTGATGAACATATTTAGAGTTTCTTTTCATTGATTCATCAGTGGGATATTCCCACTGTTGGACTCCCACATCACTGACAACATGTGATACTCAAGACCATCACCCCTCAGAATCTGATACCATCACCAGTCATCTTGCATCCACCAATTTCACCGCCGTTTTAGACGATTAAACCATTTTTCTAAGAGCGATCAGCAGAAATTACCATATGATAAATATTATCCATGTAAGGACTACAAAACCATGAAGAAATTATATCGATTGAGCCAACTTGTTTCCAACCTTTGTCCAGCGAATGTCTGGAGGTTGTCTTTCATCTACTCCCAAGATAATCCAGCCAAAATCTTGATTTCCTGATGGTTTCCACTAATGGAATCCATTTCATGACCTCCAAAATACACACACCAGTTGGGGATTCCCATAATTCTACCATTCCCCATCACAAATCTTATAAAGTGTACCCCTACCTGCCAATCAAGTCCATCAATAATTTTAGTGCTATTGTTGTCCAGTAATACAAAGCTGGTGTTGAATAATTATATCCATACAAGTTGAACCACCCAAATTATCAGGGGATATATGATGGTGCGGCTATGTTTTAAACCCCTACAGTCCTCTATGATTTTCCAATCCGAGTACCACTTGGTTGTATCATTGAACAAAAAAGTATATTAGGTAATGTGGTTATATTGGGCACCACACCCTGAATTTCTAATCCCCAACCAAAAACTATGCACCATCATTAGAGAATTAAATTTGACTATGGAAGGACTCAAACTTGATCCAGTCCCATTTTTATTGGTGGAAACTATACACATTACCACTTGAGGGACCCCCTATCAAAAAATAATTATAACATAAAATAGCAGGACCATTTTTTTTCCCATGATACTAAAAATTTATTTCAAATTAATTAATTAAAAGGAAGAAGTGGAGATGGTGTATGGAGAATATTAATGAACAACTACCAAAAAAGTATATCATATAATGAAGAAAAAAATAGAGTTCATATTTTGGAATAAAATCGTAAACCAGTCCGGCCTCTTAGATGAGGGAATATTTTCTAGGTTTTGGGATCCTTCAAAATTGTTTCATCATAATAAGGGTCAAAATGTTCATCTATTACATTGATAGTATTATTGATTGTGAACTGTACTTTGAATATGGTCATTCCTTGAGCATTTTAAAATTCCCCATGGAACACCTCCTTGCTCTAGGACCTGAAAAAAATGTCATACAAGTTATTTGAGTGACCCCACACCTAAGATCCATTATGTGATTCATCTATTCTTCCACTTTATTCCTTAATTATTCATTCTTAAAATGAAAACAGTGGTATAGATGAGTTTTTTTGAATCTCTTGTGCCAGTGGTGCAAAAATTTGAGATGTTAAAATAGCCACACCTGATAAGCTTTCACCTCAAGAATTAGGACCTGTCTGTACCACACCATCTTCCAAAATAACTTAATCATCATCCTTATTTGCATGATCAATCTGATTTTCAGGAATTAACTTCATAACATTATTCATTTGTGTTTCAACAATAGTTGTCTATTTTCCATTTCTAGCCTATGAAGCATTAAATTTCTCTTACCAAAATTTTTATTCAGCAAGCTCCTAACGAGATACCTAATTAATAAAATGATCATCATTTGTGTCTTTAAGAGGACCACCCTCCATCACAGGGAAATCATCCATGGTCCTATTGTTTAATAGAGAACATCTAAAAGATATTACATCTTTCACTATCATATCCACAACACCACATTATGCCACACCCAGATACCAATTCTCTATTATCGTAGAGCTAGGTCCATGGTTCCCTTCTTTCACAATTGAAGAACCAACTACAGTTATCATTTGGGTGGTATCTCTAGAGGGGTGTTAAGGCTGGTAATCTATGACCATCCCTGTCAAGAGTCCCTTCTTACCAGGTCCTTATTATAATCCTTCCTCTTCTTTTTATTGAAATTAGCCGAATCATTTCCATTTTTAAGCATAAGGCACATACAATATTCATAAAGAAATATTTCTTGGAGACCCCTATAATTTTTCACTCATGTAAAAATGCTATAATATTTTCATAAATAATTTACAGACTCAATTCTTTAGAATTAGATGAAAAACAACTTTAGGAGTTAAAAACATACCCAAATCCACCTCTTTAAGAACACATGAAAAATAACCATATAGATATTTTTTCACTCTCTTTATCCATTTTAATAGGAAAACCTATTGAGGATGCAATACCAAACAATATATGAAGGTGCCCAAATATCTAGTTAATTCCATAAATCATTTCCTAAATATCTACAAAAGAATTTATGACTTCAAATACATATAAAATAAAATTCTATTCATAAATTAATAAAAAACTAGGATTGATTTAAACTATTCTGATTCCCCACAATCGTCACATCAATTATTAATTCAGATAATAATATAATACTAACCCCTACCTATCAGGATACACATAAAATCAAGAAAACCCTATATTGATGAATGTTTTTGCACAAAATATGACAATTTCAAGACATGAACCTCCTTGGAAAATATTATTATCATGATGATGGAGTGATTATAAGACTCTAGATGAATTGAAATGTCTAATTTTCATGAAAAGAAAAAATAAACACTTCCCATTTTTACCCAGATTCTAGTTTTGGAACACTGAAGAGAAGAGAAAATGCCTATGATTTATGGTTTTACCTTCATTCAGAATATGATAATGATTTCTTATTTCCTATTCCTCACCTTGTATAACCATTCCAATGAACCCACAACATTCAAAATGAAGCTTCTATTTTTCAACTGGATCATCCTTTGGAAATGTCAAGGTCGAGATCTGAGCACCCCAGTCACCGTCAGATCACCTGCAAGGAGCCCTCCAGAGCGTAGATGTAATCTTGAGTATTTAATTATATACACAAACACATTTAATAATATATATATATATATAATTATAAATATAACAAATATATTTATTATTTAAATATATTTATTATAATTTTAAAATTATTTAAATATATATAAATGTATTTATGATTATAAATATAAATAATATATTTATAAAGTATTCATATATAATTATAAATATATTAATATAAATTTAAATATATATATTATATATATTTATTAATATATACGTATATATAATTATATATATAACAAAAATATATTATTGAAAGTGATTTTCAAAATTAAAAATTCATTTTGAATTTTCCCTGAAAATTTATTTTAGTCTATAATTAAGAAATATTGTTCTTTTATTTTTGGTTAGTGGGTTGTTTTGTATGAGCCTCTGTGTGGGATTGGTGACTAGGTCTTTGTGTTGGTTTGTAATCAAGGCTTCTGGATGTGGGCTTGGAATTCTAACATGATCCCACCTCCTTCTAGTGTGCACTACTTACCATCAATTTATAATGATCATGCAGATCTAGATCCTTGGGTTTGTGTTTTTTTATATTCCAATTATCCATGTCTCTACCTTACATCCTTTCTATATATTCTGTATGTTTGGTGCCTTCCACATTCAATTTCAGCACCCTGATCATCATGATCCTTCTATTTATCCACATCAGTCCACACATCCTTCTTAGCTACCACACCTAACACACTCATCACTTCACCCATCGCTCAATGAATTCCTGTTAATTCACCTTTTCGCTTCATTTTTATTCATATTTTTTTAATACCATCATACCATCTATTCCATTGAGCCCCTCTAATGAAGATCATAGTACTCACGAGCTCTATGTGGACGACATTAACTTTAAGGTTCTATAAGTGTGGATGTTATGAATCAGATTCAATTGTTCCATGATCTATAATTATGAGTTTTATTCTTTTATATTTCATATTTATGTTTAATTTACATATTTATTTCTTTTTCATTATGGGTGTCGGGGTTGCATGTGGGAGTCTTTCCTTCTTTGTGATGTATGCTACCATCTTCAGCTAAGGTTCACTGTGAGTCTTTGAGTGGCAAGGACCACATGTGTAGATTGATGATTTGGCGCACATTTATTGTTTTAGACTTTTATCTTCTCTATTATATGTTCTATTTTTTTATAATAACAATTTTTTGGTGGTATTATTTTTATAAATTAGGACCAAACCAGTCCGAACCATTTAAATACTTGTGTTATTCATTACTTTTTTTTCATTTTCGTTATTGTTATTTCGGTAACTAACTTATATTTTTTTGTTTCTTAGAACCTCTCTATTTTGATCATTAAAATTATATCCTTCTTGAACATTGTGAGAGTCAGATTTCATATGATTAGATCTGTTCTGACATTCACAATTGGTGGTGTAGCCTAAAATAGATTAAGTGACATCTGCTACATTTTGATGTCTGTATTTTTAATGGGGAGAATGATTTCAGTATATGAAGAGTTGAAATGTATCCACTCTTAGTTCAACATAGTGCCTCATATGTTTTGTCAATACATCTATGTATTTGAGTCATGATATGTAATAATAATAATAATAATAATAATAATAATAAATTCAATTAAATATTACATACAATTTTAGATATGAATTATAATGAAAGACAGTCATGGGGATACTTATTTGCAGGTATGTCCTTATAATTTCTTATATCAATGAGTACTAGGCATAAAATTCATGAGATGAATCCCCTTACTATTATGAGATCTAAAATGTGATAGCCAAAAATATATGTACCCTGTATAAATTCAACATCATGATAGTAGGAAAATAATATTTTTGAGACATCGCTATAGAACCTCAAGGTTCTCATCATAACATGGGATTACTATACACTTTTTATGTGAAAACTACATTAAGAAATTATCATCTTAAATTCATGCATAATAATGATAAATATATTATAAGATATATTTATTATTAACTTATTTATTTATAAATGGTAATCTAAAGTACAAACTGTTTAGTTATAAAAATTTAACTCGGACAAACAGCTACATAACCCAAAGCCATATACTAATTATTCTTATTCTGCTAGGTCTCACATGAAGATTAGGTTTCTGTGAATATAAGATTTTTTATGGTAACCACCATGTTTTATTCCATTGAAATTATTCTCACTTTAACTTCACAAATTTTTGAAAAATAACTCAAGATATGATACTTTTTGAGTACGTTCTTCATTCTCTAGGGTGACCATAGTTCTTTCGAGAGAGTCATTACTGATGCATTATCATAGTAAATTATAATTTGGTGTTTATTGATTAGTAGCACATATAGATATTGGATATAATTGTGTAACTAAAATACTTCATTAACTATACTAGAAGTCACAATATACTCCAACTTAATCATTGAATTGGAAACCATCATTTTCTTTGAGCCTTTCCAGCTCATGAATCCCCCTTTGTTGGTGAAGATTTTTCCCAAATATGACTTCATATCACAATGATCTATTAGGAAAGTGTCATCTAAATATCCCCTGGTGACTAGATAATCATATCCTCTATAAACTAGAAATATATCTTTTATTATCAATAGAAACTCAATGATATTGTTGGAAACCATCTAATGGTTGTCTCAAGGACATTCCTGATAACTTCCCACTTCGCATAAGGTGTAAGAGACATCTAGTCTCATACACAACATAAAATATATGTGTTACCTAGTTTATGATTTTATGGAATCTGTTCCATTATATTTATTTCCGTATGTGTATAATAACACATTTTCAAAGAAAAATGAATACCATGTGTCATAGGTAATAATCCCCTCATGGATTTTACTATACAAAACCACATTAGTATCTTGTTAATATATGTACCCTGAATTCTACCGATTAGACTCTTGGATCTATTATGATGGATATTAATCCCCATAACATATGCATATTGGCCTAATAATTTCATAGACCACTTGTATTTAACCACATCTTGATGTTTTATAAGACTTGCATCTCATTTTCTGTAAATAAAATATTATCAACATATACTATTCTGAAATTGAGCACACACCCACTAAACCATTTATTAAAACAAATCCCACATTTGTTTCTTATGAAACCAAATTTTGTTATAGTTTCATTAAAATTAAGGTTCCCTGATGTGGATTCTCATTTTTAATCCATAAATGGATCCCTACAACTTGCATATATTATTTTCAATAACTGGAGTCACAAATCATTCTAGATGTGTCATATAGACATCTTTCGAAAGGTACCTATTAAAGAAGGTTTTTTTGATAACTATATTCCATATCTCATAGTCATGGTATGTTTCCACAATAAGAATAATTTTCAGGAATTTAATCATTAAGATGGTGAAAAATATTTTTAATAGTTAATTATTTGGTGTTGTTTGTACCATTTCTTAACGATTGGTGCTTTACAGATATTGAATTGGCCATACCTGTACAGTTTCTCCATGAATAATGATTTAGAACTAACGGTTTTTACATCAACTAGATGATCCGCCAAAATCTAGAATTGGTCTTGGTACATGGAATCTATATTAAAATAAATTTCTTATTTCCTTTCATCAACATCAATGTCCATTAATGCTTCATGATAGGTTAAAGGATCATTATTTTATACTAATAATGAGTCACCATCCTCGGTGAATAGAAAACCATATATTTCGAGATGTCTATTGTAATCATATATAGTACTTATGTATCTAGATTAGTTTCTTCCATGGGCATTTTTGGAACTTGTTCTTGTACTAACTAATGTATATCTAGAGCTTGGAATTCATAAATGTATAACTTTCACCCACTAACTCTTTTAAAAATGTTCTCCCTCTCAATTAACATGAAATGTATTTATACTATTTCTATTTTATCTGTGGGTTCATATAAGTAATATATCCATGATTACATGGGGTATCATATAAAGAAACATATTGTACCTTTGGGTGTAAGTATGTTTCCTGAAGAGGATTTGATAATTTCATTACATCCCTATACATATAATTTTGACAATAAAAATTTCCTTCCACTATTTAATTGTTATGGAATACCATCATCTAGTTTATTTGGTACTTGGTTATGTTTTTATACCACTATCTATAATATATATCCCCAAAATTATATTTGAATGTTTTCATGACTCATCCTTGAACTCACCTTTATGGTCGATTCCTCCTTTCACATACACCATTCCAGTAGAGTGTATATGTAGGAGGGCGTTTGAATAAGAAACCATACTCCCATAAGTGGCCAATGATTTCCTTATTAATATATTCTCTACTACAGTCTAATAAGAGTTTCTTAAGCTTCTTTCAAAACTTGTACTCAACCTCATTATTTAATTCTTGGAATTTCTCAAAGGATTCAAAATTATACTTCATTAAGTAGGTATAAATATACTTACTAAAATCATGATAAAAATTTAAATAGTATGTGACCCCACCAATTTCTTCAAATATGATTTGTATGCACATATAGTATGCTTACAATATCAATCATAAAAACTCAAATATCCAAATTTATGTATATGGGATGCATGCATTTTTTTCAAATCAAATACACATGTACCAATATAGTATATTGCATTTATTATGCAATTTCATACTCCCATGCCTCTTCCAGATTCAAATTGTGTACAATTATAATATTCATAAATTTTATTTTGTATATGTAATGGTGTATGTATATACGTACAATATTCATAATTTTTTTAGTTACATACACTTGCGTGCATATGGTATGCCTGCATTGCTTGAATATACGTACATATTTTCTAAAATAATAAACTGTATGCACTATTTAATTACATACTCCCTTGCCTTAAATGCCTCACATTCCTCTAATTCCACATCCAAAATCACATTGAGTAGCTGAATATCTTGTCTGATCAAATAATTAGAAATATATGTGAAAAATAATTATTCATCACATGGGTTTCATGCTGCAGATAAGGAGGTATGTTTTTACTATCCATCAAATTTTGAGGGTTGTTTTGATTAGTTTTTTCACATGCCAATAAATTAATGTATTAGGTTAGTAATGAAGATAGATCATCTCTCATATATGGACCAACTCTAATTAATTGAAAACAACAAATTTTCATTGTTGTTTTTAAAATAGCCGTATTTTCACAACTTTTTTTAAAACTTATAAAAGTGAAATTTATCAATACTTTTTAAGGATGATAAGGGATCATTTTATTAGAACTCAACAATAACTAATAAAATAACCCATTTATCATTGTTTTTTTCACTCATGAAGATCACATATGGCAATGTTTTTTAGTGTTAATAAAGGGTGACCACTATAAATGAAAATTTAGCACTCATAAAAGTATTAATCATAAAAATAATTTATATATAAATAACAATTACCTATTAATATATAAATATAATATTTTTCATCAAATATGACTTATAATAGAATGAAAATTAATTTAAACATCATATATAATATATTTAGTGAAATATTCCCTCTAAAATAAATAAAAAATAACATCAAAAAATAATTTACTAATTATTATTGAGTAATAGCCATTTAAAAACAACTAAATCAAGTAAAATCCAAATAAATTAATTAATTATCAATGGTAAGTTTAAAGCCTAATTGGAACATCAAAAAACCATAACTTTTAATTTGGGAGTCCATTTGGACTCTTTCACAAATAAAATCAATGTCCTTGAAGTTATCTACACAATTTTTATTAGTGATGCCCAAATGACTATTTTCTTATGGTCAAAAGTCATAAAGATCCTCCAAAAACATTATTTTTTTAAGATTCCCTAATTTTTTAATATTTTATGGGATTTTATAATTGTTTAAGAGTGTTGTATTATCTTTTTTCAGTGGAGATTTAGTTTATTACCAAGGTGTACATTCATATAGATTTTATGGTTTTCAAATTTTTTCATTTTTCATATTGTAGTTTTATTAATAATAAATTATATACATATTCTCTTGTATTTTCATATAATAAATTAATTTTAAAAATAATATTTTAAGAATATTTAAATAAAAATTTATTTTTAAATATATAAACCATATGGGAAAAAATATTTATCATTCATTTTATTTCAAATATAAGATCATCCATTTTATTTAAATTATAAAAATTCATTAATATATATAAAAATATACAAGTAATGATTATATATAAATATGTGTGTCATAATATAAACATAAGTATTCATGTGTATATTTTAATATATTTAAGAAAATACATCTATGATAATATTTGTTAATGAATGTGCGAAATATAAATATGTACATGTGTGTAAATATCTATATTTGTGTGTGTTCCAATATTATGTAAATACATCATATATAAATGTATTTTTATAAATATAAAATTATTGTTTAATATATTATATAAAAATGATTACTGTAAATTTATTAAAAAATATTATAAAGATGATAAATAAAAATAAAAAATTATATGTAAATATGTAGAAATATATATTTAAATAAAGAGACAGATAAATATATATATATATAATTTATAAAATTTATATCTAAATATACCCTACATAAAAATATTTTATATATTTACTTAAAAAATAATTATATAAATCATATAGAAATAGTTATTATCTATTTTATTTAAAACATATAAATATATAAGTAATTTAATTGTCATTTATCAATAATTGGATGAAGTAAAAAATAAAATAAATTAATGAATGACGTAAGATAAGTTGAAAGCATGAATTGAACTTCTAGAAATGATAAATTTTGGTTGAGGTGATTCTTTGGATTTTACCACATATAAAATAAAGGTCTGTGAAGATGTAAATGACATTTTTATTAGGTAATCCCAAATCTCTATAGTCTCGAGGTCAAAAAAGGTCTATAAAGCAACCAAAACAATGTTTTATTTATAGATACCCAAATATTTTAATTTTTGAAGGGATTTAAGCTTCATTTAAGAGACCCTTATTGTTGTTTAAGTAAAGATTTAATTAATTCAAAGGATTACATTCATATAGATTTTATGGAATGGAAATTTTATCAATTTCATATTTTAGTTTTATTTATAATTAAATAAGTACATATTTTCTTTTATTTAAATTTAATAAATCTAATTAATGAATTAATATTTAAATATATATACATAAAAATGTATTTTTAAATATATAAAACATATGGAAATAAAAATTTATCATTCAATTTTCTAAAAATAATAAAATTTTCATATTATTTACTTTATAAATATGTATTAAAATATATATATATATACCTCCAAATGTAATTTTTATATATAAATATGAGTGTGCTAATAAAAATTATTTATTTATGTACATATTCTAATATATATAGGATAATAAATCTATGTAAATATTTTTGCTTACAGGTGGTAAATAAAAATTTGTACGTTTGGGTAAATATGAATATTTTTGTGTGTGTCAAAATTTTGTTAAAACCTCATATATTAATGTGGTATTGAAAACTTGAGAAGATCTCTTCAATGCCCATGAGTGTTTATGCTGTCCTAGATCATATGTGAAGAGTGAATCTCTACTATAATATTTTGAATAACTCTATTTTTTGACAAAGATCATATATTTTTAAGAAGTCCAATGAAATTAAAAAGGATTTTATGAATCTCTTCTCAGATTTATCTTGTTTCTTAGTAGGATCCATCATCATTCCTACAGATCGGGTTGTGAAATAAATCATAAGGAAAGGTGTTTTTACTCATGTATCGATCTCAGATTGTAACAAATTTGAATGAAATTGTAGAGACCCAAAGCATGACGTACATGGACATTACATTACATTTGCAGAATACTTAATACATAACGAAAACAGACACACAAGGACTATAATAGTTTATTGTCTTTGGAAACACCGAAAATAGTCTTCTAATCGTGGTGAAATATCTTCAACATCTCCCATTAAGATATTCCCCTTTTTTTCTTACCTAAAACCTTGATTTATATCCTGGGGAAAAGAAAACATATAAACGGTGAGCTCAAATGCCCAGTAAGGTTAAGAATATAGAACATAAAACAATCCATAAACATTTGAATGCAAAAACTTGAACATAAAATCTAAACATCAAAATCTTGAGCAAAGACATAATTCTTGGAAGTACATAAGGGATATATCATAAAAGAACATCAATCATGATAAAATAGCATGGGAATAAAACATTTAATTGTGGAAAACCTTTAAGTACATGATATTATTTCCATAGTAGCCAAGGCATTGCTTCCAAGACCATAATAGTGGACAAAGTCCCTCTCTGAATTGAGTTCACTCCTCGTTTCAGTCATGTAACACTGAACCAGATTAACTTACCATTCCATCCATGTCTATATCATGAGATATAAATATTTACCCAATTCATTGGAGGGAGATATAGGCCCCAACTATCTCATAATGAAATCATTCTTACTTGTTCCACAAAATATACATAAATCATTCTTTATAACCCAAAGAATAAAATCGGTTTCATAAACATCATTCCATCATCACATAATCCATTTAAAACAAATGGATATCATTTCATCATAAGAAAAGTAAAACCATCTAAATCGTATAGACATTATACTTGATACACATACATATGAAATAATGTCATCTTAGATGGAAATTGGTTTTGATAAAACACTTGAAATGAATTCTTGAGGAAACTATCCATTCTTTTCAAAATCATTTTCTTTTCACAAAATTACACGTAATTTTAAAAGAAAAGGATTTTTTTTGAAAATAATCATGCAATATTGTAAAGTAATCTTTATTAAAATTAGGCGTTATGAAACCATAAAAATCAGTTCGTGCCGTATAAGTTAAAAAACATTCTTCTCATACTTTTGTCGGAAAAGTCAAAAAGTACCTCATATAGTAATCAAAAGAATGATTCCTTACATACCATGTAGTAAAAGTAAAAAATGGGTAAAAAAGACTTTAAACATACATGAAACCATTTTTAGAAAATAGGGACATGGATGATAAATATAACCCTAGTAAATACTTACGAATAAACAATCTCGGATTAAAACAAGATTGGAAAAGTTATCCCATACCTTATGTATGATATGCTTCGTATGTATCCGAACATCCAGTATAATTATTTAAATAATGTCATTGACTTATTACATAATCATATTCAATATTATTATATAATATATGGTTCACTTAGGTATTTATATTACCCGTTCATTTGTCACTTACATGTTAAAGTAGCGTTTTGGGTCAAATTGTTTCATTTATCGTACGTGTTTGGACTCGTTGTTCTTGATATTATTACTAATTATATCATGATTTACTTACTTAAAAAATTTATAACATGATTTATATATCATATATATTCAGTATACATATATATATAATAGATAGATAAATGAAATGAAACACACCGGTCATGGAGATGGTAGGTCGTACGTACGCATGAACGTTGTTTTACTTTCTTTATTGAATTGAATGGAAGTAAGTAGATATCATATATATATATAAATAAATACAGTAGCTTAATTATGTCATATATTTCATTAGTATTCATTATATATTCTTTATAATCATTTTTGAATGGTTAACATGGAGAATGAATCTCATCGCGTCGTGGAGACGGTAGTCCGTACGTACGCACGAGCGATGATATCATTCCCATGATCGTGGAATTGTATTGAAGTGTATGTATAATATTTAAGAATAAATATCACTTTAAAATAATCATATATGGTTATTTATTTACACCATTATACCCATCTAAGTAAGGTGGTGGTTGAAAATAGATTACACCACGACGTGGAGACGATATTTCGTACGTACGCACGCGCGGTGATTTTGTTTTCTGTAGGATGGATAAAAGGTGAAATAGGTTTGTATCATATTTATAATAACATATCAGTATATAATTAATACATATGTTATTACTTTATAATTATACAACTAAAGAAGAAGAAGTAGAAGAAGAAAGAAACTTAAAAGAATTGGAAGAAGAGATTAAATCTTCTTTGAAGCACATCTTTTAAGATTCCTCTTAAGGAAGTAGAGTTGGTATTTTGAGAAGACCAGAACCTATGGAATGTTTCTAGAGAAGTGGATAAGAGAAATGGTCAGGGTTTGGAGGAGTTTCAAGGCTAAAAATGGTGTGAAGAGAAGAGGGAAGGGGTGCCCTTTTTATAAGGGATGAGGGGGGCACCTTTGAAAAAATATAAATTATTATTTTATAATAAATTAATATTCAGTTTATAATAGATCCAAATTTATTTAGAAGCTAAAGTGGGGGTGGGTCAAAACCCTCTCAACCAATAGATTTTAGACAAGTTTAGGTTACAATTTTAACCTTATCATTTATATTTAACTCTAAGTTAAATAATTTAACTTTTACCATGTCTCTTGTTTTCTTACACTATATGGTTAATAAACTTACTATAAAAATTCAAAACTAACCCCAAGTGGTTTTTTAATATATATATCCTTATCTAAGTCATTTGGCCGAAAAAATAGATTTTTAAGAATAAAATAACAATTAATAATAAAATATTTGTTTTAGAAACTATTTTATGTAAATTTTGACACTATTTGGTAATTGATTTTGGTGAAAATCATAAAAGAATGATTAGTTCCAAAAAAGTTCATTAAATCAATACTAACATGTCATATTAACCTATAAAATTTGAGGAATTCATAAAAAGTCTCAAATTACATTTATTTGGGTATTTATAATATCAATCATTTTAATATTTCATTATTTAGGTAATTAATGCATCACCATTGTGTCATAAATAACTTGAATTATTTAATGTCTAAAAATTATAAATAAAACCCCATTAGGTATGAAATATTTTTATCTTTATAATGAATATTTATAGTCTAATTTATCTAATGCATAACCCTATATTAAAAATGAATTATTTATTAAACATTAATTTTAACTATTTTAAACATTCTTTAAATAAATTAATAATAAATGTCCTAATCTAATCCAAGTGGACCTAGATGGTCATAGTTTATTCCTAAGGTTGTTTTTGGTCAAATTAAACTTATCCAATATAATTATGACATGTTTTAGGGTAATAATAATATCATTTTTACCCTTAATTATCCTATTTACTTTTAACTGTGGTAAATAAAATTAAAAAGTTACTATTCACCAAAAATTATTTTCATCTCATTGAACAACAATTTAGTCCTTGATATTAACTCTGTCTCTCGGATTTTTGAAATTCCACTCACAAAAGTGGTAAAATTAAGTTTTATGTGAATTTCCAAATTCTTCTAGTAGGTGGGTAAAAGACGGTGAAAAGTTCAATAAAATTTTTATATATCTAAAATTTTTATAAAATGACTCCAATTATTTACATTAAACTTATATAGATATTATGTATCAATTTTGACCTAAAATAAATTTAAATAAAATATATAATAATTTAAATAAAAATTCGGTTTTTAAATAGTAACCCGGTGTTTTCACCATTCATCTAAAATTGAAAGTTTTCAGAAAAATATCAAAAAGTGACCCTAGGCTAATTTCGATATTATGAATTCCAAAAATGAAGTCCATTTTGAAAGATAAAATTTATAAAATTTCCAAAATTTGGTATTACTATTCATAAGGGCTATTTTATATAATATTTTAATAACATATCGTTGTTTATTGAAACTCGATATTGCGTACAACGCACGCTATCGTTGAAGGCCGCGATTGCGTGTAAAGAAAGACAAGTCAGGGATGCATATAGCGCAAGCTTGTTTTGGTGTAGTATACAACACATGACATCAATGAAATTAAAAAAAATGTTTTTCATAAAATATCGGGGTGTTTCATTCTACCCCCCTTAAAATGAATTTCACCCTCAAAATTCATCACGGTTATAAATGGTTTACTATTCATAATTTTCATTAATAGAAACCCACATCATAAAAAGGAATACCAAAACTTATCTTTAAAAACTAATGTATGAAACGTAATGGTTACCCAAATTAATTAATCACTGGGTTTCCACATAGGATAACATAGGTGAAAATATGGATATGGAAGAGAAATATAACTGTCATGTTCTGGCGGAGAGTGGTAGAGAACGTGGCTATGAAAAAGCCAACAATCACAAAGCCATAAATTTGTGATGATCTAAAGTACCATCTCATTCATCAGATATAAGGGCACTAGGACAACATTTTTGGTTTTCAAGATAATTTCCCTAAAGTTGAAGAATTTGAATTTTATGAAATACTTACTTTATTTCGGTATAATATCATCGTTGTTCATGCGTTGAACAATTTCCACATCATCTCTTAAAGAAATGAAGTTGAATTTTTCATTCGTGAAGTGTTAGCATATCATGTGATAGAATGATGGGTTATTCCATATTTCTCAAACAAAAGGTTAGAAAATGTTAAATACATAAGTCCATATATGTTGAGATTAATCATATATGGTTCAAAAATGGACTTATAATTCATCTATCATCCAGCATAATAAAATAAAACAAGTTTCTACTAACCAAGGACTTCTTTTAGGCCAGTGGTAGGAAATAAAGGCCTGTCACACTTCCTTTGTGGGTTCGATTCCCACAACCTTGTCCGACGTGACGGGTTGTCGCTCGTCCTGCAGGTTGTCCTTTTTTCTAAAAACACATTATTATAACTTTCCATCAATAATATAAAAAACGTTATAGCCTTAAACAAATACTAACTTATGTCCAACATAATCAATTACAATCATTAGGCCTATCCAAAATACTACTGTCCAATCTCATATTATAGTTAAAACGATTACCAGAGAGTTCATATAACAAGCATGTTAATACCATCGTTGATCCCCATATATCATAAGATATGTCTTTTGGGTCACATTATAGACATTTGAAAGCCTTAATCATGTATTCTCTTGAAAAATGAATACCCATTGAACCTTACTGAAAACATGAGTGCTGTCAAAAGATAACTCTTTCCACTTACCAAAATCCCAAAATTCTGTATACTCAGACCATGATTTCACTTATTCCATATAACAATCATGATCACATGAATACTATCAAACATATTATTTACTCCTTATCCATTCATTATGTTCATATCCTCTCACTACTACAAAAAGGGAATTACCAATCGCCACTGGCGGTCACTAAAGGCCTATAGAGACCGCCTAGCGACCGCCAATGGCGGTCCCATCAGCCTATGAGAAGCATGTCCTAAAAAATCAAAAAATAGACCTCAATTAAACATAAAATCCAACAAAGGATATTAATATAAATAAAAATAATATGACTAAATCAATAAAAGTTTTTGATATAAATATCCCTTTTTTATGATGAAATATTTTAAAAGCCACACCATTATAAAAGAAAACATTTATTCTAAAAATAACCTTTTAAGCTTATAATGGAAGCTTCAAAATGTTAAGGTGGCATAATCAGGGAAAAATCAACTCTCATCATATAAGTTAAAAAACATCCTTTCTGTAATTTTTCAAAAAGGACACAACGTACCTTATTTGGAAAATAATAGAAATATTCCTTTAAAAACATTTTATAAAAAGTTAATAATGGGTATTAATGAAATTAAATTTTTTTATAGAATTATTGAAAATATTTTAAAATTTATTTTTATGAAACATGGACGTGGATGATAAATATTCTCTAATTCATACTTCGTAAAAATAATCTCGGATAAAAATGAGATTGTGAATCTAACCCTTACCTTGTATTTTCCTTTAGTGGATGGTGTGTTAACATCCTATATAATTTTTAATATATGTTATTAAATTATACCAAAACCAAATCCATATTTATGATATCATATATGATTCTCTTATATCATTTGTTTAATAAAATTTCTGTATTACCATTGTTTCAGGTGTTTACTTCTTCATTTTCCCATTCATATTTTCTAATGTAGGCCATTTTTCTTATGCACAATACACATTTTATTCATATCCATAATGATATTAAGTTCTTAAGTATTATATTTACTTATCTTATTACATTTATAATTATTTTTGAACAATTAATGTGGAGAATGAGTCTTTTCGCGTCGTGGAGACGATATGTCATACGTACGCATGAGCGACAATATCATTACCTTAATGGTTAAATGATATTAAATTGAATTGAAAATTAATTACACAGAATAATAATTATTACATATACATTATTTATCTCCATTATAATCATTATTATACACATCCAAATTAATTAGTGTTGAATAAAAAATTACACCATGACGTGGAGACTTGAAGCCATTCGTACACATGGTTATATTGTTATTTGTAGGATGGATAAAGTGAAGAATATGTTTTTCCCCATGATAATAATATCATATCAGTATATGGATGATAATGGATTTATTAATTTGGAATAGAAACAACATATAAATAGTAAGTATAAGAATAAAATGACTTTGAAATAGGTGATATGACAATTGCCTCTCTTTCAGGTGTCTCCTTTAGATTTTCATAAAAGGAATCCTCAGGATGAATTTTTTTTACAGTTTATAGACACTGTGATGTATTGAGGGATGTTGGGAGAGTAAATGGTCAGGGGTTTCTAAGCCAAATTCCTTTAGAGGATTGAATTAATGAGAAAGATAAGTTCCCTTTTATATGGGATGGGAGGGAACTTCTAGAACCAGCAAAGCTATTAAATTATTAAATATAATTTTAAAATCACAATGGAACCAAAGTGGATTATTTTAATGATAAGATATGTATGGGATGAAATTATCTAATCCAATAAAATTTAAACATATTTTTATTTTCTTTTAAATCATATCAATTTGATTTATCTTATTTAATGTATTTAATTTAAATTGTGGTAATAATATTCTAAATATTGAATGGTTTTAAATATTTACATATATGGGGTAAATTGACCACAAATAGACACATTAAGAAATATTCGACCTTATAATTTTTATATTGTGATTTTTAATGATTTTTTTTGATTTTTAAATATGTTAATAAAATTTTATTTTTATAAAATATCAATAGTATCAATTTTGACACTTTTCAAATCATTGAAAATAATTAAAATAAAAAACAGAATGAAAACACTGATCTGTACAATTTAATAAAATCTTAAAATGTAATAGTTATATAAAAAATTATTGGATCACCTCAATTATGTAAAATTAAATTTATTTTAATTATTTAAAAATCATTTATTTGATATTTATATTAATAAAATAATTACTTCTTCAATATTGTTTCATTAATTATGGTAATTATTTCTTCTATAAAAATAATAAATAAATAACTAAGATATATGAAATTATTTTAGATTTCCAGAAAATAATGTATATACATATAAATAAATATGTATGATAATATCCGGAATATTAATATGGATAAAGATTAATTATTTAATAATTCCAAGTATCCCATACCACTTTGAAAATTTAAATAAAAAGCCCAATATCATCAAATTAATCTTTAAATACCATGAAGATAAATGTAATCATGACATAAAAAATAACAGGGGAAGTACATACATAAAAAACAAATAGGTGTTGAACTTGACTTATATCTTACAAGATGTAAAATTGAGATCAAATTACCTTACCTTAGGTTGGATACACTCTATAGGTGTCTGTAAATCCTCTTCTTAGAGTATCACCTATTGATTTTCACAAAAAGGGCTAATCAGGTTAGATTTATGCCCATATCATGCCCTATGTAATGAATTCAGTGAATTTTGCAGTATAATTGGGTCTATTTTGGACTAAATAAAAGGCTTTAGTGGTGTGAAAAAAAGAGAAAGAGTGGTGCCATTTTATAAGAGATAGGAGGGGCACGTTAGGAAACTCCAAAACTATTAATTTACTATTAATTTATTTTCTTTTTCAAATAGTTAAAAGGTGTATTATTTAAAAGATAAGACAGATATGGGTTGAAATCCTCTTATCCAATTACTTTTTCCAAAGTATAGATAAAATAATTAGCCTTATCTTTTAGGTTTAACACTTATTTAAATAGTTTTTCTCTTACCGTGTCTACTTGTATTTTAATAATATATGGTTAATATAGTTACTATAAAATTTCAAAATAACCCAAATTCATTCATTTATGAAATATTTAAGATTATACCAGTTTTCCAATCCATGTATGTTTTATAATTTTATGTCATTTAATAAAATAGTATTTATTTTAAAGTATCATTTATGTCAATTTTGATAATATTCAATATTTTCATTTAAAAAAAATCAAACTGACAAGGTAAAATCAAACCAATGTTTCCAATATGTCACTAACAAATATAAGTTGTAGATAAAAATATTCTATGTAATTAATTTAGTCATATTATATTTATTTTAAAAAATTTAATAACATTTATTTTATATCTCAATTAATTAAACTATTACTGCATCATTATTATGGCACCATATTATTTAATTATTTATGTATAAAAATTATAAATAATAAAAAATTATATAGATAAAAATGTTATATTTATATATACAATTTATAGTTGACCATATCAATTAGATATCCTCATATTCAAAATGATATATTTATTGACATTTGAATATGACTTTTTAGCACTTCTTTAAATAAAATATAACAAATGTATAAATCTAACACATGTAGATTAAAAAGGATCATATTTTCGGCCTAAGGTTGATTTTGGTTGAAATATAATTATACAATGAGATAAGGATAAGTTTTAGGGTAATTTTATATTGTTATAATATTATTTTTAACTATAATTTCCCTGTTTAAATTTAACTGTGGTAAATAAAATTCAAATGTTACTACTAACCAAAAATATATTTTGATCATATTAGACCACATTTTCATAATTTTTTCAACAATATATCTCTATTTTTCAAAATAAAATTCCAATAAGTTGTAAAATTATATTTAATGCTAATCCATATATGTTGTAAGAAGGTGGGAAAAGTGACTTTCAAAAGATTAATTATTTATATCTAATTATATTATAAAATTGATTCCAATGACATTATTTCTATTAATATGTGTATTATTTATATATTGTGTCTTTAAAATAAATTTATGATCAAGTAATTATTTAAATTAAATAGTCAGGTTTTAAATAATAATGTAGTGTTGTTCACTATTCATCAAAAATGAAAAATTTATAGAAGATTTACAAAAATTCACCCAATGATAATTTTAAAATTATGAATTCTAAAATGATATCTATTTTAATAAATTCACCGTCTATTAGTGTCTGAAATTAATTTTATTATTGTTCACAAAAGGCTATAAAAAGTAGTTCCTCGAGGAAAATATTATTTCTATACATATATCAATTTTTCCAAAATATAAACATTTCATGATTAATATGTTTTATTAGTGTGAAAAAATAATAAATAACATTTAAAAACTATTTATTATAATTCATATTATTATATTTAATGGATATGTTATAAATATAACATTTTAATGATTATAATACTAAAAAAATCGCAGAAACTCAATCCTGCATGTGACGCAAGACAAGTCAGTATTGTGGGAAATAAAATCTAATGAATTTATTTAAAAAGATAGCATAATTTTAAATATTGGGGAGTTACATTCTTATATCCATCAATAAATTTACTCATCGCAATTTTACATTGGACTTTAAAAATAAAATTTTGATACTAGAAGTTTTGTTTATGGAAAACCCCCTATAGAAATAGGGTTAATGAAATGTCTAATTTAATGTAAAGAAATAGAAGTATAAATGTAACAATATATGAAAAATAAAATGGTTCCATGTAAAAAACATGGACATGAAAGAAAAATCTAATCATCATATTCTAATGGAGAGTGATACAGAACATGATTAGGAGAAAGTTAATAGTCACAAAGCTAGATGTGGGTGATGATCTAAGGGACCATTTGATTCCTTAGAAAAGTACTCGGATATAATTTTTTTTTTGATGATACTTTTCCTTTTAGTTGAATATTTAATTTACTACATTGAATAATAACACAAGGAATCAAAATTACATGAAAATTAGGGTTTCGTCTTTTAAATAATTACTTCTAAAAAGTCATCTTTCTCTCAAAATAAAAATATTAAAAAATATTCGATTTATATTAAACATATAGGTTTCTGAAAATGAATTTATAATTCATCTATAATAATTTTTAAATAATTAAATTTATGTAATACTAACCAAGACATCATGTATGACAGTGGTAGATAATGCACCATTGTCTCCCTTTGGTTGCGGGTTCATGTATCAAAGCCTTTCCAGACGAGACATGTTGTCCTTTTCTAAAAAGTATATTATTATACCATTCCAAAAAGAATATTATGAAATATATTAACCATTAAAAATATTATAAAATGTAAAACTTATTTCATTCCAACATTTTCAATTATCCAAAACACTTCTGTCAACCCTCATAGTCCAAAAATTTATAAGGAAGGTCACTAAATTTCTAAAATCCAAAAAAAACATAATGAAAATTATTTTTATCACATACCAAACATATGAATTCCTAAATCATTTATTATCTTAAAACATGTTAATACAATGAATTATAATAAACTTTATTGAATAAATTCATGTTTCTTTATTCCTTATATAAATCATATTAGATTGGATATACTCCTTAAATACCAAAATGTTGTAATCTCGAACAATGTAGGAATAAACAAACCATTAATCAATTACAATGTAGTAAATAATATCTAATATACTTTATCCAAATAAATCATCTCATTATTACAACATCAGTATCTCAGTATCAGAGCTATATTAAGGGTTCTCTTTCCCTCAAACATATATTTTCCAAAACATTTAACTTACAACTATGTCACTTTTCTTGGTACCATATAATCTAAAATACATAATGAAATAGTGTTTTAGTACAATCCTTATATACACCAAAATAATTAAAACTAGTACATTGATAATAAAATATTAAAATTAAATAATTATTTTATAGTCTTATTAATCATTTGTCTTCATTTGTAGAGTTATCATAACTTGATAATTATCCAATATTATCATCTGGGGCATATTCCTTTGATGAATTGACCTTGGTTCGCATTGTTCCCCATCTCCTTGAAGCTGAAGAATTATACGTTGGAAATATTTTTATTAAACTTGAAATCATGAAATTGGTGTCTTTTTTCTCCACACATATTACAATCTCTCATACCCTTTATGAATTTACTATGTTGATTCTTTCCATAGTTGACACATGTGTGAAAATCATTCTTTCTCTTCTTTTCTTGATCCATCTTTTTCTCTACCAAACTATTCTTCTCTTTCTTCCCTTCAAATCCATAGGACTCGTTGAATTCATTACATATCTTATTAATACATTATTCTATTTCCTCATATTATGAAAATACATGAGAGACAATTTCAATTTGAATTGTTGTCTTAATACCTTAAATGATATGATCCTTTTAACTCTTAGGATCAAGTGCATTGTTGGAGTTATCATTAATTCTTCTAGGTGCCATTTATATATGATGGAATATACTGTATTAGATTATAGTGTTTTGATCTTTTTATATCACTAAATATATTATGGAACATAACATAAATTTATGCATCATAAATCCTAAAATCATTGATATTGGTTACTCTGGGGGCATCATTGCTTCTAAATCCTTTATAATGGTAGGTAAATAAAATATTAAATATATTTAGTGTATCCCATGGTAGTGTCAAACCAAGTGCACAATAAGGCCCATTTTTTTGTACTAGGTTACGCCATGTCAAGCTCAGAACACCTTTTCATTGTTATTACTCCTAGGTACTTCTGTTCTAGAACCACGCCCACTTGTAGTTTCCCAAAAGGGATATATTTTCTAAGAATACCCACATAATACCTATATTACCAAAATTCCAGGATGTTACAATATACTTATCCTCAATGTCTATATTATGGCTATCATCCCAAATCTATGTTTTCTGAATCTATTTTAAATGTAGTTTCTAAACTTTTTTTGATCTCAACTCTAATGCCCCGACCCTAGGAGCCCGAAGCCAGCACATTATTATAATACACCATCATCGTTAGAAGGAGAAAATCCCACATGATTGACCAGTTTATTAGTCATAGAAAATAGATTACATACATGAACCTTTCATTACAATTCAAAAAATAATATGAAACATTAATAATTCATTGATAATTCCATTATTCTCCTAGTTTAATCCTTTATATCAATCATAATACACTTCATGGAATCCTTAAAAAAATAAAACATAATTAAAATGTGAGATCAGATGCTTATTAAGGTTAAACAATACAACATAATATTTCATAAGTAACCATAAAATTTAAGGCAAGTATAAAACTCAAGAACATGAATTTTAAACATAAACTAGAACGTAATACGACAATAATAAATTAAATAATTCTATTTAATCATTAACATTGATATTAAACTTGAAAAATAATCAAATGAAATAACAATAAATAATATCATAATAAGGTAATTTATTATTTCATAAATCATAACAATATCGTCTAGGCATCGTGCTAAGACTATACATAACCATACTATCGAGGCCTCATTCCATGACACTATTTTGTCTCATGAGACCTACCGATGCATCAAAGGGCTATATACGGCCCTGACCATCACATACTATTTCTAATACATTCCACATATTTAAATGTTTAAAAATAAACATCATAATAATTTGTATTAAAACAAGCATATGAAATATTAATATTTTAACCATACACAAATAATGGTTTCCAAATAGAACATCCATAATCAAATTGGTCATAAACCATTCAATAAAATATGGTAAATGATATCCTAATCAATGAAACTCAATTGAGAATAAGATCCTATAATGGATGTTGACATAGATGAAAATATTATATTAAAATCCTTAAAAATATCCTGAGACAAATACCCATTTTTATTGAATTATTTATTCACAAGACACACACTTAAAAAAGAATAAATTAATGACTATATATATATAATTAATATTATTTTGAAAACATGTATAGATATAAGAATTATTTTGAAGAATAATATTTTATAACATTTAAAATGATGTTATAGTTAAATAGTCCCATACATAAAACCTTAAAAATATTCCTTTGGAAATATTTTTAATAAAATTTATAATATAAATAAAATGTATTTTATAATCCTTTAAAAATATATAAATAAATATTTATGATAATATAATTAACATTGGAATAGATAAAGGATTAATTATTTAAACATTCAAAGCATCATATTCAACTTTTTAAAATTAAACAATAAACCCAATATCTTCAAATATATCATTACATAACATGATGATAAATTTATTAATGATATGAAATATAATATGGGTAATAAATAAACCACCCAAACTAAATAGGTGGGGAAAATTTATTATATCTCATGAATATTAAAAGTGAGATGAAATTCCCTTACCTTAAGTTTGATGATCTCTATTGGTGTCTGAAACTCCTCTTATTCGAGTATGTCCTATTAATTTTCCCAAAAGGACTCATTAGGATGGACTTCATCCCAATGTATAGACTCTTGAATGAAGTGAGGGATTTTTGGAGTTGAAATCTATAAGATTTTCATGAACTAAAAGTCTTTATTATAGTGAATATAAGGAATGGAGGGGTTCCCTTTTATAAGAGAGGGGAGGGGCACTTTAAGACACTCCTAAACTATTAATTTACTATAATTTCACTTTCAGTTTCAAATATCTAAAAAGATTATTTTTCAAGGATAATATTTTTATGGGTCTAAATCCTCTTCACCGTTTAATTTTAGACAAGTATAGGTCACAAAATTTACCTTATCTTTTGGGTTTATCCCTTAGTTAAAAAGTAAAACTCTTACCGTGTCTACTTGTCTTTTTATACTGTATGGTTAACATAATATCTATAAAAATCAAATTGAACCCCAATTGGTTCATTTATGACATATTTAACACTATACATGTTATTTGGACAAAATTATAGTTTTTTACTTTTATATCATTTCATAAAATAGTATTTTTTTGAAAGAATCTTTTTTGTCAATTTTGACACTATTCAATATTTTCATTTTTTAAATAATTCAAACCAACATGAAAACTTCAAACAAGTACTTCAAATGTTTCAATATGATATCTAATTTATCTATAAAATTATTTTAGGTCATAAATTAATTGAAATTATATTTATTTTAATATTTTTAATGAAATTTATATGATATCTCAATTATTTAGACAATTCCTGCGTCATTATTATGTCACCATTTTATTTAATTATTTATTTCCAAAAATTATAAATAAGTTAAAATTATATAGATAAACAACATTTTATCTTTATAAAGACTATTTATAGTCAACCATATAACATATATTACCTCATATTAAAAGTGATATAGTTATTGAAATTTCAATACGACGTTTTTCACTCTTCTTTAAATAAAATATAATAAATGTCTTAATATAATAGAAGTTCTTTTAAAAGGATCATATTCTTGACATAAGGTTGAATTTGGTTAAAATATACATATACAATGACATAAGGAAAACTATCATAGTAATCTTATATTATTAACATATTATTTTTACTTTTAATTTCCACATTTACCCTTAACCTTGGTAAATAAAATTCAAAAGTAATAATTCCCAAACAATTAATTTGATCCTATTAGACCAAATTTTTTATACTTATTACAACCATGTTAGTTGATTTTTCTAAATTATATTCACATAATCTATAAAATTACATTCAATTCTAATCCATAGATGTGTTAAGAAGGTGAGTGAAACTGATGTTCAAAGGTTCAATTTTATATAAATATAATTATATTATAAAAATGATCATAATGACCTAAATTGTGTTAATATGTGTATTATTTATCTATTGTGACTTTAAAATAAATTTAAAATAAAATAATTATTTAAATGAAAAAGGTTGGTTTTAAACAATAATGTTGTGTTTTTTACTATTCATCAAACATTGTAACATTCTTGAAAAAAATAAAAAAATCACCCTAAGATAATTTTGATAGTCTGAATTAAAAAAGTATATCTATTTTACCAAATTAAATTTTGATTAGTCTCTAAAATTAATTTTGTTATTATTCCCAAAAGGCTATAAAAAGTAGTTCTTTAAGAAAATAGTATTTCTAAACCTATAAATATTTTTCCAAAACTTATACATTTCATTATAAATAAGATTTATATATTTGAAAACATTATAAATAATATTGAAAAATGATTTATTATTGTTCATATTATTATATTTAATGGACTACTTATAAATATAACATTCAAGTAATAAATTACTAAAAGGTTTTTTCATAGATACTCAATCTTGTGTGTAACACTAGCCAAGTCGGTGTTGTTTGAAATATAATCTATTGAATTTCTTTAAAACAACAACATACTATGAAATATTGGGGTGTTAAAAATAACTACTCTTTGCGATGGTAAAAATGATTCCTTAAAAATGCCTCTTTTTGGTAATATTGGCAATGGGAAAAGTGCAAGTTGTAATTAACATGTTGAAAATTGCCTATTTTCTTAAAATTGTATTATTATAGTAAATAATATATTAATTTATCCAAAAATTTTGTATTCCATTTTAAATCCAAAAACTTAGATATTAGTTTAAATATTATTAGTGATGTTATTGACTCCAGAACTATATGTGTTAAAAAGATACATATGGATTATTAACTAGTAGATTTGTTTGAATAATACAAATTCAATTATTATTTAGATAGATTGAGTTTTTTTGTTCAATAAAACTAGGTGGAATAAAATCACAAATTTATATTGAAATTTGTGGATAATTGTTTAATTAGGTGTTACATTTTGTTTCATTTTGAGATTACATATTGTGTTATTGTGGAATTGATTTTTAATGTGAATGCATGAAATAATAGTTATTTTAATTTTATTATGCTCGAATCAAAATGATGGGATTATTACTATTTATGAGGTTGCTAAAATTTCTACATGGGACATTATGAAGGGTTTATGGCATGGGTTGCTTTTTATTTTTCCTTCTTCCAATGACATCTAGTTGTTGGTTTATCATTGATTCATGTTTCTTTTTTCTTGAATGATGTTCATGTTTCCACCCTTTTGATTCAATCCCTCCATAGGTGAATACTTACTCATGTGCATTATTGGGTTCACTTATTTTGTATGGAACAATGGAAATTTTTGGAAGGATGATCTGTTTCGAGGCACAAAGGCAATTAAGGGAATTGATCACCCATTCTTCTCATTGCTTTACCTCATTCACACTCATTGTCCAATATGGGTTTTTGATCTTAATCCAGTTCAGAAACCCTAGTTTGGGTGTGTTTAATTTTCATAGAGATGAATCTTAATTTCATTCATCCTCAAAAGTTACTAAAAATAGATCATAGGAGCGGTTTATTAGTAGTGGTTCAAATAACCTACACTAAAAAATGTATTTAGAAAAATTTATAATATCACGAAGGCTTAAAAGAGCCACCACAATTTTTTTATTTTAGAATGTAGTAGTGGTTTTAATTAAATATACACTGAATAATATAAAAAACATAGCTTTGAACCCCTACCCCTCCCCTGATCTCTGTGGCCCTGAACATACCCCCTCCCAATCCCCTCACTGACCCTTGACCTTGACCCCCACACCGCTCCTAATGATACCCATTCTGACCTCGATTCCCTCTACTCTTGATAGTGACCAATATGAAACTGGACAATTATCAATGATTGACATGACCATGAACCCCCCATCTTGGTGAACTATATAACTTTAAACCCCTACCTGTGAGAGCTTCAGCATGTTGAGTTTTTTGAAATATATTTTTTGAAATTCATTTAATATTTTTTATTTCTTACTTTCACATGACACTGAATATAGTTATTTATATATCAAAACACTATGTTTGGATTAAATTCACTACAAAAAAGAATTATATTAGCATTTGGTACACGCAACACTATGTTTGTCTTGTGTTACACACAATTTTTAATTCTTCAATAGCTTTCATAGAACACAGGGTTGAGTTTTTACAAAACTACAATATACTTTTAATATTATTATTAAAATATTATTATAGCTACCACCTAGCAATTGGAATGGAAATTATGAGCAAGATTAACTAAATTGTGAAAATATTATTATCACATGTATATACAATCAATCATTTAGTTATTAATCACTATAAGTAAAAATAATAACAATTTGAAAATAAATAAATATCATTTCAAATAAAACTAATTTTCTATGCACAAACACATTTGTATCATAATAAATAAAATAACAAGTTTTGAATAATTTTCTCAAATAAAATAATATATAATATTTTCATAAAATATTTTTTTGAACTTTTACAATATATTTTATAGGCATAAGATATGAATAAAAAGATATATTTTTCTGAAAAGTAATATTACTAACATTTTATAGAGAAAAAATTTTAAATCCAAATTTTGTAATTTTTATTCATTTTAAATGTTTAAATAATATTATTCTTTGAAATTGAAAAATAATAATTATCTTAGGTTTATATTAGGTATTTTTTTGATGTTTCATTTATTAATGAATCAGGAAAAATACTATATTTTAATTCAATACTGTTTGTTAATGGTTTTAATTTTTTATATTGATTTTTTAAATTGATTGGTGTTTATTATTTTAATATGGATTGAATCTATTTTTATTTTGGTAATACCAAATGAATACCATACCCTAGTCATTAATGATTTTGGATAATGTTTACATTTATATATACATATTTTTTTAAAACTTTTCCTCCATATATCTGATGGTATGTGGAGAAGAGTGAAAATACAATACCTATAGAAAAAATTTGGCTTAATTTACCTCAAAACACACCTCAATATTCCAAGGGATTGGAATAATTATTAGATAATGTAATTGAAAAACAATCAGTGGATGGCAAAATAAAATACTTATGTTCTATTTGCAACCTCAAGTGATGGTCGAATAAAAATTAAGTATATGATCATTTGATTTTTAAATAGTTTCAAGATTGATAGATATTTTGTATTTAGCCTGGTTTATCGAATCTTATGGAATGTAAAAACAATGAAAATCATCTAAATGAATCAAAAAGGGATGCAATATTGGATAATTCAGTTCCATATTTGATAAAGGGTGTATTATTATTTGAAGGATAAAATGTCCAACATTTTAATAGATCAATAAGACCAGAAGTTGATATTGAGTAGTTTAAAAATTCACATAACTCTAGCGACAAAAAAATGATATATGAATTTGTTGAAGATGGATGAATAGAATTGTATGAAGGTTGTTCTAGGTATTCGATGTTATCTTTTATACCTATGGTGTACCATATCATGTGTCTCTATAGAATTAACAAAAAATAAATTTCAATGACTCTAGAGTTTCTTTATGATGTATTAAGTGAATCTAAGATCCCTATATCAATCTATGAGATGAAGAAAGTCATAAAAAACATGGACTTCATTATGAAAATATACATTTGTGCCCCATTGGTTTCCTGATTTACTAAAGTGAATATTATGAAAAATATTAATGAATAAGTTTTTATAAATAAAAATGGATATTAGTGAATAAAAATAAGATTATAAATTCAAAACGAAAAAGAAATATAAGAATAAAAATCATGAAAAGGTTTTGTGTTACATTCCTCAGAATCCAAAATCACAAAGATTATTCATTTTATTTATGACTGCAATGTAAATTAAATGAAATTATTAAGATTGTAATGATGGATTGATGAAACAGCCAAGAGATTCAACATCATGGAAATATTTTGATTCATTATATCTTTATTTTTATTGATATTCTAGGAATGTACATTTGGGGTTTGATTTTGATTGTTTTAACCCTTTATTTAATTTTATGTACTAATTATAGCACTTGGAATCTATTTTGATCCCCAATAATCTACCTTCATTGATGTGTATGAACAATACTTCCTATATTATTTTTAGGATTATTCATGGAAATATAATTATTGGATATTACATTGACATATACCATGAAACTATAATAAAAAAATTGAGAGAATTTTGGATTGATGGCCAGGAAATATATACTTCTTCAATGTTGAAAATATTGGAAACTCATAATGGTTCAATGTTATAAATTAGTGAATTTCAGGGATTTGGAAAATTATCTATTTATAACAGTCATACTTTTTTGGATTTTCTAGTTTTTTATTTTGATTTTGAACAACAAAGATTACCTCATTGTAAAAAATGGTGTTTTATGTGTCATCATTGATTTATTTATTCTTCACATAATTTTAGGTTTAAAATGACATTATTAAATGTAAATATTAATTTGATAAAACCATTAATTTTGTTATACTGTTCATAAATATTGGAAAAATAAATTAATTTGACTGAAGAATTTGGAAAATTTAATTAGTTTAGGGAAGAGGGAAAAAAATTTGAGGTAAAGATTCTAAAGTAGTTAAAACACAGAAATAGAATAAAATAATTATATTCTTCAAACATTATTATTATGTTATTTTAATTTTCTAAATCATAATCTTGACATAATTTATATTGAGATTAATTTTTATGACAATATAATTTTGATATTGCTTAATTAGAAGGTTAAATCGAAGTATCGTGTTAAGGATCAAAAGGATTTAGAGTTAATGAGTATAATTCATGGTTTGGGAATAATGGCAATAAAATATAACATTTAACTATTTTTTTCAATGAAATATCATGATAAATATGTATTCATTAGAAGTTTAAATAATTCAAAAGTGCCATATAGATATTCAAGTAACGTATCAAGCTGAGTGGGCTTAAAACATCGAAGGTTACATGGATTGAAAATTCATGACTCTCATAATATGATGTGATTTTTGTTGTTGTTTGTATTATATAATAAATTACATAAAAAACTAATTGTGGTTATAGTTATGTTTTTTAACATTTTTAGAGCTCTTTCTAAAAAACACTAAATCCAACGTGGCTTGATAAAATTCAAGAAATAGTATATTTTATTTAGATATTTTATTTTACCCTTCATTCTTCACTATAGAGTTTTATTTGACTATTTATTTGGTTGATTAAGTTAAATTTAGTGGACCATTACACTATGCATGGATGTATCAAATTGAGAGGTACATTGATATTATTATTTTTATTGGTGAATTAAATTTCATAAAATCATTTCATAAAATCTTTTAATAGGTTTTTTATTTTTTTCATTAGGTTCTTACTTAATTTGAAATTATATGTGATTAATAAAGATCAAACAGAATTATCTATTACCAAATATTACATAGATGAAGAGTTCATGACCTTTTGTTCTATGTATTAAATGAGGTTGAGTCTAGATTCAGTTGTGTTGAATGTGTTGAAGAAATATCCACTTATTTTTATTCAAAAACCTTCCATTTGAATATTAAACTACTGGAAAATTAATTAGAAATGGTTCAAATATTAAAATGAATGAATTGGAGTTTCTATAGTAACATGTATATGTACAACCAAATAGTGTTATTGAAGATCCTATTATTGACGAATCGTGATTGAAAATAAAGAGGTTACTATGGGGTCATCTTTGAAATGGGATATAATTAACAAATTATATTAATAAGGACATTTTCTTATCTTTCATATGTTCTATAATTATATACTAATATTCATATTATTTACATATATTTATTTTTTATACGTTAAAAGTATTACCTTATATCTTATTGTCTAGACAATGAATGTTTAGAATCAATATTAAATATGAAATAATTTTATCTTTTTCTGTAAGTCACTCTATAAAAGGATAATATATTTTATTCCTACAATATCTGTGGATTCGGGTTTCATATAGTTTATCATAAAGAATGCTTGAAAACAAACAATTATGGTGTATTTTCTCTTGAAGTGGTGGTATATTATGGATATATGAATGATATAATTAAATTAAACTATCATGGTCAATTTTTAGTTGCCTTATTCAAATTCATGTGGGTTAACAATGATATAGGTATAATGAAAGATTCATTACAATCTACTTCTATCAACATCTATCACATGATCCATACTAGTGATCATGCCGAACATGATCCATTTATCATGGATTCATGAGTGAATATGGTTTTCTATGTGGATGACAAAATATATGAAGGTTTGAGTGTTTTTGTTCCATTAACATAGAAATAATTATATGATATGGGTGATAAATATCAATTGGTACTTTGTGAGAGTTATTCTAATTGACCACAAAAATATTAAAATGTTAGTTTTTAACAGTAAGAAAACAATATAAATTATATGACAGGGTGAAAATGAAGCACCTGTCACAATGGAGGTTGATAAAAATGAAGATAATGGTAACGATGATAATTGAATGTATAAATTTGAAATGAAAATGTATTTTAATTTCTCCCTGATAACTATTTCATACATATATATACATTGTTCTATTTTTTTATTTTTTGTCAAAAAAAGATTTTCGTTTTAATTGTTTATAATTTTATTATATAAAACCATTTTAATTATAGGAATTTTGAGAAAAAAATTCATGATCAAAGGAAATTAGCCTCTTAGAGAACAACACCACTACCATCAGGTTCAGTGGATCTAAATGATTCTTTTTTACCTAATACAACGAGTGATTGTGTAGATTCTTTAGGTATGTTTTGTATCCTAATATTTAATTCACCTCATGTGTTGATGCAGTTGGTCATCCCTCAAGTTAGGGGATATTGGTGAGTCACTATTACTAGTATATATGTCATTGTAAAAAAATTATATATTTTATTAATTTTTTAATGAATTTATCAAAAATATAAAAATAAAAATAGAAGGTATATGAATATGAACATTGTAGATGTATGGGACATATTGTATATCAATATTGACATTCCATTTGATGTGTTATTTTATCCTATTGATGACGTTGTCTAACTCTATTGGTAGATTCTTGGGTATCTATCAGGTGAGACGTCGCTCTTTCCAAAAAATTATAAATATTCGAGGAATATTCCATCATATTTAAAAAATGATTTGTTTTATAATAAATTATGGTAGTAAGAATTAAATATTAATTTAAAACTAATTTAATACATATTTTAAATTATTTTTAATAAACTTATGAAGTGTTATGTATTTTATTTCTATGTATTTTTTCATTTTGACATTCACAACCCTGTTTCAAGACCATGGATTCTAAAAAACATGGAAATGAAATAGATATATTTCAAATGTAGTTTATGGAATAAGTTTAATGAAACAACCTAGAGCACATGATAGATGTATGAGAAATTACTTGAATGCATTTCTTATTATTAATGGAAGGTGTATGTAAATATTAATATAGATGCATCTCATTTGGTAATTGAATTTTTTACATCATCCTAATAACATAATTCCAAAAAAATTATAATAATAATAATAATAATTATTATTTGTAAGAATTATCTAAAAAATACTAGGAGCTTTGAGAAATAATTCATTCTTCACATTGTCGGGTTTTATATTTTTTCAGGAATTTTTTATTATTATTTTATCTGTTATTATTTTATTGATTTTATTAGATGTCATGTGTTTTTCTATACTGTTTATATTTTTTATAACGGGTATTGAATCTACTCAATCTATTTGTGGATCATATATGTGGGTTAAAGTGTATATGAATCCGGATTTTAGTTTTTTAAATGACCCTACCTAAGACATTGGAGTAAGTATATTTCATTATTATTTCAAATTATTTCATTACTATAAAAATATAATAAATTAAAATTTATTATAATAAAAAAATATTAAAAAAATTAAGTTGGCCTAGATAGGTATATTAAATAGTATAAAATTTCCACCATTTGATCCATGTAGTTGGCCCTATTTAATTAGTTTAAAGACTCATTTATTGTTATAATTTATTTTTAAATATAAATTTTTTATGGTAATGAAATAAGAGTAAATTGTAATGAATTATTTATTAATTAAATAATATTATAAAGTGAATATATTTTAATAAATAACTGGTAACATTTTTGAGTTAATATTTTTATATTTTAAGAAGTCTGGGATGTGAACCCTTTATAGTCATCATTAGTTTCCCAAAAACTATGCAATTTCAATAATATTTGGGAAGAAGCATCCTAGACATGTATGATTGGTCTGGTCAAGGAGTAGTCCATCATTTTTCTATTTTAGGGAATTACCATTATTTACTATTACATATAGTGGGGGTTTTAGTATTTTCATTGATAAAGAATAAAAAAGATAAATTGTAATGTTGAAAGAATAATTTGAAGAAAAATACTCTTATATGAAAAAAATACAATCATTGATTGTCGATAATGAGAAATGCTTATCATTTGTATTTCAGTGGACAACTGAGACAATTCCCAAGGAAATTTTTAACCTTATTGCTCAACCTACCAAGGTAGATTTTACTTTTTATAGATCATTAAAAAAAATTAAAAGAATATATACAACTTCTATAAATAAAACTAAAATGACACTTTTATATAGAGGTCATAAAATTTCAGTCAAACCAACCACATCCTCAGTCATATTAACACGTGTTTGATTCTTATATATCAAAAATGAAATGTAGATTGTTATCCTTAATTTTGGAAACAAATTGAGTTTATTTTCTTGGTTTTGATTTTGATACATTTTTTAAATGTACAAAGCCTTAAAAACATGTATTACGGTGTCAAAATTTAAAAAAGGAATTATATAAAATGAAATCCATGTATACTTATATTAGACTAATTGGAAAAATGTATTAATTGATGACACATCATTTCAAGTTATGGTTTACTAGAGAATCATGTAAGAAATATTTTTTTTCTAAAACACTAAAGCTTGTATATAGTTTTAAAAATCATAGAAAACATCCTCATATTGATCTGATATCATGGGTAAACCACTTTAGAGTAATTTTTTTGTTTACACTTATAAAACACATCGATTTTATTTGTGTTGAGGTCATAAGTACTGGGTAAAAAAATTATAGGTATAAGATCCTTTAAAAATGTGTATTGTGGTAGAGAAAAGTGTCTTAAAAATTAAATTAACTCAGTGTGATACAACCATATATTGAATGTTAATATATAGTTACTACGGACAAATTATTTCACGTTATGGTTTTCGTGGGATTTTAGTAAATCCATTTTTAGTGTTTTAAACACTAAAAAAAAGTATATATCATCAAAATCATAGGAAACGACTACATATTGATGAGAAATTATTATAAAATCACCATTTAGTTTTCTTAATATGTATTCATAGAAAAATAATCAATTCATCATGTAGTGTGGTCGAAAATAATTGGTAAATAGTTTTTAATGATACCAAATCATTTAAAAACATGTATCAAGGGGTTAAAATATAGAATATGATGTTCTATTTCCATGAAATCATAGGGAAACAACCATAAACATATTTTACTATATTAAAACACATAAAAATGAATGTAAAGGTAACAAAGATTAAGAAACTACATCGGATTGACATGAAATCAGAAGATAACAACCGTTGAGTTATTTTGTATGTATATGTATAGGAAACACATCAATATGACATGAATTGTGGTCATAATGTCTCATCAAATAGTTTTTAAAGGTTCTAAAGCCTGTAAAAACATTTTTTATAGAGTAAGAATTAGGAAAATATTGTTGGATTATTATGAAATCATTGGAAAATTAACATCAACAGATTTTTGAAATAAAGGAACCAATAAAACATCATTCTATGTTATGACATGTCTGGGATGCCCGTAAACATGTTTTGAGTGTTTTAAAACTATAAAAATCACAAAATCATCAAAAACATAAAAAAATACCTTAGATTGAAAAAATAATGGTATACCTATAACAAGACAGGTATTTATAGAATAACACTTTTTCCTTTTATGTTAATATTTATGAATAAGATATTAATGTTATATTAAAGGGGATGCTTTTTCTGATAGTGTACTCTACATGAAATAATGGGTTTCTCTGAAATCTTACGTTACACATAACATTGAGTTATACTGAAAAGTAATATAATAAAAATATTATTTCTAATGGTAGTTAACCCATAGTTTTCATATTGGAGGGAATGAATATAACTAACTAATATATGATTGTACATGTTTATTAAATTTCTTTACATTTATCCAATAAATTTAAAAGGCTTAAAATAAGAATGATTCCAATTTTAAGCATGAAATACTCTAATATTTTTAAAGGACATTTAAACACATTTTAAAGGTTAACCGTTTTTAAAAATAGTTTTTATCACTTTTATATGTTCTATTTGGATAAATATATTTCTTATTTATAATCAGGACATCAAAATTTACATTGGTTAGGATTTTGTTAATTTTTTTGATAAAGTTCATTTTTTAATGAATAGTGAAAAATACAACATTATTAATTCCAAACATCCATTTCATCAAATTTATTTATATATTTATATTATCCTTTTAATTGGTTTTAAAATTTAATTAGATTTTTTTTATAATTTTATCCAATTTTAGATATTGTAAGTTATTTCACATTTTATTTGGTCAGAAACAAATGTCAATAAATTTTTAGTTTTTACTTCTTAAAAACACCCATTTTGGTTTACACAATGAGAATTAATTTTAAATTAGTTTTCCATATTATATATTTTTAATTTTGAAAAATTGGATTCAATATTTGGAATTGTAAGTTCTAAATTGTTAAAATAATTACATTTAATTTTAGACATTATGAATAGTAACATTAGTAATTATTATTTTTACCATGGTTAAAAGGTAAATCTAGTAAATAAGGGTAAAAAATAATATTCTAATAATATTAAACTACCCTAACACATTTCCTAATCCAATTTTATGAGATACTTCCAACCATGTGCATCTTTTTGTCAATTTGGCATCCCCATGGAGCCACTTGGATGTAAAAATGACATTTTATAAGAATTAATTTAATGTAAAGAAATATATAACATAAACATGCATCTTTTACTAAAAAAAAATTTATATGGGGTTATATAATTATCTATTTGAATATAAATTTTACTTAGAAAGATAAAAATATTTCCAATATCATTATATTTTATTTGTAATTTTTATATGTTAAATAAATAAATTTTATTATGAAACAATGATGATGCTGTGATTTCTTAATTAATAAAGGATTCAAGTAAATGATACTATAAATTTTAAAATAATTTTAATTTATTTATGTTTATGTCATCCAAAAATTTTATGGTTGATATTTACCTATTAGGTTTTAGTTAATTCATTTTTTAAGGAATCAGGTTGTTAAATTTTTGTTAAAAAGTCATGTATGAATAGTGTCCAAAATTAACATAATTCATAACATAAAATATAAAAATATTTATTAAATGATATTAAATTTTAAAAAAATATAATATTAATTCAAATAGTTATTTTAATTCTGAAATGTTTTTAATGACACTTTTATTGGACATTTTTCATGTTTTTGTAAATATTTTGATTCTCAAAGTGTTAAATGCTGGATAAAATAGTAAGAGTAAAAAAGAGTTAAATAAAAAAATAAGGATTAAAAAATATAAAAAACCTATATAATTATTATTGGATGATTTTATTTACACTTATATTCATCTTATATTATAACTAACTTAATTTGGACTCACTTTTACTCAAAATAGAATTTATAATAAATTAATGTTTATAGACTTTCCTAAAGTGCCCATCCTACCACTTATAAAAATCCACAACCTCTACAAATTTAATTACAACTCTCAAGAACATTTGATCATCCAAATTCATTCTAAATAAGTTCCCAACATCTAGACCTTCTTCCTAGAATACTTAACTTGGGTATAAGGTAATTGAATAATGCCTTTTTGGCTCAAATCAGAAGGAGTTACATGTTTTAGAGGTAGTGTCTTCTATAATGTTCCCTTTCATTATTTTCCTTCTCCACTCCCTATTATATTCTTATTATTGTATTACATAACAACAACAGTATCATCAATATACTAGGATGTTCTTATGAGATTTATTTGAACTACCCTTACCCACACCTCTATCCAATGGATACGATCATACTGTTTCTGTGCACGGAGAACTACTACTTAACAAAACGATGATTGTTCATGTAATGACCCAAACATTAATTAATGGAAATTCAATTTTATCTAATTAAATGTCTTATTATGGTTATATAAAATTTTAACTTCTTTGGTTATATGTTTTTGGATTTTAAAATGCCATTATAAATTGTGATTGTTGCTAATATAGTTGTTGAACAGTGATCACATGATTACTATAAATACAGGGCTTTAAAAAATCTGATTTACTCTGACAAAGGAAGTGTTGGCCTCATCCAGTATAATTGAACAATACTAAGCACGTTTTTCAGAGGCTGAAAAAGTGGTGGCATCATTGTGATTCACTTTGGACCAAACCCAAGCCGATCTTGAAGATGTTAAGCTTGAGCGGAACCGACTACGGGAGAAGTGGAAGTTAATAGAGATTACCACTCAGGCGATGTTATCCGAACCACCCCAAGAGTCTGTCACTATCACACACCTTACCTTTTGGTCTTATATGGGTATTATAAGGGGTTATGTAACAAGTCCCTAGCACTATGACAATGTAATTTTTTTTATAAAGAATTTGCATTCATTTTATTATTGTTACTTTGTAAATAGTTTCTAAAGCACAAATAGTATTTTAAGTAAATATTCAACTAAGAAATCTATTTTTAGGAATTAATATATTTTTGAATTAAATAATCTTTTAATAAAATATTATTATAAGTAAATTTAATTTTTATTAAATATAAATTATCATATAATTTTATGAATGCAATTTTAATTTTTATTATGGTTTGAAAGTTGTTTTTTTGTCAAAACCCTAAATTTTTTATAAATGTCATTTGTTATTTTAAAAGTAAAAATTATATAATTTAGATAATTATTTAAATAAAAAAATATTTTTTTTTTGAAATCAGGACATTGAAATTATCCAATGCTAATTTTTTCATAATTTTCTGAGATAATAAATTTTTTTGGTAAAAATTAAATACTGTTTAAAAATATAATGTGTTTAATGACATCATAATGACCCAATAGTGATGTAATAAAATACTATAAATGATATTTTCAGCCAATATATATTTTATCATTAAAATAATGTGATGTTAGGTTTGATTGGATTTATTATACAACGGTTTAGTGGACCCTCCAAGATTTATAAAACATTTTGTCTTTTTAAATTGTTGTCCTTAAGAGTGTGACTCAACTCCAAATAAGCACCCTCAATATTTTAAGAAGTTAGGCCATTGGAATTATATAATATTGTTTTCCACTACCCTTTTGAGAAAACCATGGGCAAAAACTAGGGTCTGGTTTGTGGTATTGATTGGTTTAATGTGTGGTGACCCAAACCAAAATATTAACGAATTCCCTCTCCTTTCCTATATAAACCCACACAAGCTCCCACTTCCTCTTCCCTTAAAGCCATTGAAGTTCGACCAAACCCTGCCCTACTATCTCTATAATCCTCCCAAAGTTCCCCAAGCTCCCAAGAAGCCTCTCTCAATCCTTTCCCATGCCTTTTGGATTACACTTCCAAGTAAGGGATTTCTTCCTTTCTCAGTTTTGTCCAATTTTATTTAAGTTGTCAGGCCCTCTTGTTTTCAATTAAAAATGTTGGGGTATAATTTTACACCTCCCCCATATTACCCTCTTTATGTTTGAGTTATGAGAGACCCATTTCTCTCTCATTAAATTACTCCCATGTACACTTGTTACCATGCCAAACTTCCGTAAAGAATTTCTCTCTCCTCATTTACATTCAAGTAATTATTTTGTATCATTAATCTAAATTCCATTAAAATAGTTGGGAAATGTGTTATATAACCCCCTTACTGTCCATTTAATTTAAATATGATGAGACACCCCTTTCACTTTCATCAACCATTTTTATTAATTCTTATGTCACGTCATTATGCTGTTAAATTGCACCACGATTTTCCAAGACAAAGTCATTGTATAGTGAATACCATGCCCATTTCTCTATAAAGGGTATTCACCTTTATACACATTTAATTATTGTTTAAATAGTTTCATGTATGAATTCCATACTCCATTATCATGGAATAAATGATGATGTTTAATGAATCCATGTTTTATTATCCATGAGGCACACTTATTCATGAAATGGAATGATTAAGAAGGGTGTGCCCTGATAGCACTCCAATGCATTGGGTAAAGATTAGTATCATTATACGTCAAGTGCAATGAGGTTTTACTCATTCTAATTCCAGTGCAATGACTGTTTACTCATTCTCCATGCATAATGATCCTTGGATCATGCTAAAATCAAGTTAAATGTTGTTTCCACATTTCCATATTATAATTATCATGACTTATCATGCCTTTATGTTAATGTTGTTTTTGTGATCCATTGATATGCCTATTGTCTATCATGTAATTTATTCATCATGTTATTCCATGTTTATTCCCTTATTAGGCTTTATATCTCACCCTTTTCCTATGCATGTCCTCAGGTTATCCTATGCAATGCTAATTACGAGGGAATTTAGTGTCCATGTAAAGTAATTTTTCAATAAAGATGTTTTATTTCATGTTATAAGTTTTTATGTAATGATCCTAAGCCCCAAATACACTATACCTCTCAATATTCTATGTTTTATCCTGTTTTTTTATGAAATAAATCATTTTTAAGTGTGAAATAAAAGATCCAGGTGGTCATAGTTAGTATCAAAGGATGGGTTTAGTTATTTCTGGGATTAGGAATAGAAAAACCTAATGAAGACATAGAGACAATAATATGTATAATAAAAACATCCATAATTAGTGGTGAGGTTTTAGTAAGTTGTTTATCAAAAAAATACATCCCAATCTAGATATGAGTAGGTAGAGGTGGCTCTGGAATGGAAGTATCCTAGGGGTAAAACCTTAAAACACCACTTTGAGCTAGACTCAGATTGGAACTGGTGCACGACAACGGGCCTTGCTTCACTCTAGGTTACAACACTCCTAGTGGATATGCTTTGGTAAATTAACAAGCTTAGTATGAACCCTTATTAAGGGAATGATAAAAAATTCCCCTAAGAATATATGTTAGAATGTAGATCATAAATATCGTATATTGAAGCCTATGGATTCATAAGTTAAGGAAATAAAAGAAATTTATAAGTCGCCAGTTTTTTCCTTGGATTACCCTTTATGTGTTACCCTTAAAATTCCATTCATTAATGAATAATAAATTTTTATACTTCATGTAGTTTAATATCAAAATTTTTTCATGTAAAAAGGGTAACTCAAAATTTGATATGTTTTGTCATCAGGATAAAGCATAGTTTGGAGATGGAAGGGGAAGAACCTCATACAACAATCATGTCCCTTCCTGAGGAATTATTAGCTACAATTATTTTTAATTATAGCTCTCATATCATCAAAACATTTTCCAATGTGTAATATTCTTTAAAGATTCTCTCTGACATATCGAACACCTCCTATATACCGCATAATCATCAAGGATCATGGATCACCTATGATCAAATATTAAGCTCTCAACTCTCACACCTTTCAAGACAAGGGAGGTTCCATCAAGGTATTTCAAAATATTTCACTATATCCAAAGAGTATGATTCACTATTTTATTTTAGAATAGCTACTGAAGAGGGAGACCTCCGAGAATCCTATATATATATATAAAGTCTTATCTTCCAGTCCTTTTAGAAATATAGACAATATATTAGAAGAACCACATTTCAAAAATTTCCAACCTGACCCTGTTAGACTATTTTACAAAAACCTGTTACATGGGGATGTTTTGAAACAATACGTTAGACACATAATTTTTCCAAAAGTGCATCATATTTTCCATCAGTACGATCCATGCTTCACGGACTGTGTCTGGACTAAGGAAATGAAAGACTTTGAATGTGCATTGATGTATTATTACACTGAGTGGACCCTCACTCTTCATGATCAACATGATAATGAGGGTTGGATAATGCTTAATGCTAGTGGGTAAGAAAACCTGATGTTGTGTTTCAATTTCAGAGTACTTTTTGTATGTAATCATATTTCGAGGATGCAATTTTTTTAAGGGGGGGTGATTGTAACGACCCAAACATTCATTTATAGAAATTCCTCTTGAACTAATTAAATGTATTATTATGGTTATATAAAGTTTGAACTCCTTTGGTTTTATGTTTCTAGATTTTAAAAAACTATTATAAATTCGGACCGTTTCTAATACAGTAGTTGAATAGTGATCACATGATTAGTATAAATATAGGGCTTTAAAAAATCAGATTTACTCAGACAACGGAAGTGATGGCCTCATCCCGTAGACTTTCCCTATATGAAGCCAATTTGTCAGAGCTCGGAAAGGAGGTGGCATCATTGGTCTTTTCTCTTGATCAATCCCAAGGTGAGCTTGAACACGTTAAGCTTGACCAGAATAGACTATGGGAGAAGTGGAAGTTAATAGAGATTACCACCCAAGTGATGTTATCTGAGCCACCCCAAGAGTCTTTCACCATCACACACCTTACCCTTTGGTCTTATGTAGATGTTACAAGGGTTTATGTAACAAGACCCTAGAACTATGACTATGTACATTATTTTTTTATAAATATTGTACATTCATTTTATTAATGTTACTTTGTAAATAGTTTTTAAAGCACAAATAGTATTTTTAGTTAATATTCAACTAAGAAATCTATTTGGATGAATTAATATATTTTTGAATTAAATAATATTTCAATAAAATGTTTTTATAATTATATTAATTTTTATTAAAAATAAATTATCATATAATTTTATGAATGCAATTGTAATTTTTATTATGGTTTGAAATTCGTTTTTTTTCAAAAGCCATGAATTATCAATAAATATCAGTTTTTTTCTTAAAATTAAAAATTCACATATCTAGAAAATTATTTAAATAAAAATAATATTATTTTTGGAATCATTATGTTGAAATAATCCAACGTTGAATTATTTATAATTTTCTGAGACAGTCGAATTTTTGGGTAAAAATTAAATACCATTTAAATATATAATGTGTTTTGTGACATCATAATGACCCAATAGTGATGTAATAAAATAATATAAATTATATTTTCAGCCAATATATGTTTTACCATTAAAATAATGTGATTTTAGGTTTTTTAGATTTATTTTAAAATGCTTTAGTAGACCATTCAAGACTTATAAAAAAAATTTCGTTTTAAATTTTTTATCCTTAAGAGTGTGACTCACCTTCACATAAACACCCTCATTATTTTAAGAAGTTATACTATTGGCCTTATAAAATATTGTTTTCCACTCCCTTTTGGAAAAAACCATGGTCAGAAACCATGGTCTAGTTTGTGGTATTGATTAGTTTAATGTGTTGTGACCCAAACCTAAATACTATATAATTCCCCTCCTTTCCTATATAAACCCACCCAAGCTCCCAATTACTCTTCACTCAAAGACTTTTTAGTTCTACCAAACCCTGAAATACTCTCTCTATAATCCTCCCAAGTTTCCCGAACCTCCCAAGAATCCTCTCTCAATCCTCTCCCAAGACTTTGGGATCAGACTTCCAAGTAAGGGATTTCTCCCTTTATCATTTTTGTCCAATTTTCTTTATGTTGTTATTCCCTTTTTTCAATATAAATATTGGAGTATAATTATTCACCTCCCCCATACTTCTATATTTATTTTTAAGTGATTGTAGACCCATTTATCTATTATTAAATGCCTCCCATGTACACCTATTACCATGCCAAAATTTCATAAGAAATTTGTCACCCCTCATTTACATTCAAGTAATTATTTTGTATCATGAATCTAAATTCCATTACAATTGTTGTTAAATGTATCTATATAAACATGTTACTTTAAATTTCATGTAAATATAATGAGACACCCATTTCTCTCTTATCAACCATTTTTATGAATTCTTATGTCACGCCATTATGCTGCCAAATTACACAATGATTTTCCAAGACAAACTCACTGTGTAGTGAATACCATGCCCATTTATCTATCAAGGGTATTCAACATTATACACATTTACATATTGTTTAAATAGATTCATGTATTAATTCCACACTCTATTATCATGGAATAAATCTTCATGTTTAATGAATCCATGTTTAATGATCCATGTGGCACACTTGTGAATTAAATGAAATGATGAAGAAGGGTGTGCCCTGATAGCGCTCCAATGCATTGGGTAAAGATTTGTATCATGATACATAAAGTTAAATGGGGGTTTATTCATGATAATTCAAGTTCAATGAGGGTTTACTCATAATCAATGTGCAATGAGAATTGGCTCATGCTAAAATCATGTTAAATGTTGTTTCCACATTTCCATATAAAGATTATCATGCTTTATCATGCCTTTATGTTAATGTTTCTCTTATTCTAAATTTATATTCCAATTTTATAACATGTATAATATTACACTTGTTATTCCCTGTTTATTCCCTTACTGGGCTTTATATCTCACCCTTTTCCCATTCATGTCCTCAGGTTATCCTATGAATTGCTATGTATAAGGGAATACATTGATCATGTAAAAGAAGTTTTCAATAAATATGTTGTATTTCAATTTTTATGTTATTATGTAATGATCTTGATCCCCAAAGACAATATACCTCTTGATCTTATATGTTGTATCAAGTGAAGTTTATGTAATAAATCTTTTTTAAGTGGGAAATAAAAGATCAGGGTTGTCCTGGTTCAATTTTCCCCTACCAACTCTCGGGGTGGCTATTAGGATGGAACTATATTTATATATGATATATATTATATTTATATTGTCTATATGATTAGTTAATTTTTATTCAAAACAATCCTTTATTCTTTTTATGATGTTGAAACACTATAACTACATTTGATAAAGTGCAAACGACCGCCCCCTCAATATGATATTGCTCATTCATGCCATACATGTAAAGAATAAATAATGGTGTTATAGAACTTATGTAACATAAATAAATTATTATATTATAATTTAATTATAATATTCTTATGTATCGTTATGTTTTCATTCCTCTAATATCAAAAATAAATGAATGTATCGTTTATGCGTACGTACTACCTACCGTCTCCATGAACAGTGCATTTCATTTATTATCCCTAAATGTTTTCGAATATTATAAATATATATATTGGATATATATGATACTTAAATCCGGAATAATATTTTTTTATGATTTAATTTGGACTACATAGGCAATTTCCCTCAAAACAAGGTCATTTTCGACTCATGTACCGAATTTCAACAAAATGACTGATATTAACATAAATAATTATGTAATGTTTATAACTTGGTAAAAAGTTATATAAAAGGAATAATAAATTTTAAAAAGGTTAAGAATCATGTATAATATACCTATGTTTATAATTTACGATGAACAAGGAACATACGTGACAAGTCAGACTTAAGGTAGGGGACTTCGTCTCAATCTCCTTTCATTGGGGGCATATTTTGGTATATACATGACCTTCTTTTATATGGTGTAAAATTATACCCTTTTTCTTTAAATTTCATTCAATGGTTATCAAAATGTATCTTTTGTTTTAAAAATCTTTTTTCTAAATGAAAAAGGGAATGTTACTTTTTAACGTAGGTGGTGACAATAACCTTTCCGCCTCCACGAGTATTATTTGATATTTGGATTCCTTAACAAGATGTAATGTTTTTAAAAGGAATGTGAATATTATATACTCTGTTTATATATTTTGGTACTTAAAATGGGTTTGACAAAGCATTTATTATTTCAAAATCTTGAAATGATATATTGTGATTTCAATGTGGAAATGTTATATTTTATTTTATGATTCCATTATATGATATGAATATGTTATGGTAATTGGGAATTGTTTAGGTATATAGGTAGTTCCATGATAAACGATGGGTGGGGGAGCCTAAGATAGATCTCCAATGCATTGGGTAACATGACAGAGGTAAATGTTAATGTTTCTCCTAAGGTATTTATGGGATATACTGTGATGGGTAATCCAAATGTAACTCACTATGTAGCTATGAAAGCTGAAATATAAGTATGTTATGGATGCCAAAAGTTACCTTTATGATTTATGATTTCTATGTGTTATTCATAAATCATATGATTTCATAATCTATTTTAAATAGATTATGTTTTATTATTGAAAAGTTTGATTTCATTGATTTTTATTTATTCATGGAAAAAAATCTTTATTTCATTATTTTATATCCATTTCTGAGCTTTTTATGCTCATAACAAGTTTTTGAAATTCTTTCCCATGGTATAATGATGTTTAAGAGAAATGAAGGTTTCAAAAAGATTAATATCAAGAAAATAATTCTTGTTTTATTTAAAGAGTTTTATTATTGTGAAAAACTTTCATAGAGTAGAAGTGTATACTTTGTAATATTTGAGATGAAATGCAATATTTATTGCCTAATTCTCTAAAACTCTAAACCTAAAAATATCCCCAATTTTAATTCTTGACAAAACTTTATATTATTTAATGTTTAAGGTGAGGGCCTTGTAGTTGGTATCAAAGGTAGTTTTAGAATACTTCAAGAGTTAGGATATTGTTTAATTAATATCCATAAATTATTTTTACTTTATGGTAGGATTGAAATGATTTAGAATTGAATATTACTAGGCTGCTTCATCTAAGATATGTATGTGTTAATAATGGTTTTCCAAAGAGGAAACAAGGAAACTATTATGGGATGACATCAAGATGAAAACAACCTTCCAAATCAGCAAACTGAGATGGTTCGAATCAGAACTGAACAGTTTGTTGCAGTTATGGCATAGTTGACTCATGGTATAAATGGTGGTAGTATCCATGCATGAGATTATTTAGATCAACCACAAAGGAACATTTCCATAGTGGATCATTTCATGAGGCAACATCCCCCATCATTCAAAGGATCATATGACCCTGTACTAGGTGAAGGGTGGAGAAGTGATGGAAAATATTTTCTATCTCATGAGGTGTTCATAACATCAAAAGGTTATTCTCTTTTTTATCGTTTTGAAGGTTAATCCGATCAGTGGTGGTTGGTGGTTAAAAATATCTGGGATAGTGAGGAGATCTTTTAACATTATTTGGATGAATTCAAAGGTATAGTCATTGATAAATATTTTTATAAGCCTGTTGGACTTATGATGGAAACATAATTATTCGAATTGAGGAAAGAGGATGAGTCTAGGGCTTCTTATGAAGAAATATTCACTCGACTAGCATGGTATGCCTTAAATTTAATCTGGGATCTTGATAGTAAAATCAATATTTTTTACTCAAGATTAAAGCCAAATTATCGAAGGTAATTAAATTTTCAGGAGTCCAATAGTTATTAAAAACTTGTTTGATGTCTGGAGAAGGTGAAAATGGAGTTTTCTAATCATCAGGTATTCTTTGAAAAAATAATATAATAAGTGGTAGAGGTTGTAGAAAAAAGGCAATAACTCTTCAAAAAAGTATGATGGTAAGAAACATAAGTTTGTTGTCTGTGAAAAATATTGTAAAATATACACTAGGAAATGACTTTTGAATTCTAGTATGTGATTATGAGGTGGTAAAAAGGGACATAAGGATCATAATTTCACTAAAAAATATCAGGGTAATGGTACGACAAAATCCGATTTAAAGTCAGTGAAATGATTTAAGTGTAATGAAATTGGTCATTAAACATTTGAGTGTCCGACGAAGAACCCAAATAATGGAAAACAGCCAGACTAAAAGCATAAAGGGTTGGTCAAATCCATTTAAACTACCTCAACAGATGTTGGTCTATCAAATGAAGTAGTATTAGGTATATCTTTTGTTTATTCATATTATTTCAATTTTTAGTTTCACTCAGGGTCTACACATTCTTTCATTTCTGAGAAATTTTATATTAAATTGGGAATCACATCTCAAGATTTGAATCCTAAAATTTTAGTAAAAACACTGGGAGGAAATGTTGAGAAAAAATTAATTATAAGAACCTTTTTGTCCTTATGTGTGTGAAAAGAATCTACCCACAAACCTTATTGTTTTGCATCTAATAGAGTTTGATGTTATTTTGGGTATGGATTGGATTTCAATTTATTATTCTAATATTGACTCTAGAGCTATTGCGTTTTCATTTCAGAATGAATATCAACTTTTTTAAAAGAATGAACCCAATATTTTGATAACATATTAGGAAGATGAGAAACTAATAAAAGATGGAAATGAATGTTACCTTGCACATATTGTTGAAAACAATGGAATTGTTTAAATAAATGATATTCTAATGGTAAATGAGATTCTTTATTTTTTTCCCTGATGGGTTCCCTGTAAAATACCTAATGGGGACGTTGAATTTATTGTTGACTTATATCATTATGCTAAGCTTATTTTAAAACCCCCATATCGAATTGATCAAATGGATCATTTAGATTTGAAGAAGCAATTTCTGGAGTTATTAGCTAATGGTTTCATTTGGCCTAGCACATCACCATGAGGTGCTTCTGTCTTGTTTGTTACAATGAAAGATGGTCCAATGAGACTTTTCATTGATTATAGATCCTTGAATAGAATCACTATTAAGAACAAGTATCCTTTGACTCATATCGATGATTTGTTTGATCAGCTCTAGGGAGATCAATATTTTTCAAAGATTGAATTGAGGTAGGGATACTATCAGTAAAAACTAAAGGAAGAAGGCATTCTGAAGACTACGCTTCATATTAGATAAGTCCATTATGAATGTGTACTTATACCTTTTGGGTTAACTAATGCACCTACTGTATTAATTAATCTTAGGAATATAATTTTCCATGAGTTCATGGATAATTTTTTTTGTTGTGTTTATTGAAGCTATATTGGTTTATTCTAAAAGTAAATAGGAGAATGAATGTCATTTAATGTTTTCATTGAAAAAATTAAAATGGAAAAAAATGTATGGGAAATTTAACATGTGTGAGTTCTTTTACAAAAAATTTCATTCTCTAGTCATATTGTTTATAAAGATGGCATAACTTATGATCCTACTAAAAAAATTTGTTGAATAATGGACAAGACCCAAAAATAGAAATAGATATTTGTAGTTTTCCTGGTTTAGTAGCTTATTACTGGAGGGTTGTTTAATCCTTTGCATGGTTATCTAGCCCATTGAAAATGTTAACTCAAAATAGTGTAATGTTCATTTGGACAAAATAATGTGATGAATGTTTTTGGGAATTAAAAATAAGATTGGGGAATGCTCCAATTTTGGAACTGCCATCTAGAAATGGTGAATTTGTTATCTATAATGATTCTTCATTGAAAGGATTTGGTTGTGTACTAATGGAGAATGATTAGGTAATTTCTTATACTTCACATTAGTTGAAAGCTCGTGAGCTAAATTACCCTACACGTGATTTTTAATTAGATTCTTCTATTTTTTCTTAAAATATTTAGAGGCATTGTTTTTATGGAGTAAAGTGTGAAATATATAGTAATCAAAAAAGATTGAAGTATTTTTTTTATTTATACAGAACTGAACATGAGACAGAGAAGATGAATGAAATTTATCGAGGATTATGATTGAACAATTCATTACCATCCAAGAAAATAAAATAAAGTGGCTGATGATTTGAGTCTAAAAAGTAATTCTACATTAACCATGGTATATTTGGAACGAAATCCTTTGGTTTTTTATTTGATTAATTTTCAATACAAATTTTTTGTTACAAGAAATTCATTTGTTTTCATTAAGGTGGAAGTGAAATCATCTCTATCATACAGAATGAAGGAAGCACGAAAAGAAGACAGTGAGTTGCAGAAAATGGTATAATTGGTTTAGAAGAGTGTGTTACTAGAATTTAAAATCGATAAATACTTTTTTAGGTTTGGAAAGAAATTATGTGTATGTTTTTATTCTTAGTTGAAGAAAGAGTTATTATGTGAATATTATAGTTCTTCTTTTTTAGTTCATCTTGGAAATACTGTGATGTACAAAGATATTGAGGTGTATTAATAGTAGGTTGGAATGAAAATAGATATTTATGACTTTACCTTGAGATATTTAATTTTTCAATGGGTTAATGCTTAGTGGCAGTTACCGAAAGGGATGCTTCAACCTTTCCTGTTCCAGAGTGGAAATGGGAAAATGGGTCTATGGATTTCCTAGTCATATTACAAAAGACTTCCTAAGGTAACAATTAATTATGGGTTATTGTTGATTGATTGACTAAATATACTCATTTTGTTCCAATTTGAGATACTTTATCTCTAGATCAACATTCTCAATTGTATATTAAAGAGATAGTCATGATACATGGAGTTACCCTCTCTATTATATCTGATCATTATCCCATGTTAGCTTCTGACTTTTGTAAAGTCCATAAGAAGTCATTGGGTACTGAATTAAATTTTATTACAGCTTTTTATCTTTAATCAGATGGGCTGTCAGAATGAACAATTCAGACATTGGAAGATATAATATGTGCTTGTTCAATAGTTTACCAGGGATGTTGGGAACAAAATATTTCATTCCTTGAGTTTTCTTATAATAAAAATATTTATTATAGTTTAAAAATGGATCCATTTGAAGCATTATATAGATCAAGGAGTTGAACTCCAACTCTTTGGGATGAAGTAGGTGGAAGAAAGCTGATGGGACCAGAATTGGTAAAAGAGATTACAGAAAAAGTTCAGTTGATTTAGAAGCACTTGAGAACAGATCAGAGAAGGATGAAAAGTTATGTGGATAACCGAATGAAGGATCGTTCTTTTGAGGTTAGTGATCATTTGGTTCTCAATGTTTATCTATGTAAAATCATAATGTGTTTTGTTAAGAAATGAAATATGAGTCTGAGTTTCATTAGACCATATGAAATCTTGGAAAAATTGGATCAATTGCCTACAAAGAGGCTTTACCTCCACGTTTATCCCATGTACAATTTTTTTATCATGTTTCAATATTGAGAATGTATATTCCAGATCCATCTCATGTTTTGAGTCAAAAAGTAGTTCATTTGGAAGAGAATCATTATTATGAGGTACAACTAGTCGAGATTCCTGACCATAGAGAGAAAGTGTTGAGGAATAAGGTAATTCATTAGGTAATGGTTTTGTGGAAAACCTATATGAGTGAAGAGGAAAAATAGTAATCTTAAAATTTAATGAGGTATAGATATCCCCACTTATCTTATAATTGAATAGAATTGTGAGGACGTGATTCCCAGATGGGGGGAATGATGTAACAAACTCATGTATTTATAGAATAATATTTTTTATTTTCTATTAATAGTTATGAATAAGATATTAATTTTACTTTAAATGGGATTATTTTTCTGATAGATTACTCAACACATAATAATGGGTTTCTACAGAATTATATGTTGCACACAACGTTGAGTTATACCGAAATATAATATAATAATAATTTTATTTTAAATGGTAGTTAACGCATAACCGTTGTGTTAGATGGAATGAAAAAAACTAACAAAAATATGGTTATACTTGTTTGTTAAATACATTTACATTTATCCAATAAATTTTTGTGCCTTAAAATAAGAATGAATCCAATTTTAAGCATGAAATACTCTAATATTTTTAAAACATTTTTTTATCGCATTTTTAAGGAAAACCCTTTTTAAATATAGTTTTTTAACTTTTATATGTTCTATTTGAAAAAATAAACTTCTTCATTAGAATAGGAAAACAAAAATTTACATTTTATAATTTTTTTTTAAATTTTCTGATAAAGTTCTATTTTTAATGAATAGTGAAAAATATAGGCTTATTAATTCAAAACTAAATTGTCATCTATATTATTTTTATAGTTATATTTTCCTTTTCATTGGTTTTAATGTGTAATTGGATTATGTTTTTATCATTTAATCCAATGTTTATCCTTGGAAGTAATTTCAAATTTTAATTAGACATAAACACATGTCAATATTTTGATAGTTTTTACTTCTTAAAAACACTCTTTGGTTTTGAAAATGGAAATTAATTTTAAATTAATTTCTGAAAATTATTTCATTAGAATTTATAAAAATGTTTTTCAGTTTTGTAATCATAAGAAACATAATTTAAATAATTTCCTTTTATTTTTAGACAATATAAATCGTAACTTCTGTAACTATTTTAATTACCATTGTTAAAAGTTGAATCAGGTAAATAAGGGTAAATAATAATATTATAATAATATTAAACTACTGTAACACATGTCTAAATACAATTGGATGGGATAATTTTGACTATGGGAATCCTTGGGTCGATTTTGGGACTCCATGGAGCCACATGGATGTGAAAATGTCATTTTATAAGAATTAATTTAATGTAAAAAATATATAACATAAACATTTAGCTTTTACTAAAACAATTTTTATATGGGGTTATATAATTTATCTCTTAAATGATAAAAAGTAATTAAAAATTTAAAAAAATTTCCTATATCATGAAATTTTATTTATAATTTTTAATGATTAAATAAAAAAATTAATTATGACACAATAATGATGCAGTGATTGATTCATTAATAAAGGTTTCAAGTAAATGATATTATAAATTTTTAAATAAATTTAATTTGTTTATTTTTATTTCATACATGAATTTTTTGGATGATATTGACATATTATTTTTGAGTGAATTCCTTTTATTTAATGGAATTAGGTATTTATGAATTTTTAAAAAAATCATGTTTGAGTATAATCCAAAATTGACATAATTCATAACTAAAAATATAAAATAGTATATTAAATGATAATAAATTCATAAAAACTAAGATTCATCCAAATGTTTGGATAAATATTTTGATTCTCAAAGTGTTAAATGCTTGATAAAACTATAAGAGTAAAAAAGGTTTAGGGTATACATAAGGGAGTCATTATCTCCAGGTAGAGCTCTCCCCGAGGTCTAGGGCTTCTCCTCCCATCCCCCTCCCTCTTCCTTGTTTTCTCTGGTTCTCATCACTGATGCTCCTTGCATCGGTCATCACGGTGGGTGGTTCTTCATTCTTTGGGTGTATTTTCGATTTTGGATTTCTTTCCACTCCTTGCTTTCGGTTCTTCCTCTATTGTTGTTCTGTGATGCTCTGTTGTTCACTATTGATTTGTGTTCCCCGACGGTTGGTACCATGCCCTTATAACCAGAAACTTTGCGCCAAAACCCCTCATTGGTTTGAACCAAAGGGGATCTAGTTGTTTGGGATATGTTGGTATTAATGTTCAGGGGTTATCATGTTGTCTCGAACCCACATATCTAATCTTGCTTCATTTACTTTGTACCAGATTCCATTTTGGTCTGTTATGAAGGTTTTTTTGGCGGATTTGGAATGGTGTTGGTGGTGCGTTCGGCGTCAAGGTTGCGTATCAGCGGTGTGGCTATGGTTATTTGTCTTGGAAACTGCATCTCATATTTGTTCTCTTCTATTATTGGGGTTCTTTTTTTCTTGTTTATTATTTGTTTTTGAAGGTCCTTATATCTTGGTGGTGTGGTTAGACCTCAGATGATGTTCGGCCTAGTGATATTTCAGATTGGATGATGGTGTACCTTCCGACGGTTTTCTTTTGTTATCAGTTTTTTTCAATGTTCTTGTTTGGTTTTCATCCTTACAACATCAGTAGTGATCGGTGAAGGGTTTTGTATTCGACTTTGATTTTTTGGGTTTTATGGTTTTGGTTGTTCTGGTTTTTCGCCCTCCGGTTCTCTTATCTAGATCCTGGTCTCCACCACTTGCTCCAAGGTGGAGTTGTACGGTGGTCTCCCCAGTGCTTTGGGATGTGAGTTTGAGCAGTCTTCCAACTCATGGTGGTTTCATCTTCATTGTTCGTGGGTGGATGAAGGTGACCTTCAGTTTTATAGAACGGGGTATTTTGGTTTTCTCAGTGTGTTTGACATCGATGACAGTAAACTGTGACGTTGAAGATGATTTCTGGATGTTCCTTTCCGGTGATATGTTATTCTATGAAGTTTTTTTTGGTGGTTTATGGCAGCGATGATGGACTCCAATGATAAGGGGTTGTTCGAGGTGGCTGTGGAGTGCTGCAGATTGGCTCCGAAGAAATGTGTTCTTCGATATACAGTTGGGATGAAGGATTTTGAAATTGATAGTGATGATGGGTTGGCATCGACAAGAGACAGTATCTAGTGGTGATGGCGACCGTGGTGTGTTTGGATGAGGTATTCAGTGTCAGGAGTGCATCCTAAGATAGATGGTGAAAAAGGCGTGATTATGGTCTGGCTGTCGTTCGAATTTAGAAATTTGAAATGGTTGTTTCGTTTGGCGGAATTGTGGTTTTATGGTCGGCATTGATGGTGGAGGATTGTTTTCTGTGGACCAGCTTTGTTTGGCACATGACAGCTTCGTTATGGATTATTAAATTTTATTTTTGTTTGATTTCGTGTTTATTTTTGGGTTTTGAAGTTGGTGGGTTGTGATAGTCTTAAATCTCTTGAATGTTTAATCAGGTTGGAACTTTGTATGGTTTCACACTTATCCTTTAAAAGTGTTCTTGGAAAATAAAGAATATTGATTTGGTGGGGGAGTAAAAAAGGTTTAAATCGAAAAGATAAGGATTGAAAAAATCCCCAAACCTATATAATTATTCTTGGATTATTTTATATATAATTATATTCATATTATCTTCGAACTAACTTAATTTGGTCTCATTTATAATTTAAATATAGTTTATAATAAATTAATATTTCTAGACTTTCCTAAAGTGACCCTCCTCCCTCTTATAGGTAACATCTTCTCTAAAGTTCTTTTCCTTTATTTTCCTTCTCCACTCCCTATTCTATTATTATTATTTGATTACATAATAATAAATGTATCCTCAATATAAAAGGATGTTTTTAAGAGATTTATTCGAACTACACCTACGCACACCTCCATTTAATTGATACGAACATATTGTTTCTGTGTACGGGGAACTATTTTCTTACGAAACGATGGTTGTTCAATTTTTACCCTACCACCTTTCATGGTGGCCATTATGTTTGAAATGTATTTATATATGATATATATTATATTTAGGTTTTCTCTATACAATTGTAAATTTTTTTAGAACAAACCTTTAAGCTTTTGATGATGTGGAAACATGATAATTTGATTTGAGGAAGTCCATACTACTGCACCCTCAAAGTGACATGACCCATTCATGACATACATAAAATGTATAAATAAATGAATAAATGAACATATGTAATATAAATAAAATAAAATATTATAATTTAATTATAATATACTTATTTGTCATTAAGTTTTCATTTCTTTAATATGACAAAGAAATGAATGTAGCATTCATGCGTACGCACGACCTACCATCTCCATGAACAGTGCATTTCATTTCTTATATCCAAATGTTATGGTATATTATATATATATATATAATGGACATATATGATTATTAAAACATAAATAATATTCTACTGATGATGGAATTTTTACTACATGGACAATTTACCTCAAAACAAGTTCATTTTCGACTCTAGTACCGAATATTGACAAAACAACCGATAATAACATAAATTATTATGTAATGTATATAACGTGATAATAAGTGATGTAAAATCAATAATAAAATTAAAAATGGTTATTAAGAAAGTATAAAATATCTTAAATTTATTATTCAGGATGAACAAGGAACGTGCATGATGAGTCGAACTCAAGGTAAGTGACTTCTTCTCAATATCCATTCATTGAGACATATTTTGGTTTATACCAAACATTATTTTATACACTCTATAATTATACCCTTCTTATTTAAATTTATTTCAATGTTTTCGAAAAGGACTGTTTTTTTATGATTCATTTGACTAAATGAAAAGGGGAAAGATTTTTTAACATACGCAGTGACAACGACCCTTCTGCCACCGCGAGTATTATTTGATATTTGGATTTCCTAAAAATTGTAATGTTATTAAAAGGGAAAAAATACCATATACCATTTTTAAATATGTTGGTATTGAAAATGGTTTTTAGAAATAATTCATTATGTAAACATCTTGAAATTATATATTGTGATTGCAATGTGGAAATGTTATCTTTCCTTAATGCTTATTTTATGTGTTATGAATATGTTATGGTTCTTGTGAATTGTTTTGGTATATGGGTGTTTCCATGATAAACTAAGTGAGGGTGAGCCCGAGATAGATCTCTAATGCATTGGTTAACATGAAAGAGGTAAATTTTAATGTTTCTCCTATGAAATTTAGGGAATATAATGTGATGGGTATTCTGAACGTAACTCCCTATGTAGCGGTGAAAGCTAAAATATAATTATGTTATGGATTCCACAAGATACCTTTATAATTTATGATTTATATGTGTTATTAATAAATCTTATGATTTCAGGAGCTTTGTTAAGGAGATTATGTTTTATGATTGAGATGTATGATTTCATTTATTTATATGTATTCATGGACTAATTTTTCTTTCCTTATTTTATATCCCACACTAAGCTTTTTATGATCATCCCAGGTTTTTGAATTTTTTTCATAGGTAATAAGGAAGTGTAAGAGAAAGTAATATTTCTAAATGATTTATATCAATAAAATAATTATTGTTCTATTTAAAGAGTTATATTATTGTGAAAAAGAAAGATAGAGTAGAAGTTCTAACTTCATAATATTTGAGATGTAACGTAATAGTTATATCCATATTCTAAAAAACTATAATCCTGAAAATATCCTCAATGTCAATTCTTAACTTAACTCAAGAATATGTAATGTTTAAATATAGGGCCTTATAATAACCACTGTTGACTTATTTTTAATATGTAAGAATAGAAAACACATTAATATGATGTCTGGTGTGGTCCAAATGACTCGATTAAAAAATTTTAAATTGAACCAATGCATTTAAAAACATGTGTCTTCGGGTCAAAAATGGAAAATGAGGTCGAAATACCTTCAAATTAGATGAAATGATAGTAGATTTATATTTGAAATGTATGAAATAAAAGCTCATAATTAAGAGTTACTATTTTCCCAGGTAATATGTAAATATCTTTTTGTTTTTTTAAAACAATAAAATGGTAATATAATGGTCAAAACCATAAAAAAAATATTTATGTGAAATCATGGTACCCCCACATTTAAGTTATTTTCTATTTTTACATGCTGAAAAAGCATCATTATGACATACAGTGTGATCATAATTACTCGATAAACTATTTTAAAGGTACAAAATCCTTTTAAAAAGTTTTCCATCAGTTCAAACCTGCAACATGATGTGGGATTTCCTTGAAAAAAAAATAAAAAGAACTGTAGTTTTATTTTTGAAAGGTAAGACATGATGGTTTATCATTCTAATTTATTGTTTTCCTTGTATGTCCATAAATTCATTTTTTAGTCTTTTAAAACATCAAAACATGCTTGTAATGGTCAAAACCATAGAAAAAAACCTCATATTGATGTGTCATAATGGAGAAACCACTGTTTAGTTATTGTTTACATGTATTTATAGATATAATTTCAATATTATGTGTGGTGTGTTTTGAATGACTTGATAACTAGTTTTTACGTGTACCGAAGCCTCTAAAAACATGTTTCGGGTGTTCACAACCAGGACAATGATGTGGAATTTCAATTAAATCATAATAAATTGAATGTCGATTTAGTTTGGAAATTTAGTTGCTGAATACATATCATTCTGAGTTACGGTTTTTCTGGGATTACCATAAATGCATTTTTAGTGTTTTAAAACACTAAAACATTTGTGTAACGGTCAAAAACATATAAAACATCATCATATTGAAGTTAAACCACGGTATAACCACCTATGATTTATTTTTTAACATATAAAAATAGAAACACATAAATCTAATGTGTGGTGTGGTTGGAATGATTTAGTAAACAATTTTTAAAGGTATAAATCCTTTAAAAATAGGTTCCATGGGGTCAACAACAAAAAAACGACATCGTATTTCCATGAAACCATAACAAAATTACCATAGATTTATATATTTAATATTTTAATATATGAAACGTTTTTTTGAGTTCTATTTTTTTGGGATTCCCATTAACCTATTTTTTGTGTTTTAAAACACAAAGACACATGTGTAACGGTCGAAATAAAAGAAAATGAACTCATAATATTGATAAATCATGGTAAATCCCTCATTGAGTTATAATTAACATTTATGGTAAGAAAAAATATATCAATCCAATTTGAGGTGTGTTTTTAAAGACTTGATAAATTGTTTTAAAGGATTAATAACCATTAAAATGTGAATCGGGGGGGGGGGGGGTCAAAATAAGGAAAAATATTTCAGGATTAAATAAAATCAAAATACAATTACAAGAGATTTATTTTCAGAATATATAGACTAAAAGAATATCATTTCGTGTTACAGTTTTCCTATGACTCCCTTAAATGTGTTTTTAGTGTGTTAAAGCACTAAAACATGTGTGTAAGGTCCGGAATCATAAAGAACGACCTCTCATTCATGTGAAATCAATGGATAAGAACCATCGAGTTCTTGTAGATATAAAATACATGTTTTCATGTAAACTTATTTAGAATTTTTTTTATTATGAAATTTTCATGAACACCACAGATAGATGAGGGTGTGAAAACTGGTATGAATGGATTTGTGTGGTGGGGATGCTGGTGAAGAGATGGTATTTATAGACCCTTATAAGGGAATATTATAAGAAATAGACGCACATATTAATTTTAGAATATCACGGTTCCGTATACCATAGGCTCTTAATTTTATGAAAGACCCCACAAGATTCATGTGGCCCAAATAAAATAATAAAACTATTATTTTGGTTGTTCTAGAATTCTTCAGTTAATTGAGATTAATTATTTTTCTAGTAAAATAGAATTTTCTTTACTTAAAATCCACATTTTTAATCCTTGCAATAATTTTTAATGATGTATTTGAATTGTGTACATAATCTAACTGATAGATTATTTTTTAAAGATATCAAGTGATTATTTAAGACTTCAAATTCAAGGATTTTTTCCTAATTAAATATCTACATTTTTAAATAATATTTATATCAAAAAGTTTATTGAATCCATTTTTATCTATTTTTCTCATAAATCAACCACAATTTGTTTGATTATTAGGAATCATCTCAATCTATTGTCATCATTTTAGATGTTGCTTTATCCAATATTTTTTGAGAATTATGAAACACAATTTTCGGAAGGCAATTTTCATAATTGGATTGAATTACCTTAAGTGGATTGTGAAGATTAATGATTTATTTCATATCCATAATTTTCAATGATTTCTGTTAGACATAGAGAAACAAAATTTTAAATCAAATGAAAAATCTGCATTATAACATTGATGGGTAACAACATATAGTTTCAGTTTTTTAAGTTATCAAATAAAATTTTGTGAATTATTCCATTTTATCGGTTCAAAAGTGATCTTGAGGGTGTTAAATGTCCATTTAGGGATGGAATTAAAGGGAATGAATTTATACTTATAGAAGTTGTGAGTAGTAGTTGAGTTTCAATATAACCATTGACAAGGCGCAGATTACTCTATGAGATGACCTAAGATGGTTATGCTGAGGAAGATATTACCTAACCAATAATTTGAATATAATAAATGTTATCCAATATCGTAACGTAAAATATAGGGATGTTGTATGGGAAAATATCCAAATTCATATTATTTTCAGGTGATTGTATTTTCTTTCAATATAATGATATCATATTGTACTATAATGGAATATCATATGCCAAAAAGGGAATATCCAAAAGCATTTTAGAGTGATAACATGCCGCTACCTATGCCATTAATATTATTTATTGCATTGGGTGGCATCCACATAGTGTCATTAATTCTAACGGATAATCATGTTTATAATTTATAATAATAAAATTTACGTCTACTAATGAACAATTGTATCATGTGGTACTTCAAGATCAAACCCATAATGTCAAATTTAGGAACATCTGAGAAGATGTAGGAATTATGGTTAAAAAAGAAAGAAATGTTGTAACTTCAATATGAGAGATAATTCCATGAATTAGCATCTCCATGATCATGAATATGTGAAGTGAAAAATATATAAGGATTTAGCTATGAAATCTTCATAATTGTGTTTAAGTGAATCATTTTTCTTGATACTCACTATCTACTCTAGTGGTATTCTTTTTAATACTACCATATACTCTCGTTAATCAAAAAAAGAAGCTACCTAAAATCAAGTTTAAAAGAAGAACCTAACCCACCCAATGTTCCTAAAGAAGGCCACAATCTAGTAGTTAAATTAGAAGACAACTCCATCACATTAAAAGACAACGACCCTGATTAATAGGTGAGGAAAAACTATGAGAAAAAAATTCAATACAAAACCCTCACCTGATTTAATCCTAATAAGTAAAATTTAATTGAAAAAATCACCCTTAGACATATACTCAAGACTAAAATAGAAACCCCCTCATGATATTGATGATAAAGAGTAATAATAAAATAAACACTAACCCTCTTAAGATGCTCCATCTCATGACCCTAAATGCAAACTTGATGATTCTATATCTATTTATCCAAGATTTAATTTCCCTTCCAAGATTCAATGATTAGAATAATGGTTGAAGTTATATATTTATTAGTAGAATCACCCACTTGTATCTCAAGATATCTCTATCACATCTCTTGAAATATCTCGACATATTTTTAACAAATTTTATTTAACTAAAAATTGTGTAAATATGCTAAAAAACCAACATGCATATCTTGAACTATCTTTCCTGAAAAGATATCCAAAAACTATAAAAGAGAAAAGAGACACATTACCATAGTTCATCCCTTTAACAAAACAAAAAAAAACGAATTTTAGTATAGCTTAAAAAGAGTTGTTGTCCTCAGCACTATTAGGGGGGATTTATTAGATCTAAAAAAAATCATAAAGGCCCCCCATTATTAGTGCTCAAAAATATCCAATAAAGTCCCCCTTTATCAGTGCCAGAAATATCACTAATAATTTCCCACCCGATGTAGTGTTCTATTTGAATAATAGTATCCTATATCAAATAAATGTTTAACATATATGAAAATACCCTAGTATGTAAATGCATAATTTAATTGAAATAAGTTTTACATCACAAATAAAAAAACACTAATATATACATTTCAAATAATTTTTTTTAAAATTAAAATTAAAATTACTATGAATTAAATTTTAAAAACATGAAAGTTTCACTATCTGGGGCACCCATGAACCCATCTCAAAAAAATATTAATCTTGGTATTAGTTAATGAAAAAATAATCCCTACCTATGATAAATTTTCCACCAATATATGAAATAAATAGTTGTTATTAATACTAAAAAGATAGAAATTAAAGAAAAATAATAAAGAATACAATAATAAAATATTAATTTTAAATAAGAGGACACACTTAGAGTCATACCAGTCTAACTATGCATCAGATTATGGTGCGGTAGATTCCTAAAAATTAAAAAAATAGAGATAATTTTATTAATTTATAGAATTAATCCAAAAAAAATTCTGGGATTTCATTATGTCACTTAGATTTTTTACTAAAATGTCATTTGAAACTGAAAACACACATTTTCAGTCATAATAATAACATAATTTTTTGTTTTATATGATACTAATTCTTATATGGCATAAATTACTTATGAATCATTGTCCTAAAGTATCAAAACAATTAATGTAAATTTTCATAGTTTTCAGTGAGTCAGTCATGTTTTGAATTAAAATGAAAATTTTAGATTGATAACAGAAACTTTGAGTCATACTGGGAACATAGTGTATCAAAATGAGGTGATTATTATTCATACAAATTAAAAATTAATTTAGAATAATTTTCATATATTATAAAAAAATAAAAAAATATTTTCTTTATTTTTATTATGTCACTTTTAATTTTTAATAAAATGTCACTTTTATATAAAAAGACACACTTGGATTCATACAGGTCTCAAATTTTATCAAATTGAGGTGTGAGCAATTGATACACATAAAAAATGCCATGAAGGTATTTTTATTAATGTATAAATACAATTCAAATGTGTTTTCTTATTTTTCAAATTTTCACTTGTTATTTTTATTATAATGTCATTTGAAACTAAAAGCATGAACTTTGTGTTACATAGGTCACATATTTTATCGATTTGAAATGAGAATGATTCATACACATCAAAAATTACTTATGAATCATTTTTCTAAATTATCAGGACAATGGGGGTGCATTTTCATGGTTTTCTTTGAGAGTCAAAAAATTTGAACTAAAATTTCAATTTTAAACTAATAACAGACAAATTGGTTTATATCGGGAACATGGTGAATCAGATTGAGGTAATGACCATCCTTACATTTAAAAAATGACATATGGGTCTTCTAGATAATGTATCAAAACAATATATTTTCATTGTCATGGTCTTGAGTATGTCACTTGTCCTTTTCACTGAAATTAGTGTCAATTTTAAATAAATAGACACACTTGGAGTCATTCCAGGCATACCATGCATTGGATTAAATTGAGGTTAATTTCTACACATTAAAAATGATATATGGATCATTTTCCAAAAATTTAAAAACAATATTAACATTTTTTCTTGGTTTTAAGTATTTTTCTTTCTCTTTTTACTAAAACTAATGCTAATTTTTATAAAAAGGCAGACTTGGAGTCATACATATCTCACTATTTATCAGATTGTGCTAAGGTAGATTCTAACATATAAAACATGACATATGGATCATTTTACTAATGTATCAGAACAATCTGAATTTTTTTCATAGTTTTGAGTAAGTCACTTAGTATTTATTCTAAAATGTAATTTTAAAGTTAAAACACAATCTTTCGGTTATACTAGTGACATCATGTGTTAGTTTAGAATTAGACTAATTCCTACATGTAAATAATTACTTATGAATTATTTTTTAAATTTATCAAGACAATTATAGAATTGATTATTGATTTTTGCTAAGTAAAACATATTTTGAGCTAAAATGTTATGTTTTAACTGAGAATGGACAATTTGAGCCATATCCGGCACACATAGAATCATATTTAGGTGTGTGAATTACTATACCTCAAAAATGACTTATGGAAAATTTTATTAAAGTATAAAAAAAATTAAATGTGTTTTCTCAACATTGATTATGTCAATTTTTATTTTTAATAAGGTAATGAATAATTTTAACTAAAAAGACACACATGGAGTCATATCGGTCATACGATATGTCAGATTGAGATGATAATTATTCATACATGTCAAAAATTATATATAGATTGTTTTAATAAGGCATAAAAACAATATTAATTTTTTTTATGATTTTCATAAATTCACTTTTACTTTTTAATAATATTATGTTCAATTTCAAATTAAAATACATGTTTGAAATCATATCAGTCACACCGTGCATAAGGTTGAGGTCCAATTGATTCATACACATCAAAACAGACTTATAGGTCATTTTCAGAAATTATTAAAACCATCTGAATGTGTTTTCTCATTTTTTAGTCTTCCCCTTGTTCTTTTTACTAAAATTTAATTTTAAATTGATGACATGAACTATGGGTTATACCGATCACATTGTGTATTGGTTTGAAATGAGAATAATTCCTACATTTCATAAATTACTTATGGATAATCTTCATACATTATCAAGAAAATAATAGTGTGCTTTATTATTTTTCAATGAGTGACAAACATTATGAACTAAAATGTCAATTTTTAACTAATAAATGACACTTTGAGTCATATCAGAAACCCAGTTTGTAGGATTGAGTTGTGACCGATTATTAAAAATAAATATTGAATTGTGGATCATTTTCATAGAGAATAAAAAAAAAGAATTTTATGGCTTAGTCTTGAGTAGGGAACTTATTCTTTTTACTAAAATTAATGTCAATTTTTAAAAAAAATACACACATGGAGTCATACTGGTCAAATTATACATTAGATTGTGTTGTGGTTGATTTGTAATTGTCAAAAAATGACTTTTGGATCAATTTCATAAATTATAAAAAATTCAAATGTTTTTCCTTAGTTTCCAATATGTGAATCATTATTTTTACTAAAATTAATTCCAGTTTTAAATAAAAAGAAATAGTTTGATTAAAACCAGTCCCACAGTGCATGAGATTTTTATTTTGGTATATTTTTGAATGTCAAAAATAACATATGGATGGTTTTAGTTTAGAATCAAAACAATATGAATTCATTTTCTTGGTTTTTATTATGTCACATTTTCCTTTTTCTAAAGAGAAATTTTAAACTATAGAAATGAACATTAGGTTATAACAGACACGTCAAGTATTAGTTATACATGAGATTGATTCCTACTAGTCATAAATGGATTTTTTTTTTAAAAATATCAAGGCAATCAAAGCATGTTTTTTGGTTTTTGTGAGAGACACAACTTTTAAACTAAAATTAAAATTTTAAACTGATAACGAATGGTTTGATTCATATCAGGAACAATATGTATCAGATTGAGCTGAAACTAATTCATAAACCTCAAAAATGAATTATGGATCATTTTCATAAAGTATCAAAATAATACAAATTGATTTTCTATATATATAATATATCACTTGACGTTTTACTAAAATTAATTTCAATTTTAAATAAAAACACATACTTGATGACATACAGGTAACACCATGTGTCAAATTGATATTTGGTTGATTTATACACATAAAAAATGTCTTATTGATCAGTTTAATAAACTATCAAAACAATACTAATGGGATTTATTATTTTTTGCATGTGTATCTTTTTTTTAATAAAATTAATGCAAAAATTTAAATAACAATACACACATGAAATAAATTCTGAAGGACTGTGCATTGGATTGAGGTATGGTTTATTCCTACACATAAAAAAGACATATTTATCTTTTCCTAATGTATCAAAAAAATCTATATGCATTTTATTACATTTCAGTATGTCACATGACATTTTTACTAAATTAAGTTTCAATTTTAAACAAGAAGTCACACATGGAGTAATATTGGTCACATCATGTATTTTATTGAAGTTTAGTGGATTAATATATTTGAAAAATGACTTATGAATCATCTTCATAGAGTATTAAATAAATATGAGTGTTTTTTCATTGTTTTTAGTATGTCAATTGTTATTTTTACAAAAATTATTGTCAATTTTAAATAAAAAGAAACACTTAGAGTCATATCGGTAACATTGTGCATTATAGTCTGGTGTGGATAATTTATATAGATATAAAATGAAATTGGGTTCATATTCCTGATGTAACAAAATAATTTTAATAATTCTCTCAACATTGAGTATATCACTTGTGTTTTTTATAAAATTTTTATTTCAAACTGGAAGCATGCACATCTAATCATACTAGTCACATCATGTGTTGATTAGATGTGAGACTACATCCAACATGTTAAAAATGACTTATGAATACTTTACAAAATTATCACGACAATTAGAGTATATTTTATTGGTTTTCAATGAGTGATACATGCTTATAACTAAATTATTGATTTTTATCTGATATCAGATAGTCTGATTCATATCAAGATCATGGTGTATTAGATAGAGATACTCCCAATTTTTATTTGTAATAAATATATTTTAAATCATTTTTATAATGTAAAAAACTATAAGAATGTGTTTGATCTATCTTGAGTATGTTACTGGTCCTTTAAAAAAAATATAATGTTCATTTTATATAAAATGTTACAAATTGAGTCATACTAGTCACACTGTTTGCCAGATTGTAGTGTTGTTTATTCCCACACATCAAAAATGACTTAAGAATCATTTTATAAAAGTATAAAAACAATAAGAATTTGTTTTCTCAATATTCAGTATTTCACTTGTTATTTTTATAAAATGTAATGTCAGTTTTAAATAAAACTACACACATGGAGTCATATCGGTCACATTTTTTATCAGATTGTGGTGTAGATGATTATTACATGTAAAAAATTACTTATGTTTCATTTTTATTAATTATCAAAACAAAAAGAATTCGTTTTCAATGTTTCTAGTATTTAAATTGTTCTTTAAAAAAAAATTAATGTCAATTTAAAATAAATAGACACACTTTAAATCATATTGGACCCACTATTCATCAAATTGAGGTGCAGATGATTCTTACACATCCAAAAAGACTTAAGGATTATTTTACTAAATTATTAAAATAATTTTAACTTGTTTTCTCTATTTTAATAATGTGATATGTGTTTTGAACTATATGATAGATTATAAGATAAAAACATACAGTCTGATTCATGCTGAGAACATTTTTTATTTGATTAAGGTGTGTCTGATTGAGTATGTGATATGTGTTTTTCATTACACTATATGAAAAATCCAGAAAAGAGAGAACATGATCCATTATAATGGAAGAAAAAATGTAATAACACATAATTCTATCAATGAAAATTCCTTTAATAGTGTGCCTCTCGATAAATATTTGCTTCCTAGGATCATTTTGGTTCTGGTAAATGAGGAAGACAATGTTTCCATTATTAGTGTTCCTCTAGATCATAAAATCAAAGACACAGTCTTTAGTCTTAACCCTGATAGTTCCCCAAGCTTTGATGGCTTTGACAATGGCTTTTTCCAACAATAATGGGAAACCGTACTTACTGATATTTTGAAACTTTTAAGATCTTTTTTTTCTAATGTTTTCATTCCTCAAGGTCTTAATTCTCAATATCTCACCTTAATCCCTAATGTGGACAACGACTTATAAAATCATCTCTTTCGGACCATTGCTTTTTTAAACATTATTTACAAAGTCATTACCAAACTTCTTTCCAATAGACTTTTGACGTTGTGCAATAAAATTATTTCCTATATTCTATTTGGTTTCATCAAGGGAAGAGCTATAAAAGACAACATTTGTCTTGCCTCTGAATGTACCAACACCCTCATAAAATCCGTAAGTGGAGGCAATATTTCCATCAAGATTGATATCAGGAAATCCTTTGACACCATTTATTGGGGATTCATCTTCAATGTTATTTAGGCTTTTGGCTTTAACGACATCATCATCAATATGATAAACTCCTTATTCAAATCATCTTACATCTCTATCCTTTTCAATGGTTCCTTGAAGGGATACTTTAAATGCAATAAGGGGGTCAGAAAAGGTAACCCCTTATCTGCAATTCTCTTTTCCATTGTAGAGGATTGCCTAAACAGATTACTCACTCATCTCGTGGATCAAAATAAGATTAAACCAATTCAGGTTGCAAGGAACTTAAATGTTCTTATGTACCTTCTTTATGTCGATGACATTATCTTATTCTTACAAGGTAATAGAAAAAATCTTCAAAATTTAAAAAATGCTTTGTCTCACTATGAAGAAGTCTCTGTAAAATCTATATGTTGAAAAAAAATCTTATGTCTTCTTTGGAAAAAATTTCTCTTCTCCTAGAAATATTAGTATTGTTAATAATTTAGGCATTAAAGATGGAACTTTCCCCTTCACCTATATTGGAGTGCCTATATTTTGTGGAAGGCCTAAATCTATGCATTTTTTCAACATTGTTGATCAAGTCATTAAACAATTGTCCTCCTGGAATGGAAAATCCATGTCCATGGCTGGATGAATTTGTTTAGTGAAATTTACCATTGTCTCCAAAATGGTCAACTCAATGATGGTCTATAAATGGCACACTGGACTTCTAAAGAAAATTAATGTTTACATAAAGAATTTTTTTTTGATAGGTAGTACTCTTGAAATAAGGCTTGTGAAAATACCATGGGCCACATGTTACAAACCTTTAGATAAAGGCGATACTGGCATAAAAAATCTTAAAATCTTTAATAATGCCCTTTAAACCAGACTCACCTAGAGGTTGATTCATTGTAACTCTATCTCCATTTATTTTCTTAAAAAAATATTATTTATGAAGATAAAGAAAATCAATTGGAATTACATTAATTCTTCGATCTAACCATCCATCAGGAAATCCTTTACCAATATTATGGCCAACTCTAGATGGATTTTTAGCACGAATTATTCTATGAATTTCAGGCTAGATAATTAGATGATTTCCCCCCTTATCTATATGGTGACTGTTAATTCTCTTTTGGACAATACCAACTGCTCTATACAAGAGGTTAAGAAATCTTGTACTTTTAGTATCCCTAATAACATCATTCAGGTCATTGATAATTACCCTTTTTCAAGCTCAGAATATTTCCTTACTTGGGAACCTTCCCTCAACGGTATTGTTGATCCGAAAAGTTATTACAATCACAATATTTCCAACTCTTATGAAAATTTTTACTGAATGAAATCATTTGATAAACTCTGGATTAAACCCTCAAGACGTACTCTAGTTTGGCTCATTGCTTACAATCGTGTTCCCACGAAGTTTTGTATTCAATCTTTTGGGGTCCAACATTTCTCCATGTATCCTTTTTGTCACCAACACAGAGAAGATACTAACCATATATTTTTCTGTTGTTCTACAGCTTTTGCTCATTGGAATTTTATTTTTGCCATCTTTGACTGAAGATGGTTAATCCATGACACTATTGTCACTCAATTAAAATGTTGTGTGGTTCTTGATACCTCTCAACCGATCAAAATTGTTTCCTAAGTGTTGTTGCTGAACTCATACACGTGATCTGGTATGACATAAATGTTAATATCTACAATAATTGCTCATTTAATCTTAATGCAGGTCGAATGAGTATCCTCATTGCAATTAAATATGCTACAATGACTCAAAAATCTCACTGTGACAACTCCATTAGAGACTTTGAGATTCTTCGTCGACTTCAGATTGATGGGATTTAAAAAACCGTGATTTACTTTTGAGGTCTTCTAGAATTCTCTTCTTCCAGTATGGATCAAAGTGAATTTTCACAGTGCCTCCAAAGGCAACCCAGGTCCTGCAGGTTACGAGGGAATTTTTTGAGACCATATTGGTCAGTGTCATGGACACTTCTTTGGTAGTTGTGGCACTACCTTGTCTATGAAGGCTGAAATGATGGGTGTGATTCATGGAATGAATTTTTCAAAGCAAAATGGCTGGTGCAATGTTTGTAATGAATGTGATTCCACCACTATTGTCCATGCTATTTGGGAGTGGATGGTTTATCTCGCATGGCCTTTAACTACCCGTTGGATGAGGTGCCTTGCTTTGCTTCAGGAGACTAACCACATTGCCACTCATGCTTTTTGTGAAGTGAACATGGCTTCTGACGGTCTTGATAACAAGTGAATCAACTGTTCCTTAACTTGGATGGATAACCTTCCAACTGACATTCTCCATTTTTATGATAAAGATTGTAATAAGATTCTGTATTTCAGAATCATGTTGTTTTATTTTCTATTTTAAATAAATTGTGCCTCAGATTTTGTCTCAGGCACTACCTATTATAAAAAAACAAATATTATAAACCACATATAATCACCAAGTGAACATAATAAAAACATTATAAATTAAGAATGAATAAAATATAAGGTATTTCTAGACGTTAATGAACCAATACCAATGGAATAGTAACATGGCCATTGGAATATTAATGTGGCCCATATGAATAGTAATTTATCCAATATAATAGTAGCATCACCAATGAAAGTATAAATAAAATTGTGTTTTTTTTATGAATTAAAATATAATGTATTTATTTCATGTAATAAGTAAATAAATGTATTAATATCAAAAAATAAAGTGTTGTTATTTCTGTAATTCATTAATATTTAATTTCGATGTTAGGATTAATTAAATAATTTAAAATGAAATGTATTTAAAAAAATATATTCATAAATTAATATTTTTTTGTCTTGTTGTAATAATATATTTTTCTATGACCATAATTAATCTTCCAATGTTTCATAAAATTAGATATAATTTTAAAATTATTATTAATTTTCAAACCAATGACGACTATAATGAAAAAAATATATTTATATTATTTAGAATTTTATTTTCATAAAATTGAGGTAATTTTTAAATTATATAGTACAAGAAATTTTTAGGGTTAATTTTTTGAATTTTTCTAAAATAGTTGAAATTTTTATGAATAGTGAAACATGTTAATTTACGACATAGGCTAAATACATGATTTATTGAGTCATAGATGATGCATGGATGATGTAATCCTATTATATCTAACTCTACTTCCATATTTTAATATATTTAATTATTATTATCAAACTATACATACTTTTAATACAAAATAGTAAACGAATGAATTAGATAATCTAAAAACATGATTCTCCTCCACTATAAAAACCACCCATCACTCCCATATTTACTCACACTATTCAAGATTTGAGACTTGAAAAAATTCTTCCCAAACATCTTCCCAAGCTTCCCCACAATTCCAGGATCCCTTTCTCTCAAAAAAAATACCAAACCCTCTTACCTAAAGAGGTTCTTAGGAAGGATAAATTGAAGAGGTAAAATATCCTCTTTCATTTTCTTTTAATTTCTTTTCAAATTTCATTTATTTTCTCATTATCTCCACACATACCCTCATCCATGTGGAATTAACACTCTAGTATCTTATATATAATTTAATTTTATCATGTTAATGAAATAATTAATGACCATTCCACATCCCCTCTTATTTTTTACTAAAAATCAAAACATCATCCAGGATGTGTTAATTAATCAAAATCATGGATTATAAAAATTTCCATTTCCATTTCCTCCTCCAAAATTTCACTTAAAACCAATTTAATTATCAAAATATATTATAATATATTTATTAAATCCTATTTAATTTTCTAGAACCATTTTATATACATAATATTAATTAAAAAACACAACTAGTTTGTGATGGTCAAAAAACAGCCAAAATAGTCAAAACAATTATCACTAATGTCTAATCTAATGATTAATCATCACCCCAATTTACAAAATTACTTATATGACCACTTAATATTATTTTTGTTCAATAATAACTTATAAATTCAATTCTATACTTCCATTCTTATTTTACATGATTATATATATATATATACAAGTAAATTGATCAGGATAACAAATGAATCCAACGCTCCTGAATGATGAAATTAAATATCATAACCCATAAAAAATGCCTTAAATGAAAATAATAAAACTTTTATAGAAAAAATAAATGTATAAAGGGTTATTAATTATATAATTAATTAATGTAATCTGAATTTCGTGGTCATTGAGATCAAGTGTAAGACCATTTCATACATTAGTTATGGGATTATTTCCAAACTTTCATTTTTCTTTCAGGTTATGATTTATCTCACTTTAGCGAAATGTAACTCTTATTTATTTTAATAACATTATTCTACATTATTTTTATATGTTCCAAAATCATGTATCCAGATCGGTACATCCTTATATGACTATGAAATACATGTTTTCAAAGAATTCCCGTCTCAAATCTTTATAATAAGAAATATAAATTAAATGGAACTTCCTAATTTTTCAACAATTATTCAGGGAACTATATAATCTATTTAAATCCACTATTATTTTTCTAAAATAAAAACTTTATTCATGAAAAACTATCTTGGATCATTTACATTTTTATGAAATGAAATATTACTTTTCCACTTTAAGTTATCTTTATTATTTTTCCTAAGCCACACTAAAATGTTTCATTTCTATTGTATCTTAAACCCTCTTTTTAGGTGTTTTTACATTATTTTGATATCACATATCATGATATATTCCTATTTCCCCTTTATTATTTAAAATTATTATTTAAATCAATTCTTTCATGGAAACCATTATGATATTCTGTTTTGGTATGCATTATGACATAATTGTGATTCATATTTCTTTTTGTAAGTAATGTTTGTGCTTGATTCACCATATTGCACCCCTATGTGTGAACATGCTATGATGGGTTCACCCAGATAGCACTAAAAATCATTAGATAATGTTTAGACTCATGAAACATCATGTTGGGATAATGAGTGAACCTGATTCCTTTTTGGGAATTTTTACACCATGTGATATAGTCTTGAAAGTTAGATTTGACTCATGTTTATGTCATATAATATGTTGTTTCCACAATTCTATGTTTCTGTGAATATATTTTCACCAGTTATACATGTTATTCTTCCTTTTGTTTATTCCCATTTCATGCATTTTATTTCATCATGTTATACCTTTTAACCCATGTTCTTTGTTTTATTCATATTCTTGTTCCCTTAATTGGATTTTAGCTCTCCCCTTTTGTTCATGTATTCCAATATTTATCCAATGTAGATGTAAGATCTCTATGTATGTTTTGAGTCCATTATGGAGAATAAATAAAATATTTTTTTGGGTTTATGTTTTCAAATTAAGTACCTAATTTTCCAAATACACTAGACATGATGATCCTTGGTTGTATTTGTTAGCTAATTATGATTAAAATCATGTATTGGTATGTGTAAAAGGATAGGTTCATTATAATAAACCTCATGTATCCTAAAAAACATCATGTTTGTTTGGAATCATAAAGTGTCCATTCCATTAGAAATGATCATTTTCATTATTTTCTAGACTATTGTAGATATTTGAATGGAAAATATTTCTTCAGAATAGATTTATGAAAAAATATATATATAATATATAAAAATGATAAATAAATTAAATTATAAGTATAATATAAAATTATTTCAAAATTAATTAAATAAGTATTAGGAATTAATTTTTTCATGATAGTTTTATAAATTCTTTACCCTTTATCTTTTTTTTTCATTATCTCTATTGCATCCTCGAAGACTAGTGTTTCAAGAGCATGAGAATATTTGCAAAAACCACCCCAAACCAATAAGAAGAATCCATATATATAAGAAAAAAATTATTATGTTAGTAATACTATAAAAATTTGTATTAAACATTTATAAGAAACAATAAATTACTAAAAGTTAAATTTTAAATTGAAACAATCCAATTTGAGACATATCGGGTATAACTTGTATTAGATTACATGATTGATCATAGTACATGTGGGAATCATCCTTGTTAACAAATTTATTTCTTTATGATATATATTAAAATTAACAAAATAAGTATCAGATAGAAATAAAGAGTAAATTAAATAAAAAAATCGATTAAATTATGTGAAAATCAACTAAATTTGAAGCAGAAAATCAGATATTTATTTTATATGTGCCCATTATAACACTTGGTATGTCATCCATTTTTTATAATTAAATATATTTCAACTTTTGAATAAATTGAATTTTTACATTCATGGTAGTACTTGAATAATATAACTATAAAATGATTAAATAATATTTTAAATGAAACAGTAATTATCTTTGAAAATACTTCTTTAGGGATGATTTTTTATTGATGGTATATGATATATCTCATAAATTTGAAAACATGATAAGAAAAACCTATTCCATTTTTTTGTTTTTAAAATTATAGAAAAATTATAAAAATATGTATTTTGATTTGATATGTGTTTTTCTAATGAAATATTATTATATATACCCTGATACATATCCACTTGTATATATCGATAGGCTCCTTATGAACATGGACTATCCTCATTCCATGATTTTTATGATATTTAAACACCACCCTATCATAATTGAAATCCCCTTAAAAATAATATGAAATATTTAAATATGTTTTTAGCTATAAAAAATTGTATTTAGTGTATTAAAAATTTAAATACATCATCATTTGTTGTCGGTTTATTGGCTATGAATGTAGTGAATTCCATAAATAAATATTTGGAGTATCCGATTTGTCTGAAATGAGTACAAAATGGTTCCAAATGAACAAAGAATAATAACTAGTGAATTAAAAACAATATATTATATATAATTAAATGGTAGAGTTATGTTCATATATCCTTGGAATTGAGAAGATTCTGACATCTGTTTGTTATCATTCAAAATATGCATCCATTTTTTCTACCATTACAAAAATTCTTATTATTTTATCTATAAAAGTGATGTGATGAGAAATGAGTCCATATTTATGTTCATGGGTTAATCCCATCAGTTGGTTATTTTAATATATTCCTAAAATATATATTAACTGTATTTAGTCATAATTAAAATAGTATATTAGCTATTGAAAAAAATCATGAAAAAAATCATCATCTATACATTTACAACTTAGAATCATAGTTATTCATATTGGAGAATTTAATTTAAATTCTCAAGAGAAATTAAGAATCTAATTGCATATATATATATTTTTTTCAAAATAAACTATGTGGTTACTACGGAATTTTAATTCTATATACGGATTAACATTCAAGGTTAGTAAATGAAGATTTTGAATGAGTAGATTAATGGTTCTTTCTAAAGATATTTTTGATTGGTCGGTCGATCCATTATATCATTTTTGTTTGACCCCTCATTTCCTATCAATCCCTTTTTCCATATTTAATAACATTTATAGTTATAGATCATTTTCTATTAATTATTAAATGGTTGGCATGAAAATTAAATTGGGAATGAATAACCCCTTGTCAAAATGTTTTTCACCTCATTTGAGGACCATGATATGAATGTCCAAATAACTTGGTCAACTGTATGAATATATATGTCATGAAGTGGAAAAGATATCTGATCACTCATGTCATGATCTATGCTAATCCCCTATTACACATAAACTGTTGGGTGTTTTCTATTGTGTAAAGCAGAATCTTATATATTTATTATGGTATCCCTCAAAACTAGGCGATGGCTGGGTTTTCATAGATAAAAATCACAATCATTTTAACACGATAGAATATTAGAATAGGAATGGTATTAGTGTCTTAATTATTTACATTTCAAATAAAAATTTATGATAAAATTGACTACCTCATCTAATATAGCTCTTTTAGTTGAATGTCTCACCTCAATGACGGTTTGCGGTGGGGGGGGGGTCTTCATGAAATGGTTATTCATGAGATATTTCTTTTCATTTCTTCCCTCCTAACACATTTTATAGCCACTCATACAACTAATGAATTTTTTTTCAAGGGAAGCTAATAATTCCTATTTATTTTACATTTATTTATCATTAACCCCATGTTATATTCTTTTATTATAATATGTTCAGGGTGTCATTCCAAAACTAGCATCGATAACATAACCATAAAATTCTAACCACATCAATGCCACTGATTAAAGGTGTTTATCTTGTATAGATTTCAAGGATTCTTTTTTCTAGGCCAAATTGAAAATATAGGAAAATTAGTGATCATTTAATGTAAAAGTGATTTAAATAAAACAAAATATTAATTATTTCATACATAAAAATTATTGTCATGTTGTTTATTGTGTTTTCATCTATTAGTATCCCTTCATTATTTACATGTCCCTCTTTCTATAACACATGATGTGGGATGGAAGTGTCTTTTGATTTAGGTTCATCAGTCTATATATAAACAAAGGAACATAATTATGTTTTTGTTTCAAGTAATATAAAATTATTACAGTAAATTTATATTACAAACCAATTTTTATTCCAGTGAAGCATAAACCATCATTGCTTTATGATAGGGATAAGTTAGTATTGCTACCCATTTCTTAATTTCTACAGTTAGATTCTATTTTATAAATTAATTAATTTTTAATAAAAGTGAATAATACACATATTTTCACACAATATAATACTAGTCACAATTTACTTGAAAATATATCAACTTTAAATGTCCAATAAATAGATCCCACACTACATGGGTTTTGAGTTGTGCATACATATGTAGTGGGTACAGGTTTATTTTCCATTCATCATATTTGAGTTGGAATTTCATTAGAAGTGTGAAAAATAATTTTTGATCCTTTCTACTAACCATTAATACAAAATAATTATGGGATTTATATACTATAAATTAACTACTCAAGGGATAAATAAGAGTAATCCATTGTTTTATTATTTTATTTTTAGTAAAATGAATAAAGTATATAATAATTTTACCCACATATTGTCCCAAATTAGTGACATGATCATTGAAAAAACGTAGTGCCATGAATTTATATAAGTCCAAATGAAATTTCATGTGAAAATCCTAATGAAACTATTGAACATGGAATTTTGGGGTTAATAGTGCAGCCACACACATTCTACCTAGCCTCAAATTTGATACCTTTTCTTCTAGACATAATAATTTTTTCTAAGAACATCACACAACAATCCTCTTTTTTATGGGACATATTTTATTTTACATATACCATTTACATGGTTTCATCATCGTCAATATTTTGTTTCTCTAAATTTAAAGAATTAACATGTGAAAAAGATCATTGTTCCTCCGCACTAGGTGAAGTAGAAGGTTCAGAAAAATATTTTCCATTAGGATTTGGATCATCGACACATGCTGAAGACAAAATTTATAGAAGGGTTTCAAAATTTAATTATTATTCTGTAAATTTAGTATTTAATAAATTAGATAAAAAATTTATATTTCAAAAAATATAACCAGATAATTGAAGACATTTTAATAAAAGTTTTGAGGGATTTGACCCATATATTGAGTATCAAATTCCATTCATTATGGTGTCCTTTTATATACAATACCAATTCTACGTTGGGACCACAATGAAATGACTATGACATCCCAATAAAAGGATCATCCTCATTTGAATTTACACATGACCTTTCAGTGGTTTTGGTTAATAACAATACAATTGACCACTTCTGTTTAACTTGATTTGAAATCTAAAATACTTGTACTACCTGTTATTACACTTTAACTTTTACATATTTGTAACATTATTTACTGAAATCCACTTTCAAAAATCCTAATTCATCATTTTTAATATAACTCAAGTTATCAACCAATTTTCATTGAAAGATCGTCACATGGAATGTTATAAAATCCAACTCCAATATTTTTATATGATGCCAAAGTATGAAAAATTCATATAAATTTTTTTTTTCCTGTGGAACAAAATAAAGGCATCACATAATCCCTAATTGTAGAACTAGTATTTCTCAGGGTATTTCCTTCATCTTCTTCATTGGTATAGAACACATTGACTTTAATTATAGAACCATTATAAGATGTAGTTTTAGTAGAGCCTTTGTGGTAAACCTCATAATCCTATATTCAAAAGATCAAGGTAAGAATCCTAGAAAGACCCATAGAATAATTTTTATACAGACGCTAAAATTAGCCCTGAAAATAGGAGCTATGATGTGGATATGATGCATAAAAATTTGTCTTGGTCCTATTGTTTATGTAATGAGTCCCCCCTACCTAGACATAAATTGTTATTTTCTTTCATATTAAAATTTGGGTTTAGTCCCAACATCTTAAAAAACAAAACCATTATAGGATAATACGTGCACACTTATTCCATTGGATAGCAATAAAAGTCATACTGAAATTGAATCAATATTTTCTTATGAATCCTAAAAAATATGGTCTTGAAACCATATTATAAACTATTTATTATGTGATTTTGATATAAAAACTTTATCCCTTGATTGATTCAAATGACCTAGAATTTTTTGTGGGTTTCTACATATAATTAATCCTATAAATAGTAATGAAACATTAATAGGTGAGCTACTCCTGATCCATAATATTGATTGGGAAAAAATCTATTCTATAAATTCCTTCACCCACCGACCACCCAGTGTGATGACATTTCAATATTCCAATTCATTCCACACTGAACAGGTAGATGGTAAAAAATTCAATGGATTCTTCAACAATATATCACTCCATAATATGATACTCTAGTAGAAATTTATTTTTTGTCATACCCTTTCGAAATTCTCATATGATTTTCAATGGGATACATATATGTATAATGTACATAACCCCATAGTCAAATCTATCTCACCAAGTGAACCCTCATTTGAACCATCATATCAAATAATGTTAGTGAGAAAAACATTTTTAATTCACATAATATGAGAGAAATTTTATGTTCCATTTTGGGTAATTTCTCCAATTATATTACATTGTTTCATATAGCTTAAAAAATAATATATAATAGTTAATTTCAAATGGACATTATTGGGAAAAATGCAATGTTAAGGTACATGCTTTATATCTTTCATTAAAAATGAAAGTCTTGTGATTTTATACACATTATCATTAAATTATTTATTGATAATATATTCTTGATATCCAATTAATAACCTTATAAAACCTTTTAATCATTCAAGAAGATTCAAAAATAATAGCTCTCCTTCTTTGAAAGAGTGTATGTAGTTGGAGGAATAAAAGTCTATTTTTCACCCTTCACTCACACCAACTCTACCCATATTACAATTTTAATCATGTCTAACCAAGACTAAATTCATTTTTTAATAGGATAATTTATTAATGTTGAAATGAAACTATCAAATTCATTTTTTCAACATACATAACATCATGAAATTGTATAATATACATAAAATTATAATATAGTAATTCAAAAAATATCCCTTTTTATAACCAGTATCCATAATGTTTTTCGAAAAAACGTTTTTCAAAAATAGTATCCATATCATTTAAATTCACTAATAGTTGATCACACATTAATGGATATAACATTTAATGTTCTTTTGACCTCCCATCAAATGATTTAATCCAAGATAGATACTTATATAGTCAAGTAGAAATCTTCAATTTCCTAGAAACAAGGTATTTGATGAATGATTTAACCTAAATAAATGTGTAACTTGTTCTAAAATGGGACACCATTGAGTTACTTTAATACTATATCAATACTAATTTCAATAACCATGAAATTAATTTATCATCCCATACAACATGTATCTCAATGAAAAGTCTATAATTTCTATATGAATCATATAATGCTACACCTAAATCCTACAATAAGTTCAAATATTTAATTGATGGAGCCAAATGAATGTCAATAAAATTGATACATGGACTGATATGGATTTAACATAGAGTAGTTTAATCAAATAAAGGTCATGTCTTGAAGATGTGTGGGTTGGTTTGTAGGAATGAAAATGAAAAACTAACTTTTTGTGAGGTGAAGCTGATAAGGATGGTAGTTATTATTCAATTTTGTTACTTAATACTCATCCCCATACAAGATAAAACCAAATCAGAGAGAATATATAGATTTTAAGGATGATTAGAATTTAAACCATGTTAGTCATGTTGGGTGAAAATTATGTTTAGTATTATAAATGGTGTTAAATATTAATTGATATTTTGTGTGAGTGAGATCATGATAGACATCCTATTGGTTGGATAGAGTTAGTGACATACCCTTTCCATAGTTCTATTATCAATCTATATTTTATAAGAGGAGATATTTTGTGTACCTATGAGGTTTATTTAAGTTAATGTGATCATAAAAAGATAGATAAAATCTTTTTTCTGTACACAAGTTTGCATTTATGAACATAGATACAACTCATCTGGTTCATGGAACATATTGCATTTTAAAAACATTGAATCTATTAACTCTAATTTCAAATCACCAGACATTATTTTAATTCAATGTGAAATTTAAAATTTCATTATTTTATGGTATCACTAAAATCCAAAATATCATATTTATTTTAAAACATCATACAAATCAAATTTATTAACATTAAAACCAATCATTTTACCTTAAAATATCATTTAAATTATGTAAACCTGATGAAAATATAGCTACCAAAAGTCATATTTAAAAATAATCTATATCATCTCAAAACCATTTTAACAACAAAAAATATATCTATTGAATATTGTAATATATTGATAAATAAAAAATAAATTATTATAATTTTAATAAATTTTTTACAATGAAATTGAATTTCCAGTCATTAAGTTCATGCTCAGATTGTGGAATAAAATAAATATGATCAAGTCTCGTATCATTCACGTCACACCTCCTTGGTCTATCAAAATTTTATAGATGTGGAGATGTTTCTATGTTATGGTCCCATGCGTCATAGTGGGTTTGAAATTCCACTATAATGATATGATAACATACTCCTTTATGATAAAATCATGGTCTACCAAGTAATTATAAAAGGGAATCAAATATGTACCCCCATTGAAACATTATTGATCTGGATATTAAAAAAAATCAATGTTTATTTTAAAACTCATTAAAACCACAATTATAATCATATATCCAACCTCTATCAATTATGATCTAAAACATAAAATAATACATATAATAAAATAAATCTTAATAATCTAAATTAATTTTTTTAAAAAATAATATTATTATTAAAAAATTATAAAAATATAAATGTATAATTTATAGAAATAATATTTATGAATGAATAAAAGTATTAAACAAATGATAAATTAAAAATTTTATACACGTCTGAAAGTTTAAATTACTATTGGATATATATTTATATTAGTATATAAAATTATAGAAGTATATAGAAGTATAAAATTATATATAATTTATTAATGAATATATATTTTATTGAAATATACAAATTTTATTAATTTATATAGATTTTTAAAAATATATAAAAATTACATATATGTTATAAAAGTATAATTAATTTAGAGATGTATATATTTTTACCAATTTATAAAAGTATAATATAATAATATATGAATGTATAAAATTATAACAAATTATAAATAATGAAACTATAATTGTATATTAATTTATAAATCTTGAAAAAAACAAAAGTATAAATAATTAATAAAATATTATATTTAATATATATATTAGTATTATGATATAATGTAAAATTTATAAAAGTATTTAAATTTATAACTTAATAAAAGTTTAAAATTTTAAATATTTAATGAACATGTATTATTAAATTGTAACAGTATAATATTATAATCTATAATGTTTATAAAATTGTATAAATTGGAAAATGTATAAAAAAATTATAAATGTTTAAACAAGGTTTATAAATAAATTATATAAATAGAATAACATATTAAATATAATTTATATATGTATATTTATGTATATGAAATAAAAACTCGAAGTATAAATAAAACAAATTATACTTTTAATAATTTATAATTTTATATTGATTGTTAATTATAATGTTATAAAATTAATAAATTATATTTATAAAACTAAATGAAAACCCCATTTAAAATATTAAATAACACCCATTTTCAGAAGGAAAAAATGCATTTGAAAATAATTAATCGTATTGATAATCATATGAGGAACATCATTGCGTCAATCACTAAATAACAAAAGAAAACACCGCACACATAATTGAAACTCATGAACTGCCCACACAATGCTATAAAACTAGAACTACCATGAAAATAATCTAATGGATGGATCCCTCAAATCAGTGCACACGCAAACCACACACTAATACCAAACACAATATCTACTAGAATCATGTGAACCATAATAATAAACCCTGGAGAAATGGGAGATGTGGATAGCGTCTATAGGTAGGTAGTTTTAGGTATTTGTTATCTTTGATTGAGTGTCATATATCTACGAAGAATATGAAGCCGTGTAAAATGATGGTGTTGGATGATATGTTGATATTTTACAACATGGATTGTTATTTTTGAGGATATGTGTTTGGTTAATCAGGGTGAAGTGAACATACACAATAGTAGGGTTTGGTGAGGTGATATTGAAGGAATGAGTGTGGTTGGAGGTTCTAATTTGATAAATCTTAACATATCAAAAATTTGGAGAGTTTGATTTGTCTTTAATGTCAACCAACGATAACAATAGGGTATGGTGACAACAGCGACAACACCCCAGTACTACAACAGATTGAAGGCGTGAATGGTGACATAAATATATTAGGGTCTCTTTATAATAAACTATAAGGATTTTTTCAATGATTTCAATAACTAACTGATAAAGAGTAGTTTAATGAGTATTAAAATAATTAAACACTGATAAAACCATTCTTTATGAGTGATTTTTTTAAACTGATAAGGACGCCCATTTTTTAGTGACAAACAATTGCTGATAAAACGTGTCTTTATCAGGGATAAATTTCTAGCACTGATAATGATGAGTTTTATTAGTATTAATAAAGTGATTAAAATTATCTAATCGTAGTAATATATTTAAATTATCATATATATTTTTAAAATTATATAATATATATAATTATAATTATAAAGAAATATATTTATAAATATATTTCTATATTTATAAATATATTTATATAATTATATATATTTATAAAATTATTAATATAAAAATTATTTTATTTATTTAATTAAATTTATTATAATTTTTTATTATTTAAATATATATATTTATAATTATATAAAGTTAGGTGCAGGTTTTTTTTGAAACATGAACATTCTAATGGAATATGAAAGGGATAGTGGTCACTTGTTAATCCACTTAACTAGAACTTTCACCAAAAAAAATTTGGTAGTGGTTGTGTTTTAGAACACATGGGGAGGGGATCTGAGGGATGGAGGACTGAAGAACCTTTGGGTAGTGGGAACGATCATGGTGGATGGGGTGACCTTCACCAATGGGAAGTACTGGCTTGCACTAGAATACTGGGATGATGAAGATTCCAAGCAGGAGTTTGACATTATATGTGGTCAACATCTGGAAGGGAAATCAGTGATGGAGGACAACATAGGTGGTGGGAACTATCAAATAGTAATACATGGTCTCTATAATGGTGAGGAATTGTGTTTTTTGATGTCATCTGCATAGGATAATTTTCCTCTCGATGGGTGATATTGATATTGGGAGGTTTCTTTGTAGATGATGAACCTTCTATGAAGAAAATGATGATATCAATGGGGATAGATTCATGGTTGTCCCGATGAATGTGATTCCAAGGGTGAATGAGATTGGTGAACCCCCACTTGATTGTAGGGGTGACGGTCTAGTTGTTGTTTGTGTCACTCACCCAACGTCATATGATATGATGGGGCTCTCCATCATTGGTTTGATGAGAGGCTTATATGGGTGGTGATGCATAGGTGACTGATTGGATGTAGGGGAAATGTTGAAAAACTGATAATTATGGAATATTATCATGGGAATTTTAGGGCAAAATTTTTAAGGGCCTTTGGGTCGTCAATTGGTGGGTTATCCCTTAGGGATATTTTTAGAACCAAGGCATGTCACAGTTGGAAGCTAAAAATATATTCTAGTTTGATTTTTTTTAAATCCACACTGGTTTGATCAATGAATTTTAAGGAATGTGATCCTAAAGTAAAATCAGACTACTGTGTTGAGGGATGCATCATTTCCTAACGTTTTCCATAATTTTGGGCTCAATATTTGGAGGAAATAAAATGTTTCTTGAACATATAAAGCATCAAAAACAAGACTCGTAAAATGTTTTTTTATATTGGCATGTCTAAAATATTGTAATAGCATGAGTTTAGTGAAGACTGGGTTTCATGAAGGTTGACATTCATGAAGATGTGGAGCATCATGAATAATTATCATGAATGGCATGATGAGATGAAAGTAAATCTTTGTATCTATGGGATGATTCATGAATACATGATTGTGTGAAAATAAATCAACATGACTACCCAAATGTTTGTGATTAGGTTAAATTTTACTAGAGCTTTTCCAATGAAGGAGCTTCATGAACTTGAATTCGGAGGATTTTGAAATATTCACCAGGGGAATGGAATCATCTTGAAAGTATGGTCTTATAAATAGGTGGCTACCCCAAGTTAATTTCAAACATAAGGAATTGGGGTAATGTATGAATCATTTTGAATTCATGATGATTGAGATATTTGAGAATCATGAATTTGGGGTGTGTTTGAGCATCATGAAAAGAGGGTCCATGTCTTAAAAAACTCTTAGGTATCATACAAAAAGGTGTTTCATAGTGACTGGTTATTCCACGATTACTTATTGTTCTGTGAAGGGAGTTTCCTTATTTATGGTAATATTCATCATGAAGAAGCATCAAAAAGGTGTTTAACGAAAGTTGCTTCATGAAAGCATCACATAGGAGCTTCCCAAAAGTGCCTTCAGGTGCATCAACATAGGACTACGATGCAAGAATGGTATCATGCTATTCAGGGACATAGAATTTAATGCCACTCTATTGAAGTGGCCTTAAAGTTGTTAAAATGTGTATGACTTCACCTAATAGTGTGAGCTATGGGGAGTTGAAAAAAGTGTTCTGAGGGAGGTATTGTGAATTCCTTAATATCTTGTAATGGAAGTGTTCTTGGAATAGAGTGACTCTGTCTAGATTCATATATTTCACAACTAGTAAATATTAGTCGATTTGTGTACCACTGACACACTGTCAGCATATTCTCTTTTGAATAACCCTTAGTGGTAAACCATATAAAACTATAGTTTTGTCTCTCAGCATGTGAACATTTCAATATTAAATGATTTCATAAGGCATTTTTAACAAGTTTATACTAATGTGGGAACAATATTCATCACCTTAAAAGACAAAGATGATACATTGATTCACCTCTCTCATCTCATGGTGTTTTGGGGTGATACATCTATGACATACCCATCGGGGATCAAAGCGTGTGTCTGATTTTTTTAATGTAATTGTACCACTAAGTACATAATATATATAATTATAATTATAAATAAATATTTTTATTATTATTTTTATATAATTACTGATATAATTATATAATTATATAATTATATTTATATTTATTAGTATATAAATACATTTCTATAAAATAATAATAAATATATTTTATTTAATTTTTCTATTTTTTTAAATAATAATTTACTTCTTTCTAATTATAATTAAAATTTAATATATTTGAAAAAAATTATGTATAATTGTTAATATGAATATATATTAATAGATATTTATATAACTATACTTTATGGTCCGCATTTCTTTTGTATATTTATACAATTATATATATTTATATCAATAAAAAAATAAAATTTGTAATGTAATAACAATTTTTAATATTTAAATATAAATATTATCAATCATAATTATATATATATATATATATTTTTATAATTATAATTATAAAATATATATATTTAAAATTTATTTATATATATTTATAAATATAATAAATATATTTATTATGTAATTTACTTATTATAATATTATAATTATATAAATATTTATGTATTATTTATAATTATAATTTTAAATATAAATATTTAAATATATATATATATAGAGTTAAATAATATATATTTACTAATATGTAATTAAAAATATTCTAACTATTGTTATTATTTAAAAATATTTATTAGAATTTTATAATTAATGAAATATATATATTTATTCATAATTTCATAATGTATTTTCTTTAAAACATATATATATATATTTAATTGAAAATTTAAATACATAAATTAAAAAATCATTTAAATTAGTTAATTATATAATTTATATCATATTTTTAATCTTAAAACATAATAAATAAAAATGGATAGATATTAGTCAAATAAATTTCAAACATATCAGGATTATTAAATGTAAAACAAATTAATATATCTCTAAATAAATATTACATAATGATTAGATATATTTTTATCATTAGTAATGAAAGTATAATAACAAATGGATAAAGTTAATTAAATAAATTACGAAATATTAAAATGTGGATTTGTAACTCAACCCATATTTTTGTTAACCATGATCTAGTTCATGATAGGTTTCAGATATGTGAATTTTCAATTGTCACAATTGTTGTTTTACCCTATAGAAAAAAGCCATATTATATTGATGATTTGGAGTAGAGATTGGCCACTACTAGGGGTTTTAGTGACGGGAAATGCATCCTAGTTGGGAGTGATCATTTCCACATCCTCTTCCCCTCGAAATACATGAAACTCAAGGCATGGGGGTTGGTCTGATCTCTCTTAATCCCAGGACTTTTTCATCCAAGACTGGGATCTGTGCTTCAAATCGCTTGTTTTCGGAAACACAAAAACTCATTTTTGGGTTCACATATATGGATATAATTGGAATTTATAGCATCCTAAGATCTTATTCGAAATTGTCTCTCCAATTGGCACTCCGATCAATCTCGATCAAACAAATGAAGAGGATAGTTTTAGTTATATTGATCGTTTTTTGTTGAAGTAGATCTCAGTTTGTAGCCCATTGAATTTGTTACTCAATCTACTGAGGAAATCAGCTATGATCAAGATATGTGGTATGAAATATTTCCCATGTTCTATAAAAAATTCCATTCCACGATACATACTAAAGGAAAATTTCATAAAAGGATCCTATGTGCTATATATAACTTGAAAGGTCACCAGGAAGACAATTGAAGGTAGAGAAATCCAAGGTCCAATTAAGTTGAAAGAGAAAATGTTCCCACTACTCCTTCATATGGTGATACTACAGCCGGAAAAGAGATTTTTACTGATAATATTGATCTATTTTCAAAAAATATGGGTAAATAAGTTACATTTTCTAATTTTTGGTTCTCTACAGAGATTTCACAGAAGGTCAATACATGGGTGGATGTTTCTAAATATGGATCTGGGTATTTAGAAGATGGTTAGAATGCATCAGTGTCTTCTCACATCACTCCATCACATATTAATAAGGATTTACCTTCTTATAGGGATATTTCTTCACCGTCTGGGGACCATTTAGAACCACTAAGGGCAATGGGATGCCTGGTTTTGGTTCTGCTACTCTCCATCCTATTTGCAAGATTTTTATTGATTCTATGACCCTTCCTCACAGTGTAACTACTAATGGAGTGGTTTTTAAATTACTAGACAAAATCAATTATGTAACAAAAATTACACCAAAAAGGTGTTAACACTTGATGTGAAGGGAATGGAAAAAGGAACTCAGGTGATCATCATGTTATGGGGGGAAATAATGATGAGGATCAGATAGATTTTCAATTCCTCAAGGAGGATGATGCACTGATATAGGTTCATAAATGGTTAGGACTAGAAAATATTTTATCCTCAAGAACCTATAGAGGTAAGAAAACCTTCATGGATGTAGATGGATTCTAGTTATCAACCCATTTAAAATCCAAACTACTTAGCCCATCATATTTCAATTTTTATCGAGTCACACAACTATAGATTTTACAGCCATGAGTGGAAGAAAAAGTGTTATGGTCTTACCTACCACACATCAATGACAGAATGAAGAAGGCGTATGAATCCTTCAATAAAAAATAAATCCATAATGTGAGATTACATGAGAACATAATTCATGAATTATTAATCTAGAATATCAAGAAGGTGAAAGTCCTAATTTATTTCATAGCAAGGAAGATTATTTATGTTTTTTTCACATCTTGAATTTATTTACTCTATGATGGTGAATAGTGTTTTTTGATTTAATAATTAAATAACAGTGAAATAATTTTTATTAATCATCATTGAGTAAGGATTTTGTTCTAACCCACAAATGGACTTTATATATTTATCTTGTAAGTTCATGGGTTGTTCAGTTATTGAGGACTCCTCTGAATCATCTTCAAACAAGGAAGATGAGGTCCTACATGTCAAGATGTGGCTAAGAGGTCAATGCCTAAAAGGGAAAGGTAGCTACCCTAGAAATCTACGATCTAAAGGGACTCAAAAGAGTTTATTTAGTATTGTATGTGCTTTTTATCCATGTATAACCCATATTCATTCAAGTATTGTTTATTTGGTTAATAAATTTTTGAGTCAAGGGTTTGGCGCCAAAACTCACAACTGAATCATTTTGATATACATATATATATAATTCTAATTATATCTAAGTATATTTATAAATATTTTTATATAAATATAAATATATTTAAAAATATATATATATTAATATAATAATATATATGAATATAATTAAATATATATATATATATATTAATATATAAATATATACTCAAAAGTTTCAGGAGGCATGTAAGCTGCCTTGTAAAAATTTATTAGAAAAATAATGAAGACAAAGGATGGAGGGTGGACAGGGTCAAAAATGGAATTCATATATCCAAACAAAAATCCGACACATCCATAACAGGAACATTCTCATGATCATGATTAGAGTCATCATATTCATTAGTATATTCCCACTATAACTATTAGTTTCATTGATTGAAAATCACAGAGAACTTCTCTTTAAGATTTTTCTTAACCAGAGTGAACTATTTAGAAGAATACATGGGGGTATTCAACCATTACCATGTACACTAGACCAATAATCATGAGCTTGTCCTATTCCTTAATTTTTTGGATGAAGAAATCACTGCCAAGTCTTATCTTGATTCCAATCCCCTCTGGGATCTTCCCTGCCCAACTCAGAAAAGTGTTCCATGAGTGTAAGTGATTTTCCAGGATCATATACAATGATTAGTGCGTTATTCTTATCAGGATGATGAAGTTCCAAATCCATCCTATATTTTCCCTTCATTCCAGTTAAATTCGAGACTATTCATGATTTAGTTCATTGTCTACAACATCTAAAATATCATCTTCAGGCTGCTCCAACTCATCTGAATCAGCAATGACATCAACATGCCCACCAGTCAATTACAGGTTATATCCTAGAACATGATTTGAAACTAAATTATTACCCTTTTATGTGTTCATAACCACAAAAAAGGGAACTAATAAAAATAAACCTTAATCACTACTAAAAAATTTGTGTTAAAGGGTACACATTTATCTGCTATTTTGTAGTACTGAAAAAATAACATTATCAACACTTTTAGCTATTTCCAATAATGGTTACATCGTTTATCATCACTTTCTATTTAGAACTGATAAAATTTCATGATACAAATGTATAAATATGTGTTAGTGATACCTAATATGAAATATTATATAGATATTAAAATTCTGGTGTGACTAATTCACTCAAGGAACAAGCCAACATATTATAATAAACTCCTCTCAACTCATCTATAATCCATGGGGAATGACACATGAATCATGGAAAAAGCCATGAATTCTAACATACTCCTTTTGCGTGGCCTCTTCATGATCATGGAGAAATTTAATACATCCATGACATGTCATATTTTTCCTATTTCATTAGAGATATAAGTATCTCAATTCTTGGGTAGATACCCTCACAGTTGTATCATCATCCTCTAGCCCTATAAAAATCCTTGAATCTCCATAATCTACATGGTTATAGCACAACCCAACTCCTAAAAACCATGGAATCATATTCTTGATTATCTCAAATTTGAACCACTAAATCCACCAATCATCATCCACTGCTTCTTCACAATGTTCCATGAAAATAAGCGACCCATAGTGCAAAAAATAGTACATACATAGTCACAGTATTGTATCATATATATATTTTTAAAATTGGTTAGAAACTTTTATATCATTATGAGAGAAACTAACATTAAATTAACAATATTTAACGTGTCATTTTTTAGAAAATTTCACTACATATTGCTTCAAGTAATGACCATTCTTTCAAACATAAAAAACATGCAAAAAAATGGCTGATATGGTTTTTCAATGATTTATATTAAATCCCTAGAATTCATATAGAATCTTATAAAATTATCATAGTGTGATTTCCCCCACTTTGGGGCATGAAAAATTCTTACTAAATATTTTCATTTCCAGGTTTTAACACAAATTCAAGTAGGCACACCATGATATAAATCTTCACAATGCTTGATTTTTACTTCCATGTTGTGAATTTTAAAACATCACAGTGGTGATTGTGATCCCTTTAAATGCCCTTATGATGATTCTATTACGTAAAAACTTAATGATAAGGCCTTCTGGGTTGTTACCAACATGAATTTGTTTTTTAATTATCCAACAATTCAATATATAAGTAAAGGTAAATTATCATGACCAATTAACTTATTCGAAAATTAATTGACATAGATAAAGAAACCAAGAAGATATGTCTGATTTCATGTTAAATTTATAATTTATTTGGAATAATAATTACCTTGATCATGAGAATGTTTTATTCATATAAGATTTTTATTTTTCTAACATAATTTGGTTGCACCACTGTTACAAAGTGATGATCAAAGGGTTGAATCCCAGCAATGATCCAAACATGCCCCTTTGATCTCTATGAATCCCTGATGATACTCCAGGTGAAAGCATTGTGGTAACAATCATCATGTGTTGCTCTTTTTTATTCCAATACAATCCTTAATGAGAGAAGGATTTTTCTTGTCTCTCAATCCTAAGAGAGATGTGGAAGGGGTGCCAAAGTTCTCTCGAGATAGAGAAAAATTATCAACATTATTATTTGTTGGGGAGAATTATCTAAGGAGTTGACTCATTATTCATACTATATTAATACATTAAAATTATATATGTACAATATATAATTTATACATCTTGGTTTATAAAATATAAAATTTCAAATAATGTTGGTCTTTGATATATGTATAATATCTTATATGGGCTTTAACTGACTTATAAATGTTTAGATTCAACTGATATTTTGTGACGTACCAATAATGAAAACCATTGCCAATGAATGTTTTTAATGAAACTATAGATAAATTGGTTCAAAATTTTAAGAAAACATAACATTTCTAGGAATATTTATGAAGTCAGGTGTTATGTCTGTGCCAGATTCAGGGGACAAGAGAGACTTGATGTGGTGATATTAATAATATCAAATATATATTACCATGTGCATGGATTATTTCATTAGAAGTGTAATAACACTAAATTAGAGTCACATATCTGAACATTAAGACTGTAGTTGAGTTCATAACAAGTGTTGTAATGTAGGAACAACATAAAATTTGTTGGCAACAGGTGTTCGATCAGAGGCGACTATTCTGGTTAGATTGTTTTAGACATTTTTACCATGTGTGGTAGCTTTTATACATTGTAAGTAGTTTACAAAGACTTAAGGAACATATTTATAGGGAAATTATACCTAAAAATTATTGATTTGTGCCACACTGTATGGTAATCGAGACCCTATACCTTTGGAATTTCCATTTGTGGAGAAGAAGACATTATAATCATGGAGCAGATTTCTGACCTTACTTTAAGAGTTTTTATAAGTGTAGACGATATTTTTATTATTTGAGATCATCAATGAGAAAGTAAGGAGGAAGTATTTTTTGAGATTCTGTCATGGGTACTTTCATATTCCTATCATCGATATTTTATTCTACCCATTTCAATAAATTTGTGAAAGAAGTTCATGTACGAATCCATGAAGAAATAAATAATTAAAAAATTTATGAACATTAACCATATGTTAATGATTTCTTGATGAGATATCCAAATCAGAAGTGTTAACTAGCATATGATTATGGGAGGAGGTATGGACATATGATGACCAACATATAAAAATGTATTAATAGAGTTTTCAAGGGAGTTTATAAATTACCCATCACATGTAATTTTTAATAATTGATTATATATTAATTATAAGAGATAAAATTATAATATAATATTAGTATAATTTTTTAAATGTAATTTAGAGTTTTGGTACAAGATACCTTCTATAGTAGTGTGATGTATTTTTTTTTGAATGAGAAAATAAGGATGAATATGGTCTAAATAGAGGGATGTGGTATAGACAACATTTCTTGTGCGAGCAATATGACGTTCTTAGGATGATGTAACATTTCATGTTGCTTCATCTGATCGTGAATAGAAAAAATTTTAGTTCACTATGCCCAATGATTATATAGATTATATAACAATTCATTTACGATTTTTTTTTCAACTAGAGAAATGTTAATATGAATGTGGAAACATTCATGCAATATGATATCCTTATGGTGATATGATCACAAAATGTTCTTAAGTACACTTATCTTGGGAGAAATTCGTTGATAGAATTTTATCGGTTAAAGAGTATAATTAACCTCTACAGTTCATCATGGATGAAAATTGGAGAATATCATATTTTTCAGCAGTCGGATGACAAACTCACACTTCTATAGAACATGATTATTCTTCATCTAAAAGGGAGGCCAAAGTCGGCTCATATTCAGAATGTGATAGATTTTCCCAGTGAATGGACACCTAGAAAAAGGTGTATCATATCCCTTCATGAATGTCACAAGAGGACACATTTACCTAGATAGATAAGGAAATAATATAATAGTTAAAATGATTTATGCACTCTATCCGTTAATGTAAAAGTTAGTACATGTTATCATTTTTTTCACTATCACCATTTTTAATCATATTTGACTTATATTTATATAGTATAACATTAAAAATGTACTTATATATTATTATAAAAATATATATATAATTTATAAACAAATAGAAATCAAAACTAAATTTTCCATTATGTTGTTAAATATAAAATTTTAATCTATTTAATAAGACTATAATAATTATAATAATATAAAAATTATTATTTCCAAAAATATATATTTCAATTCTCAAATAAAACATGTTTTTTATAAAATGTAAATCATTTTCATACATAATAAAACATCAATGATTGAATCTTTTTTACTTATAAAAAAATAATTAGAAGTAAAAACACATAACATTTATTTAATTATTAATAGGTAAATTCAATTTAAATAAGTTTAATTCATTCAATGATTAAAAAATTAGAAAAGAAATGTTTTCTGTGGTCACTTGATATAACATACTTCAATTTTATGAAAAACCAAAAACAAACATAAATAAAATTTATGCCAAATCATAAAAACATCTATGATTTAATTAGCTATTGAAATTAATGTTTTAATATTAATACATGCAGATAGCGAAACCTTTTTTATCTACCCAGTAGTCTCACATGTCATTTCATGTGTGGTCGTGGGGACCTTTTAGACTTTTTTCTATTCATAGAGAACATAGTTTTCATCATGATGCCTCCCATAAGCCATTTTCCAAACATCATACATGCTTGATTATATGAAGTCTTCATATGAGCCTTCATGTTTATTCATCACCACTTGACAGCTGCATTGGTTTAGAGATTATGGAATAGGAACACACATTTCATCACTTTGAGGGGTACATGACCATTACATAAGAGTATGTCACAAACATGTTCAATTTACCCATCAACAGAAAGATAGTTACAAGTGTCACTATTGGTGATTTGTGTGCATCCATACACCATCTATCAGGAGATGCTGATATTGGCATAACATATGTCTACTAGGATTATTGCTTATAGATGGGATGTATTGATGGGAATTTCTATGTTATTAGTGAGGATGAATATGAGGAGACTCTTATTTTTTCCACACCTTCATATATTATATGATAGTTCGGACAAATTTTCTGTGTCGACTACTCCATAACCTTGGTACACATGATGTTCCTACCATTACATAACAATCCGGAACTGATAGCTAAAAAAAGTTGGGGTTCCAGTGTCTTATCACATATATACACATGCCTCTATTATATTTGTTGAGATGATGTACATAATATTTCAAGATGTATAGATTTGTAACAGATGTGGTTTTGGGATCATTTTCCATTCATCACTCATAGATTTTTAACACCAATTCTATAATAATTATTTCAGAACTGTAATCAGGGATGGTGTTATTTTTATGTCATTAAATTGAGTTAATTAGTACTTTTACTAAGTTATTTTATTAAATTTCCATATATTACTTCTTTTTAACAAGGTTGAGTCTGGAAAAAAATTATGCACGTACTTAACAACATAGTGTGAAAATGTTTTGAGAGATAGTTGATCCCATAAACAATCATATGTTAGTTAAACATTTGATATTTTTGTAGACATATTCTTTTGGTTATAAGTTTTTAAGTCATTTCAATGATATCTTAGTAAAATTATTGTGATAATTTATGAATTATTTTTAGTGATAACATTTTAGGTTTCATAGATCTCATGTAATGTTTTTTATGGATCACTTCCACAATAATACATAACTGTTATTGGATATTGTGGTGAATTGGTTCAACTCATAGACTTCCACATCATTGAGTTGCAAAAAATAGATCATGCCCTGCACCAGTTTGGCTATATAAAAAATATCTCCATGGCACCATGAATGCCTAATAAGTTCATTACATTTGAATTATAGGTAGGCCGATGATAGTCAAGCAGCAATTCCATGCACATTATATCTTGTATTGATACACACATTCACAATATGTCCACTTTTAGTATAGATAAACCCCCAGATTCTCTTGGTTATATTGTCAGGGTATTATGACAATTGGATCTAATGAAACACCATTATGTACCTTATACACCGTGGTATTTCTATTTAGTAGTTGATATGTTTACTAAGATTTATTATATTTGTTTTAATCATGTTTTCTATTAATTGGAATGTTTTTTTATTTATATTCAGGCATCATTTCTTTTCTTATACATATCATACATCCTCAAAAGGGGGAATTTATTAGGTGGTATATAGTTCACCAATATGTGGTTCCCCTCAGAGATCGTTTATAGTTCATACATGAGTGTGTCTGTGATGGGGAGCCATATTTATATCATAATCCATATACTTTGGTTAGGGCTCTTGGGATAATGATGTTCCTTCTGTGCCAATAAAGGAAAAATCACCACCTCCACCACCACTAGCCATAAGATAGAGGCAAGGACATCAGCAAGGGAAGATCCAATGAAATTGAAAATTGAGATAGTCTCATACAGATGCATATGTAATGTGGAGTTATGATTCATCAATGATAACTAAGGATCTTTCACATACAAAACAAGTTTATGTGCTACATATGTAATATCCACTGACAGTGATGGTATACGAGTCAGGTGTAGAAACATAGCTTCTGGTCCCCCCCCCATGAAATTGGTGATGATTTATTTGATATAAAACTTTATCCATTTTAAGGATCTCCAAGCCTATATGGCTCTACATATGTTTTTGGGTCATTCTCCACACATGATGTATGTCTTTACTATACACATCACCATTAGTAGGCACCTACAACAACCTAAGAGGAGGAAACTGTGCCTATTGAAAATATATTAGATCGATAAAGACATCAGACGTGGAGTGGGCATGAGGTTCATACACCTGGTTATGTTACTATGGGTATCGATGATGATTCATTAATATGTCACATCATGTAAATAAAAAAAGATTAATTGAGACAATTAAATTTTGTTTTTAACAAATAAACATAAATTCAAAATTTTAGTGAAGTACAAATATTTTACATGAACTATAAATAAATAACAAAAAAACTCTAAACAATATAATGTTTCTCTTAGAGTATACTTATTTTTTATATCTTATAAGATTCCTTGTTACAAAAGCATTTTACATATAAATTATTATTCCATTAATGATAATTTTCATTATCTTTTGTTGCAACATTATTTACATTTTTCAATAATTTATTATATGTTTAGTCAGTATGTAAAATTCAAATTAATTTTTTTATACATTATAATTTATATATTTTCAAAGCCACATACTTGTAACATTATTATTTTTAATATATGTGACTTCAAAAGTATATTAATTCTAAATTATAAATAAAATATAAATCAAATTTTTCACAATGACTATATATATTTATATTTATATTATTAAAATTTTATTATATTTTTTAATAAATGTATATATTATCGAAAATTTAATATATTTTTAAATATATTTTAAATTTAATAACCTATATATATGTAAATAAATTAATTTATAATATATATATAACACGATTATATATATATATGTGGAATGGGGATTGAATTGGTGAGGTTTGGCCACTTTTCACATCTTCTGGTTGAAATTGACCCGAGTTCCATGATGGTTTACATGGTAATGATCTGAAATAATGGGCATGAATTTTAAATTATCACTAGGTATGAAAAACTTCATTGGTTTTGTATATACTCCAAAGTTTGAGGTCATGACAAAAAAATTTAGATGGTCCATCTCATGTTCTTACTATTTTGCTTGAGGAATTGAGGAAAATCTCTATTTGAAATGGTTTAGAAGGAAAAATACCATGGAGAGACCTATTACTATGAGATAGTAAGGTGACGAAGAAGATCCTAAGAATTTGAATCCCTCATGTGATGTGGAGTCAGCTACTTTTTATTCATCATGTTATCCAGATTCTAAAAAAAATTAAGAAACTTCTCATAGTTGAGTCTCCTATTCTGATGCTCTTATTTCATGAATTTATTCTCTAGGTGAGGAGTTTATGGGAGACTTTTATTTGGACGCTTAAGGAAAATTTTATATAGATTCCCATGTGTGGGAAGAGAAAATTCCTTCATAAAATTTGAATGGGAAAATGAAGACTTATTCTCCTCTCACAACCAATTTTTTTAAGACCGGTCCTAGTGTATTAATTAACGATGGGGTGCGTATGTCATTATGGGTGGTGATGGCTACCCAAAGGGATCCATAAAATGAAAAATTTTCTATTCGTTCTTTTATAGTCAGGACCCATGGTGTTGCAGCTCCAATAGAGGGTGACCCTTGTTTGGAAGACTTATCTCAGAAGGATGTGGGAAGGTTGGAAAGAGATGTGATGGATACACCCATTGTATGAGAAAAAGAAATGGATCCTAGATGCTGCCTAAGTTATGTTGCTGCTCATTTGAAGGAATTTCTCACTACAATTTAATGGGTGAATAGCCTTAAATAGGCTACTGTAGACTCTATTAACAAAACACTTGGAATTATTGACCTATATAATAGGCCCAAAAGCATGGAAACCATCTGAGAAGAATTTGGAATATCCCATCGACCATTTTAGGATGGAATTCAACCCCAAGGAAATGAAGGTGTCAAGGAAAATACTAATATAGTTGGTGAACTAAATCCTCATAAACCTGAGGAAACTATCCCTCCGACTAGAAACACTGAATATCAAGGGGAAGATGCACCTTGGAGACAACCCAAATAATTGATTTTTGGTTGTCATCCATAATTAATAATAGGTGTCTGCATCCACTATTAATGATTTTCATGTTTTTTGGGTAGTTGTATTTGTTATGATTGGAGTTGTGTTTTTTCACCAACAATTTATTTCATCCTTATATGTTGTAATGTTATTTTCAATGTATTTATTCACCATTCTCCTCCCATGGTTCACATAGTTTGTTATATTTATATATTTATATATAAATATAAATATAAGGTTTATGTAAATAAATAATTTTATAAATAAATTATTTTATATTTTTTATATTTTTTGAATAATTATTTATTTTAAATTTAAATATTTTTGGTAAATTACTTAAATATAAATAAAATTTATATTAAAAATATAATAACATTTATTTGTATAAATAATTACATATAAATCTATATATTTTTATAAATGAAAGTTTAAAAGTTTTATTTATTAATTTAATAATATAATTAGAAATGTTTATTTATAAATATATAATAATTTATTTATAAATATAGAATTATAAATATATAATTATAAATAGAATTATAACAATATTTATAAATAACGTCATAAGATTAAATATGTTTATAAATATAATTTTATAATTTTATATAAATATATGTATATATAAATTTCTACACACCAAGATTTTATGGTATTTCTCATAAAATTTAACATCTTCAACAGTTTATGCTTCATGCAACAACAAGTTTAAAACTATAATATACTATTAAATTTCAATGTTGGAATAGTAATGTGATCATTAAGAATAGTAATATGACCAATATATTAATAAATTCACTTTTCAAAATATAAATAAAATTTGGATAACATATAAGTCAAAATATGTTATATGTATACCATTACATAATTAAATAAATGATTTTAAAATGATAATTTATGTGTTGGCACTTTTGTGAATCATAAATTTTTTTTTACAATTTTTTTATTAATATAATGATTGCATTTTTTTCACAAAATATAATCATAAATTAATATTTTTTGTCTTATTATTATGATATAAATTTATGATACCATATTTAATTTGTTAAGTTTTATAAAAATAGTTATAATATTAAATTCGTTATTTTTTGTGAAAATGATGATTTTATTTAAAAATTAAAATTATAAAAAAAAATTATTCTCATAAAATGGAGTCCTTTTTTTAATTATACATATCAAAAAATGGTTAGGGTGATTTTTTTGGGATTCTTCTATAATAGAAAAAAATTGGGTGAATAATGAAATATGGTAATTAACAACAATATCTAAATACATGAATGATTGAGTCTTCGATGATGTTTCGATAATTTAGGAACAACTTTTTTTAATTAACATGCACTATTTACTAGATTTAGTCATAGGAATAAATACTATCTATATTATTAATCCAACCTAACAAACGGATGAATAAAATAATAAAAAACACCCTTCTCCTCCACTAGAAATAACACCCATCACTACCTCTTCTCCCTAGACCTCCATGCCCATGAATATAGTCCAATTGATTCCCAATAATACTCCCAAAACTCTCAACCACTTCTTTGTCTTACTGGTATCGCAAAAAGATCATTTTAATGTACCTTATGAAGGTTCTCAGTGGGAGGAATTCAAGAGGTAAAATCCCCTTTCGTTATTTTAATTTTCTTTCAACTTTTTTTATATTATTATCCATTCCATAACTCCTATATAAAAACATTAAAGATAAATCAAGTGTATTATATAAATTAATTATATTATGATAATGGTCTATCAACTATTAATTATTTTCTCATCCATTTTAAAAAAATTGAAACATCGTCTGTGAGGTGTCAATTCACCACATTCGTGGATGATGATTTTTTTCTAATGATGATTTAAATTCTGGTCATAAAACCATTTTTAATGTTAATAAATATTATATTTTTTTATATTAAAACTTATGAGGTGTTCCAGAACTAGTATATATATAACATTAATTAATTAAACAAAACTAGTGCGTGAAGATCTAAAAATGCTAAAATAATCCAAACTATTATCATTAAGATTTTATGTAGTGAATCATCATAATATCTGAAAATAATGATATATAATACCATTAAATGTTCTACAAGATCATTAATAACATATATTTTTAATTCAGGACAATAATTCTCATTTCACATGATCTTTTTCACATGTATACATGTGAATTAACCATGAAAACCAAGGAAACCAACACTTCTAAAGGATGAAATTGAATATTTTAAATCATCAAAATGACAATAAATAAACTTAATAAAAAAATTAAATAAAATATATATTTAATAGGTTTCAAATTTAATTATTAATGAATATAATTTCATTATCATGGACGTTAAGTACAAGTGCAGAATTCTTTTGGACATAAGGTAAGGGTTTCATCTCAAACATGCATTTTTCATTCACGTTATGTATTTTCTCTCCTTAACCCTACGTAATTATTATTTATATTTCTATATTAATTAAAAATAATATTTATATATTTCAAAATCAGGTTTGTAGATCATTTCATATTTATTTTATGGGGAAGTACATGTTTTATAATATTACTTTTCAATTCCTCTAGATAAGGAATCCTGAATAAAGGGTACTTTCAAATTTCATACCCATTTTCAATTACACTTCATAATATGTTATAAGGTGCTCATATATTCCTATAATAAATATTTTTATCATGAAAAACTATATTATCCATTTTATGGTTTTATTCAGATAATTTAGCCTTTGTCCTATTTAAAGACTCTTGTATTTTCCCTTAGACTTCACTAAAGAGGCCAATTTAGAATGTTTCACAAAATAACCTTTTACATTTTTTCACTTTAGTTACGTCATTCTTTCATAAAAAATAATTGAATTTTACTTCCATTTTTTCTAGGTTATACATTTTTATAATATGATTTTATAAAAAATAAATATTAATTTTCAAAATAACCTTCCTTTGAAAATATAAAAAAAGTATTTCTCTCAAGAATTAATAAATTATTTTATTATATTATTTAAATATATTAAAAAGCCTATATTAGAACTTATGTTCATTGAAATTTAACACTTATTTTATGATATACCACATTTTATTAAATGGTTTATGATTATTTTGACTATATATGTACTATCTTGATACCATTATCCATATTACTCTAGTTGGATTATGATTATGTTTTTATTTAGGGAATGTTACTAACATTTAATAAGATAGTTCCAATATGAATTTTTATGTTTTCTTAGGTTTCTACCCATTCATATACGGAATAAATTAGACATATTAAGTTATGTTTGGGCCCTATATAGCCCCTTGATGCATCAGTAGGTCTAGTGAGTCAAACTGGACTGGTTTATTTCCCATTTATGTATATAGACATTGATGAATTCTTGATGGAATGTTTATAATATATGAAATTATTCATTCCCTCATTATGATACTAATAATATATAGTCCTTGTGATTATTTAACTAGAAGAATATCCATGGTTATGTTTCTTTATCAAGTGATTATTTATGGAATTTTTTAACTAGAATTTATTACCACAATATTATTCTCAAGAATATGTTTTAATGGAATGTGTATAAAATTATTCACTATTCCATATTTTTAATATTTATTTATGATATATTACACTTTATTGTTTACCCTTACTTGTCATATGATCCCACCCCTTTCTTATGTTTTATTTTTCCTAAGGAATAAATGATGTATATTTTTAATGACTTGTAGGGATAATCTATGAGTTTATATATTTTTCCAATAGTTTCTATACAATGTTTTTTTCTGTTAAAGTTTTAATGTAAAAAATTATGTTTGTATATTATTTTTCCAAATCTATTAAATTACATGGTCCTTAGGTTTGTGACCTCCTTGTTTATTACACCAATGTAATAATATATGGCACTAGATCTACGATATTGTGGTTGGGGTATTTATAGTTGGTATCACATGATTTTTTTTATAAAAAATGGAAACTAGATTTGGAAAACAAAAAATTATGAAACATAACCCTATGATAGAAAATCAGGATAAGTATATAAGAACATCCTATAATTTTGTTAATGCATTTATTATGGTGGTATTTATGGAAATAAATCTTTTTTGGATACTACAAGTGGGAATGGTTCTCGCATAAATGTATATAGGGGTAACAACTCTAACATGGTAATTCTAGCCTCACTCGGTGTAACCTAGTACACAACAATGGGCATTACTGTTCACCTAGTTTAACACTTCTAAGGTATATGCTTACAATAATTCACATTTTATTTACAACAGATTATGAAGGATTTTAATGTAAATATGTCACCAAAAAAACCATGTTTTTTGATTATGAGATTATCTATACATAATACTTTCACATTATGTTAAGTTTCACATATTTTATATTATGAATTATGGTTAATAATTTAATTTAGAGTATTATATTTTTTAGAAATCGAGCCAAGTGGAAGGAATGGTAACAATATCAACACACATATTCCATGTTGGGATTTACATCCTATATAATATAATGATGTTGGATTAGGACCTTCAACTAGAGTTGAGAAACTTATAACTCTACTATGATAGCTGAATCATATTATGATTAATAAACTTACACATATGGAGCATATTATTCCAAAATTTATAGGAAAAATATTATATCTCTTCATGAGACAACAACATTCATCATTCAATTGGTCTACAGACCCATTTTTAGCTTAGGAGTGGATACGTTCTTTACATAATATATTTCTCGCTCTCAGAAGAAAATACAGTTAGAAGATTTTAATTGTATATTATCTTATATCGGAAGATGTTGATCAATGATTTTCATTAATTAAAAACACAAAGTATGAGTGAAGAATTGAAAATATTCAATGGAAGTATTTTTAAGAAATTTTATTTGAAAAATATTTCCCTCATGAAGAGTGGGAAGATATGGAGATAAAATTCCTGAATTATAGGAAAAAGGAAAATGATAATATTTCTAAGTATGAAGACAACTTTAAATGGTTATAAAGGGATTATTCAGATTACATATGTAATCCAAAGAGAAATATTTATTGATTCATTGATTGGTTAAAACGATTCCTTCAAGGAGAAATGACCACCCAAATTTCTCATCATATGATTATATAGTCTCATGTGATATTAAGACAGAGAAATAATTCTCTCTATATTAGGACTATAAAGGAATGAAAGAGATGAAAATGGTTACTGATAACTCCAGAAATGGAAATGTAGAAAAGGAGAATAAGGGATTATTTGACTTTTTATCCTAAAATATATGTGGAAAAAATATCATGAACCAGTTTTATTAGGGATTTGAGTTAGATACAGTTGTAGAGAAAAATTACACCAAGACCATGATTTCAATGGAAAGAAAGAATCTACCATATTTAATTCTATAATTATAATGATATGGGAAAATACACAAATTATTTTCTAAATGACAAGGAAACTATCCCTGTATAGGCCATGGGAACAATGACATAAATATTTATTCAAAACAATAGAAGATGATGGTTTATTTGATTCTGGATCATCACATTCTATTATATCTTTTCATTTTTCAACAAAATTGTGATATTTACAATTCACCTTAACATGGGAGTTTCTAGTAAAGACTTCTAGTGTATAAATTACTGTAAAAAACTCTAATGAGTTCTAATTATGAAATATAAATGTTCTCAAAATGTTGATTTTATCATTATACCTATGGTTGATTTTGATAAAATCCTTATTCTAGACTAAACTTTGAAATATAAAGAAACAATTTATTTCAGAGATATGGAAATTATGATTTCTAAAGAAAGTATTATATTTATCATCTTTAAATGGGATACATAATCATTTGAGTCATATCTACATCTACTTCAAATTAATTTTTAAATAAAATTATTGGGGAAGAATCGAAAAAATCATTTATGTATGAGGAAATAAATATTAAAATTAATGAAATACCTATTATATAGGAACACACTTATGTATTTCCAAAAGATTTACCTTCACATAATTCATATCAGGATGATTAGTTTTCTATTGATTTAATCACTCATACAATACCTATATAAATGACTTCCTATAGAGTGGTCACTATGAAGTTAATAAAGATAAAGAAACAACTAAACTAGTTGAGTGATAAGGGATTTATACATCTTATTGTTTCTCTTTGGGATTCATCTATTTTGTTCTAAAATTAATGATTGATCTATGGGGTTATACATTGAATATAAGGAGTTTAATTCTATTATGATAAATAAAAAGTATTTGATTCTATGCATTGATGACATATTTTACCAATTTCATAGAGCTCAATATTTTTCAAAGATTTATCTTTCATCTGAATATCATCTATTGCGTATAAAGAAAAAATACATTCAAAAGACATCATCTCAATCCAGGTATGAACATTATGGGTTTATAGTAATGCAATTTGTTTTGACTAATGCACCATTTATTTTTTGGATCTAATGAATAGAGTGCTCAAGTAATATCTTGATGGTTTTTTGTGCTATTTATTGATGATAACTTGATATGTTCTAAAATCTATGAGGACCATGAGAACCAATTGTGGATTTTACAAGAGTCTCATAGAAGAAAATAATTACAGAGGAAGTTTATAAAGTGTTAATTATCACATCAAACAGTTTCCCTTATTGACTATGTTTTTTCTATGGATGGAATATTAATTGATCCTAAAAAGAAAAATGTGGTTCAGGAATGTAATACACCAAAAAATATAATCTAGGTACCTATTTTTATTGGTTTAGTAGGTTACTATCTGAATTTTATTCATATTGTTTCTATATTATCTAACCCGTTAACTTGGATTATTCTTGATGGGTTAATATCATATTGAAAAAATAATGTGAATAATTTTTTTAATAATTGAAGAGGAGATTGTTTAATGATACAATCTTGACACTATTATCATTAAATAGTTGGTTTTTGATATTAAGTTATGATTCTAATAAAGGAATTGGTTGTGTATTTATACAAATTGATAAAGTCATTTCCTATTTATCAAGGTAGTTAGAAACTCATGAACACAAATATCCATGTCATGATCTTATGTTTGAATCAATAATATTTTCTCAGACGATACGGAGAAAATATCTAGCTATTGAAATATAAAAGATATATACAGATCACTAGAGCATGAAATATATATTCTCAATGAAATATCTCAATATGAGGAAAACATGATTTCTTGAAATACTCAAGGATTATTGTTGTTCAATAAACTACCACCCATAGAAGGAGAATAATGTATCATATGCAATGATTTGGAAATATCATGGACTTCTGAAAAAAATTTGTATTGATAAGGATATTAAGTACATGGATCTAGAAAATATGGATTTAGGAATTATCAAGCCTAGTTAATCATTAGTAATCATATAGTTGGATTCCCAACAATATTTATTGAAAGGATTAAAGGTTATATGAGTAATGATGAGAATTTTCAAAATAATGATAAATATATTAATGATGGGAAGTTTAAAAACATCATGTTTTAGGATGATGTTTTCAAATTTGGTAAGAGTATTTGTGCTCCCTCAATACCTGATCAAAAAATGGATTTATTGGATGATGCTCATAGCTTGAATTTATCTTCACACTGTAGTATCACTAATATACATTGATATTTTAAGGAACAAGTATAGTGGGGCAATATGATGGGTGGAATTTTGGATTATGTATCATGATGTTTAGTATGTCAATGGGTGAAGGATGAAAGAAACCATGTTAGAGAAGTACTGAAACCTCATCCTATTCCTACATGGACATGGGATGATATTACTAGATATTTATTCAATGTATTACCAAAAACTCCATGAAATAGTGATTAAATATGGTTAATTTTTTATAGACAAAACAAGTATTAAAATTTCTTTACTATAAGGGAGGATTTAACACTAGAGAACCTTTCAATAATATCTAATAATGATCTTCTAAGACATCATGGAGCACCTCTTTAAATTTTATTTGATTGTGATCTACGATTTACATTGAAATTATGGAAAATTCATCCAAAATATTTAGACACTAAGGTTCATTTGAGAACAAAATATCACCCTTAAAGAGATAGGTAGTATTAAAGGACCATTAAAACATTTTAAGACAAGTTTACATCATGCTCCCATGAAATTAAAGGAATGTGGGATCAGTATTTACCTTTGGTAGTGTTTTCTTACAATAATAGTTTCCATTTAGGTATTCAAATGGAACCGTATGAACCATTCTATGGAAAAGGATTTCATAATACAACTTTTTGGAATGATGGTGGTAAATAGAATCATATAGGCCTAGAATTTTCAGAGGAAACAACAGAAAAGTTAATGATTATTCAAACAGATATTATACAAGCTCAAAGTGGAAAAAAGAGGTATACTAATAATCGAAGGAATAATTTTAAATTTAATATGGGAGATCATGTTTTCTTAAATATATCTCCATTGAAAAATGTTATATGATTTTTAATGAAAGGTAATCTAATCCCCATGTACAATGGATCTTTAGAAATTTTGGAGATAATTGGAGCTTTGGATTATCATTGGGTGACTACACTTAACATTTATAATGTACACAATGTCTTCCACATCTCTTTGTCAGGGAAGTACATGTAAGACACAAATACATGTCCTCAATTCCAAACAAATAGAATTTGAACATTATTTATCTTACTATGAAGATATTATCTAGAATCTAGACACTCTAGAGCTGTTGTTGAGGAATCAAATGACTTACCTGGTAAGGGTACATTGGAAAAATCATTAAATTGAAGTGGCGATGTGGGAACTGAAGGAACATATGATGAAGAACTACAAAAATAATTTAATAATATGAAATTATAGAAATTTTGAAGAAGAAATGTTTTTAAAGGGTGGAGAATGTAACACCCCATGATTTTATGGTATGTCTAATTTAAAATTTAACATCGTCGGTAGTTTATGATTCACACAACTCCAAGTTTAAAGCAGTAATATATTATTAAATATGACCGTTAGAATAGTAAACAGATCATTAGGAGTAGTGATATGACCAATAGAATAGTAACATCACCTATGAAAGTATAAATAAAACATGGGTAACCTATAAATGAAAACATGGAATATTATATCATGGAATAATTAAATAACTGTTTCAAAAAATGAATAATTAATTATTGGTAATTTTGTAAAACATAAATGATAGTTATTTTTAATATAATGATTTAAAACAATAAATATGTTCATAAAATGAATTCCTAAATTAATATTTTCTTTTCAGAGTATTATAAGACAATTTTATGATGCCATAATTAATTTTTCAATGTGTGATAAATAAAATTATAATATTAAAATCTGTATTTTTTGAGTAAATGATGATTTTATTTGAAAATAAATTTTATAATAATTAGAAAATTAATTTAATATAAATGATTATATTTTTTAATTCTAAAAATCAAAATAAAAATAGGGTGAATAATTGTTATTTTCCTAAAATAGTTGAATTTTGTGAATAGTGAAATATGGTAATTTACAGTAATAGCTAGATACAAGAATTACTGAGTCGTCACTGATGTATGTAAGATGTAGGAACCATTAGTTTGAATTAAAATTAACTATTTATTGTATTAATTTATAATAATCAAAAATATTGATAGTCTTCATCCAAACTAATAAACTAATATATAAAATAATCAAGAAACCCCATATCCTCCACTATAAATACCACCCTCGCCACCTCTTCTCCTCACAACTGAAATTCCATTAAGCCTATCCAATTTATTTATAATAACTCTCCTCAACCTATACAAAATGTTATGTTCTTGGTGTTCTCACCAAAATATTGTTTCAAAGTTGCTTAAAGAGGTTCTCAAGGAGATGAATTCAAGAGGCAAAATCACATTTCATTGTTTTAATTTTATTTCTTATTCTTACCTTTTCTTATTTTCCCTTACCTTTTCTACCACAAAATTCATCATAACTCAATTAACATATATATAATATAATTTTATTATGATAATGGGGTGTCCAACACAAATTATTTTCTCTTACCCCTTTTATTCTAATAATAAAAGATCATCCATGAGGAGTTAATTAACCACCTTCATGGACAATGATTCTTTTGTTTTCTAATACCTCCTCCAAGGATGGTCATAAAACCATTTAATGGTTAAAAATGATTATAATATGTATATTAAAACTTATTTAGTGTTCTATGACTAGTATATGTAAAAAACATTATTTAATAAAACGAAACTACTATTTGATGATAAAAACAAAGCCTAAATAATCCAAACTATTACCATTAACATTTTATACAATGTTTCATCCTAATAAATGAAAAAATATATATATATAACACCATAAAATAATATTTATTTTCATTAATAGAATATAATTTCATTTCTGGATAATTATTCCCTTTTCACCTGTTCTTTCATACATGTATACAATTGAACCTATAACGGAAACCAAGGAAACAAACACTTCTGAATGATGAATTCAAATCTTATAACTCATCAAAAATACCATAAATGAACATAAAAAATATTGTAAATAAAATTAATTTTTTAATTTTTTATGAATTAAATTATTAATTAATATAATTTTATTATCCAGAATGTTAAGTACAACTTCCGAATACTTTCAGATATAAGGTAAGGGTTTCTTCCAAAACCACCATTTTTAATTCCAGTTATGCTTTCTATAGATTTACCACAATATAATTATTATTTATTTTTATACTAATCTTATAAATTCTATGTATATGTTCCAAAATAATTTATCTAAATCATATCATCTTTAATTGATGGTTAGGGACATCTTTTATAAGGTTCCCTTTTAAATTTCTCTCGATAAGAAAACAAAATTAAATATAGCTTCCTGATTTCATACACATTTACAAGTAAACTGCATATTATTTTATAAGAAACTAATATTTTTATTAAATTATTATTATTTTCATGAAAAATACCTTTTATTTTATATGGTTTTATATAGACCATTTATCATTTTCCCACTTTAAAGACTATTTTATATTTTCCCTCATGCTGCACTGAAGTGGAAAATTTATAATGTTTTTTAAAACCTATTTTTATATTTTTTCACATATGTGGGACATAATTTAATCCTAAAACATAATATAATTTTACTTAATTTTTCTTTTCTAGGATATACATGTTTATAATCTAATTTTATGAAAAATACAAAATGATTATCCAAATGATCTCTTCTTTACAAAAGTAAAAAAGGTTATTTCTCTCAATAATTCCTTAATAGTTTTATTAAAGTATTTATGAATATTTTAATGACCTCTTTTGGATATTATTTTTATTTAAATTGATCTATTATGTTACCATAAAAAATATTTTATTGAATGGTTTATGATTATTTCAACTAGGTATATATTATCATGAAACAATTATCCTTATTACTTGGTATGGTTAAAGATTTTGTTTATTATTTTGGGAAGTTATAAGAATTTCACATCACAGGTTCAATATAAAGGTATGTATTTTTTATATTTCACCCATTTCATATAAGGAATTCATTAGTATTAGAATATTATTGGAGAGGACCCTTATATCCACTTAATGCATCGGTAGGTCTCGTGAGACAATGTAGGTTGTGGTTTTACCAATTTATGTATGGTTTCTTGGATGATTCCATGATGGTATGTTTATGGTGTATAATATAATGAATTCCCACATTATGATACTAGTAATTTATAGTACACATGATTATTCTAATAGTATAATATCAATGGTTATGTTTATTTCTCATGTGATTATTTATGGAATTATTTAATCATATTTTATCCCTATCATATTATGCTCAAGATTATGTATTAATCAAATTTGTTTCTGGTCAATCACCATTATTTATTAATTTTTTCCTTATCTATGATAGCTTTTACTTTATTGTTTACCCTTAATGGGAATCTTATCTCACCCCATTATTATTTTTTAGTTTTCCATAGGAAGTGAAGATGTATTTTATGAATGACTTTTAAGGATAATATCAGAGTTTATGGATGTTTCTAATGTAGTCCATATGTGGTTTTTTCCATTAAAGTAGTAATGTAGTAATTATTTTTTTATCTGGTTTTTTCAATGATACTATACTACTTGGACCTTCGGGATGTGACTTCCTTGTTTTTTATACCAATGTATTAATGTAAAAAACGGGATTTGGCTACTGGGGTCAGGATCTTTACATAAATATATTGATAATTATAATTATATAAAATAAAGTAAATTTATATTATATATACTTATTTAAAAATATAAATAAATAATTATATAATTTTATTTATATATGGAGGAATGGGGTGGGGTGTGGGAATGGGTGCTAAAATAGAATAAAATCGCAAATTGAATTAGTGCTTCACCACCACATATATTTAAATATCAAACCATGAAACTCTTTAAATTAAAAATAATACCATACCTATAAAATTTTCTTATTACAACCAATTTCATAGTGCTAGCTCATTTTTATCGATTTACCTGTAGTGTGGACATTGTACATCATCATGTGAGTAACCAATATAACCTTAACTAGCTCGTTCAAATCCTTATGTATGAAATGCCACAAAATCTTGTTCTATGTCCCGACCATGCATTCTAAAATAAAAAACATACAAAGGAAATGAACCCCATGATTTTTCATGTATCCTTATGAAATAAACTGAATATTAAAAGACTCATATAAAATTCATATGGTGCGACATACCCCACTTTTTAGCATGACAAAGTCTCCCTAAAAACTTCTCCTTCATGTTTCATCACAAACTAAAGTAGGCATAACAAGACATAACTCTTCACATTGAAGTATTTTCACTTACATATGCAGAATTGTTTGACATAAAAGAGGTATATTTAAGCCCTCACCATGCTCTTATGATGATTCTATAGGTTCAATATACAATGATAACACCTCTTTGTTCATATCCAACCCGTTTTTTGTAATCATCAAAAAAATAAAGGATGTACATGGCCCTAAATTTTTATAGACAATGAATTAATTGTAATATTAATTAACATAATTGAATGAAATTGTAAATTTGTTTTAATTCATGTTATATTAATTGTTAATTTTGAATAATAATTACCTCAATCATGGGACTTTATTCATGATTGAAGTGTTTTATCTTTCAAAAACCATTGGGTTGAACCATTGTTATGAGTTGAGGATCAAATGATTAAATCCTAGTGGGGATCCACACATACTAGTTTTATCTCTAAGAATCAAAAATGACACCCCAGGTCCTATTATCATTGTTTTGATCGTCTTGAGTCCCCCCTTTTAATTGAAATACAATCTTTAATTAGTGATGGATTTTTCATGTCAATCAATATTGAGAGGGAAGAGGAATGTTTTTTTCATTCCCCTATATACATTGGAATTTAATTCCATTAATGGTTAATTTTATGACTCAATCATATTTTTATATTATGTGATGGAAATTCACATTGGGGTGTGTGGGAACTGTTCATGTTTTTTTATTTACTTCTCCATGTACACATTTTCCCTTATACATGTAGAATTATGATTATAGACCATTGATTGTGGTTGATTCAATAGTGTATAGTGCTCCTGGTTGTTCTTGTTTTCCATGGCCTTGATTTGGGTCACTGCCTTTTTTAAATGGTACAATGCCTCTTGCCCCTCTAGTTGATCCCCCTTCTATTAAGAAAACCTCTTGTTTAATCACGGCTATCCACACATATTTCATCTTCTAGTTCTTACAATTCTGCCTAAAAACCCCCTAGAACGTCGTCATTTCTCCACTATATAAATTGATTCAATGAATTGAATTCATTTTGGAGGAGGGATTCATTCTGTTTGTATTGACAGATTCCATTATAAAAACTACCATCATGGTACAAAGAGGATCATGAATAAGAAGTGGGAAATAAACAGTTTTATATAAACCTATAAACCCCTTATTCATGTTTATATTGCCTCATGGAGTAAGAGTACCATTATAGTGGAAAATTAGTGGAAATCAACTCAACCCTAGGTCTTAGATGACTATGCACTAGAGGGGATTCTATATATTGAATTATTTTCATTATAACACACATTATATTTATGGTTATTGGTTCTATATGACATTAATTCCATTTATATCATGGTTGGAACTATATCCATCTTTGGTGTGTGTGAGAGTCCATCCATGAGTGGATGGCATTGAATTTATGTGACATATTTCATCCCCACCACCCAGTACAACAAGGATGGCCTCCTATGATAGTTTTTCTTATTAAATTCATTATACATCAAGTCTGTATTTCGTGAGTTATTTTTCTTAGTAATAAAATTACTCAATTGGGTGGTTTTCTCACCGTGCACGTAGGATAATGCTAATATGAATCATGTTATATCTAGTGTTACTTTCTCTTCATTCTTTTATGTTATTTATTTTCTTTTGATTCTAGTGGTTTTATTAAAAAAAATTCTCTCTCATTTTCTAGTCACAAACATTTTAAATTAATCATACCGAATCTGTAACCTGGTTATATAATTCAGTGGGTCGTAGATGTTTTATGGTTTAAAGGTTCTCCCTAACAGTTGGTATCAGAGCATATTGAAACATTAATAAAGCTTTTTAAAATAAAATTTGTAAATTTAATGGTTAAAAATATTATTGTTATATTACGGAATAAAATGACTTCCCTCTTGTGTCATAATGATTTAATTGATTCTATTGATTTCATTAAAAATATAGTAACTACCCTTTTCCTAGATGGGATGACAACTATCACCTATATAGATATTCCTAAAGAAACCCTTTGGTAATCATATAGATTATTATTGTTATCTTTAAGAGATAATGTTACTAGATGGGTTGCAGTTGAATCTTTTTATGTACGTATATGATCTAGAATTGAATATTTTTACATGACTAAGCCTCTTCTTAAATGATTATACATGAAATTGATATTATATACTTTCCAAATATATCATGGAACTCAAATCGAGATACATATTGATGAGTTTAACAAATTATTTTCAAACATGAAAAATATATATATTATATAGATGATTAAGATAAATCAATAATACTATTTACATAGTTTTATTATATGTTTAATTTTGTTAAATATTCTATAACATATGTAAAAGATACACTTATTGTGAAAGAAGTTAAATATGGTTTATTCTCCAAAGACCATCAAAGTAAGTGTATTTTTAATATTGAGGTAGAAAATCCATAAATGAGGGATATAAGTCTGTCTTGGGGTAGAAGGGAGTCCATGGGTTGGAGGAAGGAAGTGGGTTAGTGTATGTACAAAATATTTATGTCTAATAATAATGTAATCAATTGTTTTAAATTGATAAAACATGGGTAGATTAAGAGGATCATTCATAATATAAAATGTGACTATAGAGACAATATTAATGACCATTCAGTATTAGATGATATACATTTTAACACTACTGATGTGTTAAATGTTTCAGATATTTCTATCTCTAATGAATGGATCCTTGATTTTGGTTGTTATTTCCAAATGTTTTCTAAGAGGGAAATCTTCACTGAGTTGAAGGAAATTAAATATACAGAGGTAATTCTAGGGAATAATAGTAAACCTAATATTATGGTAATAGGTTTGGTTTCATTAGAGCATCATTATTAGACTATTAAATCACTTTATGAGGTTAGGTGTGTAATCGAACTAAAATGAAATCTAATCACCCATTGAGCCCTTGAATACAAGGGATTCACCTTTACATAAGACCTTGGGAGTCTCTATATTTCCTATGGATCCCTCAATTTCATAAAAGAAAACCTTTATAATGGAAATTAAGTGGTAGATGATGAGGTCTATAGAAGTCAGATAAACACATCATGTGATTTAAAACTTTTTAGTACCACCCATTAGAATAGAAAGTTAGGGAATGTTAGTGCCAAAGTTCTTGACAAACATAGAAAACATAGTCTTTTGATTAATGTTCTACTAGCATTATATCTTTATCTAAGGATTGTGTATGTTTTAAATTGTGAAGATATGTTTTAATAGGTCAATGTATAAGTCTTAATATCCCCTTGAGTGTGTCCAATTTGATCATTGTGGTCCTTCTAGGGTTACCTTTCATGAAGTAGGATTTTACTTCATTCCCATTATTCATTAATAATCATGGAATTACTGGATTCATATACTCTAACATAATTATGAAACTCTTCATAATTTTTGAAATTGAAATATGGTTTAGAATGTGAATATGGTAAGAAACTAAACTCTTTGAGAAGTGGAAATGGATTATAATATCATTCCAACAAATTCATTATACTTTGTGAATCTAAGGGAATATAAATATATCAGACTATTATGGAAACACCACAAATGATCTATTTAGAAGAATAATGAATTGAAATATCATATAGAAGGATATGTTCATGATATCCCACTCTAAACTCCCCATGTCCTTTTGGATTATGGCTGCCCCTTTAACAATCTACTGGATCAATCACACCATATATTTTTCTAATTCCTTTAAAACACTAGAAGAGATCTGGAGAGGTTCACCATTGAGTCTTTCACATCAGAGGATATTTATATCCATAGCTTATTATCATACCCATATAGATAAGCTAGATCATATGGATGTGAGGTGTATATTTGTGGGTTATACAAAGGGTATTAAGGGGTATCATTTTTGTATAGATAAACTAGCTAAATAAAGTTCATATTTAGTGTAGAAGTAGTGTCTCATGACTATGGTCACTCAAATGATAAACAAATATAATCTGTACAGTCTTATGATGCATATGGAGAATCATATATACCTCCAAAAACTATAGGTGTTGAAATTTGTTTGGATCAAAATAACAATCCACATATGGGACTAATTATGTTCCTTCGATTCCATAGTCGCAAGGTGAATCTGATTGTAATTAAGATAATATACCTAAAGGAGAAGAACCATATAATCTATGAAATTATCAACTCACCCAATATAGATATAGAAGAGTAATTATGCCTCCACACCAGTTTAATCAGGACAATATTTCTTTCTATGTGTTTAATGTTTTTGATGATCTTTTTTATGATGAACCTCAATATTATAAGAAGCTCTTAATTCAAAAGAATCCAATAAGTGTCTTGGTTCTTTTCATGAATATATGAATTCAGTCCCTATGAATAACACTTGGGTTATTGATTCCAACCAAATAACAAGAATATTATAGGTTCTATGTGGATGTATAAGAATGAGGAAAAAATGTTGGAGGAACCAAAATCAAATTTAAATCCCTAATGGTTGATAAATAATTCATTTAACATATTGGTATTGAATATAGTGAGATATTCTCCCCAATTGTTTAAAATTAATCCATAAGGGATTTTATTTATTTTTCTGCAATGTTTGATTTCAAGTTAACAATTAGATTTAAAAACAATTGTTATACATTTTACCCTTGATGAAACAATTTATAGGACTCCTCCCGAAATAATTTCATATCTATTTAATCCTAATTGTTTTTTCTTATTAATAATTCATTATATGGTCTTAAAACATCGTTTATGAAATGATGTAAATTTTTTTACTCCTTTATGATTGAAAATATTTTTTCTATAAGTATGTATGATTAATTTTTATACAATAAAACCCTTAAACATGAATTTTTTATCTATTATTATATGTCTATTTCATTCTCTTAATATGAAAAAATATGATGATTCTAAATTTTATTAATAAATAAAGGATCTCTTCTTTTGAAATGAAATACTTCGGGAATTCTAGTAAATTTTTTGGAATGAACATAATTAGATATAGAAAGGATTTAACCTTGATATTATCTCAGTTTTATTATGTAAATAAGGTATTAAAAATATAAGTCTTTTATCACATTAAAACTATTAGTTTTTCTTTAGGAAAAAATTTTAAATTGTTTTTAAAACATTCCCATAATAATGATGAAGAGTCTACCTCCATGAATATGATTCCATATGCTAATGTATTAGGACATATTATATGTGATTTGGTATATTCTAGAAAATATAAAACATATTTTTTTTTCATTCAGTAGGTTTATGTGGAAACCTAGTAAGCTTCACCGTCACCCTTTGAAGTGGCTCCTCAGGTACATTTCCATGTCTACATATTTTTTTTATTTCATATGAAATAAATGACAGTTTTAGTGATGACATTGTTTTTTTATTTTTTGAATCTGATTCTAATGAAAATATTGAAAATTTAAAATCACTCACTGGTTTCGGGATTCTTACATATAGAGGACCAGTCTCCTGGAAATGAAATATTCATTCACTGGTTCCCCTATCCACTGCTGAGATAGAATATATATCCTTGAAATAATCTATCACGTAACCTATATTATTGAATGGTTTTATTTATTAGTTTCATTTATATTCTAATATTATAATGATTCATTATTATATTCAATGTGCATTGCATCTTTCTAATAACTACATATTTAATATTTGATCGAAGCATGTTGACATTAAAATTCATTTTTCATGGGATGTTAATGAATCTTGGATAGTGAGGGTCACTAAATTACCCACTGGGAAAAATCCAACTAATAGTTTAACTAAGGTTGTACCATTATTTATGTTCATGCACTATATTAAATTAATGATCTTATTCAGAATTCAATAAAATAGGTTGCGAGAAAATAATTATTAAATTCATTTATTTTCAAGGTGGGGAATTGGTTTTTATTCCCCTATCATCATTGAAATTTAATTCCATAAATGGTTACTTGTATGACTCATTCAAATTTAGATATTATGGGATAGAAATTTCCATGGGGGTTCATGGGAACTATTCACATGGTGTTACTTACTTATCCATGTGTTTTTCCTTACCCATATATCATTTTGATTCTAAACAGTTTACTGTGGTCTGATAATGGATTACACTCCCAATTGTGCATGTTTTTGTTAGCATTGATCCAAGTAACATCTTTTTATTCCAAGGTAAAGAAGCATCCTGTCTCACATTGAATATATCTTCTATTAGGAAAACCATATTTTTTATATTAACAATCCATGTGGACACATATAATGGTTCTTACCATTCTAACTAATGACCTACTGGGATTCCATCATTAATATGTTGGGTACATTGATTCGATGAATCAAATTAACCCTATCATAGGGTATTATATCATTCGACATGAGATCTCATGATGTAAAAACAACCATCAATTTACTGAGAGGATCTCAATGAATAATATGGTATAAATACATTTTTTGAGACAATCAATACCATTTTTCGTGATCATTCCACCTCATAGAACTGTTTTACCACTCTGGTGGAGATTCATTAGAGATCAACTGGACCTTGGGTCTAGAATGACTGTGCACTTGAGGGGGTACATATGTTGAATTATTTTCCAAATAACCATGTTTCGGTATATTATTATTGGATTTTTATGTGATTAATTTTGTCTTTTTCAGGATTGTAATAGTGTCCTTCTTGGGTGTGTGCATGAGTCCATACAAGGTTGGATGATGTTGACTCTAAATGATAGATTTCATCACCACAACCTAGTTCCACAAGGTTGACCTCCTATAATGATTTCTCTATGTATTTTTATTATACTTCAAGTTAGTATTTATCGCATTATTTTTTTAGTAATAAAACTGCTGACCAAGGTGGTGTTTGTGTCATGTACATATCATTACATTGATCATAAGAAAGTTATATCTAGAATTATTTTTTCTTCATTCATTTCTATTATTTATATTCTTTTGATTCTAGTGGTTCATTTAAAAGAAACATTATTTCATTATATTCATAATCATTTTAAATTAATCATACTTAATTATTAACCAATTATATGAGTTAGTGTTTCCTTGAAGTTCTAAGGTTTAACAACATACCCCAACTTGGGAGGGGTGGTGTATTTATCTCAGACAAGAGAGAAATTCATAGGATGATTATTTTTTGAAGAAAAATATCAAAGGAGAGGAATCATTTTTAACAATCTATTAAACCTATATAATGATAATATATATATAGTGTTATAAAATAGACAATTTCACATTATAAAGGTATCAATCATTATAGAAGATCTTATTGAGGCTTTACCAGACTTAGCAATCACATGATTCAATGGATATTCAATTATTTAGTTGAAAAGAAAACGATAACCAATTAATTTTTTAAGAATGATACTTTAGAGACATTGGTTATATCATGTAATAATTTGGAATATTTCTACGAATATTTTTTAAGTCACACACTATGTCGGAACAGGATTATAGGGCCCATAGAGCATCGGTGCACTAATATAGAAAATATTTAATATATTTTTTCACACCACTCAAATTCTTCTGTAAATGTGGAACAACTCCTAATTGTAGTATCAGATCAGGAATTTGGTACTGACGTTTTGTTTATAAAGTGAGTTTCAAATAAGGAGCTATATAAAATATGTTTGAATTAGACATATGGTGAGAGGAGATTATTATAGGGTTATTAAATAGAGGATTATTAATGTGATAAAATTAAATTAATAAAACCCTGCCCCTTTGGTTCTCATAAATCGATAGTAAAGGGAGGATCCCCCGCCATTTTTAAATGGTTAACCTAGGCCTGATCAAATTTGACAAGGTTCCTCCGTTCCCCATTTTTGAGACAAATCATCACCGGATCAAGTTGTAGTAGTTTATGGGAATCATTTTAAGACCGAAGCTTTAGCATTTCTCCACAAGGTACGTGAATTTTAGAACATTACTTCCCGATATAAATAAATGTGTTATTATATGGTTTTATATCACTGATACCATTTCTAGTGATTCAAAAGTGGTATAACTATGGGTTTTAGTGGAAATCAAGGTTTTTTGGGAGGCTCTAAGGGGGTTATCAATCACATTGCATGTAGTGAAGGATTAAATTCTTCGTGTTCTCCTTATTCATGGATAATTTTCTTTAGGAACTAAAATCCATGTACTGGGGGAAAATGACATGTAGTGATACCATATTGGGTATTCAAGGACATGGCCAGGGCTTCTTTTTCAAGGGACACAGCCACATCGTAGTGTAAAATTAGGTACATAGATATTGGGTTCTGTACATAAGCAAGGGTGAGAAACATATTCATGAGCTGAGGACATGAAATGTTGTTGGATGTCAAATAAACACTATGTACATAGGGTATACTCCAAGTGGGGAAACATATCCAGTTGACTATGAATAGGAGAGGACACACCAATTGAATAAGATGAGGTCACAATCCATGTGGCATGTGATATACATAATGTATATTCCAAAATATATGACATGTACCATGAGCGGATTAGGTTAGGGTATATCTAGGGGATAAATGTTTTGTAAAATGAATACATGCCATTTTTTCCACTTTGAGACTTCTCCCTCAGACATATTCTCCTTCAAGACTTGTTTGGAGGCCAATGAGTAACCTTTGTGAAGTATTTTTATATGTGAGATGCGATGGTCACCATGGTTTTGGAATAAGAGATGAAACATGAGGTGTGATCTATGGGTCCATTTTTAGTAACACATAGACTAGTATTAGTTGTGAGAGTTCCATTAGTCTATCATTGTGATGTTATAATGTAAAATTACCTTATCAACACAAGACTATGATCCCCTAGACAAGATTAGCTTAGATAGAGTTGGTGTAACCCTTCAGGAAGCAGGGATGAGATCCTTTTTTCATTGACATCCCTATGAGGGGTTTTTTGTGTTATATTTTAGAAAACAATACATCGTAAACTATCCCATATAAAGAAGGCTATCCTAGAAGTTTTTGGGTCATCATTTGTTATATGGTCCCCTACATAGTAGGAAGTATCAGTAGGGTTTATAATATTGTCGAGTATATGATCCCATAATTAGTAGGTAGTTCTGGTAGGGTTTATGGTATCATTGTTTATATGATCCTCATAATAATGAGTTATTCAATATGGGTATGGTGGAATCATTGGGACTAACACTTCATGGGTGGTGATCCCTTATCTCATTGATATGATCTCTGAGATATCAGGCTAGTTTTGTAATGTCCCCCATCAGTTCCTGGGTGTAAACCCCTATATGTGAGATATGATATTCTCTATTTCCACTAGTGTTATTGGAGTCCTACATCATGTATGGGTGATATCCCCTATCTTATTGTTGATATCCACTAGATTATAGCATAACTTTCTAGATGGAATGACCAGATGAGTGTGTTCCCACAGTTGAATACCACCACGGATGGAGGAGTTGTGTCATAGATTAGTGACACCCAATGTGGTGGGATCGCTTTAATGGGTTTCATTAGGAATGGAAAAGTTTAACCCAAGTAGTGATATATCTCATTTTAGTTCCACTAGGGTTGGCATGGCTCATTTAGTTATTTCACATAGATGAGCATTATCTTTGATCCTCAAAAAACATCCTCTAGATTGATTTGAGGTTGTAACATCATGAGACTTAGAGTATGAGATGAGTATATCTAGGATGTACTGGGAGTCTTTTCAATGATTTCACGTATCAAGATTTACATACCATGTGGATAGTGTTTCCAAGTCAGTTATATCCAAGGAGTTTTTGAGATGGAGTTTCTTTTTCTCTCTCATCTTCGTTTCCTCCTCTAGAATGGGGTTGAGCGGTCTATTTCATTTCAGTTGATCTCTTTTAGTTTGGATTATTGGTGCACCAAATTAGTATTGATATACTCACCCCCACCTGAAATATTCTTGAACATGATCTTACATCCCACCCATCCTCATTGGATTTAGAAGGAGGAAGGATATTACCTTACCTTTGGTGACATCCTCAAGATGCCAAAGGATAGAAATAATTGCCATGGAATATAAGTTAATTGGATGAAATTTTTTCCACCTAAAAAAAAATTAAAACCAAGTATTCTATAAAAAAATAACAACTATAAGATCCATGATAATAATTTAATATAACTAAATTTAAAACCAAAAGACAACATTACCAAACTACACCATAACCAATATTAGAGTACCAAAGTGGAAGAGTATATCAAAAACCTTAATGAATCTATAGACACAAACTCCGCAACTCCCAACAATATCAAAAATCCAACTCCACAATCCATACCTATGTATAAAAAATCACCACTAAAGAAATGTGATACATTCCCTTTACCTATGTCCTGATAAACAATATCTCCAAACACATCAATATGACCAAGAAGGGGGTGAGTAATGAAACATAGGGGGTTTTCCCAAAATTACATCCCTACTCATGCCATTATGATTGGACATGTTAAGATATTTATATAAAACACTTTAATTTTTTTTAGCAATTTCTATCAAAATATAAAATAATTTACCCACCAAAACAGTTTTATCAGAAAGCAACAAAACAACCATTTAAACTATTTCATGTTTCTTTTTTCGATAATGATTCCATGATTCACACACTCACACACACATGAATTCTTCAATGATAGTTCCATACTCATGAGTGGTTTCTCACCCATATACCAAGTTTTCACCAATTATATAATATACTTATTTCTGAATGGAACAAACCCCTAATCTAGGGTCACATTGTAACATCCCAGGTAAATAAAGAATAAATAATTTTTATATTTATTAATATTTATGAATTAAATATTAATTTTACTTTAAACGGTTTTCTATGATTGATAGCGTACCCGATACGCAACAAAGAGTTTAATTGAAATCTTTCGTTGCACACTAGTAATAAAATAATATTATTTTAAATGGTAGTTAACACATAGACGTTGTATTGGCAGGAATGGATAGAAATAACTAAAATATGATTATATATGTTTTTAAATGTTTTAACTTTTATCTAATATAAGATAAAGGCTTAAAATACGGAAAGAATTCAATTTTAGGCGTATATGCCCTAGTTTTCACTAAAGGTTCACTTATCGCCTTTTGATGGTGAACCATCATTAAATATAGTTTTGTTCACTCTTATACATTCTATTGGACCAAATAAAACTCTTATTTAGAATAGGGACATCAAAATTTACTTTGTGTAAATTTTTGGTATTTTTCCGATAAAGTTCATTTTTTAATGAATAGTGTAAAATGTTGTATTTTAATTTAAAACCCCGTTTTAATATAATTTATTGATATGATTAGATATTATTTTTAATTGGTTTTATAGTGAAATTAGAATATATTTTTACCATTAAATCCTATAGTGGTCTTTGAAATTAATTTCACTTTGAAATCGGACTTAAACTAGTGTCAATCTTTTGATACTTATTGTTTCATGAAAACACGCTATTTTCTCTGACAATGTGAATTAATTATTAAGTTAATTAATGAAACTTATATGTTTTGAATTTTGTAAAATGGACTGCATTTTTGAATTCGGAATATCAAATATATCTTAGGGTGATTTTTTGGTATTTTTCTGAAAAACATCAATTTTTGATGAATAGTGAAACCACTAAGTGGTAGTTAAAGAAACTGATTTTTCGTTTAAATGAAACATTGTAACTTCTGTGATTTTATTTTCAAAAATCCGACATTCATGGTTGTCGTTAGGAAGTAAAATGTGGTTCAATGAGATTAAAATAATTTTTTTGGTGAATAGTAACTTTTAAGTTCTTAATCACGATTACAGGTAATTAGTGTAGTTTAAGGAAAAAATAATGTTTTAATAATATGAGATGAGCTTGACACATGTAATAACCTCATTTTATGTGTCATGGCCGACCAAGACAATCCACGTGTCCACTTGGGGACCCCATGGAGCCACTTTGGTTGGGAAATGACATAAATAACTTTTTATTAAATGTTAAAGTAAAAATGACACAAACATGAGATATTTTACTAAAACAATTTTTACATGGGGTTATACAGGTCATATTTTTTACTATAAATATTCATTAGAAATATAAAAAGATTTCCTACATCATGATATTTTTTTTATAATTTTTAGACATTAAATATATTAAATTATTTATGACATCATGATGATGCAGCGATTACCACATTAATAAAGGATTTAATTTAAATGAAAAGATAATGTAAAATCTTTGACCTAAACATGTCCTAAACCTATTGTATGGGTGGATTTCGAACCCTTATCACCATATCCTTGAATTATATCATTTTGATACCTTTTTAATCAGAAACGCATTTTAAAATAAAGTATCTTTTCTTTACTTTCCAAGAGTGCCCCTCCTCTCCTCTTATAAAAGGCCCCCACCTCTACCTCTTTACCCACACTTCCAAAGCCTTTGGCTCGGCCAAACCCTGCCCATTTTTTCTTTCCACTTCCCTCTCTTACTACTTGAAGCCTCACGTTGGGCAGAAGTCTTCCCAAGGAAGCCTTTGAGCTCAAACCAAAGGGAGTTACCCGATTTTAAGGTAATGTCTTCACTTGAGTCCTTTTGTTTTATATGACTTCTCCAACCCCCTAAACTCTTTTTATTAATTTATTTTGTAACAACTCCAGTATCTTAAATATACTAGGATGTTTTTATAATAAGGATTCAAGCTACACTTACACACAACTACATCTAATGGTTAAAGAACATACTGTTTCTGTGGATGGCGAATTTCTGCCTCCCGAAACGATGATTGTTCAACATTCTTTTAACACATTCAAAGGTGGCCATTAAGATGACACTATATTTATATATGATATATAATATGTCTATGTTTTCCTTAAGCTTCTGTATTTTTCATTTTGTGCATACCTTTATGGTTTCCATTATGGGTAAATGCGATATCTTCATTTAAGGAAGTGCGGACTACCGCCCCCTTAAAGTGATTTGATTCGTTAATACCATATGTTGGACGTATAAAGGATAGAGTAATGATATTATATATGATATTACACTGAATTATAATATACCTTTATATCATTATGATTCCAAACTATAAAAATACGAAATAGAAATGAAAGTAGCATTCATGCGTACGTACAGCTTACCGTCTCCAAGAACGGTGAATTTCATTTATTATCCCCAAATGTAATGTACTATTATAAGTACATATATATAATGGATATATATGATGTATTTTACATCTAAATTATTAATATAATTCTGGGATTAAAATATACATACCTTTCATTTAGTTTTAATTCCATTAATATGACATAGAAATGAAAGTAGCGTTCGTGCGTTCGTACGACTTACCGTCTCGATGAACGGTGCATTTCATTTCTTTCCTCTAAATGATTTTGTGATATTATAAATAAATTTATATGCTAGATATATATTATATATATGATATCCAAATCAGGAATTTCATTATGGATATAAAGAACCTTTAACCACACTAACAACATGTAATTGTAAGAAGTCCACTTTCGACTTAAGAACCAAATATCGACAAAACAAACATTATTAACTTAAATGGTTACATAATGTTTATAACATGGTAATAAGTGATATAAAAGGAATAATGAACTTGAAAAATGTTCTTAATCAAACAGAAATTAACTCACTTTTATTATTCAGGACGTTAAAGAACGATCGAGTCAAGTCGGACCCGAGGTAAGGGACTTCGTCTCAATCTCCTTTCATTGAGGCATATTTCATTTTATACACAACTTTATTTTATATGGTGTATAAACACCTTTGAATTTTAATTTTATACAAAAGGAATCTTTTTCTATGAATCATTTTATAAAATGACAAAAAGGAATGTTTCTTTTAACGTACGCGGTGACAACGACCTTTTCCGCCGCCGCGTGTATTATTTGGTCTTTGGCTTCCTAAGCAAGCTGTAATGTTTTTTTAAAATGAAATAAATATCATATAATCTTTTATGTATTTTGGTATTGAAAATGGTTTTTTATAATTGATTTCTTATGTCAATATATTTAAGTGATATATTGTGATCAAAGTGTGGAAATGTTTTCTTTCCATTATATTTGTTTTTATGTCTTATGATTTTTATAATGGTACATGGACATTTGACAGGTGGTTATGTGATAAACCATATGATGGGTGGTGCCGTGAATACCAGGATGGGTGGTTACGTTATAACCTCCAATGCATTGGGTATGGAAGTCGGCTGTATGGATATTCCATTAAGTATGTTTAGAAGTTGGCCGTATGGCTATTCCATTTAGTGATATGTGTGGAAGTCGACCGTATGGTTTTTCCACTTAAGTATGTTTATGTCCTAAGTTACCTTTATATGTTATGTGTTCTTTATATGGGATTTGTGGTAATCCTTTGGTTACAAAAGGGTAAGTAATGATATTTTATTCAGTGAAGAGTTTTTACTACTTCATGAAGGTGAAGGTATTACTTTGATAAAGTATACATGGTTTACCTGATGTTTGAAAATCTAACAGTTTTCATTCTTTGTGTATCCCTTACTGAGCTTTTTATGCTCACCCCAAGTTTTTTTGAAATGTTTTTCACGGGACTTAATGTGTAATAGGGTCAAGGATGGGATCAAGGGAAAGTCATGCTATATAAACCATGGAACTAGACATGTTTCTTTTTAAGAGTTTTTTTATTCTATGGAAACTTAGTATAAGTGTCTACATTGTAATCTTTTGAGATGTAATAGTTATGTTCTAATTCTCTAAAACTCTATACCTGAAAAGATCCTCTATGTGAATTATTCATTTAATTCAATATTAAGTAAGGTTTAAGGCTGGGGCCTTATAGTTGGTATCAAAGGTCGGTTTAGATAACTTTAGGAGTTATAATTATATTAAATGATTATCCAAAAATATATATATTTTTTTTGAAATGATATATCATTTGAAGATTACCATGTTACTTCATCTAAGACATGTTTGTTCAGAATGGTTTTTGGTAGAGGAAATAGGGAAGCAGTGCTAGGAAGGCATACAGAAGGAAACAACCTTCCAAATCAACAACCTGAGATGGTCAGAATTAGAACTGAACAATTTGTTGCAGTGATGGAACAGTTGACTCAGGTTATAAATGGTGGTGGTATCCATGCACGAGATCAGCCAGATCAACCGCAGAGGAACATGTCAGTGGTGGAACATTTCATGAGGCAACATCCCCCATCATTCATAGGATCATCTGACCCCGTGCAAGCTGAAGGGTGGATTAAAGAACTAGAGAAGATTTTTCATGTCATGGGGTGTTCAGAACATCAAAAGGTTAGTCTTGCTATTTACCGTTTTGAAGGTGAAGCAGATCAGTGGTGGTCGATGGTGAAAAATATCAGGGATAGTGATGAGATTTAGGATCATCAATGGGACGAATTCAAAGGTTTGTTTCTTGAGAAATATTTTCCTAAGGTGGTTCGTCTTAGGATGGAAAAACAGTTCCTAGAATTGAGGCAGGAGGATGATTCAATGGCTGCTTATGAAGCAAAATTCACTCGATTAGCAAGGTATGCTCCAAACTTCATACGAGATCTTGATAGTAAAATAAATTGTTTTTACAAAGGGTTAAAGCCAATGTATCGAAGGGATTTAGCTTCTCGTGAGTTCAAAAGTTATGAAAAACTTGTTCGATGTGCAGATAAGGTGGAAATGGAGTTTGTCGATGATCAGGTGTTCTATGAAAAACAACAGAATAAGAGGTCCAGTTGGCAGGCAAAGTGGAAGAATTCATCAAAGAAGAAAGGAGGTAAGAAAACCAAATATCCATCCTGTGAGAAGTGTGGTAAAATGCATCCTGGATAATTTTTATCCAAGTCTGGTAAGTGCTTTCGGTGTGGTAAGTCTGGTCATATCGCTCATAACTGTAAGGAATATGATCAAGCAAGCAATGAAAAGCCAGCGGTAAGATGTTTTAAGTGTAATGAAATGGGTCATTATGAAAATGAGTGTATAACGAAGAACTCGACTGGGGGAAAGCAACCAAACTAAAAGCAGAAAGTGGTGGCGAAATCCTTTTCAACAACTTAACCAGATGTTGGGCCATCGAATAAAGTGGTATCAGGTACAATGTTTGTTTGTTCAGATTATGCCAATGTGTTGTTTGATTCAGGGTCTACAGACTCATTCATTTCTAAGAAGTTTTCTAGTAAATTGGAAATTCCATCTCAAGATATGAATCCTGAACTTATGGTAAAAACAACCAGAGGGAACATTGAGACAAAAAGTAATTATAAGAACCTTCTTATCCTTTTGTGTGGAAAGAATCTACCAGAAAACCTTATTGTTTTGCCTCTAGTAGAGTTTGATGTTATTTTGGGCATGGATTGGCTTTCTGTTTATCATGCTAAGATTGACTGTAGAGCTAAAATGGTTTCTTTTTAGAAATATTTTCAGTTTGTGTATAAGAATGAAACCTTGATTTTGATAACATATCGGGAAGTTGAGAAACTAGTAAAAGATGGGAATGAATGTTACCTTGCACATATTGTTGAAAATAAAGGAACTGTTTAGATTAATGATGTTCCAGTGGTAAAGGAGTATCTTTATGTTTTTCCTGATGAGTTTCCTAGTATTATTCATGATCGGAAAGTTGAATTTACTGTTGACTTAGTTCCTGATTCTCAGCCAATTTCAAAACCCCCTTATCAAATAGCTCAAGTTGAACTTTTAGAGTTAAAGAAGCAATTGCAGGAGTTATTAGATAATGGTTTCATTCGACCTAGAACATCACCATGGGGTGCTCCTGTCTTGTTTGTTAAAAATAAAGACGGCTCAATGAGACTTTGCATTGATTATAGAGCCTTGAATAATATTACTGTTAAGAACAAGTATCCATTGCCTCATATTGATGATTTGTTTGATCAGCTCTAGGGAGTTCAGTATTTTTCGAAGATTGACTTGAGGTCGGGGTACCATCAGTTAAAAGTAACAGAATAAGACGTTCTGAAGACTGTGTTCCGTACTAGATATGGCCATTATGAATTTGTAGTTATGCCTTTTGGGTTAACCAATGCACCTGCTGTATTCATTGACCTTATGAATAGAATTTTCCATGAGTTCTTGGATAAGTTTGTGGTTTTTTTTCATTGATGATATTTTGGTGTTTTCTAAAAGTAAAGAGGAGCATGAAAGTCATTTAAGGGTTATCTTGAAAATCTTAAAAGAAAAGAAACTATATGGAAAATTCAGCAAGTGTGTGTTTTGGTTACAACAAATTACTTTCCTGGGTCACATTGTTTCAAAAGATGGCATAACTTTTGATCCAGCTAAAACAAAAGTTGTTGAAGAATGGCCAAGACCCACAAATGTAACCAAGATCCATAGTTTTCTTGGTTTGGCAGGTTACTACAGAAGGTTTGTTGAAAATTTTTCACGATTATCTAGTCCAATGACTAAGCTAACTCATAAGGGTGTTAAGTTCATGTGGACAAAAGTATGTGATGATTATTTTCAGGAGTTGAAAAATAGATTGGTGAATGCTCTAGTTTTGGAACATACTTCCAGGAATGGTAAGTTTGTTATATACAATGATGCTTCATTGAAGGGACTTGGCTGTGTCCTTATGAAGAATGATCAGGTAATTGCTTATGCTTCACGTCAGTTGAAAACTCATGAGGTAAATTACCCTACACATGATTTGGAATTATATGCTGTTGTTTTTGCTTTAAAAATTTGGAGGCATCATTTGTATGGAGTAAAGAGTGAAATATATACTGATCGCAAAAGTTTAAAGTATATATTCACTCAGAATGAATTGAACATGAGACAGAGGAGATGGCTGGAATTAATCAGGGATTATGATTGTACAATTCACTACCATCCGGGAAAAGCAAATAAAGTGGTCGATGCTTTGAGTCGAAAAAGTAATGCTTCATTAACCATGCTACGTTTGGAACGAGATCCTTTGGTTTTTTATTTGATGAACTTTGGCATAGAAGTTTTTGGTGGAGGAAGTTCTTCTATTTTGTTTCAGGTATCAGTGAGATCATCCCTATCAGACAAAATTAAGCTAGCACAGAGGGAAGACAGTGAGTTGCAGAAAAAGGTAGAGGTGGTTTGGAAGGGTAAGTTACCTAAATTCAACATTGATAATGATTTTGTTTTGAGGTTTAGGAAGAGATTATGTGTGCCTTGTGATTCACAGTTGAAGAATGAGTTGTTATGTGAGGCTCATAGTTCCCCATTTTCAGTTCATCCTGGCAGTACTAAGATGTACAAAGATCTGTGGGAGTATTACTGGTGAGATGGAATGAAAAGGGATATTTCTGATTTTACTGTGAAGTGTTTGACTTGTCAGCAGGTTAAAGCAGAGTGGCAGTTACCAAAAGGGATGCTTCAGCCTTTACCAGTTCTAGAGTGGAAATGGGAAAACATATCCATGGACTTTGTTGTGGGATTACCGAGGACATCTCGAGGTAATAATGCAATCTGGGTTATTGTTGATTGCTTGACTAAATCATCTGATTTCCTTGCTATACGAGATAGTTTTTCCCTAGATCAACTTTCCCGTTTTTATCTTAAAGATATAGTCAGGTTACATGGAGTTCCTCTCTCCATTGTGTCTGATCGTGATCCCAGGTTTACTTCTAACTTTTTGAAAGGCTTTCAGAAGTCGTTTGGTACTGAATTAAATTTTAGTACAGCTTTTCATCCGCAATCAGATGGGCAGTCAGAACGAACAATTCAGACCATGGAGGATATGAAATGAGCTTGTTCGATGGATTATCAGGGAAGTTGGGACCAACATCTTTCTTTGGTTGAGTTTCTTATAATAACAGTTTTCATTCCAGTATACAGATGGCACCATTTGAGGCATTATATGGGAAGCGGTGTTGAACTCCATCATGTTGGGATGAAGTGGGTGAAAGGAAGCTGATGGGACCAGAATTGGTAGAAGAGATGGCAGAAAAAGTTCAGTTGATTCAAAAACACATGAGAACAACTCAGAGCAGGCAGAAGAGTTATGCGGATAACCGGAGGAAGGATCTATATTTCGAGGTAGGTGATAATGTTTTTTTAAGCTTTCTCCATGGAAAAGTGTGATGCGATTTGGTAAGAAAGGAAAGATGAGTCCAAGGTTCATTGGACCATATGAAATTCTGGAGAGAGTTGGATCAGTTGAATACAAAGTGGCATTACCTAAGATTTTATCTCAAGTACACAATGTTTTTCATGTTTCGATGATGAGAAAGTATATGCCAGATCCATATCATGTTTTGAGTCCAGAGGTAGTTCAGCTGGAGGAGAACCTAACTTATGAAGAACAACCAGTCCAGATTCTTGACCAAAGAGAGAAAGTGTTGTGAAATAAGGTAATTCACCAGGTAAAGGTTTTGTGGAAAAACCATATTGTTGAAGAGGCAACGTGGGAATCTGAAAATTTTGTGAGGGATAAATACCCCCACTTATTTTGATAAATGAATAAAATTGCGAGGACGCAATTCCCAAAATGGGGGAAGGATGTAACATCCCAGGTAAATAAAGAATAAAGATTTTGATATTTATTAATATTTACGAATTAAATATTAATTTTACTTTAAAAGGGTTGTTATGTTCTATAGCGTACCTGATACGCAACAAAGAGTTTCATTGAAATCTTTTATTGCACACTAGTAATAAAATAATATTATTTTAAATGGTAGTTAACACATAGTCGTTGTATTAGAAGGAATGGATAGAAATAACTAAAATATTATTATATATATATTTTAAATGTTTTTACTTTTATCCAATAAAATATAAAGGCTTAAAATATGGAAAGAATTCAATTTTAGGCGTATATGCCCTAGTTTTCACTAAAGGTTCACTTATCGCCTTTTGATGGTGAACCGTCATTAAATATAGTTTTGTTCACTCTTATACATTCTATTGGACCAAATAAAACTCTTCTTTAGAATCGGGACATCAAAATTTACTTTGTGTAAATTTTTGGTATTTTTCCGAAAAAGTTCATTTTTTTAATGAATAGTGTAAAATGTTGTATTTTAATTTAAAACCACTTTTTAATCTAATTTATTTACATGATTATATTATATTTTTAATTGGTTTTATAGTGAAATTAGAATATATTTTTACCATTAAATCCAATAGTGGTCGTTGGAATTAATTTCACTTTGAAATCGGACTTAAACTAGTGTCAATCTTTTGATACTTATTGTTTCATGAAAACACGCTATTTGCTCTGACAGTGAGAATTAATTATTAAATTAATTAATGCAACTTATATGTTTTGAATTTTGTAAAATGGACTTCATTTTTGAATTCGGAATATCAAATATAGCTTAGGGTGAATTTTTTGTATTTTTCTGAAAAACATTAATTTTTGATTAATAGTGAAACCACTAAGTGGTAGTTAAAGAAACTGATTTTTCATTTAAATTAAACATTGTCACTTCTGTGATTTGATTTTCAAAAATCCGACATACATTGTTTTTATTAAGAAGTAAAATGTGGTTCAATGAGATTAAAATATTTTTTTTGGTGAATAGTAACTTTTAAGTTCTTAATCGCGATTAGAGGTAATTAGTGTAGTTTAAGGTAAAAATAATGTTTTAATAATATTAGATGAGCCTGAAACATGTCCTACCATCATTGGATGTGTCATGGCCGACCAATACAATCCATGGGTCAACTTGGGGACCCCATGGAGCCACTTTGGTTGGGAAATGACATAAATAACTTTTTATTAAATGTTAAAGTAAAAATGACACAAACATGAAATGTTTTACTAAAACAATTTTTACATGGGGTTATACAAGTCCGATTTTTGAATATAAATATTCATTAGAAAGATAAATAGATTTCCTACATCATGATAGTTTTTTATAATTTTTAGACATTAAATATATTAAAATATATATGACATCATGATGATGCAGCGATTTCCTCATTAATAAAGGATTTAAATAAAATGAAAGGACAATGTAAAATATATGCCCTACACATGTCAAAAAAATATTTTAAGGGTGTATTTAGAACCCTTATCACCTTAACCTTAAATTATATCAATTTTTGACCTTTTGAATCCGAAACTCATTTTAAAATAAAGTAACGTTTCTTTACATTCCAAGAGTGCCCCTCCTCTCCACTTATAAAAGGCCCCCACCTCTACCTCTTTACCCACACTTCCAAAGCCTTTGGATCGGCCAACCCCTGTCCATTTTGTCTCTACACTTCCATCTATTACTCCTTGAAGCCTTAATTTTGGAATAAGTCTTCCCAAGGAAGTCTTTGGGCTCAAACCAAAGGGAGTTACTCGATTTTAAGGTAATGTCTTCACTTGAGTCCTTTTGTTTTCTTTTGCTTCTCCAACCCCCTAAAATATTTTTATTCATTTATTTTGTAACAACTCCCGTATATTAAATATACTAGGATGTTGTTATAATAAGGATTCGAGCTACACTTACACACACCTACATCTAATGGTTAAATAACATACTATTTCTGTGGATGGCGAATTTCTACCTCCCAAAACGATGATTGTTCAAAATTCTTTTAACACATTCAATGGTGGCCATTAAGATGACACTATATTTATATATGATATATAATATTTTTATGTTTTCCATAAGCTTCTGTATTTTTCATTTTGGGCATACCATTATGGTTTCCATTATGTGTAAACGCGATATCTTCATTTAAGGACGTGCGGACTACCGCCCCCTCAAGGTGATTGATTTGTTAATACCATATGTGCGACGTATAAAGGATGGAGTTATGATATTATATATGATATTACACTGTAATTATAATATACCTTTATATCATTATGATTCCATTCTATAAAAATATGAAATAGAAATGAAAGTAGCGTTCATGCGTACGTACGGATTACCGTCTCCATGAACGGTGCATTTCATTTCTTATCCCCAAATGTAATGTACTATTATAAGTACATATATATAATGGATATATATGATGTATGTTAAATCTAAATGAATAATATAATTCTGTAATTAAAATATACATACCTCTCATTTAGTTTTAATTCCATTAATATGACATAGAAATAAAAGTAGAGTTCATGCGTACGTACGGCTTACCGTCTCCATGAACGGTGCATTTCATTTCTTACCTCTAAATGATTATGTGATATTATAAATACATGTATATGCTAGATATATATGATATAAATTATATCCAAATCAGGAATGTCATTCTGGATATAAAGAACCTTTGACCACACGAACAACATGTAATTGTAAGAAGTCCACTTTCAACTTAAGAACCAAATATCGACAAAACAAACATTATTAACTTAAATGGTTACATAATGTTTATAACATGGAAATAAGTGATCTAAAAGGAATAATGAACTTTAAAATGTTCTTAAGCAAATATAAATTAACTCATGTTTATTATTCAGGATGTTAAAGAACGATCGAGTCATGTCGGACCCGAGGTAAGGGACTTCGTCTCAATCTCCTTTCATTGAGGCATATTTCGTTTTATACACAACTTTCTTTTATACGGTGTATAAACACCTTTTACATTTAATTTTATACAAAAGAAATCTTTTTATACGAAGCATTTTATAAAACGACAAAAAGGAATGTTTCTTTTAACGTACGCAGTGACAACGACCTTTTCTGCCGCCGCGAGTATTATTTGGTCTTTGGCTTCCTGAACAAGCAGTAATGTTTTTTTTAAATGAAATAAATACCATAAACACTTTTATGTGTTTTGGTATTGAAAATGGTTTTTTATAATGGATTTGTTATGTCAATATATTTAAGGGATATATTGTGATCAAAGTGTCGAAATGTTTTCTTTCCATTATATTTGTTTTTATGTATTATGATTTTTATAATGGTACTTGGACATTTGACGGGTGGTTAAGTGATAAACCAAATGATGGGTGGTGCTGTGAATACCAGGACGGGTGGTTATGTTATAACCTCCAATTCATTGGGTATGGAATTCGGCCGTATGGCTATTCCATTAAGTATGTTTGGAAGTTGGCCGTACGGCTATTCCATTATGTGATATGTGTGGAAGTCGACCGTATGGTTATTCCACTTAAGTATGTTTATGTCCCAAGTTACCATTATATGTTATGTGTTCATTATATGGGTTTTATGGTAATCCTTTGGTTACAAAAGGCTATGTATTGATATTTTATTCAGTGAAGAGTTTTTACTACTTCCTGAAGGTGAAGGTATTACTTTGATAAAGTATACATGGTTTACCTGATGTTTGAAAAACTAACAGTTTTCATTCTTTGTGTATCCCTTACTGAGCTTTTTATGATCACCCCAAGTTTTTTTGAAATGTTTTTCACAGGACTTAATGTGGAATAGGGTCAAGGATGGGATCAAGGTAAATTCATTCTATATAAAACATGGAACTAGACATGTTTCTTTTTAAGAGTTTTTTTATTTCTATGGAAACATAGTAGAAGTTTCTACTTTGTAATCTTTTGAGATGTAATAGTTATGTTCTAATTCTCTATAAATCTAAACCTGAAAATATCCTCAATGTGAATTATTCATTTAATTCAATATTAAGTAAGGTTTAAGGATGGGGACTTATACACATCCCTTTTACCCAAATGGTATATGCCCCTTCGTAAGGGTCACGCCAAACACCTGTACTCAGAAAAAAATTCTGTATTCAAAAACCATGTCAAACCAACCAATTCAATCCATTTCATTAAAAAATTATTTTATAGAAAATATTTAAATAAAAAAATTTCAATGAATCAAAATAAATCCACATTATTAAATCATCATTTTATAATCCACATACAAAGCACTTTTCATGAAAACCAATTTCTAAAAATCCAAAAAACATAACTAATGTGACTTTTTATGATGCTTTTCAAATCAATTTCAGATCGATTTTTGAAATTAAAACAATTTGAAACCAACCCTTCACGATATAATAACAAGATTCAAGAGGTAATCCACCTACCTCGGGAATTATAGAGAAAATGAGTAACGACATGAATTCGTCAAAAAAATGGTTTCAATATCCAAAAATCTTCCTTACATATTATTTCGAAAAATCAAAATAGGAAAATATAAAAATTATTGGCAAAACCTATAATAGATATTTCTACAAAAAAGAAGATATATGATTCTAAAAGAGATAATAAGTGTATATCTTAGAAAACCCACCAATAACAAGGACTTGTTATGAAATATGGCCTTCAACACACAAAGATTTGGAAACATATCACTTTTGTATCAAAGCATAAGGTCTAAAAAGCCTTTGGGAGGTTGATAACCACTAATTGGGAAGATATAGAGGAAACAATATTGTTTTATAGGTAAATATGAGTGAGATATAGTTTTTCTAGGACCTAGTTTTTAACTCTCCATGGTTGGGTCACACGGTTAGGAAAAGCATGAACCTAACATGTGTTATCCACTAACTCACAACACCCTTATATGGTTGGATGGAATGTTTAGAAAAATCAGGCTCCAACCAAGAATTTCCCACTACTCAACGTTTCATAGTAAATCCTAGGTTCCCTTACAGTTTGGAAAATACTATATGCCTAATCGTGCACCTACCCAATAGCCTTTATATAACTTTTCATGGATTCTTGAATTTGATTTAAGGTTTCAATAGCTTTTCTCAAACTATGAACCTCTATAAAATCCCCAAAAACATTTAAAAATTCCTCTAAACCCTCATATACATCACCCAACCACTATACATAAATATAATACATAAATAAATTGTAAATTACATGAAACTGGTGGTGCTACATTCTCAACCCCATTGGTCTTTACGTCCCCAAAAAGTGAAAAAAACACAATTTTCCTAGGAGGAGTTCGGTCTACTTATCAACCATTTCATTCAACAATTCCCATATTTATTTAGGAATCTAACAATGTTTCCCATTAAACCCACACTAAACTAATGATTTTCATATAAAATATGTTCTATTTTCTATACATAATCCACACTAGTGTGTGCACCAATGAAGCATTCATCTCTATATCAATGTGATCCCATAGAATCACATGGTCTGGATTAGGATGATACTTTTTCAACTGAGATACACAAAACACATTATGAACTACACTAACCATGGATGAAAATAAAACCAATATTCCACCATAAAAACTCATTAAAGTATCTCAAAAGGGAATATGTATATAGGATATAACATTACCTTCATTCAAAAACAATGATGACCAAGACTTATTGAGATTATCAATAACAAAACGTCACTCACATATAATGACAAGGATCATAAATGATGATCCAAAAATTAATTATATTGACTCTAAGCCATATCTATTCTCTTCCTGATTAACTGAATCTTTTTCATTATCTCTTGGACAAGGATTAGCCAAACCAATTAAGTCGCGCATGTTTCCACAAAAAAATGTAGATAAAAATAAGGATTACTATAAAATAATTTGTTAGAGTAATATGTATTGAGGACTAATAACTATTGTTATTTGAGAACTCCACTAATGGTATGCACTACTCCAATGATCCACCAAAATATATTACTCAATCCGGAAGAAATTCCTCTAATGTTTGTACCACTGTTTCAGATTTTCCATCTATCTAAGGGTGATAATCTATACTCATGTTCAATTGTGTCCCAAGGGCTTTCTATTAGTATTTACAAAAAAAGACATAAACCTCAGATCATTTTTCGATATTATAAAAAATGGAACACCATGACTCTTTACCACATCACAGATGTAGATTTTAAGAAATTCCTCTACTCTAAAGATTCATGAAATAGAAATGAGTTGTCAAACAAAGTGGTTGATCCACTATCAACCATATAGAATCCTATTTCTATACAATTATTGGGAGACCTATCATATAATCCATGAATATATACTCCTATTTCTAAACAAGAATAAGTAAATACTACAATGTCCTTATTGTTCATTGATGATCTTCCTTAACCTACTGACAAGTTATGAATCTCTAAAAAACTCAACTATTTTTATTTTATTTTCTACCCACCAAAACATTTCAATCAATTTCTTATACATATTTTTTATTCCATGATTAATATCCCATCTCTAATGGTGGTATAAAGAATATTTTTTCCCTAACAAGAAACAGGTATGACCATTTGAACATGAAACCACAAAATTGAACTCCGATACAGGTTTCATCCCTCAATTTTCTACCCGGAATTGAATTTTGATCTCATATTAACACATTATAAATCATATGTATGTTCCTCATTAACCATATCCATGAAGTAAGGAATATAAGTGTTGGACCCTCTCGGAATTGAGTTGATTTATTATATTTTTATAATCCCAACCCTACTTTATTTATATCTTAATTATATTTGATACATCTCAAATATGCTTTATTGGATGTTGCTACTTTTCAATTATGCTTAATATAAGTCTTTTGGATATATTTACTCTGGCCTAACACACTCTGCCAATGGAATACTTAAATAGTTTATAGCTACCGATACAGAACAGTAGCTACCGTTATGACTCAGAGCTACTGATAGGCTGAAGTCCACCGATATGCAATGTTTACCGATACATCAAGGAAGATACCGATAGGGACTTACCGCTACTGATACAAGGCAGAGCCACAGCTACTGTTACAAGTCCACCGCTACTGATGTGATCAAGTCTACAGTTGAAGCTACCGATACAATGTCTACCGTTACAAATGAAGTATATCGATACAGACACCTACCATAACACAAGTCTACCGATATCAAGAGCTACCATTCCAAAGACAGAACCCGACACTGCATTAATTTCTTTATCATTATTTAATCTAACCAACAGTCATATTAGGTATATTTTAATGCACTGACACTTATTTAATGTGAGTTTGTTGGATGTCAGGGAACCGTACCTCGTACCTGCAAAAAGGAAAGCCGAAGCATGGGCTATAAACACAAGAAGTCCCTATTTCTGGAAGTGATACAAATATACACATAAAAATAGAGGAATACAAAGAGACATACATACCACGAGGTGTGCTGTAAGAACAACCGAGTGTGAATGAAAAGAGACGACTGAACTTACACGAAGAACTCATTACTGTATACTAGTGAAGAGCTGAGAATGAGAACATTGAATCAAGAACTTCATCGACTAATTTATCCTCTGTCTATACACCTGGATGTCAAGGAAACAGACGATACACTGTTTTCCAGACAAAAAACAAAAGAGGACTCAGAGCGAATTCTGATCAATCAACAGAGTCCAGAACTACATGACAATCACTAGAGCCATTTCTAAACTCTAAATATTTGCTCTGTGATTTACTTTTTACATTTTGAGCTGTGTGTTATCTGCTGTATTTTACACACACACTGTCTCCTTTACTTTAACTTGATGATCTGTAAATCCTCACCCAAAATCTTTAAATCTTTTATTTCCCATTGGGATAGTGGTAGAGGTCGTGTGTGACCTGGACAGCTGGTGCTGTTGTTTTTGTTCCCACGGAAAACAGTGGTAGAGGTCGTGGACCTGGACAGTTGTATACTGTTGTTTATCCCTGATCTAGGGTGTGGATGACTTTTATATAAAGTTTTGAGAGGACTGAGTCTTGGCTTGAGACTGAACCTCTTGGTTATATCTGTTGTGCTATTTCTTTCAAAGATATTTTTATTCCACTGATAAGTTCTTTGAAACGAAAAATGTTTTAAAGTCACTTTGATAATTAAAATCACAAGTGTTTATATTAGCTGTAAATCAGTATGTTAGTTTCTAAAGTTAATCAAATCTTCTGTTTTGATTAACTGGTAAATAATCAATCCTTTGAGAACCTAACAGAACCTAAAAGAACCTAACAGAACCTTTATTGTGATATAAATTCACTATAGTTTAATTTTGTGTTTTATTTGGGGGATTTTAAGACAATGTTTTTAAACAGAAATTTTAATTGGAACTCAATTCACCCCCCTCTTGAGTATCCACTCCGACAAATATTTGGTATCATAGAATTGTTAAATATTTTCTAAAGTACTCTATTTTTCAACTGTGATTTTAGTTGTATTTTAAAGTTCTTAAAATTTCTGTTATTTCTAAATTTTTATCTCTTTAAAATCTTTGCTTTAAGAAAGTTATCATGGATAACAGACTTGAAGGTGTTACTACAAATAGAACACCATTTTTCAATGGAACTAACTACGATCATTGTAAAATCAAGATGAAAATTCATTTAGAGAGCATGGGTTTTGATATTTGGACTGCTATAGAATCTGAATATAAAATTCCTACTACTGTTAGATCTACTTGGAGTGAAGATATTAAGGCTGCCTACAATAATAATTGCAATGCTATGAATGCCTTGTACTGTGCTTTAGGAGATGAGGAGTTTAATAGAATTTGTTCTTGTAAAACTGCCTTTGAAATTTGGGATACCTTAGCTGTTTCTCATGAAGGAACAACTAATGTTAAGGAAATGAGATTAAACACTTATACTATTAAGTATGATAATTTTAAGATGAAGCCTGATGAACCCATTTCTGAAATTTATCTTAGGTTAAATGAAATTGTCAACACAATGATCTCTCTGGGAAAGGATGTTCCATCATAGGAACAAATTATGAGAATTCTGAGATGTCTACCTAAAAGATGGAGAGGCACATCTGTTTCAATCAGAGAGTCGTGTGACATTGCTGTTCTACCTGTCAAGGAACTAATTTGGCAAGTTAATGGTGTCTGAAGAGGAACTCAAGGTTAACAAAGAAGAAGAATATGAACCTAGAAGAATGTCTGTTGCTTTCAAATCTTCAACTTCTAAGAACAAGGATAAGGAGAAGCTCCAAGCTATAAATGAAATTTCAGGCTGTGAAGATAGTGAAAGTGCTTCTGATAGTGATGTTGAGATGGCTCACATTGCCAGAAGATTTAAGAAATTTTATAAGAAGAAGAAGACATTCTTTAGAAAATAAAATTAAAAAGGTAAGTATGACAAAAAGGGACATTGGAAGAAGGATTGGAAAAATCCAGATAAGAGTGATGAAGTTGTCTTTTATGAGTGAAAAAGAAAAGGACATATTAAAGCAGACTGCCCAAAGTTGAAATACCAGAAGAAGTATGAATACAAGGACAAAAAGTATAAAAAATCCATGAAGGCTACTTGGAGTGCTTCTGAGGACAACACTAGTGAATCTGATGTTTTTGAGACTGAATCCAGAAACAAGGCAAATATGTGTTTTATGACAAACACATCTGAGGTAACATCTAAAAATCCTGCTTTAAATTCATATTATTATGGAGATGATTCTGACTCAGAAATCATGACAAAATATGAACTGTTTGAATATTGTGATATGTTAGAAGAAACCTGTAATGAGATGAAAGATAAATACAAAGGTTTAAAGAAACAGTATACTTTAACTGTTAAACATAAATCTGATCTTGATATTGAAATTGAAAATAATGCTCAGTTACTTAAACAGAATACTGAATTGAAATTATCTAATGAGCAACTTAAGAAATACTTAGAAAAGTTTACAAATAGTAAATATACCCTTACTCAAATACTAGGTATGAAAATAGCACCTAGATACACTACTGGTATAGGATACCAACCTGGGCAAAGGAAAATTATTAAAATTAAATTCATTCCTAAATCTGGACAGAATGTAGCTAGTTCTGGAACATCATATACTTCAACTAGTTATATTAATAGTTATGGATCTAATAAGGTTTACCTTTCAAAATATGTTGATTCTACAAATTTTATGAGACCCATAAGACAAATTTGGGTACCGAAAGTTTTGTTGGCTAACCTGTTTGGACCCAAGAAAATCTGGGTATTAAAATCATTTCCTGTCTAAATCTATTTTGTAGGGAAACTACTTAAAGAGCTCCTATGGAAAGACCTGGTACTTGGAAAGTGGCTGTCCAAGGCAAATGTCCAGAGACTTCTCATGCTTTAAAAGATTAGTCAGAGTTGATGAAGGTTTTTTCACTTTTGGTGATAATTCAAAAGGAAAAATCATCAGCTTAGGGCAGATTGGTAACACTGACTCCGTATTAATTTCTAAAGTTCTATTTGTTGATGGGCTTAAGTATAATCTATTAAGCATTTCGCAATTATGTGATGATGGTTTTTATGTTAAATATGAAAATGATTCTTGCAATGTTTTTAATTCCAAAAATGTTTTATTATTTTCTGCCTTAAGAAATGAAAATGTTTATGCTGTTGATCTGAATTCTTTAGCTAAGCAGAATATTACGTGTTTAAATATTTCTCATAATGAGTCTTGTCTTTGGAAAAGAAGATTAGGACACTGAAATGTACATTCACATAGAAAACTGGTTAGGAAGAACATAGTTAGAGACCTACCCAAACATGAATTTCCAGCATACAAAGTTTGTAATCCCTGTCAAAAGGGAAAGAAAAATAAAGTTTCTTTTAAATCAAAGAAAGAAGTTTCGACTTCTCAACCTCTCAAGTTGGTTCACATGGATTTATTTGAATCTTCTAGAGTTTCTAGTTTAAATGGGAAGCCCTATGTCTATGTTCTTGTAGATGACTTTTCTAGATATACTTGGCTATATTTTCTAGCTCACAAAAGTGAATCTTGTTCTTACTTTGTTAAATATTCCATGTCTGTAGAGAACCTTAGTGGACTCAAAATTAAAACCCTGAGAAGGGATCATGGTCGTGAGTTTGAAAATCATGAGTTTGAATATTACTGCTCACACAGTGGCTATAGTCACAATTTCTCTGCCCCTAGGACACACCAACAGAATGGTGTAGTAGAAAGAAGGAATAGAACCATGTAGGAAATTGCCAGGACTATGCTTAATGAGTATGACATGCCTGTTTATTTTTGGGATAAAGCTGTAAATACAGCTTGTTATGTTATTAATAGAGTCTTGATCAGACCTGTTCTTAAAAATACCCCTTATGAGTTATGGAACCATAGGAAAACTATAGTTAACTACATCATAGTTTTTGGCTGCAAAGTCGTTATTCTTAATACTAAAGACGATATTGACAGATTTGCATCCAAGAGTGATGAAGGAATTTTCCTTGGATACTCTATTACTAGTAAAGCCTATAAAGTTTTCAATAAAAGAACCAAATGTGTGGAAGAATCTGTTCACATCATATTTGATGAAGCTGATCCTCATGAACTTAAGACCTTTCTTGAAAATCTTGAAGATGATCTCTCTATTTTGAACCTTAATGATAAAGATAGTGGACATGCAGTTAAAAAATCCAGTTCTGGAAATTTCCCAGAACATGTTTCTGTTGAACCTCAACCTGCAGATGAATCTGAAATTGCTAGCCCTACCTTTTCTAGACAAATAAGAATTCTAAAGAACCATCCTTTAGATACTGTTGTAGGTAATTTAGATAGAGGAACATGGACTAGAGCTTCTCTAAGAAATCAGGTTGAACATCAAGCTTTTCTTTCACAGTTAGAACCTAAAAATATCAATGATGCTATCAATGATGAATTTGGGTAATAGCTATCCAAGAAGAACTAAATCAATTTGAATGAAACAAAGTCCAGAAATTAGTAGAAATACCTAAGGACACTATAACCATAGGCACAAAATTGGGGTTTAGAAACAAAGTTGTTGAATCTGGAAACATCATTAGAAACAATGCTAGGCTAGTTGCACAAGGTTACAATCAAGAAGAAGGAATTGACTATGAGGAAACCATTGTACCTGTATCTAGATTAGAACTATTAGGATCTTACTTCCCTATGCATCACATCTGAATTTCAAGTTATATCGAATGGATGTAAAAAGTGATTTTTTAAATTGTTTTATTGTTGAAGATGTTTTTGTAGAACAACCTCCTTGTTTTTCAAATCCTCACTTTAAAAATCATGTTTTTAAACATTCTAAAGATTTATATGTTTTAAAACAAGCTCCAAGAGCTTGGTATGAAAGACTTACAAATTTTCTTATTTCGAAAGGATTTTCAAAAGGAATAACTGATCCCACTCTTTTTATAAAAAGGATTTCAAAAGATTTTTTAATAGTACAAATCTATGTTGATGATATTATTTTTGGATCGTCAAAAAATTCATTATGTACTGATTTTTCAATGGTTGTGCAGAATGAGTTTGAAATGAGTTTAATGGGAGAGCTTAAGTACTTTCTTGGATTTCAAATCATTCAAACTAAAGATGGTATTATTTTAAATCAGAATAAATATACTAAAGATTTATTAAATTGTTTTGGTTTGGATAGTATTAAGGGAAGTGATACACCTATGAGTACCAAATGTAAATTGGATATTGATGAATATAGGATACTAGTGGATCAAACTAATTACAGAGGTATGATTGGGAGTTTACTTTATCTTACTGATAGTTGACCTGATATTATGTTTTGTGTATGTATGTGTCCAAGATTTCAAGCTAACCCTAATGAGTCACACATACTTGCTGTCAAAATAATTTTCAAATATCTTTAAAGTACTACTGATTTGGGATTGTTTTACCCAAAAGGACAATCATTTGAATTAATAAGTTATTTGGAAGATGACTTTGTTGGATGCAAGTTAGATAGAAAAAGCACTTCTGGAACATGTCATTTACTTGGAAAGTCCCTAGTATCTTGGTGTAGTAAGAAACAGAACTCAGTTGCATTGTCTACTGCTGAAGCAGAGTATATAGCTACTGGTAGTTACTGTGCACATATTCTGTGGATGAAACACACTTTATTGGACTATGGATTTTATTTTAAGCATGTTTCGATTAATTGTGACAACACTAGTGTGATCAACATCTCAAAGAATCCTATGTCTCACTCTAGAACGAAACACATCGATGTTAGACACCACTTCTTAATAGATCATTATCAAAGAGGTTATATAACACTTGAATTTATAGGCACTGAACGTCATTTAGCTGATATTTTCACTAAGACTTTAAGTTCAGAGAGATTAAGTTTCATTAGAAACGAATTAGGAATGATAACTTATTCTTAAAGTGTTAGAGAAAACTCACCGTTAGAAGACCTCACCGTTAGAGAATCCTCACTGTTAAGGAATCCTCAATGTTAGAAGACCTCACCATTAGAAATCCTCACCATTATAGATTCCTCACCATTATAAATCCTCACCGTTAGAAGACCTCACCATTATAAATCCTCACCGTTAGAAGACCTCACCGTTAGAGAATCCTCACCGTTAGAGAATCCTCACCGTTAGGAGACATCACCGTTAGGAGACCTCACTGTTGGTGCATCTCACGCTGTTTTAAACTCTTGTATTTAAATCCGAGACTTCAATGTTTTTTATAAGATTTATATTATTTGTGGATCCTAAATGATATTAAAATCGATACTATATTTCACTCAATCTCACCACGAACTCGTCTGTTCGAATCCATCCAACCTAACCCTCTCAAGCCACAAAACCCTAAACCTCGAATATGTTATGGCCTGTGTCAATAAACCCCAGGTTACATATGGGAGTGATGAGCTGCAAGCAAAAAGATAGAATGTAACTAATGCTAGTACCAGTGGAAGTGGATGTGTAGCTCGAAGGAATCCAGTAAACCCGCATCTCTCAAAGCGAGAAATTTTCGTTCAGAAAGAGGTGTGTACAGAATGGCTCATGGAGAGCAAGTATTTGGTTCTTAAGGTTTTAGACGAACAATGTTGGACTGAGTGCTTTGCGAACAACAATGGACCCTATTATCCAGGACTGGTGAAACAGTTCTATGAATTCGTTCGTTTTGAAAAGTCTGAGGAAGAAAGAATAATGATTTCTTATGTGAATGGACAAGAAGTTTCTTTTACTTCAGAAGAATGGGATGGGAATATAAAGGTTCCACATGAGGGAGATTATTCATTTTACTCCAAGTCCTTACCATAAACCAGTGATGTTTTTAAGTATGAGGATGCTCTATTAGAGCTGACAGGGAATGAGACCCCTAGAAAGGTGATTGCTGTAGAAATTGCTGGAGAAGACCAACTTTTGTTTAAATTTGTGCAACATGTAATCAGTCCAAGGAGAGGAGACTTTATTACACTGAGATTCCAGGACATTTATTTGCTACATCTGTTGAAGCATGGAGTTAAGGAAAATCTGTGTAGATTTATTATGATTCAGATTGAAGATATGACTAGACCGAAGTCTAAGTCAAATGCACTGTTCTTTTCAAGGTTGATTTTTGTGATGTTAAAAGTGAAGGAAGTGGCTGGACCTCAAGAGGATATAGTAGTAGTTAAGGATAACTTTTTTATTACAAAGACAATCTATAAATATATGAAAGTCAGCTGGAATACTTGGAGAAAATCTTGGGTTAATGATGAAGGTAATATTTTTGACAAATTCGGTCCTGTGGATCATCCTTCTAGACCAAAGGATGTGAGGGATCCTGGTCTTAGACCAGATGATCCAGAACCAGTCTATAGTGATGCTGAAGCTGGGGAGGAAGAGACATCCGTAGAGGAAGGAGGAGACCCAGACATACCTCCTAGTCCTGTGCATCATGTTATTTCTTATGGATCAGCTATCCCTCCAAAAGAACTTCTAAAGAGAGAAACTGTCTTGAAGGACTATGATACAGAAACTACAGAAGAAGGAGACGAAGAATGCCAATATGTTTTCAAGGACACCTCTAAGGAGGATGAGGCAACCGAATCAGATCATGATATTAATGGAGAAAAGGAAGCTGTTGGTGAAGCAGATAATGTGGAAACTGTTGAAGAAGAACTCAGTTTAAGTCCACTGATTGATAGTACAATAAGGACAGTACCTGATCAGGAAGAAGCAGCAGAAACACCTGTTGATGACAGATTCGTTAATGACTCAGAACAAATGGCTATTGAATATACTGTAGTTGTAGATGAAATTACAGAATTACCTCAGGAAGAACAGTTGGAAGAGATACCTCAGGAGAATGTTCCATGTGAGGGGGAGAATCTTGGCTCAGTATCAGTGTTGTATGACATTGAAGGTTGGACCTCAGATCCAGGATATATGGTTCTTGGTCTTTCTTATGGAGATTCTGATGAGGAAGACCAGCCCCAAAAGAAATCAGTTACCCTACCCACTATGGCTGAAAATGTGGCAACCAAGGAGGACCTTGAGTCCTTAAAAGCTAAATTAAAAGAAGCAATAAAGGAATCAATGGAAGATATGATGAAAAGTATGGTTGAAGAGATGAAAAGCGTGGTGCAATCACTTGATTTATCCATTGGATATGGTGTATCCAGTCTTGTGAAAGAAATGATGGATAAAATTAAAGTGTGCCACACTCAGATTGAGAGTTGGACAAGAGCAGTAGTTGCTTTGAGACAATCAATTGCTTCTCTGACTACCATGAATACCTCTCAAACTCAAGTAATCTCTAACATTCGATATATCAATGACGTGGTCAAGCAATTTGTGGATGTTTTTGAGGCCTTTAAGAATTCAGTCAAAGAACATCTGAACAGTCTGGATGAACTTGTTCAGAAAGTAGTTAGTAGTCTGACTCAATCATTCAAGGAGACATTGGTCGTCTCAATGAAACCTCTTCCCTCATCCAGCTCCAGTGTGAACCTTGACCAGATCCACACTATTATTCAGGAATAATTGGATAAGGCTAGTCCCAGAGGTGCATCAGACACTCAAATTATTTCTACCACAAGGGAAGTTAGTAGTTTTGTTCGTGATCACCTACGGGAAACTACAGCTTCTCAAGAAGCAATCAAGAATAAGGTGGATGCTTATTTCGAGAAGGTTTATACCAAGAAACAAATGGAAAACCATTTCAAGATTTTGATTGAAAATATGAAGTTACCTCCAGTAACACAAGCCTTCAGAGAACAGGTTATTAAGCTCAGGGAGCTTACTCCTGCCTTGGATAAATTCATTGAAAATCGCGATGATTTTGTGTCTGCAATGGAGAGAGGAGGGAGTATTATTATGGATTTCAAGAATCTGCTGCTACCTTTCTTGCATGTGGATGCAAGACCTATAATTATACCTCCTGAACTTCCTTCTTCTGCCTCTGGGAGTACCCCTCAATTGACTCAAGTTCAAGCCATCAGGAGCTTGACACCAATGATCACTCAGAGGAGTATAGATTTCAGATCCGGTATAGTTTCTGTAGCTGAACCACTAGTTGTGCCTTCAGCCATTCCAAAACCCTCAGTTGGTCCTAAGGGAAAGACACCTGTTCCAGAGGAGGTTGAGTGTTTCAAGATCTTTCTGATAGGATTCACTTGTTTTTTTATTCTGATTTACTCAGTGTATCTTTTGTATATTAATGGAATTCTTCTTCATTCTCTACTTTACTGAGTTTCTATTACTTTGTCATTTATTCTCTACTAATCTTTATCTTTTCTCGGCTACCCTTATTTTTGTTAATCACAAAGGGGGAGAGCATGTATCCAACGGGAGAGAATAACATAAAGGGAGAGACTACTACAAAGGGAGAGAATCTTGTACAAAGCGGGAGAGACTACTTTGTCATTTACTCTTCTATGTTTTGTTTTTTCCTCTGATAATATATTATTTTTGATATCATACTTTGATATATTTTCCTCTGATATTTATTTTTGGTAAATGTTGTGACTATCAAAAAGGGGGAGATTGTTGGAACCTCTCGGAATTGAGTTGATTTATTATATTTTGATAATCCCAACTCTACATTATTTATATCTTAATTATATTTGATACATCTCAAATATGCTTTATTGGATGTTGTTACTTTTAAATTATGATTAATATAAGTCTTTTGGATATATGTACTCTATCCTAACACACTCTGCCAATAGAATGCTTAAACAGTTTATAGCTACCGATACAGAACAGTAGCTACCTTTATGACTTAGAGCTACCGATATGTTGAAGTCCACTTATATGAAAAGTATAATGATACATCAAGGAAGATACCGATAGGGACTTACCGCTACTGATACAAGGCAGAGCCACAGCTAACGTTACAAGTCCACCGCTACTGATGTGATCAAGTCTACAGTTGCAGCTACCGATACAAAGTCTACCGTTACAAATGAAGTTTACTGATACAGAAACCTACCATAACACAAGTCTACTGATATCAAGAGATACCGTTCCAGAGATAGAACCTAACACTGCCTTACTCCACCTGAGGTTTGGACGCAGGTGGAGTACGGTCGGGTTGGTTTTTCCTTAAAAACCAACTGGGTCCCTGGGACGAAAAAGTCAATAACTCTCAGACCGGGCGTCCGATTGAAGCGCCGTCTGCGACGTTGAGTTCCTGTTGACGAGACAGAACTTTTGAATACATCAACCCTGGACTATATGTCAGTTGATGTATCAGCCTCTCATCACGTGCAACGGACCCTCCCAAACGAGCTTGCTGTGTGCGGGAACCCTAGAGCTGGCTGCGTTTGCGACGATGAAGACTGCTGGTCTTGTATCCTATGTGGGTCCCAGCTTAGATGATTCATTGCTGGTCTTGTATCCTATGTGGGTCCCAGAATAGATGAATCAATGAAGACTGATGGTCTTGTATCCTATGTGGGTCCCAGCTTAGATGATTCAGTGCTGGTCTTGTATCCTATGTGGGTCCCAGCATAGATGAATCAATGAAGACTGTTGGTCTTGTTTCCTATGTGGGTCCCAGCTTAGATGATTCAGTGATGGTATTGTATCCTATGTGGGTCCCATCATAGATGATTCAATGAAGACTTCTGGTCTTGTATCCTATGTGGGTCCCAGCATAGATTATTCAGTGCTGGTCTGGTATCCTATGTGGGTCCCTGCTTAGATGAATCAACGAAGACTGCTGGTCTTGTATCCTATGTGGGTCCCAGCTTAGATGATTCAGTACTGGTCTTGTATCCTATGTGGGTCCCAGCATAGATGAATCAACGTAGACTGCTGGTCTTCTATCCTATGTGGGTCCCAGCTTAGAGGATTTAGTATCTATATCTGATCATCTCTTTCACCTTTTCGATAATGTATACTTGTGTGAGCTGAAACCCTGTTTTACATTCCTTTGTGGATTGTGTTGTGCTATCCTGTGTGGATTTACGTTTTACATTCCTTTGTGGATTGTGTTGAGCTATCCTGTGTGGATTTTACGTTTTGCTTTCCTGTGTGGGCTGGGTTGTACTTGAGCTCTGATGTTGGAGCCGAGCGAGAATTGATGACTTAGGTATATGTATTGGAATAAACCTAAGCTGTGTCGGATGTTACTTCATGATTGTATCTTTCCTTTGTGGTTTAACCTTTGTGGATTTTTGGAGACCTTCGGGGGTCTCGTGGTCCCTACTGAGTAGCTTATACTCACCCCTGCACAGGCTATGCCCGCACTACGTTCTGTTGGTTGTAGACGACGGACATCGCTGATTGTGGTGGAGGCTTGCGGAGTAGGACGGTACCTGGAGGTGGACCACTGGGCGGGACGTACACGGAGCGGTCGGCTGGACCCATGGAGCAGTGGAGGCTTTCTATACCCACCCATCTAGTGGGACTTCCAGAGGACGGCTCGACGCTGCGGCTTTTCCTTTCAGTTGTTTTTTCCCTTTTCGAGTTGTACTTTACTTTCATTTTGGGTTTGTATTCTGGCCCACTTACTTTCAGCACTTACTGTTGTACCAGTTTTTACTTAGTGTTTACTTTTTTCTTCTTGCTTACTATGTGGTCCTTGTTTACTTTACAAAGGAAATGCCTTCCCTTTACCGGGATTTACGCCTTGGTTCTAGTTGCCAACCCCTGGCCTATAGAAGGCGGGCTTGGGTTAATCATGGCATGGGCCCCGAGGATGGGTCGTGACAGTTTACAACTTACCATCATACAAAAAATGGATAGAAATTTAATAATCCTCATTATTGTTGACAATGTTCTTACACTAAATACCAAAAACACATGTCCGTCACATTCAAGATCAATACAGTCAACCATCACATTTTCCAAGAAGAATTGTCGTAGCCTGACATCCAATGTCATTAGATGAATCCATAACAATTCTCCAACCATCACCACTTCATCCACCAACACATATTGACATATTAAAAACAAATGAAATATGGGCTTAATATATTTACACTTGCATAGGCGAGAGACAGAAATGTTTATTGATATAATTGAATTAACACTAAAAAATGGTAATTAGAAACATTATAAAATGTTTCTAATCTATTTAACGATGTTTCTAAAAAATGTCACTAAATGAGGATTCACTAATTTAGCAATGTTAATAAACATCGTGAATTTGGCGATGTTTATAAATGTCTCTAATTAACGATTTTTTTAGAAATTCTAGAAAATAAACATTATTAAATTAGCATTGTTTATAGATGTCGTTATTTATCGACACCTAATTTTAAAATGATTTTTAGAATCATCATTAAATGACATACAATTTACCAATGTTTTTAAAAAACATTGGTATTTTTTTGGCATTTGTATATATTTTTTATAACATTAAAAAAAAATTAGAAATAAAAAAAATATATATATAACCAAAATTTATAGATGTTTTAAAAAAGTAAGATTTTTTCTTGAATAATTTTTATTTTCTGAATTTTATATTTTTTTAGAAATAAAATAATTAAATAAAATTTCCCCACCACACTATATGCTAATGCTTCTACCTATATCCCACCCATTCTCTACCTCCATGCTCCAGCACTTCTCTTAATAACCTCCCTCCATGATCCCTTTTTCCCTAATCCTGCTAATGTTCCACGACCCCAACACACCCTATCATATTCCACTCCAATTACATCATTCCATGCTCCTCTATACTTAATCCCTCCAATTTCCATCCCTTCGCACTCTAGCGCTGCCCCTATTCCCTCCCTCCACAGACCCTTAATTTAAAGAAACGACCACACTCCATATAGAACGGCCTTCCGGTGCCAAGATAGAGTTAATTAAATATGACTCCAAAAGGATACAAACCAATAACTTGTATGGGGTTACGCATACATGACCAATTATCCTATACCAATGATAAATATAAAATTGTATTATATAATATTTATATTTATATAAATAGATTCCAGTATTTTAAAAAATAATATATGTATATATATGATTTCATATATGCATACAAATATATATATATATTATATTATATTATATATATATGTCGATATTATATATATATATATTTGTGTGTGTTTCTGTGTGTGTGTCTGTGTATATGTATCCATATGTTTACAATTTATATTATATATATATATGCTGGTATTTTGTATATATAGGTATATGTTTATATATTTGATTATATAATATATATTTGTGTATGTATGTGCACGTGTATAAAAATATATATGTGTATGTATATATATATATAATAATAATTATATATATTATTATCATTGTTTTAAAACATTTGTATAAATGTTAATAAAATAACCATGTTTTCTTGAAAACGTGACTAAATTTAAAATATATATGTGATTATATATATATATATTTGTGTTTGTGTTTAGTTATATATAAATATATATTTTTATACATGGTAGGTCCGGGGGAGGGGAACTAAGAAAAGAAAATCTGCAGACGTGGAGGCTCAAAACCAGGACCTCCTCAACTCACCACCACAGGTACAGCAAGGGCAGAACCACTGAACTACACCCTATGGGGCTAATATATATTTTATATATTGATATACAGATATTAATATATATATATATATATATTAAATTTTATGTTGATATATATATAAGTTGACATTATATTTTATGTAATTTTTTGTTATACTATATATATATGTTTATATTTTATGTTTATATTATATATATATATATATATATATATATATATATTAGTTTTTATATATTCTTCTATTATATATGTGTGTGTTTATGCTTATGTGTATAAATATATATGTGCATGTATAAATATAAAAAATTATAATTATAATTATTTATATATATAGATAGCTACTTTTTAAAATACTATTAAAAAATGTCACTAAAATATCATCATTTTCATAAAAATGTGACTAATATAAAAATATATATGTGTTTATATATAAATATATTTGTGTGTTTTGATATATATAAATATGTTTATTTATATATAAATGATTATATGATTGGCTCTAAGTTTTTATATATTAATATATATTAATATATTTTTATATATATAATTATACTATATTATTTATATATATCAGTATTTAAAATATTAATATTATATATATTTTTTATATTTTATGTTGATATATATAAGTTTATATTATATATATATATAGGTTTATATTTTACATATAAGTTTTTATATTATAATATATATACAAATGATTATTTAATTATATATATATATATATATTTATATATCTATATGTTTTTATTATATATATATATATATGTTTATTTTTATGTCTATATATATATGCTTATATTTTATATTATATTTTTTGTTTATATTATAAAAATATGTGTGTGTGTGTAAATATATATGTGTATGTATACATATATATAATTATATATACCCTTTGATAATTATCAATGTTTTAAAATACTGGAAAAAATGTCACGAAAATAGCTATGTATTCTTAAAATCCTAACTAAATTTAAAAAATATATATGTTTTTATATATAAATATATGTTTATATATATATATATGCATGTCTATGTCTAGATATATATAAGTATTTATATATATATATATATGTTCACATGTATGCATTTGTGTTTATATATATATAAATATATAAATATATATATATTTGTATATGTGTTTATATATGTTTATACATATGTGTCAGTATTTAAAAAATTAATATATATATATATATATGTGTATATAATTTTATATATTAATATAAATATATGAATATATATAATTTTATATATTAATATACATATATTAATATATATATATATATCTGTTTATATGTTTATATTTTATGTTTATATATGTATTTATATTGTACTTATATTTTTATAATATTATATATATGTACATATATATATGTTTATATTGTATGTTATATATATGTGTTTATATATATGTTTATAATATATATATATATATATTTATATTATGTTTTTATTTTATATATATCATATGTTTATATTAATATATATAAGTTTATATATATATATGTGTGTGTGTGTAAATATTTATTTTTATACATATAATAATTATTATATATATATATATATAAATATAATTATCGACATTTTTAAAAAATAATAAAATTGTCACAATAATAGCCATTTTTCTTAAAAATATTCCTAAATTTAAAATGCATATGTGTTTATATATCTATATATATATATACATCTATCTGTATTCATATATATATATATGAATATATATATTTATTTTCATTTATATCTATTATATATATGTTCCTATGATTATATATATATTAATTTATTAATTTATTTTAATATATAAATTTACATCGATGCAGGGAAATTAGCTATATAAATAAATTAATTTATTTATTTATATATAAAGATGTTTCTTAAAAAACGTCACTAAATATGGGATGTATTCAGAAAACATTTGTAAATTAGTGACGTTTCTTGAAAAACATCGATAAATTTCAAAATTAGCACTATTTTTTAAAAACATTGCTATAAAAGTCACTAAATTATTGTTTTTTTCTAGTGAAAACATTCATGGTCAATTTTTTGGTTTCTTATTCAAAATCAAGGGTCCAACATTGATAAGGGTATAATGAATGATTTGTTATATTTTTACTTATGTCAACTTCTATCTCTTGATCTGTAACGGTGATCATGTAAAGCATGGTCCATTTAACTTGGTCACATAGGAAGATGGATTATTATGTGGATACATGAAGGTTGGAGTATTTTAGTAAATATAATGCAGAGAGGATTGTATGAAATGGAATATGAAGATCAATTGGTGCTTTGTGAGAGTGAACCTCATTAATGAAAACACATTGAATAATTTTTTCTTAACAATATAAAAACATTGGAACCTGTATGTGTGGGTGAAAATGAAGTACTTTTACAAGGGATGTTGATAATAATGAGGACAATGAAGATGAAGATAATTAATTATATATATTGGTAATGAAACTATATAACAAATTCTCATTAATATGTGTTTTATGTATATATACATTGTTTTATATTTTTTGATTTTTTATAAACTTTTTCTAATCTATTTTTCAATTTTTTAATTTTCTCTAAACCATTTGAATTAAATGAATGCTTAAAACAAAAAACACCATGATCCATGTCGATCAACATATTATAGAACACCACCACTACTGTAAACTTCAGTGGATATGAGTGATTCTAATATACTAGATACTTTTAGTGAGCCAACATTTTCCCAGATGTTGTTGGTCTCCCACTATCTGAGGCACCTCTAGGGATGGCATAGTTGGTCACTCCTCTATCTAGGGGATATTGGAGAGTTACCATTACCCTATTGTATTTCATTATACAAAAACTATATATTTTGTTAATTGTTTAATAAATTTTTAAAATAGATAAAGATAATAGTATAAGAGATTCAAATACGACTACAACATGTGTATGGGACCTAAAAGACTCCATGATAATCATTCCATTTGATGTGTTTGGGGTTTTAAATAGCGACATGTCCAGAATCTATGGATGAATTGTTGGGAAATAATTTTAAAAGATGGTGAGGTTCCCGTTAATTATAAATATTGGAGGCATATTACCATTGATTGAAAAAAATGAGGTCCTTAATAACCAATTAAATATAATATTAATTTCATATTCATTGATGACTAATTTAAATTACTTGAGTAACATTACTAATTTATTTATAAAGTGTAATGTTTTTTCTAGATTGTTTTTTATTTTAATATTTGTGACTCCATTTCATGCCCATGGAATTTGAAAAAATTTGGAAAGAAATGGAGATATTTTAAATGGAGAATATAAAAGGAATTGAATAACACATCTTTGAGATCTTTAGAAATGTATGAGAATGTACATAAATGTGCTTCTCATGAGATGTGGAAGATGTTTGTTGATAATAACCACGGTGGATCTCCTGAGGTAATTGCATATTTTATAGTATCCTAGAAACATAAACACAATAAAATTAATTTTTTTTATTAATGTTAATATTTTATAGGAATTATCTATAACAATAATATGAATCATGGGAAACAATTCATTCTCCATATCACTGGGTCATAGAGTTTTTTTAAAAATAGAAAAATATTGTCTTTATTTTATCCATTATGATTTATAATATTTTTTTACAAGTGATTTTTTTTCTATATTTTCTATATTTTTATTTATAAAGGCTAATAAATTAAGTCAGTTTTTTGGAATATTAAGACATGTTTTAAACTTCATATGAATACCGAGAAATACTTTTTTAAAGAATCTACAAGAGATATTGGAGTAAGTACTTTTCATTTCAATCTAATGTTATTTATTACTATAAAAAATATTATAATGAAAAATAAATGATTAAAACCAACATGCCTTAATCTTAATTGAGGAGGGTCGACTACAGGGATCAAACGGTTCCTATTAGCAATATTGGTTTCGTTTGATCCTTATAGTTGGCCCCATTTAACTAGGTTTAAGGTGTGTTTGTTCTTACAATTTATTTTTCATTATTATGAATTTATATTAATGAAATACCATTAAATAATAATGAAAAAGTTATGAATTTGATAATTTTGGATGTTTATCAAATTTAAAAATCATTTTTCATATTATTGAATTAACAGGTTTAAAATTCATGATGCATGGGAGGTGAACCCTTCATAATCATAATTGATATCCTAGAATGATGATGATGGAATTTTTTTAAGGTAAGAGAACCCTAGTCATGTATGAAGGTTGGGGGCTATGCCTACTCCATCAACTGTCTTTGGTAGGGAATTTTCATAATTTGTTACAACATGCAGTGCAGGTTCGAGCAGTGTTGTCGATCAGGAAACACAAAGAGAAATTGCAAGGCTAAACGAAAAAGTGAAAAAAATGAATCTTATAGTAAACCCATGATTTTTGGAAATCGATAATGGAAAATGATTTTTTATGTATGTTATAGTTGTTGGAGTTGGTATCTTAGAACCAACTACTTTGTACATTATTCATTAATAAATACCGTATCACATCTTGATTGTTCTTCTGTGTGAAAATGCATGTGATAATGTCCTAAGGATAACTATTGCATTAAAGGGTCATAGCAGATCCCTGCTATGATGAGAACCCATATGTCCCATAACACTGTTCTTGAATATATTTTCTATGGCTGGATGATGTTATTTGAGAGACAAAAATAATACAGCCCCTTAGGGGTGAGGACTCATAAAACATTGAGGCACATTCTCATGGTGTGCGCCCTTGGTAATATCCCAGAGGATATTTTGAGAATGAGACCCACTAGTAGGAAATCCACATATCATAGTGTCATTGGATGTTCTTTTATACTGACGTGTGTATTGGTCCTCAGACTTTAGGATTATTATTAATGGGTATTACAACTTGTGCACTTAGCTGTATTGATGAAAACTATGATGAAACACTGTTCAGAGCGAGGTAGGATATGTTGGGTGCATCTTGAGTGATACTGCATTAATAGATAACACAAGAAATGATTTGTTCATTCTGTTCCATAACAGAAGTATATATCTCATTCCCTTTGAAAGAATTGATATAGCCGAAATAAATCCATGGCCATGGTCAGGAATGGGAAATATCAATTTTGTAATTTCAAAGAAAGAATAATTGAGCACATGGGTTGATGCCACTAGCATGCAACCCGCTTGATTCAAGATATCTGGAAAAAGGGATTACATTACACAGTAAGCATTCGTAGGTGGGGAAACGTCATTACGATATTAACTTCATTCTTTATGGATGCCTTGGCATGTTCCTTGATGCACACCTTGGAATTTAGGTAGGCTCGGCTTAATGACATTAAGAATGTGGCCTAGAGGGTCACACACTAAGTGTGTCTAAGTATCTAGGTTAAATATTAATTTACTAAGTTGAATACATATTATTCCTGGTTGTGGTTTAATAATTATTCAATAATTCCTGATCACATTAATTTCGACACTAGTTAGTCAATGGTGTATATTGTGGGCGAAATAATATATTTATTAGCGATTAATGTAGTGATATTTATTTTAGAAATAAATAGCATTATTCAAGGTCTAATAAATATGGTGGAGAAAATAATGAAAAATGGACAAACAAAAGTATACGTCGTGTATATTAAATAAACACGCTGTGTATTTTTCTGGTAATTTTGAGAAATAATATTATTTATTAAATTAAATAATATCATGTGTAATTCGCTGGACACATGTCAGGAAATAATAATAGTCAACTATTATTATTATACATGGGGTATTATTAATAATTAAATGAAATGAATAAATTCTTTTAGGTAATTAATTAATTTTATTATTCTATGTAATTAAAAACACAATTATATTTTTCTCATTAGCCTGGGCATTTTTTTTGTGGTTGTACACAACATATCTAGAGAAAGATCTCAGGTCAAGAGAGAATTTTTTTTCCAAGAACGCTCTCAAGCTACGAAAGAGAGATCCTCCTCCACTAGATCTATGTAATCGAAGGCAGACATCACAAGTGAAGGCTCTTCCATGCTAGCACTATGATATCCCTTCGGTGACGTCCAGAGATAAGTGGAGCAAAAGTGGATCACTGCTACATGAATCCAATACTTGGTTCTATGATGCAATGATGAATCACATCAGATTATGACTGGAAACATCAACGAAGAAGGAATTCCATAAATGTAATTCATGTCAATTAATTAAATTAAATATAACCAACATATGATGATCCTATCTATGGTTCTAGGACTCCCCTCTTTCCTTTTTCATTCTTCGTTCTATTCCAAAGATCTGGCATTTTATTATCCTGATAGATCGCGGATTGATCATTGCTAACGCTAAAATTAAAGTTGGGTACACCCACCAATGTGCTTCTACTATGCCCAAAACCTACGAGTGGTTTTAGAGGGGTCATATCATTGACTATAATTATTTTGGGTTTTTTTGGTTATTTACACATATAAATTTTAGTTGTTTCAATTCTAGTTAATCGTTCATTAAATCTGAATCTCAAGATCTGTTCCTCCTCTCTCATTTATAATTCACCTTATAAAAAAAATTTCTTTTAATTTTGATTAAAATAAAATAGGGAATCTTATATAGAGGTGTTGAACGTTCCTACCTATACCACACCGAAATACACGGAGTTTATTCGGTAGTACTTGTCATGTAGTCTAGGTTCAATGCATCAGGTTGGTTTGCCAAATTAGTCTTTGGGTTGGAGTATTTCTAAGTCTTAAATGACACTGTGTGTTGACAAAGAACAGGTGGCAAAAGGTTACTAGATTACATGCCTTGTGGTCCACTAGACACGGCTTGTAGTCCCATTGGGGTAGGGTTGGAAAATGTACCTCGTACACGGCTTGCCAGACTGGAAACCGTGTAATGAGGATAATGCACAGTGTGTGTCCCACTGAACATGTCATGTACTCCGAATAATTTCTAAAGTACATCTACACACCATGTCCCCGGGCATGTATTTTGGACGGATGGTGAACATAACTACACACGGTGTAGTTAGAACTACCCATCGTGTACTCATCCAAATTATGCAGATTTATTAATTTTTTTATATTATACAAAACCTTGATACATATACCATCTTTCAGGCATAAAGTTGAGGCACAACACGTGATATGTGTTTTATATATATTTGTTTAATTTAACATCTTTTTAATGTTAATTTCTACTCATTGGGTAGTTATAAATTAGAATTATCGGGGATGCCTCCATGGTACAAGTTATGTAAAAAGATAATTTTAAATGAATTTATTTGTTTAAAATTATGATGGATGGGAATCCTAAGGAAATTCAGAAAAAAAAATTAGATAAAAGGAATTATTAATTAAAGATAATTAATTGATTCGAGTGTGATTTATCATAAAAAAGAAGGATTCATTAATCGAATGATTGTTTTATTTACGTTTAAATATCGTTTCATGTATAGATGATCATTAGCTATCCCAATATCCTTGTATGTGAATGGTTTCTTTTAATTTATTTGTTGAAATTAAATTTGTTTTCCTACAATCCTTCTCCTCATTAATATATAGGGCCTCCGCACTCAAGGTTTCTTTTATGTAAAACCTCATTTTACTCATCACCTACGTGTGAGATAAAATCATATTTAATGGATGGAGCTCCCATATAAGTTGTTGTTGCTCAAGTTAGGAGCCAAGGTGAAACCAATCCAAGGAGATACAAAGGAGGACAAGTGGAATGTTGTAAACACAAACCCAAAAGGTTCAAGGTGTTTCTCCCCTAGGTCTTGGGTTATTTATCAACTGATAGATAAACTAACCAATAGAACATTATCATGATCATACCATCTATTTTATTTCATTAATTTCATGGTTTATTAATTTTGGGTGTGTTGTCACGATCACACTATTAATGAATTAAAAAATCATGCATGATAGAACTCAAATAAGAACTGCTTATGCACAAAATATAATATTAGACATGGTTAATAACTTAAGTATAACCCACATAATATTAACAAGCTTTAAATCAAAGACAATAAAATGGAAATTTATGTATATGGATAAAATCGCTAAAATAAAATATCCTGTTGGTATAGCCTTTTATAATCTTGGTTAGAATCGAACCATAGTTCAAAGTGCATGACCAACCCTAGTTTGGGTGATTTCAATTATCTGGGAATTCTAATTCCGGGTTTTGCATTCACTTGACTTGGTTTGCATCAAGGGTTGACTTCCACAGAAAGACTTGGTGTGACCAAGATGCAAAGGTTGAGAAAATCCAAAATAAAAGCATTTCAGGATTGGGGAGTCCCCTTAGCGGATCATGGAGCGGCGAGTTAATGCAGTTGGCATTTGGAATGCCTACCTAATACCCTTCAAGTTTATTTAACAACCCTCTTTAGGGTAATGTGAAGGTAAATATGGATCCTTTCCACTAGAATATTTAGGAAAAAGAATATTATGAAGTCAATGGTGAGGGTATTGGATTTCGATAAAATAGTGGAAGACTAATAAGTATTAATTAATTTATTTGTCTCAGTTTTGTCATAATAAAGTACTAAACCTTTGGTCATCTTAATTTGTAGAAATGGAAAGAAAAATGACTTTAAAAATATCATTGAGATCCATACTCGAGAAGGAAAGCCTTCTCACTAGCACTAGTTTCCAAGAGTGGCAGAGGTGCTTACACGTCATCCTTTGCCATTAGAGGAAATTGTATGTGCTGGAAGAGCCTATTCCAGTTGCACAAGGGAAAGAGGCTAATGATGATGAACTATATCTCTATATGAAGCATATGGATGGTTCCACATATGTCCAATGTTTTATGCTATTGGCCATGTCTAATGAGCTCTTGAAGAAACATGAAAGCGTGGATGTCTATAACATGATGTCTCCCCTTAAGGATATCTACCAAGAGAAGGCGAGACAGAAGAGATATGAGTTCTCCAACACTTTTTTACAACTAATCTTGGAGTTTCTGGACCAGTTGTGCCTCATGTAGTAATTCTTATTGGGTACATTCAATGCCTGGACATCTTAGGAATTATGTTCCCAGATGAGTTGCGTACAGATCTCATCATATCATCACTACCCAAGACCTTCTTTAGTTTTATTGTCAACTATAAATGACCAATAATGAGAAGAGTCTATAGAAACTTCTGAACTTAATTCTCCAGGTAGATAAGGACATGGGGCATGAAAAACCCACATTCATTATGGTGAATAAGAAAAGGAATGGCAAGGAAAAAAGGACAAGGACATATAAACGATATGAATCCCTTGAGCATCGTCCCTCCAAGAATGGAAAGATCTAGAGGCAGGGAAAGGAATGGGAGGCGGTATGTTTTTCATGTGGCAAGCCAAGCCACTGGAAGAGGAATTTCTCCTAGAATCGCAGGGATGATAAAGGTGTGTTTGTTTTCAAGTGTAATATTTCAATTTCTACACATTGGTTGTTAGATAGAACTTGTGGGGATCACATCTGTATTCAAATAAAAGAACCAAGTAGATATAGAATGATTTCTAGAGAATAGGTGGATCTTTGAGCTGCCAATGGTGTGAGGCTGACTACATTGAACATTGGCGAATACAACCACTCATTGCCAACTTGGATGATTTTGGTTTTACATAACTACTATTATGTGCCTAGTGTTACAAAAAACATAATTTCGGTTCATGTTTGGATATGGATGAATTTTTTTCATGTTTGAAAATAAGGCTTACTTATTTTATAAGAACAATGTATTTTATGGAATGGAGCATTTAAATAATGATTTGTATTTATTAAATTACAAAAACAAAGTATTGGAAATCGACAACGAAATAAACTCACACGACTCATACATCACCTAGTTGTGGCATCACCGTCTCAATCATGTAAATGGGATGCACTTGACAAAGCTATGCCAAGATGGCTCTTTAGACTCTATTGAGATAAAACCACTTGATAGATGTAACACATGTTTAAAAGGTAAAATTACTAAGCCAGCATTTGGTGGACGGGGTGAGTGGGACACAAAGCTTCTAGGATTGGTGCACACATATGTGTGTGGGCCATTTCCAGTAGAATCTAGATATGGATATTCTTACTTCATTACTTTTACTGATGATTTTACTTGATATGGATATGTATACTTAATGTGGTATAAGTCATAATCCTTAGAGAAAGTTAAGGAATTCAAGAATGAAGTAGAAAATCAGCTTAGTAAGAAGATAAAGAAGCATCAATTGGATCGAGGTGGAGATTATCTGAACCAAGAGTTCATCGATATTCTATGGGAGTTTGGGATTCTATCTTAGATCACTCCTCCTTATACACCACGGTGGAGTGGTGTTAGTGAATGAATGAATGAAACCTTGGTGTACATGGTGAGGTCGATGATGAGTCATGCCGATCTTCCTTTATACTTTTGGGTATATGCATTACAGAATGCAACATACACATTAAACTGAGTACCAACTAAGGCAGAAAATGGAATTCCCTCTAATTTATGGAATGGAGAGAATCCTATTTTGTCGCAAACATGTATATAGGGATGTGAGGAATTTTTTAAGGCCTTCTCAAGAAACCAACTATCACCCTTGGGAACGAATTGTATCTTTATAGGATATACCAAGGAAATGAAAAGATATTACCTATATAAACCTTCAGACAAGAAATTAATTGTTGCCATACAAGCCATGTTTCTTAAGAGGGAGAAAATCCTCAAAAAGGATAGTGGGAGCCAGATTGACTTTGAAGAAGTTGATACTCAAGATACACAAGAGTTGGTATAGGAACAAGTTCCATAGGTCCCCATGGAAGAGGTTCTAGAAACACAAGTTTTACATAGAAGCTCAAGAGAGATAAGTGAACCAGAGAGATTGGTTTTCCTAGTCACCGAGAATGGTGAATCATTATTGTTGGAAAATGATGAACCTCTTTACTACAAGGAAGAAATATAAAGCTCAAAAGTTATAATATGACTTGAATCTATGAATTATAAGATGGATTACATGTATCAGAACCAAGTCTGGGTTCTGGTCGATGAGCCCGTTGATGTAAATACTCTTGGATGCAAATGGGTATTCAAGAGAAAACAAGACATATAAGGTCATGTTAGCACCAATAATGCAAGGATAGTGGCTAAAGGATTCAGACAACGTCCAGGAATTGACTATGATGAAACCTTCTCTCCAGTTTCCATGTTTAAATCCATAAGAATCATACTTTCCATAGCAGCTTACTATGACTACGATATTTAGAAAATGAATTTCAAAACAACATTCCGTAATGGGAACCTTTGGGAAGATTTCTATATGACACAACTAGAAGGGTGTGTGACACTAGGTGAAGCCAAATAGGGTTTTCAAGTTTCATAAATCCATTTATGGAATAAAGAAAGCATCCAAGTCATGGAAAATTCGATTTAATGAAGCCATAAATGAATTTGGTTTCATTAAGAACGAATGTGAGCCATGTATTTAGAAGCAGTTTAATGGGAATCCGGTCATTATCAAAATAGTGTATATTGATTACATATTGATTATTGGAAACGATGTAACTATCTTACAGTCAGTTAAGGACTGGTTGAACTATATTTTCTCCATGAAGGACTTGGGTGAAGCAGCATACATTATAGGGATCATGATCATTCATTATAGATCCCAGACGCTACTTGGACTAAGTCAAGGTACAAATATTGACCAGATAATAAACACATTTAGTATGGAACAATACAAGTGGGGATTGGTTCCAATGTCACATAGCCTAGATATTTCTAAGAAAATGTGTCCTGAAACACAAAAAGAGAAAGATAGAATGAGTAATATCCCATAAGCTTCGGCTATAGGATCCATCATGTATGCCATGTTATGTACAAGTCTTGATGTTTCCTATGCATTGAGGATGGTAGGCATAGATATCAAGCAGATCCAAGAGAACAACATTGGACTGCTGTAAATATTATCCTTAAGTATCTGAGAAGAACTAAGGATATGTTCTTGGTGTGTGTGGGAGAAAAGGAGGTGGTCATTAGAGGGTATGCTGATGATGGATTTTAGACAGATCAGAATGATAAGAAGTTGTAATCTATATATTTTTTCTGTCTCAATGAAGGAGCTGTGAGCTGGAAGAGTTCAGAGCTACCAGTTGTCGACGATTCTACAATGGTGTCTGAATATATAGCGGCTTCTGATGCAGCCATGGAAGTCGTCTGTATTAGGAACATTGTCTAGGAGATTGATGTGGTGCCTAGTAGTAATGATCATATCACATTATATTATGATAGTACTACCGTGGTGGCTCCTTCAAAAGAACCAAGGTCACATCAACAGACAAAGAACATACTCCGAAAGTATCACCTCTTGAGGGATTTCTATCAAAGGGATGAAGTTGTTGTGAGTAGAGTGTCCATAGAGGAGAACATGTCTTACCCCATGACTAAAGGCCTATCTCAGCATAAGCATGAATATCATGTGAGAGCTAACGAGTTAAAAGTTGATAGCAGTTGGATCTAGTCCATGTCAGGGTCTGTAAGAGTTGGTTGTCTAGAACAAACTAATTTAAAATTTATTCATTAATAAATACCTTATCACATATTGATTGTTCTTCTACATGATAATTCATATGATAATGTCCTAAGGATAACTATTACATTAAATGGTCATAGCATAACCCTACTATGATGAGAACCTAAAAGTGCCATAACTTTGTTCTTGAATATATGTTCTATGGCTGGATGATGTTATTTGATGGACACAAATAATATAGTTTATTAGGGATGAGGACTCATAAAACATTATATCACCTTCTCAGGGTGTGCGCCTTGGAAATATTTAGGACGATATTATGAGAACGAGACCCACTAATAGGATATCCACACTTAATAGTGTCATTGGATGTTCCTATATGTAGATGTGTGTATTGGTCCTTAGACATTAAGGTTATTATGAATGGGTATTACAACTCATGCACTTAGATTTATTGACAAAGACTATGACGACACACTATTCACAGTGAGGTAGGATACATTGGGTGAATCACGAGTGATACTGCATTAATAGATAATGTGAGAACGGATTTGTCCCTTCTATTCCATAATGGATGTAGATATCTCAGGCCCATTGATTGAATTGATATATCCTAAATAAATCCATGGCCATGGGGAGGAATTGGAAAGTTCAATTCCATAATGTAAATGAAAGAATAATTGAGCACATGGGTTGATGGAACTAGCATGCAACCCGCTTGATTCGAGATATCATGACAAAGGGATTACATTACATTGTAAGCATTCGTAGGAGGTGACACATCATTACATCGTTATCATATTTCTCTATGGGTGCCATGGCATGTTTCTAGATGCTAACCTTGGACATTAGGAAGGGTCCTTTTAATGCCATTGAAAAAAAGGCCTATAGGTTCACCAACTAACTGCGTCTAAGTATCTTAGTTAAATATTAATTTAACAAGTTGAATAAATATTATTCCCAACTGTGGTTTAATAATTATTCAGGAATTCCTGATCGTATTTTCTTCAACACTAGTTATTCGAGAGAATATATTGTGGGTGAAATAATATATTTATTAGGGAGTAATGCAGTTATATTTATTTTAGAAATAAATAGCCATTATTGAAGGTTTAATAAATGTGGTGGAGGAAATAAAGAAAAATGGAAAAACAAAAGTACACGCCATGTATTTTTTTTCTGGAAATTTATGAGAAATAATATTATTTAATTAATTAAATAATATTAGGTGTAATTCGCTCGGCCCATTTCAGGTAATAATAATAGTCAAATAGTTATTATTAGACATGGGGTATTACTAAGAATTAAATGAAATGAATAAATGCTTTCAGGTAATTAATTCATTTTATTATTCAATGTAATTAAAAATCCCAATTATATATTTCTCTTTAGCCTCTCCATTATTTTGTTTTCATGAAAAATAGATCTAGAGAAAGCTCTCAATCCAAGAGAGAAATCTTTTTTTTCTAGAATGTGCTAAAGCTACGAGAGAGAGAGATCCCCTCCACCGGATCAATGTGATCGAAGGCGGACATTGCAAGAGAATGATCTTCCACACAAGCACATGAAGATCCCTTCAGTGATTTCCATAGATATGTGGAGCATGTTTGGATCAATTCTAGATAAATCCAACCCTTCGATTATATCATGCAATGAAAGATCACATCGAATTGTGACCAGAAAAATCAATAAATAAATAATTCCATAAAGGTAATTCTTGTAAATTAATTAAATTAATTAAAACAAACATATGATGATCTTATCTATGGTTCTAGAACCCCCCTCTTTTCTTTTTCATTATTTATTATATTCCAAAGATCTAACGTTTGATTATCGTGATTTATCTCAGATTGATCATTGTTGGCGCTATAATTAAAATTGTGTACACCCACAAATGTGCTACCGATGTTCCCAGAAGCTACAATAGGATGTTACTCGAATTAGGTTAATACCCTAAGAGGGGGTGAATCAAGGTGGGGAAGATTAAAACTCATGCCACTTCAAATGTTGTTTCGTCATTAAAAAATACACATATATCTCTTTACAATAGTAATCATTGTACAATATTTAAATAGAACATGAGAAGCAACAATTTTACATGGTTCACCCTCACATGGATACATCCAAGGAGCATCCAAGGGGGATGTTCTGGTGTACCAAATCCCCCAAGGATCACTACTATATCACAATGTTCATGAAAGATCCATTCTATGCACAATGTCACTTCCTTTACATGATTTTGGGTCATCTCACTGCATTCACAATGGTCACATCCTATGTCTCTTTCTATTGATCACTACCAATGGAAAGGATAGTCATATTCCTATTTTATTTCTCACTACTATGTCAAGGATCGACTCATTGTTTGTGGACTTGTATGTCCCACACATTTTATGGACATGTAGGTTTATTTATTATTCTTAATGAATTCATCCTAAAATACATGTAGATGATCTATCGAATCTCTTTATATTTTTCTCCATCACATTTGTGAAAACACCTAGATGCAACACTTCCTCTTTCTAGAAAACTAGAACATACTTCTATTTACTATAGACACAATAATTACCCCTTCTTTCGAAATATATTCATGTCATGCCATGTCTTCCTTTCACTAATTTGAATGTAGAAGTGAATAACATTTGCATGGATTTTTGAATGGTGTAGAGCCTATGTCTTATTATTCTCTTTTAGAATTCAGATGCGATAATGATACTATTCATAGGAAAATGTAAGTTTGTATCTCCATGAACAATATTATAGTGTGATACCCTTGTGAGAGACCTTAGCGCATAACCACATGTGCAAGATCGTGGTGTGTATCCTTAAGTGGGATCATAGAGTGAACCCATTGTCCTTTATCAAGTCTCACCTTACGCATGTTCCTTGGAATGAAGCCCTGATGCCTTGTGTGAGTCCCCATGTGTGAACCCCTGATTGATTTCATGTCTCTCGCCTTGTTCAAGTCCCCTGGAGTAGACCCCTAGTGCCTTGAGCGAGTCTCACCTTGAGCCTTTCCCTTGGCGTGAACCCCATTCACCACGAAGCCCTATCACAAAATTTCTTCACTGTGAACCCCTGGCATGAACCTCCCTCTCCACGAACCCCTAGAGTGAACCATTATTCGATCATTCTGTGATTCCCACACATCGCAAGTCTTTTCTGTGGGTCTAGTTTCACAAGTCCTCTTTTGTGATCCCGTGTTTTCTCTTGGTGGATGACCTTGTTCTGATCATACACAACACTTACGTTATGTCAATCTCATATAATCCTTCTCGAAAAAACTTGATTAGGAGATTTAATTGATAGTCTATTCTTATGGATGATCTTAAATAAATATTTTTTAGAAAAACTTGTTCAAAGTTTAAGTATAAGTCATGGGTATTTTAGGCCACTGTCCACCACCTTAACCTTAGAAATCACAGATAGCCTTCCACCTCATGGTAATCTTGTGCTCCATATACCCATAGGCGCGAGTCTTGTTCTTTCAACATTAACCCCTGGCGGAAGTATAATTCATGAAATGTGAAACCCTCATGCGAGTCATGTTCACGCTCCGCCAATACATTGCATGAGTCTGAAAAAAATCATGCGCTTCATAATATCTTCAATAACTGCAAGACCGGTCCATAATTTCTATATTTTTCCTTTATTTTAATGTGATTTTATGAATCATGAGCACATGCCCTATTCACAAATTGCACAAGATCTGGGCATGACCTCTAGAGAAAATCATTATTAGTGCGCAATACCCCTCCACGAGATCCAAAGATAATCATGAGTGTTGGGCAAGACACCTTCAAAAGATCTAAATAAAATCCTATTCTATCTATGATATATCAATACGAGACTCAAAATAAATCACATGAAATCATATGATTTTCAATGTAATAATCTTTCAATGCTTTTCATGACCCATCCTGAGTTCCAAAGACAATCATGAGTATCATGCCTGATCAAATTGCAAGATCTGTTCATCACCCATGCTTCACAATATTCAATCACGATATCAAAATTAAATATTGTGATTGTAAATGTTATTGTATTGAAATGTTTGTCATGAAACATCATGATTTAAAAATACAACTATGAGTGTCCCACATGATCACATTGTCATATCAGTTCAGCACTAGTTCTTTGGGAGTTCAGTTCAGCCTTCTCACAAACTCTTCATTCCTTCTTCGACAACAATCATTTTTCAAAAACATAAAACTTGTCAAAAAAGTAAAATAAACCCAAAATCACTATCAATAGGGATATTAGGCTAACAATATCCCCCTTTGGGTTTGTTTACAACTCATATAATTTTGATACCCACATTAAATATTCTTTCATCTTCTTAAAAAAATTCACCTATTCGGATTATGATAGCGATCATATATTTACTCAACACACACTCTAAGAACACATGATCCATGCTCAGAAAGTGAAACAAGATTATATTTCAACCTTCCTCAATGAAACATTTCATTTCATTCAAAAACCAATCTTCACCACTCTTCTTCTTTCATCACAAACATCCGTTTTCAGGATATATAATTTCTGATCGATCATCTCTAGTAACATCATATTTAAAGCTCTCCCTACTTCATTATTCCACCTATTAGCTTCACCCCTATCTTGATGATGACATTTTCACCATTTCCTAACAAAATTGTTTTCCCTTTTTCATCAAACCCGAATATTACATCATTATGGTCTACAAAAGGGTAAATAACATAGATCACCATATTAGGAGAAAACACATCATTCCTCGGGGAGAGGGGGCCTCACATCCACACTTTTTCAGGTGTGTGTGGTCGACTGATCTCTCAGGGCTAGTTGATACTGATCAAACACTTCTTTAGGTAAATAATTTGTCAAAATATCTATAACCTGTTGTTCTGTAAGAAAAAACTCCAACTTCACAAGCCCTCGGTCCACCTTCTCCTTGATAAAATGAAATTTTATTTCAATTTGATTTTCCCTTGGGTGATGGACTAGATTTTTTATAAGGTTTATAGAAAATTAATTATCATAATGGATTCTGTTTAGTGATTTCACTTCACCACACATATCATCATATTACTACTTTATCCAAAATAACATTATAAATGATCGAATAACCATAATATATATTTCTTATACGGTGCCCAATGAAATGAAACTTATTTCTTACATAGCCAAAAAATACAAAATCTACCAATAAAAATTGTACCACCTAATGTTTATTTTATATCATCAATTGATCAACCCCAATATTTATCTTTAGATCCCTATAGTTCTTGATGAGATTTTACCTTTTAAAGAAAACCAAAATCTATAGTGCCCTTGATATGCTAGATTATTGTTTTAACTTCAAGAAAGTGGCTTTACTTGGGATTACATTGATTTCTTTCTTCATGGACTGTGGAAAAAACAACATCAAGTCTTGTCACTATAAATTACTATAGACTTCCAATTATTTTCCTCTATTCTTTGAAATTAATATCATTGCCTTCATTATCCCTTGATAGTTTCATCTAGTTAGCTAGTTGAGTAATTATATCCTTAGAATTATCCATTCCAAATATTATCAAAACCTCATTGGGAATTTTTTATTGGAAATGAATGTACCATTATTTCATTCTATTACCTGTAAGCCATAGAAAAACATTAGTTCACCAGTCATTGACATTTGGAACTTGATTTTTCTTGAATTTGGAAAATTTTCTACACTGTGCTTTATCTGATCCACTAAATATTATTTTGTTGACATAAACTAGCACCATTATCCTTTGATTACTATCATTGATTACAGAATAATTTTAATCAAATACAACACTATGAAACCCGAGATTTTTCATAAACTAATATATCCTGGAATACCATTTTATTAGTGAATTCTTTAAACAACATAAATCTTATTTTAGTTGAAAATATCTCTTATCGTCTTCATGAATAAGAAAAACATATGGATTATTAATGTAAAATTATTCTTCCAAATCCCTGATTATAAATGATGACTTGATATCCATGTTGAAGACTTTAAACATTCTTTGCACTGTTATGGCTAAGAATAATTTGATTGAATCATTCCTTGAAACAGGTGAAAATGTTTCATCAACATCAATACCCTCTATCTAGGAGTACCCTTTGAACACCATTCATTATTTGTTTCTAATTACCACACCATATTTATTAATATTATTAAAAAACTCCCATTTATTACAAATGAAATCCTTATCTGTTGGCCCTGAAAAAACTTTCCATGTACAATTCTTCTCAATATGGTAATGTTATTCATTCATAGCCTGAACCCAATTCTCATCTTCAGCTGTTTCATCAATAAATTAAGGCTCTACCTGTGATAAATATGATGCTTAATATAGAGTCTTCATTCTCATTTTCTACATAGGATCTGTCTGATAACCAATTACGTTCTATCTTTTAATTGTGCCTCTTCATTATTTGAATATTCTTCTGAATAAGCCTATGGAATTGTTACATCACGAAATCATCTTATATATTCATCACAATCCACACAAGACTGATCTTGTATTTTCTAAATTTTTTCTCATTATCTACTATAGGTGCATCTTGGATTTCAACAACCTCTCTCATCCACTTATTATAGCAGTTATATGATTATATTTTTTTTATTAGTAAGAAAATATCTCTTTATCTCAGTGGGATTCATTCTTCATGTGTTTCTATTTATTGGTAATGAAACACCTACTTATGTAGGCTTTAATTCACATAAATTTTGGATTCATTCCATACCATAACTCATATGGACTATTCTCTTATTTTGGAAACAATTAAGCTCTATTTGATGTGTAGACTAATGTCATCACTACTTATTTCCAAAAATTCTATGCTAGGTCTTTCTCAATGAGAAATTTTCATACCATGTTGTTGATAATTCAGTTTCTTCTGTCAACTACTCTATTTTTCTGTGGAGTTTTTATTGCTGAAACATGGTTCCTTATCCCATGTTTATCGAGATAGTCCTTTACTTGGCTATTCGTGAACCTAGTTTGATTATCTATTTTGACCATCTTGATTTTCTGACCTAGAAAATTCTTAACTTCTCATCAATATCATTTAATACACTTAACACCTTAGAATCGTGGGTGATGACTGATACCCACACAATTCTACTAAATTCATCATTGGAGAGAATATATCTACTCACTTCAATATCTCTTAGTTAAATAATCCCACACACATCAATATTCACCAACTAAAGCAATTTTGTTGACCTTTTCTCTTTTCCATTATATGTATTCATAAAAATCATCCCTTATTGACAAGAACCACACATATGAGTACGATCAAATGATAACCTAGGGAGGTCATGAACAACATCATATTTCACTAGATCTTTCAAAGATTCTTGGTTTATTTGGACAAGATATTTAGTCCATAATTTTTTTCTTCACCCATGGATAGAAAGAACATATCATCTTCTCCAATCACAAGGTAGATATTTTCTTTTTCATGTAATCCATGTAAGACAATTTCACTGACTTTTTCTTTAACAACACAAAATTTATTTGAAAAGATTATGGAATTTCCCAAGTCACACAGTTGACTGAAACTAAACCAATTATGACTTAGAACCTAAAAAACTAAGACATTAGAACATCTCATATCTTTTCCCAAAATCCTGGATTTTCCTAATCCAACAATCTGCAATCCTTCATCATTACTAAAAATTACGATACATTCTTTATTGAACATGAATCTAGTCACCATCTATTTATTACCTATCATATGAGGGGTGCATCCACTATCTATAATCCATATTCCATTGTGATATAATTCACTAAAATCAATTCATCAACAACTACTTATTCAAATATATTCTTCTTTCTCATCTTTTTTTGACATCATTCCGAGTATAGTTTTATAATCTTGATATTCATTGATGTATGATAGATCATCTTCATCTTACAATATTACAAATGGATTTTCATTTTCGAATCATTTGATGAAACATTGAATTTCATATTATGACAAAATTAATTCTTTTTTGGAACATTTATCTATATTACTGATGAAATATATCATTTCATGTGCAAAAATAATCCAAACCTAAAACATTGGATATAAATTTATGTTTTGTAATTTTATGTTCTATATGGATTTTTAAGTTGGTATTGTTCTATTCGATGACTCTTGTCTATGGAATTGAAATTTTGTGATTATCACATCTTTCAACAACAATAGCATATAATGTAGGGTGCATTCTTATGTATTAATACTATACCACTGACTATCCCTTGGGTTCTTTGAATCTTCTGATTCTTCTTCATACCAAATAAATAATCAATCATGGAGTAGTTTCTTGTAGACTGTCTTCAATAAATACTTCTTTATATTTATGATAAAGTCTCATACCAGACTTATTATTTGGACATAATAGTTTCTTTTATTCTTTTGGACCTCTGTGTTCTACTTCAATATTTTCTATCACCTGAATGATATTCATTCGTAATATCATACCTAGAATCAATGGGTTTTCATGTTCTTTAACATTTCGTCGTAGGCTGAAGAATTAATCTTCAAGCTCTCTCATATGTTTGACTTGATGTTTCCCAGTAATAGAAAAACTATCAATTTATATTTTCTGTTCTTCAATTTTTAGTTTATAATCAACATCCTTTTTCTGAGTTTTCTTTCATAGAAGAATTTAGTTTTTCAATAAATTTTTTTATCTTAGACTTATCTTCTTCATGTTGATGCATATAATGTTTTTCATCACCAACCAGTTCATTGGATTTCTTTATTTTGGCAGTCCAATCATCTATCTCTACAAAAGAATATTTTAATTCATCCTGAATGTCATATATTTCTTCTAATTCTACTTCATCATCGTCTTTTTTATCCCTTTTTTGTGAATTTCCCACAACTACCACCATTGCATCATCTTCTTGATCCTTGCAATATTCCAAATCTCTTAACTCAAATTCTTCTGAACTATCATCTTCTTTTGGAAGTAGATTTTTATTTTTGAATAAGTTTTTCATCAACTTTTTCATTCCCTTCATGTAGTCTGAAGAGTTTTATCGGTAATTTCGACTCCATCTTCTTCATCTTCTAGAAAATTCTTGGGAAACCTTTATTCTAGATGTCAAAATATTCCACATCAAAATCATGAGAGTGAATGTTTCCCCTTGATGTTCCTTTTATAGTTTGTATATTTGAGGAAAGGAATGAGATCACATCATCTATATCGTGTTCTTCCTGACCATCTTATATGGTAGTAATCCTCATTATCTTGAACGCCACTTCTTTCTATTTCCATTTTTCAAAAGACTCATTATCATAATTTCTTATTTCTTATGAAAATAGAGTATTATGAAAGATGTCCAATGTTATCTCATTTTGATCTTTATCTTCTAATTCAAAAAACATTTGGATTAAACTGAGGTGGATGTTTTCTCAAGATACACATTAAAATAATTATATCATAAATAATTTCCAAAAGACCATGCATGTCTTCCAAAACAACATTTAACCCATAAAATAATGTATCAACAAACACATTAGGGTACATTATAATATCCTCACACTTTTTCTGTAGAACCTGCTACATTTCGTCTCTCACATTTGAGTCACCATCAGAAATATTCAATAATGTTTCACACATTTCATGTGATGACTTTCACAACATCATCAATGTATATATGGATTTTGATATAGTTCCTCCAAAAGCATTGATTCCTTTTTCACTATTATCCATTTCTCATTGGCCAACATATGATAAATCACCACAATATATATTGGCCAAAATTACATGCATCGGTACTCTAAAGACATCCATTCTTATTGATCGGATGTAGCACTGCATCTTATTTCGCTATAATTGAAAAATTTTCCCATCGAAGATCAAAATAACTTTATGATTGACAACCTCTATTTATTCTAATGGGAGAGTACCAATTAATTTAATTGTTTCAATTTGATAACTATGGTAATACAAATTATGAAAAATACTCTAAAAATGGGGGGGGGGGGTAAATCATGTTATGGAAGATTAAAACCCATGCCACTTCAGATCTTGTTCCATCATTAAACAAAAAACTCTTCTCCCTCCTTCCCATAAATATGTATGAACATAATTGAAATCTTGCACGAGATACGACAATTTTATTGGGCTCACCCTCACTAGGCTACATCCAATAAGCATACAACAAAGATGTGAAGATGTAGAAGATCCACTACATCTCACTTCAAATTACACAGTTTGAGATAGATCACTTCTAGGCCCAAGTTCACGGCCTTTTCAAGATATAGGGCCTGCTCACTAAATTCCCAAGGGTCACTCAATATATCTCTTTCTTTGAATCACTAACATTAGAAATGATCACCATCATTATCTTTCTTTGTTCAATTATCTAGAATGGATCCAATGAAATTTTATAGACTTTTAGGTCCCAAATAGTTTATGGATATGTAGGTCCATTAATTATTTCTAATAAATGTTTCCTAAACTATATGTACATGACCAATTGAATCTCTTTCAATGTTAGACCTTCACTTCTCTGAAAACTCCAAGATGAAACACTTCCACTTTCCAAAAAACTCGAAAAGACTTGTAATTACTATATACAAGGAAATTACCTCTTCTTTGGTAGGATCTCTTAGTGAATCCAAGTCTTCCATTCACAACTTTGAATATAGCAGTGAATAAACTTGGCGAGTATTGTCGAATGGTGCAGATCCTTTTTCATATTCTTATCCTTCAAATTTTAGAGGTGATAATGATACTATTTATACTACAATGTAAGTGTGTGTATCCTAGTGAAATATTCTATTTTGATGCACATGGACCATACATTGGCACATAACTGTCACGACCCATCCCCCATGGCCCGTTCCATGACTATCCCAAGTCTGCATTCCATAGGCTTGGGGCTGGCGACTAGAACTAGAAAGGTGAATCCCAAAAAGGGAATGAATTACCTTTAAACATGTACACACGTATATATGGCACACTACGCACATGTAAAACACAATGAAAAAGGATAGTAGATCCACAACTAAAAACCAACACTGAGAGTAAAAGTAAGTATTGTAGGTAAAGGGTCCAGTATACATTCCCAAACTAAAAAAGGAGTACCACAAAAAGGGTAATATGTTAATGATATTGTTTTCAAAGGATCCTACCTGAAATATAGGTACAACTCATCAATTTGGCTCACCACGTCAATTGGTCACCTCTGTTTTTCATCAAGCCTTCACTCTCCAAAGTCTCAATCAGGTTCTCTGTCATCTTCACAAAACAAAACAAGGTGTGGGAGAAGCCTGTGAGGGGGTGAGTATAAAAATAATCAGTAGGGAACCTGACACCCCCAAAGTTATATCATAATTACACAAGTAATAATGAAAATGGATGATCTCAAACATAGGGCAGAAAGTAAAAGACCGCTCACACCAAGTATACAAATTAAATAATAGGAATAAAGATGATTAGTCATAAGCTAGATCGTGTTATTATTTTGATGGGATTGACTTCTAATTCGAGAAGGGTTGATCCGCTACTAATCAAAAAAGGGTCACATAGTCGCTGATCCACAATGGGTCACTCTATTGCATGTCCATGATGGGTTGTGCTATTGCTGATCCATAGAGGGTCTCTCTCATGCCAATACAAAGAGGGTCACACTTTTTTCGATCCATAGAGGGTCCTTGTCATGCTGATCCACAATGGTTCACTATATTTTCGATCCATGAAGGCTCGCTCTCTTGTAGATCCATGGAGGGTTTCTCTTTAATTGACATCAAGCCACTAGATTCATGCACCTTGTATGCATGAGTTATGAGGGTTATGCTCCATGATCCATTAGTTTTATTTCAGAAACCATGAATTCTCACATAGAGGTTACTCAAAAGACCATCTTGTCGTAAGGGTTCCAACATGATATATGACTAGTCAATCAGACTCCTAGTTTATAAGATATAGGCCAAAAGGTAAAGAGGGCCAGGTTGGATTCAAGTTCTATTCAACTCGGCCATACACCAACTTTAGTAAAAACTAAATTAGAGTATCTCAAAAGGACCTCCTCGTCACAAGGGTCCTCACACCACAAAAGACACATCAATCGGACACTCGGTCTGTGATTTTTGTACGTTTTAGTGAAACGGGGCTAGTCGGGTCCGGGTCTGGTAAGGGTATGGCACGACCGGCCCATTGGGACCACGGGTCCGGCCCGGCTGGCATAGGCCTAGCTTGGTTTTCACGGGTCCACCCCCGACTAGTTGGGTATGGCCCGACCTATGGGTTCCTTCCCAACTGGTGGGTCCGGCCCGCCTAGAGACCCCGACCCATGCGGGGGGGGGGGGGGGTCACGCTGGACCGGACATGAGGTGCCACCCCATTTAACAAAATGGTTGGTAAGAGCCAACCGTTTTGCATGTCTAGCTGAGTGAACCTAGAGGGCCACTTTTCTTCCAAGCTGCGCGTTGGCACCACATCCTCCACCCGTCACAGTTGTACGACCACGAATCTTTGCCACCGTGGTTCCTACTGGCACCGCCCTATCCACGCGGCTGATATGGGTTGGTCGGCGCCACCGTACCGGTGGTGCCGCGCCGATGACACCTTATGCAGGCCCCCAGAGATGCTCCAGTGGTCATTTTTTCCTTCTCGTCTATGCCTACAAGCCTCTCATGTCCCTTTCTTCACTACAAAGGCCATAGAATTGCCTTTCCACCATGTTGCTCGATCTCCCATGAAGAACACACAATATCAAAGAGCGGCAGAGAGTCCGGGACTTGTTCGGATTGGCCTGTGCCTTCTGAGTAAGTGTTTTATCAAGGGGTGATAACAATAATCATATAGATTAAGTAAAATCCCATATTATGATCCCGCAACAACCAACCGCAAGAAAGAATGAGTCATGGATCACCTCTTCTTTCAGTTGAGCTGCGTTCATTATATTTATCCAGAATGGGAAAAAGTGGAATCCCTAAACACATTAAACCCCAAAATTGATTTGGTGGAATCTGTTGCAGATGAAGGAAGGGATTCCATATTCATTGTTGTTCGACGTTCTTCGCCACTCGTCGATCTCCAAATTGATTCCTCCAATGATCGACATTCATTCACCGTTCTTCGTTGGAGAGGAAATTCATCGGCATCACATCAGAGGTTTCCCCACGTGGTTGTGAATTCTTTTTCCAATGGAATGAATAATAGAAAGAATTCCTCCTTGACGTTTTTTTCATTAATGTAGTTATTTAATGAACCATAATTAATGATCCATTAAAAAATGAGTGTTGCAGTTTCACAATAAAGGAAACTAGTCATTAAATATCCCTCATTTAATGCCCATCATTACACTGCGGTTTCTCCAACCGTTGCTCAACGGTTGCAGAAATTAATAAAATAACTCAAAGAATTATTTTATTATTCTTCTGAAAAGTGCAAAAATTATCTTTTTCATCTGACCCTTGCCGGTTGAGGTTAATATTTTCCTAAGAGAATCTCAACACTGAAAATTCAAAAGAGCCTTTAGATTTTCAATCTGATCACTATTTCATAAGATAGAAAATCCTTTTCTAATGTTTACTGAACATACCATAAAAAAAGTTCAAAACTCTGTTCTAGGCTCTCCGGGCCCCAAAATCATGTCCTTTCAAATTTTGTAGTCTCAAAATAAATCGGTATAATTAAAAAAATTTAAAGAACTTATGGGTCTTTAAATTCTCCCCACATTAGGCATTTACTACCTCAAAATCCACAACAAATGAAAAGAAAACAATTGGGTTACTAAGAACAAATATGAGCCTCCCACTCCCATGTTCTCGCCTGGAGGTTCTCGTGTTGCCACCGAACTCGCACCAGAGGGAACAACCATCCCTGAAGAACCTGCTTCTGTCGATCCTCTATCTTCACTAGGAACACTATAATAGTCTCCCCATCATCAATGTCCAGCTCGCCCTAGTTGATGGCATGCTTTGGGTCATTCACATATTACTTTAGCTGCGACACATGAAAAACATTATGTACCCAGTGCATGTGGGGGGAAGGAGCTTGGTGGTACGCCACCTCACCAACTCTATTGAGAATCTAGAAAGGATCGATGAACCTCAGAGATAGCTTTCCACCCATAAAAAATCTCAGCAATCCTCCTTGGGATGAGACCCATAGAAAGACATGATATCCCTCTATAAATTCAAAGTGTCTCCATCTCCTATCAACATAAGATTTCTACCTACTCAGTGCAGTCTTAATCTATTCATGGATGATCAGCACCTTCTCAGTTGTAGCTCATACCATCTCTGGAACCATAAGAACTGGCTCCCTTGGGTTTATCCAGAATAGATATGATCTACATGGTTGCCCATAAAAGGCCTCAAACAGTTCCATGATGATTATGGATTGATATCTGTTGTTTTATTTGGACTCCATTTGTGGGAAATTGTCCTCCCAATAATAACCAAAATCAAGGACACAAGCATGAATAATATCCTCAAGTGTCTGTATGGTCTCCTTCATCTGACCATCCGTTTGAGGGTGAAAGGTGGTGCTTAAGCGTAGTTGAGTCTCTAATGCATACTATAATCCCTTCCACAGACGAGATTTAAAATGAGAATCATGATCTGAAACAATCGTCGATGGTAATCCGTAAAGCCGTACTATTTCCTTGATGTGGATGCGTCCCATTCCCTCTACTGAATCATTCTCTTAGATGTGTAGAAAATGGGCTGACATGGGGAGTCGATCAAAGATCACCCATATAGATTCACCGTTCCTAGATGTGCATGGTAGCCCAGTCTGGATTTCCATGGAGATAAAATCCCACTTCCATTCCAGTACCTCTAGTGGTTGTGCTAATCCTTCTGGAACCTAATTCTTGGCCTTCACTTTCTAACAAGTGAGGCATTGTGAAACAAACATTGCCACGGGTTTCTTCATCCCTAGAAACTAGTACTAACATTCGAAGTCCTGGTACAACATTTCCACACCAGAATGTACCACCACAAGAAATGTGTGGAACTCCCTCAACACCTCCTCCAGAAAGAACATTGATACCATGATATGTCCCCTAAAAATGATGACGTCATCCCAACCAATCCAAAATCTATCAGGAGCCTGTCCTGAGGATATCTGGGCATGTTAGGCCTCGTAGTCAGCATTCCCATGTTGTGCCTCAAAAACTCGCTGAAGGAGTGGGGGAGTGAGAGTCATTGACTTGAGGTATAATTATTCACCATTATCCACAAAGGTTATCTACAACGCAGCTAGCTACTCAGTTTCCTCACTATGTAGTTTTAAACCTGAACACCTGCAGAGTACATTGGTTACTACATTTCCCTTCCTATAAGTATAGACTATCTCAAAGTCATATTCTTAGAGGAACGCTAGCCATCACCGTTGTATCAGGTTCAGGTCCTTCTATGAGAATATATACCTGAGGCTCTTGTGATTGGAGAAGTTAGTAAACCCCTCACCCATCAAGTAGTGCCTCAACATCTTCAACACAAATTCCACTGCTCCAAACTCCAAGCCATGGGTCGCGTAGTTCTTTTCATGTTTCCATAGCTTTCATGGAAGTATGTGATCACCACATTCTCTTGAATAAGGAAACATCCTAGTCTAATCCCTGATGCATCACAGTATACTACATACCAACTCCCTCTTCTAGTAGCCTAAATATGGGGCACTCGTCAGTCTCTGCATCAGCTCATAGAAACTCTGATGGAATATCTCTTTCCATAAAAATGGTTTTCCCTTCTTTTTCAAAGCTGACAAGGGTTATGCTACTCTGTAATAGTCAGGCACAAATATCTTGTAGTACCCATCCAACCCTAGGAAACTTTACACTTCAGTCACGCTCCTAGGTGGCTCTCAAGAAAGCATTACCTCTGTCTTTGACAGATCCACTAAAACTCTATCCTTCAAGATTACATGTCCTAGAAAGTGGAATTACCATATCCATAACTAGAACTTCATGATATTTTTTAATGTTGGTTATCTCAGAGTGTATCGAGGACTATCTTCAGGCATGATCCTCCTCCATTGCTGAGTACACTAATATGTTTTCAATGAAGAACATCATTAATTGATCAAGGTAATGTTGGAATATCTTATTCATGCATCCCATTAAATCTACATGAGCATTAGTGATGCCTAATGTCATCACAAAGAACTCATAGTGGTGATACCGACACCTACAGGCTATCTTCTGTATGTCCTCATCTCGAACACTGAGCTGATGATAGCCTGATCTGCAGTATATCTTCGAATACCAGTGTGCTCCCTTCAGTTGATCGAAGAGATTTTCATTCCTTGGGAGAGGATACATGTTATTCATGGTCACCTACTTCAAGAAATAATAGTAAATGCAAAGCCTTAATCTACATTATGTGTTCTTGGAGAACAAAATCAAGGCTTCCCAAATAGTGACATTGGGCCTTATGAACCCATTTCACTACAAGTCCTCCAGTTGTACCCTTAACTCATGAAGATCCATGGGAGACATGCGATATGATGATGTAGATATCAGTGCTATCTCGGGGTACTAGTCGATGTATAGGTATACCTCTCTATGAGAAGGTAGTCTCAGAACATCCTTAGGAATGAAATCTGCATTCTGGTCCACCAATAGAGGATAGCTCGGACTCCTCTAATCTACTACATTGAGGGTGAGGCTAGAAAACTAATGAGTGATCATCTACACCCTCCTACAAGGAAGTCTACCATGTGATGCAAAGGTTCCCTTCTCACTGGTGAAGGAAAAACTGGTCCCATCCTTACAGACACACCACACATTGTGCCTAAAATAGTTGATCTAAGCATGGACTATGGATAACCAATACATATCCAAGATGAAATTGTAAGGTCTTGACGCTGCTACTATGAGATCCCAACTGAAGCTCTCGCCTAGTAGAATAATCTCACACTACTGACACCAGGGTTTAATCATCGAATCATCTCCCATAGGAGTCACTAATTATAAGGATCGAGCCAACAACTCCACCAGAATCTCTGAGATCTGAATAAGAGTCATATAAATGAAATATTTACTAAAACCTATGACTATAAGAACTATAGTTAGGGTGGAGTAGATACAGATCATAACACGAATACTCTCCAGCATTCCATGGTCATAGGCCTCTGCTACTTGAAGCTGATCTCATCCATTTCCACCTGCTCCTTGAGATCAGGGTAGACCACCTGGAGGTGGTGCGAGTAGAACCTCAAACCGTCTTCCACGGCCTGATGCACAACCTGGTCTTCTTCCATATCTACCACCCTACAGACCTCTTCACTTGAACCTCTATCACTGACTCTGTGGTCCCTCAACCATCTTCTGATCATCAGTATGGAGATTTGGGTAGTCATGATCCATGTGACATTGCCCGCCCTACGAGTAGTGCAGTCTGCTCCTTTGCTGACCTCCTCTACCTTGTGATCTTTGCACCTCTAACCCTACATCATGGGGTCATTGTTCAGAAGGTCTGGCATTCATGGGCCTCTGTGTCATATTCCTATTGTCTGCTACAGATGACTCGGCTACGTGTCTTCTAGTGGTGGATCTCATCATCAATTCTTGTTCACTTAGGAATCTCTTCACTAATAGTGCTCACTCTAGAACTATATTCTGCATTGGGATGTCGAGCGATATCATCAATGCTATGATCTCCCATCTGAGGAACTCCTCAGAGGTCCAGCCCCTAATGAAAGGGTCTCGTACCATGTCAGCAGAGTAGCAAGATATTTCAGTGAATCTCATAGAGTACTAGGCCACCGTTAGGCTTTCATACTGTAAGTACAATAGCTTTTGAATACTCACAGGGCATAGAGTTGTCGGTATGAACTCCACCATGAAAAATCTCTCAAATTCCATGTAGGAAGGAGTTGTCTTCTCATGTGTCTAGAGCTTCAGGATCCACCATATCCTTGATGTTCCCATGAAGAGACTATCATCTAGGATCACCATTTGGTCTGGTGGTGTCTCAACCAAGTAGAAAACTTGTGCCACAACCTCATGGAAGTCCGCATATTCCTATATATCTATGTCGCCTCGAAACCTCAGAGGCCATTATCTCTGGAACTCATGAAAAATGCTCAGTTGGCATGAAATGTCCACTGGTGGGGCTGGTGGTAAATACTTTTCTACGAGTGGTGGTTCTGATGGTACACCGCCTGAAGGTGCTATCGATGTAAGAGGTCCCTACACCTAAGCCTCATCTCTCAGTGGGCTGTTATCATGATCTCTCACTGGGATCACGGATTAATGTCTATTTGGAGGCATCCTATATTGTAACAAATGCACCAGAGTCAAGAATTTATACCTTTTGAGATGTCTAAAGAGAGATCAAAAGAAAAAGATTTCCAAGACACATGCAACTACTGTTTTCATACATAGAGTCAGAAAACATAATTCATGGTCCTGGGGCATGGATATTTCTACCACCGCACCCACTCTAGACTCACCTAATTGAAATTCTATCTCATGACATGTAACACTATTTCCCCCATTTAAAATTATAGACTCTTAGTTCTTCTTGTCAAACCAACCACTTTGATACCACTTTGTTGCAACCCGTCCCTCGGGGACCGTTTCATGACTACCCCACACCCACCTTCTATAGGTAAAAGGCTGGTGACTAGAACTAGAAAGGTGAAAATCAAAAATAGAAGGAATTTATTTTAAAAATGTACACACACAGACAGGTCATGCTACACACAAGTAAAAACATTGAAAATGGAAAAGTAATGTAACTACTAAAAACCACCACTGAGTGTAAAAGTAATTAGTGAAGTTAAATGGGACATTATACAAGGCCAAACTGAAATAACAATATAGAAAAAAGGAAAAAATGCTCCAGATATTCTCTTCCAAGGATCCTACTTGATGGGTAGGTACAACTCGTAATTGTGGCTCACCATGTCAATTAATCACCTCCGTGTACCGTCTATCCATGGCTCTCCAAATACTCAGTAATGATGTCATTCATCTTCACAAGACACAATAAGGTGCGAGAAAATACCATGAATAGGTGTGTATAAAAATACTCAGTTGGGACCTCAAGACCCCATATGGTCTCTCAGAATTTCACAAGGAATAATCACAAAACCAAATCTCAAACACAGGGAAAAAATAAAAGAAATCTCACACCAGGTATAAAACATAAAGAACACGAATAAATATGATTATTTGTAAGCTAGATCAAAATATTTTGTTGATGGGCTTGGCTACTAATCTGAGAAGGGTTGATCCACTATTGATTCACAATGTGTCGCTCTACTGTTGATCCATGACAGGTCTCTCTAAGGCCAGTCCGTGATGGGTTTCGCTTCTGATATTCCATAGAGGATCGATCTAATGTCGATCCACAGAGGGTCGCACTATTTCTGATCTATGGAGGGTTGCTCTCTTACCGATCCATGAAGGGTCGCACCATTTTAGACCCATGGAGGGTTTCTCTTTTACTGATCCATGGAGGGTCGCACTTCACTTGATAGTCAACCACTAGATTTACGCACCTATTAAGTAGAAGTTCTAAGGGTTCATCTACTAAATTCATTGGACATATATAAACTTCCATAGATTCTCACTTAGAGGTATTCCAAAGGACCGTCTTGTCATAAGGGTTCTAATGTGACTGATAGTGCGTTAATCAGACGCCCGAACTGTAAGATGGAGGCAAAAAGGTAAAAAGGGACTGGTTTCATTTGATTCCGATCCAAACCAGTCGTACTACAACATCATCCAAAACATAGGTGTAGTATATCAAAAGGACCTCCTCATCGCAAGGGTCCGCACACCATAGATGGTACGCCAATCAGATAATCGGTCTACGAGTATCGTCAGTTTTAGTGAAACAGGGTCGGTCGGGTCGAGGTTCGATTGGGGTCCGGCAAGGTCGGCCTATTGGGCCTATGGGGTCCGGCTCGGAAAGCACATCTCTAGCCCGGTGGACATGGGTCTGGCCCGTCAGGTGGGTCCAGTCCGGCTGGTGGGGTCCGGCCCGGCAGGTGGGGTCCAACCCACCATGCGGGTCCGACCTGCCTGGTGAACCCGGCCCACATAGTGCGGGCCTGTCGCTTTGGACTAGATATGAGGTTCCCGGTTTTCATAGCTGGTAGTGCTACCGGGGTTCCACCACGTCTCCCAAAAAGGACGACATGAGATGACCATTGTGCGCATCCAGCCGAGCGGCTTGACCAGGCAGCTCCTCTTCCACGTGGCACGTCGGTGCTGCGTCCTCCACCCGTTGAAGTTTTCCATCGGTGACCCTTTTTTGTAGCGGTACATGCAGACTCCCCTCTCCACGCGGTCGGCATGGGCCAACCGCCACCGTTGGTCACCGATGGATCCTTCTGTGGGCCACCAGAGATGCTCTGGTTGTCCGTTTTCTATCCCATCTGCGTTTACATGCCTCTCGGGTCGCTGTCGTCAATGCGAAGCCCATAGATTTGCCTTTCCACTACATTGCTGAGTCGCCCAAATAGATCACACAGTATCCAAGAGCTGTGGAGAGTCCTGTCTTTGTTTAGATTGTCCCATGACCTCTGCGTTAGCATTTTATCTAGGGGGTGTAAACAATCATCAAATAGATTAGGTAAAACGTCAAATTAAGATCCTACAACTACCACCTGCAGGAATGAATGAGTGGTCGATCAACCAATTTGTCAGTTGATCCGTGTTCATTGTATTTATAAATAATGCAAAAAATAGGAATCATTAAATACATAAACCCTTACATGGATTTGGGGGAATCCGCTGCGGAAAAAGGAAGAGATTCCACATTCATTGTCGTTTTATGTTCTTCACCGCTCATTGATATCCAAATCGATTCCTCTAATGATCGTATTTCATTAACCATTCATTCTTGTAGAGGAAATTTGTTGGCATCACTGTTGATGCTCCTTTTCGTCACATTGTCTAAAAGAATGGAAAGGGAAATGACTTCGCCCAAAGTGATTCATCCTTTGAAGAAAACATCAAAAATTGACAAAGGAATGAAAAAAGGAGTCAAAGGACTTAGGTTCATGCAAGGTCCCTTACTGTCACGCAAGTATACTTGCGCGCCGCCTAATGGCCATGCAAGTGACTTGTGAACCCTAAAGGATAAATACCCTAGGTATTCTCCAGCCTATAAATAGACCTTGTGGGCCCCCCATTTCGGGAGGAATTTTTCCAGAATTCAGATACAGAGCTATGAATGCCCAAGTCTCTTCATTAGGTCTTCCGAACACTTATAAGGTAATTATTTACCTAGAATGGAAGGTCTAAACAAGAGGAGTAAGGTCAAAGTGTTAGAATTAACTAACACTTGTGCGCCTAAGTGTTTTACCCTTAAGGGAAATGTACACACTTGCGCGCCGCCCTACTTATTCACCATAACTTGAACACCATCTTATGGAAAGCCTCTTGGGACAATTCGAAAATATTTGATAAAGGATCGCCCAAATAATACTCTAAGGGCTGAAAATCGCACAAGTACACATGTTCCGCGCAGGTATACCTGCACGCCCAAGACTTGCGCGCCTATGCAGAACCTGCGCGCCTACCAGAACATGCGCTCCCCTACCTTTTTGGGTGCCTTTCATGCCCATTTCACCCCTCTTATGCCAATCCACCTCTCCTATTCAAGATTCAGTCTTCAAGACACTCTTCAAAGCCATTTATGGCATGAGTTTTTGATTTGACTTCCATATCTGAAAGGAACTCCGTGGAACATATCTCAAAATCTAGTGATTTACACATCTTTATGTCACTAAAGATTGAGATTTTATTCATTCAACCTCATCCTTTAAGATGAGAGAATCCTTAACCTAGGCCTCATTTTCAGGATTAATCCCCAGTCTCAAATATGGGCCTCCTCCTTAGGAGTGAGCCCTAAGCCCCTTTAATTTTCAAATCCCTTTAACCTGGGCCTCCTTTTCCGGAGTAATCCCTAGTCATAATTCTCAAATATGGGCATCTTATTTAGGATTAATCCCCAAGCCTTCTTTAACCTGGGCCTCCTTTTCAGGAATAAGTCCTAGTAATAATGCCCATTAATTTTGGGCATCCTCATCAGGAGTAAGCCCCAATCATAAAATTCTTAAATATGGGCATCCTCCTTAGGAGAAATCCCCAGTCTCAAAATTCGCAAATATGGGCATCCTCCTTATGAGTAATACCCAACTATAATTCTCTTATCCTGGGCCTCCTTTTCAAGAGTAATCCCCAGTATTAATTTCCATTTGATCTGGGCTTACCAATCAAAAGTCCCCTCTTAATTTGGGAATCTTCTTTAGGAGTAAGCCCCATGATTAGAATATCCAAATCTCTATGAAGCACATATACCTTTATGGACCCTGTTGTCGGATTTATTCCCTACATTAAATCTTCATTCTTATCTATTTGGGCAGCCATACACACATAATCCCCATATCGTTGAATCTTTTGTGGAAAAATTGTTTGGTTTCACCAATACGTCTTGTTTCTCACACCGAGAATGACTCACATGAGCTTAGAGTGTAAAAGTAATCATGAAATCTTTCTTTGAGCCATCAATCATGCATAAACATCATGCCCCCTTACTCAAACTACGTGGGTTCTGATTCCTTTTCTAAAACAAAAGATATGTAGGTATCCCATCAGCGGGTACGATCCCAACTCTGAAATAATCCATGTCCTCCTGAATGATAATAAACTTCATGTGCCCCACTTAGTGGCATTAAAACCAGTATGGTCATCATAATGAACAAGATAATTTTATGTATTTTTAAGGATACCATCAACTAAGAATCTCTAACAAATAAAGATGATTCTTCATCGATGAAGAACCTCGAATACATATAAAAGATTCTCTGAATTTCCTACATATCGATCATTGATTGTCAAACTAAAGGAAAGCTCATTTTTTACTTGGTAATGTAATAAGAATTCACGAAAAAACATAAATCTATAAAGAGAGTCCCGGAGTAGACAACAATTCCCCTAAAAAAGGGGTGATGAGTCTGACCTCCCATCCTCTCGACCAATGAAAATTCCTAAGCCTCATCAGTCCACAACTATTGAGCGCCTACCTTTGAAAAGTAGGTCCAAATGGATATGGAATCATTGGATGATTCCGGTTCTACAAAAAAACCCATTACAAACCGATTGGAATGTTTGAACCTTCAATCAATGAGGTCATCCCCAATTCTAGAGGGAAATAAAAAATGGTGAACCCGACGTGAATCCTTAACCAAGTTAAAATGATGTTTTTCTTAGTTGTTAGGCCCCTATTTAAACTCAATGAGAGGGAAAACAAAAAACAATCATTGACATATGTGCTCATCTAAAAGATGTAGTGGCTAAATTTATCTTGATTACGTCTGTTATATCAAACATGCACTCTTTTCCAAGATTTGCGGCATTCTAAGAAATGGTTTCTCTCAAGTTCACACCTGTGAATACTGCTGCTATGAATTCCAATGCCGCTACTCCTGTTGGATCATCGTCCGCTCTGAGGAAATCATCACCTACTCAGTGTCTTCAACACTGGGTATCAAATGCGCTGGTTAAGGAGTACCATCAACACGGTACCATTCCAACTCTGGATGCTACTAGGCAAGCCCTTGAAGTATTCAATTAACCCTGGTTGTCCGAATAGCGATGACAAGCGATCTAGAAGCAGGCAGTTCTAACTACGGTCTCCAACCGTTTTGGGTCGTTATCCTCGAACTCAATCACCATTCACTCCCATATTCGGGGGACGTGAATAAGAAGGTCCCTCAGGGACATAATTCAAAGAATCATGAGTCCTTCCTAAGGGCTCCCATCAATAATCGCAGCCAGACTCGTGCGACGGTGCGCCCTCAACATGATGAGTGTGTCGACTCCAGGCATTCGGATCAGGTTCCTCGAACCTGAGCAGGCAAGATGAATCGCCAGAGGTGAAATCCGGTCAACAGTGAGCAGGTTCTCATCTCTGCCATTTCCTGATAAGACCACCAACCTAACTTGGTGGTATGCAACGATCGAGTACACACACATGCCCGTTTTATTTCCGCTGTCCAGCAGACTCATCTGGAAGCATCACGCCAATCCCGCCAGGCAATTTCAGCGGAGTACTATAGGTAGAAACATATACCTGTTTATACATCATCAGATAGTCAGCATACTCATCTGACTACATATGATGGAGCTCTTAAACCACGTTCAGAGAAGTACAATCAGCAGGCACATACACTTGCTAGTATTGATCAAGCCTACCAACAATCTCGCTTGGTAGCACACGGAGAATTCAGTCGGAAAGCTCCGGCGAAAAACAGGAGGCAAACTCAACTCTCTTCCCCCACACATGAGTACTATCAGGATTCACTGACCGGAAAAGGAGGATAGGAGCAGGCACATACACCTACTCTAAGCACGGAATGGACATATATCCTCATTCCGGCAGCTGAAGTCACCAAGCATATTCTATTAATGGTGAAAGGGTAGAATCAAATCCCTGCTCATATTCTGGATGCTTTCCAGGATATTATAACAGCTTTAGCAGCATCTTAGGGAAAGTCGCATATATCTATCCCTACCAGTGGAGTGACACATCAACAGTTCATTATGGAACAGACACACACCATCTATTCCAGTCCAAGAGGGTTGTGGGGAATACTCCCCTGTATCATACGGACAACCAAGTCAGGAACATACACCTGATTTGAGCAGATATCATCAGTCTAACCTGGCCATCTCTCCTGATCAGGCACATACACATGTCAGAGCATCCACTTTCGTTAACAAGTGGTTTCTATGGCGAGTAATAAGGTGTCTAAGAAAAAGACCTGCCCGACACTGTCAAGAAATCAAGAGCCAATCTGTAACAAGGCCTTGCTCGATGCTGGAGTTCTTGAAGGCCTCATACAGTTATCTATTGGAATGCAAGATTCTACTACCTCATTTCCCAATAGTGGGAACATTAATTCCAAAGGTCTTCAATAGACACTTCATCATGAAGGCTTGCTTCATTACAATTCAGTCGATCTCAATGTTTAATCTTTAGATGGAGCCACAGGAACCCCTTGTGTGGTAAGAAGACCAAAGAGCAAGAAATATCATCTTTTTCTGTAACCCACCATGGTGTTCCTCCCCATGATGATGAATTTCATTGCGAAAGTCCTCTCCGCAGTAGTGATTCACATTTCTCGTAAAATGCTCCCGTGGACAATGTTGTGCCGAGAAAGACCTCTTATCTTGAGGCACATGCAAATGAGAAACCAGTCATGTATGATGTTTCATCGCTAGCAGGTGAAATAATTTCTCAATCGAAAGATAGCCCAGGGTGTAGGTCATTCTCCGAACCACCCCTTTGTCATGCATCTTCTAGTTTGATCAGTGATTTCTCTACCAATATTGTTGAATCCAATACAGAAACAAGGAAGCACTAGATCTGGTCAAATTAGGTAGAATAATTTTCATTGAATGATAAAGAGGAAATACAGAACATGAGAAGACAACTGGAGAAAGGTGAAGTGCCAGACATGTTTTGGGCTCTGGATGACTCTCAGTATGGTATTCCAAAGATGTTGATAGAAGATGGAATTAATGATATTCGTCTCAACATATGGACAACTCTTTGTAAGTTGGAGAAGAAAGTATTATCTTATGATAAATATGAAAATCATGTTAAGATAATAGAAGGGTTACAACGTCAGATTGATTTGGTATCTCTATCAGTTTCTCGATATCAGAAGGCTGAAAAGCATCAGAGAGCCCTTCAACGTTCATGCCATGGCGTACTAAGAAGATTGCGCCAGTTAATTTCCAATGCCATATCTGGTATTCATGTCAGAGGATGGGGAGTTCATGGAGCACTAAATTTCACTGTGCCCTCCAATCAGCAAAGCCCGCCGAAAATGGTCCCATGCAATGTTATTGCCCGTGGCTAACCACAATCAACTGGATTTTTCTGTAATCGAAGGCTTTCCCAAGAATAGGATTCAACTAGTTCCTCTCAAAATCAAGAATAAAGAGAACAAGTTGTTTAATTACGACTGTATCAAGCAAACAAGAATATTGAATAGGCCTCCCGTATGGAGCAAGCACATCATCAAGTGACAGAAGTGTCTGAAATCATCCAATGGTCTTTCGAGCTGGGTGATAAAAGTGGATGTTGATTGACGCAACCAGCTAATTTCAGGACTAAGGTCTGCTTGATCAGGAGAGATTTTAAGAAAGTCCTAGACATAGCATGTCAAGAGTCACCCCAGCTCGCCAGACTATAGACTCTTTTAAACCAACCCTCAGAATCAACAAATAGGATCCGAGGAGTTGAGCAATGACAGCAGGAACAACCCTAGTCCACCAGACTGGGGACTTTTTCAAATCATCAATCCCCTCCTCAGCGAAATTCGGTCTTCTCTCGATTAGGGAAGAATCCACAGGATGAATGAAGAGCCAAATTATCAAGAGATTCCCTCCAAATTACGGTTCGTCATGAAGTGCCTGAGGGATCAAATTAACAAAAAGAAATATCTCATCAAAAACATGGAAGAAAACAATATCAAAGAAATGCTGATAGAAAGTATGTGGTGCATTATGAATCAAACAATGTCATCAATGCCATTGTTGCTGATCCACCAGATGAGGCTCACTCAAGGGACTCAGATGAAGAGGTTCCTACTCAGGAAGATGTACACACAGACACAAATGAAGAAGGTGTGCATACACAAAATCAAAGGTTTACGCAGAATCTGGGTGTTCCCTCAAATAACCCACTTCCCCCTCTCCTAAAGGGATCAAACAATGGGAAGGGAAAGAATCAGGTTACATATCCTCCCTCTTGAGAAGGCCAATCTCTCTCACTAGAGAAAATATTTGCGCAACAAGAGGAAGAAATGAAGGAATTGAGGAGGATGAATGTAAAAAAACTTCAGGGTAGTCTTCCTCCTAAGCGTGCTGGAGTCATTCAGCCAAGGGAGTTTGTTGAAACTACTGAGATGGATCAAGAATATCCTCCTTTATTAGTACACCCTCATAGGTCTAATCCTACGGGTCAAGTGAAACAACAATTGGCAGTGCTTCCATCAGTTTCCGTACCAACCACCACATCTGTCCAAGCTCATGTCTATGCACCTGTTCAAATTCAATCTCAACCGGATGTTTCTCAAAAGTTAATAACTACTATTGAGTAATTAACATCTCGGTTGGAAACTATGGAAGTGAAGTGTGCGCAGGTTCTACCAGAAAAGAAATATTACCCTGAATGGGTAGATTCAATCTCTCCCCCATCAAATTCTGGGAACCATGTATTCCCTATTTTCAATGGATCAGGCGACCTTGAACAACATTTGATGCATTACGTGTCTTGTTGCAATCCTATGATGGGAACTCCGGAGCAGCAAGAAGTAGTGAAAATCAGATGCTTCATGCGAACCATGTAAGGACCAGCTTTTGCCTGGTATACAAGCTTGAAATCCCGGTCAATTACCAGATGGGAAGATCTCCGTCAATGATTTCTTCTTCAATTCATCTCAACTTTGCCAAAGACAACAGTTTTCGATCTTATAAACTATATGAAAAGGGAGAATGAAAGAGTCTCTGATTTCATTGCTCGCTGGAAGGGATTAAAATATTCTCTGAGCTTAGCACTCCCTCGAGAGGAACTGTTTCCAATCTGTGTGGCAAATCTGCATGACGAATTACGCACGCCGTTGATCCCTGTGAAATAGACAGGAGGGTTTCAAGACCTTACTTCAATTGCTCAACAGATTGATGATTATCTTATACAGACTAAGGCTAAATCTCATGTAATTCCATCAACTCCAAGAAGAAGAATGGGTAAAGTAGAGACTGCTATAGTTATGCTTAAACAAGCACCTATACATACTTCTACTTCAATACCTTCATCTTCTGAAAGGGATCCACCTCCTGAGCGCAAAAAAAAGGCTGTTTCATCAAGACGTTCAAGGAGATCAAATAAAAAAACAATTTTAGGATCTAAAGAGAAAATCATACTCTTTTCGAAATGAACAAGTTCCTCGTTACTTCATTTTGGCTCTGGAAAATAATTTGGTTCAGTTTCCAAGGCCCAAAAGACCAAACAAGGAAGCAGATGAAGACTGTCCCAATTATTGCCCCTTTCATAAAATGTTGAGGCATCCCATTCAGGAGTGTTTTGTCTTCAAAGACCTCCTGCAAAATATGGTCGACTCGGGAGAAGTCAAATTAAAAGGTTCTTCATCCCAGGTAGCATGTGTAACTGATACAGTTCCAGAGGAGGAAGGCATATGGCAAGAAGTTAAAAAGAAAAATGCACAAAAATATGATGATTGGATGGTCATAAAGAAGATCAACATAACTCATGCAATATTGTGAATGCAATTGAAGAAACCAATTGCGCCTTCTGCCATGAATGCCGCAGCAAAACCCTCTTCATCAGAGGGAAAATTCTCAATGAAAAGGCATGATTCAAAGAAAGAAAAAGAATCAGAAGAAGTTGAGTATGTGTCAAAGCCTAAGTTGTCTTTGAATCTGGAAGACTTCATGCCATCTAATTCGAAGCAACGGGAACCACCCCACCAAATGGTATAGCCTAAATTGGCTAGTCAGGCAGATTCATAACGGATGAAGAGTTAATCGTTGGTTCTGTTAATATGATTCAATTAACAGATCCATATAACAGTTTCAGTTTCGATTTTGATGAGCTCAAATTCCCTATATCAAATAGGGGAATTAGAGGATGTTATAGAGGCTCAGGATACAGGGGAAGACATGGATCTTTCAGAAGCCACTATTCCAATTATACCCCTTCTAGAACTGTGTATGCATTAGAAACTTGTGGTAGAGCCCTTCAGTGAGCACAACAAGAACAAGAATGTTCTTCTACCAAAAAAAATTCATTCCTAGCACAGTTATTTTTTAGGATCGTTTGGGGTTTCCATCTTCATACTATCAAAATGTAAATAGATCTAATCGATCTAATCTTACAAAACCAGGAATATTGCCAACTCCTATCCCAATACAAGATGAATCAACTTCCAAATCATTAGCTTCCAAGGAACCTGCTAAACCACATGTTCCTATTGGGAAATGCAAACCTCTGGATCAAAAGTATGATGTATTGAAACAAATAGCCCAAGTACCAGCCAAGTTATCAATTTTGGATGCATTGAATCTGTCAAGGGATCTTTGGGAGGCACTCATCAAGGCTTTGTCAAGTCCTCAGAAGTTTGAAACTGAAATTGCTGCAGTTGAAGTCTATCACATAGAGAATAATCCTGCGGAATGCCATGCAGTGATATCTTTCACAGATAAAGATGAAGATGATGTCGTGCATGGACCTATTAGACCTTTTTACTTATCTGGAAAGGTCAATGGTGTAGACGTCCGAAGAGCTTTCATTGATAATGGTTCAGGAGTCAATATCATTCCCATTCGTACACTTCGTCAATTGGGCCTCATGGAATCTGATTTATCTCCTTCAACTATGATGTTACAAGGTTATGATATAAATGAACAAGAACCACATGGAATATTTACACTCAGAACTCAGTTTTTAGATCTTGTATCCAATTCAGATTTCATGGTTATTGATCAAGACTCAGCCTTCAGTATCCTCAATGGAAGAGCCTGGCTACATCAACATGCATATATCCCTTCATCGTACCATCAATGTCTCAAATATTGTTTCAATGGTCAAGTTGGGACATTGTATGGTGATAAGGCCCCATTCAAGACATGTGAGTCTCAATACATTGAGGTAGAATTCTATCACATGAAGGGAAGGGAGAAATCCACAACAAAGGAGATTACCAAAGTTAATGCACCGTATGGTTTGGAAAAAATTCTAGTAAATCCATTTGCTGATGTGAGTGCAGATTATGTATTTCCTATCAATCAAATTGAAAAGACAGAACCAAATCAAAATACTCTTATAGAAAGATCCATAATATCAATTATGACAATCGAGCCAGACAACATGGGAGAAATTGGTGATCCTCCAGGCAATGATGGAAGCTCAAATAGAGATGTCTTCATTTCATATGCTGAAATCCAGCATGTCAATAGTTTTTCAATCAGGCCAGAAGAAGTTATAGCAAAATCAGAGGTGAAAAATGATGTTGATTCCCAATCTATCATCTCCTCTTTATTTCCCAAAGAAGACCCTTCATTATCAATTGGTTCAGAAATGGAATCTTCTTCTTCAAGATGTTCAAATTTTGACATCTCTTCTGATCATGAAAATTCTGCTTCATCATCTACTATGCAAGTAGAAAAAGAAGAAATAAAACATGAAGAAGAAGAAGAGGAAGATCTTAGAGATGATCCTACAACATTTGAAGGGGTATCTCTACCACTGTGGATGAACTCAGAGAAATAAATATGGGTACAAAATAAGATCCACAACCCAATTTAATTAGTGCGGCCATGACCCCTGAAGAGAAAGATATGTATATTTCCTTTCTAAATCCAAATAGAGATATATTTTCTTGGAACTATACAGAAATTCCCGGGCATGATCCTGATGTTACAACTCATCATTTGGGTTTACCAGAAGAACATCGAGGATTTAAGCAAGCTGCGAGAAGAACACACCCAAATTATGCTTCCAAAATTGAAGTCGAAGTGGATAAGCTTATCAAAGATAACTTCTTCAGAGAAGTTCAATATCACAAGGGGCTGGATAATATTTTCCTTGTGAAGATGAAGAATGGAAAAATTAGAGTTTGCATCAATTTCAGAGATATTAATCGGCATTGTCCAAAGGATGATTTCCCAGTTCCGATTACAGAACTTTTAATTGATGAAAAAACTAGCTATGAAGCACTTTCCATCAAGGATTGATATTCCAGATATAATAAAATCTGAATGGCCCCAGAAGACCAGGAATACACAGCATTCAGAGCCCCTCAGGGTGTGTTTTGCTACTGGGTAATGCCCTTTGGCTTAAAGAATGTGGGCGCAACATCTCAGCGTGCCATGCATCGTATCTTCAAACCCTCTCTATAGACGTTCATTGAATTCTATGTAGATGATTTTGTGGTTAAATCCAAACAACGTTCTAATCACTTGGCCGACTTTGAATTCATATTCCGTAAGCTTCGACAACATAATTTGAAGTTGAACCCCTTAAAATGTTCTTTTGGGGTAACCTGAGGAAAATTTCCCAGCTTTGTTGTATGCCATCGTGGTATTGAAGTCGATCCTAAGAAGACAAAGTCAATCCTTGGTATGTAACCTCCTCGAAACATGAATGAATTAAGAGGACTTCAAGGACACTTAGCCTATATTCGGCGTTTTATTTCCAATTTGGCAGGAAAAAGTTTACCCTTCACCAAATTGATGAAGAAGGGAGTAAGTTACCAGTGGACTGAAGAATGTCAAGAAGCATTCGATATTCTCAATAAAAACCTCTTGAGTCCACCAGTAATCATGCCACCTGTTGAAGGAAGACCACTTATCCTCTACGTGACAGATCTAGAGCAATCATTGGGTGCCTTTCTTGCTCAGAAGAATGATGCTGGGAATGAAAACAGCCTCTATTACCTAAGTCAGACTATGATTGATGCAGAAACCTGGTATTCAAGTATTGAGAAGTGCTCCCTGGCATTAATCATTGCAGTTCAAAAGTTGAGTCACTACCTGCAACATCATGAGGTCCAATTGGTATCTCGCAATAACCCGCTCAAATTAATCCTTAGTCGTCTAATGCTTACAGGACATTTGGCAAGGTGGGCAATTATTTTGCCGCAATTTGACATTCAGTATGTGTCTCAAAAGGAAATAAAGGGCCAAGCTCTGGCTGATTTCCTGGATGAACACCCTTCAGTGGAAGACACATCTTTAGATATTAAACTCCCTGATTAGGAAGTGTTCCCTATTCAAGAAAGTCCTCACACATGGGAAATGTATTTTGATGGTTCTTCCATTAGTCCAACAGGGAGGAAAATGGAAAATCTTAAATTCAACAAAGTTGTCTTTGGAATTGGGCTCATTTCTCCAGAAAAGGCAGTGTTACCTTATTCTTTCTTATTGTGGGAAGGTGGTACCAATAATGACGCAGAATACCAAGCTCTCATTGCAGGGTTGGAATTGGTGATTCAATAACAAGTGAATCACTTAAGGATGAAAGGTGATTCAGACATGGTAATCAAACAAGTCAATAAGGATTTCGCCATCAAAAAAGAAGAAATAATCCCTTTATATGATTATGTCAGAGAGTTAATGGCGGAATTCCCTTCAGAACTGACATTTTCTTATGTCCCGCGATCACAAAATGCTCAAGATGATGCAATGGCTAATATAGCTACAGCTCTGGTAGATCCAAATCGTGATGAGACAACCATCAGTATTGCCCACAATTGTGAAATTTCACCTTATGTTTGAATCATAATAGAGTAAATTAATGAAATTAGTCCCATTCCTAAACCGTATGGTCATAATACAGGATGGATGTCACCTATCAGGGAATATCTTTAAAATGGAACACTTCCACCTGATAGAGCTGAGAGAGAACAAATCCGGCGATGTATGGTCAATTTTACTATTTATGATAGTTGAGATCACCTAGAGAAAATTCTCTACAAACGTGGTTTTGATGAAGTTCTCTTCAGATTCATTGATGGTGAAGAGACAATGGCTATCATGAAAGAAGTGCATGTAGGAGTCTGTGGTGCCCACCAGTCTGGGCATAGACTGTCTGATCAGATTTTAAGACTTGAATACTTTTGGCCTTCAATGATACAATATTGTGTTGATTTTACAAAGAAGTGTCATTCATGCCAAGTACAAGCCAACTTAATTCATCAACCTCCAGATTTTCTTCATAGAGCTAAATACTCGTGGCCATTTTCCACATAGGAAATGGATGTGGTGGGACCTTACCCTACGGCTACGGCCAAGCAGTTTAAGTATATTCTTACTACTACTGATTTCTTTTCCAATTGGGCAGAGGCAATTCCTCTTAAGGAATTCAGTTCTAAATGCATTGTTAGCTTCATCAAGTCTAACATCATTACCAGATTTTGTGTCCCTCATACCATATTGGCGAATAATGGCACCAACTTCTGTTCATCTGAGGTGAAGAAGTTGTATCAAGAATACCACATCAAATCCACCCATTCATCTCGGTATCATGCAGTGGCCAATGGCTAAATAGAAGATTTCAATAAGACTCTGTCAAATATACAACAAAAGATGGTGGATATAGATAAGAAATAATGTCCTGATAAACTCTTTCATGCTTTATGGGCTTATCGGACTACCACCCGCACTGCAACGCGGTCAACTCCATATTCACTGGTATATTGAACGGAAGCCGTCTTTCCCATTTAAGTTCAATTACCCTCGCTCAGAATATCCATTTGTGATCATTCATCTATAGATGAGCAATCTCAAAAGAGATTGAATGAATTGGAACGGTTTGATGAGAAACGATTGTTCACTTTTCACCACATGGAATTCTATCAGAATCGAATAGCACGAGCTTTTAACAAAAAAATTCATCTTCGTTCATTCACTCAGGGAGAATTTGTATTAGTTATCAGAACTCCAATGATACCAGGAAAGAAACCTACCAAGCTTGAGCCTAAATGGGAAGGCCCTTACTCAATACATAGGGTCTACTCCAATGGAGCTTATTCATTAATCTCGATGGATGGAGAACTCATCACTACTCCAACCAATGCCAAATTTTTTAAGAAGTGTTTTGCATAAACATAAAATATATCATTATTGGTTCAGTATGACCTTAAACTACACCACCATCCAGATTGATGTTAAACTACATAAACAACGGTCCATGCATATGACCCTAAACTATATTCACATACATCCAACGTGACGTTAAACTATGTCCCTTCATCGTCCTTACTATACGACGTTAAACTAAATAACAACGGTCTATACATACGACCTTAAACTATTTGTATTCCTTTCGTCTCACATGATGTTAATCTATGACGTCCTAACTACATGACTCTAAACTATACAGACATCCCTTATATCCAGCATGATGATAAACTGCACCATCCACGGTCCATGCATACGACCTTAAACTATTGGCACTTACGTCCAACATGACGCTAAACTGTATCATACCTTTTTCATCCAACATGACGTTAAAATATGAAAAAGTCCCTAATACATCCAACATAACGTTAAATGGTGTACTCTTTTATCCTCACTACATGACATTAAACTGAACAGTCCCCCTTTCATCGAACATGTCGTTAAACTATATTGTTCCCATCATCCTAACTACATGATGATAAACTGTACAGAAAGTCCTTTATACGTCCTACATGACATTAAACTGTGCATCGTTAAGGTTGTTGTTACCTCCTGTTTCTCACACCGAGTATGACTCACGTGAGCTTAGAGAAAACATAAACCATAACACTCTTTCTGGGCTACTAACCATGTGTAAGTCCCAACAACATCATTTTATAGGTTGTTGTCCCCAAGAACAACTTGACCATTAATTCATTCTTTAATTGAACTACACGGACTTTGATCCTTGCCTTCCAGGCTGGGTACGTAGGCAACTTCCCAAGGTTCAAGCCTGAAATCAATCTCTTCACATCAGTTCACCTCCATCTCATACGATGTTGTTTCGTGAAACCGCACCTAGAATCAATATCTTTACATTCGTTCACTTTCATCCTTGCTATATGACGTTAAACTATACAACACTTTTTTCCAGTATGACAATAAACTCTAACATTTTTTGATACCCTCACCTGAGAGTGAATCATTATTTACATTGATTTTAAATCATGTTTCATTCCAAAGACTACGTGCAAACATGGAAATGCCCGAACCTTTTATCTTTGGCTAAACCATCATTGCACTAAAGTCCCTTTTCATCCTTCACATGTACGAACCAAATTTGTACAGAGGGTAGTTCTAGAACTACGTGGAATTGATTCCCATCCTTATGGGATACATTGGAATGTTCAAGTGTCCCTTGAATCCAGCCCCATGTCTTTTGGGCCTAACCGAAAATTTCACTTTAAGCCCCTTGGCTGAAAAGTCCCCATGAAAACACACACTGTGTATTTCTTATAATGGTCCACGCTCTATGACCCTAAACTAAAATCTCCATTCCTTTTGTCCCACATGAAGTTAAACTGTAGTTCAAGAACTACATATGGCTTGATTCCCATCCTTATGGGATACGTAGTGAAGTCCAACATTTCCATTCAGGACCTAGACACAACATGATTATGGTTATCATTGATCCATGTATCTCTGCATACATTAGACAATACCCATATTTATGTTTCATAATCCTAACCTAAAATATTTTCAGATCTTTATAACCCTTTTCTTATCTTCTAGTCACAAAAATGATTAAAATTTTGAGAGTTCTTTTTCCTGACCATGCAGCACGTCCCCTTAGGCGGCCTTGCATAAACAATCTACATAATGGACCTATCAGTCAAAAAATGCTATTATTTGACTATGCAGCCAATTCCCTTAGGTGACCCTACATAATTCAACCCCCTAACGGGTTTGTTAAATAGTGGTAACTTTATTATTGGGAGGAAAATCTATTTTGTCTTTATTTGTCTTGACAATATGTAAGAATCTGCAAAAATAGCCATCATTAACATTTTTGTCCCATATCCTTTTTCATGATCTGAAAGTATTTAAGTCTATGGTTTATATTATCCTTCCCTACGTTTGGGTTAGACCTTCGTAGGAGTGATATTCATCCAGTTCTTCGATAATCTTGTTTGGAAATATCTTCTCCATATTCATGTACCTCTTTCCATACAGAAAACTATATACATTGGAAAATTTGAATCTCCATAAACTTTCACTGGCTTTTCAGCACTAGGAAAGTAAATTTCTGAGAGTTCTTTTGCCTGAATATGAAGCACGTACCCTTAGGTGGCCTTGAATAAGTAGTCTACATAATGGACTGGTCATCCAAAAGATGATATTTATTTGACTATGCAGCCAATGCCTTTAGGTGACCCTAAATAATTCAACCCCATAACGGGATTGTTCAATAATCGTAACTTCATTCTTGGAAACTACTTCTTCTAATGCCTTTTTATCTCTTTTTAATATCATTCCTCAGATTCAAATATTCTTAAGTCATAGTTTACATATTTTCCCTAATACTTGAGTATGGTAATGTGTTTTTAGATATATTTTCAAGGAATTGAGTCAATTCTAATTCATTTCGGTCAAAGCTATTTCGGCCTTAAACATTATCCTATTTATGTCCGACATGCATGACATTAAACTACCCACAAAAGACAAAGGAACTCTGAATAAAATTCAAGTTCTAGCTCACTGAACATAAATTTTGTATGATTTAGGTAATATGGAGCAATTAAAAGATTCAATGTTTATAGGGTTATTTACATTAATCCTAGTAAAAATCAAACTATGATTACTAGGCCCATTCGCTTAGGTAAAATTTAAAGCATGTAGTAAAAGAATGCATGTACAAATGATTGAAGATGAAGGTGTTTTTCATTGATACACAGGAGATAGAAGGACATCCACCGACTAAAGACTCTTCTCTTTTCCAAGAATTACAAGAGGCTTTCAAGATAACTCTTAATTTGATTTACGACATCCCAAGCTTGATCAGCAACCACATGGAATTCATTCATTCAACTGGATACAATAAGAGATGCAGTGATACCAGCTCTTCTTGGAAAAATTGTAAAAGGACGTTCTTGAGTGTGGTTTGAGAAACTTTTCTGCTGATCAAAAAGTGACTTTGTTTCTGTCCAAGATACTTGGAAGATGGAAGATGGATATGAGAATGGATCATTGGAAGTAAAGATCCATTTGGAGAGAGTACTCTTTTCAGATATTTCTCTAAGGCCATGTTTGTCTTCTCTCCACCAACTGGCAGTGGAAAACATTTCAGTGCTTGGGTTTTCCATTTTCATATCTGCAAGGAAATGACATGGAGGAAAAACTTAAAAGTTCACATCAATGTTATTTCTCTTAATGCAAAACATAACTGAAATAGAGGAGTAGTGGTGCAGCTACATCTCAGGAATATAGTTCTTTTCATCTGGAACCTTGACTCCTTGCAGATGACCATGACCATACAGAGGTAGGTAGATGCTCTGTGTGAAATTAAGATGATATTTCTTCAAGTATTTATCCAAATATAGGAAAGTGCTATCACAGATATTATAGCAATCATGGCCAATAATGTTCATCATGTCATCAATCTTCCAGCTAGCCAGTTCATCAGCTGTTCTGATTCTATTGGGAGCCATTGAATCTGCACAAAGGTTGAATAATTAACTCATAAGTAAGTTGATTTTTCATTAAATTTTTAAAAGATTTATAAAAAAATGGCAAAGGCATTAAGGCATGAAATTCTAAACTTGGCGCACAAATATGGATGTGTCGCGCAATTATTTGGCGTGCAAGAATCACCACAAAGGTCCAGATACCTTGACAGCTGCGCGACAGCAAAGAGACAGCGGAAAACAAAGCAACATGCATGGCGAAGGTCACTTATGAGGCGAGAGCTCGGAAGTTTGAAATCCGGAGGCTTTGTACGGAAATGGGGCCACATATTTATAGGCCACAACCATACCCTGCACACCGATGTCTGTCCAGATAGAAGTTGTGCACCACTACCTGCACGCCATACCTTGCACGCCGCATATTCCTTGGTTTTCGTCTTTTTTCCTCAGAGTCAAATCCTCTTTTCTCTCCGGATCCAACTCTGAAGGGGGACTTTTTTGGATGATCCTTTTCGTCACATTGTCTAAAAGAATGGAAAGGGAAATGAATTTGCTAAAATTTATTCATCCTTTAGAGAAAACATCAAAAAATTGACAAAGGAATGAAAAAGGAGTCAAAGGACTTAGGGCTGTGCAAGCTCCCTTACTGTCATGCAAGTAAACTTGCGCGTCGCCTAATAGTCGCACAAGTGACTTGCACGCCCTAAAGGATAACCACCTGGGGTCTTTTGTAGCCTATAAATAGACCCATGTGGGCCCCCCATTTCAGGAGGAATTTTTCCAGATTTCAGATACAGAGCTCTAAATGCCCAAGTCTCTTCTTCAGGTCTTCCGAACACTTCTAAGGTAATTATTTAACTATAATGGAAGGTATAAACAATAGGAGTAATGTATAAGTGTTAGAATTCACTAACACTTACACACCTAAGTGTTTTACCTTTAATGGAAATGTACACACTTGCGCGCCGCCCTTCTTCTTCACCATAACTTGCACACCATCTTCTGGAAAGCCTCTTGGGATAATTCTAAAGGCTTTGATATAGGATCGCCCAAATATTACTCTAAGGGCTGAAAATCGCACAAGTACACATGTGCCGTGCAGGTATACCTACACGCCTAAGACTTCCGCGCCCACGCAGAACCTGCGCACCTACCAGGACTTGCACACCCTTACCTTTTTGGGTGCCTTTCCTTCCCATTTCACCCCCCTTATGCCAATCCGCCTCTCTTATTCAAGATTCAGTCTTCAAGACACTATTCAAAGATATTTATGGCATGATTTCTTAATTTGTATTCCTTATCAGAAACGAACTTCGTGGAATATCTCTCAAAATATAGTGATTTACACATCATTATGTCACTAAAGATTGAGATTTCATTCATTCAACCTTATCCTTTAAGATGAGAGAATCCTTAACCTGGGCCTCATTTTCTGGAGTATGCCCTAGTCATAATTCTCAAATCTGGGCATCCTCCCTAAGAGTAAGCCCCAAGCCTTCTTTAACCTGGGCCTCCTTTTCAGGAGTAATTCGCAGGGCATCCTCCTCAGGAGTAAGCCCCAATCTTAAAATTCTTAAATATGGGCATCCTCCTTATTAGTAATCCCCAATCTCAAAATTACCAAATATGGGAATCCTTTTTAGGAGTAAGCCCCAACCATAATTCACTAAACCTAGGCCACCTTTTCAAGAGTATGCCCTAGTATTAATTTCCTTTTTATCTGGGAATCCCAATAATAAGTCCCCTCCTAATTTGGGCATCTTACTTAGGCGTAAGCCCCGAGATTAGAGTATCCAAATCTCCATGAATCACATATACAATTATGGACCATGTTCCTGGATTTCTTCCCTAAAGTAAATCTTAATTATTATCTATTTGGGCAGTCATACACACAAAAGCCCCATATCATTGCATCTTTTGTGACACAATTGTCTGGTTTCACCAATACCTCTTGTTTCTCACAAAGAGCATGACTCACGTGAGCTTAGAGGGTAAAAGTAATCATGACATCTTTCTTTTAGCCATCAATCTTGCATAAACATTATACTCCCTTACTCGAATTTCGTGGGTTCTGATTCCTTTTATATAACAAATGATACATAGGTTGCCCATCAGCGGGTACGATCCCAACTCTGAAATAATCCATGTCCTCCTAAATGACAATAAGCTTCAAGTGCCCCACTGAGTGGATTTAAAACCAGTATGTTCATCATAATGACCAAGAGACTATTATGTATTTTTAAGGATACCATCAACTAAGAATCTCTAAAAAATACAGATGACTCTTCATCGATGAAGAACCTCGAATACATATAAAAGATTCTCTAAATTTCCTACATATCGACCATTGATTGTTAGACTAAAGGAAATCTCATTTTATACTTGGTAATGTAATAAGGATTCATGAACATAACATAAATCTATAAAGTGTGTCCCGAAGTAGACTATAATTCCCCTCAAAAAGGTGTGATGAGTCTGACCTCCCATCCTCTCGGCCAATGTAAATTCCTAAGCCTCATGAGTCCAAAACTAATGAGCGCCTACCTTTGGAAAGTAGGTCCAAATAGATATGGAATCATTGGATGTTTCCGGTTCTATGAACAAACCCGTTAGAAACCAATTGGAATGTTTGAACCTTCAATCAACGAGGTCATCCCCAATTCCAGAGGGAAACAGTCATGTTTGAGGTTTCTCCTATAGTTGTGAATTATTTTTCCAATAGAATTAATAATAAAAAGAATTCATCCATGACGTTTTTTTCATTAATGTGGTTCTTTAGTGAACCATAAATAATGAACCCTTAAAAAATGAGTGTCATGGTTTTACAAAAAATGAAATGATTCATCAAATGTACCATATTTAATGCTCATCGTTACACAGCAGTTTCACCAACCGTCACCCAACAGTTGAAGAAAAGAATAAAATAACTCCAAGCATTATTTTAATATTTTTACGAAAAGTCCAGAAATTATCTTTTTCATCTGTCCCCTACCGGTCAAAGTTTAGTTTCACCTAAGAGAATATCTATGATGCAAATTCAATGGTTCCATTTTATTTTGAATATGAGCAGTAGTTAAAAATATATAAAATCATGCTTGCATGTTTACTTAACACACCATAAAAATGTTCAAAACTCTGTTCCAGGCTCATCGGGCCTCAGAATCACGTTCCGTCAAATTTCACAGTATTGTTATAATACCATATAATTTAAAAAAAATTATATGAAATTTTCGGGTCCTTAAAATAACCATATTCACGATATCCAAGGGAATATCAATGCATGATATCCTGGCGCAAACCCCTAGTGCATTGCGCGAGTCTCACCTTGCGTGAAACCCTCGAGCATTACACGAGTCTCACCTTGCGCTATTCCCCTTGCATGAACCCACTTCACTAATAACTTCTATCACGATCCTCCTTCATCATTAAACCCTTTCATAGACCACCATCACCTCTAAATCCTTGAATGAAGCCCTGTTCTCAGTTGGCATGAGTCCTACTTAGTGCATGTCACTTTTGTGAGTCTTCTGTCACGAGTCCTCTTTTGTGAGTCTATGTTTTCTCTTTGATAAAGACCCTGTTCAGATCATGAAAAACAGTTATGCGATCTCAATAATTCACTTCACACGGTCTTCAATGACCACAATACCCTTCCATCATTTCAATTTTTTCCGTTTATTTTCATGAACATTCTCATGTCCTGAGCATGATTCTTATTCATGATTTGTACAAGATCTGGGCACAAGCTCTTGAGATAATCATGAGTGCTATGCAATAACCCTCCACGAGAACTAAAGACAATTATGAGTATTGTATAATGCCCATTCGGGATATCCAAATACAATCATGTGTGATTCATGATATCTCACCGCAAGACTCAAAAGCAGTCACATGAAATGATTCAATTTTCAATGTTATTGTATTCAAATTTTTTTCATAACCCATCACAAATTCCAAATAAAATCATGAGTGTGGTTCATGATCACATTTTAAGATTAGTTCAGAAATCATGCATCACAATATTCCATCATGATATCAATATTCAATCATGCATGTTTCAATATTGTTGTATTGTAATATTTTTTGTGAAATGTCATTAGTTCAAAAGACAAATAATAGTGTTGTGTGTGATTATATTATGAGATAAGTTCAGAACATTCACTTCGTGAGTTTAGTTTGATATTTACACTAACACTTCATTCCTTCTTTGAGAACAATCCCTTTTCAACATCCTAGAAACCTTATCAACAAACACAATCCACCCAGAAGCACCATCAAGAGGGGTTTTTAGAAAATAGTGGAATACTAGCACGACCCTCAAGGAAATATCCAACCTTATAACTCATCCTTATGAGGTAAATTAAAACACAAAATTCCATAAATACATTTTCACAAAACACATAAAAATTCTAGAAATAAAACTAAAATTATACTTTTATATTGAAAACAGGCTTTTCAAGCCATACAATGATCATTCTTAAGAGGCTAGTAAGAGATTTGAAAAAAAATGAAAAAACCCACTCAAATTAATAAAAAATGTATACTTCCCTACATAAAATCACCCCTCAATATGTACAAAGCACTAAGAGGCTAAACCCAAGATTCTAGCCATGATAAATTTTAATAATAAAATAAATATTTTCCCTAGTAATAAAATCCAGCATATGACTCCAGTTGAAAACATAATTCACCAGATTTGATTGATCCAAGATTTAATTATCCTTCTGAGATTTAATTTTTAGCATAGTTACTAACCTCCAATTTTTTTGAGTATAATTCACATACAAGTATCTAAATATATTTTATTCATATATCTTGACCTATATTGATATATATTTAAATCATTATTCTTAACTATTCCCTGTGTAGATTGCCCATAATTCCCCCATGAATCTATTACACTATCTCCCCTAAATGTATATGACAAAACTATCTAGTAGAGAAGTGGTAATCGATCTAAAATCCCATATATATATATAAACTTCACAATGAATATATCTTTCATGGCACAACATTACCTAACTCTTCACTTTTTAGGCTCTTCACTTCCATGCATGATATATTGGGATATTTCATAGGTGGCATCGATCCCCCACCATGATATTTTGATTCTTCTCATAGTTAAAAAAAATGAAAATTTGGTCATAGAAAAGTCGAATACTATTTTCATCAACTAAAAAATTCAATATATAAATAATGATGAATTTTCAGGAAAGATGATTTAATTTAACTATTAATTAATATATAAGAATACACTGATACGGTAGGTTTTATTTCACGTTAAAATATTAATTAATTAGAATAATAATTACCTTGTCCTTCTGAATTTATTCTATGTATAATACTTTGATCATTAGAATACAATTTAGTTACACCATTGTTTCCTAGTTAGGATCAAAAGATATAATCCTATTGGTGATCCATATGTGCTCCTTGGATCTCTAAGTATGTTCAATGGACATCTACGAGCTAGCGTTGGGGTATTGATCATCTTGCACCACTCCTTTTTTATGTCCATTCAATATTTAATTGTTAAAGGATTTTTCTTGTTTCTCAATCTTGAGAGGAAAGCAGAAGGGGTGGTGGAGATCTCTCAGGATTTAGAGAAAATATCTTGAGTATCCTTCATTAGAGATAAATATTCGGGTAGATTTTTTAGGGTGAAATATATATTAACCCTTGAAAATGATATAAAAATAAAATATAATCCATATATCTATGGTTATTAAATAAATAATTGCATATAATAGAGTTTTTTCATTTAGAAAAAGTGATTGTTGGGGCTCAACCCGACCAAGATATTGTCAGATTCAATAGATATTTTGTGATGCACATGACATGAAATCCATGGAAAAAATTCCAACACAAATTGAAAACAATTTTGGAACCAAGAGTATATTTTATGTTAAATTTATAAATAATTTAAATAGATTTGAATAAATAATACATTTACCTTTAAATGTTTCTTTTAATACGATATTTATCTTCCAGAAACCATTCGTTCTATAATTATTATGCTTGAAGGATCCATGTATAAAATCCTTGATGTGGTGATATACAGATGATACTTTAATCATAAAAAAATTCCAATTAATTTCTAGGTTCTAGTGTGGTGCATTGATCGTCTTTGGATGTTCTATTTGATCTCTAAAATTATAACTTCAGGCTTGAAGAAGTTCCCATGCTCACTTGTTCTTGAGAAGGCAAATAAGGGAGGAGAATCACTTGGCCCTGAGAGAAGAAACTCCAGATCATTCTTGTCTCTTGATTAAGAGATATAAATTCACAATAAATCTCCATTAATCAATCAAATCTACAATAATAAATACAGTAATCTATTTATAAGGTTTTATTTATGGAAAAAAATTTATTTAATAATACAAAGTCACTTAATAATATATTAAACATTCAAATGAACCCATGAAATTTGCTATTAATAATAAATCTTATTTTCTCATGACGTACACTAACTGGCCCAATGATTAATAATATTTAACCATATATCAAATTAATATTTATATTTGGATGCCATTTTGGTATTCTTACCCTACTTATAATTTATCAAATTCCATAATAAATAATATTATGAATTATTAATTACCTAAATAAATAAATAAAATAAATTTTAAATATCCTCCTGTTAAATAATTACCATATGAATAAATAATTATCTAATTTATGTGATCAACAAATATGGGGTAAAATTATTCCTTAGACATGAGATTAATATTAGTTACAATAATTAAATTCATATTGAATTTAATGAATATCAACAAAAACACATAGTGTGTGACCCTGTAGGATATTTCTTTGTTATAATTTTATGGGATATTATAAATTCCTTGATTACTATCTGGAAATGGGTCATGTCACCAAATATGAATAAGTTAATGTCATAACTCTAACAACCACATATGCATGTGCACTGTGCAATATAATATATTTTTCTTGATATCTAATCAATTAGGTTTCTTGTGACGTCAATCTTTATGATTAAAAATATTTTTTTTATTAGGAATGAACTTGTCTAAATCTTCATGTCTATGGATTTTATTTTTAAGGTTCCATTCAATTCAAAGGGTTGAGATATCAACTTCCATAAATGGAATTGAAAAAATATTCCTCGACTTATTCATTAATAACATACTAATCATGATGTACCCAACATATGAAAATTAGTATTAACATAATGCATCATGATTTTTGTAAATTCATATAATTATGCAATTCATTATATGTATTAACAACAATAATAATCTCTAAGTATAATTACGCATTCTCAACGATAAGAATTCTAAAGATATAAAACGATCATAAAAATTTATTAGAGTTTCTATCCTTAAAAAGCCCCATCTCATATAATTCAATGTGCGAACTTCACAGATTAATCCTCATAATCTTAAGATAACTTACATATTATTGTTGAAAAACCATGTTGAAAGGCTCTATTTTGGGTACTTTCATATGATGTTCGGTTTCGGGATACTTAGGTGCAGCAGAGTGGCTAACCAAGGTCATCTCTCAAAGGAGGAAGAAAATTATAACAACTTCTTAAAGGTATTATAATAATAAAAAAAAGATAATAAAAACACTAATTGTAAGGATGGAGGTTTTTTATCATTTATAATACTAGAAGAAGTTTTCTAGACGAAGATTTCATTTTTGTTGTTTTTATTTTTGAAATGAAGTACGATTAAAAGTACACATCAAGAAGATGTTTTTTAGAAAATATTTAAAAGGTATAATCGATCTAAATCTACCACTTGACTCAATTATTTATCATTATAAATTAAATTTACATTCACTTAATTATGATACCTTAATTTTTTAAAATCTTGAAACCTATGAGAATTAACATTACCACAAAGATGAAGTGAATTTAACCCTAAGCTAACATCGGAACATGCAATCGCACCACACTGCTTTGATTGATGTTATAAGGTTAACTTATGGTCAATGGTAAATTTAGGCACATTTCAATTCTGTAAAATAAAGTTGAATTGTTTTTAAGGAATATATTTGAACTCTATAAACTTATCTTGTGTGCTCTTGTATTACCGATTAAGTTTGTGCTCTCACAATTTAAACAAAACCTCTACCTCGCGTGATGTTGAGTTAATTGTTCAATTGATATCTTAGTTTATTATAATTTAAGAAAAAAAATCATGGATCATATTATGTGAATTAAAGTTTCTCAATGATTCAAAAAAATTAAATAAATAGGGTAGAAGATAGATTGATCACTAGAAAACTACTATTCCATGGGTGGTGTGGTCATCGTGGAGACATTTTGCAGGAGCAAAGGATTCAAAGGGTAGAACCCAAATCACGTCACCACTCATGATTCAAAACCAATTAGGAAGATTAAGAGAAGAATAAATTTGAACAAAACATAAGAAAAGAGAAGAAATAAAAGAATAACAAAGAAGTTTAATACACAAATGAAAACATTACAACATGATGAAGAGAAGAGGGCTTCGATGAGGGGATCCTTGCTTCAAGAGATAACCCTCTTACAATGGTTGTAGAATTTGGGGAATAACCAACTATCCTCCGCCTTTAATATCATAATGAACGTACAAATCCCTCCAAATGAGAAAAAACACTAATTTATAGAGTGGAGGGGAGGCTAGGTGACAAGTGGTTTCAAGTGTGAATGGGGAAATTCAGCCAAATATTTTAATCCAAATTGAACTATCAATTTAGCCATCAAAACGCGTGAACAAACTCTCCATCCAGAAAGATGATTTGTGAGAAATTGAATCATTGAGCGCCTATAAAAATTTGGGCCAAATCCAAGCCCGAATGAAGAATTTATGGCCCAAATAAAAAACCCTTGTCCATTCTGGCATGTCCATCCCACCATTGATTTAATGACCCGTTTACGCCATCCAAATGCACTCTTTAGCTCTAGTGTTCTGAATATAAGATGTATAAAATTGCTTTAGGAACAATATTACAAATGTTTAAGTTCCAATAATTCATATTAAAATATTTATGTGGGAAATACTACAATTAATTTTAAAAGTTTAAATCTGGAATTTTCATCAAATTTTGAAATGAATGATCTAATCCAAAATATTTCATAAATGAATATATTTAGAACAATGTGAGGAAATTATGTCATTTATTATCAATAAAATTTTCAAAAAATAGTGTTTTATCACATGTGCACCATCATAGTTCGTTATCATGACTGTAGAACAAAAAATTTAATAGATACCATCATAGAATCTCAAGGTTCTCATTGTGACGGGTAATTACTACAACCTATTTTGAAGTGAAAAATGTTTTATGAAATTATCACCTTAAATTAATATAGAATAATGATCAAAATGTGATAATCTATAATTAATATTCACTTATTTGAATATAAACAACAATCTAAATTAAAAACATGTTTGTTATAGGGAACTGACTCCAACAAACCCTCACCCTGCATAAAGACAACTAATAATATTTTTTTGTCTAATTGATATCACATGAAGATCATGTCTATATTAGGACAGGAGTTTTGTTAAGAGATATGCCTCATTTTCTTATATTGAAATTATACACATTAAAAATTCACCTATTATAGAAACATTTCATAAGAGATGATGCTTTTAAAGTATGTGCTTTGTCCACTAGTGTGACCATGATTATTTAGTGAGATACACTACTAAATTTTTATCATAATAAAATCTAATAGTATAAAATCTTGTGTTTTCTTGTGGGGTAATGATCCTTAAAATATTATTTTAAACCATTCTTTTCAAACTAGTTGTAGTACTTAAGTATTTATGGAAGTGTTACGGAGCATCCCGGGCTTGTTCAGAGCTCCAATTTTTGAAGAAAAACTCTAGGTGGTATGGTTGGAGCACAATTAGGAGTAACTATGTGGATCAACTTTGTATCCCTATGAGTTGTTGAGAATAGTTTATAAACCACTCAAGGAAGGAAACATAACCGTGTAAGAAGATATAAAGGACTTTTAGGGGGGACTCACATAGGTTGCGCATGGTTTGAAACACTACATGCATAGTCGCAAGGGTAGTTCCACATAGGATGTAACCCCACATGATAGGTGCATGGTTTGGCCAAATAATATGAGAAAACCATGTGTACATGGTTTCCTCAGAAAGTGTAGGAACATGGTTGGTTCATGGTTTGGGAAACCAAGTGGGAAATCCATGAACCCTTTAAAAAGAGTGAAATTATTAAAATGAACCCCTATCTTTTTATCATATCTCCTATATTTTCTTATCTTTGGATTGTACCTCCCAACCACTTGAGCTTCTGCCCCACATCATCTATTCTTTGAGATATGTTCTTATTTTGGGTTATAATTATTCTTCTCTTAGTTTCATTGGATGTTTATCTATAATATATTTATTCATCTTTATTATACCATCATTTACCTCTCCCATATGAATGCTACTTCTAGCATAAATAATATTCCATATTTTAGGATATTTTTCCACTTCTTCGATTTCTCCCATTTCTACCCGAATTAATGAAAAAAATGGATGAGCAGACTTCTACCAAGCTAAGGTAGGTGTTCAAGTAAGTTAGCAATAAATCCCAGTTGTTTTTATCATTCCCCATCATTACACACGTCATACATTCTAAGAATTACCTTAAAAATTAAAATAACATTATCAAAAAAATTTAACCATGATATTGAAACTCCAATAGACCCTAAATTATTCTTGATGGACTCTAGATTTGACAAGTGCCATCCCACTGGGTATGATAATTAAAAACCATTGACTTAATAAATTTATGTGTGACCAAACCACCTTATATGTGGTGTTGGATTCCAAATAATTGAATGTGTTTTTGTAAATAAATGGAAAGTGAGTGGTATGACCACTTCATGATACATTCATATAAATAATTTTCATTCCAATGATTATAGAAAAGGTTAAGGATCTATAAATCATCAACTGGATTCTATTAATGTTTTAACTATTTTTAATTGTTGTGAAACCAGGACATGGTGTCCTATATAAATGTGATACTTGGGCATAGTGTCCCATATGTTTGTGAAACTTCGGAAAGGAATCCCAAATATTTGTGATTCTCAGGAATGACATCAAATTATCTTGTGATAAATCAAAATAGAATCCCATATAAATGACATATTTAGTTTTGTTGACCCTTATGATTCATGATATATGGGAATGGAACGCCCTTTCACTTAATAAGACAGGATGACTAACCTGGATTCTTGAGATAAGCCTCGAGTCCTGGCTAGTGTGAGTGTATATATTTATGGATATATACTTTACTACATATATATGACATATTTATTAATATATATATATAGTAACATTCTAAATGATATCCTGACTTAAGATGGACCAGGCAGTGTTAGCCTGATGTCCTTTAGGAACCAAGGCCGACCCATTTACATTTTACATTCCTGATTTACATTATTATATATGCACACTCATCATTTTATATGAACTAGTGGGATTATACTATACATAATTAGTGGTGTCCTGCTAATTATATCTTACACCATGTTTGGGCCATCAATTGGTACTTGAACAGATCATTTGGATGCATGCAGTGATAAAGGGATGCATCTAGAAATGGATTCCTCATATTCTTTTCATGGATGGATTATCAAAGAATAGGTTTGAGATTATTTTAATTATTATATTGGAGAATGATTTTAGTCTTTTTCTCTTCTATAGAATAGTGTCTATGCCTACTGCAATGCTTTTTTTATTTCCTCTTTTGTATAGTAGATAGACTTGATATATTTTTTGTACATGATATTGATTATATTTTTACATTCATATAATATTTGGATGTTTTTTTTTACAGTTCATTTATTATGTTTTCTAGATAATTTATCAATATCGTATACCATTGTGTTTCACTCTGATCATGAGGAAATATTCTCCCCACCGTACCATCATAGACCCTCATTGTTAGTCCACATAATCTTGCATATTAAGAGGTGTACTTTGGGTCCTGTGGCCTTCCATGGTTAGTTACATTAGATTGGACTAGGATCAGGATGATACAATTGATATTATAGGGATAGTTTTCATTTACTTTTGACTTACTATTTTGGTGATTAGATATGAGATTAGAAATGTGTCTGAAATTTTTAATGATCCTATTTTTTGGTGTAGAAATCCCACATACAGGGAAAATCCAAATTACATAAAATGGGATATTTTATTTTCAGGTTTTTCTTATTAAAAATGTATTTATTTAACCATTAGGTGAAACAAATGATTTTTGGACTTATTATTATTGTTATGCATGATTTTTTTACCTAATTCTAGTAATAAAATGGGAATTGATCATATCATAGTAGACACCTCAGGATTAAAATTTCCTACATATACTATGCCATATCTATATTACATCATAAATTGATTGATTCACGTTTATGGTTCTATGAATATGATATTAGATAATGTGATAACAATTATTATTGGGATAGAATAATTGGATTAATTAAACATTCTACATCAATCTAAATGGTGTTTTCTCTCATAGGTTTCCATTATAACGTTAATTAACTAATTTTGTAACGTTTGAGAAATAGAACACTGGTCAGGTGGGTATAAATGTTAGTAATTTTAATTACATGAATGTAAATTATAATATACAAAGCATGTACTTATATAAATTCAGAATGGTGATTCATCAAATAAAATCATTTTATATGACTTCTTACATCCTCATGTCAACGGTAAGGGTTAGGTCACAATTTTATAACGTTCCTCTAAAAATTTAAAATATTAATCCTTTATAACATGGTAATGGTGATTCATCTAACTAAATATTTATATATATATATATGAGTATAATCAAAAATGAATTAAAATTCATTAATAAAATGGTTACCGTTAAATGATAATAATTTTTTTCATTAAATGGGGATTTCAATTTCAATTTAATGGGTGTTTTCCTCTATAAAAAGCAATTGAAACTCCATATACTAAGATATTAGAAATATTTTTTGATAACTTGTCCCTAAATTGATCTTAGTATTAGGCTATAGGAAGAGTATCTCATGTTTCCGTAAGATCTTATGTCATCTAGTCATGGATTTAGGGGCAGTAAAAGTGGCGTGAATCTTATATAAGAAGGAATATACCTATCTTATTTTGTTATCTATGATCATAATTACAATTTAACCTTATATGAGGCATGAATTTGTAAATTTAGAGCTATTCTACTATGACGCCTGCAAGTCATGCATCTGGAGGTTAAATAAAACCAATCATAAAAGGTGGTAGGATCAATAATCTAGTATTACCTTGTGTACTGCCTCATGTGGATCCTACTTATTTTCCATAAATTTGTGATGATTCTTTGTTCAGAGAGATATTCCTATGAATCGTGTTGTTTATGTAGGGATCCCCATGATATTCCCTTAATATAAAAGAGTTTATGTGATAATTTCAACAACATCAACCCTACCTTTCTAGGGGATGATAGTCCTTAGGCTACTAAGCCATGTCTAGAGTACATGTTATTTAAAATTGAGCAATAAGATACACCTATGGAGATGTGTTTTATGCTCACTACCTATATTATTTGAGAATATCCCATGTTTTTTGGGGATGTTATTTCTTTGGTTGATCATCACCAGGGTATTGTCTAGGTGAATTTATAGATACACTTCTTTTATTATTTCTTCCATCATACACTAATAGAGGACCATGCTAGGGGATTTAGTCACCTTAATTAGTGAGTTTTTTATGTGATGGGGTCTTCGTATAATTTCACCAAAATTCATCACTTCACACTGACACTTTATGGTTACAAGTGGAAAAAAAGAGGTGGCTTGAGGATTGGATAGTATACTCCATCCGAAAATGGACGAATATATTTTAGCTGACCACTATTTATGAAATAGTGAAATAGACCGTCATCCCCAAGTAGAAACGAGGGAAGATAATAGTGTATTATACTTCAGTCCAACACTGAGATAAGGATGTGGTTATACTAGCAGTAAGAAACATTATTTTGAGTCTTCTTGTGGGGGTAGTATTAGTCAAATGGCACCCACTGATTATTATGTGGCGTATCTTCTGTACAGGAATATATAGAATATGTAGTTCTTGTATCCTAATGATCCCATTGAGATTCACACATACTGAAAATTATGAAATCTTTATATTTTATATCGCATGTTCCAGTCTCTACTTAGTGTGAGAGGATCCACATCAGCTCTACCTTCAAGAGTGGGATTAGTAGCTCCTCACCTGGTGGGTAGCTAGATTACTAATCACCGTTCAGGAAGAAGAGGTGGAAAAAAACAAGGTAGACATGATTCATATATACAGCACCTATAGATTTTAAATTACCTAGGTAGTCAGGTTATATCATAGGGCCATGGGCCAACCCATTTCAATTTAGTGAAGCCTGATCCCAAGGAAAAGATTCTCATGCACTCTACAATTCAAGGTACTATTCTAGTAGACTCTATATTCGATTCTCCATTATTTGACATGATAACTTCATATTATCTTATATCTACATACACTATAGAAAGTCTGGGATTAGTGATTGAATACTTATATGGGGTGATTACTCTAAAAAACCATTGGGGGTTCCATCGGAGAGTTTTCACCAGTACAAAGAGCGCCCCTAGAGAAAAGTTGCAATCATTTCACATGGAACCACATTTTCCTTGAGATAACTATATTTTTCATCATAAATATGATGGATTGGTTAGTTCCCTGTCAAACTAAAGTTTATTTCTATTTCTAAATGGTATCCTTCACATCACCTTATAGTGGTACTTATATTCACAAGGGTAAATGGGATGTAAAAGAGATTTTAGATTGACCTGGGCATCATGGGATGGGAGAAGTGATAGCACAGAAATTGAGTATTTTTATAAGAAAATAGGAAATTTAATATATATATTTCCCTCTTATAGTGGATCATTTCAGGGATGTCTTCCCAGATAACTTGTCTATTCAAACTCAAGACATAGATGGAGAGTCCACTATTGAACTATTTCCTAGAGTAGCACCTATGTTCATTCCTCGTCAAAGGAAGAAACCTATTGAGTTTCAGGATCTCAAGAATTAGATAGAGTATTTGAAAGATAAGGTTTTTATATGACCCAATACATTACCATGGTGTTCGTCTAAACTTTTTCCAAGAAGGAAGGCGAGGTTATAAAGCTTTTCAAGGATTACCTCCGATTAAACCATCCTACGGTTAAGAACTGATATCCACTTTCATGTATAGAGGACTTTTTTGACCATCTTATAGGATCTTGGGTATTCAAATATATTAATTAGTGGTCGAGATATCACTAGGTGGGTATGAGACCATTAGACAGACCTTGAAAACCATTCCATAGTAGATATGTCTTGTAAGCGAATTTATTCATGTCATTCATTCTCACAAACACACCCATTGTCTTCATTGATATTATGAATCATGTTTTCCACATCTACCTGTATTCATTTTTTGTTGTCTTCATGGAATACATCATAGTGTATTCTCAAACTCAACTTGACCATGATATGTATCTTGATACTGTGATGAATAAACTAAGAGATGAATAATTATAAGATAATGTCATGAAATGATATGTTTAGATTGATAAGGTCTCTTACTGGGTCACATCTTCATTGATGAAGGAGTATCTGTTGACCTCAAGAAGGTCAGATCTTTAGTTACCTAGGAGGAACCCATGAATATATTTCAAACATGGAGTTTCTTAGGGAGATATGGATATTACTAAAATTTTATCGAACACTTTTCATGCTAAGAAGTACCACATACAAGTTTGACTAAAAAAGGGTTCATTTTTACATGGTTTAATGGATATAAAATAGACATTTAGGAGTTAAAAAAAGATTGAAATCAAAAAATTTATAGATTTACTAGAGATAGGAAGACTCTAAAATGTTTATTATGGTCTATTACGTATTGTTTTATGACTAGTTCTAATGCGGGAAGATTGATTCATGGCATATGAGTCGTGTTAGTTGAGGCCTCTTGAGAAGATTTACTTGACATACAATTTCAAGCTAATATCTATAGTTCATTCCTTGAACTATAGGATGAATTAATTTTGGGAGAGTCTCTTGTTTCTGTTTATAGAACATCGTAAACTTAAATAAAAATTCATGTTGTGTGACATGAACATTTGATATAGAATGTGGTTTGAATATATACAATACTTTGGATTTGAGTTTTCTTATATACCAGGGAAGGGAAACAATGTTTATAATTATATGGGAAAATAGTCTTAGGAAAAGGTAGTTCAGGTAACCAGTAGTGAGTGTCAGTTGATGGAATTGTTTTCTACGATGCATCTATAGGTTTAGAAGTATCACAAGAAGACTAGTTTAGTAGATTTAGTAGTGAAATATTTACTTTTAATGTGACTAAAGGTGAGATAAATTTTAGATCCTGAGTGATTAGTCCTGAGGGAGAGTGTATTGGGTAAGGACTCACCACCTCATTAGGTTATCGAGGATGGTGAGGTTTTACACATTCATGTGCATGTCTTGGTACGTAAATACATATTTAAAGAATTGATGCGAGTGAATCATGCCTTAGTTTTCTATACCTCAGTTTTTGATGTATCATGAACTAACCACGATGTAACATGTTATAAACCACCATCACTAGAGGTCGATTATGATGTTCATGATTCTAGGTTTTATAATACAGCGATCCGATTATCAGAAGTTGAAGGTTGAGAAATAGTGGATTTCTAGTATTTTGAAGCCTCTATCAATTATTGTATAGAAATGGGATAACATATCCAATGGTTTTGTGATGGTTTTCCTTAGATCCCCTTAAGGAAGTGATGTGGTATGGGTGATCATCGACAAGTTGACCAAAGTCACTAACTTTTTACCAACCATGGAGTCCTTTTTAGTGGACAAAAATGGAAGGATATTTGTTTGGATGATAATACACCTTCATGTGATCAATACTCTATCATATCATACAAGGATTCTTTACTCATTTTGTGGTTATAGTAGGAGATATAGAAATACCTTGGAGCACTGAGTATTATATGAAAATTTGATCACTCATAGACCAATAGGAAATTAGAACATATTATATAGGTGTTGGAGGGCATGACGCAATCATGTTTCTTTGATATTGGTGATTTTTGGGAGAAAAACTTTCCACTTAAAAAATTTTCTTATAAAAATAGATTTAAAGAACTTATATAGATGGATCCATATAAGGTACTATATTTTAGGTCATGTTGTTAACCCTTGTGTTGGCTAGAGGTATGTGGGGTAGTGCTAGGGGGTCGTTTTGCCTTTTAGGAAACTTCTGATATGGTATATTTTTATTAGATGCATATGGAAATGGATAAGTATTAGAATAATTCATATGTAAAATTTCATTACTAAAATTTGGAGTTTTTGGTTGGGGATATGTACATATTACATGATTTGACTAGAATGGGTGAATCAATGATTTATGGAGAATGCGAAGTTGACACTAACGTTCATGTGCCTCTTTGAGTTTTTTTTGAGATTCAGGATAGTATCATATTAGTTGTAGTTAACTCATAAGTTCTATGCTATGCACTACATCATACATGTTTCATAGTCCCTCTGATATTATTCAGACACATCAAACATTTTTTCATCTTGATGAGGTTGATATGTGTTTATATGCTTTTTTGGTGGATACCTCATCCGTATTGTTGATTAGAGCATGAAGGATCTTCAAGGAAGGTTAGTTCTTCTAGAATGGGTTTTATAGAAATATGGATTTGTACAAGATGATACATAGGAGAGAGAGGATGAAATACTTTCTCAGTGTATAGAGCTTTTCTCAGATGGTGTTTTACAACAATCAAAATTGAATCATAGGTATTATAGGTTTTTAGGATGGGAGGTTTTATGTACCTATTTTTGTCATGAGGTATGGATGATTAAAACATTACATTAAACTTTTATTTTGAAACAAATAGATGAATTAAAGTATTTAGAATGGTTTTTTGAGCATCCTAGACTTTTTTAGATCCCATTGGACTCGTTTTTGGAAGAAAAAAATCATGGTTCATGGTTGTAACATAGTTAGGAGTAACCATTGGGCAAAACCATGTAGAACTAAAAGAGGTTGAACACAGTTGATAAAATATTTAAGGGAGGATTCATGGCCTTGAAAAAAAACTATATATACATTTAATATTGGACTAGCATGGGCCACACAAGGTTACAAAAAATAGTACACATTACCACATGGGCAAGGACCCTTCTATCCAAATAAAATTTTTATTAAAGAAAATCCATTTTAATGGAAAATGGTAAACCATTTTTCTAAAAAAGGAAATAACTAGGTACTGAAGTAAATAACAAAATGATTAAAAACCAGGATAAGATTACTTGACTCAGGTACTCGATAAAGATCCCAGTGCAGCGTGCTAACCTGGGTTTCTGGATCCTCTCTGATTAGCTCTTCATGGTGAGTGATCATCCTTTCCATTGTCTAAATAAACTCTTCTATGTTGATTTTTCTCTGATTTAATCCCCGGGATAGTATGCGATATTTTTTATCAATACAAACTTCCTAATCCTTGTTAGAATCAACTTGAAACTGATGTTCATTAATTATTTTAATCTCTTCTTTGGAGACATTGGGATGATGACTTGTTTCTAGTATTTTTTCCTTGGAGTGCAGGATAAGTTTCAAGTACTACCAAACTTCATCTTCCCTGTCTCTTGTATTTCTGCTCGATTCTTCACTTTCCACCTTCTATGCATCTTTACCTTCATTTTTCTTGTCCTTCATGGTCGACCGAGTCTCCATTGGTTTTGGAAAGTATGAGTTGTCCTTGCGTCCCTTTGATTTTTCCCCTGAACCACAATGCATTTCCCTGAGTTGCGCATGCCTTTTCCCCGTTCTTCTGTCTAGGACTATGGGGTACTTTAATATTGATTCAGTCCATGATATCCACTGAGGGATGATTATAACTATCATCATCTGGTGACTCCTCCTCATAAGATAAAGGAGGATCATGGACCTCAATACCATCAAAGTAGTTCCCCAACTCTATTACCGCTACATCAGTATAATCCATCTTCATACTTAGAGACTCCTTACATGTTTTCTTCCCCAAGATAGAAACCTTTCCCCCCTCCCCATCCTTCCTCAGTTTTTCAAAATTGGTTCCAATGGTGTTTGGATCTAAGGAACCCAAGACATTCCCATTGATCATCCTTTCCTGTCCACTTTGAGAACCTATTGGAGCCAATAGGAAGGATTTTCCCTACATCAAATCTGTTCCTATAGCCTGTTCGTAACCTCTTCCCATGAACTGAGGCTACATGTTCAAAACCTCCCAGCCCCGACTATGAGATCCAATGGGCCTTTGAACCTCATTCATAACCAAACTCACAACTAAGGGATCAACATTAGCTACCTCATGTACTCCAAATGCCTACTTTAAATGAGAAAAAACCTCCAAAACCTGTGGTTCAACCTCCTTTGGCTTCACCCCCTTCACTGCCAACAGTGTATCTAAACCATTCACCCTTCTAAAATTTTGAAATTACTATAACCCCCTCTCTATTTATCTTATCTCCTACTTTTTTATTCTCCTCCATGCATTGCTTCACCCAGCCGTTTATGCTTCCTCTCCCCCATCACATAGGATTTGAGCAATGTTCTTTGTTTGAGATCGAATTTATCCACTGCTAGTTGTGTTGGATATATATAAATAATTTTTCATTCCTATTATTTCATTACCCAACTCATATTTCCATTAATAATGAAAATTTCTAAAAATATAATATTCCCTTTTCAGGTAATTTTTATATTTTTTTTTCAGTTTTTCAAATTTTAGCCTAAATTAATGAATAAAAATGTTTAAAGAGAGTACTAAAAATCTAAAGTATGTGGTTTTGAAATTTTTTCCCTAAATATTTCTTTATTTATATCATGTTTTATCATTATAAAGAATAAAATTTCTGATCACTTTCTCAAAAAATACAAATCTATTAATTTAAATATGAAATCGATGATAGTGGAACTCTTATAGGACCTTAATCATTACAAAAGAGAATTGGATTTGAAAAGTTCCAACCCTTAGGGTGTGATAATTAAATATCATTGACATATTAAATGTTAATGCGGCTAAAAAACCTTCTAAGGGATGATGGTTTCTGACTAATTGAATATATATTGGTAATTAAATGGAAATTGAGTGGTATGACCACTCCACATGAATTTCATATGAACAATGGTAATTCCATTTATTAATGTTAACTGTAATGACTTGTAAATTATATAGTGGCTTTTATTAAATATTTTTTGGATTTAAATTAATTTTATACCACGACATGATGTCCAATATAAATGTGATACTCGGTCCTGGAATCTAATAATTTTGTGATATTCAGTCATGGAATCCTGCATAATTGTGATATTCTGGCCTAGATTCCCATATAAATTTGATACCTTGGTAGGAAATCCCATATAAATGATATACATGGTCATAGAGAAACTTATGATTCATAATATCTAGGTGTGGCATCCCTTATAACTCAATGAGACTCATATGATAAACTTGGATGCTTGTGTTATTTTTCGATTCAGGACAAGTGTTAGTAACTATAAATATATATGTATATAGTCACATTCTTATATATATCCCAACATAGGTCAAAGTAGGAAGTATCATCCTAGTGTTCTTTAATATCTAGATATGACCAATTTATATTTTACATGTCTCTTTTATATTGTTAATGATTGAATCTACTAAATTTAAATGCACTGGAAGGATTATACTAGAAACTATTGGTGGTGTCCTATTGAGTATATCTAACACTCTATTCAAGACACTGATTAGAACTTGAATAGATCATATGATTTCATTTAGAGATAAAGGGAAGCTTTGAGATTCGGATGCCTAAAATTCTATACTAGTATGGAGTATGGGAGTAGAGGGTTGAGCTTTTTCTCATGATTCTATTAGAGATAGCTTTTGATATTTTATATTTTTTAACAACATGTTGCATATGCCTACTTCCCTTCTTCTTTATATGTCCCATTTTTTATATCATACATTCTTGATATGCTTTCTATACACTATATTGTTTCTATTTTGACCAACTTATTATATTAGGATGATTTAAATTTAGGAAATTACTTTATTATATTTTTTCCATTGTTTCCTATTATTTTATGCTATTGTGATGAACTCCAATCATGAGGTTATAGTCTCTCCACCATACCACCATATACTCTCATTGATTGTTAGTAGCCTCTTGCATACATGGACGTGAACTGAAGGCCCTCTGTCGAACTTAGGTTCATTTACTTATGAGTGTATTGGTTTAAGGATTTTTAAAATATGGTGTTTAAAGCATGGTAAAACATCTTGATATTGAAATAATTTGTGTATACACACTTTTTATTTAGAATAATCAAAATCCATAATGTACTCCAGCTTTGTTATAGAATTGGTAACCACAACATTCTTTATGCTCTTGATGCTCAAGATCCCATTGTTTAGGGTAAAGACATATCCTGACTGTGAATTCATATTGTATTGATCTGTTTGGAATTTAGCATCTACAAATCCCCTGATGACTAGATCCTAATCTACCCCATATACTTAGAACATATCCTTAGTTTTTCTTAGATATATAGGGATTGTTTTGAAATCCATCTAATGGATTTATCCAAGAATTTATTTAATTATTCCAACTTCACTTAAGGTGTAAGTGAAATCTATTCTGGTACATAGTATGAAAAACATAATAATCCCAATTGTTGATTCATATGTAATCCTTAACATTCTCTTTATATCCTTCTATTTCTGAGGACACATTTTTTAGAATGATGAATACCATATGTAATAGTAAATAATCCCCTCTTGGATTGTACTATATAGAACATCCTCGATATATTTTCCATATAAATACCCTTACATAGACTATAGAAAACCTTGGATATATCATGATGGATATTGATCCCAAGAACATGTGCTACTTCACCAAAGTCATTAATAGAAAGAGTGCCTTTAACAACTTCTTAAGTGTTTAAACTAAATTTATCTCACTTCCAATAAATAAAATTTAATCGAAAAATTCTATCAGGGAGATGAACACACTCCCCTTAAAAAATTTATAGAATCAAGGCTCATATTCATTTTTCATGAAACAAAATTAAGTTATGGTTTCATCATAATTAATGTTTCATGATCTAGATTGTTATTTTAATCCATAAAAGGATATCTAAGACTTTCATAGACTATTAACATCACCTGGAGTCACAAAACCTTATGGGTTTTTCTTATAGACCACTTAACAAAGGTTCCCATTAAGGAAGGTTGTTTTGAAAACCATATTCTAAATCTCATAGTCAGGGTATGTTTCCAGGTAATGTATAATTTAGATAGATTTAAGCATAATATATGTGAAATATTTTATCATCCTTAATATATTGATGTTGTTTGTACAATTATTCATTGAGTTTTATTTATAGGTACTCACTTGACCATCCATGGCTAGTTTCACTTTGAATTCCCCTTTGTAAAAAGTAATATTAACATCAACTATAAGATCTACCAAAATCTAGATTTTATTTGATATAAGGAATCTATTTTGAAATTCATTGAATCTTTCTATTTGGTTACATCTTTCAACTTACTTCTTCCTTATATGTCATTGTGTCATTACAATCTACTAATAATGAGTTACCATCCTCAGTGACTAGAAAATTATATCTTTCAGGTTCTATAAGCTCTCTTGTAATCAAATGTAGTACTTATGCCTCTATAATAATTTATTCAATGGGATTTTGTGACACTTTTTCCAGTAAAAACTCTTATATGTCCTGATATAGTACTTCATCACAGTCTATCTCACTAACACCATAAATTTTAGATATTTTATCCCTCTCAGGGATCATGATGTGTCATACTGACATTACTATTTTCTAGGTGTCGTATATGTAATATCCCATTGTTTCCATGGTGTTTCCTATAAAAATTAGTTTTCTACCATGTAGTGTATGTTTATTTCCTAATAAGGGCTTAGATATTGTGTCACATCCATACACATGTAATTTTGAAATTAAATTCTATTTTCTACTCCATAATTGGTATGAAATACCATCTTATACATTATTTTGTACTTGGTTTAGTGTGTACACAACAATCTATAATTCATGTCCCCTAAATGAAAATGGAAGGTTTTAATGACTCATAAATGACCACACTATATTAATTTTTGTGTGATTCACCCTTTCAGTTGAATCATTTCACCAGGGTGTTTAATGAGGAGTGAGTTCGGATAAAATTACATAATCCCATAAATATGCAATAATTTGAATATTTAATGATTCTTTACTACGGTCTGTTTAGAGTTTCTTAATCACCTTATAAAGATATTTATCAACATCATTCCGGATTTATTTGAATTTCTTAAATGATTATGACTTGTACATTGTTAACCAGATATAGTTATACCTACTAAAACCATCAATTAATGTTATAAAATATGAGTACCCACATCATGTTTCACCTGGTAATGGTTTAAAAATATATTATTCTTATAATCTTAATTCTAAAAAAACAAAAATCGAATAGATTCATATTGTATGCATGAATTGTTTGAAATTGCATACACTTATACCCATATAACATATTTCATGATATATGTGATTTCATACTCCAATGCCTCCTCTATATTCATACTGCGTGTAATTACAATATGTTAACATTATATATTTCACTTATATATATGCAGTTTATGTACAATATGAAGAATTTTTTTTAATTAAATACACTTATGTGAATATGGTAAGTATACATTTTTTGAAATTTTATACACCATTAAAAATATTGAATACTATATCCTGTATGAAATTACATACTCACATGCCTCACAAGCCTCATATAGAATCATATTGACTAGGTAAATATATTTCCTAAAAAAATTATTATAAATCTACAAGAAAATAATTATTTTTCACATGGGTTTCAAGTTGTAGATAATGATGTATATTTTTTTACTATTCTTCATACATTGAAGGTTCATTTGATTAAATTTTTCACAAGATGGTGAATTTTTGTTTTTTATGTGAATAAACACCTCTCGTCACTTATAGATGAACCAAATATCATTAATTGATACCCACAAATGTGATACCCAAATATATATTTTGTATGAAGATTGATTATTTAAGAATATACATTTCTTACATTATCAAATGAAAATTAAAGAATCTATGTCTCTTAGTATTTCACCACTATAGATTGTTTGAAATTTAATGTGATCCTTTATCAATGCAATCTAAAAGTCCTAATAAATTGGGTGCATTTATTAGAAATAACAAACAAGAATGACAAAAGGGCCTCTTTATGAGTGTTAAAATAACACTGATAAAAGGGCCCGTTTTGTAGTGCTTATTTTGCACTAATAAATGCAACATTTATCAGTTATTCTTTAGTGATGATAAGGTGAAATTTTATAAGTGCTAAAAACCCCTGATAAAAGTGACCCATTATCTGTGTTTTTTATCTATGGTAAAGGGAATATTTGTCAATTTTTTATAATAGATAAAGGAGACATATGAGCACTATTTTAGTACTAATAAAATATTTATTTCATAAAAATTATTTATATATCCCTAAAAATATAAATTAATATATATATATTGATATAAATAAAATCTATTTTATAAAATACAATTTATATGTGAATAAATATGCATGTACAATTAATATATAATATATGTTTTCAACATTCTATATAATATAATTAAAAAAATATAATTAATCAATAATTTACTGACTATTATTGAATAATAGTAATTTAACATCAATTTCATTATATAAAAATATAATAAATTAATGAATTATATATAATATATGAGAAGTTGAAAAGATGACTTGAACCACAAAAAACCAAATTTTTTATCCTAGTGTATATTTGGACTCTACCACATATCAAATCGAAGTGTGTGAGGATATCTATGCATTTTTTATTAGCAAGGCCCCAATATGTATTTTGGGTAGAAAAGGATCAAAAAATCCAAAACAACTTTTTTAGTAGAGATACCCTCATTTTTATATATTTCATGTGATTCTAGATTCTTTTAAGAGTCATATAGTGCTTTTTTCATTGGGGACTAAATTTATTCACATGGATCACATTCATATAGAAATTATGTTTTTAAAATTTTATCATTTATAATAATGTAGTTTTATTTATAATTATATATATACACATCTTCCTATATTTATATATAATAAATCAATTATAAAAATAAATATTTGAATATATTTTAGAAAAATGTATTTTTTAACATAAAAATCATAATAAAATAAATATTTATCATTAATTTTATTCAAAATAATAGATTGTCCATTTTATTTATCTTATAAAAATGAATTAATATATATATATATATATCAATACATGTAATATTTATATATAAATATCTGTGAAAATAATAAAATATATTTTTATGTTCATATTATAATTTATATAAATAAATACATTTTTGTAAATATTTATGTGTGTATTTGTGAAATATAAATCGGTATATGTATAAATATATGGCTTTGTGGGTGCGTTCCAATATTGTGTAAACACATCATATATATATATATATATATTTATAAATATATCAATATCAACAAATATAATATATATACATATTTACGTGAATTATTTATAAATACGTAAAAAAAATCTATATCTAAATAACCATTTATATTTAAATATGTATAAATATATATGTAAATATATAGACATATAAATATATATGTAATGTATAAAATTTATATATAAATATAAAATAAATAAACATAGTTTGAAAATGTATTTAAAAATAAGTATATGAATGGCATGAAAATAAATCATATCCATTTTATTCAAAACAATATATAAAAAATCTTTTATCTTATAAAAATATATGAATATATATATATACTTATGAAAATGTATATATAATGTATATATATATATATATCTATGTGGATAAATAAATGAATATATATTTGTATTTATATTCTAATTTGTATAAATGAATATAAATATATGATATATTTAATTATATATATATATATCAGGCACATACACACATATACAAATATATATTTCAAAAATGTATTAAAAAATTATTATGTAAATATATAAATAAATATATAAATATAAATATAAATATATATGTATATATAAAAAATATAAATATAATTAAATATAAAATAATGAAAGATTTGAGTAGTGGTAATTAAGTTGGAATTGGTCAAAGGAGGTCACATGATCGAGATGGGGTGTGCGTGTGGGTGAATAGGTGGCAAGACAGTGGAAGAGCGCTACCAATAGGGCATCGCTAGTGCTAACAAAAGGGGGTGTGTGAGAGTGAAAGAATGGGTTAAAGATAGGGGGATCATTCTAAAAATCATTCTTTCAAATTTAATAAGCCCTAAAATAAAAATCAATGATAAATTCCACCTTTTTCAACACTTTTAAAATTGCGATTTGTATAAGTGTTTTCATATTTTGTCCCATTTACTGTGTGTATATTATGTTTTCATATGTTGTATAATCATATTATATATAAAATCTTTAGTATACTATTATTGTATATGTAAAATGAATATTTTTTATATCACATTATATTTTTATATTCAAATTTGGTTAATAATTTTTTGCGTATTGATTATTCATTATGCTAAAACTAAATATTTCATATATCAATATACTTATATTGGGATGGTTTTGCACATTTGAATGTTTTTTTGAAAGAAACATAAATTAATTGGATGTTGAATTTTGTGTTCAAAATATGTATTATAAATAATTCATAGTTTTTTATTTCATAATATGTAATATATTTAAATTGTTACCCCTGGGGTGAAACACAGTGATAGCTACCCTTATGGGTCTAGGCAGTGTCCTTAGTTCAAACATTGTAGATATTTTCCCAATATGTGTGTGTTCTAGGATTTTCTCTACAATGCATCCTCTTTCACCTAAATTAATGTAAATATATTCAAATTTTTTAATATCAGAATTGTTGTGTACTCTAAAAAATCCATTACAAATATGTTATGTATGAATTTGAAGTCCCTAACTACTTCTATTAAAGAGATAATTCATATATGATTAACAAAGTTGCACAAGAATTCCTTGAATCATAATTTTTTTGGCTATATTAGAATATTATAATTTAAATACATGTCACTTTTAAGATGGAATAATTTTGATTATAATTATTTTATGTATATATGTTTCTTCAAATTATATCTCATAAATTATACACCATCGCATATTCTCACTCTTAAGGTTTTCATAACCCTTGGTTTATTATTATGGGTTTTGTATTTTCAAATTCCCATTTAACTTATATGAACCAACCAAATATTAGTATAAATGAACATTGTAAAATGTAAACTATAGCTATGAACAAAATTATTATTCACACTAAATATGTTATATTTATTTCATTAAATAGATGTTAACATTATTCAGTTGACATTTGTCCCATTCAATATATAGCTTCAACATAGTTGAATCATTAGGTTTTTTTCTAATTAAAGGAAAAATAATTCCAAAAATAGGTATGTTGCGAAACAATTTCCCAATATACTATCCAAAGTGGGGTGAATTTGAGTAGAAGGGTGGGTAATTTTCTAAATAGTGCCTTCTTGAAAATAAATATGATGAAGGTGCTACCTAGAAACCTCACATTATTGAAAAATTTTATAATGAATATTCTATTTTAGAGAATGCATTCTTAAACATATAGAATAAGCATGCATTGTTCCAGGAAGTTCCTTCTTTAGAAATTTTCTAAAGAAGGCGTTGTTTTGGACAACTCCTTCAAATATATTTTTTTATTTTTTTATTATTATTTTGTTCTATATTGTTCATTTATATATATAATTAGAAATAATTTCTAGTTTTTAATATAAAAAATTATATTAATAAAAAATTTAATTGAATAATAATGTTATTATTACGAATTAATAATGTAATCAATATTAATTACATATTTATTAATTACGATAACAATATTATTTTTATATAATTTATATATAATTACAATCATTGTTGGATTATAATTTATTTAATGGTTAATATTTTTATTACTATTAATAAAATTAATAACTTAGACAATGATGATGTAAATAATAATTTTATTAACTATAATTATTTACATTATTAATAATATTTTTTTAAGTACTATTAAATACCTAAATTATTACATTATATACAACATTTATAATAATACATTATTAATTTACTACATAAATATTATTTATATTACATTATAATAGTTATAGATGTTTATTAATCATATAATAAAGTGTTAGTAATAAAATTATAATTAATTATTAAAATTTTCACATTATCAACTTAATTAATATTTTTTAATTATATTATTAATATATTAATTAGTCCCATTAATAATCATGTTATTGAAATCATTATTTGTAATTATCATTTTAAATATTACATAAAATATTTTTTTATTAATAATGTAATTCATAAGACATAATAATAATTCAAAATAACGTAATTAATTACATTTTTGTGAAAATTAATCTTTTTAAAAAAAATTTAATTATAAAATTTTATAATATGTGTTATTATTAAAATGTTTTTCATTATAACAGATATAAATATTTATTAGTACAAATTTGTTAATAAATTAAATATATAAGAATATATTTTTTATATCATAATACATATATTATTATAATATATCCTAATATATATTATAAAGAATTTGGGATTGAAAAATCAAGTATATTAAAAAAATTATAACATATTAATAATAACATAATACTACATGTCAATTTTAGTTTCATAATATTTGTTAATGTTACTGTTAATATATATATATAGTATGATAATTTTAGTATTATATATATATTATATTTCATTTTAATTTACATTAAATTAATACATCATCGATGTCTATGGTAACGTAAGTGTCCGTTAGTCCCAAACCTATGCCCTCTGATAGTACACCAATGTCGACTAGTCTGCTCAGTAGGTTCTATACTGTGCTCAGTAATTGATCCAGGTGTAATTTTCTCTGCTATTGGATAAGGTGCGATGTCCTCGTCTACAAGTCTGGGTGAAATGTCCTCTGTAGTTGGTCTAATAGAAAAAATAGAACTGGTCTCCCATGAACTCAAGTGTTGTACAAGAAATTGGATTCTAACAGGATTAGGGTGAGGAAAATAATAGAGTGATAGCCCCCACCTAGTTCCCCATTCGGTGTAATGTGGCACTGCATGATCTACATAGGGAATATAGGTCACAACATCAAACATAGTTCTCAAATCAGTTCTATAACCAATGCCCTAGTCCAGAGAATGGTGTTTGGGTAATGTCTCATATGGTTCCATGTATGATGAAGAAGGTCCAATCGGTGGTTGTGTAGTGGTATCTAGAGGCATACGAGAAGTGGTATGATTCTAATGACAATGGCATGAAGCTTAGTCCTCATTGATGTCAAATGGATTGAGAACAACCAATGATGGAATTGGTTTATGGTGAGGAGGGTGTTCTAACTGAAGATATATGATATTATCTTCATATAGAAATCCTACCATCAATTCAATAATTGAACTTGATTCATCAATATTGAATGTATCGCGTTTCTCAAGTGTGATCCTATAACGAAGCTAATCGATCCCATCACCCTGAAAATAAAATTATTAAATAGAAAAGATATATAATATAGAATAATGAAGCGTTATAAAATTTAATTACCAAGGTATAATATGACCATACAAGCTCAGTTATAAGTCATCTGGTCTGTCCCATATACCAGTAGATGTACTCATTTTGGGGTCCATGATAAAGACATCCACCAATATAACCAATGACATAATAATACTCATCTGAATCCCACATTGATATGTCTAGATTGTGTATAATATTCCAATACTGATCTTATTTTCCTCTAATTCAAATAATGTGAACCTCAAAAATATGTTTTGGTGGACCTAGGATAATATTTAGATATCTGGACTACCTCATGAACCTAGAAGGTTGGCACCACTCAATAATATGAAAATCGATCAGTGGCACCACAAAAGTAAAATGATATAGCCCCATCTTACAATAATTTCGAAGGTATCCCAAAATCTCTTCTTCATATGGTATCCAATAAATCAACATTTATAGAAATAAAATTTTCCATTCATTAAATAACCAATAAAAAATTATAACTATAGTAATTTCTAGCATACATCATCAATGAAAAATAATAAAACAGAAAGTGACATGAAATGGAATGTGTATGGCTATTTAATATGTATTTGAGTTTCTCCATAAAGGAATTTCAATGAATTTTGTTTTGAAATTATATAATTATATTATGATATTGAAAGAAAATTTTGTATTAAAAATTTAATGTACCAGTGAGTAAACGGTCCCATATGCAATACAACGACTGGTAAATTGAAGACAAAATAAGGGGAACATTCTGGGAATAATTTCTATTCCCCTACCTATAATAACAAAATACAACCACTTATGTCTTTTCCACCATAAAATATAGCCTACACAACTATTTATACATATGTTCAAGACATGAATAACCCCAACTATACCACCAACATGCTCTAAATCCTTACAAAGTGTCAAGTGCATCAAATAAAAACATGAACCATGGTGATTTAAAAATAAGCCACCACTAATAAATAAAAACAATTTCACTCATTCATATCATTACAATATAACTTCATCTAAATTTGGGTCCGTGGGGCTGAAATGAGTGTCTTTCCAAGACATTGGTAACCTAGCACCTCTAAGGGCCCTTTGTGCATTCTTTACAGGTATGTCCAAATATATATATATATATATATATATATATAAATTGTAATACCGCTTGTATAAAATTGGACATGTAACATCATCTCTGTCCATAAGAAGAACCAAAATATAGTTAAGTATTCTAATGTAATCATCTTCTCCCCCATGAGGCCTAGGAAATGAATGCATCTCCAGTATCTATCAATCAACCAAAGATGAAATGAGTAAATCGTCAATTGGTATACCCCCAAATATGCTCAACCCTTAGAACTCTTAATGATGTAAATAAGGTATGATTGGATTTGGTAGGATATTTTGGTGAATGTGATGGTTCCTATAGATTTTTAGTATCACCTCTTCACCAATATCCCATTCTATGATATCTGTTCACTCTATGTGGTAAGAAGTTATGAATACTGGGGAAAATATGTAGGCATGCCAAATACATATATGTAAATATATAATGAAATGGTAAACATATAAATATTTTTAATAATATATATGATTAGTCAAATATAAATTAATATAATTAAATTCTTCATTCGATAACACATTATTCCTGGAAAGTAAAACAATTTCATAAATAAATCTATTTTTTAAAAAAATCATGTAGGGTTTGATAATGAATACCAAATTCAATAATTTTGGGGGTTATGCATACAATTATGCCCCTCTTCCCTACACATGTAAAATAATTATAAAATCCCTTTTTATAAAGTCCAATCCATTTTTTCTCATAAGTGTTGATTTCAGATTTAATTTCAATGAACCCATGATAGATTTAGAATAATAATTTTAAGATGTTGAGGTGAATTTAATATTGATACATATATAATTTAGATCCACTCTTCAATTTAGCAATTATGCAACATGTCAATTGTATAAAATGGATATATTTAAATCTCCTTTGAGAGGGGATATGTGAAACTTTTTAAGTACCTGTGAAAAAATAATATTTTAGTCATGGATGTAACCAATTTCATAGGTGTTGGTATCAAGAAGAATGGTCCCCACCCAACCAGAAACATATGTCAATTGATATTAACCCTCCTATATATCAAACTGGATTCACATCCTATGAAAATGATAAACCAAGTATGATGTGTTATGAGATTCATTAATCACAATATCCCTTTGAATTTTTTTTATCATTGACCATAAAATAGTTATTTCTTCATATCAATATACTTGTCAACAAATTATTTTATGCATCTATAAACTTTTTGAGGAACAATTCCATTTATTTGTAAATTTCTAACCACCTTGATGACATCATTGGTGAATTCAAAAATGTTGGTAGTACTGTTCCCATATCTCTTCCCTTCATCAAATTCTAATGACCATTTATGCATCGGTATTCACGTAATATACTTATCGTTAACCTCATTTACTCCTCAAATTTATTATAGTATTTGAAGTAAAATGTGTTGTCCTTGTATGTATACTGAAAGGCATGAAATAAAATTTGAAATAAGATAAAATTAATAATAAATATTCAAAATTAATGAATTTGAATAACATTTTATCCAATAGAAAATTTGATTTTTTTCATGTTTTTAACATGATTTGTTCTCAATATATTGCTTAAAATATGTATTATGCAGTAACAATGGTAGGAATTGGGTTGTATCCAACCAGAAACCTCAATATTAACTTCTTATCTGATATCATGTTGATGATTTTAAATAAGGAATATACCTTTCCCATCAGTGACATGAACACAAAGAAATGATAGAAATAAACTCCACAAGTCAAAATTTTCCATTTATACTATTAATAATGCTAGTGGCATGGGGAATATATTTCTGTCTTGAGTGGATAAAATCAAGGGAAGTGCTTTGAACATTATATATAGAAATGTTTCATCCCATTGAATGAATTATTTTTAGTGACGTAATTCCATGATGCATGGTATAAATTCCCATAATATTAGAGAAAATTAGAATTTTTCTATAGAGACAGGATTGTTATTCACATGATCATGCATTTTAAATTGTTGAGAAGCCTGACTATTTTGGAACCATTGATCAATAAAAGAAGGAAAAACCTAAAATTATGTTTAAAAATCACCATAAAACCTCTCAATAAAATTTATAATTTGAAATACATTCCTTCTTGTATGAGAATTTTTGTTTGTACTATCTCTCAATGTGTTCTTTTATTATCTCAACCTGAAAATCCTAATTAACAATTAGAATAAAAATAATAATGGATCATATGAATGCCTAGTCATGGTGTATATGATCTTGAATCATCCTTATATTAAAATTATATTTTAGTTTTATTGTTTTTAATTTTCTAACATGTTTAATTTTGGACAAGGGTATCTCAGAATCACATCTTCCATGTGTCAAAAAACAGTTGACATTTTATAGAAAATGTCGATCGAATAGACTTACCTATGAGACAACCACACAATATATTCACATTGTAATTATTTATAACCATTTATAATTATTTTTTTCTCTCCAACTGTCTTCCAATTGTAAATTTATAATCAATCCTTCCAACATAGATTTGTTGGAATATTCCAAGGAATTCAGATATTGGTGTCACTGCATCCTAATAAAACTCAAGCACCACTAGTGTAATATCATGTGACATTTAAACTATCCATGTATGTTTTAACTATTGGAAATTTTATATAATTATCTCATATTATTTTTTTGATACTTACTCATCCACAAAATCATTGTCTTATCTATCATTGATAACAAACATATGTGAATCATTTGTAACAACAATTGTTTTTGTAACATCTTCTGATATTTTCATCTAAAATCCATTACATTCTCTATATGTATTATATGAACCTATTGAACCCCGAATGACTGGCTCAAATGTAAGAAAATATCCCTCAGAAAATCCACCATTTCCTGGTATTTTTTTTCGATTTAGAAGGTGTCATCAAATGTACTAACATCAATAAAAAATTCCGTCATAGTATGCATTACATGCTCTTGGAATGTATCATAAGAAAGACCATAATATTTATGATCAACCAAATAATAACACATGTAATACATATTACCCTTAATTTTAGGAAATCTATAAATGATAGACGATATACACTTATTCTGAAAAAAAATCAATCAATCATGAATTTTATTGTTAACTACGTTCATCATTTCACATCTAGATATTAGATGATATACACTTTTTACAAGAAAAATTCAATCAATCTGTACTTTTATTGTTAAATAAGTTTATCATTTAACATCTAGAAAGATTTAATTATATTCCAGGAGAACCAATATATGATATATCTGGCTCAACATTGATAATTTCACCTCTATGAAAGACACATGCACACAGTTGTTTGGCCCTATTTGTAAAACTATTAATTTAAATTAAATTAAAGGTTAAATATATTACTTTTCATTTCTTTAAATAAATATAAAATCCAAAATCCTTAAATATAGTTATTTTTATTATAACTCCTCTAATTAGTAGTGAACAGAAGAAATTAACAAAAAATACTAGTAGTCAGGAGACAACACATACCATCATAATAATTTATTAATAACAATGTAATAATATATTAATAAATAAATTATAAATAAATAATATTTAATTTCTAATGTAATAATATATTAATATATATACATATACGTTTTTAAAATAGAAAATAATTATAAATATAAAAATTACGAATTAAAATTGAAATTAAATTTTAATGTCAATTTTCTTTATCTAAATATTTAATTTATTATCAAATATCAAATTTAATTATTTAATATAATATTTTTTTATATTTAAATATTTACAATAGAGTTAAATTAGATAAATTAAAATAATACCTTATAATTAACTTATTATTAAATTATAAATTTATTTTATTTTATTATAATGAAATCGTATTTTAATTAGAAAATTACTAATAAATGAAAAAATAATATATTTTATATAATTAAATAATACATTTATATTAGTAATAAATTATTTATAATTAATGTATATGTTAATAATATATTGAATATAATTTAATAATATATGAATATATTAATTTTATGAAATAATATTATACTAAGACGGAGTGAACCATGGGTTCATCCCATGGTCTCAAAATATATTGAATATAAAATAACAATGACATACATGGGGAAAAAATTATTTTTAGGGAAAACCCATCACTACAAAGAGGAATGAATAATACTACCCAGGAAACATGAGGTTCTCAATCCATGGGGTTAGCCACCACGCACACCTCTTGGATGAATTACCATCCTATATGTTTTGGGGTATTACCATGTTTCATCATCCATGTGAGGATTATTATTTCCATTAGTTCAAATGGGATCCTCTAGTGTATGAGGATCCTATTATCTATCCAAAAATGATCCCTCTGATAAAACCTTCATATTTGAAATTATCCAAACCTTGATAGTCTCTGTTCCTTAGGATTCAACTTAAACATCAATAGATCCAGGATCATTTCAATATTATTCATAGAAAAAAACTCTTCAATTAGATATATTTAAGATATTAATTAAACTAAATATATTTTTAATAGAGACTGGTGGAACATTTATGAATCTAGTCACCTAAGAATTATGTGTGAAAGCAACATGATGAGACACTTCCGTAAGAGGATTTATTATAGAGATGATCCCTGCTATTGGAATATGACTTTGGATATGAACCTATTCTGAAGATGCATGATCAGTTTCCACATATCCTTCATGATCTTGTCTTTGTCTAAGATATATTTCATTTGATCTTTTTTCCCTTTACTTATCCTTGGGAGTGACCAACACCTCCCAAAAAAACCACATCATATTTTTTTTCATAAAATTCTTTGATTCATGCAATTTTAGTGCATCTTGATATGTCTATAAGGGAGTTGATATCCCATCAATAGGGGAACTAGAATATCTTTTCTAGGTGTTGAGATACAGAAATGAGAGAAAGAGCACACATGTAGTGAGTGTTGGATTCTAGGACGAATGTCGAAGAGATGCGGGAGAAGGGGGTGATCAATTCCCCCTCACACCATCTATATCCCAGAACATAACACCCAATCAGAGCAAGCCATAAGACCATGTAGAACATATTTCCAAATGGTGCACTCAATCATCCTAGAAAGCTAGATGTGAAGGATCAAAATAGCATAAGGACGGATCCGAGACCAGGAAAATATCCCAAGCATATTAGTGGGTCAGCAGAGACATGGGTAACATGCTACCCAAAGTCCACATCCCAATAAATAGGGGCCTACATTTCCTAAAATATTCCCAAAATATTTTTTAATGATATATTGAATTTATAAAATATAATAAAAAATAAAAACATTCTTTTTATTATTAGATCAACATATTGAAATGGAAAATGTATTTAAATAAGATTTTCAATATGAAATAAAAAAAACCATAATTTTAAAAATCTCCATGATTTTTTTATTTAAATAATGAAAATGTTCATGCACATAATATTATATAATTGGAACTAAATTTATCATATCTGAAAAATATTTGAATTTTGACAGTACCACATCCTCAGTAAAACTATCAACCATATTATTTTCAGTTTGTATCCTTCTGCCACACACTATTCGATATTATAAAATATCTCTAAAAAATTTCGTCTAACATCTACTCATTTATATTTATCATGGAATGATATTTTTTCGATTAATTTAGGGAATATTTACTATCAGAATAAACATTAATAATAGAATTTTGAAGGTAAATTTAATCAATAAAGCTTCCTTAATAGTCTTTTTAATGATATATACTCAGATTCCATATTTGAAAGAGTAAACATTAAATACATGATATATATATAGTAAATAAGGAATACACATGTAGTAAAAACATAGTTAGATAAGAAATCTATAATATCAATATTCCCTACATAGTCATAATCTATATATCTAACTATTAATTCAGAAACACCCCTTTCTTAGCACAACAAAGAGATAACTTTGAACTACAAGAAAAAAATTGAATTATCCGTTTTAAGGAAAAAAAATGTTGCGTCTTTTGAGTTTCCATGAATCTAATAAGGGTACATATTTCAAAAGTAATGATAGGCCTATTTAAGATCATGTAGTACATGTCGCAACTAAGTATATCAGCATAGGTAATTTTAGACATAAAATTTATTTCATTAGTAGTCATAGGATATTTAATCAAAGATAATTAAAATTATTGTTTAATAGGTACACTAATAGGTTTTAGATATTCAACCATCTATCTCTTTTGAATATTTAAAATATAAGAATGTTGTGAGAAGTATATTTATTTATTCAGCCTATCCCAAATTATTTCATCACCTAGAATTTTCATACGTGAACTTAATTAATTCATTTCAAACATGTCTTTTAATTGATATTTAACAAGTGTAATGAGAATAATATTTTTTAAAATTATTATAATATCATATACATTTAATAGAAGAAAAATCATATATTTTTTAATTGACATAAAACAAGAAAAATCATTATATTGGCTCTTTGTAAATTTGTTATTAGTAAAAAAATAGTCAAATTTCCAATATAATTTCCATGAGGATTCTTTTAAACAATACTATTATTTATTCAAAAGGAACATGCTACTAGATTTTATTTATTTAGAAATTCCATAGGGAGGAATCATGTAATGTTTCTATTTCAAATCATTATGATGAAAGTCCATTTTCACATCATGTTGTTCAATATAAGGGTCACTATAGACATCAATAAAAATAATTATCATTACTAAAGAATAGTAAACTACTAGGGAATAAACATTAAAATAGAATATTCAATCTTATTGAAAGAATCCCTTATCAACCATTCTTTCTTTCAAATTAATTTTACTTCCAATAGTGTTGTTTTCTCCCCATTTATAAATAGACATAAAGCCAACTACATTAGCAATTGGGATTGCCTTTTATTTCTTTCCCCCTTTTCATTTCCTCAAAAAATTATATTGATGATGACGGTAATCAAAAAAGGAATATGAAGACATATCATTTTAGTTAAATCAAGGAGGATATATAGGTAGTATTAAACTCTATGATTACTCGATTTATAGTCTATTCTTTTGTAAAAATTCACTATTCTAGAATATGAAGTAGAACATCTGCTAGAACCAACTTGGGTAATGGGATGAAGATCAGGTGGAGGAGGAAAAAAAGAACTCAAAATGTGCGAAATTCTCATTCACTTAATCATATTATGTGGACAAATCACTATTGTCACGTGTGATAAACATGGAATTAAGAGATCATGATTCAAAGAACGCTACATACCAATTTTTGATGAAATTCTAGTAACCTAGTTTATCTACAAAAATTTTATAACCTATTACACCATGAAGATATCCCAAAAGATACATTTTGGAGATATATTTTCAAGAATAACTATTTTAATATGTGTATATATAGTTATGAGAAAGACTATTATGTAACTATAAGAGTGAGGAATACCATTATAAAGTTCTTCTAATGTTTTAAACTGGTATGAATAAGAACAAGGTAACTAATCTATGAGATAAACTACAGTTTTGGAAGTATCTTCCCAAAAATATTTTGGGAGAATCGAGAATGCAAGCATGATTCAGGCTCTTTCTAAAATAGTTCCATCAATTATTTTTGCTGAACCATTTATTAGGGGGTTTTCCTAATAGTTCTATAACAACAATTTTTTAATTTTAATTGATATTATTTTCCAATGAAATTGTGTGTTATTTTATTTTATACCAAAAACCATATTTGTTTAATAATAATATGTTATTTATAGAGTATAAAGCAAAATGTGACTATGTGAAAATTTTAACATTGAGAAAAATAATGTTTGTTAAAAAATTTACTATTATAATTAGTTTTTTTAATTATAAATGACATAATATAATTGACACAAAAAAAGAGAATCAGTGGCCAAAACAAGTAGAATCATGTCTTTTGAATCCCATTTCTCCTAACTTGGGAGAGAGGTATCATCATTAGGGTTTTCCTTTGATGAGGACCAATAATGGATTTAGAAATTATGATTGAACAAAAATTACTATGCTAGAAGTTCAATTTAGTGGATATTACCACTCTGTAAATGTTAGCCAAGATACCCCCAAAAAATACCACCATCACCCACCTTAACCTAAAGGCATATGTGGGGCAGTGATGGTTTTGAGGACTTTCTTGGTTTGGAATGCGGCTACGTTTGTGAGGTGGAGACAATTTTTTTTGTTGATTCATGATTTGGATGAGGTTTTGATGTTGTTTCTTTGTAAAATATCTTTGTATCTGGTCTCTCATGTTTCTGGTTAGTGTGTTTTCATACATCGATGACTTGTTTTAGGTTTATTTCTCTGATTTTGTTCTGTGAGATGTCGATCTGTCTGGGGTCCTTTGTTTCTGGTTTTGGTGGGTACTGTTTGATATCTCAAAGACATGGTAAATTTTATAGAGGGTGGTTCTTCTGTGATGGATATTTGATGAAGAGGCTGATGTTTTTCTCGGTATGATGTTCTGAAGATGCGGTATCTGAGTGGTGATGTCTGTTGATGGTGTTGAAAGTGATGACAAGGTGGTTTGATGGTGGGGTAGTGTCTCGAGGAGCCTCACGTCTCAAGAATCCGTGTCCCGAGAGATACCGGCATGGCTGATGCTATTTTAAATTTCGAATCAAGTGGATATCTATTGGAATTTGGTGATCTGGTAATTTGGTTTATGTCCTGGTTGCCACTCACCCATAAAGCAGATTTTGAAAATCAAATAAAAATATAATTTTCAGTCAGTCATTTTTCATTTTTCGTTATGTTTAATGACTTCATAATTATTTAATTATGATGTAATAATTAATTAAAAAACATAAATGACCTAAAAAATATTTTTTATTTATTTTATTTATTTAAATTAATTTTAATTGATTTCCATACTTTTAAATGACTTTCCAAATTCTAAAATGGAAACATAGATTTTATAAATAATACCTTGTTGAAAAATTAATTTTCCATTTCAAATAAAGTAATATAAAAGGATTCAAAGTGACTTTGGTAAAAAATGACCTTAAATACAACCCAAATATCAAAACTCGTGGGAAAAACTATAAGTAAGACGTTGGTTTTTCTTTTTCTAAAACCTATATTTCCATGGCCTATATTTTAAAATTACTAAAATACTCAAATTTTTCTATAAATAACCACCCATTTCTCAATTAACTTTCACTAATAATCCACCCTCCATGAATTTATGGTAGTTTTTCTTCCTTGGGTGTCCCCTCAAATTGTTTTCTATCCCCCATAGTTAAATTTATCAATATTTAGGTTTAACATTTCAAGGTAAGGGAATTATCCTTATTTTCAATTCAATTGAGGAACATATTTTTGTATGTGTCATATAATTGTTATGATCAATATATTTTATTAGAATTTTGACTAGAGAATTAATTTAAAAATATATTTTATTAATGGGATTCCCTTTTTACCACTAATTTTACCCATTTCTAAACCATGTTTTATACCTTCCATAATTTCAAATTTACTTCTCAAAAATATTTCTGTCTACATAACAAATTATCTTTATTTTGTGAATACCCAAACCACTTTTTTTTCTATAGGTATTCACATAGATGTAAACAATTATTTATTGAATTTGGGGATTTATATACATGAAACCATCATTCCATTTCGATGGGTTAAAAATGACATAATGATCATGTCTTTAAGAACTTTTGAAATAGAATTATTTTGGTTAAAAACTCATTCTTTATTCTCTATGGGTTTTTAATGAAATGATTTATTATGATATACATGGATAAAATTGATTAATATATATGATGGTTATACCATGATTGTGCTTCAATTAATTGGGTATATAACTTAATATCTATCTATGACATGTTTTATGATACCTTGGTTAATAATCATTTTAATTTCCATTTATGACACCATGGTGACAATCCTTGATGATATTCTTATTAATGTATCATTTAAATGTCGTATCCACATTTTCTATATTATGATTTGTGTTGTTTTTTTATGATTTGCCTCATGTTCTCTTTCTCATGCCATAATGTTATTTCTCACGTTCTTATTGCTATTTCTCATGATCACAGGTAAATGTTTCCCTTACTTATTACCTTACTAGGCCTCATGTTGACTCCTTTATTTTTATTTATGTCTCTTGAATATGATATATAGTAATTATACTTAGGAATAACCCATTAAGAATCATTTTTTGTGGATTATAAATTTTTTCTATATTTACATGTATTATTTATCTGATTTTTAAGAAACTAAACATTAAATGATCCTCTGATTGTACCTTATATCGAAAAGTATTGTAACAAAATGTGGGATTCAAAAATTATATTAAAAGGATAGATTAGATTTTTTTAGAAATTATGAATAGAAATTCATAGTGTAAACCCTTGAGAAATGTTTAAATATTGGAAAAAATAATTTATTTTGGTAAAGTATAATGTAAGTGGATTATGAGTAATGAAATATATGTATGGATATGAAAAAGTTGATGTATATTTGGAATAGATATATCTGGGGGTAACACCTAAAAACCCAGAATTGATCTCAAGTCAATATAGAATTGTTTCATGACAATAGACCTTGCTGCCCTCCTTGTTTGACAATCCTGGGGGATATGTTGGGTTACTCACAAAGTCTTCATGAACCAATATGAAGGATGTATTCAAAATGTAATTATTGTAAAATAATAATGCATTTATTAATTATGTTTTAAGATATAAAATTAATTTATAATTATAATATTTTTAAAATAAATACATTTCTCACAATTTTTTTCTTATTTTATAAAATGTTTGGAAATATGAGGAACCAAAAAAATGATGAGTGCAGTAGATGATACACTGATGGCCCTTTGATGGAATATAGAATGGAAAACTTTCTAAGGATGGTAAATCAAATAAATAGTCATGTTGAGAGGTCAGATTCACCTCGATGGGAAAAAAATTTGTTGAGTACTTTGCTCATCAATGACCACCTTCTTTCAGTGGATATATTAAACCATTTTTTCTCTTAATAATGGATAAGATATATAGAAATGATATTTCCTATACATAATTGTTCAAATTTAGATAAATTCACATTATTAGTATATATATTATAAGGAGTAGATGATTACATGCAGATAAATATTAAAACAAAAATAAAATAATAAAGATTGATTATTTGTAGAGGGAAGAGTAAATGGGAATCATTTACAAAAAATATTAACCCCATTATATGAGAAAGAAAATGGATATGGAATTCCATGAACTGAATAAAAATGAAAATGAAGTCACAGGAATCTATTATATTAACTTTACAAGACATAATCATCAATACTCTTGAATGTTTATGTATCCTAAGGGAAAGGATGATATATTATTCAGTGGATTGAGACCCCATCTATAGAGGAATCTAGAAAACCATTATTGTGAGTGCTACATGGAGGTATTTTTGAGTTCTATAAAGGTTTAATTTGATTATAGATAATTACAGTGGTCACATATGTTTAATTAATTAAATAACACTATAGATCTAAAAATAGGGAGGAACATTGATCACATAAGAGTAGGAAATCACGTTCAACATCACAAATGAAACAAATGTGGGAATAATAATTTGGGGAACTACTTTATTAGGAGTGGGAAAATTTACAAGTGTGTATTAAATGGTTGTATAGCTCAAAACTATCATGGTGAGGTGAAGCATCAACTTCTAAAAACTAATGACAAAGATTAGATGATACATGCCCATCTTGGAGTTCAATTCATCAATTTTGGATAGTTTGTAAACTTTACCAATCACTTTCCAAATAAAAATATAATGGAATGGAGTCACCACCATCCTCAACAAAGGCCAAGGGAATAGGTTTAGGAATTTTTATCATGAAAGATTAAGTACATGATCCTAATTATGTGGTGGAAGGCACCATCTTTGTTCCATCAAATATATCATGTAATTTTTTTGATTTTGGTAATACACATTCCATTATTTATTCCATGTTTTCAAAGAATACATAATAAATACATGATATACTAGAAGTAGAATTATCAATCAAGTCACATGAACGGATTTTCTATGAATAAATAGTCTAATTTAAAATCTATTAGTCATTTCCATGATGGAATTCAACACTGTACTAGGGATGGACTATCTCTCAAAGTATAATTCTATGATAAAATTCATATGTGATGAAATATTTGTAGTATTTAATGGAAATACAATAATATTTTTCAAAGGAGATATATAACAACCCGATCATTTTATTTAAGAACCTTCCACGGAATTCTTCATAGATATTTTCTAGGAAGAGGGATAAGGAAATTAAGGTATAAGAATATAAATTTTCCCCATTATATAGGAATATATTGACATATTTCCTGAGGATTAACCAGGACCTACCCTAAAAAGAGAGGTAGAGTACCCCCATTGATCTGATACCTAGATACAAGATGATATCAATGACCCCATATAGAATAGAAAATTTTTAACTATAGGAATATAATAAACAACTTAAATATCTTTTGCAGAAGTAATTTATCTAACAAATTATGTCTCCTAGGGGAGCCCCATTTATCTTTATTAAGAAGAATGATGGATAAATGAAGTTATGAATTGATTATAGAGAACATAATCAGTTCATAATGATGAAAAAGTATCCTCTACTAAGGATTTATGATTTCTTTAACAAACATAATGGGTCAGTTCTTCTCCAAGATTGAACTTTAATCTGGTTATCATCAACTAAGGGTGAATAAATTAGATATTCCAAAGACTTCCTTCTGATAATAATATAGAATATATGTGTTTTTTGTGTCATTCATTTTAACTAACACCCCTACTGTATTTATAAATTTGATGAATAGATTATTTAAGGACTACCTTGAGAAAATGTGGTGTTTTTATTATTAGTATTTTAACATATTACAAGAGTATCAATGACCATGATGATAATCTGTTGGTTATATTATAAAATATAAAGAAGCATTGGATATTTGGATAATTTAGATAATTTTTATTTTGGTTACAATATTGTTTTTTTGTATTAGGGAACATTGAAAACAAATGAAGGATTCTCAGTTGACCATTCCTAGAAAAAGGTTATCTAGGAGTGGCCTTTTTCTAAAATGGTAACTGAGATTCATGGTTTCCTTAGTTTATTAAGATATTATAGGAATTTTTTTTAAAAAAATCATGAATTTCTAATACACTGATTATGTTAACTCAGAATGGGTATAATTTAATCTTGAAAAGTATTGTAAAGAATGTATCCAATATATGAATAATAGATTGTTTACTACACGTATGTTATCTCTAACCTTTTTTGATGAATAATTCATTATTTTAATGGATGCATCTCGAAAATAAATTGGGTGTGTCCTCCTGAAAAATGATTAATTGATTTATTATACATCTTAATAGTTAAAGACTCTTGAGAAGAATTACCTTACTCATGACCTAGATCTAGCTACGGTTATTTTTTCTCTGGGGATATGGAGGCACAATATTCAGGGGGAGATAAATGTGATATATACACAAAACATCAATGTTTTAAGTATAAATTCACCAAGAAGGAATTTAAAATTAGAAAAATGAGTTTTTTGGATCTTCTTAAAGACTATAGCTATTCATGTCATTGACACCCTGGTAGATAATAAATGGTTATTGATGCATTCCATAATTAATACTCTTTTGTGCTAGAAATGATGAGGATTCAAGGTGATCCATTGATCAAGGAACTAGTAATGTTGGACATGGGAATAATGGGATAATGGACATCATCAATCCTATCCAAAATGATCTCTCAACCATAATTACTAGATAATATCAAGATATTTCAAATAAAAGATATTTTCTTACAAAAGATGATAGATAATGTGAAGAATGGGAAGCTTCCTAAGTTCAATATCGGTCAAAAAGGTGTACTAAGATTTCAATCAAGGTTATAAGTCCCATTTATCAACGAGATAAATAAATTATTAATGTTTTAAGCTCCTCAGTCTACATTAATTATCTATTATATAGGAACTAAAATGTATAATGAAGTTGGTGAACATTATTGGTGGAATAATATGGATTGGGAGTTTTTCGACAACACAACCAGGTGCTTGGTATGTATGCAAGTAATGGTGGAGCGACCACCTCATAAAATGGTATTTAACCCACTTACCATACCAACATGGAAGTGGGATAATATCACAATAGAAATTTTCACAGTTCTATATGAGAACATCTAAATGAAATTTTTTGATAGAGTTTATAGTGGACTGACTCACTAGAACTGTGCATTTTATTGGTATTTTGGAAGAATTGTCTCTTGACCAATGTGTCATGATATACGTAAAGGATGTGGTGAGGCTTCATGGGGAGATAAATTATATTAATTTTGATAATTATCTAAGGTTCACATCTAAATTATTGAGAAGTCTTCAATATGAACTGAATAATGAATTGAATTTTAGTACAACCGGTCACCCCCTTACTAATAGACAATTAGAAAGAACAATTCAGTCACTTGAGGACATTTTGATATAATTATTAGTTGGATTTAAGGGTGAATGGGATAGAAATTTATTATCAGTTTAGTTCTCATAAAAAAATAGATCCCAATCAAGTACTTAAATGGAACCCTATGATTCTCTATATGTGAAGTGATGTATAATTCCTTCTTGTTGAGATGATGTTGTTGAGAGAAATATTATTGTGACCTATATTTTTCTAGAGGCATCAGAAAATTTTATTCCATCTAACAAAACATAAAGGCTACTCGAAGTCAATAGAAGAGATATGATATCAATTTTTAATGGTAATTTGAGTTTAATTTAGGTGATATTTTTTTCCTTCGAATATCACTATGGATGGGAGTTTTGTTCTTTAGTAGGAAAAGAAATCTTACCCTAGGTTTATTGGCCCCTATTAAATCATTGATCAGATAAGAGCATTGTCATATCAGCATTCACTACAACCAAATATTGCTCACATTCCTGATGTTTTCTAATTTTCTATCTTTATAATGTACATACTTGACCCTTAACCTTTACAAAATATAGAGGTGTTACAAATAGAACACGACATCTCATATGAGGAGAAGATGATAGAGTTCATATACCATTGGTAGAATATTCTAAGAACAAACACTAAGCACATTTTAAAATAGTTTTGGAGGAACCAAAAGTTTTAAGAGGATATATGGGAACCGTTGGAATCAATGAATTATAAGTTCCCAAACATTTTATCAGCTGATAGAATGAAATGAAATTTTGAGGATGAAATTTCATAGGGGGGGGGAAGAATTTAATGAACCATGTTTGTTTTTGAATTATATTTTTTCTAAATAAAACTTGTGTTATATTATATAATACACACAAAAACCATATCTCTTTAATAATGAATTGAAATTTAATAATTATTAACAGAAATGTGACTGTTATAAAATTTGAATATTGAGAATTGTACTATTTGTTAATAATTTTACCAGTATAATTATTTTTTACAATAAGTAATTCCAACGAATAATTAATACACAAAGGGAGAATTGATGGCCTCAACTAGTAGATTTGTGACATCCCAAGCCCATTTTTCAAAATTTGGGAGGGAGGTATCTTCATTAGGGGTTTCACTTCCCCAAGACCATGTCATGATTAAGGAAGTGAAGCTTTAATGAAATAACATATGGAATAAGATCAAGTTAGTGGATATTAATACTCATTCTATGTTATTCAAGTCACCCCATGAAACTACCCCCATCACACACTTTACCCTTAAGGTGTTTGTGGAGTAATAAGGTGTTACATGTTGAGGAAAAAGTTTATTAAAGTGTATTTTATTCTTATAAATAATATTTTCATTCAATCAATTAATTTCAGAGAATAGTTTTTCATATTAAAATATATTTTGAATGGAGATTAATTTTATAAATTTATTTTTCAAACACAAATTTGACTCTTCAAAAAAGATATAAATATTCAGAATAAATTAAGTCATTCTAAATAATACTTAAATAATTAAATTATATATTAAAAAAACTCTTCATTTAATATATATGAAAAAATAATTTTATTATATCCTAAGAAATTCTTAGGTTTCAAAATTTTAATTATTCCTTGCAACCGACTATTTCTTTAGTAAATAAGTATTTTTAAATTTAAATGTTAAAATTATCATATTTATATAATTATTATTATAAAATATACATAATTTTTTAAATAATCATGAATAAATTTTGTTATGGTTTATTTATGGGAATTTTATAAAATGCTTTATTTTGTGAATAGTAAAAATATAGTTTTTGGGTTTCTGTATGTTTAATGACTTCATAATTATGTAAAACTGATTTAATAATTAATTGTAAAAAATAGAAAACCAATGATATGTTTTTTATTAATATTGAGTTTTTTACTATATTTTAATCAATTTATAGACATATAAATTACTTTCCATAGCATTAAATAGAAATATTGATTTTAAAAACACTACTTTGTGGATGCATTAATTTCATATGCAAAAGGATGTAATATAAAATTATATTTGATTATTAGATGTCAAAATAACTTAAAATATGTCCAAAATTTATAAAACTATGGTCAAAACCCATGGGTAATCCAATTGTTTAACTTTTTTCTACAACATAAAATTCGAAGGGCTATATGAAGAAATTATTTAAAAAAATCCCCAACATTTTCTATAAATACCCACCAATTCATCCATTTCCATTCACCCCCAATCCATCATCCATGACATTAAGATAGTTTTCCTCCCATTTTATCCGACCATAGTGTCCACAATCCCCCATGGATCCATTCCTTAATATCTATCAGTAACATTTCAAGGTAATGGAATTATCCTTTTTTTATCATCAATTCAGGAACCTCTTTTTATATGAATCTTCTAATAGTTATGATAAATCTATTATATTACCAATTTGATCATACACTTAATGAAAAATTATGTTTTACCATTTTTATACCCTTTTAACCACTAATTTTACCCATTTTAAAACCACATTTTATACAAATAACTCTGTCGAGTTTACTTCAAAAAATTTCTCTCTCTTCTTAAGAAATTATGTTTTATTTTAATTTTTAATACCCATACATATTTATTTTCATGGGATATTAACCTATATTTAAAAATTATATATTTTTTCCGGTATTATCATAAATGAAGCATGAATTCATTTATCGTAAGTTAGAAAACATAATAACCATGTGTTTAAGTACTTTTAAAATGCCAGTTTTAGTGTGAAACCCATTATTTATTATCCACAGTTTATTAATGAAATAATTTATTATGAGATATATGCATCATTTTTATTTTTAAATATTAATTGTATATCTTGATTGTACTAAAATTCATAGGGTAAATAACTTAATCTCTAGAGATTACATGTTTTATGATACTTGGGTTAATAACCATGGTAATTTTCATTTATGTCACCTTGGTGAAAAACCTTAGTGATATGTCTATGAATGTATCATTTAAATCATTTAGGTACATTTCCATGTTCTTATTTTTTTATTATATTACTCATGTTATCTTTATCATTCCATAATGAAATTCCTCATGTTCTTATTGATATTCTTCATGATCACATGTATATGTTTCCCTTTATTATTCCCATACTAGGCCACATGATTCACCCTTTCCTTTGATGTCTATCCCCAGGATATGATATGTTGTATATTTAGTTATTATGAACCCATAAATTATCCTATCATGTGGATTATAATCATTTTTTATGTTTTAATGAATTACATATTTCATTACAAATAAACTAAACATTAAAATATAATCTATTTATACATTGTAATGAAAAAATATTGGTGTCTTATAATACCCTAATATTAACATAATTTAGTAAATTTATTGGACATGTAATCTAAACTACTTTTTTTCTCATGGATTTGATCCTTCCCCGAGCATGAATTTCAACTGAAATTTTCATGGTTTCAAATGTCTGAATAAGGAATGATTTTTAGAACATAAATATATATTTTCATAAAAATCCATCTATAAATGTTATGAAATAACAAGATCCACCATGGGAGGTAGTTCTAGCTAGTCTCCATAGGTCAAAATGTATGAATTCTAAGGGGTAAGAAGCTTTAAAATGGGGCCTATTAAAGGTGAATCTCTTTCCATTTCCTATTACACAATCATGTCAAAAAGGAAGGTTTATTTGTTTTATTTCACTAGAAATACATTGTTTATTGATATCATCTACACCCCTAGACATTACATGCCCCACTAATCTATGAAATAATAGAGTATTATCAGTATTATTCGCACAAAGAAAACCTAACTATCTTGAATGTGTATTTCCAGTCAAAACATAAAAACTATTAATGCAAGAACCCCTACTGATAGTTCGAGTGACATTAAATATTTTTAGATGACCTAATTCAGACAAAAAAGGGAACCCCTTTGGTCTAAAATTCTTACGGAAATTAGGTTTATATGGAGGGTGGAAACACACCTAACATCAATAAATGTGATTATGAAGTTTTTATCAATTTCTATTAAAAAATATCCTCTTAACTCAACCTTATACCTATTATTATTCGTTATGAGGACATCTACTTATACTCTCTCTAACAATTCCTGGAATAAATCTATAAAAAGTATAATTTTGAATGGGAATCCTGGGTCTAGGACCCACTCATTATTGACAACAAATCTTTCAACATTTAGTACTTCATCTATGTCATATCTATAGTCATCTAGAAGGGATATGAAAGTGTGTTTTTTAGACTCATGTTCTTTTTTATGCATCATAAAATTGGGTTTTCGATTCCCTAGTTTACCATAATGAAAGAAAATAGTTTTTCTTTCCCTATAATTTGACAAAAGGTTTTGATTTCTTATTTTTCATTATTGTATCCTTATTAAATGTTTTCATTTTACCTTTAGAGAGTACTCTACCGATATTAATCAAACACTCTGACATAAATTTTATTCTATGTTTAGAATGTAATTATTTATAAATAAGGGAAGATATAACCACTTCAAGGGTTAATTAGTCTTGAGCATACATCCTATATTCGACAAAGTTATTATATTAGTTTTATATTGAAATTAAAAAAATCATTTCAGGATCTTCATATTCAATAAGAACATTTATGTTGTCTAGACCAAACATATAATTGTTAAATTCATATAAATGGTCCTTAATTGAACCACCAAATTTCATTCTAAATGTAAAAATTCCGTATTTTTTATAATTCTTATCAACTAAAAAAGTTTTTATATATAATTTTTGTAGTATTAGTCATAAAAGAGCTTCAATGTATTCATAAAAACAGTACTGTGAACCTTATCTTCTAATGAAAGAATTAAAGAGATTTGTTCCATAACTATGACCTCATGGGGAACAGCATGATATTTAGTAGAAGTGTTTCATATATCATTTATAGTAATAGTAGGTTTCTTAGGAATGAGGGGGGTGGGTATCAATGAGTCCTTGTTGAACCAGTAGGGATCCTATAATAATTCTCTAAATATAAAAGTCATTATCATTATCAAACATTACAAATTCAAACCTAGTTGTTGACATGTTTACCAAAATGAGTAGATGCCTTGTTTTTATAGACAAAACTAGAAAATTCCCCTAATGAATGACCATTATTATGGTTAAACTATAATTATCTAACTATATTAATAATTTTTATAATTAAAAGAGGTGAAATTGTCTCTAATTGAATGAAATGGGAATGTAGGTGAATTTAGACGATATTGTAATGCATAAAATGAACATAAAATTTAGCTAAATGTAAGAAAAAAAATTGACAATAAAAGAGAACCATAATGGATCCAATATAACATTGTGAGGGGTAAGGGTTCATAGAATCATAGAAGAAAAAATAAATAACTAATTGAACATACTGTGGATTTTGATTACAGAAGTCAGATAGAATATAAATTGAACAGGAATGATGATATAATTAATGAAGAAGAAGAAGAAAAGAAGGATTTACATGATTTAGTAATACTTGGACTTACAAGAATTGAAATCACACCACCAAAAAATGTTTTTCATTAATTATCAAAATATGAAATGTTTTTATATTATACAATGATAAAAACAATTATGTGAACATCATGATTCTAGTACTAAAAATGAGAAATAGAAAATGTATTGAATATATAATATTAGAAGCAAAGAGGATTGAGAGTCTTGATCTCTTATATACTTCATTAAACTATTGTACCTAGTCTATTTTCTTATTAGTGATATATATTATCTCAGTGGTACTCACCAGTACTGAAATAATCTTCTATCATGTACTTGGTTTCTTGTCTTCATAAATGAATGATTCCATCATAGATGCTCCACCATAAGTGGTAAACCAGCAGTATACCTTGGAGAATATAGGGAATGTTGATTTACCACTGATGAATAATCATCTATAGGATACATCTCAATTACTAGAAATGAAAGAGATAGAACACTAGTAGAAAGTAAAGGAATACATACCAAATGTTTAAGAGGCATGTTAGAATATGGTGATCAATTCCCCCATGAAACTATCTACAACCCTCAATATCTTGCCCAATCATAAAAATCCATTAGACAAAGATGAAGATATTTACAAATCACATACTCATGCACCCAGTAAAAATAAATGACAAAGATCATTGATGTGGTGGGATAGATCAATGAATTTTAAAATATCACATATAGATAAATGAGTCATCACAAGAATAGGTAATAAGACACAAAAAACAAAAGGCCCAAAAAACATAGGTCCATGTGGAAGGGAAGATATCCACGAGAAAATAATATAAATTTTATATAATTAGGAAAATTAAATAAAAATTAAATAATATTTTTGTATTCATTCAGGATATAAATAGACTACTATAAAAAAATTAATTATAATAAAATTTTCAGAATGAAAAAAATGTTGGCCTAATTTCAGAGCAGTTGAATTCCAAGAAGATATTTTAGGTAGAGATGTAAGTCTTGAACTGTTTAGTAATGGTGTGGTGATCCATTGATTTCCCTATAAAAATTAATTCCTTTATACGTGGGTGTGAATAGAGAAATGAATGAATTGGTGGGGAGGGTGTTGGGTCCGAGCATGATACATAGTGTAAATTGCAAGATAGTAGAAAATTTACTCAAAGTATTTTTCTACCTGATGTAATTTTTCAAATCACCCCAAATGGAATTTTATAGTGCACCCAAACTATTTTTCACAACTCATTCAAAAAAAAATCTCTTGTACCCCTGGACATACCATTTCTTTGTACTAATGGTCATAACAATTTTGTTATTCCACTTGATCTCCATAACCAATATGACTTTTGGTATATGGATCTTTATTATTCTCTCTTAATAACTCTTCTAAATTCACTTCATTGATGGGTTATCATTGAAATTACATACTATAAACTTTGTTCACCTCCATCGATAGTAGGTCTACTGCAATGACTACACCCAATTCCATTTTCTCTCTCTAATAGACTACATCTTGTCATCCCTCTTCTTCATCTTCTTCAAATTTATTCTGCTATCACCATGACATGATTTTTTATAATAATTTTCATGCCAAAATAATAATTTAAGGGGGGAAAATATTACTCTAGTTTTTTTCAGAAAAAACTCATGACTCTATATTTTTATAACCCCCTATCATTTTTACCTCTCTCATATATAAATTGTATAATCAAAATATCCATGGGAATTTTCTTAATAATGGATTTTTATATGATGTATTTTTAATTCAAGTTTGCCATAAATTAAAATTTTGTACACACTCTGACTAATAGATGTGTTTTGAAGTAATCATATAATTATTTAATACTTCAAATTGAATGATTTTTTCGTAATAAATATTTATATTATTAATTAACATTTCAATAGAAAAGTTTATTGAATCTATTTTGATATAAATATGATGTCTTGAATAATGTAAAATAATTTTTTATTACAAATAAAAAAAGATAAACCAATATGTTTGGAAATTTTAGAATATCTCCTTTAAAAATATAGGCATAAAGTTCTAAGGGACAGAATTTGAAAAAATGGGACCATCACAATTCACCAATTTTTATGTCAATACCTTAATAGGATAGTTAGCTTCATAAAATTCATGTGTAATAAAATAGTTTATTCAGGAGAGAATGTCCAATAATTGGATCCATCAGGAAATCATATTCTATGAGAGATGAATATTACGTATTTTTACATCTTACTAAAAATAATTACAGTCACAGTAAATCCATAAATTATTATATCTTAATTTTAATTTCATATAAGACATATTGAACCAGCTAGGAATTTTGACTTCCATGGAATATTTGATTCAATAGGGGCCATAAAGGTTTCCCATAATGACATCATTATGATCTCTAAAGATGAAACCTAGTCCCATGAGGCAACAATTTCCAATGAATGATAATGAAGAGTAACATTTAATTCACAAAGTATCCTATGAGTTATATATTACTTCTGGTGTTTTGGTAGGTGGGAAAAATTACCTGCAATATTAAATTATTTAAAAACTAAAAAATAATGAACATGATAATTATAGTGACCATGATATATAGGGTTTTCATTTAGTGATTCCATAATTATTTTTAGAATGGTATATTTTTTGTTAAAAGATGCCTTATCGTTAATCTTTTTATTACTACCATATTGCATAACATGAATGAGTTCAATGATATCCAACCAAAATAGGTTATGAATCTACAAAGAGAGGGGATGTATGAATAACTCTTTTAAATGATCTTGGTTGGAATCATCAATCTAAGATGAACCTCAAATTTGTCAGATATTGTAGGAAAATTTTCCAAAGATGTGGAAAAGATTAAAAATATATCAATAAAATATTTCTTCTGATCATTGATTAAGAAAAATATAGAAAAAAGTGATATACCAACATATTAAAGACAAGAGTCTACATTAAGCTTCTATAATGTAATTATCCATATAAGCCTAAATCTGGATGGAATATTCCCATTTATATTCAATGTCTTGATCCAAATCTATGAAGTACCCAGTGTTTCATTCATTCAATATATCCAAGAATTCAGAATTCCAACATTATTTAATTTTCAGATCAACAGATCAACATGATCAATGAGGTCATGGTTGTTAATAACTGATCTAACTATATCTAGAAGTGAACCAATGAAATCCAATTATTATTTAATGGTGTTGTTGGTTTCAACCAGGGGCGTACCTATCTATTTATAAAAAATATGATAGGAATAATTATTAATCATCCAAATATATTTCATATAAATAACCAATAATATTGATTTTAAGGCATGTCAAATAGATGAGTCCATATTATTCAAATTTATAGATTTCAATTTTTAATTAATTATTGATTCAAGGAAGCTAATGGATTCTGATTTTCCATTTACAGGACTCCATAATGAATGGTCTTGAATAAATTGATTTATGTTCAAAAGGTTTTCAATTCTAAGACCTATAAGAACAAAAAATTGGAATATTATTTCCAAGGAATTGTGATAACCTCTCTTTCAAGAATGGAAACTCCAAAGAAACTTTTTGATAGAGGTGTTGATTCAATTGAGTAGAGAAGCAGTCCATTTTTACACCATGAGTGGATAAACAAATTCAGTAATGATGTTGTGTTTCATAAGAAATACTCTTCCTACCATTAAAAGGGACTAACCATTCCATGTGGCCATTATCCATTGAGTATGACCCAATATATGATTAATTTAATTTTAATAGGGACATCCTCAAAACATAGGCACTCCATGTTATTTGAAAGGAATATCCCCTTCTCTAATGCCTAATACTATAGTAATGCTCAATTTTATAAGGTAATAATTTTTTAAATAATATATATGTAGGATTTATTCTATCCCTTTATCTTATTTAGTGGGATTTCTAAAAACATCATCACAAGTCGTATCCTTGCCAGGAATCATATCTAACCTATTTCACCAGTTTATAAGGTTCACCCTTATGGTATATTAAAATAAATATGGAAATTAAATTGAGTTTGAATATTTTCCAAAGTGGATTTAACTATCACAATCATATAAGGAAGATGAAAGATCATTTTCATATCATGATTTTTCATCAATGGATGAGAAACCATAGTTTAAATAAAATAATAAATGAGTTGTGTAAAATCAATGCATAACAAGTCAATGTCTTCAATTTTATATTTTTAAAATTAAATTTGGTGAATTATTTCATTTTAATGGGTTAAAAGTCATCCTGAGAAAGATGAATGTGTATTTAGAGAGCTATTTGAAGTGAAGAAATGAAGATTTTAGAATTTGTGTGGATCTGTAGAGTATCACTATACCCAATGAAATGGTACTGAGTACCCGATGAGATGACCTGAGGATGGTGAAGATAATGTATTTGTTCCCTAAATAATAATATATATGTAATAAATGTTGGAATATTTAATATTCTATGCTATTCTATTGTCTTATGTGACAATATCCAATGGAATATTCAGTTCATTTTCTTATCTTTTGTTACAATATAAACAGTAATAATTTACTGTCTATGAATATCATATTACTTAAAGAGAGTTTCCTACTTCATGTTAAAGTGATAACATACAACTTCCTATTCCATTCAAATTCCCACTCACATTGGGTTAAATCCACAAAGCATCATTAATTCCATTGTATAATCAATTTTATATTATAAAATATTACACTTCCTATCTACTGATGGAAAGAGGTGGAAGTGGTAATATGAGGTCAAACCCACAGAGATGAATTTAGTAACAAATTATGATTTAGGAATGATTTGAAGAAATGATTCAATGTTGAAACTTCAATCTAAGAGAGAGTAGTAAGAAATAGTAAATTCAAGTAATTGGACTAGCGAAGAAAAAAAATAATGATATAGACATATATAATCGGGATATGTTCTATGTGAATCAATGTTTTTGTTACTCAAAATGTACGCTAATTAAAATCCATTTATTATAAACAAATATATCAATTAATAAAAACAACAGGTGGCCAAAACTATATTTAAATCTATAAAATAACCCACCCAATATCCATGAAGAGGACCATGTCAATGAGAGTGACAATGGGAATTATTGAGAGGGTCATGTATAGTAATTATATTGAAGATAAATACATCACTTTGAATAAAAATGAGCATGATTAATTGGTGAGGAATATATATGAAAAAAATTCAATGAAAAATCCCAACTCAAAACCCCTAAAAAGTTAAAATTCATTATATAAAATCTCACCTCAATACATACTCAACACTAAAAGACTCCCCATGACATGAATTTAAGAATGATATAAAACCTGACCATAGCATGTGACACAAGCCTAAGGTCCTAGATGCAAACATGATTTCTTTTAATCAATTGATCCAAGATTGAAGTATCTTTATAAGATTCAATTATTATCAGAATGAGAAAAAACATTTATTTATGGGAAATGTCCATGCACTTTCATAGGAATATATCTCCATCATAACTCTCGATATTTCTCAATATATCATTAAAACATTATGTATAACTACAACATGTGTATATTTTACATTAAACCCACATACAACAATTACACTATCTCCCATGAAAGTGTATCCTGAAAATATATGGTAGAGAATTGATGACCAATAAAAAATATCCTATAGATAAAAAACATGCGGTGTGACTAATTTTCTTATGGAATAGACCACTAGATCATCCCGAAATCTTATCACATCACCTATAAGCCTCATGGAGAAAAAAATTAATCTTAACACTAACCACACCTTCTCACATACTCCCTCTATATATCCTCCTCATGATCATGGCCTAGTTGAATGCATCGGTGCCCCTCATATTTTTTCTATTTCCTTAATGATTTCAATACATCCATTTACATGATGTGACCTAAACCCTAATGAAGATATCATCAACCTATAGACCTCTCAAAATAATTACATATAAACTATCTATATGGTAATGGAACAACAAAACCCATAAAAAAATTAAATATTATTCCTCATTATCCACATAAAAATATATTTATGTCATAATATATAAATGATACAATAAAAAACATGCATGATTTAAAGTACTACATCCACCAATCATGTTACACTGCTTCTCCTCAACGTTCCATTAAAAAACCCACCCACGTTGTAAAGTATAGTACAACCATAGTCACATTATTTTCTCATTCTTATATTCTTACCTACGAAGTGAACAATGTACATTGTGGTCAGAGAAACCAATATAACCTAAAAAATATCCAAAATGTCCTTAAGAAAAAACATATTGGAATCATGATCCAAGTCACAAGTATATTTTAAAACATCCATAAATTGCAAAAGAAAATGATCCTTATGGTTTTTGATGGATCCTTATGAAATCAATAACATCCTCAGATACACATATGAACTTATTACAATGATACATCCTCCACTTCATGACACAAAACAATCATACTAAACAATCCCTTCTCATGTTGCAACAAAAATGTTAGTAGGTGAAACACGACCTAAATATTATCTTTTTGGGATTTTCACTTCTATACAGAGAATTTGTAGACATTATAGAGTTGTCTTCGAGCACCCACCAAACTATTATGATTATTCTATAGGTTCTAGATGCTATGATAATTCATATTGGTTCATGGAAAACTGAACTATTATTGTAATTTTCAAATTATACTAGGTTACAATTATGATGAATTTTCATGACCAATGAATTAATTTAAGGAATAATGGACAAATATGAAGAAAAAAATAATATATAGTTTATTTCAAGAATAATTTATAATTAATATCGAATAAAAATTACCCCATTATTGAGAATATATTCTTCATGGAATAGTTTGATCATTTTAAATACATTATATCGCACCATTTTTGTGTTTTCAAGATTAAGAAGAAAGAATACTATAGGTGATGCACACATGATCCTTTGATCTCTAAGAATCATTAATGGTACTATAGGTGCTAGAATGGTGGTATCAATCATCTTGGATCACTTATTTTGATTGCAATATAGTATCTAATTGATGAAGGATTTTTATTGCATCTCAGTCATGGGAGGGAAAAGTAAGGGGTGTTGGTGTTCTCTCTAGAATTAAAGAAATTATATAGATCATTTTTCTTTGGAGATAAATATTCCAAGAGAGGATTCATTTGGAAAAATTCCACATCGCATGAAAATTATATATGAATAAAATATAATATATAGACGGAGTGTTATAAAATATATAATTTCACTTAATCAATGTTCCATGAATAAGTGAATCCCTTATCAGGGGCCAAAAAACTTATCAATTGTTGGATTCAACCTATATTATATGATTTAGATAACATGAAATCCAGGAACAATGAAATTGTTTTACAAAAAAAGATGATAGACATTCCAGAACAAAGAGGATCTTTCATGTCAAATTTTTAATTAATTTAAATAGAATGGGGGAATGAATACGTTGGTCATGAAATATTTCATCAATGGTAATATTTTTGATCCAGAACACATTAATTGTATAATAATTGTTCTTATTGGATCCATTTTAGAATCACTTAATTTGTGATACCAACATTCTTCTTTATTCTTCGAACAATCCCGACAGATTTCTGTGTACTAGTGCAGTAGATTCATCATATTCTAGTGTTTTTATTTATTTCTGTGATGATTCCTTCATGTTTGAGGAATTTTTATTACAATGGAATTCCTGAGATGGTTGATGAGGGAATAGAATATGTTGGAATTGAAATAAGAAACACTATATAATTATACATTCTTGATAGTGAGAACTAAATTTCATTGGGTATAATGACTCTCCAATAAACAATTAACTATATGACAATAGGAAAATTCATCTATTTATAGTGCGATAGTTAGTGTTAAAATGTTATTCAAATTCATGATGGACCTCAATAATACATTAATATATTAAATAAAACCAAGAAATATAATATTAACAATAGTATTTTTTCAAGGTATGTGCTACATGATGAAAAAATAAATATAATTTTAGTATATTACAACTTAATATTTTTCGTCATACATTATATTTGTAATCTTTCCCCCCATGATATTTATCAAATACCCAAATAAGTATTATAATTAATTATTTATTATTTAAATAAATAAATAAATAAATATTATATATCTGAGTATTAAATAATTATCATGAAAATAATATGTATTTAATTTATGTGAACTGTCGTGACTCGACCCTACCCTAGCTCGAGCCGCAACTACCCCAGGCCCGCCTCCATAGGGTAGGGGCTGGCGACAAGCACCGAAGGCTAAACAAATCGGGGAGGCCTTTTCTTGTGTACCTGTACAAACACACACGTAGAACACTCAATGAAAAATTGAAGAGTAAAAGGGAAATTAAATTACTAACTGCTATAAATTACCATAATAGTGCATCGACCTCTAAACAGTACAAAGTAAAAACTGAAGGTAAACTGAAAAGAAAAAGGAAAAAACATGCACCCAACCATAAAAGTGCCACAACCCGACAATAGGTAAAAAAAGTAAAACAGTTGGGAGAGTCCCACACCTAAAACCTGACTACGACCATCGTACGCGGTCCAAGATTCTGAACTCCTAAGCTCTGCTGAAGTCATGACCAACCTATCCGTCGTCTGCAAGGTCACAACAAGTGCAGGAAAATCCCAGGCAGGGGTGACTATAAAAATACTCAGTAGGATGCCCCGAAGGCTCGATGGAGAAACAAAGGAGGTACTGAAGAGGTGAGCAGTAGATCGACCAGGGAAAAGTAAAGGAGTATAACCAAGAGTGCGGAAAAGAGTACATCTCAACCTAACAAGAAGAATGAAGTATACTCGTCCAAACACAAGGGGCTAGAAGCATTGAGAAGATGAACTTCTCGTCAAGTCTTTTCTACCTATAGAAGGAGAGTAGGATCTTCCAACCATGAGAATCTACACATGGAAATAACATGGAATACCCCGCTTGTCTTCAACTCTCCTGGAAGGAGAGTAACCAAAACCCAAGGAGTGGGTACTTGAAAAAGGTATATACATATTCATATGCTCAATCAAGAAGCCCGAACAAGATCTTAAGGGGATATCCATCCCGTAGCTTTGCCCAAGAAAGTGAGTAGCCAACAGTCCCAGAAGTAAACACCATCAATGTATAGTATCCGTACGTCTTCCCTAAACTACAAGTTAAGGGGCTCAAATAATTGAACCTTAACACTATCCAATTTGGGAGTCACTGACTTTCCCACACGGTTTTAGGTCGCGTCACAAGAACGCGTCTCGGTGGGGAAAGTTTCCCTCATTCCTGAGAGTTCTGGGGGAACGTCAAGCCACACCTTGTCATTGTCACACAGTCGAGAGGTCTTATCAAAGTCGACGGGTTCCCACTACCCATCCCTGCCAAAGGGTAATCTGCTGGAGGGAGACCCAGATCTGCCCTGGCCATCCCTGCTGGATGGTACCGCACGAGCCATCTGTGCTGGACGGTACACCACTGGCCATCCCTGCTGGATGGTACCACACTGGCCATCCCTTCTGGATGGTACACCACTAGTAATCAGAACACGTAGTGGGAAACACGTTATAATAGATTTCTGAAGGAAGATATGATCTCGATACACAGCTAGGGATACTGTGCCTACAACTCACTGGGGGCTCCATACCCTACTAGAAACAACCTCATAGGAAGAGGATCAGTGACCGCATAATGTGTTGGTCACAATGATACCCAAAGAACCCTACCAGGGAACATGAATGGATGTGAGGATCTCCCCGGGCCTCTTAGGGTGATACATGCTCCAATCCGCTGTGTCTACTGTCGAAGCGGACTGAGACAACTCACTCCAGAAAGTGGGAGCACACCCACACTGTATGAACGCACGTAGCCATAAAAGATGTTGCAGTCCGGTGAAAGGGGCACAACACTAAAACCCCCCTCAGCTGAAAGAACAGGGGAACCAAAACAACTCTGCCAGTCAAACCATTAAGAATAGAAGGACCCTCCAGGTCATGAGAGGTCAAAGGTACATAGAGTAGAACACAACACACACATGGGGCCCACATGTCATGGGGCCCAAACTCTCCTCCAAACCATGTGCACAAACATTCTCAGGTACAAACTAAAAAATGTACCTCCAAGAATTCCCCTATACTTCCAGAGTATTCCACATTTCCAACCCAAGGGCTATCGTCCTCATGGCACCCAACAACAATGCGAAGGGAAAAACACAATTTTTCCAACCTGTTTTATAACGACCCATACTTTACATACATGGTTATTACTTCATAATTCATGCATACTTATTACAACATATAACCAAACCATGATAGGACCATATAGGTATAGTGTCTTTAGAAATTGAGAAACATAAACAACTGGTAAAGCATCTACATTGTCTCTCATTTATTTCATCATATCTAGAGTCCCTTTGGAATATCCTACTTAATACCTTTCTTCCTGACCTAGGGAAAAGAAAACATAAAAAAGGGTGAGCTCAAATGCTCAGTAATGGTAAAAAAAGAAAATATCATATTCATAAGAACATAGCATATCAAAAATATTAACCTCCAAAAGAGATCATAATATCATAACATGGGATAAATCATGGTAGTGAAATGTAATCCCAATAATAATAACATAAATCATGAAACTTTGTGGAATACACACATAATCACAGAGAATCATTTCTTAGTAGTCAAGACTCATTGACATGACAATCCTAGTGGACAAAGTCTATTTCTGAATAGAGTTCACTCCTTCTTTCAGTCATGTATCATTGAACCAGATTAACATGTCGTTCCAGCCATGTCTATCTCATGAGATATAAATCTTTACCCAATTAATTGAAGGGAGATATAGGTCCCACCCATCTCATAATGAAACAATTATTATGTGTGATAGAAAATCATAAATCATAGCTTAACCCATGTAATAAAAATCGTATTCTTAAACATCATGCCATCATAAAATAATACATATAAGATAAAAGAACATCATAAAATTAATTCCGTCATAACACAATAAAATCAATGTAAAAAATAAAGATAGAAACAGAAACCTATATTATCTTAGATGGAGAATAAATTTGATAAAACATTTGAACTCCATTCATGAGGAAAATATCCTTTCTACTTCAAAAACCTTTTACCTTTCTTAACATGTCAAACAATTTTAAACTAAAATAAGTTTATTAAAAATAAAATTGAAAATTTGTAAAGTACAATTCATGGAAATAATTTTATATGAAACCATAAAAATCCATTCATGCCGTATAAGTTAAAAAATATTCTTCTCATACTTCGGTTAGAAAAGTCAAAAAGTACCTCATACTAAAAACAACAAAATATTCCTTTCATATATTTTACTCACCAAAGGGTAAAATTGGATTTAAAAAATTAGAGGAGGATAGAAATAATATTACATATTGAGGAAACATGGATGTGGATGATAAATATTCCCCAGTAAATTCTGATGTATAAATAATCTCGGATGAAAATGAGATTGCAAGATTTTCCCTTACCTTAGGTCCGACATTCTTCGTACATATCCGAACCTCCTGTATAATGATTTAAATAATTTCATTGACTTATTAGAGAATCATATTCATTATTATTATATCATATATGGTCATATTCTTATCTTCTTATTAGTAATATTTCATTGCTACTTGTTATTCGGGTGTTCATTGCATTATGTTCTTATGCTTGTTTTGTCGAATAAATTCTTATTCTTATTTTTAGGTTATTGATATCTCATTTACGGAATGGTATTAGTGTAACATATATCATATTTATTCATTTAATTCATTTATATAATCATTATTTAATGAAGATCATGTAGAATGGGTCACATCACATCGTGGAGACGGTAGGCCGTACGTACGCACCAGCGATGGTATCGTTCCCATGATCATGGAATTGTATTGAAGTGTATGTATACTATTTCAGAATCAATATCACATTAAAATAATATTATATAGATATTCTTTACACCATTATACCCATCCAAGTAAGCTGGTGGGGGAAACTAGATTACACCACGGCGTAGAGATGGTATTCCGTACGTACGCACGTACGGTGATTTCGTTTTCTATAGTATGGATAGGAGGTGAAATAGGGTTGTTTCATATTTATAATAAAATATAAGTATTTGAGTGATACTGATGTTATTACTTCATAATGAAACAACTAATTAAGAGTAAGTAGAAGAAGAAATAAATTTGAAAGAATCGGTAACGGATATTACCTCTTCTTTGACACGCCTCGTTGAAACCACCGGTTAGGGCACTAATGTTAGTATTTGAAGAAGACCAAGACCTCTAGAATATTAATAGGGGAGTTTAGAAGAGTAACGAGTAAGGGTTTTCCATTCTTTAAAGCTCAAAGTTGTGTAAAGAGGAGAGGGAGGAGGTTCCCTTTTATAAGGGAGGAGAGGGGCACCTTTTGGAAGTGTGAAAATATTATTTTATTATAATCTTATCTTCGATTTCAAAAGGTTCAAAAATCATTAAAGATGAAGATAATATGACTCATGGTCGAAATAAAATTATCCAATCAGAATTGGACATGTTTTGGATAATATTTTAATCATTATAATTTTATTTATTTAAATCATTTGTTAATGAGGCAAATACTGCATTATTATTGTGTCATAAATAGTTTAATTTATTTTGTGATAATGGTATATAGTATGATGTTTCCAACCTCTGATACCAATTCTATGATCAAAATAATGATGTAGATGCTCAATATACAAGAGGGGGGGTGAATTGTACACTTTAAAAATTTACTTACACAAAGTAAGATCTAAGTTTAAGAAAGTTAAACTAAGAAAATTCACAACACCTCTAACACCAATGAAAGTTTGGGACAAAGTATGAAGTTACAAACTTCTAGTTCTATGAACTTTCTTAAATCTGGAAAGTGATTCTGAAATACAGGTTTTAAAAATATGGATCCGGAAATTGGAACTTAACCAATGTTTACAACATGAGATTCTACCTTATAGCGCACATAATCTTAACTAATCAGAGTACAAGTGTAAGGAAATATAAGAAGGTTATACTTTCCTTAAAATATGAAATGTAGTGGAAAAACTAGTAGTGAAAATAAAAGTAACAAGATATAAATCTTTTATCCCAAAGAGAAGGGTATCCAACAACCTTGGAGAAAGGTCCCTTGATTTATACTTTCAAGAAAGTCTGTCTTACCCACACCAGGGTAAGCCCTCGATACGAAGATCGGAGTCTCTGTCTTACTATCCCTACAATCCCTCAACTTCAAGGTAGTTGTAACCTTTGTCTTCCTCAGCAAAGAATCCCTCAAACATTATTGAAGTCAACACCTCTGTCTTCCTATCCCCGGAAGCCCTCGAATGTAATCACCAAGATTCGGAGTCGCACGAAGAAATCTACACAAGGAAATGTTTGAACAAGTAGTTCAAACTTTCTGCACGAAGCTTAAGAGTTGATAAGAGACTCTCTCTCTAGAAATCACTTCAACAGCATGTAATCACAAGTTGTCAATGTTCAGTGTTGTATGTCCTGAACTCATTCAAATGAGATTCTATTTATAGGAACAGTTGTAACGGTCGGCTCCCTCCTCCAACGGTCATATTTTCCTTAAAATTCGGAGGGACCTGTACACGTGTCAGTAAACCAACGGTTAGTAAGAAACAAAATGGATGACATCATTTTATAATGAAACAGGAGTAAGCATAAGCAAAACTAATTTTTGGAATGTAAGAAAATAAAAGATCGAAGTCTAACCAAAATGGAATTTGGAGTCTACAATAAAAAGGATATTCGTATTCTGTTTTATAGGAATTTGGAACCTGAATTCTGTAGAAATACGGAGTCTAAATTTATATGGAGATTCGGAGTCTGGTTTCACCAGAGTTCAGAATCTGAACTTACAGAATTCGGAGTAGAACTTGTAGAAGTACAGAATCGAACTTATAAAAGTTCAGAGTCGAACATATAAACATTCAGAGTCAAACTTATGAAAGTTCAGAGTCAAACTCATAGTAGTTTGATGTCGAACTTATAGAAGTTCGGAGTTGAACTCATGAAAGTTTGGAGTCCAGAATTCGGATTTGAACTATATGAGAGTTCATATCCAGAATTCAGAGTCGAACTATATGAGAGTTCGTATCCAGAATTTAGAGGGGAACTTCATTATAGTTCATATCCAGAATTCAGAATGAAACTTCATTACAGTTCATATCCAGAATTCGTATCCTAAAACAAAATTCTTTATATCTAAGCTTTGTATGATTCTGAGGTTTTGTGTATGAATCCGATTTGTATACTTAAGAAAAATATTGATATGTATAAGGAAATATGGGTTAGGGTAAATTACCATAAGGAAGGAAATTTTCCTTAGAGAAGTAAAATATAAATTTTCTTAAGTATAAGGGGTTTGTGATTTTCAAAACAAGACGGAATGGAAAATTCATAAGGAAAACCTTATTTACTCAACAATCTCTCCTTTTTAGAAAGAAAAAACATCCTTATGAAAAGGAATATAAGGACTTTGAAAATTTTCATTAGACATTGAATTTAAAACTTATCTCCCTTGTTCATGGATGATTGTGAATACAACTAACTCCCCCTTAGGCATTGAAACTATAAGGATTGTATTCTGAATTTCTGGAGTGGAGTTTTCATTATCATGGGAATGGAAAACTTCGTAATGAGAAACTCCCCCTTAATTTAAGGATATTTCACTTATAAATTTTTCCTTCTCCATTTTATATTTTCCTTCTCCCCTTTTATGTTGTTCTTTTTCCTTCTCCCCCTTTGTGATTTTCAAAAATAATTTAAGGGAATGGAAAAGACATATAGTACCTGAAACATTATTATATAAAAATACATGATAAAACCAGCCAAAAATTTCTTTAGAGTTGAATTAATTTTTACAAGGAAAAAAAATACCATTAAAGATCAGAGTGAGTTTATTTGTTTTCTTTTTTCCTTCAAGAGAAACTTCTTCAACAAGGTTTTCAATTTCATTAAATCTCTTTTATCCTCCTCAGCTTGCCTCTCCGAAGCATTTATCCTTTAATCTTGATATTTCAAAGCTTCAGCTTGAGCCTTAATGGCTGCTTCCTACAATTTTATTAACTCATCTTTCATTTCTAGCTTCTCTTTAAACTCAATCCAGAAATATCTTTCCCCTTTCTAGTTCTGTGAAACTGAGTTAATCTTCCAATTTAGATCTCCGACCTGTTGATTCCAAGAACATTGCTCAATGATCAGCTCATTCTGGAGATTCATATTCTTATTATCCTCAGTTACAAAGGAATCTTTTACCTCATTCTGAAAATGATCAAATTTATCCATGTCTTCTTAAATTTTCTTAGACCAAAAAGTGATTTTGCGGCATGATTTCCTGGGTACATCATAATTGATAAGGAAATTTCTACGGTCAGCTTCAATTTTCACACACTTATCCATCACCATGGATAAGGATTCCTATTTCTGATTCAAACTATGTTGCAGCATCTGGCATCTGGAGTCTATAGTGGGAAATATCGAAATGGTGTCCACCATCTTTTTCAAAGATTCATCAACAAAGTCATGACCATGTGATGATGACTCCAAATTAGATAATTTTCTTGGATATTGTTCTTCTTAAATTTGTACCAGCTTCCTTTTAGAAGAACCACCAACATCTTTCTTCCTGAAGATATCGTTTGTTGGTGTATCCCTGAGTACTTGCTTACCTTTATCTTTTTTCGGAATGGGTTGATCATCTGGAGATTCTTCCTCACTTTCTGATAGTAGAACAATTTTGTCTTCATCAATTTTCTGTTTCTATGTTCCTTCTTCAAGATAATGCTTCTCATATGATTCTACCGCATCATACAAAACATTTTCTTCCTCTTCCTATTGCTTATCATCATCCTTCCTATATTCTTTTTCAACTCCCTTTCCCAGAGTAACACATTTTGCTGATTTAATTTTTCTTGATAATCTTCTACTTGTTTGATCAAGTCATCTAGATTATCAATTCCTTCTTATTATTATTCTTCCTCTTCAACAACCTCTTCACCCTTAGACTTTCCCGGAGTGATGTAGTTCTTTGATGGATTCTCTGGTAATGGTTCAGTGAGAAAGGTTTCCATAACTGGAATCTGTTAGGAGGATATTTCAGTATCTCTTAATAGAGATTGTACAAGCTCAGCTTCAGACATCTTTTTCTTCGTCTTTTTCTATTTTTCTTGTTTTTCTAACTCATCAACAGCTCTCTCTTTTAAGGCCTTAGCCTCTCATCAGGGTCCAATCCGAAATGTATATCCCCTTCTTTCCTCTTCTCCTTGTCTTCCCTTTACATAGAAGCCACTTCATCTGGATATGTTTTTTGTTTTTTCATCTTGGGAGGTGCGGAATGAGTTTCCTTAGCTTTGGGTGTTTTTTCCTCAGCAACCACTTCCTTAAGATTCCTCTTCTTAGTGAATTTCTTCACTAGTTCAACCTTCTCCACATTTTCTGGAATGGTCTCAGCCTCTACCTCTTGAAAATTATAGAACTCTCATGTTTATTTTAAAAAGGCCATATTCATTCTTTTCAACGTGTCATCACGGACATGCATAAGCTTGCAATTCCGAACATTGGACTTACATGAAATCTTGAAGGCATCTAAACACCTAACTATCAGCTTTGATATTAAGGCATGGTACATAATGATTTGAGCCCTTAATTTTCCTTCCTTGATGTTCTTGATCGTCACAAGGATATGCCTCATCAGATTTATTTTTCATAGATTAACCAAGAAATCTAAGAAATACATGTCACTTTTTTTCAGGGTGTCTTTATCACCCTTTCTATGATCCAAGAATCCTTGTACCCAAAGTTGAAGAATCCGATTATTAGGAGACAGGTGAGTTATCTTCGTTGTCTTGACATCATCAAGTCCAAGATATTGTAAGGATTTAATCATAACAAAACTACCTTTAGCATCCGAGAGTATGTGGGAACAGAATTCAGCTTCTCCTTCGTATGCTAGCTCTACCAAGCTTACTGCCTTGGAATAAGTAAGTTGGTATGTCGTTCCATAAGACATAAAGGAAAACTTTTCCCTTCCATATTCCTCATAAAAACATAATGATTCGTATAACTCTACAAGTAACTCCAGATAACTAGGGTCATGAACACTCGTCTTGGATATACATACATCTTCCCAACCATTCATCTTGATGTTCTTGGAGATGATAGAATCGTACATGTAAAAATTCGGATGGACCAGCCTTTCTCTGTACACTTTCCGTTTTGAAATCGGCTTCGTGGTAGACATATCTTGGGAAGTAGCTTCAACAGACATTCGGAATAGAGAGTTCTAGAGGATTCAAAATGGGATTTAGAAAGATCGAAATGGTCCTTAAGAAGAGAGTCATAGATTTGAAAAACAAAATCTTTGAAAACCCGATGTTGGATGACCCTTTGGGGTCCCCTTTATATAGGTGTTGAGATGACGGTTCAGTTTCCACAGTTGATCGAATGGTTGAAAAACATTGAGATTTGATCTGACGGCTGAGATACAATCCCCAAGGAAAACTTGACTCCGATCTTTTGAGGTTTAAAAAAACATTCGGATTTAAGAAAACTAGAATCCGAAATTTTTTAAAAGACATAATAAAACACCAGAAAATAAAATATGATTACAAATAATTAAATAAGGAAATCATACCTTTCGGATTGGCTAGGAAGTTTGTTCGTAATTGGTAATATTCTTCTTGAGGAAAATTTAACTATGAAAAACTCACTACAAAAAACACATTATGAAAACAAACTCATTATGGAAAACTCATTATGAAAAACTCATTACAAAAAATTATCTTTACGAAACACTCATTACAAAAAACTCATTACGAGAAACTCATTACAGAAATTTCCATTTCGAAAATTTCAGTTCTGAAGATTTTTATAAAGAAAAATTTCAATTCCAGAAATTTTCTTTACAAAAATTTCATTTTCGGAAATTTTTATTATGAATAATTTTAGTTCCAAATATTTCCATCACGACAAATTTCAGTTCTAGAAATTTTCATTACGAATTTTTCAGTTCTGGAAATTCTTGAAAATATTGTTATGAATATTTTAGTTAAAAAAGTTTGAATGACTGACTAAGAAAAATTTTTATTACAAAATCTTGAATAGAAAAAGTGACTACGAAAATATTGATTACAAAAGCTTGAAAATAAACTTACTATGAAAATTTTATTATGCTAACATGCAAATGTACTCCTCCTATGAAAAGAAGTTTATTACTGTAAGAAGAATTTTTCAACAAGAAATTACTTAATAAGGATTACCTTATGGTTATCATTCTTAACTTCTGTTTAATGTATTAAAATCTATCAGAGGGTAATGATTTTGTGAAAATTCAAGCAAGTTGATCTTGCATTCCGATAAACTGAAGAATGATATCTTCTTTAAGTGTGTGGTCCCTAAGAAAGTGATGCATAATATCAATGTGCTTTTCACAGGAGTGATGTGAAGTGTTTTTACTAAGGGAAATGGCACTTGTGTTATCACACAAAATTTGAGTCTTAGTAAAACTCAAGCAATAGTCTATGAGGGTGTGTTGCATCCACAACACTCGAGCACAAAAAATACCAGCTGCAACATATTCAGCTTCAACAGTGGAGAGTGCTACTGAGTGTTGCTTCTTGCAGGACCAAGAAACTAATGAATCTCATAAGAAATGAAATATTCTAGATGTAATCTTTCTATCCATTCTACATCCTCCAAAATCAGCATCTGAAAAGCTTTTTAAAACAAAATCATTTCCAGAAGTATAAAAGATTCCTAAATCAATGGTTTCCTTTAAATAGAGAATTTTTTTTTTCACTGCCTTTAAATGAGATTCCTTAGGATTAGATTGATATCTAGCACATAATCATAATGAAAACATTATGTCTGGTCAACTGGCTGTTAGGTAAAGTAGACTTCCTATCATACCTCTAAATGATGTTTGATCTACTGGTTTCCCATCTTCATCAAGATCAAGTGTGTTTGAGGTACCAATAGGAGTACATATACTCTTAGTGTTATCAAAACCATACTTTTTAGGAAGATATTTAATATACTTATGTTGGGATATGTATATTCTTTCTGGTTTTTTTTGAAATTTTAAAACCAAGGAAAAATGTTAACTCAACCATCATACTCATTTCAAACTCATATTTCATTAGATCTGCAAAAAAAATCAGTTAAAGATTTCTGAGTTGAACCAAATATAATATCATCAACATAAATTTGAACAATCAAAACATTTTCCTTATATTTCTTTATAAAAAGGGTTGGATATTCATTTCCGTTAACATAGTTATTTTGAAGAAAAAATCTTATAAGTCTATCATACCAAGATCATGGGGCTTGTTTAAGCCCATACAAAGCGTTGGTAAGTCTAAAAACATGATCATGATATTTTATATCTTCAATTACAGGAGTTTGTTCAACAAAAACATCCTCTTTAACATAACCGTTAATAAAATCACATTTTACATCCATTTGAAAAAGTTTAAAAATAAAGAATGCTACAAAGGATAGTAAGATACGAATAGATTCAAGTTTAGCTACTGGAGCATATGTTTCTTCATAGTCTATTCCCTCTTGCTGATTATAGCCTTTAGCAACAAGTCTAGATTTATTTCTAATGACGACTCCATTTTCATCACACTTATTTCTGAATACCCACTTTACATCAATAATAGAAGTTTCCTTAGGTGTTTCAACCAAGGTCCAGACTTTATTCCTTTCAAATTCATTTAGTTCATCTTGCATGGCTTTGATCCAATCATCATCACCAAAAGCTTCATTGGTGCTTTTAGGTTCCAATTGGGAAAGAAATGCTAGATGATCTACTTCATTTATTAAAGAACATATAGTCTTTATAGGTTGATTTACATCACTAATGATACTATCACTAGGATGATTCTTATGAAACGCCCGACTTGGGATTTTTAAAACATGTTCATTAATATAGGGAAGAAAGTATTCTAGGGTAAATGTTTCAGAAGCATCTTCTTGAACATTTTCCTTATCAGAAGGATCTTCTATCAAAGGTTGATAATCAGTATTTGAAAACACATATGATGATGTAGGTTGGGATGGTTTAAAAAAAAGGATCAGTTTCATCAAATTTTACATGTACTATTTCGTCAACAGTATAAGTGTTTTTGTTAAAGACTCTATAGGTCTTAGAAGTTGTTGAGTAACCTAAGAAAATTCCTTCATCAGATTTTGGTACGAATTTTTGTAGATTTTCTTTAATATTTCGGATGAATACCTTGAAACCAAAAACATTAAAGTGGGAAAGTCTTGGTTTTCTACCATTCCGTAACTCATAAATGGTTTTATTAAGAAAAGGTCTAATCAAAACTCGATTTATAGTATAACAAGCAGTACTTACAGCTTCAGCCTAGAAATGTATAGCTATAGAATAATCACTTAAAATAGTTCTAGTTATCTCTTGAAGAATTCTATTTCTTCTTTCAACTACACCATTTTGTTGAGGAGTTCAAGGTGCTGAAAAGTTGTGAGTAATTAATTTTCTACTACAAAAAGTTTCAAAATCAGAATTTTAAAATTCTCCTCCATGATCACTATGAATATTTTTTAGTGGAAGGTTTTTCTAATTTTTTACTTGGGCTATAAAACTTTTTAAATTAGAAAAAGATTCAGACTTCTTTTCTAGAAAATAGACCCATGTAAATCTATTGTAATCATCAACTATAATAAACACATAGTATTTTCCTCCAATGCTTCCAGTTTGTGTTAGACCAAAAAGATCCATGTGCACCAACTGTAATGCATCAGTTGTTGAGACTTCACCGATTTATTTAAAACTAGATTTATGTTGCTTTCCATATTGACAAGGATCACAAACATTAGAAGAATCAAATCTAAGCTCTGGTAGATCCTTAACTAAACCTTTCTTATAATGTTTTCAAAGGTTCCTAAGGTTACAGTGTCCTATCCTGTTATTCCATAACCATGAATGATCTTCCATTTCACTAAGTCAAGTAAGTCTTGGCACTTAAGGTCTTCTATGTTCAAAGCGTAAACATTCTCTTGCCTATTGGTAGAAATAATAAATTCTTCCTTGGAATTGTGTACTAAGCACTTATCATTCCTAAAATTCACAAGGTATCCTTCATCACATAATTGATTTAGGCATATGAGACTGTCCTTAAGACCCTTTACAAACAAAACATTCGAAATCAATGTTTTACAAAGAAGAACAATATTACATATACCATCAATTTCTTTCTAAGCATTATCTCTGAAAGTTACTTTTCCTCCTTTCATCTTGATAATCTTTTTGAAATAGTTTTTGTTAGTAGTCATATTCCGGGAACATCCACTATCCATGTACTAAGTATTGTTATTGGTACTTCCTTTATCTTCCTGAAAATAAGAAAAGAGTTAGACTTTTTGAATCCAAACTTGTTTGGATCCATGATTTTTAGATAAAAAAATTTTGGGTATCCACATTTTTTAGAGAAATATGCTTTATGAAACCCAAGAGATTGAACTTTATTCAAAATAACAATTTTTCTTCCAATTCCCTCCACTTTGACACTACGTTCAAAAAGGGGCTCTAAAAGGAACAAAATAGTTGTTTTTGAAAACTGGTTTTTGGTGAGCATAACCTACTACAATAGTGTTTGCATGAGGTTTAATTTGAGAATATATCTTGTCAAAATTTTCCTTCTCAAAGGAAAATTTTTCAGGAAGATTCTTTAGGGAAAAAATTTCGGATTTCAGTCTAACGACTAAATTTCTATCCTTAGGAATCATTTCCTTAGAGTTAGATTTTTCCTCAAAAACATTCATCATTAAAGTAGAATTATTAAGGTCTTTAGAAAGTTCTTCCTTATTAGAATTTTCTTTCTCAAGGTCTTTAGAATGTTTTTATAAAATAACTTCTTTATCTTTAAGATCTGAAGAAAGATCTGAAATTTCTTTTGTAAGAACATCTTCCCTAGTATTTGCCATGTCTAGTTTGTTAAAAAATTTACAGTTTTTTGCTTCAAGTATCTTGGAAAATCTAGATACTTCTTCATATGATGGTTCTTCATTTTCTGAGGATGAAGTATCTTCATTATAAGTACTATTTTCGGAATAGGAATTCTTATCATAAGATAAGTTTGTTAAAGCCTCAGCAGAGCATACCATGGCCATAAGAAATGTTTGTGGAAAAGAATTATTAGCAATGAATCCCATATTATTTTGAGCTGATGAATAATATTCTGAAGATTCACTTTCTGAAGAGTCTCCACACCTAGCACTCCAATTAGTATTTGCTTTTAGACTTTTCTTATCATTGGATTTTTAAAACATCTTCCTGTTCCTTCCAGAGTGCCTCTATTTTCTTTCGTTCCTTTTAAGCATAGGGAAACCAGGTCATATGTGTCCAATTCTCTTGATCTCATTGCATGTGACCTTGTTTCTCACTCAAATTTACCCAAGAGAAGAAGGTAAGACGGTCCTTGTAGTTTAGCTTGGGTTATCGAATCCACAGATACCTAAGAAGAAACCTATAGACACGTACATTCTATAAACTATTTTTGGCTATGAAGTGGCCAAATTGGATTGATTTTTGATGCGTATTAAAGATATCTAATAGATTTAAGTGAATTCAATTTAAAATCACGAGTTTATCCTAGGTTATCGCTCGGGGTGGATTGGACGTATTTTCTTCTTAATGATTTCAATTTCATAAATTTGAGATGGTTTCATTTAAAGAGATAAAACAACATCATCACTTACTGTTTTAATGCCTACACCCTTTAATACTAATAAACTATAAACTTGAAGGATCAAAGTTTTGAGCACTTCAAGGTAAAGGTTTGTATTAGTACTTGAAGTGTGTGACCTTAAATTCAACAAGGACGATGGAGTTTAAAAATCATCAAATAAAAATCCCAATTAAAGAAGTGATTATACATTAATTAGGTGATAAATAACTTCCAATCCAGCCCCTTGATACTCCATTGGATCAACCCATAAGTGGGTTATCCCTCCATTGATCCCATGGTTTCAATGGAAGCGGAAAGTAGACTCATGAGGGAGGAAATGGAGAAGTAAAGAAAACAACCAAAATAAAATGGTCACTCCACCATTGTGTGAATAATTTCACAAGGGTTGGTGTGAATAAATTCACACCTTGATACAACGGTATCAAAGTGATATTAAGAACAACAGAATAAGAGTAGAAGAAGAACTTTTATTAAGAAACTAAAGTAAATTGAACAACTTACATGTGAAAGACAAAATTGAGGCAACAAAAATGCAGCATAACATTACAATTGAACAAAGCATCCAATATCATCAACTCCATCACCACCACTACCTTAAATAGAAATTTTGGGAGCCTTGGGTAGAGCCTAAAAAAGTACAAAGCATCTAAATTAATTTTGGTAGGCCATAGGTGGTGGAAAGCTTGTGGAATTTGAACTTTTCCACATTTGACCCGAGGTGGCATCCAGCTTTCATCCACCGAGAAGACGAGTCTGGAAGACCATCTAGACGGCAGAATCAGGGTGGGACATAGAAGACGAAAATGGAGCTCCAGATGGATTCTAACCGCCTGTAAACCTTTGGACCATTTGGAATTTTGGATTCCTAGATATGATCAAATTAGTGGGCTGTTTGTCTGGGACGCATAATCTGGACTAGAATTTTATCTATAACTTGGGCCGCCTAAATGACCTCCATGGAGGCCGAATTAGCATTATCTCCTGAAGAGTGATTTGTTCCTATACATTTATTATATCATCCCAAGAAATTAGGGGTTAATGGGGCCTGTAATTTTGGCCCCATAGTCTCATCAGTGGGCTGGTGTCCAATCTGCCTTCTCCAGAATTGCTTCCTTTCATTGCCAAATATCTCCATCATCCTCCATGAATTCTCCATTGATCCCTGAATGAATCATGTTCATATTGGAGTGTAGATCAATTTCCAAAAATATCAAATTAAAATATGTATAATTAGAAGAATCATTGGGTACTTCAAATGATGTTCAAAAATGTACCACATAATAGTGCATTTTAAGAAGGTATTATAATCACAATGTGAAATGATGTTCAAAGTGTAAAATGCACTAAAATGGTGTTTATGAATAATAAAGAACACGAATATTATGTATATTAAAAATGAATATTAGCCTCATTTAGTGGCTAATCACACCCCCAACTTGAGTTTTTCTAGTCCCGAGCAAAATATATCTCAACAATATGAAATTCGAATTCCCTTTTCTGAAAACATTTTAATACACAATGATCACCCAAAAAACTTATACCAAACAATCATGAAACCCATAAAAATATTTTAATAAAAGATAGTTTCATAAGTAGATCCCAATCCCAAGCCCATTCCTTTGATCAAATTCATCATCATACTTCATCCAACTCAATTAGGTGTAATGATGTGTTGTGAATCAAAATAGATATGGGGGTTCATTTTCATTCAAGGGGGAAATCATGGAAGTGCTAGGTGGAATCACATTTAATCCTAATATGAGTATTCTTCATCCTTTTTTTTGTTTTTATTTTTTGCAATATTTCTATAGTAATTGAGATTTCAGTTAATCAAATTAACCCATGTAGCAAGACTTTGCCGATGACTCCCAGACTCAAAGGCCTTAGGGCACCAAGTGAAGCCCACATACTCGGGCATCGTCTCGAGTTAACTTAATCAAAAACAATGTCATATTACCATAAATAGAGATATATTGAAAAACTCAGGGCTAGACAACTCTGGAGTCACGATCCCCAAGTGCCGAAAGCCTCGCATTTTATCAATCCATTTCTCTACACGCAAATTTTTATTTTTATTTTTTTATTTTTTTTATTTTTTAATAATTTTTTTTATTTTTTTTTTGAATACTAATATTATTCATAAAAATAAAACCAGCCTATGATATTTATTATGGGACCCAAAAAATTCAAATTAGTACCCCCACAGTCTAGAGGACGTACATTGTGGCATTTTTTTATTTTGATGAAAATATAAATGATGAAATATCACATTGGACAGACACACTTTCCAAAATCTATGCTCATGAAATTATACAGGGATTAAAATCATAATTAGGGTGTTCTAAATTATTTTATATTAAGTTTAAAAGTGTGCAATGCGTATTACCATGTTCAAAGTTAAAGGAATTTTTCCTTCCATTTAATTATTTTTTCAAATCATTCATTTTCTTTGACACAAAATCATTTTTTTTATTTTATCTCCCCCCCAACATAAAATAACACTGTCCCCAGTGTTTAAATAAAAGAAAATTTAGAAGGGGGTAGAGGTAGAGAATGAATGTTCAAAAAGGAAATTAAAAATGAGGATCATGGAATGAAGTCACCTGGTGGTTGAAGTTGAAATTCTTGTTGCTCCAAATTAGTCCTTTGATCTCTTGGGGGATGTAGGCACCTCCTTGATTGAACATGTATCACCCAAAATAGTACCTAGACAAAAAGAAGAACAAACCAGACAAAACAAACAACACAACGACTTATTTAATTCCAAGTATCATCATTTTTATGGTTTTTCCTTTTTTTATTTTTTATTTTTTTTAAATCAAACTAATGATACATTGTCTTCTTTTTAATTTTTTGGGTAAGGTATTACTCAGGGATCACACCACGTGACACAGATGAATACGATTCTCCCCTTTTATACCCATCCATACTCATAATAGAAGAACAAGTCAATAGTCCTTTTTTTAAATGTAAAAATGATTAATTAACCCTATTTAAAATATAAAGTTTATTAAAACAACAAAATGATAGGAAAATTGAAAACCATGGGTTTCCTCCCATGCAGCGCTTTGTTTAACGTCGTTAGCCCGAAATGGACCCTAAATCTATCAAATTTTTCCTTGTTTATAGGTCGGCTTAGTTAACTCAACCTCTATTTCCTGTTTATTGAATGATTCAATGAATTGTTTTAACCCTTGACCATTGACCTTGAAAATTTAACCACTTATGGGATCTTGAATCTCTACTGCCCCATGGGGGAATACATGATGCACTATGAAAGGTCCTGACCATCTAGACCTTAACTTTCCAGGATGTAAATGAAGTTTTGAACTATACAAGAGCACAAGTTTTCCCGGTTCAAAATGTTTGACCTTGATATTCCTAGATTGGTAGGCTTGAACTCTATCTTTATTGATCATTGAATTTTCATAAGCCTCCATCCTTAGTTCCTCCAGTTCATTGAGATCTAATTTCCTTTTCGTTCCGGCCAATGAGAGGTCATAATCCATTTTCTTAATTGCCCAAAAGGCCTTATGTTCAATATCCACTGGAAAATGGCATGCTTTACCATAAACCAAACTATATGGGGACATTCCTAAAATGGTTTTATATGCATTTCTATAGGCCCAAAGAGCATCTAAGAGTGTCTCAGACCAATCTTTCCTAGAGGGGTTGACAGTTTTTTCAAGAATTTTCTTAATCTCCCTATTCGCTAACTCATCTGGACCATTGGTTTGAGGATGGTATGCAGTGGACACTTCATGAGAAATACCATACTTAGACATGAGTGAAGATAATGGTCAGTTGTAGAAATGGGTTCCTTGATCACTGATTATAGCCCTAGGAATTCCAAATCATGAAAATATGTTCTCTTTTAGAAATCGAATCACAACTTTATGATCATTGGACTTAGTGGGAATGGCCTCAACCCATTTTGAGACGTAATCAACAGCTAAGAGTATGTAGAGGTATCCTCGAGAGTTTGGGAAGGGACCCATGAAATCAATTCCCCAATAGTCAAATATTTCAACCACTAAGATGGGAGTGAGTGGAATTTGATTCCTTTTTGTGATGGACCCAACTTGTTGAAACCTAGGACAGCTTTGACAAAATGTGTAGGAGTCCCTTGAGAGGGTGGGCTAGAAAAGACCACATTGAAGAATCTTAGCAGATGTTTTCTTAGAGGAAAAGTGACCTCCACATTCCTCACTGTGACAGAATTTAAGGATGGACTCTTGTTCAAATTCTAGAACACACCTCCTAATGACTTGGTCAGGGTAGAACTTATAGAGGTATGGATCATCAAACACATAGTATCTAACATCAGAAAGAAATTTACTTCGAGCTTGAGTCCCTAAGAATTTAGGAATGACTCCTTTCACTAAGAAATTTTCTATGTCAGTATACCAAGGGAAGTCACTCACAGAGGATAGGTGTTAATCAGGAAATGAATCAGACACAGAAAGGTGATTTGAGTTGTCTTTGAATTCCATTGTAGAGAGTTGATCAGCTACAACATTTTCAACTCCCTTTTTATCCTTGATTGTGAGTTCAAATTCTTGTAATAGAAGGACCCACCTAATCAGTCTAGCCTTAGAATCTTGTTTTTGGAAGAGGTATTTTAGTGCAGAATGGTCAGTGAACACAGTGATGGGTGATCCTAAGAGGTAGGACCTAAACTTCTCTAAGGAAAACACAATAGAAAGTAACTCCTTTTCAGTGGTGGTGTAGTTGATTTGGGCATCATTTAAGGATGTGCTTGCATAATAAATGACATAAGGAGTTTTATCACAACGTTTTCCTTACACAGCTCCAACAGCAAAGTCACTGGAATCACAAATAAGTTCAAAAGGAAGGTTCCAATTTGGAGATTTCATAATGGGAGGAGAGGTGAGAGAGGATTTGAGGGTTGAGAATGAACCCTCATAGCTTTCTGTCCAAACAAATGGAGCATCCTTTACTAGGAGAGCACAAAGGGGACGGGATATTGAACTAAAGTCCTTGATGAATCTTCTATAGAAACCAGCATGTCCTAAGAAAGACCTCACTTCCTTGACAGTTTTGGGTGATGAAAGGTGACGAATGATGTCAACCTTTTCTTTATCAACTTCAATCCCCCTACTCGAGACCAGATGGCCTAGAACAAGTCCCTCTTTAACCATGAAATGGCATTTTTCCCAGTTTAGGACCAGATTATTTTCTTCACATCTTGACAAGACTCTCTCCACATTCTTCAGACATCCCTCAAAAGTATCCCCAAACACAGAGAAGTCATCCATGAAGACCTCTAGAAAATCCCCTACCATGTCTGAGAAGATTCCCATCATGCACCGCTGGAAGGTTCCATGGGCATTGTATAACCCGAAGGGCATGCGTTTGAAGGCAATGGTACTGAAAGGACATGTGAATGTAGTCTTTCCTTGATCCTCTAGGGAGACCTCAATTTGATTGTACCTCGAGTACCCATCTAAGAAACAGTAGAAGGCATGACCTGCCACTCTCTCAAGGACTTGGTCAATGAATGGTAAGGGGAAATGGTCCTTCTTGGTGAATGAGTTTAGTTTCCTATAGTCAATGCAAATCCTCCATCCACTACTCACCCTTGTTGGAAGAATCTCCCCATCCTCATTGGTTATCACTGTGATTCCAGCCTTTTTTGGAACCACTTGGATTGGGCTCACCGATTCACTCTCAGTTATGGGATATATGATACTAGCATTCAACAATTTCAGAAGTTCTTTCCTTACTACCTCCATTAGATTAGGATTGATTCGCCGTTGAGGTTGACGACATGGCTTTGAATCAGATTCCAAAACAATCCTATGAGTCCCGATAAGTGGGTTAATCCCAGGAATATCAGAAAGGGTCCAACCAATGGATTTGTTATGATTCCTAAGGACATCTAGAAGCATCCTCTCATGATTGGATTCAAGATAAGAAGAAATGACAATAGGATGTGTTTGATTTTTCCCTAGGAAGGCATACTTTAGTGCAGCAGGATGTTCCTTCAATTCAAGATCAGGTTGGTTTAGAATTTCAGCAGAAGATTGGGACATTGGATCAAGATCAATTTCTTTTTTTATAGGTTCAGATAGGATTGATTCCTCACATGTAGAAGTTTCAGCTACTAGATTGGCTTGATCAGATTTAGGGAAGGAATTTGGAGTGGTCTCCAAGAAAGTGGTTTCTTGAAAGGTTCCACTGCTTGTTGGACCTAAGACTTCATCATAAAAGAAATTTGAAAATGATTCAAGCCAAGGAGATAAACATCCATCATATGAACAAAGGAAATCAATCTCATCCTGACTTAAACATCCATCAAATATTCCTTGATGTTCCATGGATTCATTATCAATTCTTCTTATCATGTTTACTTCATGAATGTCCTCGTCATTCCCTATTTGTGAGCTTGCATTATATATGTTCAAGTCTAGACTCATATTCCCAAAGGTGATGGTCATGTTCCCATTTCGGACTCGGATAACAGAGTTGATTGTTGCAAGGAAAGGGCAACCAAAGATGATTGGGGTTTGTTCCATATTTCCTAAATTTGGATGGTTGTCAAGGACAATGAAATCAGCAGGGTAGATGAAGTTTGCAACCTTTACCAGAACGTCCTTTAAATCCCCTTTGGAACCCTAATGCTACGATTAGCAAGTTGAAGTGTGACAGATGTGGGTTGGAGTTCTTCTAGGCCTAACTGGTAGTAAGCAACATATGGGATGAGATTGAGTAGGAAGGTATGGTTTGGATTGTATCGAGAAGAGGAATGTTCAACTTTACTTGTGAGAAGATTTCCCTCAATTTTTCACTCAGTTCAGGCTTGGGTTTCCCTCTCATGCGTTGAAGAAATGGTGCAGGTTGTGGGGTTGTTTGTTGAAGAGTTGTTTCCTTGACAATGTTATCAGTTTCCTCAATTTGATCTTGTGGTTCATTTGAATTTTCATCCAAGTTTGAATCTTCAGGTGGGTTCTGAATTAGTTGTTCAGGTTTCTCAATTGATTTCCCACTTCTTAAAACAGTCACATCCTTTAGTTGTTCACTCAGTTCAGGCTTGGGTTTCCCTCTCATGCGATGAGGAAATGGTGCAGGTTGTGGGGTTGTTTGTTGAAGAGTTGTTTCCTTGACAATGTTATCAGTTTCCTCATTTTGATCTTGTGGTTCATTTGAATTTTCATCCATGTTGGAATCTTCAGGTGGGTTCTGAATTAGTTTTTCAGGTTTCTCAATTGATTTCCCACTTCTTAAAACAGTCACAGCCTTTAGTTGTTCATGAGTTGTTTGAGCACAAGTTGACTCTCCCCTTAAAGTTGAGGATGGCACCGCCTGAGTAGGCATGGGTGAATTTCCAGTTTTGATGGTTTGAAGTTCTTGTTTTAGGGAAGATACTTCTGAGTTCATCCTCTTCATTTGTTTGCACAGTTGTTCTAGTAGGATTTGTGGAACAGTTTGGGTTGGTGCTTGAGAAGGTTGGTTTATCCCAGGGGGATATTTTGGAGGTGGTATGGTTTGTTGAAAATGGACCAGTGGTTGTTGGTATTGGATAGGTTGGGTTTGGAACTGGTTTTTGGTTTGGTAGTTCTGACGCGGGTAAGGATTTTGTCCCTGTGGTTGGCTAGGTTGTTGGTTATCTTTCCAGCGGAAGCCTGGGTGGTCGTTATACCTTGGGTTGATGGTGTTTTGGTATTGAGGCTTTTGAAAGTTCAAATCATTTACTTCCACTGGCGGTCCTCCTAAGAGAACATCCTTGACGGATGGAATGGTTGGGTAGTTGTCTGTCTTATGGTCATGTTTGTCACAAATTGTGCAAACAGGGTCAACAGTTTGGATTTCATGGACTTTCCTAAGGTCTATCTTTTCAACCTTCCTAGAGAGTGCAGCGAGTTTAGCCCTAAGGCTTTCCTGTTCTCTAAGTGTATGAATTCCAGTTGTTCTTTGTGGCGTTTCAGAATAAGGTTAAGTTCCCCATGTTTGGTTTTGTTCAGAAAGGCTTTTTAGATACTCGTAAGCAACATTTGGGGCTTTGTTTTTAAAGGTTCCATTACACGTCATTTAAATGAATTTTTTGTTCCCCAGACCCAACCCTTCATAGAAAATTATCACTTATTCAGGAATAGAAAAACCATAGTGTGGAACCATGTATAGAGTGTCTTTAAACCTCTTCCATGTTTCATAGAATGACTCTCCCTCTTTTTCAAAAAAGTTTTGGATACTCTTTTTAAGTGCAATTGTTTTGTGGTGGGGAAAGTATTTTTTGTAGAATCCTCTTTGTAGTTTGTCCCAAGAGTTGATAGATGATGGTCTCAAATTGTTTAGCCAATTTTTAGCTTGATCCTTTAAAGAAAAAGGAAATATCCTCATCTTAGATGATTCTAGTTGATGTGGGGGACACATGGTTTCTACAATTTCATTGAACTCCTTAATGTGGAGGTATGGCATCTCAGACTCCATTCCATGGAATGTGGGAAGGTGGTTTTGGACATGGGGTTTAAATATGTATTTTGAATCTCCTAGGGAATTGTGTCTAATGCATGAGGGGGCATTGGTCCAGGAAGGTGTGAGGTAGTCATTCATGGTTTGATCAATTGCATTCCCCAAGTTTGTGGCTGCCACATTTGGTTTCCATTTTGGTTCCCACCCGGGTTTATGAGTTGGTTTCTTTGAAGACCTTCCATTGAAATTTGCTCAATTTTTTAATCTGGGGTGATAGAAAGATTAGGATCTAATGGAAAGAGTTCCCTTGGTGTACTTGACTCCCCAACCCCAGGACTATCCACCCTAACAAGACGGTTTGATTGATCGTGGGTGTAGGCGGACATGTGCCAAAAGAAAAAAAAAACGAGAAAGGGACAAGATAAGAGAATTTGGATGAGAAAAGAAGAAATGGGGGATAATAGAATGGGTGTTTATATGACTTACTTGGGTCCCCGTAAACTGCGCCAAAATTTTATTCTCGCTCAAATTTACCCAAGAGAAGAAGGTATGACGGTCCTTGTAGTTTAGCTTGGGTTATCAAATCCACAGAGACCTAAGAAGAAACCTATAGACACGTACATTATATGGACTGTTTTTGGCTATGAAGTGGCCAACATGGATTTATTTCTGATGGGTTTTAAAGATATCTAATAGATTTAAGTGAATTCAATTTAAAATAATGAGTTGATCCTAGGTTATCGCTCGGGGTGGATTGGACGCATTTTCTTTTTAATGATTTCAATTTCTTAAATTTGAGATGGTTTCATTTAAGGAGATAAAACAACATCATCAATTACTGTTTTAATTCCTACACTCTTTAATACTAATCAACTATACACTTGAAGGATCAAAGTTATGAGCACTTCAAGGTAACGGTTTGTATTAGTACTTGAAGTGTGTGGCCTTAAATTCAACAAGGACGATGGAGTTTAAAAATCATCAAATAAAAATCCCAATTAAAGAAGTGATTATACATTAATTAGGTGATAAATAACATCCAATCCATCCCCTTTCTACTCCCTTGGATCAACCCATATGTGGGTTATCCCTCCATTAATCCCATGGTTTCAATGGAAGTGGAAAGTAGACTCATGAGGGAGGAAATGGAGAAGTAAAGAAAACAACCAAAATAAAATGATCACTCCACCGTTGTGTGAATAATTTCACAAGGGTTGGTGTGAATAAATTCACACAATGATCCAACGGTATGAAAGTGATATTAATAACAACTTAATAAGACTAGAAGAAGAACTTTTATTAAGAAACTAAAGTTAATTGAACAACTTACATGTGAAAGACAAAATTGAGGCAACAAAAATGCAGCATAACATTACAATTGAACAAAGCATCCAAGATCTTCAACTCCTTCACCACCACTGCCTTAAATAAGCATTTTGGGAGCCTTGGGTCGAGCCTCCAACAGTACAAAGCATCTCAATTAATTTTGGTAGGCCATAGGTGGTGGAAAGCTTGTGGAATTTGAAATTTTCCACATTTGACCCGAGGTGACATCCAGCTTTCATCCACCGAAACGACGCGTCTGGAAGACCTTCTAGACGGCCGAATCAGGGTGGGCCATAGAAGAAGAAAATGGAGCTCCGGTTGGATTATAACCTCCTGTAACATGTTGGCCCATTTGGAGTTTTGGATTCCGAGATATGATCAACTTAGTGGGCTGTTTTTCTGGGCCGCAGAATCTGGACTAGAATTTTATCTCTAACTTGGGACGCCTAAATGACCATCATATAGGCCGAATTAACATTATCTCCTGAAAGTTGATTTGTTCATATACATTCCATCTATCATCCCAAGAAATATGGGGTTAATTATGCCTGTAATTTGGGCCCCACAGTCTTATCATTGGGCTGGTGTCCAATCTTCTTTCTCCAGAATTGCTTCCTTTCATTGCCAAATATCTCCATCATCCTCCATGAATTCTCCACTGATCCCTGAATGAATCATGTTCATATTGGAGTAAAGACCAATTTCCAAAAATATCAAATTAAAATATGTATAATTACATGAATCATTGGTTACTTCAAATGATGTTCAAAAATGTACCACATAATAGTGCATTTTAAGAAGGTATTACAATCGCAATGTGAAATGATGTTCAAAGTGTGAAATGCACTAAAATGGTGTTTATGAATAATAAAGCACATGAATATTATGTATATTAACAATGAATATTAGTCTCATTTAGTGGCTAATCAGACCTCTGTATCTTTCTTATCTTTCCTCTCCTTCTTCTTATTCTTTTCTTGGAAATTTCTATGACCTGCTATCTTGTTCATTATTCAAGCCAGATTTTCTAACTCATTTTCAGAGACTTAACTCTCACTAGATTAAGATTGGATTATAACCTTATTGGAATTGGATCTGGTTACTCTCTCATGAGTCTTAGCTTTCATGTGTTTTTATGTTGTAGTAAAAGTTATCGCAGCACTCCCATTCTTCTTTTTGATGTTGTCAGCATCTCTCTTCATTGTTGTTTCGTGTTGGAGAAGAGTTCCAAACATCTCATCTATGGAAATTTTGGTGACCTTACTATTCTCATCAATAGTTGTTCTCTTTGATTCACACTCATTGGGCATAATATCAATGATCTTGTCAACTAGTGCTTCATCATCTTGACCTTTCTCTCCCATAGATTGTAAGTTATTCACGATAGTCATAAATCATTATTGCACTTTGATTATAAGTTCCCCATATGGAAAGTTAAAACCATGATACTCATCTCTCAACATAGGTCTTCTTGTTTCAATCACTTTAGATGTACCAAAATGAGTAAATTCATGTTTTTTCCATATAAAGTTAGTTATTTTACATGAAGAAATTTGGCTATATATGTTCCTAATCATTTAACATAGTAGAGTATTTTGTACCTTATTGTTTAATTGATAATCATGCTTCTCTTAGTTGGTGAAAGCACTAACTTCCTTATCAGGAATTTTATAACTTCTAGTAAGAATAACAATGTTATCTACTCTAGTATTGATAACGAAATTCTTCATCTGATCTCTCCAATACTCATAATCATTACCATAAAAAATTGGTTGTCTTCTAGGATTTAGGTTGTCGATGGAACCAAAATTTAAACTTTCCATCTTTATGAAAATCTTTCTACACAAAAACATGTTAATAACAAAAGTTTGGATTCAAGGAAAATATTCCTAAGAAAGGAAAATATAGAGCAAACGAAAAACTGAGCAAGAAAAACATATTTGTGAGTATAAGTATTTCAGAGACTGCTCTTAAACCAAATGTGAGAATGTTATAGAGTATGAGGTTTCCAACCTATGATACCAATTGTAGGATCGAAATAACGATGTAGCTTCTCAATATACAAGAGGGGGGGGTGAATTGTAGACTTTAAAAATTTCCTTAAACAAAGAATGATCTTGGTTTAACAAAGTTAAACTAAGAAAATTCACAACACCTCTAACACCAATGAAATATTGGGAAAAAGTATGAACTTACAAACTTCTAGTTCTATGCACTTTCTTAAATATGGAATTGATTTCGAAAAATAGGTTCTGGAAATATGGATCTGGAAATTGAAACATGACCAAAGTTTACAACATGACATTCTAACTTATAGCATCTATAATCTTAACTAATCAGAGTACAAGTGTAAGGAAATATAATAAGGTTATACTTTCCTTACAATATAAAATGCAGCGGAAAAACAAGTTGTAAAACTACAAGTAACAAGATATAAATCTTTTAACACAAAGAGAAGGGTATCCAACAACTTTGGATAAAGGTCCCTTGATTTATACTTCCAAGCAAGTCTGTCTTACCCACACCAGGGTAAGCCCTCGATACGAAGATCGAAGTCTCTATCTTGCTATCCCCACAATCCCCCAACATCAAGGTAGTTGGAACCTCTGTATTCCTCTGCAAGGAAGCCCTCGAATTTTAAGAAATTCAGCACCTCTGTCTTCCTATCCCTGGAAGCCCTCGAATGTAATAACCAATATTTGGAGTCGCCCAAAGAAATATGTACAAGGAAATTTTTGAACAAGTAGTTAAAACTTTCTGCACGAAGGTTGAGAGTTGATAAGAGCCTATCTCTCTAGAAATCACTTCAACAACATGTAAGAACATGTTTCCAAATTTCAGTGTTGTGTGTCCTGAACTCGTTCAAATGGGCTCATATTTATAGGCACGATTGGAATGGTCAACTCCCTCCTCCAACAGTCATATTTTATTTAAAATTAGGAGGGACTTGTTCACGTGTCACTAAACCAACGGTTAGTTAGAAACAGAATGGATGACATCATTTTATAATGAAACTGGTGTAAGCATAATAAAAAATAAAGTTCAGAATGTAAGAAAATAAAAGTTTGGAGTCTAACCAAAATGGAATTCAGAGTCTACAATAAAAAGGATATTCAGATTCGGTTTTATAGGAATTAGGAACCTGAATTCTTTAGAAATCCGAAGTCTGAATTTATATGGAAATTCGGAGTCTGGTTTAACCAGAGTTCAGAATCTGAACTTACAGAATTCAGAGTCGAACATGTAGAAGTTATGAGTCGAACTTATAAAAGTTCGGAGTTGATCATATAAACGTTTGGAGTCAAACTTATAAGAGTTCAGATTCAAACTCATAAAAGTTTGGAGTCGAACTCATAGTAGTTCGAAGTCGAACTTATAGATGTTCGGAGTCGAACTAGTAAAAGTTCGGAGTCGAACTCTTGAAAGTTCGGATTCCAGAATTCGGAGTGGAAGCATATGAGAGTTCGTATCCAAAATTCGGATTTGAACAATATGAGGGTTCGTATACAGAATTCGGAGTGGATCTTCATTACAGTTCACATCCAGAATTCGGAATGAAACTTCATTACAGTTCATATCCAAAATTCGGATCCTAAAACAGAATTCTTCTTATCTAAGCTTTATATGATTCTAAGTTTTTGGGTATGAATCCGATTTTTATACTTAGGAAAAATATTTATATGTATAAGGAAATCTAGGTTAGTTTAAATTTTGTTAAGGAAGGGAATTTTCCTTAGAGAAGTAAAATATAAATTTGCTTAAGTATAAGGTGTTTGTGATTTTCAAAACAAGAAGGAATGGAAAAGTCATAATAAAAACCTTATTTACTCAACATATTTGATTTCTAAAAATTAAAAAAAAAATACCACCATGTATGAAATATTTATTGATTTACAATGAATATTTATATTCTAAAAGAAAATTTATATAACCCCTTATAAAAATTAATTACTAAAAGATTTTTGTTAATGTCAAATTTATCTTTACCTTAAATTCATTAATCCAAATTGTCAATATCCCTACCAAGTGGCTCAATGGGGTCCCAAAAGCGACATAAGGATGACCATGGTTGGCCACTACTCATCCAATATGGTTAGGACAAGTGTTAAGGTAATTTTGAATTATTATAATATTCTTTTAACCTTGAATTATCCTATTTAACTCTAACTGCAGAAAATAAAAGTCAAAAGTTACTATTCACCAAAAATTATTTTCAACTTATTGAATCATATTTTACTTCTTAATAAAAATCATGTATGTCGGATTTTTGAAATTCAATTCATAGAAGTGGTAAAATTTAATTTAAATGAAAGAGTCAGTTTTTTTAACTACCACTAAGTGGTTTCACTATTCTTCAAAAATTGATGTTTTTCTGAAAAATACCAAAAATTCAGCCAAAGATATATTTGATATTCTGAATTAAAAAATGATATCTATTTTTCTAAATTCAAAACATATAAGTGAAATTAATTAATTTTAAAATTAATTCCCGTTATCAAAACAAATTGCGTGTTTCTAAGAGATAATATCTATCAAAAGATCGACACTTTTTTTGTTCAATTTCAAAGTGAAATTAATTCCAATGACCAACATTGGATTAAATGGTAAATATATATTCTAATTACACTTTAAACCCAATTAAAAAGATAATATAACCATACAAATTATTTTTATGAAAAAATTTGTTTTAAATTAAAATATAGTGTGTTTTTACTATTCATTAAAATATAAAAGTTATTAGAATAATATGAAAAAATTATCCAAATTAATTTTTTATATCCTGATTCCAAGGAAGAATTTAATTTTTTCAAATTTAACTTATAAACATGTCAAAAATTATAATTAAAGTGGGTTCTCCATAAAAAGCCAGAAAAACTGCATTTTTTAAAAATACTTATTTTACCCAAACAATTTATCTTTTTCTCATACCATGTTCTAGAAAATATGTAAGATGAATAATAATGTTATAAAATTCAAAATGTAGTTAATACTATTCATAACTGCTAGTCCATAATAATATTATAATAATATATTTTTGTTTAGTAAAATTCGGTATTGCGTACTACACACGCTATCGAGGAAGGCCACGATTGCGTGTAACGTAATCCAAGATAGTTTTGTTTGTAGTGAAATATTCCTTTGATGTTTTATATAATATAAGACATAAAAAAATATACTTCTCATAAAATATCAGGATGTTACATTCTTCCCCCCTTAAAATGAATTTCACCGTTGAAATTCGTCACTTCATAACAAAAAGACGAGGATACCTCTCCCTCATCATATCCTCAAGCTCCTATGTATCTTTTTATTATTGGTAGTTCCTCCATAAAACATTCACCAAGCGAGTGGTCTTGTTCCATAGAACTTTTTCACTACGATCCAGAATCTCTATTGGTTGTTCTTCATAAGAAAGATCTTTCTACAGTTTTACAACTTCTGAGCTTAGTACATGTGAAGGACCAAGTATGTACTTTCTCAGGAGAGATACATGGAACACATCATGAAATTGAGAGAGATTCGGTGGAAGTGACAATCGATAATATACCTTCCCAACACAATCCAGTATTTCGAAAGGACCTATATACCTAGGGCTCAACTTTCCCTCCTTTCCAAATATCATTACTCTCTTCCATGGAGATATTCGTAAGAAAACTTTATCACCCACTACAAACTCTAAGTCTTTTCTTCGGTTGTCAGCATAACGTTTTTGTCAACTATGAGATGCTCTTATGTGTTGTTGAATAGATCTGACCTTTTCTACCATCTCAACAACAAGATCAGGTCCTAATAGATTTAATTCCCCAACTTCATCCCAGCAAGTTGGAGTCCTGCATTTATTTCCTTAGAGAGATTCATAAGGAGCCATCTGAATAATGGAGTGAAAGATATTATTATATGAAAATTCCTCCAAAGGTAGGTGTTGATCCAAAACACTATTTAAATCCCTAGAGCAAGCTCTTAACATATCTTCTAGAGTTTGAATTTTTTTCTCAGACTGACCGTCTGTCTGAGGATGATAAGTAGTGATGAAACTCAACTCTGTATCTAAAGTATGCTGATGACTTCGCCAGAACATTGGGGTAAACCACAAATCCTGATCAGATATAATGGAAATTGTCACTCCATGCAATCTTACCACTTCCTTCACATATATCCTGGCAAGCTGATCCAGAGAGAAATCTTCTCTAATAGCAATGAAGTGTGGTGAATTCATAAGACGATCAACTATAACCCATATAGCCTTATTTCCTTTGGATGTTTTAGGAAGTCTAGTGACAACGTCCATAGTGATGTTTTCCCATTTCCATTATATTATGGGTAATGGTTGTAACATACCCTTAGACTTCTGTCTCTCAGCTTTAACTTGATGAAAAACCAAGCATCGAGAGACACATTCAGCAACATCTCTTTCAATGCCATCCCACCAGAAGTACACTTTTAGGTCCCTATACATCTTCATGATTCTAGGATGAATAGAGAATGAAGAAATATGAGCCTCATCTAGTAGATCCTTCTTTAATTCTAGTATGGGAGGAACACAAACCCGATATCTGAACCTTATTATCCCATCACAATTAAGGTAGAATTCAGGAACATTTCTCACCTTCTTTGGTTACTCTACATCTTCTTTTTTTGGCTATTTATTCTTCACATGTATATATGGTTGCACATTAATTTGAGAAAGATAAGATTTTCCCCCTTCCATTATAATTCCAAGATCCATCCTTTGTAAATCCATAAATATTGGATCATCTGTGATCCTCATCATGGATAATATAGCATGGTATTGTCGACATAATGTGTCTTCCACCTTGTTTGCATTCCCAAGGTGGTAATGAATTGAGCATTCATAATCCTTAATTAGCTCCAACCATCTTTTTTGGTGAATATTCATCTCATTTTTTGTGAAAATATACATTAAACTTTAATGATCAGTATAAATATAACACCTTTCACCATAATGATAATGCCTCCAAATATTTAATGAAAAGATTGCCGCAGCTAACTCCAAATCATGAGTTGGGTAATTTTTCTCATGGATTTTCAACTTTCATGAGGCATAAGCTATCTACATATCATTTTTCATGATAAAACACCCTAGTCCCTTCTTGGATGCATCATTGTAGATCACTAACCTTTCTTCACTACAAGGCTGTGTGAGCATAGGTGCACTGGATAACCTCCTTTTCAACTCCTTGAAATTCTCTTCACACTCCACCATCCACACGAACTTAACTCCTTTTCAAGTCATCCTGGTGAGTGGATTAGATAATCGTGAAAAATCTTTCACAAAACGTCGATAATATCCATCCAAACCAAGAAAACGTCAGATATCAATTACTGTTGTTGGTCTTGACCATCTTTCGATAACTTCTTTTTTCCTGAATCCACGGATATCCCCTATTTTTTGATTATGTGACCCAAAAATGAAACTTTTTGAATCCAAAATTCACTCTTGGTAAATTTGGCATAAATATTCTCCTTTCATCGGGTCTTTAATACCATATCAAGTGATCTTCATGTTCTTCCTTTCTCTTTTAATAGACAAGAATATCGTCTATAAATACTAGCACAAACTGATCAAGATGTCATCTAAAGACTCTATTCATTAGATCCATGAAGATATAAAGGGAATTAGTAATAAAAAATGGAGTCACTATAAATTCATAGTGTCCATAACTTGTACGAAAAGCCTTCTTTGGTATATCCCCTTTTTTGACCCTTAATTGATGATACCCTAAACTAAGATCAATCTTGGAAAAGTATTGAGCTCTGCCTAGTTGGTCAAATAATTCATCAATGAATGGGAGAGGATATTTGTTCTTGATAGTGATCTTGTTAAGTTCTTGATAATCAATGCAGAGTCTCGTTGATCCATATTTCTTCTTAACAAATAGAACATGTTCTCTCCAAGGTGATGCACTAGGGTGTATGAATCCCTTATCAAGATTCTCTTGGAGTTGCTTCTTCAATTCCTGCAACTCAATTGGGGCCATTCTATAAGGTGTCTTTGAAATGTGCATAGCACCCGATATGAGTTCTATTGAAAACTCAACTTCATGATTTGGTGGAAGACCAGGCAATTCCTCTAGAAAGACATCATCAATCTCTCTTACAATGAAAATATTCTTAATCGTGAGTTTCTATCCAACCATTTGGGATAAATAACCTTCATTTATTGGAATCAAGACCCATAAGATGGAAGAAATTTCCACTGGAAGTTTATATTCATCCTTGCATCGATAGATGATAGTAGATTGATCGGGAATATTAAATGTGATTTCCCCTCTTTGGTAATTGATATGAGCTCCGTATAAAGAAAGCCAATCCATGCCAAGAATCACATCAAATTCCACTATAAGAAGGATCACAAGATTTTCAGGAAGCACTTTCCCACAAACTTCAATTGGAGAAAAATTATAAACTTTTGATGAAACCTTTGTGCCATTAGGATTTGTCACAGATAACTCAACATCTAATTGTTGAGGTAGTATGGTGATACCCTTAGAAAATTCTTCAGAAATAAAAGAGTGGGTGGATCCAGAATCGAATAAAACATTTTCTATTTAAAGTGGATGTTAAGTGTACCTTTCACCACTTTGTTATCGTACTCCACATCACCGATAGAAATTGCATGTGACTTTCCTTTGTCTTTGGCCTTAATAGTTTATTGACGTCTATCATCATCAACAACCCTTGGATTAGGGCATTGATTGGCATAATTCCCCATTTCCTTGCAATTAAAACATTGAAGTGTATGAGGTGAATTCTGTGTATCCCTTTCTTTTTTCGCATCATGATACATCTTCTTCCCATTATTTTGATATTCAGATGCCCGATGACCTTCATTTCCACACTTAAAACATTTACTTTTTCCTTTAATAAAATTCCCTCCATGTTTCCTTCCACACTTTTTACAGAAGGGAAAATGCATCTTCTTTTCATTTTGGTCTTTAGATTTCCCTTTGAATTCCATTTTCATCTTCTTATCAAACCCATATGACTGATGGCTTACTCTAATATCCATCTCAACCTTGAGAGCACATTGAAAAATTTCCTCATATCTATTGATGTCCCTTATGGATAACGCCCTTCAAAGACTTGGTTTAAAGGCACTAATGAATTGATCGATCTTACTCTCAGGTTGGATAATAATTCTTGAAGCGTACCTTGCAAGTCTTGTAAAAGATTCTTAATAGGTAGCAACCGATTCATCGTCTCTTTGCTTCAGTTCAAGAAACTCCTTCTCCGTCTTTGTTCGAAGAATACAAGAGAAGTACTTATTAAAAAATATGTTCTTGAACTCGTCCCAATCCATGGACTCAATTTCATCCCTTTTCCTCGTATTCTTAATAAGATTACACCATTGATCATCTCACCTTCCAAACGATATACTACTAATATGACTTTATCATGTTCAGAACATTGTAGGACTGAAAATATATTTTCAGTGGTACTGATCCATTGTTTAGACACTAATGGATCATAAGACCCGCTGAATGAAGGTGGATGCTGCCTCATGAAGGATTAAACAGAATGTTGCTCCTTCTTTTGCTCGTTTAGAAGTCCTGCATGATTCATAGCTTGAGAAAGTTGTGTGAGCATGGGAACAAATTTTTTCATTCCAACTCCCATAATGTTTGGTAGCTCAGGGGGAAAATCATTGCATTGCTCTTCGCATTTAGCATTAACACAGTTCCATCTGGTTCTAGCCATTGACTAAAACCAAGAAGCATAGTGTGAGAAACACTAATCAAAATAGGAAAACCACATAATGAAAAATAAAATTTCACACATTAGGTATTATCGTAGGTTTTTCATGGACATTTCGAAAACACTAATATTGTGTTCTATGTTTAGAAATATCCTTAGAGTTATTACTAAGGCTTTCACATCCTAGTTTCCAAAGGTTGACTATACCTTTCCTCTAATACCAACTATAACGACCCATACATTACACAAATTTTTATTACTTTAAAATAGAATCATACTTATTACAACATATAACAACACCATGATTGGAATGTATAGTTATAGTGTCTTTAGAAACTAGGAAACATATACAACTGTTAAAGCTTCTAAACTATCTCCCATTTATTTCATCATATCTAGAGTCCCTTTGGCATATCCTACTTAATACCTTTCTTCCTGACCTGGGGAAAAGAAAACATACAAAAGGGTGAGCTCAAATGCTCAGAAAGGGTAAATAAACGAAATATCATATTCATAAGAACATAGCATTTCGAAAATATTAACCTGCAAAAGAGATCATAATATCATAACAGGGGATAAATCATAGTAGTGAAATGTAATACCAATAATCATAACATAAATCATGAAATTTTTTGGTATACACACATAATCATAGAGAATCATTTCTTATTAGTCAAGACTCATTGAAAAAACTATCCCAGTGGACAAATTCCATTTCTGAACCGAGTTCACTCCTCGTTTCAGTCCTATATCCCAGAACCGGATTAACCTAAAGTTCCAGCCATGTCTATCTCATGAGATATAAATATTTACCCAATGAATTGGAGGGAGATATTGGTCCCACCCATCTCATAATGAAACTATTCTTATGTGTTCCAAAAAATCATAAATCATAGCATAACCCATGTAATAAAAATGGGATTCTTAAACATCATTCAATCATAACAGAATCCATTTAAGATAAAAGAACATCATAAAATTAATTCCATAATAACATAATCAAATCAATGTAAAAATAGGGATAGAAACAGAACCCTATATTATCTTATATGGAAAATAATTTTTATAAAACACTTGAACTCCATTCTTGAGGAAAATATCCTTTCTACTTCAAAAACATTTTACCTTTCTTAACATGTCATAAATTTTTTAACTAAAATAAGTTGATTGAAAATAAACATGAAAACATGTAATGGAAGCTTCATGGAAATAATGTTCCATGAAATCATAAAAATCCATTCATGTCGTATAAGTTAAAAATAGATTCTTCTCATACTTTGGCTGGAAGAGTGAAAAATTACCTCGTACTAAAAACGAAAAAAGATTATTTTCATATATTTTACTCACCAAAGTGTAAAATTGGATTAAAAAAATTATATGAGGATAGAAATAATATTACATATTGAGGAAACATGGATGTGGTTGATAAATATTCCCCAGTAAATTCTGAAGTATAAACAATCTCGGATAAAAATGAGATTGCAAGATTTTCCCTTAACATAGGTCTGATTTGGTTCGTACATATCAGAAACACCTGTATAATGATTTAAATAATTTCATTGACTTATTACAGAATCATATTCATTGTTATGATATCATATTTTGTCATATTCTTATCTTCTTATTAGTAATATTTCATTTCTACTAGTTATTCGTGTGTTCTTTGCTTTATGTTCTTATGCATGTTTTGTCAAATAAATTCTTATTCTTATTTTTAGGTTATAGATATATCATTTCCAAAATGTTATTAGGGTAATATATATCATATTTATTCACTCAAATAATTTATATAATCATTATTCATTGGAGATCTTGTAGAACGAGTCGCATCACATCGTGGATAAGGTAGGTCGTATGTACGCACGAGCGATGATATCATTCCCATTATCGTGGAATTGTATTGAAGTGTACGTATATGATTTCATAATCAATATTACATTAAAATAATCATAAATTGTTATTCATTACACCATTATACCCATCCAAGTAATTTGGTGGTGGAAAATAGATTACACCACGGTGTGGATATGGTATTCCGTACGTACGCATGCACGTTGATTTCGTTTTCCGTAGGATGGATAGAAGGTGAAATAGGGTTGCTTCATATTTATAATAACATATAATTATATTAGTGATACTTATGTTATTAATTCATAATGAAACAACTAAATAAGAGGAAGTAGAATAAGAAATAAATTTGAAAGAATTGGTAACGAATATTACCTATTCTTTGACACGCCTATTTGAAACCTCCTCTTATGGAACTAATGTTGGTCTTTGAAGAAGACCAGGACCTCTAGAATATTACTAGGAGAGTTTAGAAGCATAATGGTCAGGGGTTGGCTGAGCTTGACTTCTCAATGTTGTGTAAATAGGAGAGGGTGGAGGTTCCCTTTTATAAGGGAGGGGAGGGGAACCATTGGAAAGTGTGAAAATATTATTTTATTATAAACTTATCTTCAGTTTCAAAAGGTCCAAAAATAATTAAGGATGAAGATAAGATGACTCATGGTAGAAATAAAATCATCCAATCAAAATTGGACATGTTTTGGATAATATTTTAATCATTATAATGTTATTTATTTAAATCATTTATTAATGAGTTAAATACTCCATCATTATTGTGTCTTAAATAATTTAATTTATTTGATGTCTAAAAATTATAAAAAAATACCTAAATGTATGAAATCCTTTTATATTTCCAATGAATATTTATATTTGAAATGGCAATTTATATAATCCCTTATAAAAATTAATTACTAAAAGATTTTTGTTAATGTCAATTTTGTATTTACATAAAATTAATTAATCCAAATTGTCATTATCACTACCAAGTGGATTAATGGGGTCCCAAAATCAACCCAAGGATGCCCATGGTCGGACACTATTGATCCAATAAGGTTAGGACAGGTGTTAAGGTAGTTTTGAATTATTATAATATTCTTTTAACCTTGAATTACCATATTTACTTTTAAATGCAGTAAATAAAAGTCAAAAGTTACTATTTACCAAAAATTATTTTCATCTTATTGAATCACACATTACTTCTTGATAACAACCATGTATGTAGGATTTTTGAAATTCAATTCATAGAAGTGGTTAAATTTCCATTAAATGAAAGAGTCGGTTTTTTAACTACCACTAAGTGGTTTCACTATTCATCAAAAATTGAGGTTTTTCATAAAAATAACAAATATTCAGCCTAAGCTATATTTTATATTCATAATGAAAAAAATGATGTCTATTTTTCCAAATTCAAAACATAGAAGTGGCATTAAATAATTTTAAAATTTTTTCCCGTTATCAAAACAAATAGCGTGTTTTTAAGAAATAATAACTATCAGAAGATCGACGCATGTTTATGTCCAATTTCAAAGTGAAATTAATTCCAATGACCAAAATTGGATTAAATGGGAAAAATATATTCTAATTACACTTTAAAACAAATTAAAAAGATAATATAACCATATAAATTATTGTGATGATAAATGTTTTTTTAATTAAAATATAGCATGTTTTTACTATTCATTAAAATATGATAGTTATCAGAATAATATGAATTTTTTTTTGAAAATAAATCTTTATATCCTGATTCCAAGGAAGAATTTAATTTTGTCAAATTGAACTTATAAACATGTAAAAAACTAGATTTAATGTGGGTGCGCCATCAAAAGGCGGCAAAACTGCATTTTTTGAAAAATACTTATTTTACCTGAAACATTTATTTTGTTCTCATATCATGTTCTAGAAAATATTTAAGATGAATAATAATGTTATAAAATTCAACATTTAGTAAATACTATTCATAAAGGCTAGCCCATAATAATATTATATCAATATATCGTTGTTTAGTGAAATCTGGTATTGCGTACTACACACGCTATTGAGGAAGGTCACGATTGCATGTAACACAAGCCAAGCTAGTGTTGTGTGCGGTAAAAGATCCCTTTGATGTTTCATATAACATAAGACATAAAAAAAATATACTTTTCTTAAAATATCTGGGTGTTACATGCTTCTTCGATGACCCTAGCATGGCCAACCATATCACTTTAAACATCAACTTCACTCACACAGAAGTGAACGCGATCACACGCAAATGGTTATCTAAAAACACCGTAGGAAGAACCCCCATCGGTACACCTTTCATGCTTCCACATTAAACATGATCTCAAAGGAGGCTCCACACGGCCAAATGGATTACACTGTTGCAGTCCTCACGGAAAAACTCGTGAGATAGACTACTTACTCACCCGAAACGGACAACCAGTGAATATGGTACTATTCACTATAACCAGTCCGTGTGGGGCTCACACCCCAACTCTGATAATCGTCAGGCACACTGCACCATCACAAAGCTCTCGGAAAAACACGTTGAATCGACTATTCATACGCCCCAAATGGATGCCTAATGAAAAAGTTACATTATGCTGCACACAGCTTAAGAGAAGGGCCGTGGGGCCCACGCCTCAACTCCGAAATTAATTCATGAAACCACACCGGTCAATTTCTCCTCAATGCAGGGGTCACAATGCCGCTGACAGCACCTAAAACATGTTCCGGATTCATAAGCTGCAACTCCATGAGTTATACGCAAAAGGGGCCCTGTGGGGCCCCTACTTCATCTCCAAACCGAACACTTCATAAAGCATCGCAAAAAGTCTGAACAAGGACTGGGGTCATGCTTCCACTGATGGCGCGTCAATCGGACATCCCATGCAGAAGTTAGGTCCGACGCGACAATTAATTAATTAATTACATAATTAATTAATTATTCATATTTAGTGTTTCATGTCACCAAGCAATGAAACAAACCCACAAAGGTTCCGAACCATCCTTGGAAGGACCTTCTCAACTCCAGGGCCACAACACCTGTGACGGCACATCAAACGGACGTCCGGCTCGCGAAGTACATCCATTGCGAGCTTTAATAATAATTTAATATTACTAAATTAAAGCTCTCGGGTTACCTCCCTTCGGGTGCATAACCAAAAAACCCTGAGACCCACATCAAACAGACTGCCTCACCGATACAAACTCATGTCCATAGATTGAACATCAAATGGAAATTCCATTTAGAAATTATGCCCCCCCCCCCCCCCCCGAATGCAAGGGGGTTAACCGGGCCTGTTCACCCTGGCCGACCCGGTCCGAACCGCCAGTCCGCGGCACGCTGGCCGTGTCCTACCCAGTAGCCCCAGACTTGCTCCTCATGTCCAGTTTTACAAACAGACCGGCCTTTCTGTTCGGTCTTCGTATTGTCACCCAACTGGACCCGCGGTTTGCGGATCCTCGCTCCCTCAGCAGACCGACTTCGGCCGGTCTTCATTGACGCACCAGCAGGACCCGTGTTGCGTGAGTCCCGGCTTCCTCTACACTCCCGGGGAGAGGCCTCATTCTTCCTTCGACCATGACGGTTGGCGCTGCCTGGTCCTCCTGCTGCTCCCTACTTGCGTCGACACCTGCTGGCCCGCGCCCGGCCGACCACCGCACCACTTTGCTACCGACGCTGCGTCACACTGCAACAACCCCACACTGTCGGCTCCATGTTCCACTGCAATGCCGCTGCACACATGGACGCCCCGCTTTGTCGTACGCACTGCCGCACACGAGCCCGCCGAACGTCGCGGCCTAGTCGGGTTCCTTCGGCTAGACACCTCTGACCACCACACTCTGAACCCCATATGTGTCGGCCACCTTGCCTGAACCCCCGCTGCACCACCCTGACCTCTGGCCCCCGCCTTTGCCGGAGTCAGGGCTTCCAATGATTGCCGCTATCGCTCTAGTGTCTCAAAATCAAAACCGAACACAGGTTCGGGATCCACGGGACGAGGCCTTCCCAACACCTGCCCCGGATCATTGATCTGACACGATTGGTGCGTTCGAAAATTTGGTTGAAGAACGCCCAAGAACAATGGATAAAATGGGGCTCGGGCATTGGCCGTGTTCGTTCGGCCAACAACCAAAATTTTATAATTTATGAACATAAAACGACAAAATTAACAAAAACTCCAATAATTTCACAAAGGTGCGAAATTTAATTAGAAATACTACCCCGATTCCAATGCACGTTGTAGGTGATGCGTCCGCGAGGCTCCACCTTCGATCCGACGACGTCTTGGCGAAGATCCCTCCTCAATCCGACAAAGAACTATGAAGAACGGCTAGAGAGAGAGGGAGATAGGGGGGGAGAGAAGAAATGGGTTCTCCCTTCCAATACATAGTGAATTTATAGAAATTCACTAAAACGCTCCCAATGGGCATGGATTCTGAACCCTCTGTGCCCACCTATTTTATCTCTCGCCTAGGAAAAACACCCCATTTGGAACTCAACGGAAGTCTCAGATTTCAATTTGGAGACTTCGTTTGAATGTTATTCAAAAATAAGGGATAAAAACCACTAAGTGGACATTTCGAAATGACAACTTTTCCCATGGGTGACATCTCTCTCTGTAGGCCTGTGCTCGTAACTTTTATACCCTACCTAGGGTAAACGGCATGCTCTAGACTAAATGGTTCCTTCTGTTTTCCAATCCGAGTAACCATTTAGGAGTTACTTGGGTTGGAGCTATTAAATGAATAATTTAATTTAATTTATCCATTTAACACAGCCTAGGGTGAACACCGCATTACGAACCCAACCGTGGTCTCATATTGTTGATCCGATCAACGGTCTAAGAGATATCACATTTTCTTTAGTTAACCACATGTGCGTAATATATAAACACTTAACATTTTTATAAAATTAATTCCGGGCACATCCGGCCTTGGAATTGCATGCCATCTGAACGCCCTGCTTTGGAATAACATCAAGAATATTCCAGAGTCTTTTATAGAAAAAAACGAGTTCTTACATCATTCCCTCATTCAAACTTTTCTCCCCCAAAAAGAAAAACTAGGGGAACAACTCAGGGTACTAAGCCCACACCTGGCTCTCCCGTACCCAGATGAACTCTTGCACAGTTCCGCGTCACTGTATAGGGACCAAAGGATTTGGTCCCTTCGCGTGGGGTCTGCCCTCACTGATGACGTGCATAGGTTCCCACACACTTCATCTCAGGTGTTTCATGTGGGAGATTTTATGCAACCAAACTAGACTTTGGGTTTTTGGAAAGGCGGTGGGGACCTCGTCATCCCTTCACACGGTCTCAAATGTCTCGAAGGACCTTGGGGTTATCTCACCTACACGGTTACACCTCTACGTCACATGCTGCAACTGGAATCACCGTTTTGACCTAGGAAAAAAAGCCCGATGATTAACTCCTTCAGAATATCCATATGAGGAAACACACAAGGATATCTGGTCATAAATGACTTCACAGTCGATGTCCCTCGACCAAGACCCTCTTACATGCTTGGAAAGCGAAGGAGCCGATACCATAGAATAAAGAAAAGGTTCCACATCTTATACTCTACTCACACGGGGTTACACCGATGCCTCGCATCGCCCTAGTAACACCTCAAACAAGGATCAGGGAGAAAATAATTTCACATATAGAGTCTAAAAATTCTATTGAAAAAAGTAGAAGAGCTATAGAGTGTACTTTTTATCACCTCATTCTCTGTAGGATCGTAGACATCCAAAGCTCACGGCTATCCACGATCACAACTGTCATCTCGCGGAGCCTGAAGGGGACAACCTGGTGGTGATGGGAAGACCTCGTAATGTTTTCCCCCACTACCATATCCTCCTGATCCTCTGCTAGAATGACCTATATGGGGACTACTCCAATCACGACGCTGCCTCTGTCATGGTGGTGCACCCGCTGCCTGCCCGATATTCTCAGCGGGCCTGGTCGGGCAGTCTTAGGCCAGGTGACCTTACCCATTGCAAGAATAACACTAAATCTCTCTAGGCTGCACTGGTTCCCTCTATCAACACTATGGAATTTGACCACGCCCCTTATTCTGGTTATCGAAAAGCCACCTACGTTGAGATTCTGTCACCCGACGCCCGCTAGATGCGGCACACGTCTCGGCTCTATTGATCATGCTGCCACCATCAACTGTAGAGCATGACAGGAATCTCTCTGTCACCAGTACCTACTCTAGCACCCCGACATATGTGGAAATGCCCAAGGGTACAATGACATCACAGATCTCTTTGGGGAGACCCTACTCCAACTTCTGCGCTCGGAAGTTGCTGTTGTGGACTAAGTCCAGGTAAAAACATGCAAGGTTTGCGAACCTAGTCACGTACGCAATCACCTTCATCCCTCCCTGATAAAACTGTAGGAGCTCCTGGATCCGAACAGAGTGTATGAAGGAGGGGTAAAACTCCTCACAGAACAACAGCTGAAAGTCGTCCCATGAAAGAGATGACAAATCAAGTAACTGAGTCACCAGACTCCACCAATGCCCAGTTGCTTCATGGAAAAGGCTGGTGGCCAAAGAAACCATAAGATCTGCCAGCGTCTGCACATGACTGAAGAGGTGAACCACTGTATCGATCCAATCCTCTACTGCCTGAGGGTTTGGCTCACAACGGAACCTCAACGGTCTCTGTCGTTGGAACTCACAGAGCGTGCTCAACCTACTCTCAAGCTCAGTATGCTCTGCTGAAGCTGTCTGTTGCTCACTAGTTGGGGGTGCTGCTACCATCCCACCCAGAGAAAGGTACTCACATGATGGGTCCTAGATTAAGGACTCATACCTCATAGGGTTATCGTCAAGAACCAAAGCTGATATCCTAGCTGGCTGTCTTCGCGGAGACATCCTGAGTGTTATCAAGGTGTGCCACAGTCAGATTAGCATATAGGTATATAACGATAGCAATAATGAGTAGTTAACTCAAGAAGGATATTCAAATAATGAATCCTATGTGATGCATAAACAAAGTTTCTCAGCAACAAGTGTCTCAGCATGCTAAGTCGACAAGTGGGTTATCAGGGTCCTGGTGAATGGATAGGTTGGCCGCCGCACCATCACTAGACTCCCTGGCCTGAGAGCCACTCTCGAGACACGTTGACACCCTTTCCTTAAATCCAAACCAATTCCTTTTTAGGGATGTCCAAACAATGTCCCAAGGAATGAACAACCTCTGATACCACTTTGTCATGACCCGACCCTACCCATGCTCGAACCACAACTACCCCAAGCCCGCCTCCATAGGGAAGGGGCTGGCAAGAAGTGACGAAGGATAAACAACTCGAGGATGCCTTTTCCTGAGTACCTGTACACACACACACGTAGCACACTCAATGAAACAGTTTAGAGTAAAATGGAAAGTAAAGTACTAACTACAATAAACAACCATAAGAGTGCATCAACCTCTAAACAATACAAAGAAAAAGTTGAAGGTAAACTGAAAAGAAAAAGGGAAAAACATGCGCCTAACAAGAAAAGTGCCACAACCCGGAAACAAGTAAACAAAATTAAAATAGGTGGGAGAGTCCCACACCTGGAACCCTGCTATGACCACTGTACACGGTCCTAGCTCCCGAACTCCTAAGCTCTGGTGAAGTCACGACTAACCTGTCCGTCTTCTGAAAGGTAACACTGAGTTCGGGAAAATCCCAAGTAGGGGTGAGAATAAAAATACTCAGTAGGATGCCCCAAAGGCTCGAGGTAGAAACAAAGGAGGTAATGAAGAGGTGGGCAGTATATATAACATGGAAAATAAAGGAGTATAACTAAGAGTGTAGAAAAGAGTACAGCTCAACCCAACAAGAGGAAATAAGTAGACTCCTACAAACACAAGGTGCTAGAAGAGGTTAGAAGATTAAATTTTCGTCCATTCTTTGCTACATATAGCTAGAGAGTAGGCTCGTCCAACCACGAGAAGATGAATACGGAAAGCACATGGCATACCCCGCACGTCTTCACCTCTCCTGAAAGGAGAGTAACCAAAACCCAAGGAGTGGTTACTTGAACAATGTATATACATATCTATATGATCAATAAAAAACCCTGAACAAGATCGTAAGGGGATATCCAACCTGTAGCTCAGCCCATGAAAGTGAGTATCCAACAGTCCTCGAAGTAAAAAACATCGATTCCCAGCATCTGTACGTCTTCCCCGAACTGCAAGTCAAGGGGCTCAAATCACTGCTCCATAACACTATCCGCTTTGGGCGACACTGACTCGCCCACACAGGTTTAGGTCATTTCACAAGAACGTGTCTCCATTGGAAAAGCGCCCCTCTTTCCTGAGAGTTCTGGGGAAATGTCAAGCCACACCTCATCACTGTCACACAATCAAGAGGTCTTCTCAAAGTCGACGGGTTCCCACTTCCCATCCCCACGATAGGGAAATCTATTGGAGGGAGACCTAGATCTGCTCTGGCCATCCCTGCTGGATGGTACCACACTGGCCATCCCTGCGGGATGGTACACCACTGGCCATCCCTGCTGGATGGTACCTCACTGGCCATCCCTACTGGATGGTACATCACTAGTAACCGAAAGACGTAGTGGGAAACACATGACCATAGATCGGGGAAGGAAGATATGATCTTGATACATTGCTAGGGAGTCTACGACTAGGGCTCACTGGGGGCTCCGTACCCTACTGGAAACAACCTCCTGGATAGAGGATCGGTGCTCGCGTAATGTGTTGGTCACACCAATACACAAAGAACCCTACCAGGGGACACGAATGGATGTGAGGATCTCCCCGGGCCTCTCTGGGTGATACATGCTCCAATCTGCTAATTCTACTATCAAAGCGGACCGTGACAACTCACTCCAAAAAAGTGGGAGCACACCCGCACTGTACGAACACACCTAGCCATAAACGATGTCACAGTACGGTGAAAGGGGAACAACACTAAAAACCCCCTCAGCTGAAAGAAAAATGGAACCAAAACAAATATTCCAGTCAAACCATCGTGAACAAAAGGACCCTCTACATCATGAGAGGTCAAAGGTATATAGAGTAGAACACGACACACACATGGGTCCCACACGACATGTGGCCCAAACTCATCTCCAAACCAAGAGCACAATCATTCTCAGGTACTAACTACAACATGTACCTCCATGAATTCCCGTATACCTCTTGAGTATGCCACATTTCCAACCCAAGGGCTATCATGCTCATTAAACCCAACATCAATACAAAGGTAAAAAACACAATTTTGCAAACCTGATTCCTCCACAGCCCAAGCATGGTCAACCACATCTCTTTAAACATCATCTTCACTCACACGGGAGTGAACACGATCACACGCCAAGGGTTCCCTACAAACACCGCAGGAAGAACCTTCAACTATACACCTTTCATGCTTCCACATTAAACATGATCCCAAAAGAGGCTCCACATGCCCAAACAGATTACAATGTTGTAGTCCTCGCGGAAAAACACGTGAGATAGACTACTTATTCGCCCAAATCGGACAACCGGTGAATATTATACTATTCACTGTGACCAGCCTGTGTGGGTACGTACCCCGACTCCGATACTCGTCATGTGAACATTGCCATCATGATGCTCTCGGAAAAACACGTTGAATCGACTATTCATACACCCCAAATGGACGCCTAATGAAAAATTCGCAGTATGATCCACACAGCTTAAGAGACGGCCCATGGGGCCCACGTCTCAACTCAGACTTTAATGCCTGAAACCACCCCGGTCAATTTCGCCTCGATGCTAGGGTCACAACACCGCTGATGGTGCCTAAAACAGACTCCAGATGCAAATGCTACAACTCCTCGCGTTATACACAAACGGGGCCCTATGGGGCCCGCACTTTGTCTCCAACTTGAATGCTTCCAAAATCATCTCAAAAAGTCCGCACAAGGACTGGGGTCATGCTGCTGCTGACGGTGCGTCAATCGGATATCCCAAGCACGAGTTAGGTCTGACGCAACAATTAATTAATTAAATTAATAAATAATTTTTTATTCATATTTAGAGTTTCATGCCACCGAGCAACGAAACAAACCCTCAAAGGCTCTGAACCGACCTTGGAAGGACCTTCTTAACTCCAGGGCCACAACACCTCTATCTGCAGGTCAAACGGACGTCCGGCTCGTGAAGTACGTCAGTTGCGAGCTTTAATAATAATTTAATATTACTAAATTAAAGCTCTCGGGTTACCCGACTTTGGGCACATAACCGAAAACCCTGAAACCCACATCAAACATACCGTCTCGCCGAGATGAACTCACTGTCACAGACAGAGCGTCAAACGGATGCACCGTTTGGAAATTACGCCCCCCCCCCCCCCCCCCGATTACAAGGGGGCCTAACAGGGCCGGTTTACCCCGGCTAGCCCGTTCCGAACCGTCGGCCCAAGGCCCGCTGGCCATAGCCTAACCAACAACACATGACCCGCTCCTCATGTCCTATTTTACAAACCAACCGGCCTTTTTGGTCGGTCTCCACATCGTCGCCCAACAGGACCCATGCATTGCGGGTCCTCACTCCCCCAGCAGACGGACTTCGGCCGATCTTCATTGACGCACCAGCAAGACCCGCATTGTGCGGGTCCTGGCATCCTCCACACACCCGAGGTCAGGCCGTAGGCTTCCTTCGACCATGACATCTAGTGCCGCCTGGTCCTCCTGCTGCTCCCTGCTTGCATCGACACCGCCTGGCCTACGCCCGGCCGACCTCCGCGCCACCCAACTGCCGACGCCGCGGCACACCGCGGCACACCGTGACAACCCCACGCCACCGGCTCCCTGTTCCATTGTGACGACACTGCACACACGGTCGTCCCCTTTGATGTATGCACTACTGCACTCGGGCCTGCCGAATGCCGCAGCCCGCTCGGGTTCCTCCGGCCGGACCCCTCCGACCACCGCGCTTCGAACCCCATCTGTGCCGGCCACCTCATCCGAACCCCCGATGTGCCACCCCGACCTCCGGCCACCGCCCTTGCCAGAGATAGGGCATCCAATGACCGCTGCCACCACTCTGGTGGCCCAAAATCAAAATTGAACACAGGTTCAGGATCCTCATGGCAAGGCCTTCGCAGCACCTGCCCCAGATTGTTGATCTGACACGATTGGCGCCTTCGAAAATTTGGATGAAGAGCACCCAAGAACGATGGATAAAATGGAGCATGGGTAGTGGTCGTGTTCATTCGGCCAACGCCCCAAATTCTAAAATTTAAGAGCTTAAAATGAAAAAATTATGAAAAACTCCAATAATTTCACGAAGGTGAAAAATTTAATCATAAATCCTACCTCGATTCCGATGCGCGTCGTAGGTGATGCGTCCGTGAGGCTCCACCTTCGATCCGATGAGGTCTCGGTAAAGATCGCTCCATGATCCGTTGATTAACAATGAAGAATGTCAAGAGAGAGAGGGAGAGAGGGGAAGAGATAGAGACAGATAAGAAATGGGTTCTCCCTTCCAACACATAGTGTATTTATAGAAATTCACTAAAACTCTCCCAACAGGCGCTGATTCTAAAACCTCCGTGCCCGCCTATTTTATCTCATTCCTAGGCAAAACGCCTCATTTAAAACTCTTCAGAAGTCTCAGATTTCAATTCCGAGACTTCGTTAGGATGTTATTCAAAAGTAATTCCAGTGATAAAAATCACTAAGTGGACATTTCGAAATGACCACTTTTCCCCTAGTTGACATCTCTCACAGCAGGCCCGCGCCTGCAACTTTTACACCCCGCCTTGGGTAAACAGCTTGTTCTGGACTCAACAGTGCCCTCATTTTTTCCATTCAAGTAGCCTTTTATGAGTTACATTGGTTTGAGCTATTAAATGAATTATTTAATTTAATTTATCCATTTAGCACACCGCTAACGAGAGAGGGGTCTGAACGTCCCACGTTGACTCATTTTATGTCACGCCTAGGGTGAACACCACGTTCCGGACCCAACCGTGGTCTTAGATTTCCTATCCGATAAACGATCTATGAGATATAACAATTTCTTTAGTTAACCACATGTGCATAATATAAAAACACTTAACATTTTTATAAAATTAATTCCGGGCACACCGGGCCTCGGAATTTCATGCCAATTGAACGCCCTACTTTGGATTAACATCAAGAATATTCTAAAGTCTTTTATAGAAAAAACCATGTTCTTATATCATTCCCTCCTTCAAAATTTTCATCCCCTAAAAGAAAACATAGGGGAACAGCTTAGGGTACTAATCCCACAACTGGCTCTCCCATACCCATAAGAACTCTTGCACAGTTCTGCATCACCACGCAGGGACCAAAGAATTTGGTCCATTCGCGTGGGGTCTACCCTCACCGATGATGTGCATAGGTGCTCGCACACTTCTTGTCTGGTGATTCACATGGGAGATGTTATGAACCCAAACCATCCTTTCAGTTTTGGGCAAGGCGGTGGGGACCTCGTCATCCCTTTTCACGGTCTCAAATGGCCCGAAGGACCTCGGGGCTAGATCACCTACCCGATCGCACATCTACATCGCACGCTGTGACTGGAATCACGGTTTGGAACTTGGAAAAAAGCCCGGTGACTCCCTCCTTCAGAATATCCATATGGTAAAACACCCAAGGATATCTGGTCATAGGAGACTTCACCATTGATGTCCCTCGACCAAGACCTTCTTACACACTCGGAAAGAGAAGGAGTCGATACCATCGACTAAAGAAAAGGTTCCATGTCTTCTACTATCCTCACACAGGGTTACACCGAGGCCCTGCATCGCCTTGGTAACACCTCAAACATGGGGTCGGTAGAAAAGAATTTCACATACAGAGTCTAAAAATTCTACTGCAAAAATTAGAACAACTGTAGAGAGTAACTCTTATCACCACATGATCTGTAGGATCGTAGACATCCAAAGCTCGTGGTTGTCCACGGTCCCAACTATCAGCTCCCAAAGCCTAATGGGGACTGCCTAGTGGTGATGAGATGACCTCGTAAAGTCATCCCCTAATTCCAACTCCTCGTGCTCCTCTGCTAGCACCACCTCTCTAGGGACTACTCCGATCACGTTGATGCATCCGTCGTGGTGGTACACCCGCTGCTTACTCGATAATCTCAGCACGCCTGGTCAGGCAGTCTCGCACCTGATGACCTTGCCCATCGCAAGCATAACACAAACTCTCTCTACGTTGCACTGGTTCCCTCCAGTGCCACTGTGGTGTACGGACATGGCTCTGAGTCCGGTTATCAGAAAGCCACCTACGTCGAGGTTCTATCACCTGACGCCATCTAGTTGCGACAGATGTCTCGGCTCTATCGAGCCAGCTGCCAACACCAACTGTAGAGCATGATAGGAAGCTCTCTGTCACCATTGCATGCTCTAGAACCCTGAAATATGTGGAAATTCACAAGGGTAATATGAGAGCATGAATATTTTTGCAGAGACCTTCCTTGAACTTCTGCGCTCGGATGTTTCCATTGTAGACTATTTCTGGGTAAAAATATGCATGGTCTATGAAGCTAGTCGCGTACTCAGTCACCGTCATCCCTCCCTGGTGAAACTGTAGGATCTCTTGGATCCGAAAGGAGCGTAAGCAGGAGGGGTAAAACTCTCCATGGAACAACAGCTGAAAGTCATCCCACGAAAGCGACGACTCATCAAGTAACTGAGTCACCAGACTCCACCAACGCCCAGCTACTCCATGGAAATGGTTGGCGGCCAAAGCCACCATAAGATCTTCTGGTGTCTACAAAATCATGTAGAGGTGAACCACTATCTCAAGACAAACCTCTGCTGCCTGGGGATCTGGCTCACCACTGAACCTCAACTATCTATGTTGCTGGAACTCACAGAGTGCGCTCAACTTACGCTCAAGATTAGTCTGCTCTGATGAAGCTATCTGTTGCTCACCAGGTGGGGGGGCTGCTACCGGCCCACCTGGAGAAAGGGACTCGCATGATGGGTGCTAGACTGAGGCCACGTAGCTCACAGGGTTATTGTTACAAACCAATGCTGGTATCCTGATTGTCTGTCTTTGAGGAGACATCCTGAATGTTTTCAAGGAGTGCCACGGTCAGATGAGAATATTTGTATATAACGATAGCAACAATGGGGAGTTGACTCAAGAAGTATAGTCAATGAGTCAATCTTATGTGATCCACAAAAAAAATTTCTCTGCAACAACTGTCTCAGCATGACGAGTTCACAAGCGGGTTATCAGGGTCCTGGTGAATGGTTACATCAGCCGCCACGCCATCAATGGACTCCCTGGCCTGAGAGACACTCTCAAGACACATTGAAATCATTTCCCTAAATCCCAACCAATTCCTTTCTAGGGATGTCCAAACAACATCCCAAGGAACGAACCAGCTCTGATAACACATTGTCACGACCCGACCCTACCCGGGCTCGAGCCGCAACTACACCTCGCCTTCCTCAATAGGCCAGGGGCTGGCGACAAGCGCCGAAGGCTAAACAACATGAGGAGACCTTTTCCTGAGTATCTATACACACACACATAGCAAACCCAATGAAAAAGTGAAGAGGAAAATGGAAACTGAAGTACTAACTACAATAAACAACCACAAGAGTGCATCGACCTCTAAACAGTAAAAAGTAAAAGCTGAAGGTAAAATGAAATGAAAAAGGGAAAAATATGCGCCCAAACAGAAAAGTGCCACAATAAAAATAAAGGTAAACAAATGTAAAAGAGTTGGTAGAGTCCCACACCTGGAAACCGACTATGACCACTATACGCGGTCCAAGCTCCCGAACTCCTATGCTCCATTGAAGTCACGACCAAACTGTCCATCTTCTGCAAGGGCAGACCGAGTGCAGGAAAATCCCAAGAAGGGGTGAGTATAAAAATACTTAGTAGGATCCCCTGAAGGTTCAAGGGAGAAAAAAAGGTGGTACAGAAGAGGTGAGTAGTAGATCGAACAGGGAAAAGTAAAGTAGTATAACCAAGAGTTCATAAAAGAGTACATCTCAACCCGACAAGAGGAAGGAAGTAGAATCGTCCAAACAGAAGGAGCTAGAAGCGTTGAGAAGATGAACTTCATGTCGAGTCTTCAATACAAATAGCAAGAGATTAGGATCGTCCAACCATGAGAATATAGACATGGAATGGACGTGGAATACCTCTCGTGTCTTTTCCTCTCCTAGAAGGAGAGTAACCAAAACCCAAGGAGTGGGTACTGGAACAAGGTATATACATATCCATATGCTCAATCAAGAAGCCCAAACAAGATCGTAAAAGGATCTCCATCACATAACTCAACACAAGAAAGTGAGTAGCCAATAGTCCTATAAGTAAACACCATCGATGCCCAGTATTCGTACGTCTGCCCTAATCTTCAAGGAAAGGGGCTCAAATCACCGCACCATGACACTATCCAATTTGGGCAGCACTAAATCGCCCGCAAAGTTTTAGGTCGCGTCATAAGAATGTGTCTTGTCCGGGAAAGCGGCCCTCATTCCTGAGAGTTTTGGGGGAACATCAATCCACACCTCGTCACTGTCACATAGTCGAGAGGTCTTATTAAAGTCGACGGGTTCCCACTTCCCTTGCTCGTGAAAGGGTAATCCGCTAGAGGGAGACCCATATCTACACTGGCCATCCCTACTATATGGTACACCACTGGCCATCCCTGCTGGATGGTACCTCACTGGCCATCCATGCTGGGTGGCACACCACTGGAAACCAGAACACGTAGTGGGAAACACGTCATGATAGATCACAAAAGGAAGATATGATCTCGATACACAGCTAGGGAGTCTGCTCCCATGGATCACTGGGGGCTCCGTACCCTACTAGAAACAACCTCCTGGGTAGAGGATCGGTGGCCACGTAATGTTTTGGTCACGCAGGTACACAAAGAACACTATCAAGTAACATGAAGGGATTTGAGGATCCACTCGGGCCTCTCGGGGAGATACATGCTCCAATCTGCTGAGTCAACTATCAAAGTGGATCGAGACAAATAACTCTATAATGTGGGAGAACACCCACACTGTACGAATACACGTAGCAGTAAATCATGTCGTAGTCTAGTGAAAGGGGCACAACACGAAAAACCCCCTCAGCTGAAAGAACAAGGGAACCAAAACGCCTCTGCCAGTCAAACCATCGAGAATAGGAGGACCCTCTATGTCACGAGAGGTCAAAGGTACGTACAATAGAACATGACACACACATGGGGCCCACACAACATGTGTCCCAAACTCACCTCCAAACCAAGCACACAAACATTCTCGGTTACAAACTACAACATGTACCTTAGAGAATTTCTGTATACTTCTAGAGTATGCCACATTTCCAGCCCGAGGGCTATCATGCTCATGGAACCCAACATCAACACGAAGGAAAAAACATAGTTTTTCCAACCTGATTCCTCCACGGCCCTAGCATGGCCAACCACATCTCTTTAAACATCAAATTCACTCACACCGGGGTGAACATGATCACACACCAAGGGTTCTCTACATACACCGCAGGAAGAACCCCCAAAAGTATACCTTTCAGGATTACACATTAAAAATGATCTCAAAAGAGACTCCACATGCCCAAACATATTACACCATTGCATTCCTCCCGAAAAATCACATGAGAGAGACTACTTACTCGCCCGAAACGGACAACCGGTGAACATGGTACTATTCACCGTAACCATCCCATGTGGGCCCGCACCCGGACTCCTATACTCATTGGGCGAACTGATCCATTGTGATGCTCTCCGAAAAACACGTTGAATCGACTATTCATACACCCCAAACAAACGCCTAATGAAAAAGTCACAGTATGCTGCACACAACTTAAGAGACAGCCCATGGGGCACACGCCTCATCTCCAGATTTAATGCCTGAAACCATCCCGATCAATTTCACTTTGATTACATAGTCACATTGCTTTTTACGACATTTAAAAAGACTCTGGATGCCGATGCTGCAACTCTCCTCGTTATCCGCAAATGGGGTCCTATGGGACTCACACTTCGTCTCTAACCCAAACACTTCTGAAAGCATCTCAAAAAGTTTGCATGAGGACTGGAGTCATGCTGCCAATGACGACGCGTCAATCGGACATCCAAATCATGAGATAGGTCTGACACAACAATTAATAAATTAAATAAATAAATAATTAATTATTCATATTTAGAGTTTCGTGCCACTAAGCAACAAAACCAACCCGTAAAGGCAACAAATCGACCTTAGAAGGACCGTCTCAACTCCAGGGCCACAATGCCTCTGGCGACATGTCAAACGGACGTCCGGCTCGCGAAGTACGTCCGTTGCAAGCCATAATAATAATTTAATATTACTAAATTAAAGCTCACGGGTTACCCGCCTTCGGGCGCATAACCGAAAAACGCTGAAACCCACTTCAAACAGACTGCCTCGCCGATATAAACTCATAGTCGTAGACGGTGCGTCAAACGGACGCACCGTTTGGATATTACGGCCCCCTGAATGCAAGGGGGCCTAACCGGGCCAGTTCACCCCAACCGGCCCAGTCCGAACCACTGGTCCACTGGCCACGGCCCGCCCAACAACTCTGGGCCTACTCCTTGGTTCCGGTTTTACAAACCGACTGGCCTTTTTGGCTAGTCTACATGTCGTCACGCAGCAAGACCCGCGGTTTATGGGTCCTCGCTCCCCCAGAAGACTGACTTCTTTCAGTCTTCATTGACTCACCAGCATGACCCGCATTGCATGGGTCCTAGCTTCCTCCACATGCCCAAGGCCAGGCCTCAGGCTTCCTTCGACCAGGACGGCCAACACTGCCCCATAATTCTGTTACTCCCCGATCGTGCCGATGCCGCCTAGTCCGCGCCCGGCCGACCGCCACGCCACCCTGCTGCCACCACCGTGACACAGAGCGACAACCCCACACCTCCGGATCCCAGTTCCGCTGTGACGCCGCCGCACACACGGCCGCCCCCCTTTTCCATATGCACTACCGGATCCGGGCCCACTGAACGCCACGGCCCGCTCGGGTTCCTCCGACTGGACCCCTCCGACCCCCACGCTCCTAACCCCATCTGCGCTGCCACCACGTCCGAACCCCTGCTGCGCCACCCCAACCTCTGGCCACCGCCCTTGCCAGAGCCGGGGATTCCAACAACCACCGACACCACTCCGGTGACCCAAAATCAAAACCGAAAATGGGTTCGGGATCCTTGGGGAGGGGCCTTTATAGCGCCTGCCCTGGATCATTGATCCGACAAGATTGGCACATCCAAAATTTTGGACAAAGAACGCACAAGAAAGATGGATAAAAAGGGGCTCGGGCGTTGGACATATTCGTTCATCCAACACCCCAAATTCTAAAATTTAAGAACATAAAACGACAAAATTAACAAAAAATCCAATAATTTCATGAAGGTGCAAAATTTAATCAGAAATCCAACCATGATTCTGATGTGCATCATATGTGATGCGTCCATGAGGCTCCACCTTCGATCTGACGAGGTCTCGGAAAAGATCACTCCTCGATCTGATGAAGAACGATGAAGAAAGGATAGAGAGAGAGGGAGAGAGGGGAAGAGAGAGAGAGAGAGAGAGAGAGAGAGATATAAGAAGAAGAAGAAATGGGTTCTCCCTTCCAACACATAGTGAGTTTATAGAAATTCACTAAAACTCTCCCAACGGGCGTGTATTCTGAAACCTCCACGCCCCCCAATTTTATCCCACACCTAGGCAAAACGCCCTATTTCGAACTCAACATACATCTCAGATTTCAATTCTGAGACTTCGTTCAAAAGTTATTTAAAAATAATGACAGTGATAAAAATCACTAAGTGGACATTTCGAAATGACCACTTTTCCCCTGGTTGACATCTCACACTGTAGGCCCGCGCCCGTAACTTTTACACCCTGCCTAAGGTAAACGACATGCTCTAGACTCAACGGTGCCCTCGGTTTTCCCATCCGATCAAACATTTAGGAGCTACATGGGTTTGAGCTATTAAATGAATAATTTAATTTATTTTATCCTTTTAACACACCGCTAACAAGCGAGAGGTCCGAACTTCCCACACCAACTCATTTTATGTCGCGCCTAGGGTGAACACCATGTTCCAGACCCAACCGTGGTCTCAGATTATTGATCCGATAAACGGTCTAAGAGATATCACATTTTCTTTTGTTAACCACATGTGCGTAATATAAAAACACTTAAACATTTTTATAAAATAAATTCTGGGTACACCGAGCCTCTGAATTTCTCGCTATCTGAACACCCTTCTTTGGAATAACATCAATAATAGTACCTTAATAGATGATAATTTATGAGTATGTCCTTCTACAACTAGTGAGGCCATGGTTCTATGGTTATAGAAACCATTGAATTAATATCAAAATAAACTATAAAAGGGTATTTAATTATCAATATCACATCTCGATATTTGATGGAATTATGTGTCCACACTACATCATTAGCTACATACGAAGAAACAATGTACTCTGACTACTCTGTAGAATAGACAAAAATTACTTTATTTGAGCTCTTATAGCTCATGAATCCTCCTTTGATGCAAAATACATAACTTGACTACAACTTTATTCTATTTTGACATGTTTTGAATGTAGAATCATTATATACCCTGACAGATAACTCCTCATCTCCACCATATACCAGTAACATGTACTTACTTCAATATAGATACATGTGGATAGATTTGGAAGCTATCTAATGGGGGACTCTTGAATTTTTTTTAATATCTTCCCACTTCGCCCAAGGCACAAGTGACATCTAGTTATGAACACAACATGACATTCATGAGTAACCTAATAGTATATTCATATGTAATTCTTTCCATTCTTTATCTCTCTTCATGTGTTTGAGGACACATTTTCATTAAAATATTAATACCATTTGATATTAAAAATAATACTATATTTAAATGTTCTGTGTTTATCCTCCTCTGTATATGTTTTATATATGTTCCCTAATATATATCAAGAATCCACATGGATCTATCAGGATAGATCCTTATCATAATAATGTATGGAACTTATCATATTTATTTTTTAAATGAATGTATTTAATTAAATATTTAAGGTTTGTAAGGAACGTATTTTATTTAAAATGAATTAAATTTTCATAAATATATACTATTAGAAAAATTACCACACACCCATTAAACCATTTACAGACACAGGGACCACATTCATTTATTATGAAAAAAATTCTTCCATGGTTTCATAAAAAAATCCACATCCCAGATTTTTATTTAATTTATATATGAATCTACATAACTTTTATACATTATTAGAATTATCTTAAGTCATAAACCCTTATTATTTTTTCATATAAACATCATCCTGATGGTTCTCAATAAGGAAGGTTGTTTTTCATCCACATTCCAACTATTATAGTAATGTTATGTAGTCATGTTAATTTTAGTTTTGATAGATTTAAGGATTATTACTTGTGAAAATGTATCATTGAAGTTAATTAATTGAAATTTATATACCCATTTTCAACTAGTAAGTATTTATAATTGAAGACATAACCATCCATGTCTAGTTTCTTCATAAATATCTATTTGGAAACAATTATATCAACTTCAACTTGAGGGTCCACCAAAATCCCACTAGGTTTTTGGTACATGGAATATATTTTTGAATTAATTTCTTCATTCTATTTGGATTCATTTTTTCCACTTAATGCTACCTCACAAGTTATAGGATCATTATTATCTACCAATAACGAGTCACCATCATCAGTGACTAGAAACCTTATAGTGAATGTTCTAAAAAATCTCTTATAATCTTACATATTACATTTTCTTATAGAACCATTTTTCCTTGGTGATATGTGGAACTTATTCTTGTACTAACTCATGTATATACTGAGATTTCACTTCATCAAAGTATACCTTTCTATCACTAACTATTTTAGATATGTACCAGCTCTCAAATAGCATGACATGTCTTGCCACTATTACCATGTTATCTGAGGGGTTGTATATATAATATCACATTGTTTCCTTGTGGTTTCCTATAAAGATATTCTTTATTCAAGGGGTTGAATGTTTGTTATATAAATAGGACTTAATAATTCCATTCCATGCCAACACATGTAAATTTAAATATTAACGTTTTTTATACTCTATAATGGTAATATAATAGAGTATCCAACTTTATTTGGTGTGTGTATTACTATGTATTCCATCATCTGTAATGCATTTCCCAAAAATTATAGAAGAAGGTTTGCATGACTCATCATTGACCTCACCAAATACATTAAGCTATGTTTACTGCTTTCACATACATCATTGCAATAGTAGTTATAATGTAGAATGATTTGGGATAAATTATCAAACTCCCATAAATAGTCAAAGAAGTCTTCATTAAGATATTCTCTATTACGATCAATGTAGATTTACTTAATATTCTCTCAATGATAGCTCTCAACCTCATTCTTTAATTCTTTTATTTTATCAACAGATTGTGACTTGTACATAATTAAGTAGATATATCTATTCAAACTAAAAGTTTCAGTAAAAGTCAGGAATTCTTAGTACCCATCCATTTTTTTAATGTGGAATGTTCCACAGATATAGTATTCATATAATCACAATTATAAAAAATATCAAAATAGATGCATAGGATATTCCTAAATTATTTAAAATTACATACTCTTGTAGACATATAGTATACTATATGTATTGTATAATTTTATACTACCATGAATCATATAAATTCATACTATTTGAAATTATAATATTCATATATAATATACGTTATGTATAAATATGTAAGTTATATACATAAAGTATGCATTATTTTTTTAATTATGTACTTATGTATGCATATTATATTCATACAATGTTTTAATGTACATAAAACTTTACACATAAAATATATTGAAAACTTTATTCAATTACATAATCTCATTATTCCCATGACTCTTCCATAATCATATTGAATCACTGAATATATTGTTCAATTGAATAATTTGAAATATATATGAAAAATTATTATTCATCACACAGGTTTCAAGATATTGAAAAATATGAATATTTTTTTTACAATTCTTCATTAATTCAGGTTTATTTAGATTATTTTTTATAAAATGATAAATTCATGTTTTAGTTTGGGAAAGAACACCTCCCATCTCTCACAGATGGACCAACCCTCATTGATTGATAGTCACTAATGTGATACCAACACTATTTATTTTGTATGATGAGTTATTGTTTAAAAATGTATATTTTAATCATAAAATATTTCATATTGCACAATATTGACATCATAGTATTTCACTACTATAGATCAAGTGAAATTCAATGTAAGTATTTACATGTACTATCTAACAGAGCTAATAAAGGGGATCTATTTATCAACAGTAGCTAAAAGTTCTAAAAAATGGACCTTTAATCCACATAAAAACACTGATAATAACAACCATTTTCCATAATTTTTTAATTATAAAACAAGTTCATTTTTTAAATTTTTAGAGCTTTAAGGAGGAAATTTTATCAACACATAAAAATTTCCAGTTTGTGAGCACTTTTAGCACTAATAAAGGAAACATTTATCAGTGTTTTTAGGTCAAATAAATTGTGGCCACTATCATCAATAATTAGAGATAAATTAAATAAAAATAATTTATATATCATTAAAAATAATATATAAATATATTTATATATTTATATTAATATTAATATAATTTATTTTCTTAAATATGATTTATATAAGGCTAAATATGTATATACACTTAATCTATAATTTTTTTTTGAAAAAATGTATTATCAAATAATTAAAAAATAACAACAATCTATAATTTTCTAGTTATTACTATTTGATAGTCATTAAATAACAAATATATACTAAAATTCAATAAATAATGGAATGATCTAACGTAAGTTGAAAACATGGATAGAACTTCAAAAAATAATAACTTCAGATCTGGGTGTCTGTTTTGACTCAACCACATATCAAATAGAATCTGTGAAAGAGATCTTCATCATTTTTTCTACAGAGACCCCAATAACTATATTCTTGTGTTGAAAAATGTCCTAAAGGCCTCTAAAATCATTTTTTAGTAGAGATACACTATCTTTTTTAATATTATATGGTATTTCATCTTCGTTTAAGAGAGTATTATTATCCCTTTTTATGGTGATTGAATTTTCTCCTAATGATTACATTCATATATTTATATATATTGGTTTCTATGTTTTATCATTTTTCATAATGAAGATTTATTTATAACTAATATATACATATTTTCTTATATTTTCATGTAACAAATCAACTATATAAATAAATATTTAAACATATTTACCTAAAATGTATTTTTTTATTTATAGACCATATTGAAATAATAATATATCATTTGGTTTATTTAATATAAAAAAATCCAATTTTTACAATAATAAAATAAATATATATATATATATTGTGTATATATAAATATATGTGTGTCAATATATATATATATTTATATTCTTATATATACATAAATACCTATAAGTAATATTTTACCATGTTTGGGTGAAATATAAATGTGTATGTGTGTGTAAATATGTGTATGTGTGTGTACCAATACTATATAAGTACATCATAATAAATTCATCTATATAAATATACCATTATCGTTAAATATAATATATAAAAATATTTAAAACAAAAATATATAAATTAATTTCAAAACAATTATATTTAAATAAAAAATTACATATAAATATGTATTAATGTATATGTAAATATGTACACATATGAATATTTATGTAATGTATAAAATTTTCATCTTACTATAAAATATGTAGACATATTTTAAAATTTTAATTGAATAAAATTATATAAATCAAAAATAAATAAATATTATCTTTTTTATTTAAAATAATATCAAACCATTCATTTACATTATAAAAAAGTATGAAAATATATATACTTATGAAAATGTTTATATAATGTTTATATATATATACGTGTGTATTAATAAACAAATATATAGTTATATTTATATTCTAATATTTATAAATGATTTTTGATATATAATATATTTAAATAAATATATGTATATATATATTACATGTGCAAACATATACAATCCAACATATTATAAATTTATTTAAAAATACTTATATAAATATATATATATGAATATATGAATAAAAATTATGTTTTTAAATATATATATAAATAAATAGAAGTGTCCTAAAATATAGAACAAAACCTGCTTGGAGTTGTGAGGAAGGGTTTCAAATTGAATAAGGGATGTTACATGATGGAGTCTTGGTGCATGCATGGGTTACAAGGTAGTTAGGAAGTGGAAAATCACTGATGAAGGGGTGATGAAAGATCTACAAAAAGACGTTGCAAGAGAGTGAGTGTCGCGGTTCAAGACTAGGGGAGGGGGCGAGTGATTTAAAACAATTCTTTCTTCAAAATTTTATTTGTGCTAAAACAAAAACTCCAAAAAATTATTCCTTTATAAACACTTATCTAGAACATTTAAAAGCCCAATTTTTAGTATTTTTGCATTTTCCCCATTTACATGTGTATATTCGGTATGCATTTTCAATATAATGATATTGTATAACCCCTTATCTGAATAATATTATTCTATATATTTATAATTTTTATTTTGTTATATCACACTATATTATATATTAAGATTTGATTAATTTATTTTTATATATCTTTTTTCATTCGATAAAAATTGAATGTTTCATATAGCATTATACTCATTTAGTGAAGGTATATCACACAAGATAGTTTTGGTAAATAAACATAAACTCACGGATGATGAATTTATTTTTCATGATTAAATTTTTTTAGTTCTATTATTTCATAATATGTTCTATATTCACATTGTTCCGCAAGGGTGTAGCTCTATGATTTCTACCACTGTGGGTCTTGATGTGGTCTCGAGTTCAAAAACCATTGATTTCCCCCCATGTATGTTGGTGTTATATGATTTTCATTGTAGTGAATCCCCATTCCTCCACATCGATGTAAATATATTCAAGCTGGTTAATATCATATTCATGTTGTACTACATAAATAATTAGAAATATGCCATGTAGGAATTTAAATTCCCCATATACTTCTATGAAATAGATAATTCATGGATGATTAACAAGGATGCACAAGCAGTCTGCATCTCATACCAGATTTTGACTATAGTTTTTATTATACTTTAAATATATGTAACATTTATGATGGAATAACTACCAGTAAGATTATTTTAGTTATATATTCTGCTTAAAATTATATCAATTACATTATGTAATACCCTAAGATGATAAAGGGTTAAATGACTAAATGATATGACTCATGTCAACAAGGTGCACCTTCCTTTTCGGGAGCATATCTCATTAGAACTCCATAGTTAAGTGTGCTTGTCCTGGAGTAGTATCAGGATGTGTGACCTCCTGGGAAGTTTCTCAAGAAGTGTGTGAGTGAGGAAAAAACACACTGGAAAGGACATGTGTTGGCCTGTGGGGAATGTTGTTAGTCAGATGACCCGTTCAGGCATGTGGGTGGACCCTAGGATGGGCCCCAAGTGTTTGCGGGGGCAACTGGTGGTAGCTGGTAAGCCTGGACCTGAAGACATTGTTAAGGCGGGGTGGACCCTGGGGTGGGCCCCACGTGTCTGCGGGGGTAACTGGTGGTATCTAGTAAGCCTGGACCTAATGACATTATTAAGGCGGGGTGTCTGTGCTGTCACCGGGACCCGGTTATCACATTTTTTATCAGAGGTGGTACTCAGCCTTAAGTGCAGTGCACTGCCTGGGTTGAGATGTGGGGCCCACAATGAGGGTATTGTGCTCTAAAGGGGGGTGATTGTAACACCCCAGGATGATAAAGGTTTAAATGACTAAATGATATGACTCATGTCAACAAGGTGCACCTTCCTTTTTGGGATCCTGTCTGATTAGAACTCTACAGTTAAGCGTTCTTGGCCTGGAGTAGTATCAGGATGGGTGACCTCCTGGGGGTTTTTCAGGAAAGTGTGTGAGTGAGGACAAAATACACTAGAAAGGACATGTGTTGGCCTATAGGGACAGTCATTAGTCAGATGTCCTATTCGAGGACGTGGGTGGACCCTGGGATGGACCCCACGTGTCTACGGGGGAAACTGGTGGTACCTAGTATGCCTGGACCCGACGGCCTTGTTAATGCGGGGTGTCTGTGGTGTCACCGGGACATAGTTGTCACATTTTTTATCAGAGGTGGTTCCCAGCCTTAAGTGTGGTGCACTGCCTGAGTTTAGATATAGGGCCCACAACAAGGGCATTGTGCTCTAAAGGGGGGGGGGGGTGATTGTAACACCCCAGGATGATAAAGGGTCAAATGACTAAATGATATGACTCATGTCAACAAGGTGACCTTCCTTTTCGGGAGCCTATCTGATTATAACTCTACAGTTAAGCATGCTTGTCCTGGAGTAGTATCAGGATGGGTGACCTCCTGAGATGTTTTTCAGAAATGTGTGTGAGTGAGGACAAAACACACTAGAAAGGACGTGTGTTGGCCTGTAGGGACAGTCATAAGTCAGATGACCCGTTCGGGCACATGGGTGGACCCTGGGGTGGGCCGCACGTGTCTGCGGGGGAAACTGGTGGTACCTGGTAGGCCTGGACCCGACGATCTTGTTAAGGCGGGGTGTCTGTGCTATCACCAGGACCTGGTTGTCACACATTATACACCACTACATTCTACTGACATGATATATTTTATACTCCCAACAACCTAAGGATTTCTTTTTTTACATTAGTTTACTATTTCATGATTTGTATTTTTTTCCAATTTAATTTCTAGTTATTTCTGCAACTTATATAGAAATTATATTTTCTATTTCTATCTCAATATTCTCTCTCTATGATTCCTCTCCTTATATCAACTACACATACTTTTCATTATCGGCTAATTTTGTGAAATTTACACCCTCTTTCTAATATTCTATGTTAATTCTCACTAGTAATGGATTTATTTTATATATATATATATATATATATTGGTTTCGATGTTCATTTTTTCAAAAAATTATTAGGAAGTTAAAAGGTTAAATGACTAAATGATATGAATCATGTCAATAAGGTGCACCTTCCTTTTCTAGAGCATGTCTGATTAGAACTCCACAGTTAAGTGTGCTTGTCCTGGAGTAGTATCAGGATGGGTGACCTCCTGGGATGTTTCTCAGGAAGTCTATGAGTGAGGACAAAACACACTGGAAAGGACATGTGTTTGCATGTAGGGACAATCATTAGTCAGATGACCCGTTCGGGCACATGGGTGGACCCTGGGGTGGGCCCCACGTGTCTGCGGGGGAACTGGTGGTACCTGGTAGGCCTGGACCCGACGGCCTTGTTAAGGTGTGGTGTCTGTGCTGTCACCGGGACCCGGTTTTCACACATTATACCCCACTACATTCTTCTGACATGATATATTTTATACTCCAAATTTTCTATTACGTTTACCATATAATTCTATTTGTTATTCCATATATGGAAACTAAACTTTATATAAATGTTAGATACCAGAAATATTTTTTGTATTACATTCTTCAATCAAATGTTCCCTTAAAAATTACTGTAATTATTCTTTCCTAAATATATATATTTTTTCATTTTTTAGTATGTAAGATGTATAGTGGAGAGAATTATTTTTATAATTAAAAATTATAAGATATAATCTATATATATTGTGAAATTTGGTGTCCTGTGTTCTCTTTTGTTTTGAAATTACCCATTTTATTATTCTTCCATTAATTTGTAATAGGTATGCATGCAAAATTATTGTTTTTTCATTAATATTATGATAATATTATATTCTAGGATTATTTTATCCTTTTATGCTTCTCAGCAAGGGTCATTGTTTTGGGCTACTGGCTCAAGGCTCTTATTTTTTTTCTTTGGAACATGTCCTCTTGTGGTTTCTTTTCCCCTGATCCACATTGATTTATTTCTTATCCATTGATATTTTTTCTTCCCTCTTCATTCCATTACTCTATTTATGCATAATTTCTTGAGCAAAGTGTAGTATTTTCTATACATCATGGTTTCATGATACTTCCTAGATGAATGATCCATTTTGAGGTGTGGATTTTGTTAGGGTAATTGATCACCCCTAAGGACCATAGATTCACCTCAATATTCACACCATTATGTTTTTTGATCTTAATCTGGATCTGGAAACCATAGTTTTGGTCTGACTGATTTTATCAGAGATGAATCTATGAGCCTAACTTCCTCTAGAGTACACTATTGGTGTGTGACTTCTGGTGGAGTTTCGATGGAATACATCATTGATGAATATGTGTGGCCAAATTCTTTATAGAAGAACATCAATATCCTAGTCTAGGTCTGTCGGTAAAACTGTTATAAGAACATAAAGACATGAATTAGTTTCCTGAGGATAGCATGAAGTATATATGACATTTAAACCTGAACTTCTAGCATTGTAAGTTTTATGTTCTTGTTTTTTGTTTTTGTAGATTTAGTTATTTAAATATTCTATTTCGATTTATTAGATAGCTGAGTTTGTATGATGTAAATGTTCTATCTTTGAAATTTACTAAATGTTTTCATGTGTGGGTTGTGCTTTTTCTATGCACACATGCCCTAATAGGACCGAATACTACTTTATTCACATTCTTGCATCATGAATGTTTATGTTTTTATTCAATTCAATTCTTGTGAACAAATAACACATTCCAGTCTTTTTTGGTTCTTGTGAACTGTTCTTTCCAATGAACCTTCCCTAGAAAAAGTTGTATTAGAGCCTTATTTGTGGTTTTGAATAAATTTATTATTTCAATTTGGTTTATGTATTATTTTTTACATATAAATCTTGTCTTAATTCAAACTTTACATATTCTTTATATAATCGAAGTCACTATAACATAAATAATTTTTCCCAATTCTAAAACCTAATTGGATAATCATGTATACCCACTGATATTAGACATTTCTTAGGTGTTTTCCTTTATTACTCTCCACATTATTTAGTATATAATATTTCTAATAAACATGTAAACCTTTATGTTATAAATTTAAAAAATCGACAGTGAAAATTAATTCAATATGTGGAGATTTATTATGAAGGACTTTCTAGTTTAAAAATGACTAATTGATTCCATTTTAGGTACTATGTAATAAAATGTTACAATATTTAAACCATAAGTAATATCTATTATTTATCAATTTTTATACCCTAAGGTTATTTTTAAGGCACAAAAATCACCTTTACATTATTTAGGTGACAAATTTCTTTGAGAAGATCCTTTAAGGACCACAACATATGATATATATATTACGTTAGAGAAATTATATAATTCAAGTTCCCTTATTGGTATGATTTATAAAGAATATCAAATTTTTAAAATCAAAATTAATCCTAGTACTATAATTAAAGACCACTTATTTGAATTTAAAAAGGCAATCTTAGATCTAGACAACATAGATTTTATTGTGGATGATGAAGAAAAAGAAATGATTATTTTATTTTATTTAGATAATTAATTAGAAATAGTAGTAGATATAATAACTTATAGTCTTGGATCTTTAACGCTATAATATTTTTAATCCACCACGCCCTCTACGAAATAATATTCTAAACATAGAGTTAAATTTGGGGTAGGGATTGTGTTTACAGGTGGTAGACTGCAATTTTGGAGTAAAAAGAACAAGTATAATAAGGATAAAGGAAAGAACAATAAACAAACCAATCCTATGTCCAATTGTAGGGAAAATAATATTATTTGATTCAAATGTTGTAAATGCAAGAATAGTAAACCTGAATATAGGAAGAAAAAAAAGAGACAGTGAAACTATAAAATATCTTGAACAATACCCTCTATTGGATTTTGATTATGAAACAACAAATGTGTTGAATGTGTCCAGCCATGCACTCAACCATTATTGAGTCTTGGAATCAGGATACTCTTTCCAATAGCCTCCCTTTTTGGTGCACTTACATTATTTGGATGAAATTGTATAAGGATTTGTTCTTTTAGGTAATAATAGGAGGTTTCATTTCACAAGAATATGTTCTTTTTTAATTGAAATAGATGAACAATATCGTTAAATTGTTGGATACTTGGTGAAATCCTAATATCCATAAAAACCTAATATCCTCATGATTTCCTAACAAAAATGTATTTACATTTAAATTTGAATAAGGTTTCTTAATGATATCCAAAGGCTATAAATGTTTAATTATGGGTTCTTTTGTTAATGTATTGTAGGAGTGGGATGATCCATTCCAGATTATTTAGTATTGTGTATAAAACTACTATTGTTAATAATATAATATGATATTCGATATTGGGAAATATAGGCTATAAGGATCTTGGAGAAATTAATAAAAAATGGTTGTTTGGTGAAATTGTACATAATAACCTTCCCATTTGTGAATATTTATAATGGATATAGCTAAGAAAGTCACTTTTAGTAGGTCTAATTTCAAAGAAGGATGCCCCTTGAAATATATAAAATTTTATCTGTGGCAGCTATCTAGGACCACCTCCCATAGTGGATAATCATATTTTAATAATTTTACTAAGAAATTCTATAAAAATGTTGGGATTTACATACTCCAGAACACATTCCATGTTTTCAAAACCTTTTAAAATAAAAAATACTTCAATAAAATCATGTTGGAATGAAAATTAATAAAATGAGAATTGAAAATGGGTTTGAATACCTATTTATTGCATTTATACATTTATATCAATCTATGGGAATCATAAGACAATAAACAATTAGGGATGTCTCTGAACAAAATAGACTTACTGATAGAATTAATAGATATATTCTTGAGAGATTACAAAGCATCAAGTCTCCCTAAATCCTTTTGGGAAGAGGCCTCCACTATGATAATGTATTTAATAAATACATTCTAGTCCCCTGCTAACCATTTTAAAGAAAAAAAATCTTTTTAATAATAATCCACCCTATTGTAATCACCTAAAGGCCTTTGGGTATACTACATATAAACATGCCAAGAATGATAAGCTTGATCCAAGATATATGAAGTGAATTTTTGTGCAATATCCCATAGGTGTCCAGGGATATAGACTATGGGTTAATAAATCGGATTAAAAATGTATAATTAATAGATATGTGGTGTTTTATATTTCTTGTTCTCATAAACAAAAATCTCTCACAATCAATAGGGATTGGTATCCATTAATGGGGTTGATAATGAAAAACCATCAACCAAATTTGAGGCTATTGTATAGTCTCCTCCACCTGATACTTAAAACGTGACCTAATCTAAACAATTTATAATTCATATTCAAATAATTAACCCCTACCAATAATATTGATTACTAGATGACCTGTGATAGAGTTAGGATGGTGCCGCGAACTCCTTCCCATTTTAGCTAATGTTAAATGTGTTTCGTATGCAATTTATATTTCATAAAATATTCTTAAGGGTGATCCCAAAATTCATAAGAGATCCCTGAATGATAATGATTCAAAATAGTGGATCTTTTCCATAGATAAAGAAATTCACTCCAAAAACCCACACTGCATCAATGATAGATAAAACACCTAATTTTAAAGTAATTGGTTTTAAGTGTGTTTTAAAATTAAAAGTGGGTAACACAATTTAAAATAATATTTCATTTAAATATAGACCAGTCACTAAGTTTTTCCTTCAATGATATGTAATATAATATTCTAAATTTTCTTCACTGGACATTACACAATCTTCAAAAGACCACACATATAATTACCATCACATTAAGCTACTAGATATGAAAACATACTTCATTCATAGTTACATTTATGAGAAACTAAACAGTAATCCTCCTAATTGATATTCTATGGAATTCAAATATAACTATATTTTCTTTTTAAATAAATAATTTTTTCTTTAAAACAAGCACCATGGAATGTTTAAAGATAATTTTATTCTATTATTCTTAATAAACATTTTGGTAGGTGATAATATGATTCTTGTGATTATTTTATTTTCATAAAAAACAACATAATTTACCTTATGTTATATGTTGATGATAAACTTATTACACGTAATAACATGAAGTTTATTTCTGTAGTTAAATCTCAATTAAATGGTGTTTTTGAAATGAAGGAATTAGGGGAAACTAAGTATATTCTTGTTGTAGAAATAATCCAGGAGACAATAAATAAACACTTATATCTCTCACATAATATTATATTATGAAATTTATCAAAATAATCCTGTTTGAATCTCTTAAACCTATTATTTTACCTTTTTGAAAATATTTTAAACTTTAATTAACTCAAGAACCCACTTATGATGTTGAAAGGAGTTTATATCAAAAACTCAAATTGCCTATATAGTTGGAAGCATCATGAATTCAACGATTTTCATTAGACCTGATTGATATTTTTTAGTATTCACCCTTTGTAGATTTATGGCCCATCCAAGGAAACCACAATGGAATTCATTTCCGGGGATGCTATGATATTTTTATTTTACATCTGTTTTTTTATTGTGTTTTGGATAAAATATTGATGTTTCTAAAATAATTGTTTGATACATAGATGAAGATTATATATGAAACACCGATACCATAAAAACACTAAATAAGTGTGTTTTCACTAAATTTTGTTGTTCTATATTATAGAAATGAAACATATTTTATGTCCGTTCTTTTTCTACCATAAAATCAGAATATATTTCTTTGTCTGAGGCCATTAAGAATACCTTATGGATGAAGCGTCTGTCTATTAAACTCAAACATTATGATTCTATTTTTTTATGTGTAGTTAATGTAAATATGCTCAACTTTTATATAAAATTTTATTATTCTATGGTAAATAAAAACACATATATATTAGATTACATTATATTAGATATGTGTTTTAGAAAAATTCTATCAGGGTGCTCCATCTACACGTGTTGTTTTCATTTCACGACAGTGCATTTTACGCCTCATTCCCAATTTCTAACGACATGTGGAATTCATAACTTCCTCAGAGGTGTATTCTTATTGAGAAAAATGGGATGATGGGATATCAGTTCCCCCTTCTATGGATTCCTCCTCAGAATTCATCCCCCTATCTGGGTATCCCTTAGAGATTAAGATGTTTTTCATGAAACTCATTCATGGTGCCATCACATTGTGGAATTAGATTAGTTACAATTATTATATATGGACATTCAAATTGGTTTATTTAGGGAAGAACATTCAGTTAGGAGAGTAGTCATGTTGGGAATCAGTGACATATCTTGATGCAGGAACACTGGTCACTATATTCTTTATCATATAAGTGATTCTCAAGGGCATGGAAACCTAAGTCTTTCCACATCAATCATGAAGTATCATATTATAGATTCATGTCTTATGAGGTTTTCCTTAGGCATACCATATTTAACATGGGGTAATCAAGGAGTTTATCATCTTGAAAAGAAAGTGGGTCACAAGTTTAATGCCTTACTGATATGGAATTGATTGATCAGAACAATTGTAATAGTTGATCATTTAGGTACATCCCTAGGATGGAGCAACTAGATGGTTTACTGTTTAGAGGGGATATAAATACATATGAGTATGGAACCAAGAGTGGTGCTTTCCATAAAAGTATGGTTTCCCAATGTGAAGGATGATATGGACACCACTAAGTTTGGGTAAAGGAGGAATTCCCTAATGAAGGGGACACCAAGGTTTACTATTGGTTGGGAATGGACCTCATGAAGAATTCCTATATAACTTGTTAAGAATAGAGGGATCAAAACCCAAGTAGTTCATTTTATGGAGTGTGGTTTATACACCAAGATATCCTATCTCAAGAGGATTGATCTTTATTGGACTGTGTGAGGCTTATGCACTGAGAATGCCTGGGTGCTACTGAAATTAATGATGAGGTGAATGGGGATTAGGCACTAATACTATCCAAATGGATGGAAAGGGTTTACCTAAATGTGGTGTCTTGAGTTAAATATTGATATATTATCGATGGATTGGATGAAAGGGATGGAATGGATGAGATGGATTATGTGTAGGGTTTTAACTTTAGGGGGGTTTCCTACATATCCTAGTTGGTTGAGAATAAAAGTCTCCATTATTCTTAATGGGGAGTTTGGACTTATACCTGAGGAGAAGGCCCCATAAAAATGGGACATTTTTTTGGGATTACATGATGATAGGGTTCAGAATTAAAGGGAATAATGGGGGATTACACCATAATTCCTTCCCACATGAGACCTTGAGGAGATGTGACCTACAAATAGGGGCATGATCTCACTGTGATAATAGTGAGGCAATAAATCACATATAGGGATATGGGAGGTGAAAACCTAGTATGTGGACACCGTGTTTTACCTTTGGTCAGGATTGAACCCCATGGAGGGGTCCTAGCCACCCTTTCTAAAATACATGGATCACAACCCACATAGTTCTGAAGGGATGGGTATTATGAAAGGTTTGTCACCCTGTTGGGAATTGGGGCTTACCATAGGAAGGCTTGTACTATTTAAGAATATATTAAGACCACTAATAACCTATAATACCATGTGCATCATGCTATTTGTGATAAAAAAGTAGAAGAAATTGGTCATATGGTCACTTCACGAAAGATGTGTTCGTGAATGATTGTTTGGGGCTTATGCATGGAAGCGGCCATGTGAGGATGTATTATTGTATGAGGAGGATCTCAATCCATGTGAGGAATAACTCATTCCATGTAATTCATAACTAAAGTACACTATAAATGGTGTGTTGGGTATTATGTGGAGTCTGCATGAGGTGCACATGGCGACAAAATAACAAAGGCATAGGGATGATTGATTGAAAAAGAGGGAAGTGAAAGGTCACCGTGCCCATCCCCTCTATGATACTACTAATATTTACACACTAGGGGAAACAACATTTTAATGTAATTTGTTATAGATTTTGGTGATAGGAAGATTAACATCCAGCAACCCAAACAGGGTGGGCTCAGTCCTCACCACTTGGACTTACATAACTGATACCCACACACACATGGGGAAGGGAAGGTACCAGTAATGCCCAACATGAGTGGGGTGGAGAAGTTGTAAATATTGGGCTCTATGTTAACATAAATATTCCAAAATGAAAAATCCATTAGCATTATTATTCCAAAAATTAAGGGTAGGAAAATGTTATAAGGGACACAACATGGGGGGTTTATGAAATCACTATGTGAAAACCTGGAGGGCCGCACCTTGGAGGAGCACACAAAAAATGTTATTTATAAGAAATTATAGCTAAAACATGGGGCTTCAGAGTAAAGGTAACCCATAGATCCTAAGGTAAGGTGTGCATGCAAGATATTAGGTTTTCACACAAAAAAGGAGGTGTTGATCATAATAAGAGGTGCGAAATGAAAAGTGTTACAAGAAAGGGGGTTTTGCATGCACATTCTTTAGGGAAAAAATAAAATGGGTGTATTTTAATCCATTATGGTCCCACATTAAGGGGGAACCATAAGGGACCTATTTGAATCTTGTACACTTTAGACTTGGCCATATTTTCTTCATCTTCCTTACAACATTTCATGTAGGAGATCTCTTTTCCCACTAATCATTCAATATTTTTCACATATACCATAATGTATTTAAAAACCAATTGAAATAGTCTACTAAGAGACTACTTGTGAGAGGGAATCTACAATTGTCACGAGAAGGGTAGAGATGATCGAGAATCCTAAAATACATTATTCCATAAGGGTGATGTCAAAAAATTTGATTCTCTTGGTCATGCTGACACAACCACAGAAGGATTACATCCAAAAAGATAGTATCCCACTATGGAATTTATATATACTGGATGAAGTTTCCATCTCGGGATTTTAAACTAACTCATCATGGTCGTGGGTCACATGCAATGATAGCCTCTAGCACTTAAATATCACAGTTAATGGCCATGATTCCATGGAGAGTAGGGATATGGTTTTCTATGATCTAAAATCGAAGACCAAAATGATCATTGGATATGATCCAGTTCATGAAGATTCCCTTGCCCACAATGTGAGAACCTTTTGAAGAAGTATAAAGAATGAAAGTGTGGGCTAGCATAAGTAAAAGGGCTTGATGTCTAGAGGTAATTTTACAAGAGGGTGGGCATGGGCATACTGGTTACATCACCCATTAGAGGAGTTTGGATAATATTTTTCATAACATTCGGCTGTTTAAAGCCCTGTGGACATCGTAACTCCACATCTAACAAAAATATTATTTTGTGCCTAGGCTGTTAAACCTTTTCCCCCCTGACATAGACACTTTCCACCTCCACCATGGGGAGGTTGGAATTTGAATTTGATACATTTATTGTATTGGAGAAATTATTCTAGGGGGACTTTTGTATGAATATTCCCTACCAAATGAGAATATTTGGATGAATAGAGAACGAACCCCCATCATGTCATGGAATATCCTCAATGTAGTGAAGGAGAAGCTTGGGATCAAATACATCCGGAAATGCATCCCCTACCAAACCTGTTTTGACATAATCATCAAGAGGGATAAGGAGGATATGATTCTAGGTAAAGTGAAGCATTTCCATAATTCATCAAAAAGTGGAAAGTTAGGCTCATATTTTCTATTCTTAGAGGTAGAAAAATATCAAACATGAGGGTTCAGCATGGATGGGAACTTGGACCCATTGATAAGATATGCTTCTTATCTCATTTCCTTTCTTTGTGTCTGGTTTTTTCCGGTGAAGGACTCATGGATCGGGGTATTTCCAGGGAGGTTGGTGATGGATGGGATCATGGAAGCTTGCAACACTGTCAACCAAGGAGTTCCTATGTTTGTGAGGCCTTATAGAATTTGGGGGTTCATCATAAGTGGAGGCATGTCTAGGAGAATCTACAGACCATTATAGATCCTTAATGGATGGATTGAAGCTCATCATGATGGATCAAATTTCTCAACTACCATCTAACCTCCAAGAAATGGTCTATGACCATTTCTTTTGAATATTTCTAGGCTTAGGTTGGTGTCGTTCAATGAGTAAGGGGTCAAGATCAGGATTGGTAATCATGAAATTTTAACTCCAACACCTTTCACACTCTAGTAATACATATGTTTTATGGATAATGAGGTTTTTTGGAGGATATATATTATCATTAATGTATCAGGGGTGGTATTATGGTAGCAAAAATTGATGGAAGGATTATTTGTGAACCATATGCTCCATCTAGATTTTCAAGAAAGTTCAGATATATTAAGGTACTATTGAAGAAAAAGTATACAGAGGCCCACAAAGAGATTCACCTCTAAATACTCTATTATCTATAGTTTATATTGAAGACCACATGATTTCATGAAATAATCATGCTACCCCCTATCGACATTGATATAATCCTATCAGCAGAATTTTATAAGCACTCTATGGCTGCATACTCCGAGGGAAAATTTCAAAGATGCATTTGAAAAATTGAGGTAAACTGTTTAGGATCTGATCAGAGAGGAGGCATATAGGTGACCAACTAGGAGGCTTTTTAGGCATCAGGGGTGGAAAAAACTGGATCCTTAGTGGCAGGATCGTCATAGTGTGTGGCTGCACCTCCACCTTCTTGGGAGGGGTGGTCCTGAAGACAGGCTCAATGACCCAATTGAGAATTTTCTGGAAACAGATAAAGCATTTCTTATATCCAACATCTGATGTTGTTTTCCTAGCCCTCTGTACTTTCATGATGACATTGTAATAATCACTATTTACCAAGTACCTGTGCTGGTGACTAACATCTACTGGGCTTGAGATGCCAAAATTTGGGTGAATTCAAGTGGTGGACAATGTGGACATTCATCAGTTGCATGTGTATATAATAGACATGGACTTATATCCATTCCAATAGGGTAAATATGATGAAACACATCTCCTGGTGAAGGAGATTCTCTATCAAGTGCATTATCTAGATAAGATTCTCCTTGAGTATGACATCGGTTATGAAGAATAAGAAGAAACACATGAAGAAGAAAGAGAGGTTGAAAATGAAGATGAAGAAGAAAGAGAAAATGATGGTTATGAAGATTATAGAAATAGGGAATCCTAGAAGAAAACATTATATCTATGGATTCCCTAGGAGATCAGTGAGACTGCTGGATCTGCCTAAGGGTTTGATGATCCTCTTGAAGTAAGTCATAATTTACATCTTCTATCCCCCTTCTCTTTCAAAACATAGATCCATTATCTAGAACTAGACCTTATAAAAGGGAACACTAGTGTTGATCACAGATTCCCCACTACATGGGGTGATAGTGTTTAAATTGATATAAAGGGGAATATCCTAAGGCGTACACTCAGAGCTGAGCTAAGAGATGAGTTGATCATGATAGAGGCGTCTATTAGTGGGCTATCTGAGGGAGTCAAGGTGAAAATCTCAGGCTCCTAGGCTATCCTTGGGGACTCATCTCTGATCATTGAAGTAAAAAGTGGTGAGGAGTCTCTGGTGGAGTAAGTACCTACTGTGACTAGGGAACCTGATCCGACACCGCACATCTCTTGTATGTCCCTATCCCCACCGACACATATGTATTACTCAAGGACCATTTTTAATGAGCTGAATATTACACAACATGATCATGAGACTACATGACTTGAAAACTAAAGATCCTAGGACATATGTGAGATCTCTTCAAATGATTTCACCTATCCAAAAAGAGTTGGTCATTCAACCTAATTCATTCATGACAACAGATGATCAAGCAATCATGGTTGTGGGTGTTTTGACTGGTGGGGTAGAACTCATTGATGGTTATGGTGAGGCTAATGAAATGTAAATGAGTGAATATGTAAACCCTTGTATGATAGATCCAAGTATATCCGAGAGGATATCATAGGAAGATCCTTTGTTGGCCTTCTAGCCATCATTCATAAATATAAACTGGTAAAACCTAAGGAGTTGGATGTTTCTGATCCCAGCACAACTGAGGAGAGTTGCATTACCTAGTGTAGGGAATTGAAATGTGTCAAGTGTTTCCTTGATTCCAAAAAGGCACAATGGGTGAGCCGAATGGGGTCACTCCACACCTAGTTACACTATCTCTAAATTAGTGGGGGTGGATGCTTGAAATCATGAGATGCTAATTAGTGTTAAACTAGATGAGAAGATGATGGGAAGAATACAACACTTAGATTATTTTTTGTTCCATAAGAAGTATAAAAACCTTCAAGAGATCCAATAGGATGAACACGAGATCCAACGCTTAGATGAATAGATATAAGAATTTTTATTCTTCAGCACCAACAAATCAGAACTCATCCCATGATTGAAGGTTTAGCTGGTAGAGGCCCAAGAGCAGATGAAGAAGGAAATCCATCATGTGGATGACCAATGAGATGAACATGACCGATTGTATATCAATGTTGATATGATTCTCTCTATGGATAGTGATGAATAGTGGTAGATCACAAGGTTGAATATTACTCTAGAGGCCATGTGACAGAAGGTGGTGGGGATGAAGCACTCCATCGAAGGGCCTAATCCATAAGGGATAGGTTTTTCTAAACTTATGTAATTTACTTGATTGTATGATTTCATTGAATTTCATGCTTGTCCACATTCATTATTTCTTTAATTACCATATCCCAATCATATATTGTATGAAAGTATAAAATAATCATAAAACACTCAGGTTCTCTAATTTTTGACCAACCACTATGTGAATTCAGGCTGAGAGATGTTTTATCTAGATAATAGGGTTCTTGGAGTATCAAATTTACCTTTTTTGATGTTATCTAGTGTAGAAATGAGATAATGATAGGGGCATTGGAATCTATCTGAATATAAGGGATTGAAATGTGTGAATCATGAAACCCAACAATTTGGAACACAATGGGTGGGGACTCGTGATATAGGATTACTATTAACCATTTCCTAAACAAAATATCTATATTTTCAAACCAAAAATAGGGGATAACAAACAAGGTTTGGAAACTAGCCATATTTCAGACACATGAACTTTCTCAAATTGTCATCCAAATCCTTCAAGAATGTTGGTACATGATGGTAGCTGAGTCGAAGCGATACAGGAGAAGTCCATTCGGGGGTCCCTTTAGATATGATAGAGGTTGAGAATCCTAATAAAGAGTATGTGATGTGCGGGAGTAGAGTAATGGAATGTTCTTATATATTTAAAAAATCTCTATTTTATGCCATTATGATTTGAATCACACCAATGTGAGCATACTGGACTAAATAAATATCAATATAATATTATAGGAGAACATTATCTCGAATTTAGAGCAACAACGGAAGATGCGAACAATACACTAGATAACCAGAATCAAGGGGGAATTACTCTTGGATAAGGCCTTGGATGCTTTTCAATTTTATGTCAAGAAAGGGAGGATGGTCAACACATACATTAACATCATATGGTAAGGAAGCTTCGTAGAATAGTTTAACATCATTGGACTAGGATGTGTCTCATATTTTAACATCATGTTATGAGGATATTTCACCTAGTTTAATGTCATACTATTTGGACCCTATTCAATAGTTTAATGTCATGTTTCCTTGAAGAATATTTCTTTTTTTAATGTTTTTAGGGAACATAGGAGATAAATCTAACATGAATGAGCTAATGGATGATTTCACACCATAAAAATACTAAGGAACAGATGGTAAGGTTTAATATTTTATGTGATGAGAGACAAAACCTGACAAGAATAAAGGGCGTGGAGACCCAATACCACACCACATATCCCAATGAGGCTCCTAGTATATGTTCATAGTGGTCGGACCGAGTATTAGTGTGCATCTTGACCACATCGTTACCCACCCTTCCAAAACTCCAAATCCCACATGATCCATGCATGGTGTTGAAAATAAGGAGTGGTAAATGTGTTTTAAATATTATATGGGAGTGCCCATAAACAATGACCCCAAGGATGGAATCCCAAAATGATTCATGAATTTGGGAAAAGGTAGGTTTAGTCTTTTAATGTTTTGATGAAAAGGAAAATGGTGAATAAGGGTGGACTCTTGACCACATTCAGAAAATAGGGACCAAAACCAAACCAAGAAATATTGGGATGAAAAAATGCAGGATCAATTGCTGACCAGGTTCGAAATATTGGACATGTTGGTGCAGTTAAAGATCTATAAGGGAATTATCCGAGGATAGGAGGTTAGAGGAAGTGGCATGAGAACACTTCTATTAGGGAGTTCATATGGAATTGAGGGATGATGGAAATCCAAAACCATTAATTACTTGATGTGTGGATTGAATATACCAGAGAGTTGGATTTAGACCTTGGTGTGAAAATAGTATAAGGTTGTATTCCATGGACAATTTATTTTTTTTAAATTCATGTCTCTTGGAATATCTAAATATGATCAGTATTAGGGTATATATACTGCAAGTGGAAGGTAACACCCGACATAAATAAATCCAACTAGGCTCATGTTTTATGTATGAACCTTAAGACTATTAGAGGTCAAAGGGATGAAAAGGTATAATGATCATATTGATGGGACTGAAGAAAAATTGTCTAGGAATTTATATATATTCTATAAGGGTGGAAAAAAGCTATATGTAGTTATGAGATAAGGCATGGTAGAAGGCCAGTTATAAATAAAAGAACTTATTAGGTGAGGAAATCATGGTGGATCTATGTAGTTTACAGTCATATAGATTTTAATATCTAGTTATTAGTTTATTGTAATTGAATTTTGATCATACTAGTATAAGTTTTAATGTTGTGATGCTTAGACTATATGGTCTACAAATATTTTAAATTCAGAATGCTTGAATCTGCTAAAGATGGTTTCAGGTCATGTTTCCTGGACCAACATCTCTTAGTTTAAGGTAGTATAGTTTAAAACATAGGGAATTATTGTTCAATAGGATTCCTGTAGTATGGTGTTACGAAAAAACCCCATGTACAAAGGAAAATAGAAGACCCACGCCACACCACACATAGGCAAAGTGAAAGAAATGTTGAATATGTGGTTGGGCCCATAGTCAAAATGTCTATGCATTTCTATGTATCCCATAAGTATGGGAATCAAGATATGCATTTTTCTTGATTGAGGGTGAGTATCTCTAATGGACCTATGCATTTTGGGGAAGTGACAAACTCGACGCTAATATTGAATAAGGGTGACCAAATTAAAAAAACATTCTTAAGTGTACCATTGAGAGGCTCTTAGTTTAATTTTATAGAGTAAGGAACTGAAGGATTGTGTTCCTCCTCTATGTGGATAAAAACCTTCCCAAATTCACTAATCCCATGTGAGCCACTATCGGTGTGGGAAACAATGATTGATGTTAGGATTTACCAATCTCATGTAGAAGTATACTTAAAGGGAAAATAAATATCGAGTTGAGAATTTCATCATGATACAAAAATTCTCACTCAACATTCACTGATGCATGGAAGGGAAACACCAGGGGTGTTAGTTCCCCACTAGATCATATAGAAGTGAAAATATGTGACTCACGACGTCTGATATTTGGAACACAGTTAGGTTGTGTGATGATGAATGATAACTATTGACCATGTTTGATACAGAGCATCCATATCATGTTTCCTGAAATGGGTATACACCATTGATGGTCAACCGCTGACTGTGTTCGAAACGCAAGACCTGTCTCAAAATTCCATCTGATTTCTTCCATGGTGTTTTCCAAGAATGGTATGTGAGGCATTGTGGCCAGTCACCATACCATTAGAGATTTTCATCAGACATGGTAGATGATGGAGAACCAAATAAAGGGACATCTGAAGCATGAATATGGAATTAGAGAATGTACATGATGAATATAACACCCTAGATTCTATGACACAATGCATCTGAGTATGTCAATGGGGAATATTTCGGAGAGGGATTCAATCCCCTTTTCAAGAATAAAGGCCCTGAGGTAGCTCTAGGATATGGCATTGTAGTGGAATAGTTCCTAATGGAGATGATTATGAGGAGGGGTAAAATGTTTATGATCATGTGTCTGGACCCAATGAAAAAATATTTGGGCATCGCTACGTATCCCATATGTATGGGAATCATGCCATATATAGTTCATTTATTCCTTGTAGTTTAACATCATACGGTAATAATGATAGTTTCCATTCCTTTTATCATAGTGTGTCTTGGGAAATGAGCATAATGTAGTTAATCATCCCAAGACTAGGACATTATGTGAGGGGTTACTTCCGAAGGGTTATTTCTAATTTGAATTCTATAACTCGATGTGAATATGGACCATGACATCCCATGTTATTTCTTATGTTCCTATATAATTCATGTGGCTAGGCCCAACAAAAACGTTTCTAGTATTTTCTATGTATCCCATGAACAAGGGAATTAATCCATACATAGTTCTGAAATAGAATCCCCCTATGATGTCCAGACCCATACATAGATAGGGGGATATAGATTATGTGTTGTTTGTTTTTCATTTGTGCATTTATTTTGAGTGAATGGACTAAGATGGAAACTCAAAAAATCACTACATATCTCATAAGAATGGAAATCAAGCCATACATAGTTCTTGATCACAATATGGTAGAATACCAGTGCCAGAAGTGATGTCATATTATATGTGAACATTATGGAAATTATGTGAAATTTGATGTCATTACATCTCCGATTGAATGGTTCTTAGTTTATGGTTTTAGAATTGGCACAATAAGGTGGTTTTCAACTATTTTATTGGGTAAAAATCTTACCAAAACTCTTAATACCAATTGATTACTGACTAGTGTGTGAAACATGGTATAATTTTAGGTTTTTTCCATCACATGGAGTCTCAATAAAGGGTAAGGAAATACCATTGTTGGAATGTCCCAATGATACTAAACATCTCGATCAACATGTGAACATGCAAGGAGGAGAAACACTGGTGTGTTAGAGTTCAACTAGAACATAGAGAAGTTTAAATTTTGAATCATGACATCCGATATATGGAACATAATGAGAGTGGAGTGTCGATGGAAGATTACTTCTTGCTATGATCAAAACATTGTATCCATATCATGTTACCCGAAATGGGGACATTCAAATGAGGGTAGAACCCTGACCATGTTTAAAACATGGGACCTATATCCAAATGTCATCTGAAGCCTTTTGGGGTGTTGGCTAAGGATAGTGGGTGAGCCATTGTGTCCTGGAACCATACCGTTAGTGGGACCCTTTAGGAATGGAAGGTAATAGATTCTGAAATAAAGGGACATGTTGTAACACCCCGAAATTTTATGAAAAATATTCTTTTTAATTTCACTAATGTCTTGTGTTGTACGCTACACCAAAAGGAGCTTGCACAACATGCATCCTTCACTTGCCTTGTATTACACGCAATTGTGACCTTCCTCGATAGCATGTGTAGTACGTAATGCCGAGTTTCACTAAACAACGATATGCTATTAAAATATTGTTAAAACTAGCCGTTATAAATAGTAATAACCACCTTTTAAAAATTTAGAAATTTTCTCTCTCAAAATGGACTTCATTTTTGGATTCGGAGTATCGAATTTAGCCTAAGGTGAAATTTTGGTACTTTTTGGATAACTTTCATATTCTGATGAATAGTGAAAATTACTAAATTTTAATTAAAAACAACTTTTTTAATAGAAATAATTAATAGTGATAAATTATTAATTTGAGTGGTTTTAAAGTATATTTAGAATATATTTTTACAATTCAATACAATGTTTGTCATGGGATGTAATTTCACATTTACAGCAGACATAAACAAGTGTTAATCTTTTGATAGTTATTATCTCTTAAAAACACGCTATTTGTTGTGACAACGGAAATTAATTATAAAATTAATTAATGCAACTTATATTTTGGGAATTTTTTAAAATAGAAATCATTTTTGAATTCGGAATATCAATTATAGCTTAGGGTGAAATTTTGGCATTTTTCCGAAAAACTTCAATTTTTGATGAATAGTGAAACCACTAAGTGGTAGGTTAAAAACTAAATTTTGCATAAAACTTAATTTTACCGCTTCTGTGAATGGAATTTCAAAAATCCGAGAGACACGGTTAATATCAAGGACTAAAATGTGGTTCAATGAGATGAAAATAATTTTTGGTGAATAGTAATTTTTTACTTTTATTTACCACGGTTAAAAGTAAATAGGGTAATTAAGGGTAAAAATGATATTATTATTACCATAACACATGTCCAAATTCTATTGGATAAGTGTAATTCGACCAAAAACAAGCTTAGGAATAAAATATGAGCATTTAGGCCCACTTGGATTAGATTAGGACATTTATTATTATTTAATTCAAAGAAGAGTTAAAAGAGTTAAAATCAAAGTTTATTTACTAAAACATTTTTTAATATGGGGTTATACATAAGATAAATTCGACTATAAATATTAATTAGAAAGATAAAAATATTTCCTACATAATATTACTTTATTTGTAATTTTTAGAAATTAAATAATTTAATTTATTTATGACACAACAATGATGCAGTAATTATCTTATTAATGAAATATTGACATAATTGATGTTATAAATACCCAAATAAATATAATTTGAGACTTTTTATGAATTCCACTAATTTTCTAGGTCACTATGATATATTATTGTTGATTTAATCAACTTTTTTAGAATATATAATTCTCTTATGACTTTCACAAAAATCATATATCAAATAGTGTCAAAATTGACACAAAATAGTTTTTAAATCAAATATTATATTATTAATTGTTATTTTATTCCTAAAAATCTAAGGTTCGTCCAAATGACTTAGATAAGGATATATATATTAATAATAAACAATTTGGGGTTCGTTTGGCATGTTATAGTAAGTGTATTAACCATATAGTGTAAGCAAACAAAAAGACACGGTAAAAGTTAAATTATTTAACTTAGAGTTAAATCTAATTGATAAGGTTAAAATAATTACCTAAACTTGTCTAAATCCTATTGGTTGATAGGATTTCTACCCATCCCCACTTTACCTTCGAATTAAGACCCTTTGGAACCATTATAAACCGATTTTGACTTTAATATAAAATAATATTTTGAGATATTCCTAAGGTGCCCCTCTCCTCCCTTATAAAAGGACACCTCCTCCCCCTCCTCCTCACACGAATTTGAGCACTCAAGCTCGGCCAACCCCTGCCAAAATCCCTTCTCCACTTCCCTAGAATAATCCTAGAGGTCCTGGTCTTCTTCAAAGACCAATCTTAGTTCCCTAAGTGGTGGATTCAAAGAGGCGTTTCAAAGAAGAGGTAATATCCATTAACGATCTTTTCAATTTCTTTCTTCTTCAACCTCTTCTTCTTTAGTTGTTTCATGATAAATTAATAACATCAGTATTACTTTCATACTGATATGTTATTATAAATATTAAACAACCCTAATTCACCTTCTATCCATCCTACAGAAAAAGGAAATCACCGCGCGTGCGTACGTACGGAATACCGTCTCCACGCCGTGGTGTAATCAATTTTCCGCCACCACCTTAATTGGATGGTTATAATGGTGTAATGAGAAACTATATATGATTATTATAAAGTGAAATTGATACTGAAATAGTATACATAAACTTCATCACAATTCCACGACCATGGGAACGATATCATCGCTCGTGCGTACGTACCGACTACCATCTCCACGACACGATGAGATTCATTCTCAATGATTAACCATTCATGAATGATTATAAAGTATATATAATTAGTACTAATGAAATATATGAAATAATAATGATACTGGATTTATGTATATTTATATGTATGTCATCTACTTAATTCCATTCAATTCAATAAGGAAACGAAAACAGCGTTCATGCGTACGTACGGACTACCATCTTCATGAACGGTGTATTTCATTCCATTTATCGATATATTATATATATATATATATTATGAATATATATTATATATAAATCATGTTTTACATTATCTATATAAGTAATCATGATCCATGTAATCATATTAATAATTACAAGTTAAAAACACGAACGACAAATGAGACGATTTTACCCAAAACGCTACTTTAACACGAATTTACAAAAGAACAGGCAATATAAAGTCATAAGTGGACCATATATGATATAATTACAATGAATATGATTCTGGAATAAGTCAATAACATGATTTAAATAATTATAAAGGAGGTTCGGACACTTACGAATCAAATCGGACCTAAGGTAAGGGAAATATCACAATCTCATTTTTTTCTGACATTGTTTATACGTTGGTATTTACTGGGGTGTATTTTATCATCCAAATCCATGTTTCCTCAATATGAAATACTATTTTCATCCTACCAAAATTGTTTAAATCCAATTTTTCCCTTCGGTGAGTTTTTAGTAAAGGATATGAAAGGAATCTTTTGTCGTTTTTCGTACGGGGTACTTTTTGAATTTTCCGACAAAAGTACGAAGAATGTTTTTTTTAACTTATACGGCATGAATGGATTTTTAAAACATTATTTCCAAAAAGCTTCCTTTAAAAGTTTTCAAGTTTACTTTTAATCAACTTCTTTTAGTTTAAAGTTGTATGACATGTTAAGAAAGGAAAAATGTTTTTGAAGAAGAAATGATATTTTCCTCAAGAATGGAGTTCAAGTGTCTTATCAAAATTATTTTTCCATCAAAGATAATAAAGGGTTCTGTTTTATCCCTATTATTAAATTGATTTGATTATGTTGTGACGGAATTATTTTTATGAATTCCTTTATCTTATATGAATTTTTTTATGATGCCATGATGTTTAAGATTCCCATTTTTATTACATGGGTTATGCAATGATGTATGGTTTATGATTTTGTGGCACACATAAGAATGGTATCATTATGAGATGGGTGGGACCTATATCTACCTCCAATACATTGGGTAAATATTTTGTATCTCATGAGATAGACATGGCTGGAACGGTAGGTTATACCGGTTCAGTGAAACAGGACTGAAATGAGGGTTACTCGATTCAGAAATGGACTTTGTCCACTAAGAAAGTCTTGGCAATGATTCTTGACTAATAAGATATGATTCTCTATGATTATGTGTGTATGCCACAATGTTTCATGTTTTAAGTTATGATTATTGTGATTACATTTCACTGCCATGATTTACCCAATGTTATGAAATTATGATCTCTTTTGCAGGTTATGATTTCCAAAAGTTATGTGCTTATGTATATGATGTGATTGATGTTTATTTTGTTTACCCTTACTGAGCATTTGAGCTCACCATTTTATGTTTTCTTTTCCCCAGGATATAAAGAAAGGTTTTAGGTTAAAAAAAGAGAGGAAGATCTTTATGGGAGATGATTAGAAGATTATATTCTGAGTTTCCAAAGACACTAAACTATTACGATCCTTATTGGTGTGTTTTTGTTATGTACTAAGTCTCCGCAAATGTAATGTAATGTCAATGTACGTCAAGCTTCGGGTCTCTAAACATGTGAATCATGCAGACGGAATGAGAGACTTTCCATGAAGAATCTAACACTCTTGATTCTATGCCACAATGAAACTGAGCATGTCATTGGGAGGACATGGATGGACATGGGGGGAAATAACCTAGTATTACATATAGTTTATGTTTATATTTCTTTCCCAAAATACTCTTGGTTTAATTTCATAGAGTTTGGACCATTGGGGACTTGTTTGAAATTTTTTTCTTGGGATGCACTCAAGATGTTTGATGTTATTCGGAAAGGATGTTATAGTATAGTTTAATGTCCTTTTGTAGGGATGGGGGAGGAAATGAATTTTGAGAGGGATGTGTGTTATATGGTAGTTATAACCTGATTTAAATGAGGTCCAAGGGTTCTGAACAACCCAATAAAATACTAGTGAGAAAATATACATAGTTTAAAGCAATTATTTTTGGGCATGGGTGCTCAATTTACATCATTTTCCAAGGATATGGGGAATTTTACTTTTATGGTCATATTGAAAGGCCCATCAATGATATGCAATTTAGGTTTCCTATAGGTAGGACACCAATAGTTCTATTTAGTTTAATGTCTTTTATCTAGGATGTGGAATTTAGTGCATTTTAACATCACATAGTAAGGAGATGAAATTCCAAATAGTTTACCGTCATATGGCGAGGAAGAGTATTTTTACACAATTTAAGGTCACACAACTAGAAAGATGGTGGTGATATGAAGTTTAACGACTAGTATATTGGACTTGGTATTAGTTTAATTTCATACAGGATGGACACTGGTTCTTATGCAAAGTACTGCATGAGGACGATGTAATTGGTCGGAAAACATCCATAGTGACCAAATAATATGAGCCATTAGTATAAACCTTACAAATGATGTAAGGCCCTTCCCATTTGGGATCCAATATCAGTTGATTCCTGCCATGTATTATTGGAATAGTTAAATCCAATACCATGTCACCCAAAGGGAATGAATGAATACATAAATTATAGTCGAAAGATCATGCTATCATAATATGGTGCCTCTTCATATTATGAAAGGCTGATAGCATGTTATCTTCAAAGGTTTCCAGTTCATCCAGATGGACTTCGTGTAACACCCTGAGACATTACAATATTTTCATTTCTGAATAAATTTAATTTTTTTCTTGATTTATTTTTATGAAACACCATGTTAATCTTACACTACACATAACAATGAGTTGTCTTGTTCTACTCAGAAGACCCATTTTGACGAACAAATATATATTAGTAAAATATTATTATTTAATATAATGTATAACCTAGAAATTAGATTAAAAATTATGAATATTATTGAACAAATTTTGAATTTTAAATCTTCTATATAATTTTAACACAAATCTTACTTATATTTTAGACATGATATAATACAAAATATCAATTTTTCGTATAATAGAAATATATTTCAAATAATACAGTTTTGTTACCTTTTAATGGAAACCCCATTATAAATAAAATAGTTTTTACCATTTATATATATATATATTAATTTTGGAAAAATAAACATCTTATTTTAAATTGTAATTTAAAAAATAACTGTGTTTTAATTTTTCATATTTTTCAAATAATTATCATGTTTTTATGAATAATAAACAAATAATAAATTTTAATTGAAAACAACAATTTTCATCACAATAATTTATAATGTTAAAATATAAATTTGATGGGTATATATTATAAATGAAATATATTTTAATATATTAATATTTTTTTTCATTTACATTAATTTTACAATGAATTCTGATGTCAAAACATTTTAATCTTTTACAATTTTTTAACTTTGAAAAAGTCATTTTTCATTTCAGCAACATAATTAATTTTAAAATTTTCACTAAAACTAATTCGTATTGAATTATGAAATATTTATTCCACATTTAGAATAATTGGGTCCAAATTATGAAAATATATTCCTTTTATTTTTTGGAATTATGAATAGTGACTAGTAATTTTTTTATTACTGTGTTCAAGGATAAATTAGGCCATTAAACATAAAAACAATAATATAATTACCTTATCACTGGTCCTAATTTTATTGGGTAAGTGTGTTTCCACCTAAATCATCCTTGGGTATATTTTTAGATCACGTGGATCCACTTTTAGGACATTAATATTTTTATAATATTATATTTAATGAAAATTCAATTCTATTATACTTTTGTTTTTAACAAGTAAAATATTTTTTATTTGAGGTTTTGTTAGAGATATGGTCAAATATAAATAGTCATTAAAAATAAAAAATATATATTTACATTATTGTAATTTATTTATTATTTTATGAAATAAATAATTAATCTAAATGGTGACAGAAAGATGATGTAATAATTTTATAATTAATAAAATAAACAAAACCATGTTATTATAAATATAAAAATAAATATTATTTGACTTAATCAATAACATACACGAATTTTATAGATACAATACACATGTTAGTGACATATTTGGAGTATTGTTTCGATGTTATCATGTTGGTTTTATATTTTTTTAAATGAAAATATTCAATAGTATCAAAATTGACATAAGAGATTCATTAAATTAAATAATATTTTATTAAATGTTATAAAATTAATAAAAATATTACCCTTATAAAAATAACTAGTTTAATGGTATATATATCCTAATAATTTATTTTGGAACATTTAATTGTCATTTTTCAATGAAAATGACCTAAATATTATTAAAATTAAATAATGTGACAAAGTGTAACACTCTCATTTCTTCTAAGTTCAATAATTTTAATATAATGATTAACATAGAGATAAATTAGATAAAAATATTCTCCAGAAATTTAAAGAAATTATAGATATCATAGTAATTTATTTATAGTTTCTATAGACTAAATAATTACTATAAATAATGACACAATATTGATGAAGGAATTATTTTATTAAGAGAAATATCAAATAAATGATTTTAAAAATATTATAATAAATTTCATTTGACGTAATCAAGGTGATCCAAGAATTTTATTGATGACCATGACATGTTAGGAGTGTATTAAATACTTTCTTAGAGGTTATCTTTATATTTTTATAATTAAATTTAATGTTATAAATAGTGTCAAAATTGACAATATTGATATTTTACAAAAAAAAATTATTAAATTAAATTAAAATCACGAACAACAATAAAAATATATTTTTATGAATATAAGGTCTATCCATTTTGTGTCCATTATGTCCAATTTACATCATATACGTAAATAGTTATAACCATTTAAAATTAAGAATGTTATTACCACAATTTAAATTATATAGACTAAATAAGATTAATAAAATTTATAAGGTTAAAAAGAAAATAAAAACATTTATAAATTTAATATGTTTGGAGGATTTTGACCCATAATAATCTTATATTATAACTTATCCACTTTGGAACCATTTGGATTTAAAAATTAATTTATAATAATGTAATAGTTTTGGTGTTTCTAATGGCGCCCCTCCCCTATCTTATAAAATGAAACATCTACGTCTATTTAATTAAAATATCTAAATCTTTTTTATGACAAACCCATACAATTTACTCTACCATAATCCCTCACTACATACTAAAATCCATAAAATGGTCATAAATCCATCCTAAGGATTCCTTTTGTGAAAAGTAAAATGAGACACTTAGAAAAGAGGTATTTTTCTTATCACAACGTTCAGAGTCGTTTTCTTATTATACATCCCCATTATATGTTGTTTCACATTCCAAATTAATGACTATAGTATCATCCATATAATAATATTCTATTATAATCATGGGATAACCATTTTCCTAATGTTATCCATCCAATTAATAACAATATCACCATGTGTGCATGCGTACGACATACAGTCTATACCCCATGATGTAATTTTTTATTCAACACCAGTTTATTAGAATGGGTATAATAATGATTACAATGGATATAAATAATTAATATTAAGTAATACTTATTCTTAATAATCAATATACAATATAATTTTATACCATTTAACTATTAATGGAATGATATTATCGATCGGGTGTACGTACGACCTATCATCTCCAAAACGTGATGATATTCATTCTCCATGTTACCCATTGAAGAATAATTATAAAAGTCATATGATAATTAAATATAATATTTACTAACTTAATATCATTATTTATTTGAAAAAAATATTTAGTATGCTTATGAAACATGACTTATATGAAAAAACAAGAATGGGAAAACAAAGCAGTTAACATCCGAAATGATTGTAATACAAGAATATAATTAAAATAATATATGAGGATCATATATGATATCATATATATAGATTTTTTGGGTGTAATTTAATATCATATTTTAACCATTATATATGTGATTAATGCACCATCGATTAAAAAAATACAAGGTAAAGGTTAATTTTGAATTCACATTTTTATCCGAGATTGTTTATACAATGTATATACTGGGGAATATTTATCATCCATGTCCATGTTTCATAAAAATATACTTTAAAATATATTTAATATTTCTCTACAATTTTTTAAAGTCATTTATACCCATGTTTGACTGCTTTTAAAACATTTCAAATGGAATCATTCTCTATTTTTTCAAATAAGGATCATTGTGACTTTTTCAAAAAAATAAGAAAAGAATGTTACTTTAAAATATATGGAATGAGCATATTTTTCCATTGGTATGATGTTATAAAATTTTAACATTTCCAGTAAAATAATAATGGTTATTTTCAAAATAAATGTTTTCTTTTATGATTTCAAGTCTTTTAAAATATTTCATTGTAAAAAGGGATATTTCAATCAAAAAGTTTTAATGAATTTTTAAGATTATTTTCATCTATGTCAACATCATTAGTTAGATTTTATGCTTAATTTAGGTTTATTTATGAATGGTTTTATGAGATTTTGGACTATGGATGAGCTATTTTGATACCACTCATGGTTTATGGTTATGTATTAACATATCATAAGATAGTTTTAATATGAATTTTTTATGTTATGTTTCACCCTTTTCATATGGTGAATTCATTGGACTTAGTAACTGATGGATGTGGCCCACTATAGCCCCTCGATGCATCGGTAGGTTTCATGAGAAAAAACAGATATCAATTTGACTAAGGGCCTAAGCATTTTGTTGATGTCACGGTTGAGGCCCTGATAGTATGTTTTAGATGTCGAAAATTACGAATTCCTTCGATATGAGATTAGTTGTTGATATGACATGTGATTTTTAGACTAGTTAAATATCCTTGTTTATCTTGACCCGTTCTCCAGGGCCCATACTGTGACTACCAGAAACCTTATTTTGATAGGCCAGGGGCTGGTGACCAGCACTGAGTCGGAATATCCAACAAATGGTATGAAGTTTCCTAAGAACCTATACACACTCACCCAAATCCAAGCCATTAGTGCTTAAATTGAGAACACTAAGTAAAGAAATTTCATGCATACAATACAACCCAAAAACATATTCTTATAGAATTAAATGCATTAAAGTAAAATCAACTTAGAATACAAGACCAAAAAAAAGAACGATTGTTGTGAAGTCTGACCTACAAATAAGGGCACTGAAGATTCTATAGGAAGTTTTCGGAAACAACTTGGATCGTGATATCTCACAAGGCCCCATATGGCCATGGTCCTGGTAATGCTCTACCTTGGACTCCACCCAAGCCCCGATCATCTGCAAAAGACATGAAACATGCATGAAAATCCCATTCAGGAGAGAGTAAAACAATACTCAGTAGGGAACCATGAAAACTAAAATGTAAAAGACCACAAAAGAAACACCACCATAAAGATATAGTAAGCTCAACACAGATATATGACCATACATATACCAAGAAAATCCATATATAGTCATTTCAGACACTAATAATCATGAGGTCCCAACTTCATAGCCTGCATCAAGATTCTCACCGAATGTTTGAAAGGAAACACATAAATCTATGAGATTACACTCAACGAGCTCAAATATCCATGATGGAACCCGTCTGAGAGACAACCTCTATCATGAACAACTAACATGTTCCTAATTGTACGTATCACAGAACTTTCTCCATTGAGAACATTATAATAGGTCCAAATCTAGTGATCAGAACCAAAGGTTTAGTCATTACTGTCTTTCACCCAACACCAAACTAATTAAACCCGAGTGGAGAGACCGGACCTCACCACTATTCAAAGATGAGTAAGCCATTCTCATAACCATCTTTATAAACCTCTATCTTTCCTATAAGGATTTTCCCACACCTTAGTCCATTGAGGGGGAGATAGATCTTATCTAGGTATCATTTACATCAAGTGGATGGGCCCTCTCCTTGTAACTATGTCTGATAGTAGAGGGATCTCCAACTCCAATGGAGAACCCGTGCCTCACCACTAATCAGGATAGGGAATTGAAAATCTATATGTAAGGACCCACACCCTAATCCCATAGGGGATTATGATTCATGAAGGACTCACACCCTAATATCACATGGGAGTACAAATTCATATGTTGAGGACATGTACCTGACTCAGTAGGGAAGTACTAATCAGTGGCTAGAGGACCCACCCCCTGGTACGACAGGGGAGTATCAAATCTATTAGTTCAAGTGCATCAGACCCATGCTCTAAAATAATAGGAATGTACAAAATCCTATTATATATGACCCACACACAACCTAGTAGTGGAGTATAGACACTGTGTGCATTAGATACAGAGGACTCATGCCCTATTCCAAGAGGGGAGTACCAAATCCACGGATAGAGGACTCACTCCCTTGTCCCATAGGGGTGTACCTACTCTCCCTTCATGAACATCTTCGAGAATCCATGAACTAGACCATAATTGGAGTAACAACCTCAGATGATGCTACCCAAACGAAACAATCCCACTCCCACGATGTGTTGAGTCCTTTCTTTATTAAAAACTATTATTTACGATCAAGCATGCATAACCCAGAGGACATAACAAACAAACCATTTGGAAATATATAAACATCATAAAAAAACTCACTTGGTGTATCCTTAAAGAACTATCTCTTCGAAAGGGTCCCAATTCCGCCGACATCTCGTCAAGTAGATGCTCCGTTTTAATGTTATGATAATTTTAGCCAAAAGAGACCAGTTGGGCCCGAGTCTAGTCTGACCCCGTTCGATGGGTCTGACCCAATACTCAATGTCGACCCAACCCACTGGGCCCACCCTGACTGGGCATATCCCGCTGGCTCTAGCCCAGCCCACTCAGATGCAGGCCGATATGTCTGCCCCAAACAAGACAAGCAACGCGTCCGCTCCATGTCACACGACTGGTCACCGATCCGCACACCCCCGACATCAGATGTGGGTCCATATCTCCCATGTATTGGCATGAATCCATGACCCTAATCCACATAGGCATACGTGTAGATGTGTCTACCACCGCCCGAGCCGTCGTACAAGTGAGTTCTTCCATGGGCCACCAGATATGTTCCGGTGGGCCGTTCTTCGATCTGGAAGATGTTTTGGAATCCTTGAGTTGTTTTCTTTATCACAAAAGGGTTCAAATCCTAATTGTGACCCCTTTAACTAAAAAATGATCAAATGAAGGTATCTGCCATTCCTAGATGATCAATTTTCCGCCATTATTATTGCACCTCCATCGTGCCACTTCCATTCAAGATCCATGATATCAAATTGTCGTGAAAATAAATAGTTTTGGAATGATTGATAATTCACTATCCCACAAAGAATGCGAAGAATGTGGGGGAGAAAATCACAATAATGAACCTGATAATCAAACCTAGACCGTTTGTTTATTCCAGCCTCAAGAAGATCCATTATAAGGATCAATATAATTATGGACAAACTAGTATTCAATTAATTGACCAATAAAACCCCAAATTAGAACTTGTATGTTGAATCCTCTCACAAGAACAATCACACCTCAACTGAACTTGTTCCTTGTCTGATGTATGTTCTTCGTTTAGAAAGTAAGAACAAGGAAAACATAATCAAAACCAAACACCCTACCTATAAAACAAGATCATTCGACATTGGTGTTCGATCATCATTGGTGATCCATTGAGAGACTTCACGATCTATCACAGTTGGTGATTCATTTTTCATTTCTCACTAACATAATTCATCAAGATTATTATAGAAATCTCTCAGGTGGTCCCATGATCTCTTAAATTGGATAATCTATTAAAGGAGAAAACATGTTTCATCATTTCTGTTACGCTATGTGGACATGTCGCCATGATTCTTCACTTATGATTGGCAATAGATGCTTTGTCAATGTTTCACAGTGTTTCTGAGTCTCAAAATAACATTGAATAAATAAAATAACTTTTGAGTATATATTATTTTTTTCTCTTAAAACATCCATAAAATATGTGCTACAGTTGACCTACACCAGTCAAATATTGGTACTACCTAATATAACCCCACTACTCTGAACATAAAGGTCCCCTCAAACTTCAAATTCAACCACACTTTCAAAAGTTACTAAAACTGAACACATGATCTATTTAAAAAACCTAATTTTTTGATGGATTTTTCTAGGAACACTGGGACTCGGAATAACATGCCGTCTCAGTGCCTGATATTGTAATTTTCCAAAATAATTTTATAAAAAATAGACTTGGGAAAAAATGAGTTGTTAAATCCTCCTCACATTAGGGATTCTCATCCCCCAAAATAAAATCCCACCCTCAAGGGGGGAAACCGAGCTCCCTTCTAGACTCCCAAGACAGTGTGGTCACCAAGGGTCCATGTGCTACTTACAAGTACAAAGTCGAAGGAGCTGCTAAGATCAACCACCCTCAACTCTATATTCTACTAAGCCAACAATATACCCCAACATGAACATGTATCTTTATTTGAAAAAAGTGGGAAAACCCCAAAAATCATGGTCCATCTGCAGTCATGGGGTCTAGAGGATCACCTATATGCTAACTTGACACCAATACTGACAGAACCCCATAATTCATATCCACCCATAGACTAACTGTACAACAACCTATGTGTCATGCGTTCAAGGTTAATGCTTAAGACACAAAGGTTATTCATGAATAAAATATGTATTCCCAAGAGTGAACAGTACATCTTACTAGGTCCTTTGTCTACAATATCCATATTCTATACAACATGCTAAAAAAGGAACACTACCACACCCACTTGTGGCATCCCAATTTACCATGGACGGTATGAAACCTCTTCATACCACAGGAACTTCATCGGGTCTAACTCTATCACCATATAATGATTCAAGCATGGCTCTTCCTCTCTCAGGGAAACCAATCAAAAGAAGTCGATCATAAAAACTCCATTAGAAGGGCCCTGATCTAATCTAATGCTTCATTTCATAAACTCACCTAAAACCTTCATTTCCATGGTATTCTCCAACAATACATCAACACTAGGTTTCCCGATGCCCTTTCTCTGCATGTCCTATGCTAAAGTGTACCATGTGCTATATGGTTTTACTTTTCTATGAAAAAGGAAACACCATTCCATCACTACTGACACACCACACCATTTTCCTAAAACATTCAATCTTGGAATGGATGGTAGATGTCCATACTATAATGATGTCATAATTCCTCAATGTTATGACCAAGAGAGCCCAATAGTAACTCTCACCTACAAGACTCATGTCACATTTCCAGTTCTAGTGTGTGATCATTGGGTCTCCTAGATAAGGAGTCTCTAAGCCTAATGGTCAAGTCCACGGTTGGATCAGAACCTCTATGTCTCAAACAAAACTCATTGTAAAAGGTGAAAAGCTAGAATCCTGTATCCATTTATATGCAAATATAAATTAAAAGACCCAGGTCGTAACTTAAAACACTCCTAGACCTTTAGGGTCATAATCAATTATTTCATGTTGTTGTCCTTTCCAATGTCCTTCATCTCCTAGATCATAGCACATACCACCTTCTGGTGATCTTCTAGCTCCCCTGACTCACCGACCATCTAGAAAAATTCCTAGAGCCAAGTGTTGTCACTTCCAAGCTAGCTTTTCAGCTGTCTCCATATCAGTGGCGCGATGGGTCATACAATCTATAGAGAGAATCCCCTGACCATCACAAACACAACCCCACATCTCCTCTAGCTGATCTGTTCCTCAGTGCTGCTCCTGTGCGATAATCCCATTCATCTTAGTTCGTACATGGTTATGAATCCTATGCTGTGATCCCATCAAACATTGTCTTCTAGTTCCTCCAAATTCCTCTAACTCATGGCCTCTAATGTGGGTCACATCCACATGTTCCTCTGTTAGAAAACTCTCCACCACCATTTTTAATTCCATCAATCCAGTATATATGGGAATGCATAGAGGAATCACTGACGCCTTGATCTATTTGATTAATCCCTATTTTAATGTTTGATCTCTGAAAAAACTGGTCTCATACCATGTCCACAGAATATCATGATAAGACTATGAACCTCCCCAAAAACTCTACCACTGTCATGGTTCGCTGTCAAAGATGCAGATGCTCCTAGATACGCACTGACCTCAATGTGGTTGAGTAAAACTCTACCATTAAGAGTCTATCCAAGTCCTCACAAGGGGGTGTTTCCTCATCATGCGATTGTATCAGCAAGATCCACCACCATCTCACTGATCCCTGAATAAGGCTCACGACTATGACCACCATTTGATCAGGATGTGTCCCGAATAAATAGAAAAATAGAGTGACCACCTCAATCCATTCATCTACTACCTGATGGACTTTATCAGATATGTATCTCAAAGTTTGCGTCCTCTAGAACTCATGTAGCACACCCAGCATGTGTGTATCCTCGTCCTGAATTGTTGGTAAAACATGATGCTCTATGGGTGGTGGTACCACCTATAGAACACCTAGAGGGAACACACCAAAACTAGTTCCCTACACTGAAGCCTCCTCAAGGGAAAGATCACTATCATGATCACACTATAGAATACTGTTTGGCTATCATTTGGTAGGTATCCTGAAATGGATCAAGTGGAACCAATGTTAATAGACTATATCTGGGGAGATGACTCATGAAGGACATGGAAAACAAAAACCATTCCTATTTGATGCATATACAATTTATTTCTTGTCAACCAATTTTAATATGTACCAAGACAAAAAAAGGTTAACGTAGTCATTGGGAATGGATACGTCGGCCTCCACATCCAAACTAGAATCTATGCCTTGAGATCCAAACATGAAACATCATAACACAACTGGTATGTAGTCCAAAAAAATCTCATAAAATCCTACTCCAAATGTGGAACCAAACATCATTCTAATACCACTCTATCCTGCCCTATCCCCTGGGTCCCATGTTGCGACTAATCCATGTCCGCCACTTATAGGCCAGGGGCTGACTACTAGAACCAAGTAGTCATATTAGTCAAATGGGTATAATTTTACTAAGAACATATACACAATCATCCAACTTCAATTCATAAGGGCTGGAGAGTGAAAACACTATGAAATGAAAATTCATGTATACACCACAACCCAACAACATAGTATGATAGAAAGTAAATAATTGAAGTGGAACCATCCCAGAATACAAGCCCACTAAAAGGAAGACAAGTGTAAATTATAACTACAAACAATGGTACTCAAGCTTCTATAAGACGATGTCAGAAACACCTCATCTTGTTTGATATCAAAAGGCCCCTATGGTCCTAGTCCCGGTCCTGCTCCGCCTAGGACTCCACCAAAGTGTCAGTCATCTCCACAAGACACAACACTTGTAGGAAAATCCCTTGCTTGGGTGAGTAAAACCATACTCAGTATGGGAAACTGAAAACCACAAAGTAAAAGACCACAAAAGAAACACCATAAAGAAGATACATACATCATAACACATTTATATTCCCATACGTATACCAAGAACATCCATATATACGCATTTCAGAAACTCAGAAACATGAGGTCCAAAAATCATTGTGAGCATAAGGAATCTCATTAATGGTTCAAAAGATAACACATAAAACCATGAGATCAAACTCCATGAGCTTAGCCATCCAATATGGAACCCATATTAGAGATACAATCCATAAAGAGATACTCTTCCATTCTTCAGGGTACTATTGAGAGAACTTACTCCATTGGAAACATTTGACTACATCCAGATCCAGTGCTCAGCACCAGTGGACCAATCATCACTATCCTGCACCCAACACAAGACTAAGGGAACCCACATAGAGAGGCCTATCCTTACCACTACACAAATATATGGGATCCTTGCTCATAACCATATCATGAAACCTATAGCGATCCTACAAGTAGTGGCATGCACCTCAAACCACCAAAAGAGAAATAACTATCATATAGGTATTGTTTAAACCAAGTGGATGGTCCCACTCCTCGTAACTATTTCCAATAGCTGAGGGAGCTCCAACTCCAATGGAGGACTCACTCCCTGCTACTGCTCGGGACAGGGGAGTGCGACTTTGTAATTGAGGAACCACACCTTGATCCAAGAGGGGAGTATGACGTATGAAGGACCCGAACACTGATCCCATAGAGTAGTAAAACATCATATGTTAAGGACATGTACCCTATCTATTAGTGTAATACTACTCATTAACTAGAGGGCTCATGCTTGGGTATGATTGGGGAGTGCCAAATCTACCAGTTCATGTGTATAGGACCCGCACCATCAAACCAAAGGGGAGTACTAACTCCTATAATAGAGGACCCGCACCCTACTCAATAGGGGAGTACTGACCCAATGTACATTATATATATAGGACTCGTTCCCTAGTCCTATAAGGGAGTATTGAATCCACGGATATAGGACCCGCTCGCTAGTCCCATAGGGGAGTACCTACTGTCCTCTATGAACATCTTCGAGTACCCACACCGTAGTCCAGTAGGGGAGTAAAAATCCGAAAGGATGATACCCAAAGGAAATGAACCTGCTCCTATGACGTGGGGAGTCCTATCATTAAAAAACATTCCGATTTCCACTCATGAGTTCTTGTACCTAGAGTAACAACTTTTAAAACCATTATTCATTATGTAATATTTCAAAAAACCTCAGTTACAGTATCTTAGAAAATCTGTCTCATTGCAAGTGTCCCAACACCATAGAAGTCTCATCATACTGATACTCCATTTGAATGTTATGGTAATTTTAGAGGAATGGGGAAAGTTGGGCCCAGTTTTTGTCTGACCTGACCTACTGGGCCATGATCAACTGTCGGATCGGCCTGTTGTCTCCATCTCAGCCTACTCGGATGCAGGTCATTTCATCCATACTGGACACGAAAAGTGTCACATCTGCTCCATGTCATGCGGCTAGCTCATCCAGCCTCTGATCCACATGCCCACATCCTGATCCATTGCTTGATCTCCCCCTACCAAACCACGACATGAATTCATGACCTTCCTCCACATGAGAAGCCCCGTAGATGTGGTTGTCATCACCATTTCACTAGTGGGTTTTTCCATGGGTCACGAGATGCGCTTTGGGGGTCCTCTCTTTGATTTGGTAGAGGTTCTGGAATCCTCCAGTTTATTTATTTTTATTTATATAGTTTCAAATATTCATTGTGTCAAATTTCAATGAAAAATGATCCAATGGTGGTATCTCCAATGCCACTTTGATCCATTCACCGACATTGTCATCGCACATCTGTCGTGCCACATCAATTCCAGATCCATGATATTAGATCATTGTTCCCTGAAAGGGTTGTGAAATGATCAATCGTTCATCATCCTATGAAGGACATGAAAAATGTGTGGGAGAAAATAACAATAAGAAACCCAAGAATTTAACCTTAGTCATTTGTTCATTCCAGCCTAAATCCAACCCGTTTGAAGGATCACAATAACAACAAACAAACCAGAAATCAATCAATCAATCAATCAAACCCCATATTAAAATCCAAAAGTCGAATCCTCCCATAAGAATGATAAAATTTCAGTTCAACATGTTCATGGGTTGATCTGTGTTTGTCTTTTAGAAACCAAGAATGGGGAAAACATAATCAAAACCAAACACCCTACATGGGGAACTAGATCTTTCGACATTAGGGTTTGATCATTGTTGGTGATCCGTTGAGAGACGTCATGATCCATTATCATTGGTGATTCATCATTATTCTCCATTCTTCAATTACTAGTTGAATTTACCCAGAGCCTTGGATAAATCTCTTGGGTCATCTATTGATCTCGCAAATATGATAATCCAATAAGGGAGGAAAAGCATTTTAGTGTTTCTGTTATAATGGTTCATTGTGTCACCACACTGATTCACTTATGATGGGTAACATCTACTTAGTAATTGTGTTTTCAATCCTCTATGTCACTATGTAATGTTGAATAACTAAAATAAATTTTTTAGTATATTTTATTTTTTTCACTTAAAACGTCAGTAATAGATTTTCCATAGTTTCCCTGTGCCGATCAAAATTATGTCCTGTCTAAGCAAAATCCATTGCTAAAAACAATGGTTCCCTTATATTTCATATCCAGGAACTCAATTAAAATTTAATAAAAATGAGAATGTGTTCTATTTAAAAACATAACATTTGTTTTGTAACACCCCAAGCTTCTACGGTACGCTTCTCTTTGAATAATGTGATAGTGTGTGTTGTACGCAACACCGAGTTCTAACAACCAATTAAACTAGCCGTTATGAATAGTAATAACTACCTTTTGAAATTATATATATTTTATATTTTAAAATGGACTTCATTTTTAGATTCGGAATATCAAAATTATCCTAGGGTGAAATTTTGGTACATTTCGGATAACTTTCATATTTTGATGAATAGTGAAAATTACTAAATTTTAATTAAAAACAACTTTTTTAATCAAAATAATTAATAGTGATAAATTGTGAATTTGAGTGGTTTTAAAGTATATTTAGAATATATTTTTACCATTTAATATAATGTTGGTCATTGGACATAATTTTACAATCAAACCGAACATAAACAAGTGTCAATCTTTTGATAGTTATTATCTCTTAAAAAACACGCTTTTTGTTTTGACAGCGGGAATTAATTTTAAATTAATTTATGCCACTTCTGTGTTTTGAATTTAGAAAAATGGATTCCATATTTGGAATCAGGATGTTCAAATTTTGTAAATAGGTAACTTTTATTTTTAGACATTTTGAATAATTACTGCGGTAAATATTTTATTTACCATCGTTAAGGGTAAATCCGGTAAATAAGGGTTAACAAATAATATTATAATAATACTAAATTACCCTAAAACGTGTCATAACCCTATTGGTTGATACATGGTCGACCATGGGCATCTTTGGGTCAATTTTGGGACCCCATTGATCCACTTGTAAGTGATAATGACACTTTATTTTAATTAAGTTAAAATGAATACAAAAATGGCATAAGCTTACATCTTTTAGAAGAACAATTTTTACATAGGGTAATAAATGTTGGATTTTCGATTATAAATATTCATTAGAAAGATAAAAAGATTTCCTACATAATGATGTTTTATTTATAATTTTTAGACATTTAATAATTTATTTTATTTATGACACAATGATGATGCAGTAATTACTAAAATAGTAGAAAATTAACATAATTGATATTATAAATACCCAAATAAATATAATATGAAACTTTTAATGAATTAAACTAATTTTATAGGATAATATGATATATTAGGATTGATTTAATTGACTTTGTTCGAATTAATCAATCTGTTATGAGTTTCACAAAAATCAACTATTGAATAGTGTCAAAATTGACATAAAAGAGTTCTTAAAACAAATATTATATTATTAATTGATATTAAATTCCTAAAAATCTAAGGTTCGGCCAAGAGACTTATATTATGATAGGTTAATCATTAATGTACCACTTGGGGGTCTCTTGTATGTATATGGTAAGTCTATTAACCATATAATATAAAAATACAAAGAGACATTGTAAAAGTGAAACTAATTAACTTAGAGTTAATACTTAAAGATAAGGTTAATATAAGTACCCAAACCTGTCTAAATTCTATTGGATGAGTTGTTTTCGACCTATCCCCACCTCATACTTTGAATAGTCAACTTTGGAGCCTTTGTAAACCGAATATGAATTTATTATAAATTAATATTTCTAACTTTTCCAAAGGTGCCCCTCACCCCTCTTATAAAAGGGCACTCCTCCTTCTCATTTCTTCACACCTTCAAAGACTTTTGGTTCGGCCAAACTCTGCCCAAATACTCTCCCAACATCCCTCACTACAACCTAGAGGCCTTAGTTTGATCAGAAATCCAACCTAAGGATCCCTTTTGATCAAATCAAAAGGAAGAACCCGAAGAAGAGGTAATGATTTCACCACCCTTTTCTAAGTTCATTTCTTCTTCCACTTCTTCTTCCTTTGTTCTTACCATTTTGAAATAATAACTCCAGTATCTCACATATACTGTGATGTTATTATAAATATGGTACAATCATATTCAGTATTCTATCCACCCTTTGAATAACATGTCACCATACGTGCGTACGTACGGCTTACCGTCTCCACGTCGTGGTGTAATTGTTATTCAATATAATATTATTTGGATGGGTATAATAATGATGTGTAACTCATGTAAATAATAAATATAACATGTTAATGATTCTGTATATATGATATACCATCCATTTATATATTATTTTAATATCAAAAGAATGATATTGTCGCTCGTGCGTACGTACGGACTACCGTCTCCACGAACGCGATGAGATTCATTCTCCATCGTATCCATTCAAGTATAATTATCATTTGATGATTTAAAAATGATGTTTAAGGACTGTATATCATTCTGGATATGAATAAGATACAACAACCATGGCTTATGTAACAAAACATATAAAAGAAAATGAGTAAGTTAACTCCCGAAACGACGATAATTCTAAGATATTATTAACAAATCAATGTTAAAAGATCATATATGATATCATATTAATATATATGATTCTTGTATAATTTAATAACAACTATTTCACCATTATACAGGAGGTTAACCTACCCCAACCAAGGAAAAGTACAAGGTAAGGGTTATTTCACAATCTCTTCATTATCCGAGGTTGTTTATATGTAATAATCTACTGGGATCTCTTTATCATCCACATCCATGTTTCTTAAAAATGTATTTCAAAACATTTTTACTATTTACAAGAATATGGGTTAAAGTCATTTATACCCTTTTTTTGACTATTTATAAGAGGTTTATAAAGGAATCTTTCCATCGTTTTCAAAACAAGGTCCTTTTTAACCTTTTCGACAGAATTGAGGTAAGAATGTTTTTTTTAACTTATACGGCGGGTGCGGTTATTTTACGCCGTTATAAAATCTTCAAAGCTTTCCTTACAAGCTTATAAAAATATTTTCAAAGAAAATGTTTTATTTTATATGGATCTTAAATGATTTCAAAATAAAAGGAGATATTTCTTTAAAAAGAATTTTGATTTCATCTATGTCAACATCCTTTGATGGATTTTAAGATTATTTGAAGTTGATTTATTATGATACAAAACTTCTATATTGTATTGAAGGTTTTGTGATATGTTTGACTGTGGATGTGCTATTTTTATACCATTCATAGTTTATTGTGAAAGTATTGACATTTCGTATGCTAGTTTTAATACGAATGTTTATGTTATGTTTAAACCTTTTCATATGGGAATGCATTGGACTTAATAAGTGACGGGTGGAGCCCGCTATAGCTCCTCGATGCATCGGTAGGTCTCATGAGACAAACTAGTGTCTTGGCACAAGGCCTTGACAAAATCTTATTTGTAGTCTTGGCACGAGGCCTTGACTATGTGGTTATGATAGTCTGGCATTATGCATTCCAACATTATGAAAGTGGTTATTGATATTGCATGTGATTATTCGATTAGTAGAATATCCCTGTGAACAAGTAAATGGCATTATTTCATTTTACTTTTTCCATACTATGTTGAAGTTCAATTTTAAAAGGCTTTTGTTTTAGTAATTCATTGCCTTAAATGTTTATGCTTATTTTGAATGTTCCGCTATATTGTTATCCTTACAGGGCATTTGAGCTCACCCCTTTTCTATGTTTTATTTTTCCCAGGTAGTGAAGAAGTAATTTATGAATGACTTGCAGGGATATTATGAGGGGTTAATAGTGTGGATATGAAGACTTTGTTGTTGTAGTAGTTTTTCACTTTGAAATGTAATGTAAAACTTTATGATTATATCTAGTGTTTCCAAGGCTACTAAACCAATCGGTCTTTCGAGATTTGATCTTTCTTGTGATCATGCCAATGTTATGTAATTATTGCACCGACTCTGAGCAACTGGGGTCGGGGCGTTACAGTTGGTATCAGAGGAAGTTTAGTACAAACCTTGGAAACTAGATTTAGATAAACTCTGATTAGAGCACGTAGACCTAAGATGAACTTTGAGGATTAGTATAGAAGAACTTCCTAGAATTTTGGTATTGTAGAGATTTTGTGAGTTTTCCGAGCAATACATCCCTGTCTGGATACGAGAAGGTAGAGGCGGCTCTGGCACAGATGTACCTAGGGGTAAAACCCGAAAACACCGCTTTGAGCTAGACTCGAACGGGAACTGGTGCACGACAACGGGCCTTGCTGCACTCTTGGTTACGACACTACCGGGGGATATGCTTAGGATAACTCTCACTTTCTTTACAAATCATTATGAAGGGTTTATGAGTATATACTTCCTCAAAGAAAACATATTTATGATTATGGATTATATCCATAGATAGTTCAATTTATGTTTAGTGTTTTATAAGTATGGGATTATGTATTTTGATTCATAAACTGATCTAGTTTATGCCATTTTTTAGAAATGGCGCCTAGTGGAAGAAATGGAAACCGTATCAATGCACTCACTCCATGTAGGGATTGCCCTCCTGCTCAAGATAATTATAGTGGGGCTGGTGATGCAACTGGTGCCGATCAGCTAATCACCATACTGGGACAACTTACTCAGGTTATGAATAATAACCTTACCCGTATGGAGCACCCTGATCCGCAGCGTGGAGGATCAATGTTAGATCGATTCATGAGGAAACAACCACCAACGTTCAATGGGAGTACAAATCCCTTAGTAGCTGAGCAATGGATATTTTCCCTAGAGAAAATATTTCAGGCTTTGGGGAGCAGTGAAAGGGAAAAAGTTATCATGGCAGTTTACCGCCTCACTGGAGATGCTGATCAATGGTGGTCATTGATTCAAAACATGAAGGAAGATGATGAAGTATCAAACATGGAATGGAGGGAGTTCAAAGATCTGTTTTTAGAAAAATACTTTCCTCGCGACCATCGAGCAGATATGGAAAGACAATTTCTGAGTCTGAGACAAAAGGAGGATGAGAATGTCACAAAGTATAAGGCTAACTTTACAAGGTTAGCGAGGTATGCTGGAGATTATATTCGCAACCCAAGAAGTAAGATTGATCGTTTCTTTGATGGGTTAAAACCATTTCTCCGTCGAGCATTAGTCTCACAATCCTTTTCGTCGTACGAAGACATTGTCTCATGTGCTATCAAGACCGAAAAAGAATTCTCTAAGTCTTATGACTTTAAAGCGAAGAAAGAGAAGAAGAGACCTGCTGATCAATCTGGGAATGGAAATAAGGGGAAGAAGGGAAAGGTTGAATATCCATCTTGTGGTAAATGCGGGAAGAAGCACCCCGGTGCTTGCCTGAAGGGAATGGGAGTCTGTTACAAGTGTGGTGAAAAAGGCCACCAAGCTCATGATTGCAAGGGGAAGAAGGAAGCTACCAACGTTCAGTGCTACAATTGCAGGGAGATGGGGCATTATGCAAATGCATGTCCTAAGCGTCAGGAGAACTTACCTCCGAAAAGGCCAAGGGATCAAGGCCAGGCTTATGCTATCACTACTGCTGAGGTAGAAGCTCCGAAAGACGTGGTGGCAGGTAATTTAATGGTTTCCTCAAGTTTAGAAAATGCATTATTTGATTCTGGATCATCGCATTGTTTCATATCTTCCCAGTTTGCTAAGAAAATTAGATATTTCCAATTTGATTTAATAAGGGAGTTGTCAGTTAAAACTCCTAAGGGAAGTATCGTTGCAACAAAGTTTTGTGAATCAGTCCCCATTAGAGCACATAAATTTTCTTTATCTGCTGATCTCATCGTCATACCTATGATTGAGTTTGATATAATCCTCGGTATGGACTGGCTTTTGGACAATGATGCGAAGATTTATTGTAAGAAGAAAGAGGTTATGATTCTTGATGATAATGATAAGGAACAACTTATTTTTAGAGCAGAATCGTCACCACCTAATTCTTATTTAGATCCACCCTCAATAGCTCAACTAAATTCAATTATCGGGGAGGAAGAGAATGAAATAACTGTCGGTGAGGAAAGGAATGTTCAAATAGAGGATGTACCTGTTGTGAAAGAATTTGTAGATGTATTTCAGGAAGATTTACCTGGACATCCTCCAGAACGAGAAGTTGAGTTTTCTATTGATTTGATTCCTGGATCAAGGCCTATATCGAAGACCCCTTATAGAATGGCCACTGTAGAGCTAGTCGAACTAAAGAAACAACTAGAGGAATTGAGTAATAAGGGATTTATTCTCCCTAGTGTTTCTCCATGGGGAGCCCCTGTTCTTTTTGTTAAAAAGAAAGATGGATCTATGAGGTTATGTATCGATTACAGGGAGATCAATGCTATAACGATAAAGAACAAGTATCCCCTACCTCGTATTGATGATTTATTTGACCAACTGCATGGAGCTCAATACTTTTCAAAGATTGACCTTCGATCTGGATACCATCAGTTGTGTGTCAAGAAGGAAGACATTCCGAAGACAGCATTTCGAACCAGGTACGGGCATTACGAGTTTACTGTAATGCCGTTTGGATTGACTAATGCACCCTCTGTATTCATGGATCTAATGAATAGAGTTTTCAAGGAGTATCTGGATGAATTTGTGGTGGTATTTATTGATGATATATTGGTATACTCCAAAACCTATGAAGATCATGAAAATCACTTGCGCATTATCTTGAAGACTCTGAGGAGGCATGAATTATATGGGAAGTTTAGCAAGTGTGAATTCTGGCTTCAGGAGATTTCTTTTCTTGGCCATATTGTCTCAAAAGATGGAATCTCTGTTGATCCTTCTAAGACCAAGGCAATCCAAGAATGGCCAGCACCTACGAGTATAACTGAGGTACGTAGTTTTATTGGCTTGGCAGGTTATTATCGACGTTTCGTCCAGAATTTTTCCCGATTGGCTAACCCATTAACGAAGCTCACACGTAAAGGGGTTAAATTTGTTTGGACAAAAGAGTGTGAAGAATGTTTCGAAGAACTGAAGAGAAGATTAGTCAATGCTCCTATATTGACTCTACCATCGGGGAATGATGGGTTCGTTATTTATAGTGATGCATCGAAGAAAGGACTTGGTTGTGTCCTTATGCAGAATGATAGAGTTATTGCCTATGCATCACGACAGTTGAAAATTCATGAACAAAACTATCCTACTCATGATCTTGAGTTAGCAGCTGTGATCTTTGCTTTGAAGATATGGAGGCACTACCTCTATGGTGAAAAATATGAGATTTATACTGATCACAAGAGTTTGAAGTATATTTTCTCACAAAAAGAACTCAACATGAGGCAAAGGAGATGGCTTGAATTACTCAAGGATTATGATTGCACGATACACTACCACCCGGGGAAGGCAAACAAGGTGGCAGATGCTTTGAGTAGAAAAGACCATGGAGTTCTGAACATGATGAGAATTGAAAGGGATCCAATTTTCATGGATCTAGAGAAGATGGACATGGGAATAACCAGGGAAGGTGAAACATCAATGCTTTTTCAAATGGTTGCCAAACCATCTTTACTAGAAAGGATTAAGAGTTCTCAGACCGATGATGAAGAATTCCAAAAGAAGATTAAAGCTGTGAATGATGGGAGATTGAGAGACTTTGTGTATGAAGATGGAATTTTGAAATTCGGGAAGAGACTTTGTGTTCCCGATATACCTGATCTAAAAAGGGAATTGCTGGATGATGCTCATAGTTCCAATTTCTCTATACACCCTGGGAGCACCAAAATGTATAGAGATTTGAAGGAACATTTTTGGTGGGACAACATGAAGAGGGAGATTGCTGATTTTGTGTCAAGATGTATGGTTTGTCAACAAGTGAAAGCTGGAAGGCAACAGCCTGGAGGAGTCATGCAACCTCTTCCCATACCGGAGTGGAAATGGGACAATATTACAATGGACTTTGTCATGGGGCTACCGAAGACTCCTAGAAGGAACGATGCAATATGGGTTATTGTCGATCGTCTTACCAAGTCAGCACATTTTCTTGCTATAAGAGAAGATCTACCCCTGGAACGTCTAGCAAGACTATATATTAATGAAGTTGTGAGACTTCATGGAGTACCCTTATCAATTGTTTCTGATCGTGATCCCCGTTTTACTTCAAGATTTTGGAAAAGTCTTCAGAAATCCCTGGATACTGAACTTCATTTGAGCACTGCTTACCACCCTCAGACAGACGGACAATCAGAACGGACTATTTAGACCTTAGAAGACATGTTGAGATCTTGCTCACTTGATTTTCAGGGTATGTGGGATCAATATTTACCTCTGGTAGAATTTTCCTATAACAATAGCTTCCATTCGAGTATTCAGATGGCACCATATGAAGCGTTATACGGAAAGAGATGTCGTACACCAACCTGTTGGGATGACGTTGGTGAAAGAAAACTTGTAGGCCCAGAACTGGTGGAGGAAACGGTGGAAAAGGTGAAAGTAATCCAAAATCACATCAAAGCAGCTCAAAGTAGGCAGAAGAGCTATGCCGATAATCGAAGGAAGGATTTGGAATTTCAAGTCGGTGATCATTTTTTCCTGAAGGTATCTCCGTGGAAGGGAGTCATACGTTTTGGTAAGAAAGGTAAATTGAGTCCCAGGTACATCGGACCTTTCGAAATTATAGAACGAATTGGGGTTGTAGCTTACCGATTGGCAATGCCGCCAAGTCTCTCCAAAGTTCACGATGTGTTCCACGTATCTCTATTGAGGAAATACATGCCTGATCTGACGCATGTACTCACCTATGAGGAATTAGAACTGGAACCCGATCTGTCTTATTGCGAAGAGCCCGTCAAGATTCTTGATACGAGAGAACAAGTGCTGAGAAACCGGACGATGCGTCTGGTAAAAGTTTTGTGGAGAAACCATAAGATGGAAGAGGCAACGTGGGAACCCGAGGAACTTATGATGAAGAACCACCCGAGTCTTTTTATGCAGTAATACCCTAGAAATTGCGAGGATGCAATTATTTGAAGGAGGGGAGAATGTAACACCCCAAGCTTCTACGGTACGCTTCTCTTTGAATAATGTGATAGTGTGTGTTGTACGCAACACCGAGTTCTAACAACCAATTAAACTAGCCGTTATGAATAGTAATAACTACCTTTTGAAATTATATATATTTTATATTTTAAAATGGACTTCATTTTTAGATTCGGAATATCAAAATTAGCCTAGGGTGAAATTTTGGTACATTTCGGATAACTTTCATATTTTGATGAATAGTGAAAATTACTAAATTTTAATTAAAAACAACTTTTTTAATCAAAATAATTAATAGTGATAAATTGTGAATTTGAGTGGTTTTAAAGTATATTTAGAATATATTTTTACCATTTAATATAATGTTGGTCATTGGACATAAGTTTACAATTAAACCGAACATAAACAAGTGTCAATCTTTTGATAGTTATTATCTCTTAAAAAACACGCTTTTTGTTTTGACAGCGGGAATTAATTTTAAATTAATTTATGCCACTTCTGTGTTTTGAATTTAGAAAAATGGATTCCATATTTGGAATCAGGATGTTCAAATTTTGTAAATAGGTAACTTTTATTTTTAGACATTTTGAATAATCACTGCGGTAAATATTTTATTTACCATGGTTAAGGGTAAATCCGGTAAATAAGGGTTAATAAATAATATTATAATAATACTAAATTACCCTAAAACGTGTCGTAACCCTATTGGTTGATACATGGTCGACCATGGGCATCTTTGGGTCAATTTTGGGACCCCATTGATCCACTTGTAAGTGATAATGACACTTTATTTTAATTAAGTTAAAATGAATACAAAAATGGCATAAGCTTACATCTTTTAGAAGAACAATTTTTACATAGGGTTATAAATGTTGGATTTTCGATTATAAATATTCATTAGAAAGATAAAAAGATTTCCTACATAATGATGTTTTATTTATAATTTTTAGACATTTAATAATTTATTTTATTTATGACACAATGATGATGCAGTAATTACTAAAATAGTAGAAAATTAACATAATTGATATTATAAATACCCAAATAAATATAATATGAAACTTTTAATTAATTAAACTAATTTTCTAGGATAATATGATATATTAGGATTGATTTAATTGACTTTGTTCGAATTAATCAATCTGTTATGAGTTTCACAAAAATCAACTATTGAATAGTGTCAAAATTGACATAAAAGAGTTCTTAAAACAAATATTATATTATTAATTGATATTAAATTCCTAAAAATCTAAGGTTCGGCCAAGAGACTTATATTATGATAGGTTAATCATTAATGTACCACTTGGGGGTCTCTTGTATGTATATTGTAAGTCTATTAACCATATAATATAAAAATACAAAGAGACATTGTAAAAGTGAAACTAATTAACTTAGAGTTAATACTTAAAGATAAGGTTAATATAAGCACCCAAACCTGTCTAAATTCTATTGTATTAGTTGTTTTCGACCTATCCCCACCTCATCCTTTGAATAGTCAACTTTGGAGCCTTTGTAAAACGAATATGAATTTATTATAAATTAATATTTCTAACTTTTCCAAAGGTGCCCCTCACCCCTCTTATAAAAGGGCACTCCTCCTTCTCATTTCTTCACACCTTCAAAGCCTTTTGGTTCGGCCAAACTCTGCCCAAATACTCTCCCAACATCCCTCACTACAACCTAGAGGCCTTAGTTTGATCAGAAAGCCAACCTAAGGATCCCTTTTGATCAAATCAAAAGGAAAAACCCGAAGAAGAGGTAATGATTTCACCACCCTTTTCTAAGTTCATTTCTTCTTCCACTTCTTCTTCCTTTGTTCTTACCATTTTGAAATAATAACTCCAGTATCTCACATATACTGTGATGTTATTATAAATATGGTACAATCATATTCAGTATTCTATCCACCCTTTGAATAACATGTCACCATACGTGCGTACGTACGGCTTACCGTCTCCACGCCGTGGTGTAATTGTTATTCAATATAATATTATTTGGATGGGTATAATAATGATGTGTAACTCATGTAAATAATAAATATAACATGTTAATGATTCTGTATATATGATATACCATCCATTTATATATTATTTTAATATCAAAAGAATGATATTGTCGCTCGTGCGTACGTACGGACTACCGTCTCCACGAACGCGATGAGATTCATTCTCCATCGTATCCATTCAAGTATAATTATCATTTGATGATTTAAAAATGATGTTTAAGGACTGTATATCATTCTGGATATGAATAAGATACAACAACCATGGCTTATGTAACAAAACATATAAAAGAAAATGAGTAAGTTAACTCCCGAAACGACGATAATTCTAAGATATTATTAACAAATCAATGTTAAAAGATCATATATGATATCATATTAATATATATGATTCTTGTATAATTTAATAACAACTATTTCACAATTATACAGGAGGTTAACCTACCCCAACCAAGGAAAAGTACAAGGTAAGGGTTATTTCACAATCTCTTCATTATCCGAGGTTGTTTATATGTAATAATCTACTGGGATCTCTTTATCATCCACATCCATGTTTCTTAAAAATGTATTTCAAAACATTTTTACTATTTACAAGAATATGGGTTAAAGTCATTTATACCCTTTTTTTGACTTTTTATAAGAGGTTTATAAAGGAATCTTTCCGTCGTTTTCAAAACAAGGTCCTTTTTAACCTTTTCGACAGAATTGAGGTAAGAATGTTTTTTTTAACTTATACGGCGGGTGCGGTTATTTTACGCCGTTATAAAATCTTCAAAGCTTTCCTTACAAGCTTATAAAAATATTTTCAAAGAAAATGTTTTATTTTATATGGATCTTAAATGATTTCAAAATAAAAGGAGATATTTCTTTAAAAATAATTTTGATTTCATCTATGTCAACATCCTTTGATGGATTTTAAGATTATTTGAAGTTGATTTATTATGATACAAAACTTCTATATTGTATTGAAGGTTTTGTGATATGTTTGACTGTGGATGTGCTATTTTTATACCATTCATAGTTTATTGTGAAAGTATTGACATTTCGTATGCTAGTTTTAATACGAATGTTTATGTTATGTTTAAACCTTTTCATATGGGAATGCATTGGACTTAATAAGTGACGGGTGGAGCCCGCTATAGCTCCTCGATGCATCGGTAGGTCTCATGAGACAAACTAGTGTCTTGGCACAAGGCCTTGACAAAATCTTATTTGTAGTCTTGGCACGAGGCCTTGACTATGTGGTTATGATAGTCTGGCATTATGCATTCCAACATTATGAAAGTGGTTATTGATATTGCATGTGATTATTCGATTAGTAGAATATCCCTGTGAACAAGTAAATGGAATTATTTCATTTTACTTTTGCCATACTATGTTGAAGTTCAATTTTAAAAGGCTTTTGTTTTAGTAATTCATTGCCTTAAATGTTTATGCTTATTTCGAATGTTCCGCTATATTGTTATCCTTACTGGGCATTTGAGCTCACCCCTTTTCTATGTTTTATTTTTCCCAGGTAGTGAAGAAGTAATTTATGAATGACTTGCAGGGATATTATGAGGGGTTAATAGTGTGGATATGAAGACTTTGTTGTTGTAGTAGTTTTTCACTTTGAAATGTAATGTAAAACTTTATGATTATATCTAGTGTTTCCAAGGCTACTAAACCTATCGGTCTTTCGAGATTTGATATTTCTTGTGATCATGCCAATGTTATGTAATTATTGCACCGACTCTGGGCAACTGGGGTCGGGGCGTTACATGTTTGAAAGATTGTTCTGGGCACACCAGACCACATTTTTTAAGAAAGGTGATGACATGATTTGGTTTCCCAATCCATGCCCCATAGGGAATTTATTAAAAAACAAAAATCACAGTACAAGCACGAGGTGTAACATACTTACACCAGCAGGGAATAAACGATTATACATGATTAAGTATTAAGCATACCAAAGTCTAAGAGGAGACACATCTGCAAGAGTTCGCCATCATATATAAGTGCCTGGAGAATTTTAATCCAGCCCTCTCAAGAAACAAACCTAAAACTTCAAGCCTGAAATGTGTAAAACCAGATGTTCTACAACCGGACAGCACCCATCCATCCAAACAGAAGACCTTAAATGGAGACCATGGTGTGCAGGATATAATAGTGTAGCAAAGAGTTCTATTTCATCAAGTACCACACTCTCAAAAACAAATTCAATGAGAAACATTTAGCACCAGAAGATAGAAAGGAAACTTCCTCTATTGACATCAAAAACTCAGAACCTAATAAATCTGTAGCACTTTCCATGAACCCCACCATAAAACCATCAACATCATGCATCAAAGAATCAAAACACATAAAACATCATTAGATAGACCCCATGATAAAATAATGAAATATAAATCCTAGAAATGAACATCAATAGGGTCGAAAGATCAAGGAGACTGAATAGACATCTTCAGCCTTTCACTGAAAATGAATCGCTTTAAGTTAAGATATTGCTCAGTAGAAATTACACCCTTTTAGAGTTTTTGGTGGGAAATTTTCTATTGCCTTTATATATGATTGTTCTAATCATGGATTTCTTTCGAATGAACTCCTACGAGAAATAATATAAAACATGACTCGATTCATCAATATGAGGTTTTTCTTGAACTGGTTCAGGGGCTTCCTTCCTGGAAGCATCAAGAGATCTAGTAACAACAGTTCTTTCAGTATGAGAGTAATCCTTACGTCTTCTTTTTTTCTTCGAATTTGGAGTTATAAATCTGTCTACATCCACCATAGGCTTTTTTCCTTTTTTGGCCATGGACTTCATATAGGACTCCTCAATCTGTTCAGGTTTATAATCCTCCTCAACTGAAGAGTCACTAGAAACTGAATCATCAACATGGTCCTTGCCTTTATCCTCTTGAGTCTTTATGTGCTCACTCTGTTTTTCAACTGAAATTTTATCCGAGTAATCTTTTTCTCCCTTTTCAGAGGACTCTTGATGTTCAAAATTTTCATCCTTACAAGGTGGAGGATTAGACGTGATGTAAAGGACAGAAGATACATAATCACAAACTGTCCTAGTTTCTGATCTCGTAATTTTCTTGAGAATTTTATAAAGAATAGACTAAAAAAATATGATTTTTTACAATCTGAATATTTAAATGGAATTATTTGATTTATTATGTCCATTTATGTAGGATATTATGATTAAAATCCATGTGTTTTATTTTAATAATTTCTTTTCTGTTTATTGTTATGTAGGAATGTTTTTTCTATATTGTTTAACATTACTGAGCTTCTAAGATCACCCCTTTCTTATGTTCTATTTTCCAAGCATTCCATGAAGTGTATTATGATTCATATATTGGGTTATGAGAGGAGAATAATTGATTTTACAAAGGATTGTCTATGTTGTATTTTTTATTGGTAATGTAAGGATAATGTATGTAATCGTTTTTCCAAGATTTCTAAACTGATCCATCCTTCTGGATTTTATTCCATGGAATCAATACAATGTATTAAAATAATGAAATGGCTCTAGGATTTTGGAGTTAGGGCATTAGAGTTGTTATAAAAGGATGTTTAGAAATAACCTTAGAAATTATATTTAGAAAACATTGATTATAAAACATAACCATATGAATTAATTTTAGGATAAGTCCAAGTATAGGATATCATTAATTATATTTAAAAATAGAAAACCTATGTTAATCATATGAACAAATGTATTGAGAATAAGATTCCACCATTTAAAGATATTATAAATGATTATTCATGTCTCCATCACTATGATTAGTGTTTCTCACCCTATGTTGTGTGTTTGGGTCAATGGTTAGAATATGCATGGTTATACATTAAATGGTTATAATGATAATAATGATGAGGCTACCAAAGAAAAATTAGATGAATATTGTATTCAGAAATAAGATATTCAAGCATATTTAATGGTTTAAGAGAGATGTGGAATGAATAAGGTTATTTTGTATTTGGATTCAAAAAGTATTACATCAATGGTTTTATGATTATAAGATTCTTGAGATATATAAGGATTGTACTGCATGTATTTGGAATCATTAATCATTTCGTTATGTTTTTGAGGTTATAATGGTATATTTTCATAAGAGATACATTACATAGTTTGGGGAATCTAATGATATGATTGATTTTGGAAATTTAGAGACTTGTTTAGACTGTTAATTTTGATAGATATATTTTGGAAAGATATTATGGTTGGAATAGAGTAAGTTGAACATTGTATATTATTGTTTGAGGTTAAAATATGATTTATTGGATAATTTTAGATAAATTTTTTGGTTTCAGTAATAATTTTGAGGATGAAGGAAATAATTGTGGGCTATATGATTTATCAAAAGTGCTCCAGGAATAAAAAATTCATTTTGAACATTCATTTTTTGGTGTAAGGGGCGAAGTGAAAATAGATCTAAGCACAAACAAAGGATAACATTGATGGAATCAATTATGGTTTCTCATGTTCTCATCTAGATAGTAAAATAATACCTTGAATCATGGAAAAGGTATCTATAAAAATAATTTTTCTGGATACATTATGTTTTTTTGAACTGATAATATTTTAAATCGTCACAGATTTATGGCTTTGACGACCTCATTCTTCTATTTATCATTCACTTGTTTGTGATTTATGACCTCAATCACTCCCTATAGATATTTATGTTTTTCCTCCATGTACTTATCTCTACATTCTACTAATTTTCTCCAATTCGAAAGCCTAATTTAGTGTTTAACTTCAAATTAACCTTTCTATATTATTAGTATTATATTTTATTAACCTTATTTGAGATTCGGTTTTCCCTTCAAGGTTTTTTTATTATCAACCTATTATATTCTGTGTTCAATTTCGAATTGTGAGGATGTAATTTATTTATAGAGGGGAGAATATAGCGCCCCGAGATGTTACAATATTTTCATTTTCTAAAAATTTTAATTTTTTGGCTCGCATTCCCTTTACACAGCACCCTGTTAATCTTACACTATAAAAAACAATGAGTTTTCCTGCGTTACACAAAAGATCAAGTTTTATGGAAAACATTATATTAATATAATATTTTTAATTAAAATAATATATAACCAATCAATTAAATTATTGGCTAGGAATATTATTAACCACATTTTAAATTTTATATATTCAATATAATTTTAAGATTAATATTTTGTATTTTAATCTGGGTGGGAGCGAATTACCATGGGCAGGCGGTTAGGAAGGCATGATGCAGACAGATGGTGACGTGAGCATGATGCAGACAGATGGTGACACAAGAATGAAGTAGAAAGTCAATGATGCAAGATTGTTGTAGGAATGATGCTATAATGGGCCTTCATTCCAGATTATGGGCATGTGGGCCATGCAATGGGCATCATGCCCATTGGGCCTTTGGGCTTTGTATTTAATAAATAAAGGCTTGATGGGTGGGTTATCCCTTGAGGGGGATATGACCTGCCTTTCAGTCCAGTGTGTGTGGTATGTGTGATTAATGTAATTTTACACATAAAAACCTTATATAAATAATCTTATGTGTTTTATAAACATTATATATGAAAAAAATTAATTTTTTGGATAAAATAAGAATTTTTTAAAAAATGTAGTTTTGTCACCTTTTAATGGAAAACCCATTTAAAACCTGATATTTGACACCATTATATATTTAATTTGATAAAATAAAATGTTTATTTGAAATCATAATATCAAAATACAATTTTCATTAATATTTGGTATTTTTCTGATAAGTTTCATGTTTTTATGAATAGTAAAAATACTAAATTTTAATTGAAAATAGTGTTTTTTCATCAAAATAATTTATAGGATTAAATTATAATTTAATTGGGTTTAATGAAGAAATAGATTACTTTTTTATCATTTAATATTATTTTTGTCTATAAAATTAATTTTTCTGTGAATTTTGATGTAAAAACATTTTAATCTTTTGCAATGTTATAACTTTGAAAACATTATTTTCATTCCATCAATGGAATTTATTTTAAATTAAATAATGAAAATTTTGTGTGTTGAATTTCATGAAATGGATTCCATATTAGGAATATGTTTGAAAAAATATGTAAATTGGTTCTTTTTTTTCATTATGTATACTAAATTTAGTAAATTTTTTAATTATCCCGATTTATGGTGAATCAGGTTGTCAATAATAAAAATAATATTATAATTACCCTAAAATATGCTAGAATTTCATTGGGAAAGTTTTGTTCGCCCAAAATATTCCATGGGTATATTTTGGGACCACTTGGAGCCACTTGGATGACTTTAATATATTTAAAATATTATATTTAATGAAAATACAATTTTATTTTACTTTGGTTTTTAACAAGTAAAATATTTTTAATATGAGGTTATGTGAGTGTTATGGTCTACTATATATACTAATAATACATAAAGAATATTTATCTACATTTTGGTACTTTATTTATAATTATTAGGAAATAAATTATTAAATTAAATTGTGACACAAAAATGATGTTATAATTTCTTAATTAATGAAAGCCACAAATCAATGATATATTAAATATTAAAATAAATATCATTTGGCATAATAAATGAAATACATGAATTTAATAGACACCATAGACATGTTAGTGACATATTTGATGTATTGGTTCAAATTTATCATGATAATTTTATTTTTATTAAAGTAAAAAAATTGAAAAGTATCAAAATTGACTTAAATGATACATTAAAATAAATATTTTTTTATTAAATTTTTTAAATTAATAAAATACCCAGGATGGTAAAAAAATACTATAATAATGCTAAATATGTAATATAAATATATTTTGGATCATTTAATAGAATTTTTGTACTAAAAATAACATAAATATTATTTAAATTAAATAATGTGACAAAATGTCACTCTCATTTCTTCAAAATTAAATAAATTTTATGTAGGGATAACATGGATATAAATTCGATAATGAATAGTCCCTTGAAATATAAAGTACTTATATACATAATAGTAATTTAAATATAATTTTTATTTTCAAAATAATTACAATAAATAAAGACACAATATTGAAAAAGCAATTCTTTTATTAATATAAATATTAAATAAATTATATTAAAAATGATAAAATAAATTTATTTTTACCTAATTGAGGCGATCAACTAATTTTATAGGTCAGTATGAAATTTGTTAAGTTTATTAAATATTTTTTTTAGAATTTATCTTTCTGTTTTGTATTAAATTAAAGTCAACGTTATGAATAGTGTCAAAATTGACAGTATAGATATTTTATAAAATTAACTTTTTATTAATTTGTATAAAAATAATATAATTCATTAAAAATTAAAATTTGATAATTAGAAGGACTAAAATTTTCTAAAATTTTCATTTATAGTCAATTTACATTATATATATAAATATTTATAACCATTTAATATTTAGAATATTATTACCATACTTAAAATTATATAGATTAAATAAAATAAATCCAAATGATAAGGTTTAAAAGAAAATATAAACATGTATAAATTTTATTGTTTGAGAGGACTTACACCCATACTTATGTTATATTCAAAATAATCCACATCGGATCCATTTGTATATAAAAAATAATTTATAATAAATTACCAGTTTTGGTGTTTCGAAAGGCTCCCCTCCATTCCCTTATAAAAGGGAAATTCTCTTTATATTTAATTCAAACCTCTAAATCTATATGGATTATCAAAAACCTACCAATTTACTCTCCCATAATCACTCACTACATCCTAGAGGCCATACATTTGGCAGAGAGACATCCTAAATATTTATTTTGTGTAAATCAAAAGGAGATACCCAAAAAAGATATAATTGTCTTATCACCTATCTCAAAGTTCTTTTTTTCTTATACTTACTATTTTTATGTTGTTTCCATACCAGTGTAATAAATATTTTATCATCCAGAGCCTAATATACTTTTATATTCATGGGATAACTATATTCCTCATTTTATCCATCATACAAATAATAATATCACCATGCGTGCGTGCGTATGACTTACTGTCTCCACGCCGTGGTGAAATTTTTTATTCAAAATTAATTTATTTTTCTGGGTATAATAATGGGTATAATAGAGTTAAATAATGAACATGAAATAATAATTATACTGTATAATTAATATAAACATGAATTTTATACCATTTAACCATTAATGGAATATAATCGTCGCTCGTGTGTACGTACGACCTACCGTCTCCACGACATGATGATATTTATTTTCTGTGTTAACCATTCAAGAATGATTATAAAAGTCATATTATATGTAAATATAAATCTTATGAACATAATATCATCTTTCATATGAATACAATATGTAGAATTAATGAGAAACATGACTTACACAATAAAACATTAATGGGAAAATGAATTAGTTAACACCCGAAACAATGGTAATACTGAAATATTATTAACAAATCGACATAATAGGATCATATATGATATCTTATATTGTATTTGGTTCAGTTATAATTTAATTATAGAAATTAAGCATTATAGGGGATGGAAATTCACCTTCCACTAAAGAAATATACACGGTAAGGGTTAATTTCACAATCTCATTTTTATCAGATATTGATTATATGAAGTATTTACTAGTGTATATTTATAATTATTTTCAATGTTTATTGAAAATATATTTTTATACATTATTAATATTTTTATATAATTATTTTAAGTCATTTATACCAATTTGTTACTTTTAATAAATTTTTTTGGGAGGAATCTTTCTGTATTTTTACCAATGATGTACTTTGTGCCTTCATGAAAAACATAAGAAAGAATGTTTTTTAAATTATATGGTGTGAGCAGATTTTTCATCCATTATTTAAACATTACATTTTGAAGTGTCCATTACAGGCTTTCAATCTTATTTTCAAAAAGAAATATTCTCTTTTATATTTTCACATCTATTAAAACATTTCAAAGTAAAAAGGGATATTTCTGTAAAAAATATTTATTGATTTTTTCATATTATTTTGTTTCTACTTAAACATACATTATTTGATTTTATGCTTAGTTAAGGTTAATTTTTTAAAGTTTTTATGATATTTTTTACTTTTTTAAATGAAATTTTGATTCCATTCATGGTTTATGGTTAAATTATTAACATTTCGTATGCTAGTTTTAATATGAATGTTTATGGTGTGTTTCACCCATTTCTTATGAGAAATGTATTAGAAAAAGTAAGTGAATGAAATGTCCCTCTATAACCACTTGATGCATCGGTATGTCTCATGAGGCAAACTAGATATAGATTTGGCTGAGGCCTTAACCATTTATTTTGATATGTCTTGAATGAGGCCTTGAAATAATGTTTCAGATGTCCGACATTATGCATTCCTTCATTATGAGACTAGTTATTGATAATACATGAGATTATTAGAATAGTAGAATATCAGTGTGAATGTTTAAATTAAATTTTTTTATTTATTGTTTCCCTATTATGAAAAAAATTATGTGTAAAAGGCATGTGTTTTATTTTTATACTCTCCTTCATGTTTATGGCTATTTGTGAAAATTTTGGATGTATTGTTTAACCTTACTGAGCTTCAGAGCTCCCCCTTACTTATGTTTTATTTTCCGAACATACCAATAAGTGTATTATGATTGATTTGAAGGGTTATTCTAGGATAATAATGGTGTTCTCAAATTATTATCAATGTATTATTTTATGTTTTTATTTGTAATGTATATATCTTGTATGTAATATATTTTCCATGACTACTAAACTAATCGGTCCTTCGGGATTTGATTCTTTGTAATCAAGCCAATATATTAAAATAATGCATCATATCTAGGATTCTGGGGTTGTGGCATTACAATTCGGTTACTCTATATGACATATGATGATCATTGACAACTGTTTGGAGTGAATTTTGACAAATCCCGAAGAGCAAGACATATTCTCTTCTATACATGAGGGAATATGAGGTGACCTGGGTGTAATTCCAAATCACTATCTGATAATTATAGAGTGAATTGGGGATATTTTCCACCCAACTATTATTTTTCGGACCAATCATCTTCTGCATAATCATTTAGTGGTTCTTGTTGAAGGGTCCAATATTCCCATTTTCAACGGCATGGTAGTGGTATGTATGGTTGGACTCAGAGATGTACTTTTTGTAAAATTTATTCATCCAGACTACTTGAAAATTCATTCTGTTATCGGTGATAAAAGTGTGTGGGTATCTGAATCTATGGATGATGTTGGAGCTCAAAAACATAACAATTGAACATTCCTTAACATCGTAGATCAGAATTGCTTCTTCCTATAAGGAAATAAATTCTTGCAGTCACAATGAACCTATGCTAGTGAGATGTCAATGGGGATTATGGTCTCATGATATTGTGTCCCTAGACCCCAACGTTCCAATAGTACATGCTAGTATGTAGGGGATTTGGTGGACGATGCACAAATTTGGCATGGATATGACATACGTGGATCCCCGTATAGAAATGAACATAGCCATGGAAATTGTTAGGATAAAATTAACAAAAACATTGAATATGATGGTATAGTTTAAACCATGCTTTATGAGCTCGATAGGTATCCTAATGATGTTCCTATATAACCTAGGTAATCTCATCTGCTTGAAAGCAACGGAGGAGAATCTCATCAAACGCATTTTTGGTGACTGTTTTCTCAAGGATGAGACCTATCTAGATGGTGATCTTTACTATATACTGATAGATTCACTCACATTCATCTCTATCAGATGGGAGATTTTTTGTTCTAGTGGTAATCGATGAAAAGTTTCTCTAATTAGATGTATCTTTTACTATGGTTGGGGGATCTAGAGGTCCTGGTATGTGATCACTAGTGTTAAGATGAATTACCCACTATTTTTCATCATAATTTGACGTAATGGGAGCGTTGAGCCTTCGATGTGCCATGTGGATAGACAGATCATCTTGATCAGGAACTATAAGGGTTGTAGTTAGACTAGTGAAGGATTTTTTTAGACCCTTATGTTACGAGGGAAAATGAAAAACCTCTAGTAGAGAAGGAAACTTGACCATTAAATAATGAGTACACTCTAACAGGGGAATGATCTCTAGCTTCCTAATAAAATAGTCAATATTGATATGGTTGATGACTGACTCGAAACCCCCATCCAAGTGTAAGTGAGGGACATAAATCTTGAGAGACAATTAAAGACCAATCATGAGAGCCAACCACTCTTCATTATTATTGGTGCAACCTTCTAACAATAAGAACCAATATGGTAGAAAATCCTATGTAGGCGTAATAAATGCATCCCCACAGTACTGATCTCTTGAATATGTAATTGTTGATCCTTCTACCAGTTGGGATCCACGAGGAACAATTGAAATTCATCTTCAAACATAACATACTCTAATCCACTGAGAGGTTAGACTGAATTTAAAAATCAAGATCTTGAGAATAGTTTATGGGATCTGGATTGGAAACATGAAAAATATTCTAGTGCCTAACACTTGACAGCCATCTACGGAATGAACATGATGTAAAACTACTATAGAATCACATCCCAGCAATCTAGGCGACCTCACCACATGGGGAGATTCAGGATGTATATTAGTGGTTCCACAAAGGATACCACCTATACATCATGATACTGTAGGTTGAACCGAAAATTATTCATTTCAAAAAAATGCTTGAGGATTGTCTTCTCAGTGTGAGAGTAACCATAATATGTGTAAAAGATCCCATCACTGACATAATGAATAATGCTCTATATCCCTTCATTTTTATTCTAAGTGAAAATGGTATTGAGACATTATTTCAGGGAGGTCACATATAAGACCAAAGGATTCCCAAATATGAGTTGCATTAGTACTGGTGGCTATAGAAAATACTACTTGATTTCCTCTAATACAATCTGGAACTCTTTAGCCCACTCCCAGATTACCCCTTTCATTAGAAGTTTGGAAAAGGTTATATACTTTCCGTCTATATTCGTGATAAATTGGTGTATATAATATAAGTAAAATTGAAATCCTTAGAGCTCTTGCATGTCTCTCATATGTGGCATCTGACTGATGGCGTTGATCTTTTCTGGGATAATCTTGATGCCTCTATATCTATAGGAAAAGATGAGATAATTCATAGATGAAACCATGAATGTGCACTTCAAGGGGCCTATCATTAGATGGGGGATTGGAGGATGTTTAACACTTTGTCAAAATATATGAGATGGTACTGACACTGGTTGTATTTGACCACTATGTTATCACTGTATCATTCAATAGCATCCCAAAGATCGTTATGAATATGTGGTGCCTGGGATACTGATAGGTGGATCCTACATTCTTCAAACCAAAGGGCATTACCTGATTGTGTAAGGTCCCTTACAGTGACCCGATGGCGATGGATGCTTCATCATCAGAATAAATTCACATTTTATTATATCAAGAGTACACATCCTTGAAGGGAAGATCCTATAATCCTATGGTGGACTGATCAACATCTATATCACATAAAGGGGAAAGTCATCTTCTCAGTAGTGATGATTGAGATATAGGAAGTTGATGTAGATTTTGATCAATCTATTCTTATTCCTAACAATAATGATGTTTATTAAACATATAGGGTATTTTAATTCCTAGATTTAGTTGGATTTGATGATATTATCATCTTTAGCCTCGATTATGGAACCATGAGAGGGTGTATCATCCTAGGAGGATGTTTCGACCCGTAGTGACTCACTGGGAGGCCGAGGTGATGGTTGACAACCTAAGAGTGTAGTCCAAGAATATCTACATAACTATAGAAAAATACATCATGACGCAACTTTAGAAAATCCACATAATACATATGTTCTTCTACAGATATTTCTACACTAATGGATGATGGCCTCAGGTCTCTCTTGGGGCCATGATTCGCCTAAACTAGCTCATCAATGGCACTGGAGATGCCTTCTTCGAAGGAGGGAGAAGCATCCACCAAAACATCTTCATCATCTATGATTGTGGAATCAGTGGGGGGGGACAGTTCATCAATGATAGTTGATTCTATAGGAACACTTGTGCCTACTTGGGCGGATGTGGAATATTTACTAAGAGACTTATACACTGCTGAATCCATGGAAACAACGTTTTTTGACCTGATTCCATAAAGTCCTTGGCCAAGGGATCCAATCATTATGATTTCATATTATTATTGATGTGATATATTATTTTCATTTAACCCATCTCATCAGAATAGGAAAGTGTGGCATATAGTTTTGGCCACATGGAAAACATCCTAGTAACTCAAAGGAGTAAGGGGCTCTGGTATCACTTGATCTAGACCTGTAAATTCGTATGATGTAATATTTTTGTGTCAAAAGTATATTGGAACACATTTTATCCCATTATTAGAGACAATAAAGATGTCACCCATATCTGGGGTTGTGGCCTCCAACAAGTGAATTGGGGGGGGGGGATGAATGTATCAACCACATTCATTCATAAGTCATACATAATGGTAGTGTGCTCAAACTCATTAGTCTGAACCCTTTTTTATGGTATCTTATTATAGTTGGAATCTATATATAGGGCTTAATAAGAGTTATAGGAAGATGAATTACATTGGATAATTCCCACTTGACCATTGTGGGAGTACTTGGGACATTAATAATATGAGGGAACTACTGCATGAAAATTAATCCTGGGTCTACCAATCAATAAATTTTAGGAGAAATCCTTTAAGACAACCATGAACATATTGATTTAAATTATTCCACCAAACTAGGTCGTCAAGCATATTCTTGTCGCATGGTCTCTACTTTATCCTGTCAAAACTATGTATCAGCTCGTCAGGATTCAGATCTTCTTCATTCTGTCCTATCTTGCAAAGCATCCTTGTTGGGATGAGATTGACCCTAAATCATATGTCGATGAGGGAGAAAAATTTCTTTTCTATTGAAATAACCAATTATACAAAGTGGAAGGATATACCACTTGCAATAGATCCTTTATCATCTCCATAGAATGATTTGATGTCTTTGCATTCTTCTTATTCAAATTCTTTAGCATGGAAGGCTTCTGTAACCGAAACCTTTGAATCGAACAGGAGGGTTCTACTTAAATATATTGTGAAGGATTATATCATATCTTATGAATGAATAAGGGACTTGAGAATTGAGATATTTATTGTAATGATAGCGAGATGATTAATCACATCATACATTTGTGCTACACGCATATTTCTTCCAGCAGGAGGTTTATCTTTGTAAGGAGTTATGATGGACATTACTGGTATAAAAATTAATTATGGATAGTTCTGGGAATTTCAAGATTCTCAGTAGTTGAACAATGAAAAATTACTATTATCTGACTATCATATGACTGAGGCCTCACTATATTTTGGCATAGATGATCACGATGCCATAAAAGTGGCTATGTCTGATCAAGTGTCACAAGTGGGAGTGGAAGTGAATTTTTCATGACCTCATAAAAGGGTGATGCCTACTGATCTCTACATTGAACCTAATATCTTTACTCATTAGTTTGTATGGGTTGGTTGGAAGCACTAGCCTATGCATTTTGATGATTCACATTTCAATTTCCTTGTCGATGATGGCATCGACCATGGACATTAAGAGGTCCTACTTGATACTCCTCACTATTGGGAACCATGTAGTTCTCCACCAACTCGACGATATTCATAGAGGCATAAACCTATCCATTAGAAAAGGACTCCTCCAATTCTAGATGGAATCTAGGTAAAATTACCATCTCTAGAGGCCACAAATCTCTTAGAGTGTGATATGGTTTTGGCACCGGTAGAGGACTCTTCTTTCCCATGGACCAAGAGTGTATACTTGTCTGAGAAGAAGAAGGCATAGATATTGGAACAGAAGGAGTATCCAAATAAGGTAAATTTAATTTAGAATACTCTGGCCTATTAAAATGGTCATGAATGACACCATGAGAACGAGCAACTACTCTGTGAGATAATCAATCCTATTAATTTTGAGATTCATGCCTGGAGACCTACTTCCATTCAACTTAATTGTTATTGTCATGACTGCAGAGACATATGCTACATATGCCTGAGCATGGTCCAATTTGACTACATTGTTATCAACATTATCCTAGATCCATTCATTGAATACATATAATCATTTGATGGTAAGTACAAGGATTCAATTATAAGGGTAATAATTGGGATGATCTATGAGATCAAACGCTAGGGGTGTCCCACATCCTAGAAGCATCATGAAACGTATATCAAAGGAAGATTCAAAATAACCCAGATCCTAAGACTCATTGAATGATATTTTCATGTTTTTCCTGTCAAGGAATGGAAGTCTAGGACCTTGTCCTTAATGAGGGGATGGAACCTAATTGGGTTTCCTAGGTTGTGGTGCATTGCATAGTAGGGCCTGTCAATTTTGTGGGGGGAAATGTTGCACATAAGGATAGACTTGAGGGTGATTTCCATTGTGTGACTATGGGTGATACTCTATAGGTTAAAACTCTAGTGTCATGGGGGATTGTACCTATGGAACAACAACTATCTCTTCCTTGGTGGCTTTTCTTACAGTAGCTGGAGAAGGAAAAGGGTGTGCCTTCATAGCTTGTCAAAAGTCTTCTCTATGATTTGATCCTTATTAGAAAAATCTAGAAATCCTAATGGGAAATTATGATTGGTAAGAGAGTGAACCAATTTATTTTTGACACTACCTATGCACATCATCAATATCTTCTCTTGAGTTAGTGGTATATCGAACAAATATGCTAGGCTTTTCCACCTGGACACATTGTCTGTGACATTCCCATTTGAGTATTTTTTGAACTTGAAGAGGCCAGAAATATTGGTCTTGGGTGTGGTGGAGATGGATCGATAGAGGAAATACATACAATGATCTTCCCAACTATTAATGGACTCGATAGGTAACTATATGTACTAGATAAATTAAGAACCATCCAATGTCTGTATGAAATATCAGAGCTTTGCAGATTCATGTTTTGTTGGAGTTCCCAGCATTGATCCAAACCTTGAAATAATGTGTGATAGATTCAGAAGCGGGTCACTCATCCCATTTAAGGGGGAGAAGGTATGGTTTTAGAAATCCATTGGTGCTTACATGTCGTACACCCATGCCATATATGGCTTTCCATGTGGTGGGATTTCCACCTACCATATATCAAGGGCCATATGGGGGGAAATGAGAGAGGACATTGGATCGTCCTAGTACGGGCTCCTATATTGGCGTGGATTTCGGACCACCAGTGCATTGGCCAGAACATCAACATGATAGGTAGACTCAGCGGCTCATGGATATACTAGAGCGAATTGTCGAGCTTTTAGAAGAATGAACAAAGGATCTCCTATAATAATGTCCTAAGCTGGGTCTCACAGAGGGATCTCACACATCTTGGGTGGATTTTGTGATAAATACTATCATCTCTTACAATAGGCTCAATTATCTACCCCTATTAGGATGTCCTGTATTTTCATGATCAATGTGGGGAAACTAGTCATGGGGGATCTATGACTACCTATACTTCTTTAGTGGAGGTGAGACAAGATTGTCTCATGGAAAATCATAGTCTAGAAATCACTCTGCAAGATGACCAGTGAAGAGCTTATCAATGAATGTTTTCTATTATTAATGATTCTAGAGAAAAGTGGCCTTGGTAGGATGAACCTCTACTGTATGTGCTGCACCAGTGGGGTGAGAAGGCTTAGAGGTTCAAATCTATAATTTAACCTTATTAGTGTCTCTACCAATAGGATATTAATCATAGGGCTCTAAAAGGGCATGTATATTCCATTGCTGGTGAATGATGATTCCCATATTATTATCCACATCATAATGCACTACCTATAGAGTAGATACCTCTTCATTAAAACATAACTTGGTGTACTTCTCCTTGAGAGAATTATAGTCCGCTATTATAACTATTACTACACTTGGGGGAATATCCTCAATATCAATAGACATGTCAGGTTGGTGCAAGATGGGACTGAAGTAAAGAGAAGCATACATCCCCTATACATGTATATTAATGTGTGGGGCCATCTCTTTAATAGTTTTTTAGATCACAATAATGATCTTAATGCATCATTGTTGAAGGGTATAGTGATAGACAGGTGATGTAGGGTGGTGAACTATGTGAAGTGATACTAGCAAAGCTATTAAAAACTAAGGGATGATGTCATCATAATGCTCTTGGATCATTGGATAGGCCAAGTGATATCTACCAAGGTGGAAATGAATCAATCAGATATTCCAATAGAAATAGATGAACTCATCATAGGTCGGTGACTCTGGAATGTCAATTTCATAAGTAGCGATCGACCAAAACATCTAGGACAACTTAATGGTGGGAAGAGTGTTTCAAAAAATTCTATTTTCATAACATAGATCTGAATCCTTGTTTCCAGCTCTTCAACTGGGGTTGGATGAAGAACTAGAATCAGAACTTATATGGACCATTACAATGGTATACTGGTCGATGGATAATACCTTGTGTGAGATGACTGAAATGAACTTGCTCAGTCATCTCCCAGAGGCGGCACCAAACACATCATCATGTCCCTATAGGAAGGGGTATTTACCAAATCCTCATGTGTGATGGAATTAGCTATTGGTCTAAAATGTGGATGCTTAACATCATCTACCGTGCCCCATAATAACTTTCCCTAATCTTCTGTCAATATAGATAATTAAATTGGAGATGATAGAGAGGTATTCATGGAAAGTCTCTATATGGGTTCTATATATTCCTCCTCCTGAATGTACCTATGGAGAGATTTAGGGTCTGATGCATCTCAAAATTTGGGAAGATGAAACTCAAATGAAAGTATTCTTCCCCAGACTCTGATGTAGAGGATCAGGGTGAAGGCTCAGAATCACATTCCTCTTCAAAATATGAAAAGCGGATTTGATTTATGATGACATGGAACTTCTCATAGTACTACCATCAGTGGAGAAGATTCACCATTGTAGCCCCAAAAAACTATTTATGGTAGGGTAAGTCTTCGTCATAGTGATGAATTATCTACGGGTTGGTGGTAGAGTTAGGAGTACCTATGAAATATTTGGATGTGACATGAGGAAATCCTTCATAATGATTATTATCAAAGGAGGGATGGACCTCATTGGGACAGTTGTGCGAGTAGGGATGACCTCCACTATGGGTGCTGACGTACCAGGTAGGTCCTCTTTATGAATAACTAAGGACCTAGGGCACACATCCATGTCGAGTAAGAGAGTGGGGAGTACCTCTGATTTGGTGAGATGAGGTGCGGTGAACATGTAGACATATGTTAATTGGTACATGAGGAAGACCATCATGATGGTGATATTGATTATGAGGAGGAGCTCTGTACTCATTACTGGAGGCACAGAGTGGACTTTCATGTTGATGAGTGTTGTAGTGGGATGGACCTCCACTTGATATTGTGAGAACATGTGGAGGACCTCCATGTTGGATATCTATAGCATATGGAGGGCCTCTGAACTGGTTGGAAGTGGTATCATGAGGAGGACCTTTGTACTTCACGAACATGACATGGGTAAGACCTTCATGTTGGCTATTAATGAACTAGGGATGAAGCCCTTTTTGATGGTTGCTAGAGTGGGGAGGACCTCCATTGGAGCTGATGCTAGTGACATGGGGAAGACCTCAATGCTTGGTGTGAGGGCATGGAAGACCTCCACTCTATTTTGAAATGGAATGGGGAGGACCAAAATAATGAGTCCCATCAACATGAGTCGGCCTACGACGACTACTGGTCATGCCATCACTAAAATATTTAACCCATTTTACCTAGGAGGCATCTGGGGTCTTGATTCTGATCGGTCATAGGTGAATTGCTTCCCTATAGTAGCAGGGACCTGGTGGAATGTACTAGGGGTGGACTTGGCCAGTGAAGTTGGGTAAGAGGATTCCCCCTGAAGGGTATCTTCTTGTGCTTTCATCCATCATTGGTGTTGAGTTATCTAGGCTACGGCTAGAATAACAGGGGTGTAGAAAACCTGTTCTTAAACATGAGGGATTGGTAGTGGTAGTGTTGATGTTTCCTACTGGTATCCCTCCATGGATGCTTCTAGGTAGTAGTCACATTCATAAGGAAACAAATATCCCTTGCCTCATTGGTGTAGGGGTGTTAGTCATTACATTGTTCTAAGGAGAGGCTCCTAAAGAGGTTAGATGTTGGATTGGGGAGAAGTGTCTCCCTATTCAGGTCTTGGGGTGGCAGGGTTGGTGAATCATATAAGCCTCCATATCCTAGCGGGCTATGTCCCTCATGGGAATTTACCCCTCCTGATCATACTGTTTTTTAAGAGCATCAATCACCCTACTCTATATGAACTATGAGGATGAGACATGGAGTGGGTACCCAGTGGTAGTATTCATAGATGAATTCATAGTGGAGGTGGAATCTTGTAATATTGTCTTGTTAATATTCCTCCTGACCCTATAGTTACAGGTTGAGGGTGATTTATTTCATGTGGTTTATATCGTGTAATGTTGGAATATTTATCTATTAGTATAAATAATAGGAAAGTAATTGTTGATTCTCTATTATCATTAAATCATATATGGTTTGAGAGAGATATTCATACTGATGATTCCATAGAACAAAATGAAAAATGATTAACTACCGCAATTTATTGTGAGTTCCTTGTACGACCCACTATTTTATTTGAGGGACCTCGTACCAGATATATGGATGCAGAGACTTGATTTTATACTCATGTTTCTAGCACTAATAATCCCCATATTGAGGAGAATAGTTCACATCAGTTTCACCACTTTTTTATCGATGCTTTCCATCAGGGCACACCACCTATGTGTATTTTTGTTATTCACTGATAGTGAATTTCACCCTGAAATCATTAATTCCAAAGGTGTGAGGAATTCATAACCTATTCATATATTTCTAATTTAGATAAAAATGGTTTTATGGGATGTTGTTTCCTCATTTCATGGATTTCTCCTAAAAATTCATCACCTATTTCAAGTTTCCCTTATAGATTAAGATGTTGTTCGTATAACATGTAACTAGTTCCATCTCTTTATGAACACTAATTAATTACAAAGCTTCAATATGGACTTTACAAGGGTTCTATTCAAGGAATAATCCTTTGGTTAAGAGTGTAGTAATGTTGGGAATCAGTGGCATGTCTACAATATCGAACATTGGCCACCTATATTCTTCTTCATATGAGGGATTATCAAGGGCATAGAAACCCGAGGCATTCTACATTGATCATGGAGTATCTTACTCTATAGGCATGTATTTCATGTTTTTTATCAATAATCCCATATTTAAAATCCGGTAATCCATGATTTTAACATCTAGTAGAGATTGATCATTGTAATTTTAACATCTTACAGAGATAGAATGGACTAATCAGAGAACTTATCAAGTTGGATTAAGAAGTTACATCCCTAGGAGGGAGAACCTTGATGGTTTACTAGATGGATGAATCAGAACACCCTATGAGGGAAGTCCAAAGAGTTTTGTGTCCCATAAAGTGAATGTTTCAAACTTTTAAGGCTAATTTCGACACCACTAAGGGAACATCATAGACGTATACCCAATGAGGAAGACCCCAAGGTTTATAATTTTTTAGGATTGAACCTCATGGAGTATTCCTACATACTAGTTTTAGCTGATAGGGATCAAAACCCACATAGTTCATTGGATGGAGTGGGGTATACTCACCGAGATAGGTTGTCGAAATATGTTTCCTCTTCATTGGATTATGTGGTGCTTACATGTTGAGACTTCCCAGGTACTATTGACACCAGAAATGGGGTGAATGGGGATTATAGACTGGGAAAACACAGATGGATGACATGAGTTTACTAAGTTATGGTGGTTGAGTAAAATTAATATTGACTATAGATAGATAGGATGAAAGGGATGGAATGGGTGAGATGGATGAATTGTTGGGCCTGAACCACATGGTGGTTTCATATGTATCCCAATTGGTTGGGAATCAAAGACCACATATTTTTGAATAGGTCATTGGGGCTTATACCCAAGGATGAGGACTAGTCAAAATATGACATCTAGTTGGTGTTACATGTTAATAAATCCACGATTTAAAGGAAATGAACAAGTCTTACACTAAAATTGATTCCCAAATTAGAAAAAGATGTCATGTGACCTATGGACTAGGCAATGATCTCACCCAGATAAGAGTGAGGTGATAGAGTGGATATTGGGATCCAAGAGGTGTGCCCCTAGGAGGGGGAGATAAGGTTTCCCTTTTGTCTGGATTGAAACTCATGGAGGCATCCTACATAAAAATTTTAGAAAAAAGTGGTTAAAACTAATTTAGTTCGAAAGGGATGGGTCTTACACATGGTTAGAGGCCTGGTTGGGAACTGGGGATTACTCAAATAGGGATTACAAAGTTAAAGAAGTTGGCATTACCACTAAAAACCTCTAATCACATTTGATTCTTTCTCAGTGTGAGAAACAAGAGGTATTATTAGGCCGGACAATTTCATTGGAAATGATGAATCAACAAGAGATGGTGCGGGGCTCACACATGGAAGGAGCCCGAGGGGATGTCTTACTATATGATGTGGATCACATTCACTATCAGCCATACACATAGAATCCTATCAATGGTGTTTATGTTCATATGTGGAGACTTCATGTGGCACACATGGAGAAAATTTATGAAGGGAGTGGGAAGTCATATTGATAATTCTGGAGGTGAAAGGTTCTCGATGCACCTCCCCTCTCCAATCCTCCCAAGTTTTCCACACATGGGGAAACCATAGTTTAATGACATGTGTTGATGAAATTGGATCTAGATAGTTTATGTAATGACCCAACCCTAGTTTCCAATAGTTGGTTCATTATTACATAACATTGGAATGATCACAAGAGATCATGTCTCAAAAGACCGATTAGTTTAGTAGCCTTGGAAGTACATGATAAATACTTGTGTTTTAAATTACATTATGAAATAAAAAAAATTGTGTCTCCTTTGAACACACTCATGTCCCATATACTATCACTACAAGTCAATCATAATATACTTCTTCCTATCATGGGATAAATAAAACATAAGAAACGGGTGAGCTCAGATGATCTGTAAGGATAAAAATATTTCAGAAACATTCATAAATAGGAATAAACATTGAAGGAAATGTATAAGACTAAAACAAAAGTTTTTTAAAATTAATTTTAAACATAACATGAAAAAGATAAATCGAATAATTCCACATACGTATTCACATGGATATTCTACTTGTTGAATAATAACATGTAAAATTAGGGGATAATATCATAATGATAGAATGTATAATGCCAGACATGATAACAAAAATTCAATGCCTCATGAAAAGAATAAAAAAATGATTTTTTCAAGGTCTTTTGCTAAGACACTATTTTGTCTGATGAGGCCTACCAATGTATCGAGGATCTAGAGTGGGATCCACGTATCACTTAGTAAGTCGAATGCATTCATCTTATGAAAAGGGTGAAACATAACATAAATATGCATATTGAAACTGACATACAAAATGTTAATACATTAACTATAAACCATGAATGGTATAAAAATAACACATCCACAGTCAAATATATCACAAAACATTCAATATAATATAGATCATAGTATCATAATAAATCAACTTTGATTCAGTGTAAAATCAATCAAAGGATGTTGACATAGATGAAATCAAAACTATTTGAGAGATATATGTATTTCTATTTTAAATAATTTAAAGTCACATAATTATAAAAGAAAAAATTTATTTTGAAAACATTCTTATAAGATTGTAATGGTAGATTCAAAGATGTTATAATGGAAGAAAATAGCTGCACCCTTTTTATACGTTAAAAAACATTCTTACCTTAATTTGTCGAAAAGGACCTAAAGTACCATGTTTGGAAAATGATGGAAAGATTCCATTAATTTTATTTTTAAAAATCAAAAAAGGGTATAAATGACTTCAACCCATATTATAAGAAATATGATTTTTTTTGAAATCCATTTTTAAGAAACACGAATGTGGATGATAAAGAGGTCCCATTAGATACTTAGGCATAAACAACCTCGTATAACAAAGAGATTGTAAAATTAACCCTTACCTTGTACTTTTCCTTGGCCGTAGGTATGTTAACTTCTTGTAATATAGTTAAATCATTTTAATTAAATTATATAAGAACCATATATATAAATATGATATTATATGATCTACAATATTGTTTTGTTAATAATATTTTTGTAGTATCATTTTTTCAGGTGTTAACTGATTAGTTTTTCCTTTATATATATTGTTATTTAAGTCATGTTTATTAAGGATAGTATGTATATTATTCATAAGATGAAATATGTTATGTTCTTAAAAAATATTTTTATTTATAAAATGAAATTTATTCTTGAATGGTTACATTGAGGAATGAATCTCATCACGTTCATGGAGACGGTTATTTGTATGTACGCACGAGCGACGATACCATTATATTGATGGGGAAATCATATGTAATTGGATGGTATGTCAAATATACCGAACCATTGACATGTAATATTTATTATTTAAATAAATTATACTCATTATTATGCCCATCCAAATGATGAAGTTTTGAATGGCAAACTACACCATGACATGGAGATTGTAAGGCATACGTATGCACATAATGTGACTTTATAATTCATAGGATGGATATAATAATGAATTGGGTTGTACCATATTTATAATAACATCATAGTATGTAGAAGGTATTAGAGTCATTATTTAGGTATGGAAACAACAGAGAAAGAGGAAGTGGAAGAAGAAAAGAACTCTGAAAGAGTTGATGAAATTATTACCTCTTCTTTGGGTGCTTACTTTTGATTTGATAAAAAGGTCTTCTTTGGTTGGATTTATGATCAATATAAGGCCTATAGGTTGGAGTGAGGGTAGTTGGGAGGGTATTTGATTAGGGTTTGTCCAAGTCAAATGGATTTGGAGGTGTGATTTTTAGAGAAGGGGATGTACCCTTCTATAAGAGAGGTGAGGGTGACTTTAGAAAAATCCTGAAATAGTAATTTATTATACAACCACATTCAGATTATAATGGATACAAAAGGATTTATTTCGAGGATAAGGTGGGTCTGGGTTGAAAACCTCCCAACCAATAGGTTCTAGAAATGTTTAAGTCAACATATTAACCTTATCATTTAGATAAACTCTAATTTAAATAGTGTAACTTTTACTATGTATTCTTGTTTTAAAATAATAAATCGTTAATAAAATAACTATAAAAATCCAAGAGAACCCAAAGTGGTTCATTATTGACATATGTATCCTTATATACGTCATTTGGATGAACTATATATTTTTAGGAATATTATATCATTTAATAATGTAGCTTGTTTAAAAAACTTATTTATGTCAATTTTGACACTATTTGGTATTCTATTTTTGTGAAAGTCAAAAAAACATGATTACAACGAAAAAAAATTAAATCAATAATAACATGTCATATTAACCTATAAAATTATATTAATTCATCATAAGTCTGAATTTACATTTGTTGTTATATTTATAATATCAATTATTTTAATCATTCATTAATAAAGTAATTACTGCATCATCATTGTGTTATAAATAAATTTAATTATTTAATGTATAAAAATTATAAATAGAATACCAGTAATTAGGATTTTTTTAGATTTATAATTAATATTTATAGTATAATTTTTTTTAAATATAACCCTATATTAAGAATGTTTTAGTTATGAAAATTTCAATTTAACACTTTTAACTCTTCTTTAAATAAAATAATAATAAATGTCCTAATATAATCCATTTAGATCAAAGAGAATCATATTATCTTACCTAAGGTTTATTTTGGTAAAAACTCACTTATAAAATAGAATTAATACTTATGTTAGGGTAATTATAATATCATTTTTACCTTTAATTATCATATTTACTTTTAACCGTGGTAAATAAAATCCAAATGTTACTATCCACCAAAAATTATTTTCATCCTATTGAACCAAATTTTACATAATAATGTCAACCGTGTCTGCTGGATTTTTGGAATTTATTTAACTAATTTGGTAAAATTATGTTTTATGCAAATTTTCTAACGTGCCTAGAAGGTGGGTAAAAGGCGTTAAAAAGTTCAATACAATTTTATACATCTAATCTTATTATAAAACGACTCCAATGAACTACATTGAAATAATATAGGTATTATGTATCTATTTTTACTTGAAATAAATTTAAATAAATTAAATAATAATTTAAATAAAAATTAGGTTTTAAACAATAATGTAGTGGTTTTCACTATTCCTGTAAAATTGATTTTTTTCAGAAATATACCAAAAAATCACCATAAGCTAATTTTGATATTTCGAATCATGAAATGAAGTCAATTTTGAAATATAAAATTTATAAAATTTTAAAAAGTGGGTGTTAAAATTCATAACGACACGTTTGATTGGCCGTTGTGTGATAGAACTCAATGTTGCGTACAACGTAGGCTATTGTATTATTCAATGAGAAGCGTACCATGGAAGAATGGGGTGTTACATTCGTCCCATATAAAAAAACATTCATCCTCAAAATTTATAGAATATTACTGTATAAAAAGATTCAGGTGTTTCTTCATCATATGTTCCTCAGGTTCCCACATGGGCTCATCCATCTTATGGTTTCTCTATAGATATTTTACTAGATGAGTCATCTAGTTTCTCAGTACATGGTCTCTAGTATCAAGAATATTGATAGGATCTTCACAATAAGACAAATTGGGTCCCAGTCCTATTTCTACATAGGTGAGTAAATGCGTTGGGTTAGACATGTTTTTTCTCCAAATTGATATGTGGAACACATCCTGAACTTTGGAGATACTTGGAGCCATTTTCCAAAATGTAAGCTACAACTCCCATTCGTTCTAGAATTTCGAAAGGTCTGATATTCTCAAGACTTAATATAAATTTTTTACTGAATCACATAACACTCTTCTATGGTGATACCTTCAAGAAAACAAGTTCTCCTACGTTAAATTCCAAATCCTTTCTTCAGTTTTCGGCATAGCTATTTTTTCTACTTTGAGCTTCTTTGTTGTGGGTTTGGATAATCTTCAAGTTTTCCATTATTTCCTCAAAAATTTCTCGGCCTACGAGTTATCTTTCACCAACATCATGCCAAAAAGTTTGTGTGCGACATTGCTTTCCATATAATGCTTCATATGGTTCCATCCAAATACATTAATGGAAGCTATTGTTATAAGAAAATTCTACCAAAGTTAAATATTGATCCCACATAACTTGAAAGTCAAGTTAGAAAGATATAAACATGTCTTCTATGGTTTTAATGGTCTGTTCTGATTGTCCATCAATTAAAGGGTGGTAGGAAGTGCTCCAACGAAGTTTAGTATCCAGGGCCTTATAAAGACCTTTTCAAAATCTTGATGTGAGATGGGGATCCTGATCTGAAACAATCGATAGGGGTACTCTATGATGTCTTAAAACATCATTAACATATAGTCTTGTTAAATGTTCATGTGTTAAATGTTCTCTTATAGAAAAAAATGTGATGACTTAGTAAGACAATAAATAATGACCCATATTGCCTGATTTCTTCTAGGGGTCTTTGGTGGCCCAATGAAAAAGTCCATCGTAATATCATCCCATTTCCACTCGGGTATGGGAAGAGGTTGCATGAATCCTATAGATCAGGTATGTTAGGAACATGAAGCCTCTTCCCAAATTCCAAAATTCCATCTTCATGTACAAGTCAATCAATACCACAACATTCATAGTTTTAATTTTTTTTGGTACTCCTCATCATGATTCTGAGAACATTTTAACCTATATATTAACGATGGTTTGGAAACATTTTAAAAATTTATTGATGTTTCATTATCCATGATTATTCCCATACCCATCTTTACTAGATCCTTGAACATAGGATCCCTTTCAACTATACTATTGTTCAAAACTACATGATCCTTTCTGATCAAAGCATATGCCACATTATTTTCCTTCCCCAAGTGGTAATGTATAGTGTAATAATAATCTTTGAGTAGTTCAAGCCATCATATTTGTCTCATGATGAGTTATTTCTATGAGAAACTATACTTCAAACTCTTATGATTGGTATATATGTCATCATTTTTCACCATAGATATAGCGCCTCCATATCATCAATGTAAAGATTATAGATTCTTACTCAAGATCATGAGTAGGGTAGTTTTGTTCATGAATTTGTTTCTTACGTGATGCATAGAAATAACTCTATCATTCCGCATAAGGACACATCCAAGTAAATTCTTTAAATGCATAACTATAAATAACAAACCCACAAATCTCTGATGGTAGAGTCAAGATAGAATCATTTAATAATATTATCTTCAATTCTTAAAAAAATTCTTTATGCACTATTTTAAAAACCAATTTAACCCCTTTATGTGTTATCTTAGTTAATGGGTTAGCCAATCAGGCAAATTTCTGGAAGAAATGCTGATAATAACCTGCTAAACTAATAAAACTAGTTACCTCAGTTATATACATAGGTGCTTTTCCATTCACGTATTTCTCTTATCTTATAATAATCAAGAGAGAATCCATCCTTAGAGACAATATGGACCCGAAACGAAATAACCTGAAGCCATAATTCACACTTTCTAAACACCCCATATAATTCATATCTTCAAAGAGTCTTTAGAATAGTGTTAATTTTATTTTCAATATATTCATAGCTTTTGGAGTAAACAAAAATATCATCAATAAATACCACTAAAAAGTAATCATGACATTCATTGAAAACATTATTCATTATATCCATGAAGACAGAGTGTGTATTAGTCAGTCAAAAAGGCCTTACTGTTAACCTGTAATGCTCATACCTGATACATAGTGTTGTCTTCGGAATGTATTCTTTCTTCAAACGAAACTTATGATATAGATACTGAAGACCAATCATTGAAAAATATTGAGCACCATGAAGATGATCGAATAAATAATCAATGCAAGGTAGGGGATAGTTGTTCTTTATTGTTATAGCACTGATATCCTTGTAGTCAATACACAACCTCATAGATCAATCTTTATTCTTATCAAAATTAACAGAAGATCCCCATGAGAAACACTAGGGGGAATAAATCAGTTATTACTCAATTTCTCTAGTTTTTTCTTGAGTTCTACTAATTCCACATTGCCCATTCTTTAAGGGGTCTTCGATATGGGCCTTGAACCAAGAATTAAATCAATGGAATACTCAATTTATAATTTTAGAGGATGTCCATGTAAATCCTATGGAAAAAAATCAACATATTCTTGAACAATAGATAAATCTTATATTCGGGTATTTTTTCCCTCATACATAGATATTTCACTATATTCCTCCCCAATAATCAAATTTATTTGAGCTACTAGGGGTATATATAGATAATAATCAGATGGTGACGTTTCTTCTCTAAAGATAAGGTACTCCTTATAATTATCAAAAATTGTAACCTTTTTCTTCTTACATAAAATTTTCACATTATGGTTTGAAAGGAAATACATAATGAGTATTATATCAAATTCAATAATTTTTATATAGATGAGATCAGAAGATTAATCGGGTTTATATGCCCTAAAGCATACTAATTCACAAAACATTGTTGCAATGATACTTCCCTTATGATTTTTGACTGACAAATACATTGTTAAATAAAATTGGAAATATCTTATTTTCAAAGAAAACTAAAAAGAAATGAAACAATGTGATGATCTAGAATCAAATAAAGTACTGACCAAATTAGAGGAAACCATTAAATTACCTGCCACTACATTATTCAGAGCTTCATCCTCACCTGCAGTGATCGTATAAGCTTGGACGTTCTCCCATTGAATTCTTTGAGGTATATTCCCTTGGATATTAGGACATTAATTTTTATAATTCCACTTTTCTCTACAATTGTAGCATTCAACATTAACATCCTATTTATTTCCTTTGCAATCACGATCATGGTGGCCTTTTTTACCACAACTATAATAGACTTTAATTCCTATCAGGCAAGAACTGGGGCATTTCTTCCCACATTTACTATAGGATTGAAATTGAACTTTTCTCTTCTTCCCCCTATTTCCATTTCTAGAGTGTTTAACATATCTCTTCTTCTCTTTCTTTGATTTAATGTCATAAGACATAGATAATTACTTTTCTATCTTGATAGCATGGGAGACAATATCTTCATTTGATGAGAAGGATTGTGAGAATAATTCTCAAAATAGAAATGGTTTTAACCCATCAAAGAAATGTTAAATATTACTCCTTGAGATACATATATAATCTATTTCATGCCTTCCTATCCTTGTAATGTTAGCCTCATAATTTGTGACATTATCATCATCCTTTTGCCTCAGACTCAAGAATAGTCTTTCCATATCTGCTCGATGCTCAGGAGGAAATTATTTTCCTAATAAAATATCATTAGACTCCCTCAATTACACATTTTATACTTCGTTATCCTTCATTTTGTTTTGAATTAATGGACACCATTGATCTACATCTCCTGTGAGGCGATAAAATTTCATGACAACTTTTTCCTTTTCACTAATCCCATAGCATGAAATATTTTCTCTATGGTACTTATCCATTACTTAGCTACAAACAGATTTTTACTCTCATAGAATGTTTGTGGTTTTTTCCTCATGAGGCAGTCTAACATTGATGCTCTGCATTGTGGATCAGGGTGCTCCACACGGGTAAGGTTATTATTCACAACCTGAGTGAGTTGTCCCAGTGTGGTGATAATTTGTTCAGCCCCAGTTTCATCACCAGTTCCACTATAATTATCTTCAATATGATGGAAATACCTACATGGATTTAGTGTGTTGATATAGATTCCATTCCTTACACTAGGATCCATTTCTAAAAAATGGGATACACTAGATTAGTTTATGAATCACAATATATAATTCCGAACTAGTAAAACACCTAACATAAATTGAACAGTTTATGCATATAATTCTTATTCATAAAAAATTGTTTTCTTTATGGAGTTATTTACTCATAAATCCTTCATAATGGTTTGAAAATAAAATGTGAATTATCCTAAGAATATCCCTTGGGAGTGTTGTAACCCAGAGTGCAGCAAGGAATGTTGTTGTGTACTAGGATACCCCAGGTAAATCTAGATACTCCTTGTCAGAGTTTTCACTCCTAAGTACATATTATGCCAGAGCTACCTCTACCAGGTCATATCCAAACATGGATGTATTTCTTGAAAATTCACAAAATCTCTACATTACGAAAATTTTAGGAAGTTATTATATACTAATCCTTGAAGTCTATCATATGGTAATGTTATCTAATTAGCATTTTTCTAAATCTATATTCCAATAATTGTACTAAAATTTCATTGATAATAACTGTAATGCCTCGACCCTAGTAACCTAGAGTCGGTGCATTATTACATAACATTGGAATGATCACAAGAGATCATGTCTCGAAAGATCAATTAGTTTAGTATCCATGGAAGTAATAGACACATGCATACGTTTTACATTATATTATAAAATAGAAAGACAACCTTTTGTATCTTTTTAACACACTCATATCCAATATCCTATTCCTTCAAGTCAATCATAATACAATTCTTCACATCTTGGAAAAATTAAAATATAAGAAAGGGGTGAGATCAGATGCTCATTAAGGATAACAATATAGAATAAACATTCATAAATAATAACAAACATCGAGGGAAATGTATATGAATAAAACACAAGCCTTTTAAAATTAATCATTAGAAAAATATAGAAAAGATAAATCAAATAATTCCATTTACTTATTCACATGGATATTCTACTAGTTGAATAATCACATGTAAAATCAATAGCTAATTTCATAGTGATGGAATGTATAATTACGGACATCATAACCACATAGTCAAGGACCCATGCCAAGACTATAAATAATATTTTATCAAGGCCCTGTGACTAGACACTAGTTTGTCTCATGAGATCTTCTGATGCATCAAGGATCTATAGCAGGCTCCACCCATCACTTACTACATCCAATGCATTCCTCATATGAAAATATTGAAACATAACATAAACATTCGTATTAAACCAAACATACAAAATGTAAATACTTTAACCACAAACCATGAATGATATAAAAATAACACATCCACAATCAAACATTTCAAAAATCCTTCAATACAATAAGGAATATTGTATCATAATAAATCAACATCCAACATGTGTAAAATCAATCAAAGGATGTTGACATAAATGAAATAAAAACTATTTGAGGGAAATAACACTTTCTATATTGATATAATTTAAAAGTAACATAATTTTAATAGAAAAAAATTATTTTTAAAATTTACTTATAAGCATGTAAGGTAAGCTTTGAAGATGTTATAATAGTGAAAAATAGCCACACCCACCGCATACGTTAAAAAAAATTCTTACCTTAATTTGTTTAAAAGTTCATAATGTACCTTATTTGGAAAATGATGAAAAGATTCATTTGAAAATATTTTATAAAAAGTAAAATACAGGTTTAAATGACTTTTACCCATATTATATGAAATAGTATAAATGTTTTGAAATCAATTTTTAAGAAACATGGATGTGGATGATAAAGAGGTCCCAGTAGATACTCATGTATAAACAACCTCGGATAATAAGGAGATTGTAAAATTAACCCTTACCTTGTACGTTTCCTTGGTTAAGGGTACGTCAACCCATTTTACAATAGTTATATCATTTTTTTTAAATTATAAAAGAACCATATACATAAATTTTATATTATATATGATCTTCCAATATTGTTTTTTTAATAATATTTTAGATGTATCATTGTTTCAAGTGTTAGCTGATTCATTTTCCTTTATATATTTTGTTACATTAGCCATGTATTTTTCGGATAGTATGTATTTGATTTCTATAAAAAAATATATGATGTTCATAAAAAAAATTATGCATAAAATGAAAATTATTCTCGAATGTTATGATGGGAAATGAATCTCAAAGCGTTCATAGAGACGATAATCCGTACGTACGCACGAGAAAAAATAAAATTCTATTCATGGTGAAATCATATGTAATTAGATGTAATATCGTATATATAGATTCATTAACATTTTATATCTATTATTTACATCCATTATACTCATTATTATGCCCATAAAAACAATGAAGTGTTGAATAACAAACTACACCACGATGTGGAGATGGTAAGCCTTACATACGCACATATGGAGACTTTTTCATTCATAGGATGGATAGAATATTAAATATAGTTATACCATATTTATAATAACATCAAAATATGTAAAATTTACTGGAGTTATTATTTTGGTATGTAAACAACAAATAAAGAAGATGTGTAAGAATAAAAGAACTTTGAAAGAGGTGATGAAATTATTACCTTGTTTATAGGTGCTTCCTCTTAATTTGATCAAAATGGAATCTTAAGTTAGATTTCTGATAAAATTAAGGACACTAGGTTTAAGGAAGGATATTTGGGAGAATATTTGAGCAGGGTTTGGATGAGACAAATGGATTTGGAGGATTTATTTGGAGATAAGAGGATGTACCATTTTATAAGAGAGGTGACGATCACTTTAGGAAAAACGTTAAATATTAATTTATTATACAATAATATTCTATTTATAATGGATAAAAAAGGATTCATTTAGAGGATAAGAAGAGGATGGTTTGAAAAACCCTAAAACAATATGTTTTAGAATGTTTTAGGCCACCATACTAACCTTATCTTTTATATTTTACTCATAGTTAAATAGTTTATCTTTTACCTTGTATTCTTGTATTATTATAAGAAATGGTTAAAAAGATTATTATAAAAGCCAAGAGAACCATAAGTGGTTCATAATTGTAATATATAATATTATCTATCTCCTTTGGAAGAACATTATATTCTTTGGAGTATTATATCTTTTAATAATATTGTATTTGTTTTAAATACTCATTTATGTGAATTTTTACACTATTTGGTATTTTTTGTGAAATTCTGAAAAGCCTGGTTACTTTAAAAAAATACATCAAAAAAATCCCCAGATATCATATTAACCTATATAAATCGTTTAATGCATCATACTTATAAATTTACATTTATTGTTATATTTATAATATCAATTATATAAATCTTTCATTAATATCGTAATTATTGCATCATCATTATGTCATAAATAAATTCAATTATTTAATATATAAAAATTATAAATAAAATCCCATTATGTATTAGACTTTTTATATTTATAATGTATATTTCTATTGGAATTTATCTTAAGTATGACCCGATATTAAAAATGTTTTTTTATGAAAATTTGAATTTAACACTTTTAACTCTTCTTTATATAAAATAATAATAAATGTCCAAATCTAAAACATGTGGATTAAAGGGGATAATATTTTATTCCTAATGTTTATTTTAGTATATATACAGTAATAAAATATATTTAGGACATGTGTTAGGGTAATTTTAATATCATTTTTACCTTTAATTACCCTATTTACTTTTAAATGTGTTAAATAAAATCCAAAAGATTCTATTGACAAATAATTATTTTCATCCTATTGATCGAAATTTTACATAATGATGCCAAAGTTGGGTCTTTTATTTTTTAAATTAAATTCAAAGAATCAATAAAATGATGTTTTATGAAAAGTTTCTAATGTGCCTAGAAGATGGGTAAAAGACATTAAAATGTTCAATAAAATATTATACATCTAATCATTTTATAAAATGACTCCACTGAATTAAATTGAACCAATATTGGTATTATGTACCTATTATGACATAAAATAAATTTAAATAAATAAATAAATATTTAAAAAAATTAGGTTTTATACAATAACGTAGTGTTTTCACTATTAATCAAAAATTGAATGTTTTCAGAAAAATACCAAAAATTCACCATAAGCTAATTTTGATATTCTAAATCCAAATATGAAGTGCATTTTGAAAAATTAAATTTATATAATTTCAAAAAATTTGTATTACTATTCATAACAGCTAGTTTGGCTGGCCGTGGTGTGCTGTAACTCGGTATTGCGTACATCGAAAGCTGTTGTATTATTCAAAGACAAGCATAACATGGAAGCTTGGGGTGTTACATTCTTCCCTCATTCAAATAATTTTGTCCCCAAATTTTCTAGAATATTACTTCATAAAATGATTTGGTTGTTATTTCATCATATATTCCTTGGGTTCCCATGTTGCCTCTTCCATATTATGGTTTCTACATAGAATTTTTACCAGACGAGTCTTCCAGTTTCTCAACACATTCTCTCTGGTATCAGGAATCTTGAGAGGCTCTCCAAAATATAAAAGATCAGGTTCTAGTTATATTTCTTCATATTTGAGTATGTGAACTGGGTTAGGCATGTATTTTCTCAATAATGATACGTGGAACAAATAATAAACTTTTGAGAGACTTGGAGGCATTTCCAAATGGTAAGCTACAACTCCAATTCGTTCTAAAATTTCAAATGTTTCAATGTTCCTATGAATTAATTTACCATTATTATAGAATCGTATAACACCCTTCCATGGATAAACCTTCAAGAAAAAATGATCTCCTACTTGAAATTCCAAATCCTTACTTTGGTTATCGTTATAACTCTTTTTCCTACTTTGAGCTTTTTTGATGGGGGTTGGGATAATCTTCACATTTTCAATTGTTTCCTCATCAAGTTCTAGACCTACGTGTTTTATTTCACCAACATCATCCCAACAATTTTGTGAGTGATATCTATTTCCATATAACTTTTTATATGGTTCCATCTGAATACTGAAATTTATGATATTGTTATAGGAAAATTTTACCAGAGTTAAATATTGATCCCCCACACATTAATTGTCATGTGAGAAAGATGTCAACATGTCATCTAAGGTTTGAATTGTCTATTCTAATTGTCCATCAGATTGAGGGTGGTAGGAACTGCTCAAATGAAATTCAGTATCCAGGTCCTTCTGAAGGCTGTTCCAGAATCTTGATGTGAAATGGGGATCACGATCAGAAAAAATCGATAGGAATACTCCATGAAGTCTTACAACATAATTAATATAGTCTTGCTAAAAATTCAAGTGGTAAATTATCCCATATAGCCAAAAAATTTGTTGAGTTAGTAAAACAATGAACAATGGCACATATTACATCATTCGTTCTAGTAGTCATTGGTATCCCCATGAAAAATTCCATTGTAATATAATACCACTTCCACTTAAGTATGGGAAGAGGTTGGATGAATCCAGTAGAATGTTGTCTTAAAACCATCACCTATTTAAAAACAATACATGTTGACACATAATCAGCAATCTCCATTTTCATGTTGTCCCACCAAAAATGTTTCTTCAAATCTCTATAAATCATTGTGACACTAGGGTGTATAGTGAAATTGGATCTATAAGCATCATCCAAATTTTTTTTTAAGATCAAGAATATCAGGAACAGAAAGTATCTTCCCAAATTTCAAAATCCCATCTTCATATACGAAGTAAATCAATCTCTCATCATTCACACCATTAATTTTCTTTTGAAACTCTATATCATCAGTCTGTGTACTTTTTATTCTTTCTAGTAAAGATGGTTTGGAAACCATTTGAAAAAGTATTGATGTTTCATCTTCCACGATTATTCTTATATCCATCTTTACTAGATCAATGAACATAAGATCCCTTTCAACTCGCAACTTGTTCAAAACTCCATGATCCTTTCTACTCACAGCATCTTCCATCTTATTTTCCATCCCTGGGTGGTAGTGTATAGAAAAATCATAATCCTTGAGTAGTTCAATTCATCATCTTTACCTTATGTTGAGTTCTTTCTATAAAAAAACATACTTCAAACTCTTGTGATCAATATATATTTCACATTTTTCAGCATAGAGATAGTGTCTCCACATCCTCAAAGAAAAGATTACAGCTGCTAACTCAAGATCATGAGTTGGATAGTTTTGGTCATGAATTATTTTCTTCCATGATGCATAGTCAATAAATCAATCATTATGAATAAGAAACAAAAAATGTCCTTTCTTTGAAGAATCACTATAAATAAAAAACCAATAATTTTACAATGGTAGAGTCAAGATAGGATCATTGACTAATATTCTCTTCAATTCTAAAAAAACATTCTTCACACTCATTTTTCCAAAAAAAATTAACCTCTTAACATGTGAGCTTGGATAATGGGTTAGCCAATTGGGAAATATTCTTGATGAAATGCTGAGAGTAACCTGTTAAACTAATAAAACTGCGTACCTCAGTTATACTCATTGGTTTTGGCCATTATTTTATTTCTCTTGTCTTATAGGGATAAAAAACGATTCAATCCTTGGAGAAAATATGGCCAAGAAAAGAAATCACCTAAATCTAGAGTTCATAATAGCTAAGCATCCCATATAATTCAATTTTTCTCATAGTCTTTAGAATAACGCACAAGTGATTTTCATGATCTTCATAGATTTTGGAGTTAACCAAGATATCATAAATAAATACCACTAAAATATCATGATAAAATTATTTGAAAAATCTATTAATCATATCCATGAATACAAAGGGTGAATTAGTTAGTTCAAAAGGAATTACTGTAAACTCGTAATGCCCACAACTAGTATGAAATGCTGTATTCAGAATGTCTTCCATCATCACACACAACTGATGATATCCAAAGTGAAGGTAAATATTTGAAAAATATTGATCTCAATGAATTTTATCAAATTAATCATCAATATGAGGTAGGGGATACTTATTATTTATTTTTATATCATTGATCATCCTGTAGTCAATGCACAACCTCGTAGATCCATCTTTTTTCTTAACAATAAGAATAGGGTATACACATGGATAATCACTAGGGAGAATAAATTATTTATTACTCAATTTGTATAGTTTTTTTAGTTCCAATAATTCCAAAATTACCAATATATAAGGGGTCTTAGATATGGGACTTGAACCAAGAATTAAATCAACAAAAAACTTAATTTCTTGTTCTGGAGGATGTTTAGGTAAATCCTCTAGAAACACATCCACATATTCTTGCATAATAGGTACATACTCTATTTTAATATTACTTTCCTCACCCATTGTTATTTCACTCTATTCCTCCCCAATAATTGAATTTAGTAGATGTACGGGGGGTGGATTTAGATAAGAATCAGATGGTGACATTTCTTCTCTAATGATAAGGTACTTTTTATCATCATCCAAAATTGTTACATCCTTATTATTAAAATAAATCTTTTAATGACGGTCTAAAAACCAATCAATAGTAATTATTATATCAAATTAAATCATGGTTATGACAACGAGATCAGCAGATAAAGCACGAATATATGCCCTAATAAGAACTGATTCAAAAAACATTAATGCAATAATACTTCCTTTAGGAGTTTTTTCTAACAACTCGATTGTTAAATAAAATTAGAAATATCTAATTTTCATAGAAAACATGGAAGATATGAAATAATGAGATGATCTACAATCAAATAATGAATTGGATAAATTTGAGGAAACCATTAAATTAGCAGCCACCACATTATTCCACGTTTCAACCTCAGAAGTAGTGGTGGAATATGGTTGGCATTTCTCACTGGTCCTTTTTTAAGGTAAGATTAACTGTCTGTTAGTATATTAATTTTCATAATGCCCCATTTCCCTAAAATTGTTGCATTCGACAATGATAGCCTCTTTCTTTCCCTTTCAATCATGATCTTGGGGGTATTTTTCAACACACTTGTAACAGACTCCTGTTACCATTAGGAAAGTACTGTGGTGTTTTTTCCCACATTTACTGTAGGATGTAAATTTAATTTTTTCTTTCATCCCCTTATTTTCATTTCTAGAGTGTTCATCAGATTCCTTCTTCACTTTCTTTTATTTAAATTCATAAGACTTAGAGACATCCTTTTCTATCTTGATAGCACATGAGACAATATCTTCGCATGATAAGAAGGATTGTGAGACTACTGCTCGATAGAGAAATGTTTTTAACCCATAAAAGAATCGATCAATATTATTCTTTGGGTGACACTTATAATCTACTTCATGCCTTGCTAACCATGTAAAGTTAGCCTCATACATTGTAACATTCTCATCATCCTTTTTACTCAGACTGAGAAATTTTTTTCCATATCCGCTCAATGGTCATGAGGAAAGTATTTTTCTATGAAAATATCATTAAACTATATCCATTCTATATTTGATAATTCTTCATACCCCTTTGTGTTTTGAATTAATTCCCCCCATTGATCTACATCTCTCATGAGGTGATAAACTTCAACAACAGCTTTTTCCCTTTCTCTACTCCCAAAAGAATGATATATTTTTTCTATGGAACTTAACCATTACTTAGCTAAAAATGGATTTTTAGTCACATTAAATGTTGGTGGTTGTTTCCTCATGAAGCGGTCTAACAATAATCCTCTACGTTGTTGATCAAGGTGCTCTATATGGGTAAGGTTTTTATTCATAAACTGAGTGAGTTTTCCCAGTATGGTTATAAGTTATTCAGTACTGATTGTATCACCAGCTATTCCATAACTATATTTAGTAGGAGGGAAATCCATACATGGATTAAGTGAGTTGATATAGCTTCAATTCATTCAACTAATAACCATTTCTAAACAATGGAATACACTATATTAGTTTATGAATCACAATATACTATTCCAAAATAGTAAAAAAGCTAACATAAATTGAACCGTATATGCATATAATCCATAATTATAAAAAAATGTTTTCTTTTAGGAGGTATTTAATCATAAATCCTTCATAATGGTTTTTAAAAAAGATGTGAATTATCCTATGAATAACCCCTAGGAGTGTCCTAACCAATAGTGAATCACAGTCCGTTGCCATGTACTAAGATACCCTATGTCAAGCCTGAAAATCCTTGTTGGAGTTTTCACTCCTATGTACATTTGTGCCAGAGCCCCCGATACCTGATTGTATCTATAAGAGGATGTATTTCTTAGAATATTCACAAAATCTCTACATTAAATAAATTGTATGAAGTTCATCTATATTAATCCTCAAAGTATATCTTAGGGTAATGTTATCTTATTAGAGTTTTTCTAAATCTACATAACAAGCTTCGTACTAAAATTATTATGATACTAACTGTAATTCCCCAACCCTAGTTACCCAGTGTCAATGAATTATTACATTACATTTTATTGATCACAAGAGATCAAGTCTTGGAAGAATGATTAGTTTACTATCCTTGGAAGTACTATATACATACATAAGTTTTACATCACATTATGAAATAAACAAAAAAACATTGTGTTTCGTTTGTACACACTCATATCCCATGGCCAATCCCTCTAGTTTAATCATAATACTCTTCTTCACATCTTGGGAAAAATAAAACTTAAGAAAGGGGTGAGCTCAGATGCTCAGTAAGGATAATAATATAGCAGAAAATCTCCAAAATAAAAATAAAAAATGAAGGCAATGTATAAGACTAAAAAAAGCCGTTTAAAATTAATATTTATAATAATATTTTAAATATAAATTAAATAATTCCATTCAATTATTCACATGTATATTTTACTAGTCGAATAATCACATGTAAAATAAATAGCTAATTTCATAATGATAGAATGCAAAATTCCAGACATCATAACCACATAGTCAATGCATCATGCCAAGACTACAAATATGATTTTTTCAAGGAATTGTGCCAAGATAGTAGTTTGTCTCATGAGACCTAATGATGCATCAAGGAGTTATAGTGATCTCCACCCATCACTTATTAAGTCCAATGCATTCCTCATATGAAATGTTTGAAACATAACATACACATTCGTATTAAAACTAACATACAAAATGTTAATAAATTTACCATAAACCATGAATGGTATAAAAATAACACATCCACAACGAAACATATCACAAAACACTCAATACAATATTGAAGATTGTATCATAATAAATCTACTTTAAATTGGTGTAAAATCCATTAAACGATGTTGACATAGATGAAATCATAACTATTTGAGAGAAATATGTATTTATATTTTAATATCATTTAAAAGTAACAAAATTATAATAGAAAACATTTATTTTGAAAATAATTTTATAATCTTGTAAGGCATTATTAGAAGATGTTATAATGGTGGAAAATATCCACACCCACCGTATACGTTAAAAAAACAGTCTTACCTTAATTTTCCTAAAAGGTCATAAAGCACCTTGTTTGGAAAATGAATGAAATATTTCATTCAAAACATTTTTATAAACAGTAAAACAAGGGAATAAATGACTTTAAAATTGTTATATGAAATAGTAAAAAAATGAAATCCATTTTTAAGAAACACAGATGTCGATGATAAAGAGCTCCGAGTAGATACTCACAGATATACATCATTGGATAATAAAGTGATTGTTAAATTAACTATTACCTTAAACTTTTACTTGGCCTAGGGTATGTTAAAAACCTGTATAATAGTCAAATAATTTTTATTAAATTATAAAATAACCATATAATTAATATGATATTATATATGATCTTCTAATATTGTTTTGTTTATAATATTTTAGTAGTATAATTGTTTCGGGTGTTAACTGATTCGTTTTCATTTTTATGTTTTGTTATTTAAGTCATGTATGTTATGGATAGTATGTATTTGATTCATATCCATAATGATATTAAGTTATTAAACATTGTTTTTAATAATAAAATAAAAATAATTCTTTAATTGTTACGATGGGGAATGAATCAAATCATGTTGCGATAATCTATATGTATGCACGAGAGACAATACCATTTTATTGATAGTGTAAAAGTATGTAATTGGATTTTATATCATATATAATGAATAATAAACATGTTATATTTATTTTTTACCACAATTCTACTCATTATTTAGCCCATCCAAATAATGATGTGTTGAATAACAAATTATACCACGACGTGGAGACGGTAAGCCGTACATATGCACGTATGGTGACTTTTTCACTCATAAGATAGATAGAATAATGAATATGGTTATAACATATTTAAAATAACATCACATTATGTATAATGTACTTGAATTATTATTTTGGTATGGAAACAACAATGATAGAGGATGTGGAAGAATAAAAGAACTTTGAAAGAGGTGATGACATTAATACCTCTTCTTGAGGTGCTTTCTTTTGATTTGATAAAATGGGATCCATATGTTGGATTTATAATCAAATTAAGGAATCTAGGTTTAGTATAGGGTATTTGGGAGAATATTTGATCAGGTTTTGGCCTAGAAAAATGGATTTGGATGTGTGATTTTAAGATAAGGGTAAGTACGCTTTTATAAGAGAGGGGAGTGTCACTTTAGTAAAATATTGAAATATTAATTTATTATACAATCATATTCTATATATAATGGCTCGAAAAAAATTTATTTTCAGTCTAAGGTAGAGATGGGTCACAAAAAATCTCAACTAATTGGTTTTAGATAGGTTTAGGTCACCAAATAAACCTTATCCTTTGTATTTAACTTTTAGTAAAATATTATAACCTTTACCATGTATTGATGAATTAATATAATAAATGTTTAATAAATATACTATAAAAATACAAGAGAAAAACAAGTAATTCATTATTGAAATATCTATCATTATCTAAGTCTCTTGGCTGAACCATATATTTTTAGTAATAATATAACATTTTATAATATATTATTGGTTTTAAAAACTCAATTATGTCAATTTTGACACTATTTTGTATTTTTTTTGAAATTAATCAAAATATTATTACATAAAAAAATATATTAAATCAATCATAAACTATGATATTAACCTATAAAATTATTGTAATGCATCCAAATTCTCAATTTACAATTATTGTTATATTTAAAATATCAATTATTTTAATCATTGATTAATAAGGTAATTACTGCATCATCATTATGTCATAAATAAACTTAATTATTTATTGTATAAAAATAATAAATAAAAAACCATTATGTAGGAAATATTTTTAGGTTTCTAATGAATATTTATAGTAGAATTTATCTTATGTATTAGCCTTTATTAAAAATGATTTACATATGAAAATTCAATGTTAACACTTTTAACTCTTCTTAAAATAAAATAATAATAAATGTCCTAATCTAATCTATGTGGATCTTAGAGGATAATATTTTATTCCTAATGTTGGTTTTGGTCTAAATACACTTATCCAATAGAATTATCACATTTTTTATGGTAAATTTAATATCATTTTCCCTTTAATTACTCTATTTACTTGTAACTGTGGTAAATAAAATCCAAAAAATACTATTCACCAAAAATTAATTTCCTCCCATTGAACAAAATGTTACTTAATAAAGTAAACTGTTTCCTTAGTATTTTTGAAATTCAATTCACAGAATCCGGAAAATTACGTTTTATGAAAATTTGCGAATGTGCTTAGATGGTGGGTAAATGATGTTAAAAAGTTCAAAAAAATTCTATACATCTAATCATATTATAAAATAAATCCAATTAATTAAAATGAAATAATACAGGTATTATGTATCTATTTTGACTTAAAATAAATTTAAATAAAATATATATTTATTTAAATAAAAATTATGTTCTAAACAATAACGCAGTGTTTTTCACTATTCATCAAAAATTGATCTTTTTCAGAAAAATACAAAAAATTCATCATAAGATAATTTTGGAATTTATAATACAAAAATAAAGACCATTTTGAAAAATGAAAATTTTTAAATTTCAAAAAGTGGTTATTACTATTCATAATAGCTAGTTTGGTAGGTCGTGGTGTGCTAGAACTTGAAGTTGCATATAGTGAATGCTATTGTATTATTTAAAGAGAAGCATACCCTAAAAGCTTGGGGTGTTAAATTTTATTATCCTATATCATGTACGATATGAGATTACTCTTCACCCCTTTGGAAAACAAAACTGATCCCCACCCTCAATTGTGGAAGGGAAGGCACTAGTAATTCCCAAAAAGAGTGGGGCAGGGGAGTGTTCAATAGTGCGGATAATGTTATCTTGTCTATGCCAAAAATTGAAATTAATTAGTGTGCATATTCCAAATATAAATACATAGGACAATGAAACAAGGAACAACACATAAAGGACCAAGAAATCACTACGCATATGCCTAGAGGGATGCATGGAGGACGTGTGTGCAAGACTTGGGAGTTGTCTGCAAGAGAAGCTCAAACATGGTGCATTAGATTAATGAAAACCCATGGAGAAAAAGGGAAGGTGTAGAGACCCAAATCTTGATGTACATAGAAATTACATTACTTTTGTGGAATATCTAATACATAACAAAAATAGACACCAAAGGACCGTAATAGTTTAGTGTCTTTGGAAACATGGAATATAATCTTCTAATCTTGGCGAATGATCTTCAACATCTCCCATAAAGATCTTCCTTTTTTTCTTACCTAAAACCATTCTTTATATCCTGGGGAAAAAAATCATATAAAGGATGATCTCAAATGCTCAGTAAGAGTAAGCATGGATAAAATAAAACAAACCATATACATCTGAACTTCAAAACATGAACATAATATTTAAACATAAAAATCTTGAGCAATGACATAAAACATGGCAGTATGTGTAACACCCCAACCCCAGTTACCCAGAGTCGATGCATAATTATATAACATTGGCATGATCATAAGAAAGATCAAATCTCGAAAGAACGATTGGTTAAGTAGCCTTATAAACACTAGATATATTCATAAAGTTTTACATTACATCATAAAAATGAAAACTACAAAAATATAGTCTCCATAATCCACACTCATATCCCCACATACTATCCCTGCAGGTCATTCATAAATTACTTCTTCACATCCTAGGAAAAATAAAACATAGAAAAGGGGTGAGCTCAAATTCCCAGTAAGGATAACAATATAGAGAAAACTATCAAAAATAATAATAGACATTTAAGGCAATGTATAACTAGAAAAAATCATTTTCAACTTGAACTTTAACATAGTATGGAAAAAGTAAAATGAAATAATTCCATATACTTATTCACATGGATATTCTACTAATCTAATTATCACATGCAATATCAATAACCACTTTCATAATGATGGAATGCATAATGCCAGACTATCATAACCACATAGCCAAGGCCTCGTACCAAGACTACAAATAATATTTTGCCAAGGCCTTGTGCTAGGACACTAGTTTGTCTCCTGAGACCTACTGATGCATCAAGGAGCTATAGCGGGCTCCACCCTTCACTTACTAAGTCTAATGCATTCCCATATGAAAAGGTGTAAACATAACATAAACATTCGTATTAAAACTAGCATACGAAATGTCAATACTTTCTCCATAAAACATGAATGGTACAAAAATAACACATCCACAGTAAAACATATCACAAAACCTTCAATACAATAAAAAAGTTTTGTATCATAATAGATCATCTTCAAATAAGCTTAAAATCCATCAAAGGATGTTGACATAGATGAAATCAAA